>CM060968.1:49561000-51026000 GCA_030765045.1 Tenodera sinensis
CAGTTTCATTGTACATTAAAGAAATGTACATCAAAACCTACACATTTTCAGTGTACATTTAAGAAATGTACATCAAAACATACACATTTTCATTGTACACTCAAAAAATGTACATCAAAACATACACATTTTCAGTGTACATTCAAAAAATGTACATCAAAACATACACATTTTCATTGTATATACCAGAAATGTACATCAAAACATACACATTTTCATTGTATATACAAGAAATATACATCAAAACATACACATTTTCAGTGTACATTCAAGAAATGTACATCAAAACATATACATTTTCATTGTATATACAAGAAATGTACATCAAAACATACACATTTTCAGTGTACATTCAAGAAATGTACATGAAAACATATACATTTTCATTGGACATTCAAGAAATGTATATCAGAACATACACATTTTCATATTACATTCAAGAAATGTACATCAAAACATACACATTTTCATTGTACATTCAAGAAATGTACATCAAAACATACACATTTTCATTGTACATTCAAGAAATGTACATCAAAACATTAACATTTTCATTGTACATTCAAGGAATGTACATCAAAACATACACATTTTCATTGTACATTCAAGAAATGTACATCAAAGCACACACATTTTCAGTGTACATTCAAGAAATGTATATCAAAACATACACATCTTCAGTGTACATTCAAGAAATGTACATCAAAACATACAAATTTTCATTGTATATACAAGAAATGTACATCAAAACATACACATTTTCATTGTACATTAAAGAAATGTACATCGAAACCTACACACTTTCAATGTACATTCAAGAAATGTACTACAAAACATACACATTTTCATTGTACACTGAAGAAATGTACATCAAAACATACACATTTTCAGTGTACATTCAAGAAATGTACATCAAAGCATACACATTTTCATTGTATGTACAAGAAATGTACATCAAAACATACACATTTTCAGTGTACATTCAAGAAATGTACATGAAAACATATACATTTTCATTGTACATTCAAGAAATGTATATCAAAACATACACATTTTCAGATTTCATTCAAGAAATGTACATCAAAACATACACATTTTCATTGTATATAGAAGAAATGTACATCAAAACATACACTTCTTCATTGTACACTAAAGAAATGTACATCAAAACATACACACTCTCAGTGTACATTCAAGAAATGTACATCAAGACATACACATTTTCATTGTACATTCAAGAAATGAACATGAAAACATACACATTTTCATTGTACATTCTAGAAATATAAATCAAAACATACACATTTTCATTGTATATACAAGAAATGTACATCAAAACATACACATTTTCATTGTACATTCAAGAAATGTACATCAAGACATACACATTTTCATTGTACATTCAAGAAATGTACATCAAAACATACACATTTTCATTGTACATTCTAGAAATATAAATCAAAACATACACATTTTCATTGTATATACAAGAAATGTACATCAAAACATACACATTTTCATTGTATATACAAGAAATGTACATCAAAACATACACATTTTCAGTGTACATTCAAGAAATGTAAATCAAGACATACACATTTTCATTGTACATTCAAGAAATGTACATCAAAACATACACATTTTCATTGTACACTCAAGAAATGTACATCAAAACATACACATTTTCAGTGTACATTCAAGAAATGTACATCAAAACATACACATTTTCATTGTACATTCAAGAAATATACATCAAAACATACACATTTTCATTGTACATTCAAGAAATGTACATCAAAACATACACATTTTCATTGTACACTCAAGAAATGTACATCAAAACATACACATTTTCAGTGTACATTCAAGAAATGTACATGAAAACATACACATTTTCATTGTAAACTCAAGAAATGTACATCAAAACATACACATTTTCAGTGTACATTCAAGAAATATACATGAGAACATATACATTTTCATTGTACATTCAAGAAATGTATATCAAAACATACACATTTTCAGGTAACATTCAAGAAATGTACATCAAAACATACACATTTTTATTGTATATACAAGAAATGTACATCAAAACATACACATCTTCATTGTACACTAAAGAAATGTACATCAAAACATACACACTTTCAGTGTACATTCAAGAAATGTACATCAAGACATACACATTTTCATTGTACATTCAAGAAATGTACATCAAAACATACACATTTTCATTGTACATTCTAGAAATATAAATCAAAACATACACATTTTCATTGTATATTCAAGGAATGTACATCAAAACATACACATTTTCAGTGTACATTCAAGAAATGTACATCAAGACATACACATTTTCATTGTACATTCAAGAAATGTACATCAAAACATACACACTTTCATTGTACATTCTAGAAATATAAATCAAAACATACACATTTTCATTGTATATACAAGAAATGTACATCAAAACATACACATTTTCATTGTATATACAAGAAATGTACATCAAAACATACACATTTTCAGTGTACATTCAAGAAATGTAAATCAAGACATACACATTTTCATTGTACATTCAAGAAATGTACATCAAAACATACACATTTTCATTGTACACTCAAGAAATGTACATCAAAACATACACATTTTCAGTGTACATTCAAGAAATGTATATCAAAACATACACATTTTCATTTAACATTCAAGAAATGTACATCAAAACATACACATTTTCATTGTACATTCAAGAAATGTACATCAAAACACACATTTTCATTGTACATTCAAGAAATATACATCAAAACATACACATTTTCATTGTACATTCAAGAAATGTACATCAAAACATACACATTTTCATTGTACACTCAAGAAATGTACATCAAAACATACACATTTTCAGTGTACATTCAAGAAATGTACATCAAAACATACACATTTTCATTGTACATTCAAGAAATGTACATCAAAACATACACATTTTCATTGTACATTTTAGAAATATAAATCAAAACATACACATTTTCATTGTATATACAAGAGATGTACATCAAAACATACACATTTTCATTGTACACTCAAGAAATGTACATCAAAACATACACATTTTCAGTGCACATTCAAGAAATGTATATAAAAAAATACACATTTTCAGTGTACATTCAAGAAATGTACATCAAAGCAAACACATTTTCATTGTACACTAAAGAAATGTACATCAAAATATACACATTTTCATTGTATATTCAAGAAATGCACATCAAAACATACACATTTTCATTGTACATTCAAGAAATATACATCAAAACATACACATTTTCATTGTACATTCAAGAAATGTACATCAAAACATACACATTCTCATTGTACATTCAAGAAATGTATATCAAAACATACACATTTTCATTGTACATTCAAGAAATGTACATCAAAACGTACACATTTTCATTGTACATTCAAGAAATGTACATCCAAACACACACATTTTCAGTGTACATTCAAGAAATGCATATCAAAACATACACATTTTCAGTGTACATTCAAGAAATGTACATCAAAACATACAAATTTTCATTGTATATACAAGAAATGTACATCAAAACATACACATTTTCATTGTACATTAAAGAAATGTACATCAAAACCTACACATTTTCAGTGTACATTCAAGAAATGTACATCAAAACATACACATTTTCAGTGTTCACTCAAGAAATGTACATCAAAACATACACATTTTCAGTGTACATTCAAGAAATGTACATCAAAACATACACATTTTCATTGTATATACCAGAAATGTACATCAAAACATACACATTTTCATTGTATATACAATAAATGTACATCAAAACATACACATTTTCAGTGTACATTCAAGAAATGTACATCAAAACATATACATTTTCATTGTATATACAAGAAATGTACATCAAAACATACACATTTTCAGCTTACATTCAAGAAATGTACATCAAAACATACACATTTTCATTGTATATACAAAAAATGTACATCAAAACATACACATTTTCAGTGTACATTCAAGAAATGTACATGAAAACATATACATTTTCATTGTACATTCAAGAAATGTATATCAAAACATACACATTTTCAGCTTACATTCAAGAAATGTACATCAAAACATACACATTTTCATTGTATATACCAGAAATGTACATCAAAACATACACATTTTCATTGTATATACAATAAATGTACATCAAAACATACACATTTTCAGTGTACATTCAAGAAATGTACATGAAAACATATACATTTTCATTGTACATTCAAGAAATGTATATCAAACATACACATTTTCAGCTTACATTCAAGAAATGTACATCAAAACATACACATTTTCATTGTATATACAAGAAATGTACATCAAAACATACACATTTTCAGTGTACATTCAAGAAATGTACATCAAAACATACACATTTACAGTGTACATTCAAGAAATGTACATCAAAACATACACATTTTCAGTATACATTCAAGAAATGTACATGAAAACATATACATTTTCATTGTACATTCAAGAGATGTATATCAAAACATACACATTTTCAGTGTACATTCAAGAAATGTACATCAAAACATACACATTTTCATTGTATATATAAGAAATGTACATCAAAACATACACATTTTCATTGTACACTAAGGAAATGTACATCAAAACATACACATTTTAAGTGTACATTCAAGAAATGTACATCAAAACATACACATTTTCATTGTACATTCAAGAAATGTAGATCAAAACATACACATTTTCATTGTACATTCAAGAAATGTACATCAAAGCATACACATTTTCATTGTACACTCAAGAAATGTACATCAAAACATACACATTATCAGTGTACATTCAAGAAATGTATAACAAAAAATACACATTTTCAGTGTACATTCAAGTAATGTACATCAAAACAAACACATTTTCATTGTACACTAAAGAAATGTACATCAAAACATACACATTTTCATTGTACATTCAAGAAATATACATCAAAACATACACATTTTCATTGTACATTCAAGAAATGTACATCAAAACATACACATTTTCATTGTACATTCAAGAAATGTTCATCAAAACATACACATTTTCATTGTACATTCAAGAAATGTACATCAAAACATACACATTTTCATTGTACATTCAAGAAATGTATATCAAAACATACACATTTTCATTGTACACTCAAGAAATGTACTTCAAAACATACACATTTTCAGTGTACATTCAAGAAATGTATATCAAAACATACACATTTTCATTGTACATTCAAGATGTGTACATCAAAACATACACACTTTCATTGTACATTCAAGAAATATACATCAAAACATACACATTTTCATTGTACATTCAAGAAATGTACATCAAAACATACACATTTTCATTGTACACTCAAGAAATGTACATCAAATCATACACATTTTCAGTGTACATTCAAGAAATGTACATTTAAACATAGACATTTTCATTGTACATTCAAGAAATGTACATCAAAACATACACATTTTCATTGTACATTCTAGAAATATACATCAAAACATACACATTTTCATTGTATATACAAGAAATGTACATCAAAACATACACATTTTCATTGTACACTCAAGAAATGTACATCAAAACATACACATTTTCAGTGCACAATCAAGAAATGTATATCAAAACATACACATTTTCTTTGTACATTCCAGAAATGTACATCAAAACATACACATTTTCAGTGTACATTCAAGAAATGTATATAAAAAAATACACATTTTCAGTGTACATTCAGGAAATGTACATCAAAGCAAACACATTTTCATTGTACACTAAAGAAATGTACATCAAAACATACACATTTTCATTGTACACTCAAGAAGTGTACATCAAAACATACACATTTTCAGTGCACATTCAAGAAATGTATATCAAATCATACACATTTTGATTTTACGTTCCAGAAATGTACATCAAAACATACACATTTTCAGTGTACATTCAAGAAATGTATATCAAAAAATACACATTTTCAGTGTACATTCAAGAAATGTACATCAAAGCAAACACATTTTCAGTGTACACTAAAGAAATGTACATCAAAACATACACATTTTCATTGTATATTCAAGAAATGCACATCAAAACATACACATTTTCATTGTACATTCAAGAAATATACATCAAAACATACACATTTTCATTGTACATTCAAGAAATGTACATCAAAACATACACATTCTCATTGTACATTCAAGAAATGTATATCAAAACATACACATTTTCATTGTACATTCAAGAAATGTACATCAAAACATACACATTTTCATTGTACATTCAAGAAATGTACATCAAAACATACACATTTTCATTGTACATTCAAAGAATGTACATCAAAACGTACACATTTTCATTGTACATTCAAGAAATGTACATCAAAACACACACATTTTCAGTGTACATTCAAGAAATGCATATCAAAACATACACATTTTCAGTGTACATTCAAGAAATGTACATCAAAACATACAAATTTTCATTGGATATACAAGAAATGTACATAAAAACATACACATTTTCATTGTACATTAAAGAAATGTACATCAAAACCTACACATTTTCAGTGTACATTCAAGAAATGTACATCAAAACATACACATTTTCATTGTACACTCAAGACATGTACATCAAAACATACACATTTTCAGTGTACATTCAAGAAATGTACATCAAAACATACACATTTTCATTGTATATACCAGAAATGTACATCAAAACATACACATTTTCATTGCATATACAATAAATGTACATCAAAACATATACATTTTCATTGTATATACAAGAAATGTACATCAAAACATACACATTTTCAGCTTACATTCAAGAACTGTACATCAAAACATACACATTTTCATTGTATATACAATAAATGTACATCAAAACATACACATTTTCAGTGTACATTCAAGAAATGTACATGAAAACATATACATTTTCATTGTACATTCAAGAAATGTATATCAAAACATACACATTTTCAGCTTACATTCAAGAAATGTACATCAAAACATACACATTTTCATTGTATATACCGGAAATGTACATCAAAACATACACATTTTCATTGTATATACAATAAATATACATCAAAACATACACATTTTCGGTGTACATTCAAGAAATGTACATGAAAACATATACATTTTCATTGTACATTCAAGAAATGTATATCAAAACATACACATTTTCAGCTTACATTCAAGAAATGTACATCAAAACATACACATTTTCATTGTATATACAAGAAATGTACATCAAAACATATACATTTTCATTGTATATACAAGAAATGTACATCAAAACATACACATTTTCAGTGTACATTCAAGAAATGTATATCAAAACATACACATTTACAGTGTACATTCAAGAAATGTACATCAAAACATACACATTTTCAGTATACATTCAAGAAATGTACATGAAAACATATACATTTTCATTGTACATTCAAGAAATGTATATCAAAACATACACATTTTCAGTGTACATTCAAGAAATGTACATCAAAACATACACATTTTCATTGTATATACAAGAAATGTACATCAAAACATACACATTTTCATTGTACACTAAGGAAATGTACATCAAAACATACACATTTTCAGTGTACATTCAAGAAATGTACATCAAAACATACACATTTTCATTGTACATTCAAGAAATGTAGATCAAAACATACACATTTTCATTGTACATTCAAGAAATGTACATCAAAGCATACACATGTTCATTGTACACTCAAGAAATGTACATCAAAACATAGACATTTTCATTGTACACTCAAGAAATGTACATCAAAACATACACATTATCAGTGTACATTCAAGAAATGTATAACAAAAAATACACATCTTCAGTGTACATTCAAGTAATGTACATCAAAACAAACACATTTTCATTGTACACTAAAGAAATGTACATCAAAACATACACATTTTCATTGTACATTCAAGAAATATACATCAGTACATACACATTTTCATTGTACATTCAAGAAATGTACATCAAAACATACACATTTTCATTGTACACTCAAGAAATGTACATCAAAACATACACATTTTCATTGTACATTCAAGAAATGTACATCAAAACATACACATTTTTATTGTACACTCAAGAAATGTTCATCAAAACATACACATTTTCATTGTACATTCAAGAAATGTACATCAAAACATACACATTTTCATTGTACATTCAAGAAATGTATATCAAAACATACACATTTTCATTGTACATTCAAGAAATGTACATCAAAACATACACATTTTCAGTGTACATTCAAGAAATGTAAATCAAGACATACACATTTTCATTGTACATTCAAGAGATGTACATCAAAACATACACATTTTCATTGTACACTCAAGAAATGTACATCAAAACATACACATTTTCAGTGTACATTCAAGAAATGTATATCAGAACATACACATTTTCATTTAACATTCAAGAAATGTACATCAAAACATACACATTTTCAATGTACATTCAAGAAATGTACATCAAAACATACACATTTTCATTGTACATTCAAGAAATATACATCAAAACATTCACATTTTCATTGTACATTCAAGAAATGTACATCAAAACATACACATTTTCATTGTACACTCAAGAAATGTACATCAAAACATACACATTTTCAGTGTACATTCAAGAAATGTATATGAAAACATACACATTTTCATTGTACACTCAAGAAATGTACATCAAAACATACACATTTTCAGTGTACATTCAAGAAATATACATGAGAACATATACATTTTCATTGTACATTCAAGAAATGTATATCAAAACATACACATTTTCAGGTAACATTCAAGAAATGTACATCAAAACATACACATTTTTATTGTATATACAAGAAATGTACATCAAAACATACACATCTTTATTGTACACTAAATAAATGTACATCAAAACATACACACTTTCAGTGTACATTCAAGAAATGTACAACAAGACATACACATTTTCATTGTACATTCAAGAAATGTACATCAAAACATACACATTTTCATTGTACATTCTAGAAATATAAATCAAAACATACACATTTTCATTGTATATTCAAGGAATGTACATCAAAACATACACATTTTCAGTGTACATTCAAGAAATGTACATCAAGACATACACATTTTCATTGTACATTCAAGAAATGTACATCAAAACATACACATTTTCATTGTACATTCTAGAAATATAAATCAAAACATACACATTTTCATTGTATATAGAAGAAATGTACATCAAAACATACACATTTTCATTGTATATACAAGAAATGTACATCAAAACATACACATTTTCAGTGTACATTCAAGAAATGTAAATCAAGACATACACATTTTCATTGTACATTCAAGAAATGTACATCAAAACATACACATTTTCATTGTACACTCAAGAAATGTACATCAAAACATACACATTTTCAGTGTACATTCAAGAAATGTATATCAAAACATACACATTTTCATTTAACATTCAAGAAATGTACATCAAAACATACACATTTTCATTGTACATTCAAGAAATGTACATCAAAACACACATTTTCATTGTACATTCAAGAAATATACATCAAAACATACACATTTTCATTGTACATTCAAGAAATGTACATCAAAACATACACATTTTCATTGTACACTCAAGAAATGTACATCAAAACATACACATTTTCAGTGTACATTCAAGAAATGTACATCAAAACATACACATTTTCATTGTACATTCAAGAAATGTACATCAAAACATACACATTTTCATTGTACATTTTAGAAATATAAATCAAAACATACACATTTTCATTGTATATACAAGAGATGTACATCAAAACATACACATTTTCATTGTACACTCAAGAAATGTACATCAAAACATACACATTTTCAGTGCACATTCAAGAAATGTATATCAAATCATACACATCTTGATTTTACGTTCCAGAAATGTACATCAAAACATACACATTTCCAGTGTACATTCAAGAAATGTATATAAAAAAATACACATTTTCAGTGTACATTCAAGAAGTGTACATCAAAGCAAACACATTTTCATTGTACACTAAAGAAATGTACATCAAAATATACACATTTTCATTGTATATTCAAGAAATGCACATCAAAACATACACACTTTCATTGTACATTCAAGAAATATACATCAAAACATACACATTTTCATTGTACATTCAAGAAATGTACATCAAAGCATACACATTCTCATTGTACATTCAAGAAATGTATATCAAAACATACACATTTTCATTGTACATTCAAGAAATGTACATCAAAACATACACATTTTCATTGTACATTCAAGAAATGTACATCAAAACATACACATTTTCATTGTACATTCAAAGAATGTACATCAAAACGTACACATTTTCATTGTACATTCAAGAAATGTACATCAAAACACACACATTTTCAGTGTACATTCAAGAAATGCATATCAAAACATACACATTTTCAGTGTACATTCAAGAAATGTGCATCAAAACATACAAATTTTCATTGTATATACAAGAAATGTACATCTAAACATACACATTTTCATTGTACATTAAAGAAATGTACATCAAAACCTACACATTTTCAGTGTACATTCAAGAAATGTACATCAAAACATACACATTTTCATTGTTCACTCAAGAAATGTACATCAAAACATACACATTTTCAGTGTACATTCAAGAAATGTACATCAAAACATACACATTTTCATTGTATATACCAGAAATGTACATCAAAACATACACATTTTCATTGTATATACAATAAATGTACATCAAAACATACACATTTTCAGTGTACATTCAAGAAATGTACATCAAAACATACATTTTCATTGTATATACAAGAAATGTACATCAAAACATACACATTTTCAGCTTACATTCAAGAAATGTACATCAAAACATACACATTTTCATTGTATATACAAAAAATGTACATCAAAACATACACATTTTCAGTGTACATTCAAGAAATGTACATGAAAACATATACATTTTCATTGTACATTCAAGAAATGTATATCAAAACATACACATTTTCAGCTTACATTCAAGAAATGTACATCAAAACATACACATTTTCATTGTATATACCAGAAATGTACATCAAAACATACACATTTTCATTGTATATACAATAAATGTACATCAAAACATACACATTTTCAGTGTACATTCAAGAAATGTACATGAAAACATATACATTTTCATTGTACATTCAAGAAATGTATATCAAAACATACACATTTTCAGCTTACATTCAAGAAATGTACATCAAAACATACACATTTTCATTGTATATACAAGAAATGTACATCAAAACATACACATTTACAGTGTACATTCAAGAAATGTACATCAAAACATACACATTTTCAGTATACATTCAAGAAATGTACATGAAAACATATACATTTTCATTGTACATTCAAGAGATGTATATCAAAACATACACATTTTCAGTGTACATTCAAGAAATGTACATCAAAACATACACATTTTCATTGTATATACAAGAAATGTACATCAAAACATACACATTTTCATTGTACACTAAGGAAATGTACATCAAAACATACACATTTTCAGTGTACATTCAAGAAATGTACATCAAAACATACACATTTTCATTGTACATTCAAGAACTGTAGATCAAAACATACACATTTTCATTGTACATTCAAGAAATGTACATCAAAGCATACACATTTTCATTGTACACTCAAGAAATGTACATCAAAACATACACATTATCAGTGTACATTCAAGAAATGTATAACAAAAAATACACATTTTCAGTGTACATTCAAGTAATGTACATCAAAACAAACACATTTTCATTGTACACTAAAGAAATGTACATCAAAACATACACATTTTCATTGTACATTCAAGAAATATACATCAATACATACACATTTTCATTGTACATTCAAGAAATGTACATCAAAACATACACATTTTCATTGTACATTCAAGAAATGTACATAAAAACACACACATTTTCAGTGTACATTCAAGAAATGCATATCAAAACATACACATTTTCAGTGTACATTCAAGAAATGTACATCAAAACATACAAATTTTCATTGTATATACAAGAAATGTACATCAAAACATACACATTTTCATTGTACATTAAAGAAATGTACATCAAAACATACACATTTTCAGTGTACATTCAAGGAATGTACATCAAAACATACACATTTTCATTGTATATACCAGAAATGTACATCAAAACATACACATTTTCATTGTATATACAAGAAATGTACATCAAAACATACACATTTTCATTGTATATACCAGAAATGTACATCCAAACATACACATTTTCATTGTATATACCAGAAATGTACATCAAAACATACACATTTTCAGTGTACATTCAAGAAATGTATATCAAAACATACACATTTTCAGCTTACATTCAAGAACTGTACATCAAAACATACACATTTTCATTGTATATACAAGAAATGTACATCAAAACATACACATTTTCATTGTACACTAAGGAAATGTACATCAAAACATACACATTTTCAGTGTACATTCAAGAAATGTACATCAAAACATACACATTTTCATTGTACATTCAAGAAATGTAGATCAAAACATACACATTTTCATTGTACATTCAAGAAATGTACATCAAAGCATACACATTTTCATTGTACACTCAAGAAATGTACATCAAAACATACACATTATCAGTGTACATTCAAGAAATGTATAACAAAAAATACACATTTTCAGTGTACATTCAAGTAATGTACATCAAAACAAACACATTTTCATTGTACACTAAAGAAATGTACATCAAAACATACACATTTTCATTGTACATTCAAGAAATATACATCAATACATACACATTTTCATTGTACATTCAAGAAATGTACATCAAAACATACACATTTTCATTGTACATTCAAGAAATGTACATAAAAACACACACATTTTCAGTGTACATTCAAGAAATGCATATCAAAACATACACATTTTCAGTGTACATTCAAGAAATGTACATCAAAACATACAAATTTTCATTGTATATACAAGAAATGTACATCAAAACATACACATTTTCATTGTACATTAAAGAAATGTACATCAAAACATACACATTTTCAGTGTACATTCAAGAAATGTACATCAAAACATACACATTTTCATTGTATATACCAGAAATGTACATCAAAACATACACATTTTCATTGTATATACAAGAAATGTACATCAAAACATACACATTTTCATTGTATATACCAGAAATGTACATCCAAACATACACATTTTCATTGTATATACCAGAAATGTACATCAAAACATACACATTTTCAGTGTACATTCAAGAAATGTACATCAAAACATATACATTTTCATTGTATATACAAGAAATGTACATCAAAACATACACATTTTCAGTGTACATTCAAGAAATGTACATGAAAACCTATACATTTTCATTGTACATTCAAGAAATGTATATCAAAACATACACATTTTCAGATTACATTCAAGAAATGTACATCAAAACATACACATTTTCAGTGTACATTCAAGAAATGTACATCAAAACATACACATTTTCATTGTATATACCAGAAATGTACATCAAAACATACACATTTTCATTGTATATACCAGAAATGTACTGCAAAACATACACATTTTCATTGTACATTCAAAGAATGTACATCAAAACGTACACATTTTCATTGTACATTCAAGAAATGTACATCAAAACACACACATTTTCAGTGTACATTCAAGAAATGCATATCAAAACATACACATTTTCAGTGTACATTCAAGAAATGTACATCAAAACATACAAATTTTCATTGTATATACAAGATATGTACATCAAAACATACACATTTTCAATGTACACTCAAGAAATGTACATCAAAACATACACATTTTCAGTGTACATTCAAGAAATGTACATCAAAACATACACATTTTCATTGTATATACCAGAAATGTACATCAAAACATACACATTTTCATTGTATATACAAGAAATGTACATCAAAACATACACATTTTCATTGTATATACCAGAAATGTACATCCAAACATACACATTTTCATTGTATATACCAGAAATGTACATCAAAACATACACATTTTCAGTGTACATTCAAGAAATGTACATCAAAACATACACATTTTCATTGTACATTCAAGAAATGTACATCAAAACATACACGTTTTCATTGTACATTCAAAGAATGTACATCAAAACGTACACATTTTCATTGTACATTCAAGAAATGTACATCAAAACACACACATTTTCAGTGTACATTCAAGAAATGCATATCAAAACATACACATTTTCAGTGTACATTCAAGAAATGTACATCAAAACATACAAATTTTCATTGTATATACAAGAAATGTACATCAAAACATACACATTTTCATTGTACATTAAAGAAATGTACATCAAAACCTACACATTTTCAGTGTACATTCAAGAAATGTACATCAAAACATACACATTTTCATTGTACACTCAAGAAATGTACATCAAAACATACACATTTTCAGTGTACATTCAAGAAATGTACATCAAAACATACACATTTTCATTGTATATACCAGAAATGTACATCAAAACATACACATTTTCATTGCATATACAATAAATGTACATCAAAACATACACATTTTCAGTGTACATTCAAGAAATGTAGATCAAAACATATACATTTTCATTGTATATACAAGAAATGTACATAAAAAAATACACATTTTCAGCTTACATTCAAGAAATGTACATCAAAACATACACATTTTCATTGTATATACAATAAATGTACATCAAAACATACACATTTTCAGTGTACATTCAAGAAATGTACATGAAAATATATACATTTTCATTGTACATTCAAGAAATGTATATCAAAACATACACATTTTCAGCTTACATTCAAGAAATGTACATCAAAACATACACATTTTCACTGTATATACCAGAAATGTACATCAAAACATACACATTTTCATTGTATATACAATAAGTATACATCAAAACATACACATTTTCGGTGTACATTCAAGAAATGTACATGAAAACATATACATTTTCATTGTACATTCAAGAAATGTATATCAAAACATACACATTTTCAGCTTACATTCAAGAAATGTACATCAAAACATACACATTTTCATTGTATATACAAGAAATGTACATCAAAACATATACATTTTCATTGTATATACAAGAAATGTTCATCAAAACATACACATTTTCAGTGTACATTCAAGAAATGTATATCAAAACATACACATTTACAGTGTACATTCAAGAAATGTACATCAAAACATACACATTTTCAGTATACATTCAAGAAATGTACATGAAAACATATACATTTTCATTGTACATTCAAGAAATGTATATCAAAACATACACATTTTCAGTGTACATTCAAGAAATGTACATCAAAACATACACATTTTCATTGTATATACAAGAAATGTACATCAAAACATACACATTTTCATTGTACACTAAGGAAATGTACATCAAAACATACACATTTTCAGTGTACATTCAAGAAATGTACATCAAAACATACACATTTTCATTGTACATTCAAGAAATGTAGATCAAAACATACACATTTTCATTGTACATTCAAGAAATGTACATCAAAGCATACACATTTTCATTGTACACTCAAGAAATGTACATCAGAACATAGACATTTTCATTGTACACTCAAGAAATGTACATCAAAACATACACATTATCAGTGTACACTCAAGAAATGTATAACAAAAAATACACATTTTCAGTGTACATTCAAGTAATGTACATCAAAACAAACACATTTTCATGGTACACTAAAGAAATGTACATCAAAACATACACATTTTCATTGTACATTCAAGAAATATACATCAATACATACACATTTTCATTGTACATTCAAGAAATGTACATCAAAACATACACATTTTCATTGTACACTCAATTAATGTACATCAAAACATACACATTTTCATTGTACATTCAAGAAATGTACATCAAAACATACACATTTTTATTGTACACTCAAGAAATGTTCATCAAAACATACACATTTTCATTGTACATTCAAGAAATGTACATCAAAACATACACATTTTCATTGTACATTCAAGAAATGTATATCAAAACATACACATTTTCATTGTACACTCAAGAAATGTACTTCAAAACATACACATTTTCAGTGTACATTCAAGAAATGTATATCAAAACATACACATTTTCATTGTATATACAAGAAATGTACATCAAAACATACACATTTTCATTGTACACTCAAGAAATGTACAACAAACCCCACCACATCCGCGCGAGTCGCGTCCACCGCTGCACTCGTGTTCACTCGTGCTCGGCACGGCCTCTCCTGTATCCTGCCGTCCACGATGATGTCCACCATTCTTCCGTTCACGGCACTATGCGTCAGGTGATTGGATGGCCACGACGGTCCCCCCATGTCACACGCCAAGTCGGTTCTCGCGTGTTGCTCGTTTGCTTGTGCGCTTCCCTGCTGATCGTCCGAAACGGGCGCAACTGTCGCCTCGGCCACTAGGTGCTCCCTCCCCGGCTCCGCGCTATTCCGTCTGCCCCTGGCATCCAGTACTTTGACGCTCTCGTCAACTCCTACTACCAGGGGGCCAAGACGTTCCCCGTCGTCCTCCACGACGTCCACGTGCTGGCAGAGGTCTTCCACCTTTTCGCCGAGTTCTTCCACGCCTTCCGTCACGCCAGCCAGTTGCTCGTCAATTTTCGCCGATAGCTCCGTCTTTATCTTTTTCAGCTCGGCAGCGAGGTTGTCGTTTCTCGTTTCCATTTTGGCAAATAATTCTTTCATCATTGCCATCATCCTGGTTTCCGAATATCCCACTTCCTGACACCAAATGTAACAAATTTAAATGTAACAAATTTAGCAAATCTTTTTACTTTCTCCAGCTTCAAGTACAGCCACACTACTAGTTTCTGTCTCTTAATCTTTCCAAACTCTCACACACTGGTAGTTTCTGTCTCTTCCTCTTCAACAACTCAAACTGTCTCTATGGCAACCTCCTTGAAAATCAAAGAGTCTTAATGACATGGAGAAGCCATGTCACAATACACATTTTCATTGTACATTCAAGAAATGTACATCAAAACATACACATTTTCATTGTACATTCAAAGAATGTACATCAAAACGTACACATTTTCATTGTACATTCAAGAAATGTACATCAAAACACACACATTTTCAGTGTACATTCAAGAAATGCATATCAAAACATACACATTTTCAGTGTACATTCAAGAAATGTACATCAAAACATACAAATTTTCATTGTATATACAAGAAATGTACATCAAAACATACACATTTTCATTGTACATTAAAGAAATGTACATCAAAACCTACACATTTTCAGTGTACATTCAAGAAATGTACATGAAAACATACACATTTTCATTGTACACTCAAGACATGTACATCAAAACATACACATTTTCAGTGTACATTCAAGAAATGTACATCAAAACATACACATTTTCATTGTATATACCAGAAATGTACATCAAAACATACACATTTTCATTGCATATACAATAAATGTACATCAAAACATACACATTTTCAGTGTACATTCAAGAAATGTACATCAAAACATATACATTTTCATTGTATATACAAGAAATGTACATCAAAACATACACATTTTCAGCTTACATTCAAGAACTGTACATCAAAACATACACATTTTCATTGTATATACAATAAATGTACATCAAAACATACACATTTTCAGTGTACATTCAAGAAATGTACATGAAAACCTATACATTTTCATTGTACATTCAAGAAATGTATATCAAAACATACACATTTTCAGATTACATTCAAGAAATGTACATCAAAACATACACATTTTCAGTGTACATTCAAGAAATGTACATCAAAACATACACATTTTCATTGTATATACCAGAAATGTACATCAAAACATACACATTTTCATTGTATATACCAGAAATGTACATCAAAACATACACATTTTCAGTGTACATTCAAGAAATGTACATCAAAACATATACATTTTCATTGTATATACAAGAAATGTACATCAAAACATACACATTTTCAGTGTACATTCAAGAAATGTACATGAAAACCTATACATTTTCATTGTACATTCAAGAAATGTATATCAAAACATACACATTTTCATTGTATATACCAGAAATGTACATAAAAACATACACATTTTCATTGTATATACCAGAAATGTACATCAAAACATACCCATTTTCAGTGTACATTCAAGAAATGTACATCAAAACATATACATTTTCATTGTATATACAAGAAATGTACATCAAAACATACACATTTTCAGTGTACATTCAAGAAATGTACATGAAAACCTATACATTTTCATTGTACATTCAAGAAATGTATATCAAAACATACACATTTTCAGATTACATTCAAGAAATGTACATCAAAACATACACATTTTCATTGTATATACAAGAAATGTACATCAAAACATACACATTTTCAGTGTACATTCAAGAAATGTACATCAAGACATACACATTTTCATTGTACATTCAAGAAATGTACATCAAAACATACACATTTTCATTGTACACTCAAGAAATTTACATCAAAACATACACATTTTCAGTGTACATTCAAGAAATGTATATCAAAACATACACATTTTCATTGTACATTCAAGAAATGTACATCAAAACATACACATTTTCATTGTACATTCAGGAAATGTACATCAAAACATACACATTTTCATTGTACATTCAAGAAATATACATCAAAACATACACATTTTCATTGTACATTCAAGGAATGTACATCAAAACATACACATTTTCATTGTACATTCAAGAAATGTACATCAAAACAAACATTTTCAGTGTACATTCAAGAAATGTATATCAAAACATACACATTTTCAGTGTACATTCAAGAATTGTACATCAAAACATACAACTTTGCATTGTACATACAAGAAATGTACATCAAAACATACACATTTTCAGTGTACATTCAAAAAATGTACATCAAAACATACACATTTTCATTGTATATACCAGAAATGTACATCAAAACATACACATTTTCATCGTATATACAAGAAATATACATCAAAACATACACATTTTCAGTGTACATTCAAGAAATGTACATCAATACATATACATTTTCATTGTATATACCAGAAATGTACATCAAAACATACACATTTTCATTGTATATACAAGAAATATATATCAAAACATACACATTTTCAGTGTACATTCAAGAAATGTACATCAAAAACTACACATTTTCATTGTATATTCAAGAAATGTACATCAAAACATACACATTTTCATTGTATATACCAGAAATGTACATCAAAACATACACATTTTCATTGTACAATCAAGAAATGTACATCAATACATACACATTTTCATTGTATATACCAGAAATGTACATCAAAACATACACATTTTCATTGTACATTCAAGAAATGTACATCAAAACATACACATTTTCATTGTATATACCAGAAATGTTCATCAAAACATACGCATTTTCATTGTACATTCAAGAAATGTACATTAAAACATACACATTTTGACTGCACATTCTAGAAATATACATCAAAGCATACACATTTTCATTGCATATACCAGAAATGCACATCAAAACATACACATTTTCATTGTACATTCAAGAACTGTACATCAAAACATACACACTTTCAGTGTACATTCAAGGAATGTATATCAAAAAATACACATTTTCAGTGTACATTCAAGAAATGTACATCAAAGCAAACACATTTTCATTGTACACTAAAGAAATGTACATCAAAACATACACATTTTCATTGTACATTCAAGAAATGCACATCAAAACATACAAATTTTCATTGTACATTCAAGAGATATACATCAAAACATAAACATTTTCATTGTACATTCAAGAAATGTACATCAAAACATACACATTCTCATTGTACATTCAAGAAATGTACATCAAAACATGCACATTTTGATTGTACATTCAAGAAATATACATCAAAACATACACATTTTCATTGTACATTCAAGAAATGTACATCAAAACATACACATTCTCATTGTACATTCAGGAAATGTATATCAAAACATACACATTTTCATTGTACATTCAAGAAATGTACATCAAAACATACTGTAACAAATTTAAATGTAACAAATTTAGCAAATCTTTTTATTTGCTCCAGCTTCAAGTACAGCCACACTACTAGTTTCTGTCTCTTAATCTTTCCAAACTCTCACACACTGGTAGTTTCTGTCTCTTCCTCTTCAACAACTCAAACTGTCTCTATGGCAACCTCCTTGAAAATCAAAGAGTCTTAATGACATGGAGAAGCCATGTCACACTGCTCCCTCCTCAGAGCTGGTCGTCCCGACCAGCACTATCACTGCGGCATCTCCCTTGCGCCCCGGTGGATTAACCCATCGAACCTCTTCTCCTGGTGGTCCACGAGGGCCTGGTGGTCCTGGTATACCTTGAGGTCCTGGGTTTCCATCTCTTCCAGGCATACCTTTAGTTCTAGGTTCACCATCTTTTCCCGACAATCCTGGAGGTCCAGTCATGCCTTTGTCTCCTGGAGGTCCCTGAGGTCCAGGTAACCCTTGTAGACCAATGAGACCACGGTGTCCTTTTGCACCCTTTGGACCTTCTTCTCCTCTATCACCCTTACCTCCCTCTGGCCCCGGAGGTCCTGGCTTTCCTCTAGCTCCCTGTGGCCCTTCTACACCCTGAGGTCCAGTTTCTCCTCGAAGACCCCGTTCTCCTGCTGGTCCTGGAGGTCCATTTGGACCAGGTGGCCCTGGAAGACCTGGTGCCCCTGGAGTTCCCGGAGGTCCTGAAGGTCCTACAGGTCCCTTATCTCCCGGTCTTTCTGCAATACCAGGTGTTCCTGCTTTACCTGGTGCTCCCTCTGGTCCCTGTTCTCCAATTGGTCCCGGTGGTCCTAGAGGTCCTGCAATACCTTGTGGTCCTGGAGGTCCTTCACTGCCTGGCTTCCCTGGTGGACCTGTCTCACCTTGTGCACCTCTCTGACCTCTGAGGCCAGCAGGTCCTGTTGGGCCGGGTAATCCTGGAAGTCCTCTGTCTCCTGGAGGGCCCTGTGGACCAGGTTGTCCTGGAGCTCCATGTTGTCCTTGAGAGCCTGAGTCACCCTTAGGTCCTTCAGGTCCTGGTGCACCAGCTTGTCCTGGAGGTCCTGGATTGCCCTGTTCACCTTTCATTCCTGGGAATCCACGTTCACCCTTCATTCCAGGCAAGCCTACCAGACCCTGAGGGCCAGGGAATCCTTGTAAACCTTGAGGGCCAGTAGGACCTCGCTCTCCAGGGGGCACGATCCTAGGTATCGCTGTTGGATAGTGTCCCTTGGTCCAGGTAGGACGATGTATGCCATCCTGCTTCGAAATTCTGCAACAGTACCGCCGGTCTTGACGGTCCCTCGCCCAGTTGCCCTTCTTCCTGGTGTGTTGACGGGCCATCCTGCGCACTTTGAAACGGCTCACTGGGTACCATGTCCGCCGATCTCTCTGGCGCACCTTCGCAGCCACCTTGCTTCCGATGGGTCCGGCAACAAACCCCACCACATCCGCGCGAGTCGCGTCCACCGCTGCACTCGTGTTCACTCGTGCTCGGCACGGCCTCTCCTGTATCCTGCCGTCCACGATGATGTCCACCATTCTTCCGTTCACGGCACTATGCGTCAGGTGATTGGATGGCCACGACGGTCCCCCCATGTCACACGCCAAGTCGGTTCTCGCGTGTTGCTCGTTTGCTTGTGCGCTTCCCTGCTGATCGTCCGAAACGGGCGCAACTGTCGCCTCGGCCACTAGGTGCTCCCTCCCCGGCTCCGCGCTATTCCGTCTGCCCCTGGCATCCAGTACTTTGACGCTCTCGTCAACTCCTACTACCAGGGGGCCAAGACGTTCCCCGTCGTCCTCCACGACGTCCACGTGCTGGCAGAGGTCTTCCACCTTTTCGCCGAGTTCTTCCACGCCTTCCGTCACGCCAGCCAGTTGCTCGTCAATTTTCGCCGATAGCTCCGTCTTTATCTTTTTCAGCTCGGCAGCGAGGTTGTCGTTTCTCGTTTCCATTTTGGCAAATAATTCTTTCATCATTGCCATCATCCTGGTTTCCGAATATCCCACTTCCTGACACCAAATGTAACAAATTTAAATGTAACAAATTTAGCAAATCTTTTTACTTTCTCCAGCTTCAAGTACAGCCACACTACTAGTTTCTGTCTCTTAATCTTTCCAAACTCTCACACACTGGTAGTTTCTGTCTCTTCCTCTTCAACAACTCAAACTGTCTCTATGGCAACCTCCTTGAAAATCAAAGAGTCTTAATGACATGGAGAAGCCATGTCACAATACACATTTTCATTGTACATTCAAGAAATGTACATCAAAACATACACATTTTCATTGTACATTCAAAGAATGTACATCAAAACGTACACATTTTCATTGTACATTCAAGAAATGTACATCAAAACACACACATTTTCAGTGTACATTCAAGAAATGCATATCAAAACATACACATTTTCAGTGTACATTCAAGAAATGTACATCAAAACATACAAATTTTCATTGTATATACAAGAAATGTACATCAAAACATACACATCTTCATTGTACATTAAAGAAATGTACATCAAAACCTACACATTTTCAGTGTACATTCAAGAAATGTACATGAAAACATACACATTTTCATTGTACACTCAAGACATGTACATCAAAACATACACATTTTCAGTGTACATTCAAGAAATGTACATCAAAACATACACACTTTCATTGTATATACCAGAAATGTACATCAAAACATACACATTTTCATTGCATATACAATAAATGTACATCAAAACATACACATTTTCAGTGTACATTCAAGAAATGTACATCAAAACATATACATTTTCATTGTATATACAAGAAATGTACATCAAAACATACACATTTTCAGCTTACATTCAAGAACTGTACATCAAAACATACACATTTTCATTGTATATACAATAAATGTACATCAAAACATACACATTTTCAGTGTACATTCAAGAAATGTACATGAAAACCTATACATTTTCATTGTACATTCAAGAAATGTATATCAAAACATACACATTTTCAGATTACATTCAAGAAATGTACATCAAAACATACACATTTTCAGTGTACATTCAAGAAATGTACATCAAAACATACACATTTTCATTGTATATACCAGAAATGTACATCAAAACATACACATTTTCATTGTATATACCAGAAATGTACATCAAAACATACACATTTTCAGTGTACATTCAAGAAATGTACATCAAAACATATACATTTTCATTGTATATACAAGAAATGTACATCAAAACATACACATTTTCAGTGTACATTCAAGAAATGTACATGAAAACCTATACATTTTCATTGTACATTCAAGAAATGTATATCAAAACATACACATTTTCATTGTATATACCAGAAATGTACATAAAAACATACACATTTTCATTGTATATACCAGAAATGTACATCAAAACATACCCATTTTCAGTGTACATTCAAGAAATGTACATCAAAACATATACATTTTCATTGTATATACAAGAAATGTACATCAAAACATACACATTTTCAGTGTACATTCAAGAAATGTACATGAAAACCTATACATTTTCATTGTACATTCAAGAAATGTATATCAAAACATACACATTTTCAGATTACATTCAAGAAATGTACATCAAAACATACACATTTTCATTGTATATACAAGAAATGTACATCAAAACATACACATTTTCAGTGTACATTCAAGAAATGTACATCAAGACATACACATTTTCATTGTACATTCAAGAAATGTACATCAAAACATACACATTTTCATTGTACACTCAAGAAATTTACATCAAAACATACACATTTTCAGTGTACATTCAAGAAATGTATATCAAAACATACACATTTTCATTGTACATTCAAGAAATGTACATCAAAACATACACATTTTCATTGTACATTCAGGAAATGTACATCAAAACATACACATTTTCATTGTACATTCAAGAAATATACATCAAAACATACACATTTTCATTGTACATTCAAGAAATGTACATCAAAACCTACACATTTTCAGTGTACATACAAGAAATGTACATCAAAACATACACATTTTCATTGTACACTCAAGAAATGTACATCAAAACATACACAATTTCAGTGTACATTCAAGAAATGTACATCAAAACATACACATTTTCATTGTATATACCAGAAATGTACATCAAAACATACACATTTTCATTGTATATACAATAAATGTACATCAAAACATACACATTTTCAGTGTACATTCAAGAAATGTACATCAAAACATATACATTTTCATTGTATATACAAGAAATGTACATCAAAACATACACATTTTCAGTGTACATTCAAGAAATGTACATGAAAACATATAGATTTTCATTGTACGTTCAAGAAATGTATATCAAAACATACACATTTTCAGCTTACATTCAAGAAATGTACATCAAAACATACACATTTTCATTGTATATACAAGAAATGTACATCAAAACATACACATTTTCAGTGTACATTCAAGAAATGTACATCAAAACATATACATTTTCATTGTATATACAAGAAATGTACATCAAAACATACACATTTTCAGTGTACATTCAAGAAATGTATATCAAAACATACACATTTACAGTGTACATTCAAGAAATGTACATCAAAACATACACATTTTCAGTATACATTCAAGAAATGTACATGATAACATATACATTTTCATTGTACATTCAAGAAATGTATATCAAAACATACACATTTTCAGTGTACATTCAAGAAATGTAAATCAAAACATACACATTTTCATTGTATATACAAGAAATGTACATCAAAACATACACATTTTCATTGTACACTAAGGAAATGTACATCAAAACATACACATTTTCAGTGTACATTCAAGAAATGTACATCAAAACATACACATATTCATTTTATATACAAGAAATGTACATCAAAACATACACATTTTTATTGTACACTATTGAAATGTACATCAAAACATACACATTTTCAGTGTACATTCAAGAAATGTACATCAAAACATACACATTTTCATTGTACATTCAAGAAATGTAGATCAAAACATACACATTTTCATTGTACATTCAAGAAATGCACATCAAAGCATACACATTTTCATTGTACACTCAAGAAATGTACATCAAAACATAGACATTTTCATTGTATATACAAGAAATGTACATCAAAACATACACATTTTCATTGTATATACAAGAAATGTACATCAAAACATACACATTTTCATTGTACACTAAGGAAATGTACATCAAAACATACACATTTTCAGTGTACATTCAAGAAATGTACATCAAAACATACACATTTTCATTGTACATTCAAGAAATGTACATCAAAGCATACACATTTTCATTGTACACTCAAGAAATGTACATCAAAACATAGACATTTTCATTGTACACTCAAGAAATGTACATCAAAACATACACATTATCAGTGTACATTCAAGAAATGTATAACAAAAAATACACATTTTCAGTGTACATTCAAGAAATGTATATCAAAACATACACATTTTCATTGTACACTCAAGAAATGTACTTCAAAACATACACATTTTCAGTGTACATTCAAGAAATGTATATCAAAACATACACATTTTCATTGTACATTCAAGATGTGTACATCAAAACATACACATTTTCATTGTACATTCAAGAAATATACATCAAAACATACACATTTTCATTGTACATTCAAGAATAGTACATCAAAACATACACATTTTCATTGTACATTCAAGAAATGTACATCAAAACATACACATTTTCATTGTACATTCAAGAAATGTACATCAACACATAGACATTTTCATTGTACATTCAAGTAATGTACATCAAAACAAACACATTTTCATTGTACACTAAAGAAATGTACATCAAAACATACACATTTTCATTGTACATTCAAGAAATATACATCAAAACATAAACATTTTCATTGTACATTCAAGAAATGTACATCAAAACATACACATTTTCATTGTACACTCAAGAAATGTACATCAAAACATACACATTTTCATTGTACATTCAAGAAATGTACATCAAAACATACACATTTTTATTGTACACTCAAGAAATGTTCATTAAAACATACACATTTTCATTGTACATTCAAGAAATGTACATCAAAACATACACATTTTCATTGTACATTCAAGAAATGTATATCAAAACATACACATTTTCAGTGTACATTCAAGAAATGTAAATCAAAACATACACATTTTCATTGTATATACAAGAAATGTACATCAAAACATACACATTTTCATTGTACACTAAGGAAATGTACATCAAAACATACACATTTTCAGTGTACATTCAAGAAATGTACATCAAAACATACACATATTCATTGTATATACAAGAAATGTACATCAAAACATACACATTTTTATTGTACACTATTGAAATGTACATCAAAACATACACATTTTCAGTGTACATTCAAGAAATGTACATCAAAACATACACATTTTCATTGTACATTCAAGAAATGTAGATCAAAACATACACATTTTCATTGTACATTCAAGAAATGTACATCAAAGCATACACATTTTCATTGTACACTCAAGAAATGTACATCAAAACATAGACATTTTCATTGTATATACAAGAAATGTACATCAAAACATACACATTTTCATTGTATATACAAGAAATGTACATCAAAACATACACATTTTCATTGTACACTAAGGAAATGTACATCAAAACATACACATTTTCAGTGTACATTCAAGAAATGTACATCAAAACATACACATTTTCATTGTACATTCAAGAAATGTACATCAAAGCATACACATTTTCATTGTACACTCAAGAAATGTACATCAAAACATAGACATTTTCATTGTACACTCAAGAAATGTACATCAAAACATACACATTATCAGTGTACATTCAAGAAATGTATAACAAAAAATACACATTTTCAGTGTACATTCAAGAAATGTATATCAAAACATACACATTTTCATTGTACACTCAAGAAATGTACTTCAAAACATACACATTTTCAGTGTACATTCAAGAAATGTATATCAAAACATACACATTTTCATTGTACATTCAAGATGTGTACATCAAAACATACACATTTTCATTGTACATTCAAGAAATATACATCAAAACATACACATTTTCATTGTACATTCAAGAATAGTACATCAAAACATACACATTTTCATTGTACACTCAAGAAATGTACATCAAAACATACACATTTTCATTGTACATTCAAGAAATGTACATCAAAACATACACATTTTCAATGTACATTCAAGAAATGTACATCAACACATAGACATTTTCATTGTACATTCAAGTAATGTACATCAAAACAAACACATTTTCATTGTACACTAAAAAAATGTACATCAAAACATACACATTTTCATTGTACATTCAAGAAATATACATCAAAACATAAACATTTTCATTGTACATTCAAGAAATGTACATCAAAACATACACATTTTCATTGTACACTCAAGAAATGTACATCAAAACATACACATTTTCATTGTACATTCAAGAAATGTACATCAAAACATACACATTTTTATTGTACACTCAAGAAATGTTCATTAAAACATACACATTTTCATTGTACATTCAAGAAATGTACATCAAAACATACACATTTTCATTGTACATTCAAGAAATGTATATCAAAACATACACATTTTCATTGTACACTCAAGAAATGTACTTCAAAGCATACACATTTTCAGTGTACATTCAAGAAATGTATATCAAAACATACACATTTTCATTGTACATTCAAAATGTGTACATCAAAACATACACATTTTCATTGTACATTCAAGAAATATACATAAAAACATACACATTTTCATTGTACATTCAAGAAATGTAAACCAAAACATACACATTTTCATTGTACACTCAAGAAATGTACATCAAAGCATACACATTTTCAGTGTACATTCAAGAAATGTACATTTAAACATACACATTTTCATTGTACATTTTAGAAATGTACATCAAAACATACACATTTTCATTGTACATTCTAGAAATATATATCAAAACATACACATTTTCATTGTACATTCAGGAAATGTACATCAAAACATACACATTTTCAGTGTACATTCAAGAAATGTATATCAAAACATACACATCTTCATTGTACATTCCAGAACTGTACATCAAAACATACACATTTTCAGTGTACATTCAAGAAATGTATATAAAAAAATACACATTTTCAGTGTACATTCAAGAAATGTACATCAAAGCAAACACATTTTCATTCTACACTAAAGAAATGTACATCAAAACATACACATTTTCATTGTACATTCAAGAAATGCACATCAAAAAATACACATTTTCATTGTACATTCAAGAAATATACATCAAAACATACACATTTTCATTGTACATTCAAGAAATGTACATTAAACATACACATTCTCATTGTACATTCAAGAAATGTACATCAAAACATACACTTTTTCATTGTACACTCAAGAAATGTACATCAAAACATACACATTTTCATTGTACACTCAAGAAATGTACATCAAAACATACACATTTTCATTGTACATTCAAGAAATGTACATCAAAACATACACATTTTCATTGTACATTCAAGAAATGTACATCAAAACATACACATTTTCATTGTACATTCAAGAAATGTACATCAAAGCATACACATTTTCATTGTACATTCAAGGAATAAACATCAAAACATACACATTTTCATTGTACATTCAAGAAATGTACATCAAGACACACACATTTTCAGTGTACATTCAAGAAATGTATATCAAAACATACACATTTTCAGTGTACATTCAAGAATTGTACATCAAAACATACAACTTTTCATTGTACATACAAGAAATGTACATCAAAACATACACATTTTCAGTGTACATTCAAAAAATGTACATCAAAACATACACATTTTCAGTGTACATTCAAGAAATGTACATGAAAACCTATACATTTTCATTGTACATTCAAGAAATGTATATCAAAACATACACATTTTCAGATTACATTCAAGAAATGTACATCAAAACATACACATTTTCAGTGTACATTCAAGAAATGTACATCAAAACATACACATTTTCATTGTATATACCAGAAATGTACATCAAAACATACACATTTTCAGTGTACATTCAACAAATGTACATCAAAACATATACATTTTGATTGTATATACAAGAAATGTACATCAAAACATACACATTTTCAGTGTACATTCAAGAAATGTACATGAAAACCTATACATTTTCATTGTACATTCAAGAAATGTATATCAAAACATACACATTTTCAGATTACATTCAAGAAATGTACATCAAAACATACACATTTTCATTGTATATACAAGAAATGTACATCAAAACATACACATTTTCAGTGTACATTCAAGAAATGTACATCAAGACATACACATTTTCATTGTACATTCAAGAAATGTACATCAAAACCTACACATTTTCAGTGTACATTCAAGAAATGTACATCAAAACATACACATTTTCATTGTACACTCAAGAAATGTACATCAAAACATACACATTTTCCGTGTACATTCAAGAAATGTACATCAAAACATACACATTTTCATTGTATATACCAGAAATGTACATCAAAACATACACATTTTCAGTGTACATTCAAGAAATGTACATCAAAACATACACATTTTCATTGTATATACCAGAAATGTACATCAAAACATACACATTTTCAGAGTACATTCACGAAATGTACATCAAAACATATACATTTTCATTGTATATACAAGAAATGTACATCAAAACATACACATTTTCAGTGTACATTCAAGAAATGTACATGAAAACATATACATTTTCATTGTACATTCAAGAAATGTATATCAAAACATACACATTTTCAGCTTACATTCAAGAAATGTACTTGAAAACATACACATTTTCATTGTATATACAAGAAATGTACATCAAAACATACACATTTTCAGTGTACATTCAAGAAATGTACATCAAAACATATACATTTTCATTGTATATACAAGAAATGTACATCAAAACATACACATTTTCAGTGTACATTCAAGAAATGTATATCAAAACATACACATTTACAGTGTACATTCAAGAAATGTACATCAAAACATACACATTTTCAGTATACATTCAAGAAATGTACATGAAAACATATACATTTTCACTGTACATTCAAGAAATGTATATCAAAACATACACATTTTCAGTGTACATTCAAGAAATGTACATCAAAACATACACATTTTCATTGTATATACAAGAAATGTACATCAAAACATACACATTTTCATTGTACACTAAGGAAATGTACATCAAAACATACACATTTTCAGTGTACATTCAAGAAATGTACATCAAAACATACACATTTTCATTGTATATACAAGAAATGTACATCAAAATATACACATTTTCATTGTACACTAAGGAAATGTACATCAAAACATACACATTTTCAGTGTACATTCAAGAAATGTACATCAAAACATACACATTTTCATTGTACATTCAAGAAATGTAGATCAAAACATACACATTTTCATTGTACATTCAAGAAATGTACATCAAAGCATACACATTTTCATTGTACACTCAAGAAATGTACATCAAAACATAGACATTTTCATTGTACATTCAAGAAATGTACATCAAAACATACACATTTTCATTGTACACTCAAGAAATGTACATCAAAACATACACATTTTCATTGTACATTCAAGAAATGTACATCAAAACATACACATTTTTATTGTACACTCAAGAAATGTTCATTAAAACATACACATTTTCATTGTACATTCAAGAAATGTACATCAAAACATACACATTTTCATTGTACATTCAAGAAATGTATATCAAAACATACACATTTTCATTGTACACTCAAGAAATGTACTTCAAAGCATACACATTTTCAGTGTACATTCAAGAAATGTATATCAAAACATACACATTTTCATTGTACATTCAAAATGTGTACATCAAAACATACACATTTTCATTGTACATTCAAGAAATATACATCAAAACATACACATTTTCATTGTACATTCAAGAAATGTACACCAAAACATACACATTTTCATTGTACACTCAAGAAATGTACATCAAAGCATACACATTTTCAGTGTACATTCAAGAAATGTACATTTAAACATACACATTTTCATTGTACATTTTAGAAATGTACATCAAAACATACACATTTTCATTGTACATTCTAGAAATATATATCAAAACATACACATTTTCATTGTACATTCAAGAAATGTACATCAAAACATACACATTTTCAGTGTACATTCAAGAAATGTATATCAAAACATACACATCTTTATTGTACATTCCAGAACTGTACATCAAAACATACACATTTTCAGTGTACATTCAAGAAATGTATATAAAAAAATACACATTTTCAGTGTACATTCAAGAAATGTACATCAAAGCAAACACATTTTCATTGTACACTAAAGAAATGTACATCAAAACATACACATTTTCATTGTACATTCAAGAAATGCACATCAAAACATACACATTTTCATTGTACATTCAAGAAATATACATCAAAACATACACATTTTCATTGTACATTCAAGAAATGTACATTAAACATACACATTCTCATTGTATATTCAAGAAATGTACATCAAAACATACACATTTTCATTGTACACTCAAGAAATGTACATCAAAACATACACATTTTCATTGTACACTCAAGAAATGTACATCAAAACATACACATTTTCATTGTACATTCAAGAAATGTACATCAAAACATACACATTTTCATTGTACATTCAAGAAATGTACATCAAAACATACACATTTTCATTGTACATTCAAGAAATGTACATCAAAGCATACACATTTTCATTGTACATTCAAGGAATAAACATCAAAACATACACATTTTCATTGTACATTCAAGAAATGTACATCAAGACACACACATTTTCAGTGTACATTCAAGAAATGTATATCAAAACATACACATTTTCAGTGTACATTCAAGAATTGTACATCAAAACATACAACTTTTCATTGTACATACAAGAAATGTACATCAAAACATACACATTTTCAGTGTACATTCAAAAAATGTACATCAAAACATACACATTTTCAGTGTACATTCAAGAAATGTACATGAAAACCTATACATTTTCATTGTACATTCAAGAAATGTACATCAAAGCATACACATTTTCATTGTACACTCAAGAAATGTACATCAAAACATAGACATTTTCATTGTACACTCAAGAAATGTACATCAAAACATACACATTATCAGTGTACATTCAAGAAATGTATAACAAAAAATACACATTTTCAGTGTACATTCAAGAAATGTATATCAAAACATACACATTTTCATTGTACACTCAAGAAATGTACTTCAAAACATACACATTTTCAGTGTACATTCAAGAAATGTATATCAAAACATACACATTTTCATTGTACATTCAAGATGTGTACATCAAAACATACACATTTTCATTGTACATTCAAGAAATATACATCAAAACATACACATTTTCATTGTACATTCAAGAATAGTACATCAAAACATACACATTTTCATTGTACACTCAAGAAATGTACATCAAAACATACACATTTTCATTGTATATACCAGAAATGTACATCAAAACATACACATTTTCAGTGTACATTCAAGAAATGTACATCAAAACATACACATTTTCATTGTATATACCAGAAATGTACATCAAAACATACACATTTTCAGTGTACATTCACGAAATGTACATCAAAACATATACATTTTCATTGTATATACAAGAAATGTACATCAAAACATACACATTTTCAGTGTACATTCAAGAAATGTATATCAAAACATACACATTTACAGTGTACATTCAAGAAATGTACATCAAAACATACACATTTTCAGTATACACTCAAGAAATGTACATGAAAACATATACATTTTCATTGTACATTCAAGAAATGTATATCAAAACATACACATTTTCAGCTTACATTCAAGAAATGTACTTGAAAACATACACATTTTCATTGTATATACAAGAAATGTACATCAAAACATAAACATTTTCAGTGTACATTCAAGAAATGTACATCAAAACATATACATTTTCATTGTATATACAAGAAATGTACATCAAAACATACACATTTTCAGTGTACATTCAAGAAATGTATATCAAAACATACACATTTACAGTGTACATTCAAGAAATGTACATCAAAACATACACATTTTCAGTATACATTCAAGAAATGTACATGAAAACATATACATTTTCACTGTACATTCAAGAAATGTATATCAAAACATACACATTTTCAGTGTACATTCAAGAAATGTACATCAAAACATACACATTTTCATTGTATATACAAGAAATGTACATCAAAACATACACATTTTCATTGTACACTAAGGAAATGTACATCAAAACATACACATTTTCAGTGTACATTCAAGAAATGTACATCAAAACATACACATTTTCATTGTATATACAAGAAATGTACATAAAAATATACACATTTTCATTGTACACTAAGGAAATGTACATCAAAACATACACATTTTCAGTGTACATTCAAGAAATGTACATCAAAACATACACATTTTCATTGTACATTCAAGAAATGTAGATCAAAACATACACATTTTCATTGTACATTCAAGAAATGTACATCAAAGCATACACATTTTCATTGTACACTCAAGAAATGTACATCAAAACATAGACATTTTCATTGTACACTCAAGAAATGTACATCAAAACATACACATTATCAGTGTACATTCAAGAAATGTATAACAAAAAATACACATTTTCAGTGTACATTCAAGAAATGTATATCAAAACATACACATTTTCATTGTACATTCAAGATGTGTACATCAAAACATATACATTTTCATTGTACATTCAAGAATAGTACATCAAAACATACACATTTTCATTGTACACTCAAGAAATGTACATCAAAACATACACATTTTCATTGTACACTCAAGAAATGTACATCAAAACATACACATTATCAGTGTACATTCAAGAAATGTATAACAAAAAATACACATTTTCAGTGTACATTCAAGAAATGTATATCAAAACATACACATTTTCATTGTACACTCAAGAAATGTACTTCAAAACATACACATTTTCATTGTACATTCAAGAAATGTACATCAAAGCATACACATTTTCATTGTACACTCAAGAAATGTACTTCAAAACATACACATTTTCAGTGTACATTCAAGAAATGTATATCAAAACATACACATTTTCATTGTACATTCAAGAAATGTACATCAAAGCATACACATTTTCATTGTACACTCAAGAAATGTACATCAAAACATAGACATTTTCATTGTACACTCAAGAAATGTACATCAAAACATACACATTATCAGTGTACATTCAAGAAATGTATAACAAAAAATACACATTTTCAGTGTACATTCAAGAAATGTATATCAAAACATACACATTTTCATTGTACACTCAAGAAATGTACTTCAAAACATACACATTTTAAGTGTACATTCAAGAAATGTATATCAAAACATACACATTTTCATTGTACATTCAAGAAATGTACATCAAAACATACACATTTTCATTTTACATTCAAGAAATGTACATCAAAACATACACATTTTCATTGTACACTCAAGAAATGTACATCAAAACATACACATTTTCATTGTACATTCAAGAAATGTACATCAAAACATACACATTTTCATTGTACATTCAAGAAATGTACATCAAAACATAGACAATTTCATTGTATGTACCAGAAATGTACATCAAAACATACACATTTTCAGTGTACATTCAAGAAATGTACATCAAAACATACACATTTTCATTGTATATACCAGAAATGTACATCAAAACATACACATTTTCAGTGTACATTCAAGAAATGTACATCAAAACATATACATTTTCATTGTATATACAAGAAATGTACATCAAAACATACACATTTTCAGTGTACATTCAAGAAATGTACATGAAAACATATACATTTTCATTGTACATTCAAGAAATGTATATCAAAACATACACATTTTCAGCTTACATTCAAGAAATGTACATCAAAACATACACATTTTCATTGTATATACAAGAAATGTACATCAAAACATACACATTTTCAGTGTACAATCAAGAAATGTACATCAAAACATATACATTTTCATTGTATACACAAGAAATGTACATCAAAACATACACATTTTCAGTGTACATTCAAGAAATGCCTATCAAAACATACACATTTACAGTGTACATTCAAGAAATGTACATCAAAACATACACATTTTCAGTATACATTCAAGAAATGTACATGAAAACATATACATTTTCATTGTACATTCAAGAAATGTATATCAAAACATACACATTTTCAGTGTACATTCAAGAAATGTACATCAAAACATACACATTTTCATTGTATATACAAGAAATGTACATCAAAACATACACATTTTCATTGTACACTAAGGAAATGTACATCAAAACATACACAGTTTCAGTGTACATTCAAGAAATGTACATCAAAACATACACATTTTCATTGTATATACAAGAAATGTACATCAAAACATACACATTTTCATTGTACACTAAGGAAATGTACATCAAAACATACACATTTTCAGTGTACATTCAAGAAATGTACATCAAAACATACACATTTTCATTGTACATTCAAGAAATGTAGATCAAAACATACACATTTTCATTGTACATTCAAGAAATGTATATCAAAGCATACACATTTTCATTGTACACACAAGAAATGTACATCAAAACATACACATTTTCATTGTACACTCAAGAAATGTACATCAAAACATACACATTATCAGTGCACATTCAAGAAATGTATAACAAAAAATACACATTTTCAGTGTACATTCAAGAAATGTATATCAAAACATACACATTTTCATTGTACATTCAAGATGTGTACCTCAAAACATACACATTTTCATTGTACATTCAAGAATAGTACATCAAAACATACACATTTTCATTGTACACTCAAGAAATGTACATCAAAACATACACATTTTCATTGTACACTCAAGAAATGTACATCAAAACATACACATTATCAGTGTACATTCAAGAAATGTATAACAAAAAATACACATTTTCAGTGTACATTCAAGAAATGTATATCAAAACATACACATTTTCATTGTACACTCAAGAAATGTACTTCAAAACATTCACATTTTCATTGTACATTCAAGAAATGTACATCAAAGCATACACATTTTCATTGTACACTCAAGAAATGTACTTCAAAACATACACATTTTCAGTGTACATTCAAGAAATGTATATCAAAACATACACATTTTCATTGTACATTCAAGAAATGTACATCAAAGCATACACATTTTCATTGTACACTCAAGAAATGTACATCAAAACATAGACATTTTCATTGTACACTCAAGAAATGTACATCAAAACATACACATTATCAGTGTACATTCAAGAAATGTATAACAAAAAATACACATTTTCAGTGTACATTCAAGAAATGTATATCAAAACATACACATTTTCATTGTACACTCAAGAAATGTACTTCAAAACATACACATTTTAAGTGTACATTCAAGAAATGTATATCAAAACATACACATTTTCATTGTACATTCAAGAAATGTACATCAAAACATACACCTTTTCATTGTACATTCAAGAATAGTACATCAAAACATACACATTTTCATTGTACACTCAAGAAATGTACATCAAAACATACACATTTTCATTGTACATTCAAGAAATGTACACCAAAACATACACATTTTCATTGTACATTCAAGAAATGTACATCAAAACATAGACATTTTCATTGTACATTCAAGTAATGTACATCAAAACAAACACATTTTCATTGTACACTAAAGAAATGTACATCAAAACATACACATTTTCATTGTACATTCAAGGAATATACATCAAAACATACACATTTTCATTGTACATTCAAGAAATGTACATCAAAACATACACATTTTCATTGTACACTCAAGAAATGTACATCAAATCATACACATTTTCATTGTACATTCAAGAAATGTACATCAAAACATACACATTTTTATTGTACACTCAAGAAATGTTCATCAAAACATACACATTTTCATTGTACATTCAAGAAATGTACATAAAAATATACACATTTTCATTGTACATTCAAGAAATGTATATCAAAACATACACATTTTCATTGTACACTCAAGAAATGTACTTCAAAACATACACATTTTCAGTGTACATTCAAGAAAAGTATATCAAAACATACACATATTCATTGTACATTCAAGATGTGTACATCAAAACATACACATTTTCATTGTACATTCAAGAAATATACATCAAAACATACACATTTTCATTGTACATTCAAGAAATGTACATCAAAACATACACATTTTCATTGTACACTCAAGAAATGTACATCAAAGAATACACATTTTCAGTGTACATTCAAGAAATGTACATTTAAACATACACATTTTCATTGTACATTCAAGAAATGTACATCAAAACATACACATTTTCATTGTACATTCTAGAAATATACATCAAAACATACACATTTTCATTGTATATACAAGAAATGTACATCAAAACATACACATTTTCATTGTACACTCATGAAATGTACATCAAAGCATACACATTTTCAGTGTACATTCAAGAAATGTGTATCAAAACATACACATTTTCATTGTACATTCCAGAAATGTACATCAAAGCATACACATTTTCAGTGTACATTCAAGAAATGTATATAAAAAAATACACATTTTCAGTGTACATTCAAGAAATGTACATCAAAGCAAACACATTTTCATTGTACACTAAAGAAATGTACATCAAAACATACACATTTTCATTGTACATTCAAGAAATGCACATCAAAACATACACATTTTCATTGTACATTCAAGAAATATACATCAAAACATACACATTTTCATTGTACATTCAAGAAATGTACATTAAACATACACATTCTCATTGTACATTCAAGAAATGTACATCAAAGCATACACATTTTCATTGTACACTCAAGAAATGTACATCAAAACATACACATTTTCATTGTACACTCAAGAAATGTACATCAAAACATACACATTTTCATTGTACATTCAAGAAATGTATATCAAAACATACACATTTTCATTGTACATTCAAGAAATGTACATCAAAACATACACATTTTCATTGTACATTCAAGAAATGTACATCAAAGCATACACATTTTCATTGTACATTCAAGGAATGTACATCAAAACATACACATTTTCATTGTACATTCAAGAAATGTACATCAAAACACACACATTTTCAGTGTACATTCAAGAAATGTATATCAAAACATACACATTTTCAGTGTACATTCAAGAATTGTACATCAAAACATACAACTTTTCATTGTACATACAAGAAATGTACATCAAAACATACAAATTTTCAGTGCACATTCAAAAAATGTACATCAAAACATACACATTTTTATTGTATATACCAGAAATGTACATCAAAACATACACATTTTCATTGTATATACCAGAAATATACATCAAAACATACACATTTTCAGTGTACATTCAAGAAATGTACATTAAAACATATACATTTTCATTGTATATACAAGAAATGTACATCAAAACATACACATTTTCAGTGTACATTCAAGAAATGTACATGAAAACATATACATTTTCATTGTACATTCAAGAAATGTATATCAAAACATACACATTTTCATTGTACATTCAAGAAATGTACATCAAAACATACACATTTTCATTGTACATTCAAGAAATGTACATCAAAACATAAACATTTTCATTGTACATTCAAGTTGTTGTTGTTGTTGTAGTGTTTAACGCCCGCTTTTACTACTACGGCACCGCAGGCGGTGTACATTCAAGGAATGTACATCAAAACATACACATTTTCATTGTACATTCAAGAAATGTACATGAAAACACACACATTTTCAGTGTACATTCAAGAAATGTATATCAAAACATTCACATCTTCAGTGTACATTCAAGAAATGTACATCAAAACATACAAATTTTCATTGTATATACAAGAAATGTACATCAAAACATACACATTTTCATTGTACATTAAAGAAATGTACATCGAAACCTACACATTTTCAGTGTACATTCAAGAAATGTACATCAAAACATACACATTTTCATTGTACACTCAAGAAATGTACATCAAAACATACACATTTTCAGTGTACATTCAAGAAATGTACATCTAAACATACACATTTTCATTGTATATACCAGAAATGTACATCAAAACATACACATTTTCATTGTATATACAAGAAATGTACATCAAAACATACACATTTTCAGTGTACTTTCAAGAAATGTCCATCAAAACATATACATTTTCATTGTATATACAAGAAATGTACATCAAAACATACACATTTTCAGTGTACATTCAAGAGATGTACATGAAAACATATACATTTTCATTGTACATTAAAGAAATGTACATCAAAACATACACATTTTCATTGTACATTCAAGGAATGTACATCAAAACATACACATTTTCATTGTACATTCAAGAAATGTACATCAAAACACACACATTTTCATTGTACACTCAAGAATTGTACATCAAAACATACACATTTTGAGTGAACATTCAAAGATATACATCAAAACATGCACATTTTCATTGTATATACCAGAAATGTACATCAAAACATACACATTTTCATTGTATATACAAGAAATATATATCAAAACATACACATTTTCAGTGTACATTCAAGAAATGTACATCAAAAACTACACATTTTCATTGTATATTCAAGAAATGTACATCAAAACATACACATTTTCATTGTATATACCAGAAATGTACATCAAAACATACACATTTTCATTGTACATTCAAGAAATGTACATCAATACATACACATTTTCATTGTATATACCAGAAATGTACATCAAAACATACACATTTTCATTGTACATTCAAGAAATGTACATCAAAACATACACATTTTGACTGCACATTCTAGAAATATACATCAAAACATACACATTTTCATTGCATATACCAGAAATGCACATCAAAACATACACATTTTCATTGTACATTCAAGAACTGTACATCAAAGCATACACATTTTCAGTGTACATTCAAGAAATGTATATCAAAAAATACACATTTTCAGTGAACATTCAAGAAATGTACATCAAAGCAAACACATTTTCATTGTACACTAAAGAAATGTACATCAAAACATACTCATTTTCATTGTACATTCAAGAAATGCACATCAAAACATACACATTTTCATTGTACATTCAAGAAATATACATCAAAACATACACATTTTCATTGTACATTCAAGAAATGAACATCAAAACATACACATTCTCATTGTACATTCAAGAAATGTACATCAAAACACACACATTTTCAGTGTACATTCAAGAAATGCATATCAAAACATACACATTTTCAGTGTACATTCAAGAAATGTACATCAAAACATACAAATTTCCATTGTATATACAAGAAATGTACATCAAAACCTACACATTTTCAGTGTACATTCAAGAAATGTACATCAAAACATACACATTTTCATTGTACACTCAAGAAATGTACATCAAAACATACACATTTTCAGTGTACATTCAAGAAATGTACATCAAAACATACACATTTTCATTGTATATAACAGAAATGTACATCAAAACATACACATTTTCATTGTATATACGAGAAATGTACATATAAACATACACATTTTCAGTGTACATTCAAGAAATGTACATCAAAACATACACATTTTCAGTGTACATTCAAGAAATGTACATCAAAACATATACATTTTCATTGTATATACAAGAAATGTACATCAAAACATACACATTTTCAGTGTACATTCAAGAAATGTACATGAAAACCTATACATTTTCATTGTAAATTCAAGAAATGTATATAAAAACATACACATTTTCAGATTACATTCAAGAAATGTACATCAAAACATACACATTTTAATTGTACACTCAAGAAATGTACTTCAAAACATACAGATTTTCAGTGTACATTCAAGAAATGTATATCAAAACATACACATTTTCATTGTACATTCAAGAAATGTACGTCAAAACATACACACTTTCATTGTACACTCAAGAAATTTACATCAAAACATACACATTTTCAGTGTACATTCAAGAAATGTATATCAAAACATACACATTTTCATTGTACATTCAAGAAATGTACATCAAAACATACACATTTCCATTGTACATTCAGGAAATGTACATCAAAACATACACATTTTCATTGTACATTCAAGAAATATACATCAAAACATACACATTTTCATTGTACATTCAAGAAATGTACATCAAAACATACACATTTTCATTGTACACTCAAGAAATGTACATCAAAACATACACATTTTCAGTGTACATTCAAGAAATGTACATCAAAACATACTCATTTTCATTATACATTCAAGAAATGTACATCAAAACATACACATTTTCATTGTACACTCAAGAAATGTACATCAAAACATACACATTTTCAGTGCACATTCATGAAATGTATATCAAATCATACACATTTTGATTTTACGTTCCAGAAATGTACATCAAAACATACACATTTTCAGTGTACATTCAAGAAATGTATATCAAAAAAATACACATTTTCAGTGTACATTCAAGAAATGTACATCAAAGCAAACACATTTTCATTGTACACTAAAGAAATGTACATCAAAACATACACATTTTCATTGTATATTCAAGAAATGCACATCAAAACATACACATTTTCATTGTACATTCAAGAAATATACATCAAAACATACACATTTTCATAGTACATTCAAGAAATGTACATCAAAACGTACACATTCTCATTGTACATTCAAGAAATGTACATCAAAACATACACATTTTGATTGTACACTCAAGAAATGTACATCAAAACATACACATTTTCATTGTACACTCAAGAAATGTACATCAAAACATACACATTTTCATTGTACATTCAAGAAATGTATATCAAAAATACACATTTTCATTGTACATTCAAGAAATGTACATCAAAACATACACATTTTCATTGTACATTCAAGAAATGTACATCAAAACATACACATTTTCATTGTACATTCAAAGAATGTACATCAAAACATACACATTTTCATTGTACATGCAAGAAATGTACATCAAAACACACACATTTTCAGTGTACATTCAAGAAATGCATATCAAAACATACACATTTTCAGTGTACATTCAAGAAATATACATCAAAACATACACATTTTCATTGTACACTCAAGAAATGTACATCAAAACCTACATATTTTCAGTGTACATTCAAGAAATGTACATCAAAACATACACATTTTCATTGTACACTCAAGAAATGTACATCAAAACATACACATTTTCAGTGTACATTCAAGAAATGTACATCAAAGCATATACATTTTCATTGTATATACAAGAAATGTACATCAAAACATACACATTTTCAGTGTACACTCAAGAAATGTATATCAAAACATACACATTTACAGTGTACATTCAAGAAATGTACATCAAAACATACACATTTTCAGTATACATTCAAGAAATGTACATGAAAACATATACATTTTCATTGTACTTTCAAGAAATGTATATCAAAACATACACATTTTCAGTGTACATTCAAGAAATGTACATCAAAACATACACATTTTCATTGTATATACAAGAAATGTACATCAAAACATACACAATTTCATTGTACACTAAGGAAATGTACATCAAAACACACATTTTCAGTGTACATTCAAGAAATGTACATCAAAACATACACATTGTCATTGTACATTCAAGAAATGTAGATCAAAACATACACATTTTCATTGTACATTCAAGAAATGTACATCAAAGCATACACATTTTCATTGTACACTCAAGAAATGTACATCAAAACATAGACACTTTCATTGTACACTCAAGAAATGTACATCAAAACATACACATTTTCATTGTACACTCAAGAAATGTATAACAAAAAATACACATTTTCAGTGTACATTCAAGAAATGTACATCAAAACAAACACATTTTCATTGTACACTAAAGAAATGTACATCAAAACATACACATTTTCATTGTACATTCAAGAAATATACATCAAAACATACACATTTTCATTGTACACTCAAGAAATGTACATCAAAACATACACATTTTCATTGTACATTCAAGAAATGTACATCAAAACATACACATTTTTATTGTACACTCAAGAAATGTACATCAAAACATACACATTTTCATTGTACACTCAAGAAATGTACATCAAAACATACACATTTTCATTGTACATTCAAGAAGTGTATATCAAAAATACACATTTTCATTGTACATTCAAGAAATGTACATCAAAACATACACATTTTCATTGTACATTCAAGAAATGTACATCAAAACATACACATTTTCATTGTACACTCAAGAAATGTACATCAAAGAATACACATTTTCAGTGTACATTCAAGAAATGTACATTTAAACATACACATTTTCATTGTACATTCAAGAAATGTACATCAAAACATACACATTTTCATTGTACATTCTAGAAATATACATCAAAACATACACATTTTCATTGTATATACAAGAAATGTACATCAAAACATACACATTTTCATTGTACACTCATGAAATGTACATCAAAACATACACATTTTCAGTGTACATTCAAGAAATGTATATCAAAACATACACATTTTCATTGTACATTCCAGAAATGTACACCAAAGCATACACATTTTCAGTGTACATTCAAGAAATTTATATAAAAAAATACACATTTTCAGTGTACATTCAAGAAATGTACATCAAAGCAAACACATTTTCATTGTACACTAAAGAAATGTACATCAAAACATACACATTTTCATTGTACATTCAACAAATGCACATCAAAACATACACATTTTCATTGTACATTCAAGAAATATACATCAAAACATACACATTTTCATTGTACATTCAAGAAATGTACATTAAACCTACACATTCTCATTGTACATTCAAGAAATGTACATCAAAACATACACATTTTCATTGTACACTCAAGAAATGTACATCAAAACATACACATTTTCATTGTACACTCAAGAAATGTACATCAAAACATACACATTTTCATTGTACATTCAAGAAATGTATATCAAAACATACACATTTTCATTGTACATTCAAGAAATGTACATAAAAACATACACATTTTCATTGTACATTCAAGAAATGTACATCAAAGCATACACATTTTCATTGTACATTCAAGGAATGTACATCAAAACATACACATTTTCATTGTACATTCAAGAAATGTACATCAAAACACACACATTTTCAGTGTACATTCAAGAAATGTATATCAAAACATACACATTTTCAGTGTACATTCAAGAATTGTACATCAAAACATACAACTTTTCATTGTACATACAAGAAATGTACATCAAAACATACACATTTTCAGTGTACATTCAAAAAATGTACATCAAAACATACACATTTTCATTGTATATACCAGAAATGTACATCAAAACATACACATTTTCATTGTATATACAAGAAATATACATCAAAACATACACATTTTCAGTGTACATTCAAGAAATGTACATCAAAACATATACATTTTCATTGTATATACAAGAAATGTACATCAAAACATACACATTTTCAGTGTACATTCAAGAAATGTACATGAAAACATATACATTTTCATTGTACATTCAAGAAATGTATATCAAAACATACACATTTTCAGATTACATTCAAGAAATGTACATCAAAACATACACATTTTCATTGTACATTCAAGAAATGTACATCAAAACATACACATTTTCATTGTACATTCAAGAAATGTACATCAAAACATAAACATTTTCATTGTACATTCAAGAAATGTACATCAAAACATAAACATTTTCATTGTACATTCAAGTTGTTGTTGTAGTGTTTAACGCCCGCTTTTACTACTACGGCACCGCAGGCGGTGTACATTCAAGGAATGGACATCAAAACATACACATTTTCATTGTACATTCAAGAAATGTACATGAAAACACACACATTTTCAGTGTACATTCAAGAAATGTATATCAAAACATTCACATCTTCAGTGTACATTCAAGAAATGTACATCAAAACATACAAATTTTCATTGTATATACAAGAAGTGTACATCAAAACATACACATTTTCATTGTACATTAAAGAAATGTACATCGAAACCTACACATTTTCAGTGTACATTCAAGAAATGTACATCAAAACATACACATTTTCATTGTACACTCAAGAAATGTACATCAAAACATACACATTTTCAGTGTACATTCAAGAAATGTACATCTAAACATACACATTTTCATTGTATATACCAGAAATGTACATCAAAACATACACATTTTCATTGTATATACAAGAAATGTACATCAAAACATACACATTTTCAGTGTACTTTCAAGAAATGTCCATCAAAACATATACATTTTCATTGTATATACAAGAAATGTACATCAAAACATACACATTTTCAGTGTACATTCAAGAGATGTACATGAAAACATATACATTTTCATTGTACATTAAAGAAATGTACATCAAAACATACACATTTTCATTGTATATACAAGAAATGTACATCTAAACATACACATTTTCAGTGTACATTCAAGAAATGTACATCAAAGCATATACATTTTCATTGTATATACAAGAAATGTACATCAAAACATACACATTTTCAGTGTACACTCAAGAAATGTATATCAAAACATACACATTAACAGTGTACATTCAAGAAATGTACATCAAAACATACACATTTTCAGTATACATTCAAGAAATGTACATGAAAACATATACATTTTCATTGTACATTCAAGAAATGTATATCAAAACATACACATTTTCAGTGTACATTCAAGAAATGTACATCAAAACATACACATTTTCATTGTATATACAAGAAATGTACATCAAAACATACACAATTTCATTGTACACTAAGGAAATGTACATCAAAACACACATTTTCAGTGTACATTCAAGAAATGTACATCAAAACATACACATTGTCATTGTACATTCAAGAAATGTAGATCAAAGCATACACATTTTCATTGTACACTCAAGAAATGTACATCAAAACATAGACACTTTCATTGTACACTCAAGAAATGTACATCAAAACATACACATTTTCATTGTACACTCAAGAAATATATAACAAAAAATACACATTTTCAGTGTACATTCAAGAAATGTACATCAAAACAAACACATTTTCATTGTACACTAAAGAAATGTACATCAAAACATACACATTTTCATTGTACATTCAAGAAATATACATCAAAACATACACATTTTCATTGTACATTCAAGAAATGTACATCAAAACATACACATTTTCATTGTACACTCAAGAAATGTACATCAAAACATACACATTTTCATTGTACATTCAAGAAATGTACATCAAAACATACACATTTTTATTGTACACTCAAGAAATGTACATCAAAACATACACATTTTCATTGTACACTCAAGAAATGTACATCAAAACATACACATTTTCATTGTACATTCAAGAAGTATATATCAAAAATACACATTTTCATTGTACATTCAAGAAATGTACATCAAAACATACACATTTTCATTGTACATTCAAGAAATGTACATCAAAACATACACATTTTCATTGTACACTCAAGAAATGTACATCAAAGAATACACATTTTCAGTGTACATTCAAGAAATGTACATTTAAACATACACATTTTCATTGTACATTCAAGAAATGTACATCAAAACATACACATTTTCATTGTACATTCTAGAAATATACATCAAAACATACACATTTTCATTGTATATACAAGAAATGTACATCAAAACATACACATTTTCATTGTACACTCATGAAATGTACATCAAAACATACACATTTTCAGTGTACATTCAAGAAATGTATATCAAAACATACACATTTTCATTGTACATTCCAGAAATGTACACCAAAGCATACACATTTTCAGTGTACATTCAAGAAATGTATATAAAAAAATACACATTTTCAGTGTACATTCAAGAAATGTACATCAAAGCAAACACATTTTCATTGTACACTAAAGAAATGTACATCAAAACATACACATTTTCATTGTACATTCAAGAAATGCACATCAAAACATACACATTTTCATTGTACATTCAAGAAATATACATCAAAACATACACATTTTCATTGTACATTCAAGAAATGTACATTAAACATACACATTCTCATTGTACATTCAAGAAATGTACATCAAAACATACACATTTTCATTGTACACTCAAGAAATGTACATCAAAACATACACATTTTCATTGTACACTCAAGAAATGTACATCAAAACATACACATTTTCATTGTACATTCAAGAAATGTATATCAAAACATACACATTTTCATTGTACATTCAATAAATGTACATAAAAACATACACATTTTCATTGTACATTCAGGAAATGTACATCAAAGCATACACATTTTCATTGTACATTCAAGGAATGTACATCAAAACATACACATTTTCATTGTACATTCAAGAAATGTACATCAAAACACACACATTTTCAGGGTACATTCAAGAAATGTATATCAAAACATACACATTTTCAGTGTACATTCAAGAATTGTACATCAAAACATGCAACTTTTCATTGTACATACAAGAAATGTACATCAAAACATACACATTTTCAGTGTACATTCAAAAAATGTACATCAAAACATACACATTTTCATTGTATATACCAGAAATGTACATCAAAACATACACATTTTCATTGTATATACAAGAAATATACATCAAAACATACACATTTTCAGTGTACATTCAAGAAATGTACATCAAAACATATACGTTTTCATTGTATATACAAGAAATGTACATCAAAACATACACATTTTCAGTGTACATTCAAGAAATGTACATGAAAACATATACATTTTCATTGTACATTCAAGAAATGTATATCAAAACATACACATTTTCAGATTACATTCAAGAAATGTACATCAAAACATACACATTTTCATTGTACATTCAAGAAATGTACATCAAAACATACACATTTTCATTGTACATTCAAGAAATGTACATCAAAACATAAACATTTTCATTGTACATTCAAGAAATGTACATCAAAACATAAACATTTTCATTGTACATTCAAGTTGTTGTTGTTGTTGTAGTGTTTAACGCCCGCTTTTACTACTACGGCACCGCAGGCGGTGTACATTCAAGGAATGTACATCAAAACATACACATTTTCATTGTACATTCAAGAAATGTACATGAAAACACACACATTTTCAGTGTACATTCAAGAAATGTATATCAAAACATTCACATCTTCAGTGTACATTCAAGAAATGTACATCAAAACATACAAATTTTCATTGTATATACAAGAAATGTACATCAAAACATACACATTTTCATTGTACATTAAAGAAATGTACATCGAAACCTACACATTTTCAGTGTACATTCAAGAAATGTACATCAAAACATACACATTTTCATTGTACACTCACGAAATGTACATCAAAACATACACATTTTCAGTGTACATTCAAGAAATGTACATCTAAACATACACATTTTCATTGTATATACCAGAAATGTACATCAAAACATACACATTTTCATTGTATATACAAGAAATGTACATCAAAACATACACATTTTCAGTGTACTTTCAAGAAATGTCCATCAAAACATATACATTTTCATTGTATATACAAGAAATGTACATCAAAACATACACATTTTCAGTGTACATTCAAGAGATGTACATGAAAACATATACATTTTCATTGTACATTAAAGAAATGTACATCAAAACATACACATTTTCATTGTACATTCAAGGAATGTACATCAAAACATACACATTTTCATTGTACATTCAAGAAATGTACATCAAAACACACACATTTTCATTGTACACTCAAGAATTGTACATCAAAACATACACATTTTGAGTGTACATTCAAAAGATATACATCAAAACATGCACATTTTCATTGTATATACCAGAAATGTACATCAAAACATACACATTTTCAATGTATATACAAGAAATATATATCAAAACATACACATTTTCAGTGTACATTCAAGAAATGTACATCAAAAACTACACATTTTCATTGTATATTCAAGAAATGTACATCAAAACATACACATTTTCATTGTATATACCAGGAATGTACATCAAAACATACACATTTTCATTATACATTCAAGAAATGTACATCAAAACATACACATTTTCATAGTACATTCTAGAAATATAAATCAAAACATACACATTTTCATTGTATATACAAGAAATGTACATCAAAACATACACATTTTCATTGTACACTCAAGAAATGTACATCAAAACATACACATTTTCAGTGCACATTCATGAAATGTATATCAAATCATACACATTTTGATTTTACGTTCCAGAAATGTACATCAAAACATACACATTTTCAGTGTACATTCAAGAAATGTATATCACAAAAATACACATTTTCAGTGTACATTCATGAAATGTACATCAAAGCAAACACATTTTCATTGTACACTAAAGAAATGTACATCAAAACATACACATTTTCATTGTACATTCAAGAAATGCACATCAAAACATACACATTTTCATTGTACATTCAAGAAATATACATCAAAACATACACATTTTCAGTGTACATTCAAGAAATGTATATCAAAACATTCACATCTTCAGTGTACATTCAAGAAATGTACATCAAAACATACAAATTTTCATTGTATATACAAGAAATGTACATCAAAACATACACATTTTCATTGTACATTAAAGAAATGTACATCGAAACCTACACATTTTCAGTGTACATTCAAGAAATGTACATCAAAACATACACATTTTCATTGTACACTCAAGAAATGTACATCAAAACATACACATTTTCAGTGTACATTCAAGAAATGTACATCTAAACATACACATTTTCATTGTATATACCAGAAATGTACATCAAAACATACACATTTTCATTGTACATTCAAGAAATGTACATCAAAACACACACATTTTCAGTGTACATTCAAGAAATGTATATCAAAACATACACATTTTCAGTGTACATTCAAGAATTGTACATCAAAACATACAACTTTTCATTGTACATACAAGAAATGTACATCAAAACATACACATTTTCAGTGTACATTCAAAAAATGTACATCAAAACATACACATTTTCATTGTATATACCAGAAATGTACATCAAAACATACACATTTTCATTGTATATACAAGAAATATACATCAAAACATACACATTTTCAGTGTACATTCAAGAAATGTACATCAAAACATATACATTTTCATTGTATATACAAGAAATGTACATCAAAACATACACATTTTCAGTGTACATTCAAGAAATGTACATGAAAACATATACATTTTCATTGTACATTCAAGAAATGTATATCAAAACATACACATTTTCAGATTACATTCAAGAAATGTACATCAAAACATACACATTTTCATTGTACATTCAAGAAATGTACATCAAAACATACACATTTTCATTGTACATTCAAGAAATGTACATCAAAACATAAACATTTTCATTGTACATTCAAGAAATGTACATCAAAACATAAACATTTTCATTGTACATTCAAGTTGTTGTTGTTGTTGTAGTGTTTAACGCCCGCTTTTACTACTACGGCACCGCAGGCGGTGTACATTCAAGGAATGTACATCAAAACATACACATTTTCATTGTACATTCAAGAAATGTACATGAAAACACACACATTTTCAGTGTACATTCAAGAAATGTATATCAAAACATTCACATCTTCAGTGTACATTCAAGAAATGTACATCAAAACATACAAATTTTCATTGTATATACAAGAAATGTACATCAAAACATACACATTTTCATTGTACATTAAAGAAATGTACATCGAAACCTACACATTTTCAGTGTACATTCAAGAAATGTACATCAAAACATACACATTTTCATTGTACACTCAAGAAATGTACATCAAAACATACACATTTTCAGTGTACATTCAAGAAATGTACATCTAAACATACACATTTTCATTGTATATACCAGAAATGTACATCAAAACATACACATTTTCATTGTATATACAAGAAATGTACATCAAAACATACACATTTTCAGTGTACTTTCAAGAAATGTCCATCAAAACATATACATTTTCATTGTATATACAAGAAATGTACATCAAAACATACACATTTTCAGTGTACATTCAAGAGATGTACATGAAAACATATACATTTTCATTGTACATTAAAGAAATGTACATCAAAACATACACATTTTCATTGTACATTCAAGGAATGTACATCAAAACATACACATTTTCATTGTACATTCAAGAAATGTACATCAAAACACACACATTTTCATTGTACACTCAAGAATTGTACATCAAAACATACACATTTTGAGTGTACATTCAAAAGATATACATCAAAACATGCACATTTTCATTGTGTATACCAGAAATGTACATCAAAACATACACATTTTCATTGTATATACAAGAAATATATATCAAAACATACACATTTTCAGTGTACATTCAAGAAATGTACATCAAAAACTACACATTTTCATTGTATATTCAAGAAATGTACATCAAAACATACACATTTTCATTGTATATACCAGAAATGTACATCAAAACATACACATTTTCATTGTACATTCAAGAAATGTACATCAATACATACACATTTTCATTGTATATACCAGAAATGTACATCAAAACATACACATTTTCATTGTACATTCAAGAAATGTACATCAAAACATACACATTTTCATTGTATATACCAGAAATGTACATCAAAACATACGCATTTTCATTGTACATTCAAGAAATGTACATCAAAACATACACATTTTGACTGCACATTCTAGAAATATACATCTAAACATACACATTTTCATTGCATATACCAGAAATGCACATCAAAACATACACATTTTCATTGTACATTCAAGAACTGTACATCAAAACATACACATTTTCAGTGTACATTCAAGAAATGTATATCAAAAAATACACATTTTCAGTGAACATTCAAGAAATGTACATCAAAGCAAACACATTTTCATTGTACACTAAAGAAATGTACATCAAAACATACACATTTTCATTGTACATTCAAGAAATGTACATCAAAACATACACATTTTGACCGCACATTCTAGAAATATACATCAAAACATACACATTTTCATTGCATATACCAGAAATGCACATCAAAAAATACACATTTTCATTGTACATTCAAGAAATGCACATCAAAACATACACATTTTCATTGTACATTCAAGAAATATACATCAAAACATACACATTTTCATTGTACATTCAAGAAATGTACATCAAAACATACACATTCTCATTGTACATTCAAGAAATGTACATCAAAACATGCACATTTTGATTGTAAACTCAAGAAATGTACATCAAAACATACACATTTTCATTGTACACTCAAGAAATGTACATCAAAACATACACATTTTCATTGTACATTCAAAGAATGTACAACAAAACATACACATTTTCATTGTACATTCAAGAAATGTACATCAAAACACACACATTTTCAGTGTACATTCAAGAAATGTACATCAAAACACACACATTTTCAGTGTACATTCAAGAAATGCATATCAAAACATACACATTTTCAGTGTACATTCAAGAAATGTACATCAAAACATACAAATTTTCATTGTATATACAAGAAATGTACATCAAAACCTACACATTTTCAGTGTACATTCAAGAAATGTACATCAAAACATACACATTTTCATTGTACACTCAAGAAATGTACATCAAAACATACACATTTTCAGTGTACATTCAAGAAATGTACATCAAAACATACACATTTTCATTGTATATAACAGAAATGTACATCAAAACACACACATTTTCATTGTATATACAAGAAATGTACATATAAACATACACATTTTCAGTGTACATTCAAGAAATGTACATCAAAACATACACATTTTCAGTGTACATTCAAGAAATGTACATCAAAACATATACATTTTCATTGTATATACAAGAAATGTACATCAAAACATACACATTTTCAGTGTACATTCAAGAAATGTACATGAAAACCTATACATTTTCATTGTACATTCAAGAAATGTATATCAAAACATACACATTTATAGATTACATTCAAGAAATGTACATCAAAACATACACATTTTCATTGTACACTCAAGAAATGTACTTCAAAACATACACATTTTCAGTGTACATTCAAGAAATGTATATCAAAACATACACATTTTCATTGTACATTCAAGAAATGTACGTCAAAACATACACACTTTCATTGTACACTCAAGAAATTTACATCAAAACATACACATTTTCAGTGTACATTCAAGAAATGTATATCAAAACATACACATTTTCATTGTACATTCAAGAAATATACATCAAAACATACACATTTTCATTGTACATTCAGGAAATGTACATCAAAACATACACATTTTCATTGTACATTCAAGAAATAGACATCAAAACATACACATTTTCATTGTACATTCAAGAAATGTACATCAAAACATACACATTTTCATTGTACACTCAAGAAATGTACATCAAAATATACACATTTTCAGTGTACATTCAAGAAATGTACATCAAAACATACTCATTTTCATTATACATTCAAGAAATGTACATCAAAACATACACATTTTCATTGTACATTCTAGAAATATAAATCAAAACATACACATTTTCATTGTATATACAAGAAATGTACATCAAAACATACACATTTTCATTGTACACTCAAGAAATGTACATCAAAACATACACATTTTCATTGTACATTCAAAGAATGTACATCAAAACATACACATTTTCATTGTACATTCAAGAAATGTACATCAAAACACGCATTTTCAGTGTACATTCAAGAAATGCATATCAAAACATACACATTTTCATTGTACATTAAGAACTGTACATCAAAACATACACATTTTCAGTGTACATTCAAGAAATGTATATCAAAAAATACACATTTTCATTGTACATTCAAGAAATGCACATCAAAACATACACATTTTCATTGTACATTCAAGAAATATACATCAAAACATACACATTTTCATTGTACATTCAAGAAATGTACATCAAAACATACACATTCTCATTGTACATTCAAGAAATGTACATCAAAACATGCACATTTTGATTGTAAACTCAAGAAATGTACATCAAAACATACACATTTTCATTGTACACTCAAGAAATGTACATCAAAACATACACATTTTCATTGTACACTCAAGAAATGTTCATCAAAACATACACATTTTCATTGTACATTCAAGAAATGTACATCAAAACATACACATTTTTATTGTACACTCAAGAAATGTATTTCAAAACATACACATTTTCAGTGTACATTCAAGAAATGTATATCAAAACATACACATTTTCATTGTACATTCAAGAAATGTACATCAAAACATACACATTTTCATTGTACATTCAAGAAATGTACATCAAAACATACACATTTTCATTGTACACTCAAGAAATGTACATCAAAACATACACATTTTCAGTGTACATTCAAGAAATGTACATTTAAACATACACATTTTCATTGTACATTCAAGAAATGTACATCAAAACGTACACATTTTCATTGTACATTCTAGAAATATACATCAAAACATACACATTTTCATTGTATATACAAGAAATGTACATCAAAACATACACATTTTCATTGTACACTCAAGAAATGTACATCAAAACATACACATTTTCATTGTACATTCAAGAAATGTATATCAAAACATACACATTTTCATTGTACATTCAAGAAATGTACATCAAAACATACACATTTTCATTGTACATTCAAAGAATGTACATCAAAACATACACATTTTCATTGTACATTCAAGAAATGTACATCAAAACACGCATTTTCAGTGTACATTCAAGAAATGCATATCAAAACATACACATTTTCAGTGTACATTCAAGAAATGTACATCAAAACCTACACATTTTCAGTGTACGTTCAAGAAATGTACATCAAAACATAGACATTTTCATTGTACACTCAAGAAATGTACATCAAAACATACACATTTTCATTGTATATACAAGAAATGTACATCAAAACATACACATTTTCATTGTATATACAAGAAATGTATATCAAAACATACACATTTTCAGATTACATTCAAGAAATGTACATCAAAACATACACATTTTCATTGTATATACAAGAAATGTACATCAAAACATACACATTTGCAGTGTACATTCAAGAAATGTACATCAAAACATATACATTTTCATTGTATATACAAGAAATGTACATCAAAACATACACATTTTCAGTGTACATTCAAGGAATGTACATGAAAACATACACATTTCCATTGTACATTCAAGAAATGTATATCAAAACATACACATTTTCAGTGTACATTCAAGAAACGTACATCAAAACATACACATTTTCATTGTATATACAAGAAATGTACATCAAAACATACACATTTTCATTGTATATACAAGAAATGTACATCAAAACATACACATTTTCATTGTGCACTAAAGAAATGTACATCAAAACATACACATTTTCAGTGTACATTCAAGAAATGTACATCAAAACATACACATTTTCATTGTACATTCAAGAAATGTAGATCAAAACATACACATTTTCATTGTACATTCAAGAAATGTACATCAAAGCATACACATTTTCATTGTACACTCAAGAAATGTACATCAAAACATACACATTTTCATTGTACACTCAAGAAATGTACATCAAAACATACACTTTTACATTGTACATTCATGAAATGTACATCAAAACATACACATTTTCATTGTATATACAAGAAATGTACATCAAAACACACACATTTTCATTGTACAGTCAACAAATGTACATCAAAACATACACATTTTCATTGTACATTCAAGATATGTGCATCAAAGCATACACATTTTCATTGTACACTCAAGAAATGTACATCATAACATACACATTTTCCTTGTACACTCAAGAAATGTACATCAAAACATACACTTTTTCATTGTACATTCAAGAAATGTACATCAAAACATACACATTTTCATTGTATATACAAGAAATGTACATCAAAACATACACATTTTCATTGTACATTCAACAAATGTACATCAAAACATACACATTTTCAGTGTACATTCAAGAAATGTATAACAAAAAATACACATTTTCAGTGTACATTCAAGAAATGTACATCAAAACAAACACCTTTTCATTGTACACTAAAGAAATGTACATCAAGACATACACATTTTCATTGTACATTCAGGAAATATACATCAAAACATACACATTTTCATTGTACATTCAAGAAATGTACATCAAAACATACACATTTTCATTGTACACTCAAGAAATGTACATCAAAACATACACATTTTCATTGTATATACAAGAAATGTACATCAAAACATACACATTTGTAGTGTACATTCAAGAAATGTACATCAAAACATATACATTTTCATTGTATATACAAGAAATGTACATCAAAACATACACATTTTCAGTGTACATTCAAGAAATGTACATGAAAACATACACATTTCCATTGTACATTCAAGAAATGTATATCAAAACATACACATTTTCAGTGTACATTCAAGAAACGTACATCAAAACATACACATTTTCATTGTATATACAAGAAATGTACATCAAAACATACACATTTTCATTGTATATACAAGAAATGTACATCAAAACATACACATTTTCATTGTGCACTAAAGAAATGTACATCAAAACATACACATTTTCAGTGTACATTCAAGAAATGTACATCAAAACATACACATTTTCATTGTACATTCAAGAAATGTACATCAAAACACGCATTTTCAGTGTACATTCAAGAAATGCATATCAAAACATACACATTTTCAGTGTACATTCAAGAAATGTACATCAAAACATACAAATTTTCATTGTATATTCAAGAAATGTGCATCAAAACCTACACATTTTCAGTGTACGTTCAAGAAATGTACATCAAAACATAGACATTTTCATTGTACACTCAAGAAATGTACATCAAAACATACACATTTTCATTGTATATACCAGAAATGTACATCAAAGCATACACATTTTCATTGTATATACAAGAAATGTATATCAAAACATACACATTTTTAGATTACATTCAAGAAATGTACATCAAAACATACACATTTTCATTGTATATACAAGAAATGTACATCAAAACATACACATTTGCAGTGTACATTCAAGAAATGTACATCAAAACATATACATTTTCATTGTATATACAAGAAATGTACATCAAAACATACACATTTTCAGTGTACATTCAAGAAATGTACATAAAAACATACACATTTCCATTGTACATTCAAGAAATGTATATCAAAACATACACATTTTCAGTGTACATTCAAGAAACGTACATCAAAACATACACATTTTCATTGTATATACAAGAAATGTACATCAAAACATACACATTTTCATTGTATATACAAGAAATGTACATCAAAACATACACATTTTCATTGTGCACTAAAGAAATGTACATCAAAACATACACATTTTCAGTGTACATTCAAGAAATGTACATCAAAACATACACATTTTCATTGTACATTCAAGAAATGTTGATCAAAACATACACATTTTCATTGTACATTCAAGAAATGTACATCAAAGCATACACATTTTCATTGTACACTCAAGAAATGTACATCAAAACATACACATTTTCATTGTACACTCAAGAAATGTACATCAAAACATACACTTTTACATTGTACATTCATGAAATGTACATCAAAACATACACATTTTCATTGTATATACAAGAAATGTACATCAAAACATACACATTTTCATTGTACAGTCAACAAATGTACATCAAAACATACACATTTTCATTGTACATTCAAGATATGTGCATCAAAGCATACACATTTTCATTGTACACTCAAGAAATGTACATCAAAACATACACATTTTCCTTGTACACTCAAGATATGTACATCAAAACATACACTTTTTCATTGTACATTCAAGAAATGTACATCAAAACATACACATTTTCATTGTATATACAAGAAATGTACATCAAAACATACACATTTTCATTGTACATTCAACAAATGTACATCAAAACATACACATTTTCAGTGTACATTCAAGAAATGTATAACAAAAAATACACATTTTCAGTGTACATTCAAGAAATGTACATCAAAACAAACACCTTTTCATTGTACACTAAAGAAATGTACATCAAGACATACACATTTTCATTGTACATTCAGGAAATATACATCAAAACATACACATTTTCATTGTACATTCAAGAAATGTACATCAAAACATACACATTTTCATTGTACACTCAAGAAATGTACATCAAAACATACACATTTTCATTGTATATACAAGAAATGTACATCAAAACATACACATTTGCAGTGTACATTCAAGAAATGTACATCAAAACATATACATTTTCATTGTATATACAAGAAATGTACATCAAAACATACACATTTTCAGTGTACATTCAAGAAATGTACATGAAAACATACACATTTCCATTGTACATTCAAGAAATGTATATCAAAACATACACATTTTCAGTGTACATTCAAGAAACGTACATCAAAACATACACATTTTCATTGTATATACAAGAAATGTACATCAAAACATACACATTTTCATTGTATATACAAGAAATGTACATCAAAACATACACATTTTCATTGTGCACTAAAGAAATGTACATCAAAACATACACATTTTCAGTGTACATTCAAGAAATGTATATCAAAACATACACATTTTCATTGTACATTCAAGAAATGTACATCAAAACACGCATTTTCAGTGTACATTCAAGAAATGCATATCAAAACATACACATTTTCAGTGTACATTCAAGAAATGTACATCAAAACATACAAATTTTCATTGTATATTCAAGAAATGTGCATCAAAACCTACACATTTTCAGTGTACGTTCAAGAAATGTACATCAAAACATAGACATTTTCATTGTACACTCAAGAAATGTACATCAAAACATACACATTTTCATTGTATATACCAGAAATGTACATCAAAACATACACATTTTCATTGTATATACAAGAAATGTATATCAAAACATACACATTTTTAGATTACATTCAAGAAATGTACATCAAAACATACACATTTTCATTGTATATACAAGAAATGTACATCAAAACATACACATTTGCAGTGTACATTCAAGAAATGTACATCAAAACATATACATTTTCATTGTATATACAAGAAATGTACATCAAAACATACACATTTTCAGTGTACATTCAAGAAATGTACATGAAAACATACACATTTCCATTGTACATTCAAGAAATGTATATCAAAACATACACATTTTCAGTGTACATTCAAGAAACGTACATCAAAACATACACATTTTCATTGTATATACAAGAAATGTACATCAAAACATACACATTTTCATTGTATATACAAGAAATGTACATCAAAACATACACATTTTCATTGTGCACTAAAGAAATGTACATCAAAACATACACATTTTCAGTGTACATTCAAGAAATGTACATCAAAACATACACATTTTCATTGTACATTCAAGAAATGTAGATCAAAACATACACATTTTCATTGTACATTCAAGAAATGTACATCAAAGCATACACATTTTCATTGTACACTCAAGAAATGTACATCAAAACATACACATTTTCATTGTACACTCAAGAAATGTACATCAAAACATACACTTTTACATTGTACATTCATGAAATGTACATCAAAACATACACATTTTCATTGTATATACAAGAAATGTACATCAAAACATACACATTTTCATTGTACAGTCAACAAATGTACATCAAAACATACACATTTTCATTGTACATTCAAGATATGTGCATCAAAGCATACACATTTTCATTGTACACTCAAGAAATGTTAATCAAAACATACACATTTTCCTTGTACACTCAAGATATGTACATCAAAACATACACTTTTTCATTGTACATTCAAGAAATGTACATCAAAACATACACATTTTCATTGTATATACAAGAAATGTACATCAAAACATACACATTTTCATTGTACATTCAACAAATGTACATCAAAACATACACATTTTCAGTGTACATTCAAGAAATGTATAACAAAAAATACACATTTTCAGTGTACATTCAAGAAATGTACATCAAAACAAACACCTTTTCATTGTACACTAAAGAAATGTACATCAAGACATACACATTTTCATTGTACATTCAGGAAATATACATCAAAACATACACATTTTCATTGTACATTCAAGAAATGTACATCAAAACATTCACATTTTCATTGTACACTCAAGAAATGTACATCAAAACATACACATTTTCATTGTATATACAAGAAATGTACATCAAAACATACACATTTGCAGTGTACATTCAAGAAATGTACATCAAAACATATACATTTTCATTGTATATACAAGAAATGTACATCAAAACATACACATTTTCAGTGTACATTCAAGAAATGTACATGAAAACATACACATTTCCATTGTACATTCAAGAAATGTATATCAAAACATACACATTTTCAGTGTACATTCAAGAAACGTACATCAAAACATACACATTTTCATTGTATATACAAGAAATGTACATCAAAACATACACATTTTCATTGTATATACAAGAAATGTACATCAAAACATACACATTTTCATTGTGCACTAAAGAAATGTACATCAAAACATACACATTTTCAGTGTACATTCAAGAAATGTACATCAAAACATACACATTTTCATTGTACATTCAAGAAATGTAGATCAAAACATACACATTTTCATTGTACATTCAGGAAATGTACATCAAAGCATACACATTTTCATTGTACACTCAAGAAATGTACATCAAAACATACACATTTTCATTGTACACTCAAGAAATGTACATCAAAACATACACTTTTACATTGTACATTCATGAAATGTACATCAAAACATACACATTTTCATTGTATATACAAGAAATGTACATCAAAACATACACATTTTCATTGTACAGTCAACAAATGTACATCAAAACATACACATTTTCATTGTACATTCAAGATATGTGCATCAAAGCATACACATTTTCATTGTACACTCAAGAAATGTACATCAAAACATACACATTTTCCTTGTACACTCAAGAAATGTACATCAAAACATACACTTTTTCATTGTACATTCAAGAAATGTACATCAAAACATACACATTTTCATTGTATATACAAGAAATGTACATCAAAACATACACATTTTCATTGTACATTCAACAAATGTACATCAAAACATACACATTTTCAGTGTACATTCAAGAAATGTATAACAAAAAATACACAATTTCAGTGTACATTCAAGAAATGTACATCAAAACAAACACCTTTTCATTGTACACTAAAGAAATGTACATCAAAACATACACATTTTCATTGTACATTCAGGAAATATACATCAAAACATACACATTTTCATTGTACATTCAAGAAATGTACATCAAAACATACACATTTTCATTGTACACTCAAGAAATGTACATCAAAACATACACATTTTCATTGTACATTCAAGAAATGTACATCAAAACATACACATTTTCATTGTACACTCAGGAAATGTACATCAAAACATACACATTTTCAGTGTACATTCAAGAAATGTACATTTAAACATACACATTCTCATTGTACATTCAAGAAATGTACATCAAAACATACACATTTTCATTGTACATTCTAGAAATATACATCAAAACATACACATTTTCATTGTATATACAAGAAATGTACATCAAAACATACACATTTTCATTGTACACTGAAGAAATGTACATCAAAACATACACATTTTCAGTGTACATTCAAGAAATGTACATTTAAACATACACATTTTCAGTGTACATTCAAGAAATGTACATTTAAACATACACATTTTCATTGTACATTCAAGAAATGTACATCAAAACACACACATTTTCATTGTACATTCAAGAAATGTACATGAAAACATACACATTTTCATTGTACTTTCAAGAAATGTACATCAAAACATACACATTTTCATTGTACACTCAAGAAATGTACATCAAAACATACACATATTCAGTGTACATTCAAGAAATGTACATTTAAACATACACATTTTCATTGTACATTCAAGAAATGTACATCAAAACATACACATTTTCATTGTACATTCTAGAAATATACATCAAAACATACACATTTTCATTGTACATTCAAGAAATGTACATCAAAACATACACATTTTCATTGTACACTCAAGAAATGTACATCAAAACATACACATTTTCTGTGTACATTCAAGAAATGTACATTTAAACATACACATTTTCATTGTACATTCAAGAAATGTACATCAAAACATACACATTTTCATTGTACATTCTAGAAATATACATCAAAACATACACATTTTCATTGTATATACAAGAAATGTACATCAAAACATACACATTTTCATTGTACACTCAAGAAATGTACATCAAAACATACACATTTTCAGTGTACATTCAAGAAATGTATATCAAAACATACACATTTTCATTGTACATTCCAGAAATGTACAACAAAACATACACATTTTCAGTGTACATTCAAGAAATGTATATCAAAAAATACACATTTTCAGTGTACATTCAAGAAATATACATCAAAACATACACATTTTCATTGTACATTCAAGAAATGTACATCAAAACATACACATTCTCATTGTACATTCAAGAAATGTACATCAAAACATACACATTTTCATTGTACACTCAAGAAATGTACATCAAAACATACACATTTTCATTGTACACTCAAGAAATGTACATCAAAACATACACATTTTCATTGTACATTAAAGAAATGTACATCAAAACCTACACATTTTCAGTGTAGATTCAAGAAATGTACATCAAAACATACACATTTTCATTGTACACTCAAGAAATGTACATCAAAACATACACATTTTCATTGTACATTCAAGAAATGTACATCAAAACATACACATTTTCATTGTATATACAAGAAATGTACATCAAAACATACACATTTTCAGTGCACATTCAAGAAATGTACATCAAAACATATACATTTTCATTGTATATACAAGAAATGTACATCAAAACATACACATTTTCAGTGTACATTCAAGAAGTGTACATCAAAACATACACATTTTCAGTGTACATTCAAGAAATGTATATCAAAATATACACATTTACAGTGTACATTCAAGAAATGTACATCAAAACATACACATTTTCAGTATACATTCAAGAAATGTACATGAAAACATATACATTTTCATTGTACATTCAAAAAATGTATATCAAAACATACACATTTTCAGTGTACATTCAAGAAATGTACATCAAAACATATACATTTTCATTGTATATACAAGAAATGTACATCAAAACATACACACTTTCAGTGTACATTCAAGAAATGTACATGAAAACATACACATTTTCAGTGTACATTCGAGAAATGTATATCAAAACATACACATTTACAGTGTACATTCAAGAAATGTACATCAAAACATACACATTTTCAGCATACATTCAAGAAATGTACATGAAAACATATACATTTTCATTGTACATTCAAAAAATGTATATCAAAACATACACATTTTCAGTGTACATTCAAGAAATATACATCAAAAGATACACATTTTCATTGTATATACAAGAAATGTACATCAAAACATACACATTTTCATTGTGCACTAAAGAAATGTACATCAAAACATACACATTTTCAGTGTACATTCAAGAAATGTACATCAAAACATACACATTTTCATTGTATATTCAAGAAATGTAGATCAAAACATACACATTTTCATTGTACACTCAAGAAATGTACATCAAAACATACACCTTTTCATTGTACATTCCAGAAATGTACAACAAAACATACACATTTTCAGTGTACATTCAAGAAATGTATATCAAAAAATACACATTTTCAGTGTACATTCAAGAAATATACATCAAAACATACACATTTTCATTGTACATTCAAGAAATGTACATCAAAACATACACATTCTCATTGTACATTCAAGAAATGTACATCAAAACATACACATTTTCATTGTACACTCAAGAAATGTACATCAAAACATACACATTTTCATTGTACACTCAAGAAATGTACATCAAAACATACACATTTTCATTGTACATTAAAGAAATGTACATCAAAACCTACACATTTTCAGTGTAGATTCAAGAAATGTACATCAAAACATACACATTTTCATTGTACACTCAAGAAATGTACATCAAAACATACACATTTTCATTGTACATTCAAGAAATGTACATCAAAACATACACATTTTCATTGTATATACCAGAAATGTACATCAAAACATACACATTTTCATTGTATATACAAGAAATGTACATCAAAACATACACATTTTCAGTGCACATTCAAGAAATGTACATCAAAACATATACATTTTCATTGTATATACAAGAAATGTACATCAAAACATACACATTTTCAGTGTACATTCAAGAAGTGTACATCAAAACATACACATTTTCAGTGTACATTCAAGAAATGTATATCAAAATATACACATTTACAGTGTACATTCAAGAAATGTACATCAAAACATACACATTTTCAGTATACATTCAAGAAATGTACATGAAAACATATACATTTTCATTGTACATTCAAAAAATGTATATCAAAACATACACATTTTCAGTGTACATTCAAGAAATGTACATCAAAACATATACATTTTCATTGTATATACAAGAAATGTACATCAAAACATACACATTTTCAGTGTACATTCAAGAAATGTACATGAAAACATACACATTTTCAGTGTACATTCGAGAAATGTATATCAAAACATACACATTTACAGTGTACATTCAAGAAATGTACATCAAAACATACACATTTTCAGCATACATTCAAGAAATGTACATGAAAACATATACATTTTCATTGTACATTCAAAAAATGTATATCAAAACATACACATTTTCAGTGTACATTCAAGAAATATACATCAAAAGATACACATTTTCATTGTATATACAAGAAATGTACATCAAAACATACACATTTTCATTGTGCACTAAAGAAATGTACATCAAAACATACACATTTTCAGTGTACATTCAAGAAATGTACATCAAAACATACACATTTTCATTGTATATTCAAGAAATGTAGATCAAAACATACACATTTTCATTGTACACTCAAGAAATGTACATCAAAACATACACCTTTTCATTGTACACTCAAGAAATGTACATCAAAACATACACTTTTTCATTGTACATTCAAGAAATGTATATTAAAACATACACATTTTCATTGCACATTCAACAAATGTACATCAAAACATACACATTTTCATTGTACATTCAAAAAATGTACATCAAAACATACACATTTTCATTGTATATACAAGAAATGTACATCAAAACATACACATTTTCAGTGTACATTCAAAAAATGTACATCAAAACATACACATTTTCATTGTACATTCCAGAAATGTACACCAAAGCATACACATTTTCATTGTATATACAACAAATATACATCAAAACACACACATTTTCAGTGTACATTCAAGAAATGTACATCAAAACATATACATTTTCATTGTATATACAAGAAATGTACATCAAAACATACACATTTTCAGTGTACATTCAAGAAATGTACATGAAAACATATACATTTTCATTGTACATTCAGGAAATGTATATCAAAACTTACACATTTTCAGATTACATTCAAGAAATGTACATCAAAACATACACATTTTCATTGTACATTCAAGAAATGTACATCAAAACATACACATTTTCATTGTACATTCAAGAAATGTACATCAAAACATAAACATTTTCATTGTACATTCAAGAAATGTACATCAAAACATACACATTCTCATTGTACATTCAAGAAATGTACATCAAAACATGCACATTTTGATAGTACACTCAAGAAATGTTCATCAAAACATACACATCTTCATTGTACACTCAAGAAATGTACTTCAAAACATACACATTTTCATTGTACATTCAAGAAATCTATATCAAAACATACACATTTTCATTGTACATTCAAGAAATGTACATCAAAACATACACATTTTCATTGTACATTCAAGAAATGTACATCAAAACATACACATTTTCATTGTACATTCAAAGAATGTACATCAAAACATACACATTTTCATTGTACATTCAAGAAATGTACATCAAAACACACATTTTCAGTGTACATTCAAGAAATGCATATCAAAACATACACATTTTCAGTGTACATTCAAGAAATGTACATCAAAACATACACATTTTCATTGTACACTCAAGAAATGTACATCAAAACATACACATTTTCATTGTATATACCAGAAATGTACATCAAAACATACACATTTTCATTGTACATTCAGGAAATATACATCAAAACATACACATTTTCATTGTACATTCAAGAAATGTACATCAAAACATACACATTTTCATTGTACACTCAAGAAATGTTCATCAAAACATACACATTTTCATTGTACATTCAAGAAATGTACATCAAAACATACACATTTTCATTGTACACTCAAGAAATGTATTTCAAAACATACACATTTTTAGGGTACATTCAAGAAATGTATATCAAAACATACACATTTTCATTGTACATTCAAAAAATGTATATCAAAACATACACATTTTCAGTGTACATTCAAGAAATGTACATCAAAGCATATACATTTTCATTGTATATACAAGAAATGTACATCAAAACATACACATTTACAGTGTACATTCAAGAAATGTACATCAAAACACACATTTTCAGCATACATTCAAGAAATGTACATGAAAACATATACATTTTCATTGTACATTCAAAAAATGTATATCAAAACATACACATTTTCAGTGTACATTCAAGAAATGTACATCAAAAGATACACATTTTCATTGTATATACAAGAAATGTACATCAAAACATACACATTTTCATTGTGCACTAAAGAAATGTACATCAAAACATACACATTTTCAGTGTACATTCAAGAAATGTACATCAAAACATACACATTTTCATTGTATATTCAAGAAATGTAGATCAAAACATACACATTTTCATTGTACACTCAAGAAATGTACATCAAAACATACACATTTTCATTGTACACTCAAGAAATGTACATCAAAACATACACTTTTTCATTGTACATTCAAGAAATGTATATTAAAACATACACATTTTCATTGCACATTCAACAAATGTACATCAAAACATACACATTTTCATTGTACATTCAAAAAATGTACATCAAAACATACACATTTTCATTGTATATACAAGAAATGTACATCAAAACATACACATTTTCAGTGTACATTCAAAAAATGTACATCAAAACATACACATTTTCATTGTATATACCAGAAATGTACATCAAAGCATACACATTTTCATTGTATATACAACAAATATACATCAAAACATACACATTTTCAGTGTACATTCAAGAAATGTACATCAAAACATATACATTTTCATTGTATATACAAGAAATGTACATCAAAACATACACATTTTCAGTGTACATTCAAGAAATGTACATGAAAACATATACATTTTCATTCTACATTCAAGAAATGTATATCAAAACTTACACATTTTCAGATTACATTCAAGAAATGTACATCAAAACATACACATTTTCATTGTACATTCAAGAAATGTACATCAAAACATACACATTTTCATTGTACATTCAAGAAATGTACATCAAAACATAAACATTTTCATTGTACATTCAAGAAATGTACATCAAAACATGCACATTTTGATTGTACACTCAAGAAATGTTCATCAAAACATACACATCTTCATTGTACACTCAAGAAATGTACTTCAAAACATACACATTTTCATTGTACATTCAAGAAATGTACATCAAAACATACACATTTTCAGTGTACATTCAAAAAATGTACATCAAAACATACACATTTTCATTGTATATACCAGAAATGTACATCAAAGCATACACATTTTCATTGTATATACAACAAATATACATCAAAACATACACATTTTCAGTGTACATTCAAGAAATGTACATCAAAACATATACATTTTCATTGTATATACAAGAAATGTACATCAAAACATACACATTTTCATTGTACATTCAAGAAATGTACATCAAAACATACACATTTTCATTGTACATTCAAGAAATGTACATCAAAACATAAACATTTTCATTGTACATTCAAGAAATGTACATCAAAACATACACATTCTCATTGTACATTCAAGAAATGTACATCAAAACATGCACATTTTGATTGTACACTCAAGAAATGTTCATCAAAACATACACATCTTCATTGTACACTCAAGAAATGTACTTCAAAACATACACATTTTCATTGTACATTCAAGAAATCTATATCAAAACATACACATTTTCATTGTACATTCAAGAAATGTACATCAAAACATACACATTTTCATTGTACATTCAAGAAATGTACATCAAAACATACACATTTTCATTGTACATTCAAAGAATGTACATCAAAACATACAAATTTTCATTGTATATTCAAGAAATGTACATCAAAACACACATTTTCAGTGTACATTCAAGAAATGCATATCAAAACATACACATTTTCAGTGTACATTCAAGAAATGTACATCAAAACATACAAATTTTCATTGTATATTCAAGAAATGTACATCAAAACCTACACATTTTCAGTGTACATTCAAGAAATGTACATCAAAACATACACATTTTCATTGTACACTCAAGAAATGTACATCAAAACATACACATTTTCATTGTATATACCAGAAATGTACATCAAAACATACACATTTTCATTGTACATTCAGGAAATATACATCAAAACATACACATTTTCATTGTACATTCAAGAAATGTACATCAAAACATACACATTTTCATTGTACACTCAAGAAATGTACATCAAAACATACACATTTTCATTGTACATTCAAGAAATGTACATCAAAACATACACATTTTCATTGTACACTCAAGAAATGTTCATCAAAACATACACATTTTCATTGTACATTCAAGAAATGTACATCAAAACATACACATTTTCATTGTACACTCAAGAAATGTATATCTAAACATACACATTTTCATTGTACATTCAAAAAATGTATATCAAAACATACACATTTTCAGTGTACATTCAAGAAATGTACATCAAAACATATACATTTTCATTGTATATACAAGAAATGTACATCAAAACATACACATTTTCAGTGTACATTCAAGAAATGTACATGAAAACATACACATTTTCAGTGTACATTCGAGAAATGTATATCAAAACATACACATTTACAGTGCACATTCAAGAAATGTACATCAAAACATACACATTTTCAGCATACATTCAAGAAATGTACATGAAAACATATACATTTTCATTGTACATTCAAAAAATGTATATCAAAACATACACATTTTCAGTGTACATTCAAGAAATGTACATCAAAAGATACACATTTTCATTGTATATACAAGAAATGTACATCAAAACATACACATTTTCATTGTGCACTAAAGAAATGTACATCAAAACATACACATTTTCAGTGTACATTCAAGAAATGTACATCAAAACATACACATTTTCATTGTATATTCAAGAAATGTAGATCAAAACATACACATTTTCATTGTACACTCAAGAAATGTACATCAAAACATACACATTTTCATTGTACACTCAAGAAATGTACATCAAAACATACACTTTTTCATTGTACATTCAAGAAATGTATATTAAAACATACACATTTTCATTGCACATTCAACAAATGTACATCAAAACATACACATTTTCATTGCACATTCAAAAAATGTACATCAAAACATACACATTTTCATTGTATATACAAGAAATGTACATCAAAACATACACATTTTCAGTGTACATTCAAAAAATTTACATCAAAACATACACATTTTTATTGTATATACCAGAAATGTACATCAAAGCATACACATTTTCATTGTATATACAACAAATATACATCAAAACATACACATTTTCAGTGTACATTCAAGAAATGTACATCAAACCATATACATTTTCATTGTATATACAAGAAATGTACATCAAAACATACACATTTTCAGTGTACATTCAAGAAATGTACATGAAAACATATACATTTTCATTGTACATTCAAGAAATGTATATCAAAACTTACACATTTTCAGATTACATTCAAGAAATGTACATCAAAACATACACATTTTCATTGTACATTCAAGAAATGTACATCAAAACATACACATTTTCATTGTACATTCAAGAAATGTACATCAAAACATAAACATTTTCATTGTACATTCAAGAAATGTACATCAAAACATACACATTCTCATTGTACATTCAAGAAATGTACATCAAAACATGCACATTTTGATTGTACACTCAAGAAATGTTCATCAAAACATACACATCTTCATTGTACACTCAAGAAATGTACTTCAAAACATACACATTTTCATTGTACATTCAAGAAATCTATATCAAAACATACACATTTTCATTGTACATTCAAGAAATGTACATCAAAACATACACATTTTCATTGTACATTCAAGAAATGTACATCAAAACATACACATTTTCATTGTACATTCAAAGAATGTACATCAAAACATACACATTTTCATTGTACATTCAAGAAATGTACATCAAAACACACATTTTCAGTGTACATTCAAGAAATGCATATCAAAACATACACATTTTCAGTGTACATTCAAGAAATGTACATCAAAACATACAAATTTTCATTGTATATTCAAGAAATGTACATCAAAACCTACACATTTTCAGTGTACATTCAAGAAATGTACATCAAAACATACACATTTTCATTGTACACTCAAGAAATGTACATCAAAACATACACATTTTCATTGTATATACCAGAAATGTACATCAAAACATACACATTTTCATTGTACATTCAGGAAATATACATCAAAACATACACATTTTCATTGTACATTCAAGAAATGTACATCAAAACATACACATTTTCATTGTACACTCAAGAAATGTACATCAAAACATACACATTTTCATTGTACATTCAAGAAATGTACATCAAAACATACACATTTTCATTGTACACTCAAGAAATGTTCATCAAAACATACACATTTTCATTGTACATTCAAGAAATGTACATCAAAACATACACATTTTCATTGTACACTCAAGAAATGTATTTCAAAACATACACATTTTCAGGGTACATTCAAGCAATGTATATCAAAACATACACATTTTCATTGTACATTCAAGAAATGTACATCAAAACATACACATTTTCATTGTACATTCAAGAAATGTACATCAAAACATACACATTTTCATTGTACACTCAAGAAATGTACATCAAAACATACACATTTTCAGTGTACATTCAAGAAATGTACATTTAAACATACACATTTTCATTGTACATTCAAGAAATGTACATCAAAACATACACATTTTCATTGTACATTCAAGAAATGTACATGAAAACATACACATTTTCATTGTACTTTCAAGAAATGTACATCAAAACATACACATTTTCATTGTACACTCAAGAAATGTACATCAAAACATACACATATTCAGTGTACATTCAAGAAATGTACATTTAAACATACACATTTTCATTGTACATTCAAGAAATGTACATCAAAACATACACATTTTCATTGTACATTCTAGAAATATACATCAAAACATACACATTTTCATTGTACATTCAAGAAATGTACATCAAAACATACACATTTTCATTGTACACTCAAGAAATGTACATCAAAACATACACATTTTCTGTGTACATTCAAGAAATGTACATTTAAACATACACATTTTCATTGTACATTCAAGAAATGTACATCAAAACATACACATTTTCATTGTACATTCTAGAAATATACATCAAAACATACACATTTTCATTGTATATACAAGAAATGTACATCAAAACATACACATTTTCATTGTACACTCAAGAAATGTACATCAAAACATACACATTTTCAGTGTACATTCAAGAAATGTATATCAAAACATACACATTTTCATTGTACATTCCAGAAATGTACAACAAAACATACACATTTTCAGTGTACATTCAAGAAATGTATATCAAAAAATACACATTTTCAGTGTACATTCAAGAAATATACATCAAAACATACACATTTTCATTGTACATTCAAGAAATGTACATCAAAACATACACATTTTCATTGTACATTCAAGAAATGTACATCAAAACATACACATTTTCATTGTACATTCAAGAAATGTACATCAAAACATAAACATTTTCATTGTACATTCAAGAAATGTACATCAAAACATGCACATTTTGATTGTACACTCAAGAAATGTTCATCAAAACATACACATCTTCATTGTACACTCAAGAAATGTACTTCAAAACATACACATTTTCATTGTACATTCAAGAAATGTACATCAAAACATACACATTTTCAGTGTACATTCAAAAAATGTACATCAAAACATACACATTTTCATTGTATATACCAGAAATGTACATCAAAGCATACACATTTTCATTGTATATACAACAAATATACATCAAAACATACACATTTTCAGTGTACATTCAAGAAATGTACATCAAAACATATACATTTTCATTGTATATACAAGAAATGTACATCAAAACATACACATTTTCATTGTACATTCAAGAAATGTACATCAAAACATACACATTTTCATTGTACATTCAAGAAATGTACATCAAAACATAAACATTTTCATTGTACATTCAAGAAATGTACATCAAAACATACACATTCTCATTGTACATTCAAGAAATGTACATCAAAACATGCACATTTTGATTGTACACTCAAGAAATGTTCATCAAAACATACACATCTTCATTGTACACTCAAGAAATGTACTTCAAAACATACACATTTTCATTGTACATTCAAGAAATCTATATCAAAACATACACATTTTCATTGTACATTCAAGAAATGTACATCAAAACATACACATTTTCATTGTACATTCAAGAAATGTACATCAAAACATACACATTTTCATTGTACATTCAAAGAATGTACATCAAAACATACAAATTTTCATTGTATATTCAAGAAATGTACATCAAAACACACATTTTCAGTGTACATTCAAGAAATGCATATCAAAACATACACATTTTCAGTGTACATTCAAGAAATGTACATCAAAACATACAAATTTTCATTGTATATTCAAGAAATGTACATCAAAACCTACACATTTTCAGTGTACATTCAAGAAATGTACATCAAAACATACACATTTTCATTGTACACTCAAGAAATGTACATCAAAACATACACATTTTCATTGTATATACCAGAAATGTACATCAAAACATACACATTTTCATTGTACATTCAGGAAATATACATCAAAACATACACATTTTCATTGTACATTCAAGAAATGTACATCAAAACATACACATTTTCATTGTACACTCAAGAAATGTACATCAAAACATACACATTTTCATTGTACATTCAAGAAATGTACATCAAAACATACACATTTTCATTGTACACTCAAGAAATGTTCATCAAAACATACACATTTTCATTGTACATTCAAGAAATGTACATCAAAACATACACATTTTCATTGTACACTCAAGAAATGTATATCAAAACATACACATTTTCATTGTACATTCAAAAAATGTATATCAAAACATACACATTTTCAGTGTACATTCAAGAAATGTACATCAAAACATATACATTTTCATTGTATATACAAGAAATGTACATCAAAACATACACATTTTCAGTGTACATTCAAGAAATGTACATGAAAACATACACATTTTCAGTGTACATTCGAGAAATGTATATCAAAACATACACATTTACAGTGCACATTCAAGAAATGTACATCAAAACATACACATTTTCAGCATACATTCAAGAAATGTACATGAAAACATATACATTTTCATTGTACATTCAAAAAATGTATATCAAAACATACACATTTTCAGTGTACATTCAAGAAATGTACATCAAAAGATACACATTTTCATTGTATATACAAGAAATGTACATCAAAACATACACATTTTCATTGTGCACTAAAGAAATGTACATCAAAACATACACATTTTCAGTGTACATTCAAGAAATGTACATCAAAACATACACATTTTCATTGTATATTCAAGAAATGTAGATCAACACATACACATTTTCATTGTACACTCAAGAAATGTACATCAAAACATACACATTTTCATTGTACACTCAAGAAATGTACATCAAAACATACACTTTTTCATTGTACATTCAAGAAATGTATATTAAAACATACACATTTTCATTGCACATTCAACAAATGTACATCAAAACATACACATTTTCATTGCACATTCAAAAAATGTACATCAAAACATACACATTTTCATTGTATATACAAGAAATGTACATCAAAACATACACATTTTCAGTGTACATTCAAAAAATTTACATCAAAACATACACATTTTTATTGTATATACCAGAAATGTACATCAAAGCATACACATTTTCATTGTATATACAACAAATATACATCAAAACATACACATTTTCAGTGTACATTCAAGAAATGTACATCAAACCATATACATTTTCATTGTATATACAAGAAATGTACATCAAAACATACACATTTTCAGTGTACATTCAAGAAATGTACATGAAAACATATACATTTTCATTGTACATTCAAGAAATGTATATCAAAACTTACACATTTTCAGATTACATTCAAGAAATGTACATCAAAACATACACATTTTCATTGTACATTCAAGAAATGTACATCAAAACATACACATTTTCATTGTACATTCAAGAAATGTACATCAAAACATAAACATTTTCATTGTACATTCAAGAAATGTACATCAAAACATACACATTCTCATTGTACATTCAAGAAATGTACATCAAAACATGCACATTTTGATTGTACACTCAAGAAATGTTCATCAAAACATACACATCTTCATTGTACACTCAAGAAATGTACTTCAAAACATACACATTTTCATTGTACATTCAAGAAATCTATATCAAAACATACACATTTTCATTGTACATTCAAGAAATGTACATCAAAACATACACATTTTCATTGTACATTCAAGAAATGTACATCAAAACATACACATTTTCATTGTACATTCAAAGAATGTACATCAAAACATACACATTTTCATTGTACATTCAAGAAATGTACATCAAAACACACATTTTCAGTGTACATTCAAGAAATGCATATCAAAACATACACATTTTCAGTGTACATTCAAGAAATGTACATCAAAACATACAAATTTTCATTGTATATTCAAGAAATGTACATCAAAACCTACACATTTTCAGTGTACATTCAAGAAATGTACATCAAAACATACACATTTTCATTGTACACTCAAGAAATGTACATCAAAACATACACATTTTCATTGTATATACCAGAAATGTACATCAAAACATACACATTTTCATTGTACATTCAGGAAATATACATCAAAACATACACATTTTCATTGTACATTCAAGAAATGTACATCAAAACATACACATTTTCATTGTACACTCAAGAAATGTACATCAAAACATACACATTTTCATTGTACATTCAAGAAATGTACATCAAAACATACACATTTTCATTGTACACTCAAGAAATGTTCATCAAAACATACACATTTTCATTGTACATTCAAGAAATGTACATCAAAACATACACATTTTCATTGTACACTCAAGAAATGTATTTCAAAACATACACATTTTCAGGGTACATTCAAGCAATGTATATCAAAACATACACATTTTCATTGTACATTCAAGAAATGTACATCAAAACATACACATTTTCATTGTACATTCAAGAAATGTACATCAAAACATACACATTTTCATTGTACACTCAAGAAATGTACATCAAAACATACACATTTTCAGTGTACATTCAAGAAATGTACATTTAAACATACACATTTTCATTGTACATTCAAGAAATGTACATCAAAACATACACATTTTCATTGTACATTCAAGAAATGTACATGAAAACATACACATTTTCATTGTACTTTCAAGAAATGTACATCAAAACATACACATTTTCATTGTACACTCAAGAAATGTACATCAAAACATACACATATTCAGTGTACATTCAAGAAATGTACATTTAAACATACACATTTTCATTGTACATTCAAGAAATGTACATCAAAACATACACATTTTCATTGTACATTCTAGAAATATACATCAAAACATACACATTTTCATTGTACATTCAAGAAATGTACATCAAAACATACACATTTTCATTGTACACTCAAGAAATGTACATCAAAACATACACATTTTCTGTGTACATTCAAGAAATGTACATTTAAACATACACATTTTCATTGTACATTCAAGAAATGTACATCAAAACATACACATTTTCATTGTACATTCTAGAAATATACATCAAAACATACACATTTTCATTGTATATACAAGAAATGTACATCAAAACATACACATTTTCATTGTACACTCAAGAAATGTACATCAAAACATACACATTTTCAGTGTACATTCAAGAAATGTATATCAAAACATACACATTTTCATTGTACATTCCAGAAATGTACAACAAAACATACACATTTTCAGTGTACATTCAAGAAATGTATATCAAAAAATACACATTTTCAGTGTACATTCAAGAAATATACATCAAAACATACACATTTTCATTGTACATTCAAGAAATGTACATCAAAACATACACATTCTCATTGTACATTCAAGAAATGTACATCAAAACATACACATTTTCATTGTACACTCAAGAAATGTACATCAAAACATACACATTTTCATTGTACACTCAAGAAATGTACATCAAAACATACACATTTTCATTGTACATTAAAGAAATGTACATCAAAACCTACACATTTTCAGTGTAGATTCAAGAAATGTACATCAAAACATACACATTTTCATTGTACACTCAAGAAATGTACATCAAAACATACACATTTTCAGTGTACATTCATGAAATGTACATCAAAACATACACATTTTCAGTGTACATTCAAGAAATGTATATCAAAACATACACATTTTCATTGTACATTCCAGAAATGTACACCAAAGCATACACATTTTCAGTGTACATTCAAGAAATGTATATAAAAAAATACACATTTTCAGTGTACATTCAAGAAATGTACTTCAAAGCAAACACATTTTCATTGTACACTAAAGAAATATACATCAAAACATACACATTTTCATTGTACATTCAAGAAATGTACATTAAACATACACATTCTCATTGTACATTCAAGAAATGTACATCAAAACATACACATTTTCATTGTACACTCAAGAAATGTACATCAAAACATACACATTTTCATTGTACACTCAAGAAATGTACATCAAAACATACACATTTTCATTGTACATTCAAGAAATGTATATCAAAACATACACATTTTCATTGTATATACAAGAAATGTACATCAAAACATACACATTTTCATTGTGCACTAAAGAAATGTACATCAAAACATACACATTTTCATTGTATATTCAAGAAATGTAGATCAAAACATACACATTTTCATTGTACACTCAAGAAATGTACATCAAAACATACACATTTTCATTGTACACTCAAGAAATGTACATCAAAACATACACTTTTTCATTGTACATTCAAGAAATGTATATCAAAACATACACATTTTCATTGCACATTCAACAAATGTACATCAAAACATACACATTTTCATTGTACATTCAAAAAATGTACATCAAAACATACACATTTTCATTGTATATACAAGAAATGTACATCAAAACATACACATTTTCAGTGTACATTCAAAAAATGTACATCAAAACATACACATTTTCATTGTATATACCAGAAATGTACATCAAAGCATACACATTTTCATTGTATATACAACAAATATACATCAAAACATACACATTTTCAGTGTACATTCAAGAAATGTACATCAAAACATATACATCTTCATTGTATATACAAGAAATGTACATCAAAACATACACATTTTCAGTGTACATTCAAGAAATGTACATGAAAACATATACATTTTCATTGTACATTCAAGAAATATATATCAAAACTTACACATTTTCAGATTACATTCAAGAAATGTACATCAAAACATACACATTTTCATTGTACATTCAAGAAATGTACATCAAAACATACACATTTTCATTGTACATTCAAGAAATGTACATCAAAACATAAACATTTTCATTGTACATTCAAGAAATGCACATCAAAACATACACATTTTCATTGTACACTCAAGAAATGTACATCAAAACATACACATTTTCAGTGTACATTCAAGAAATGTATATCAAAACATACACATTTTCATTGTACATTCCAGAAATGTACAACAAAACATACACATTTTCAGTGTACATTCAAGAAATGTATATCAAAAAATACACATTTTCAGTGTACATTCAAGAAATATACATCAAAACATACACATTTTCATTGTACATTCAAGAAATGTACATCAAAACATACACATTCTCATTGTACATTCAAGAAATGTACATCAAAACATACACATTTTCATTGTACACTCAAGAAATGTACATCAAAACATACACATTTTCATTGTACACTCAAGAAATGTACATCAAAACATACACATTTTCATTGTACATTAAAGAAATGTACATCAAAACCTACACATTTTCAGTGTAGATTCAAGAAATGTACATCAAAACATACACATTTTCATTGTACACTCAAGAAATGTACATCAAAACATACACATTTTCAGTGTACATTCATGAAATGTACATCAAAACATACACATTTTCAGTGTACCTTCAAGAAATGTATATCAAAACATACACATTTTCATTGCACATTCCAGAAATGTACACCAAAGCATACACATTTTCAGTGTACATTCAAGAAATGTATATAAAAAAATACACATTTTCAGTGTACATTCAAGAAATGTACATCAAAGCAAACACATTTTCATTGTACACTAAAGAAATGTACATCAAAACATACACATTTTCATTGTACATTCAGGAAATGCACATCAAAACATACACATTTTCATTGTACATTCAAGAAATATACATCAAAACATACACATTTTCATTGTACATTCAAGAAATGTACATTAAACATACACATTCTCATTGTACATTCAAGAAATGTACATCAAAACATACACATTTTCATTGTACACTCAAGAAATGTACATCAAAACATACACATTTTCATTGTACACTCAAGAAATGTACATCAAAACATACACATTTTCATTGTACATTCAAGAAATGTATATCAAAACATACACATTTTCATTGTATATACAAGAAATGTACATCAAAACATACACATTTTCATTGTGCACTAAAGAAATGTACATCAAAACATACACATTTTCAGTGTACATTCAAGAAATGTACATCAAAACATACACATTTTCATTGTATATTCAAGAAATGTAGATCAAAACATACACATTTTCATTGTACACTCAAGAAATGTACATCAAAACATACACATTTTCATTGTACACTCAAGAAATGTACATCAAAACATACACTTTTTCATTGTACATTCAAGAAATGTATATCAAAACATACACATTTTCATTGCACATTCAACAAATGTACATCAAAACATACACATTTTCATTGTACATTCAAAAAATGTACATCAAAACATACACATTTTCATTGTATATACAAGAAATGTACATCAAAACATACACATTTTCAGTGTACATTCAAAAAATGTACATCAAAACATACACATTTTCATTGTATATACCAGAAATGTACAACAAAGCATACACATTTTCATTGTATATACAACAAATATACATCAAAACATACACATTTTCAGTGTACATTCAAGAAATGTACATCAAAACATATACATCTTCATTGTATATACAAGAAATGTACATCAAAACATACACATTTTCAGTGTACATTCAAGAAATGTACATGAAAACATATACATTTTCATTGTACATTCAAGAAATGTATATCAAAACTTACACATTTTCAGATTACATTCAAGAAATGTACATCAAAACATACACATTTTCATTGTACATTCAAGAAATGTACATCAAAACATACACATTTTCATTGTACATTCAAGAAATGTACATCAAAACATAAACATTTTCATTGTACATTCAAGAAATGTACATCAAAACATACACATTCTCATTGTACATTCAAGAAATGTACATCAAAACATGCACATTTTGATTGTACACTCAAGAAATGTTCATCAAAACATACACATCTTCATTGTACACTCAAGAAATGTACTTCAAAACATACACATTTTCATTGTACATTCAAGAAATCTATATCAAAACATACACATTTTCATTGTACATTCAAGAAATGTACATCAAAACATACACATTTTCATTGTACATTCAAGATATGTACATCAAAACATACACATTTTCATTGTACATTCAAAGAATGTACATCAAAACATACACATTTTCATTGTACATTCAAGAAATGTACATCAAAACACACATTTTCAGTGTACACTCAAGAAATGCATATCAAAACATACACATTTTCAGTGTACATTCAAGAAATGTACATCAAAACATACAAATTTTCATTGTATATTCAAGAAATGTACATCAAAACCTACACATTTTCAGTGTACATTCAAGAAATGTACATCACAACATACACATTTTCATTGTACACTCAAGAAATGTACATCAAAACATACACATTTTCATTGTATATACCAGAAATGTACATCAAAACATACACATTTTCATTGTATATACAAGAAATGTACATCAAAACATACACATTTTCAGTGTACATTCAAGAAATGTACATCAAAACATATACATTTTCATTGTATATACAAGAAATGTACATCAAAACATACACATTTTCAGTGTACATTCAATAAATGTACATGAAAACATATACATTTTCATTGTACATTCAAGGAATGTATATCAAAACATACACATTTTCAGATTACATTCAAGAAATGTACATCAAAACATACACATTTTCATTGTATATACAAGAAATGTATATCAAAACATACACATTTTCAGTGTACATTCAAGAAACGTACATCAAAACATACACATTTTCATTGTATATACAAGAAATGTACATCAAAACATACACATTTTCATTGTGCACTAAAGAAATGTACATCAAAACATACACATTTTCAGTGTACATTCAAGAAATGTACATTTAAACATACACATTTTCATTGTACATTCAAGAAATGTACATCAAAACACACACATTTTCATTGTACATTCAAGAAATGTACATGAAAACATACACATTTTCATTGTACTTTCAAGAAATGTACATCAAAACATACACATTTTCATTGTACACTCAAGAAATGTACATCAAAACATACACATATTCAGTGTACATTCAAGAAATGTACATTTAAACATACACATTTTCATTGTACATTCAAGAAATGTACATCAAAACATACACATTTTCATTGTACATTCTAGAAATATACATCAAAACATACACATTTTCATTGTACATTCAAGAAATGTACATCAAAACATACACATTTTCATTGTACACTCAAGAAATGTACATCAAAACATACACATTTTCTGTGTACATTCAAGAAATGTACATTTAAACATACACATTTTCATTGTACATTCAAGAAATGTACATCAAAACATACAAATTTTCATTGTACATTCTAGAAATATACATCAAAACATACACATTTTCATTGTATATACAAGAAATGTACATCAAAACATACACATTTTCATTGTACATTCCAGAAATGTACAACAAAACATACACATTTTCAGTGTACATTCAAGAAATGTATATCAAAAAATACACATTTTCAGTGTACATTCAAGAAATATACATCAAAACATACACATTTTCATTGTACATTCAAGAAATGTACATCAAAACATACACATTCTCATTGTACATTCAAGAAATGTACATCAAAACATACACATTTTCATTGTACACTCAAGAAATGTACATCAAAACATACACATTTTCATTGTACACTCAAGAAATGTACATCAAAACATACACATTTTCATTGTACATTAAAGAAATGTACATCAAAACCTACACATTTTCAGTGTAGATTCAAGAAATGTACATCAAAACATACACATTTTCATTGTACACTCAAGAAATGTACATCAAAACATACACATTTTCATAGTACATTCAAGAAATGTACATCAAAACATACACATTTTCACTGTATATACCAGAAATGTACATCAAAACATACACATTTTCATTGTATATACAAGAAATGTACATCAAAACATACACATTTTCAGTGTACATTCAAAAAATGTACATCAAAACATACACATTTTCATTGTATATACCAGAAATGTACATCAAAGCATACACATTTTCATTGTATATACAACAAATATACATCAAAACATACACATTTTCAGTGTACATTCAAGAAATGTACATCAAAACATATACATCTTCATTGTATATACAAGAAATGTACATCAAAACATACACATTTTCAGTGTACATTCAAGAAATGTACATGAAAACATATACATTTTCATTGTACATTCAAGAAATATATATCAAAACTTACACATTTTCAGATTACATTCAAGAAATGTACATCAAAACATACACATTTTCATTGTACATTCAAGAAATGTACATCAAAACATACACATTTTCATTGTACATTCAAGAAATGTACATCAAAACATAAACATTTTCATTGTACATTCAAGAAATGCACATCAAAACATACACATTTTCATTGTACACTCAAGAAATGTACATCAAAACATACACATTTTCAGTGTACATTCAAGAAATGTATATCAAAACATACACATTTTCATTGTACATTCCAGAAATGTACAACAAAACATACACATTTTCAGTGTACATTCAAAAATGTATATCAAAAAATACACATTTTCAGTGTACATTCAAGAAATATACATCAAAACATACACATTTTCATTGTACATTCAAGAAATGTACATGAAAACATACACATTCTCATTGTACATTCAATAAATGTACATCAAAACATACACATTTTCATTGTACACTCAAGAAATGTACATCAAAACATACACATTTTCATTGTACACTCAAGAAATGTACATCAAAACATACACATTTTCATTGTACATTAAAGAAATGTACATCAAAACCTACACATTTTCAGTGTAGATTCAAGAAATGTACATCAAAACATACACATTTTCATTGTACACTCAAGAAATGTACATCAAAACATACACATTTTCAGTGTACATTCATGAAATGTACATCAAAACATACACATTTTCAGTGTACCTTCAAGAAATGTATATCAAAACATACACATTTTCATTGTACATTCCAGAAATGTACACCAAAGCATACACATTTTCAGTGTACATTCAAGAAATGTATATAAAAAAATACACATTTTCAGTGTACATTCAAGAAATGTACATTAAAGCAAACACATTTTCATTGTACACTAAAGAAATGTACATCAAAACATACACATTTTCATTGTACATTCAAGAAATGCACATCAAAACATACACATTTTCATTGTACATTCAAGAAATATACATCAAAACATACACATTTTCATTGTACATTCAAGAAATGTACATTAAACATACACATTCTCATTGTACATTCAAGAAATGTACATCAAAACATACACATTTTCATTGTACACTCAAGAAATGTACATCAAAACATACACATTTTCATTGTACACTCAAGAAATGTACATCAAAACATACACATTTTCATTGTACATTCAAGAAATGTATATCAAAACATACACATTTTCATTGTATATACAAGAAATGTACATCAAAACATACACATTTTCATTGTGCACTAAAGAAATGTACATCAAAACATACACATTTTCAGTGTACATTCAAGAAATGTACATCAAAACATACACATTTTCATTGTATATTCAAGAAATGTAGATCAAAACATACACATTTTCATTGTACACTCAAGAAATGTACATCAAAACATACACATTTTCATTGTACACTCAAGAAATGTACATCAAAACATACACTTTTTCATTGTACATTCAAGAAATGTATATCAAAACATACACATTTTCATTGCACATTCAACAAATGTACATCAAAACATACACATTTTCATTGTACATTCAAAAAATGTACATCAAAACATACACATTTTCATTGTATATACAAGAAATGTACATCAAAACATACACATTTTCAGTGTACATTCAAAAAATGTACATCAAAACATACACATTTTCATTGTATATACCAGAAATGTACATCAAAGCATACACATTTTCATTGTATATACAACAAATATACATCAAAACATACACATTTTCAGTGTACATTCAAGAAATGTACATCAAAACATATACATCTTCATTGTATATACAAGAAATGTACATCAAAACATACACATTTTCAGTGTACATTCAAGAAATGTACATGAAAACATATACATTTTCATTGTACATTCAAGAAATGTATATCAAAACTTACACATTTTCAGATTACATTCAAGAAATGTACATCAAAACATACACATTTTCATTGTACATTCAAGAAATGTACATCAAAACATACACATTTTCATTGTACATTCAAGAAATGTACATCAAAACATATACATTTTCATTGTACATTCAAGAAATGTACATCAAAACAAACACATTCTCATTGTACATTCAAGAAATGTACATCAAAACATGCACATTTTGATTGTACACTCAAGAAATGTTCATCAAAACATACACATCTTCATTGTACACTCAAGAAATGTACTTCAAAACATACACATTTTCATTGTACATTCAAGAAATCTATATCAAAACATACACATTTTCATTGTACATTCAAGAAATGTACATCAAAACATACACATTTTCATTGTACATTCAAGATATGTACATCAAAACATACACATTTTCATTGTACATTCAAAGAATGTACATCAAAACATACACATTTTCATTGTACATTCAAGAAATGTACATCAAAACACACAATTTCAGTGTACACTCAAGAAATGCATATCAAAACATACACATTTTCCATGTACATTCAAGAAATGTACATCAAAACATACAAATTTTCATTGTATATTCAAGAAATGTACATCAAAACCTACACATTTTCAGTGTACATTCAAGAAATGTACATCAAAACATACACATTTTCATTGTACACTCAAGAAATGTACATCAAAACATACACATTTTCATTGTATATACCAGAAATGTACATCAAAGCATACACATTTTCATTGTATATACAAGAAATGTACATCAAAACATACACATTTTCAGTGTACATTCAAGAAATGTACATCAAAACATATACATTTTCATTGTATATACAAGAAATGTACATCAAAACATACACATTTTCAGTGTACATTCAATAAATGTACATGAAAACATATACATTTTCATTGTACATTCAAGAAATGTATATCAAAACATACACATTTTCAGATTACATTCAAGAAATGTACATCAAAACATACACATTTTCATTGTATATACAAGAAATGTATATCAAAACATACACATTTTCAGTGTACATTCAAGAAACGTACATCAAAACATACACATTTTCATTGTATATACAAGAAATGTACATCAAAACATACACATTTTCATTGTGCACTAAAGAAATGTACATCAAAACTTACACATTTTCAGTGTACATTCAAGAAATGTACATTTAAACATACACATTTTCATTGTACATTCAAGAAATGTACATCAAAACACACACATTTTCATTGTACATTCAAGAAATGTACATGAAAACATACACATTTTCATTGTACTTTCAAGAAATGTACATCAAAACATACACATTTTCATTGTACACTCAAGAAATGTACATCAAGACATACACATATTCAGTGTACATTCAAGAAATGTACATTTAAACATACACATTTTCATTGTACATTCAAGAAATGTACATCAAAACATACACATTTTCATTGTACATTCTAGAAATATACATCAAAACATACACATTTTCATTGTACATTCAAGAAATGTACATCAAAACATACACATTTTCATTGTACACTCAAGAAATGTACATCAAAACATACACATTTTCTGTGTACATTCAAGAAATGTACATTTAAACATACACATTTTCATTGTACATTCAAGAAATGTACATCAAAACATACACATTTTCATTGTACATTCTAGAAATATACATCAAAACATACACATTTTCATTGTATATACAAGAAATGTACATCAAAACATACACATTTTCATTGTACACTCAAGAAATGTACATCAAAACATACACATTTTCAGTGTACATTCAAGAAATGTATATCAAAACATACACATTTTCATTGTACATTCCAGAAATGTACAACAAAACATACACATTTTCAGTGTACATTCAAGAAATGTATATCAAAACATACACATTTTCATTGTACACTCAAGAAATGTACATCAAAACATACACATTTTCATTGTACATTAAAGAAATGTACATCAAAACCTACACATTTTCAGTGTAGATTCAAGAAATGTACATCAAAACATACACATTTTCATTGTACACTCAAGAAATGTACATCAAAACATACACATTTTCATAGTACATTCAAGAAATGTACATCAAAACATACACATTTTCACTGTATATACCAGAAATGTACATCAAAACATACACATTTTCATTGTATATACAAGAAATGTACATCAAAACATACACATTTTCAGTGTACATTCAAGAAATGTACATCAAAACATATACATTTTCATTATATATACAAGAAATGTACATCAAAACATACACATTTTCAGTGTACACTCATGAAATGTACATCAAAACATACACATTTTCAGTGTACATTCAAGAAATGTATATCAAAACATACACATTTTCATTGTACATTCCAGAAATGTACACCAAAGCATACACATTTTCAGTGTACATTCAAGAAATGTATATAAAAAAATACACATTTTCAGTGTACATTCAAGAAATGTACATCAAAGCAAACACATTTTCATTGTACACTAAAGAAATGTACATCAAAACATACACATTTTCATTGTACATTCAAGAAATGCACATCAAGACATACACATTTTCATTGTACATTCAAGAAATATACATCAAAACATACACATTTTCATTGTACATTCAAGAAATGTACATTAAACATACACATTCTCATTGTACATTCAAGAAATGTACATCAAAACATACACATTTTCATTGTACACTCAAGAAATGTACATCAAAACATACACATTTTCATTGTACACTCAAGAAATGTACATCAAAACATACACATTTTCATTGTACATTCAAGAAATGTATACCAAAACATACACATTTTCATTGTATATACAAGAAATGTACATCAAAACATACACATTTTCATTGTGCACTAAAGAAATGTACATCAAAACATACACATTTTCAGTGTACATTCAAGAAATGTACATCAAAACATACACATTTTCATTGTATATTCAAGAAATGTAGATCAAAACATACACATTTTCATTGTACACTCAAGAAATGTACATCAAAACATACACATTTTCATTGTACACTCAAGAAATGTACATCAAAACATACACTTTTTCATTGTACATTCAAGAAATGTATATCAAAACATACACATTTTCATTGCACATTCCACAAATGTACATCAAAACATACACATTTTCATTGTACATTCAAAAAATGTACATCAAAACATACACATTTTCATTGTATATACAAGAAATGTACATCAAAACATACACATTTTCAGTGTACATTCAAAAAATGTACATCAAAACATACACATTTTCATTGTATATACCAGAAATGTACATCAAAGCATACACATTTTCATTGTATATACAACAAATATACATCAAAACATACACATTTTCAGTGTACATTCAAGAAATGTACATCAAAACATATACATCTTCATTGTATATACAAGAAATGTACATCAAAACATACACATTTTCAGTGTACATTCAAGAAATGTACATGAAAACATATACATTTTCATTGTACATTCAAGAAATGTATATCAAAACTTACACATTTTCAGATTACATTCAAGAAATGTTCATCAAAACATACACATTTTCATTGTACATTCAAGAAATGTACATCAAAACATACACATTTTCATTGTACATTCAAGAAATGTACATCAAAACATAAACATTTTCATTGTACATTCAAGAAATGTACATCAAAACATACACATTCTCATTGTACATTCAAGAAATGTACATCAAAACATGCACATTTTGATTGTACACTCAAGAAATGTTCATCAAAACATACACATCTTCATTGTACACTCAAGAAATGTACTTCAAAACATACACATTTTCATTGTACATTCAAGAAATCTATATCAAAACATACACATTTTCATTGTACATTCAAGAAATGTACATCAAAACATACACATTTTCATTGTACATTCAAGAAATGTACATCAAAACATACACATTTTCATTGTACATTCAAAGAATGTACATCAAAACATACACATTTTCATTGTACATTCAAGAAATGTACATCAAAACACACATTTTCAGTGTACACTCAAGAAATGCATATCAAAACATACACATTTTCAGTGTACATTCAAGAAATGTACATCAAAACATACAAATTTTCATTGTATATTCAAGAAATGTACATCAAAACCTACACATTTTCAGTGTACATTCAAGAAATGTACATCAAAACATACACATTTTCATTGTACACTCAAGAAATGTACATCAAAACATACACATTTTCATTGTATATACCAGAAATGTACATCAAAACATACACATTTTCATTGTATATGCAAGAAATGTACATCAAAACATACACATTTTCAGTGTACATTCAAGAAATGTAAATCGAAACATATACATTTTCATTGTATATACAAGAAATGTACATCAAAACATACACATTTTCGGTGTACATTCAAGAAATGTACATGAAAACATATACATTTTCATTGTACATTCAAGAAATGTATATGAAAACATACACATTTGCAGATTACATTCAAGAAATGTACATCAAAACATACAATTTTCATTGTATATACAAGAAATGTAGATCAAAACATACACATTTTCAGTGTACATTCAAGAAATGTACATCAAAACATATACATTTTCATTGTATATACAAGAAATGTACATCAAAACATACACATTTTCAGTGTACATTCAAGAAATGTACATGAAAATATATACATTTCCATTGTACATTCAAGAAATGTATATCAAAACATACACATTTTCAGTGTACATTCAAGAAACGTACATCAAAACATACACATTTTCATTGTATATACAAGAAATGTACATCAAAACATACACATTTTCATTGTGCACTAAAGAAATGTACATCAAAACATACACATTTTCAGGGTACATTCAAGAAATGTACATCAAAACATACACATTTTCATTGTACATTCAAGAAATGTAGATCAAAACATACACATTTTCATTGTACATTCAAGAAATGTTCATCAAAGCATACACATTTTCATTGTACACTCAAGAAATGTACATCAAAACATACACATTTTCATTGTACACTCAAGAAATGTACATCAAAACATACACTTTTTCATTGTACATTCAAGAAATGTATATCAAGACATACACATTTTCATTGTACATTCAACAAATGTACATCAAAGCATACACATTTTCAGTGTACATTCAAGAAATGTATAACAAAAAATACACATTTTCAGTGTACATTCAAGAAATGTACATCAAAACAAACACATTTTCATTGTACACTAAAGAAATGTACATCAAAACATACACATTCTCATTGTACAGTCAAGAAATGTACATCAAAACATACACATTTTCATTGTACACTCAAGAAATGTACATCAAAACATACACATTTTCATTGTACACTCAAGAAATGAACATCAAAACATACACATTTTCATTGTACATTAAAGAAATGTACATCAAAACCTACACATTTTCAGTGTAGATTCAAGAAATGTACATCAAAACATACACATTTTCATTGTACACTCAAGAAATGTACATCAAAACATACACATTTTCAGTGTACATTCAAGAAATGTACATCAAAACATACACATTTTCATTGTATATACCAGAAATGTACATCAAAACATACACATTTTCATTGTATATACAAGAAATGTACATCAAAACATACACATTTTCAGTGTACATTCAAGTAATGTACATCAAAACATATACATTTTCATTGTATATACAAGAAATGTACATCAAAACATACACATTTTCAGTGTACATTCAAGAAATGTACATCAAAACATACACATTTTCAGTGTACATTCAAGAAATGTATATCAAAATATACACATTTACAGTGTACATTCAAGAAATGTACATCAAAACATACACATTTTCAGTATACATTCAAGAAATGTACATGAAAACATATACATTTTCATTGCACATTCAAAAAATGTATATCAAAACATACACATTTTCAGTGTACATTCAAGAAATGTACATCAAAACATACACATTTTCAGTGTACATTCAAGAAATGTACATCAAAACATATACATTTTCATTGTATATACAAGAAATGTACATCAAAACATACACATTTTCAGTGTACATTCAAGAAATGTACATCAAAAACTACACATTTTTATTGTACATTCAAGAAATGTACATCAAAACATACACATTTTCATTGTACACTCAAGAAATGTACATCAAAACATACACATTTTCAGTGTACATTCAAGAAATGTACATTTAAACATACACATTTTCATTGTACATTCAAGAAATGTACATCAAAACATACACATTTTCATTGTACATTCTAGAAATATACATCAAAACATACACATTTTCATTGTATATACAAGAAATGTACATCAAAACATACACATTTTCATTGTACATTCAAGAAATGTATATCAAAACATACACATTTTCAGATTACATTCAAGAAATGTACATCAAAACATACACATTTTCATTGTATATACAAGAAATGTATATCAAAACATACACATTTTCAGTGTACATTCAAGAAACGTACATCAAAACATACACATTTTCATTGTATATACAAGAAATGTACATCAAAACATACACATTTTCATTGTGCACTAAAGAAATGTACATCAAAACATACACATTTTCAGTGTACATTCAAGAAATGTACATTTAAACATACATATTTTCATTGTACATTCAAGAAATGTACATCAAAACACACACATTTTCATTGTACATTCAAGAAATGTACATGAAAACATACACATTTTCATTGTACTTTCAAGAAATGTACATCAAAACATACACACTTTCATTGTACACTCAAGAAATGTACATCAAAACATACACATTTTCTGTGTACATTCAAGAAATGTACATTTAAACATACACATTTTCATTGTACATTCAAGAAATGTACATCAAAACATACACATTTTCATTGTACATTCTAGAAATATACATCAAAACATACACATTTTCATTGTATATACAAGAAATGTACATCAAAACATACACATTTTCATTGTACACTCAAGAAATGTACATCAAAACATACACATTTTCAGTGTACATTCAAGAAATGTATATCAAAACATACACATTTTCATTGTACATTCCAGAAATGTACAACAAAACATACACATTTTCAGTGTACATTCAAGAAATGTATATCAAAAAATTCACATTTTCAGTGTACATTCAAGAAATATACATCAAAACATACACATTTTCATTGTACATTCAAGAAATGTACATCAAAACATACACATTCTCATTGTACATTCAAGAAATGTACATCAAAACATACACATTTTCATTGTACACTCAAGAAATGTACATCAAAACATACACATTTTCATTGTACACTCAAGAAATGTACATCAAAACATACACATTTTCATTGTACATTAAAGAAATGTACATCAAAACCTACACATTTTCAGTGTAGATTCAAGAAATGTACATCAAAACATACACATTTTCATTGTACACTCAAGAAATGTACATCAAAACATACACATTTTCATAGTACATTCAAGAAATGTACATCAAAACATACACATTTTCATTGTATATACCAGAAATGTACATCAAAACATACACATTTTCATTGTATATACAAGAAATGTACATCAAAACATACACATTTTCAGTGTACATTCAAGAAATGTACATCAAAACATATACATTTTCATTGTATATACAAGAAATGTACATCAAAACATACACATTTTCAGTGTACACTCATGAAATGTACATCAAAACATACACATTTTCAGTGTACATTCAAGAAATGTATATCAAAACATACACATTTTCATTGTACATTCCAGAAATGTACACCAAAGCATACACATTTTCAGTGTACATTCAAGAATTGTATATAAAAAAATACACATTTTCAGTGTACATTCAAGAAATGTACATCAAAGCAAACACATTTTCATTGTACACTAAAGAAATGTACATCAAAACATACACATTTTCATTGTACATTCAAGAAATGCACATCAAGACATACACATTTTCATTGTACATTCAAGAAATATACATCAAAACATACACATTTTCATTGTACATTCAAGAAATGTACATTAAACATACACATTCTCATTGTACATTCAAGAAATGTACATCAAAACATACACATTTTCATTGTACACTCAAGAAATGTACATCAAAACATACACATTTTCATTGTACACTCAAGAAATGTACATCAAAACATACACATTTTCATTGTACATTCAAGAAATGTATATCAAAACATACACATTTTCATTGTATATACAAGAAATGTACATCAAAACATACACATTTTCATTGTGCACTAAAGAAATGTACATCAAAACATACACATTTTCAGTGTACATTCAAGAAATGTACATCAAAACATACACATTTTCATTGTATATTCAAGAAATGTAGATCAAAACATACACATTTTCATTGTACACTCAAGAAATGTACATCAAAACATACACATTTTCATTGTACACTCAAGAAATGTACATCAAAACATACACTTTTTCATTGTACATTCAAGAAATGTATATCAAAACATACACATTTTCATTGCACATTCAACAAATGTACATCAAAACATACACATTTTCATTGTACATTCAAAAAATGTACATCAAAACATACACATTTTCATTGTATATACAAGAAATGTACATCAAAACATACACATTTTCAGTGTACATTCAAAAAATGTACATCAAAACATACACATTTTCATTGTATATACCAGAAATGTACATCAAAGCATACACATTTTCATTGTATATACAACAAATATACATCAAAACATACACATTTTCAGTGTACATTCAAGAAATGTACATCAAAACATATACATCTTCATTGTATATACAAGAAATGTACATCAAAACATACACATTTTCAGTGTACATTCAAGAAATGTACATGAAAACATATACATTTTCATTGTACATTCAAGAAATGTATATCAAAACTTACACATTTTCAGATTACATTCAAGAAATGTACATCAAAACATACACATTTTCATTGTACATTCAAGAAATGTACATCAAAACATACACATTTTCATTGTACATTCAAGAAATGCACATCAAAACATAAACATTTTCATTGTACATTCAAGAAATGTACATCAAAACATACACATTCTCATTGTACATTCAAGAAATGTACATCAAAACATGCACATTTTGATTGTACACTCAAGAAATGTTCATCAAAACATTTACATCTTCATTGTACACTCAAGAAATGTACTTCAAAACATACACATTTTCATTGTACATTCAAGAAATCTATATCAAAACATACACATTTTCATTGTACATTCAAGAAATGTACATCAAAACATACACATTTTCATTGTACATTCAAGAAATGTACATCAAAACATACACATTTTCATTGTACATTCAAAGAATGTACATCAAAACATACACATTTTCATTGTACATTCAAGAAATGTACATCAAAACACACATTTTCAGTGTACACTCAAGAAATGCATATCAAAACATACACATTTTCAGTGTACATTCAAGAAATGTACATCAAAACATATAAATTTTCATTGTATATTCAAGAAATGTACATCAAAACCTACACATTTTCAGTGTACATTCAAGAAATGTACATCAAAACATACACATTTTCATTGTACACTCAAGAAATGTACATCAAAACATACACATTTTCATTGTATATACCAGAAATGTACATCAAAACATACACATTTTCATTGTATATACAAGAAATGTACATCAAAACATACACATTTTCAGTGTACATTCAAGAAATGTACATCGAAACATATACATTTTCATTGTATATACAAGAAATGTACATCAAAACATACACATTTTCAGTGTACATTCAAGAAATGTACATGAAAACATATACATTTTCATTGTACATTCAAGAAATGTATATCAAAACATACACATTTTCAGATTACATTCAAGAAATGTACATCAAAACATACAATTTTCATTGTATATACAAGAAATGTAGATCAAAACATAAACATTTTCAGTGTACATTCAAGAAATGTACATCAAAACATATACATTTTCATTGTATATACAAGAAATGTACATCAAAACATACACATTTTCATTGTATATACAAGAAATGTACATCAAAACATACACATTTTCATTGTGCACTAAAGAAATGTACATCAAAACATACACATTTTCAGGGTACATTCAAGAAATGTATATCAAAACATACACATTTTCATTGTACATTCAACAAATGTACATCAAAGCATACACATTTTCAGTGTACATTCAAGAAATGTATAACAAAAAATACACATTTTCAGTGTACATTCAAGAAATGTACATCAAAACAAACACATTTTCATTGTACACTAAAGAAATGTACATCAAAACATACACATTCTCATTGTACAGTCAAGAAATGTACATCAAAACATACACATTTTCATTGTACACTCAAGAAATGTACATCAAAACATACACATTTTCATTGTACACTCAAGAAATGAACATCAAAACATACACATTTTCATTGTACATTAAAGAAATGTACATCAAAACCTACACATTTTCAGTGTAGATTCAAGAAATGTACATCAAAACATACACATTTTCATTGTACACTCAAGAAATGTACATCAAAACATACACATTTTCAGTGTACATTCAAGAAATGTACATCAAAACATACACATTTTCATTGTATATACCAGAAATGTACATCAAAACATACACATTTTCATTGTATATACAAGAAATGTACATCAAAACATACACATTTTCAGTGTACATTCAAGTAATGTACATCAAAACATATACATTTTCATTGTATATACAAGAAATGTACATCAAAACATACACATTTTCAGTGTACATTCAAGAAATGTACATCAAAACATACACATTTTCAGTGTACATTCAAGAAATGTATATCAAAATATACACATTTACAGTGTACATTGAAGAAATGTACATCAAAACATACACATTTTCAGTATACATTCAAGAAATGTACATGAAAACATATACATTTTCATTGCACATTCAAAAAATGTATATCAAAACATACACATTTTCAGTGTACATTCAAGAAATGTACATCAAAACATACACATTTTCAGTGTACATTCAAGAAATGTACATCAAAACATATACATTTTCATTGTATATACAAGAAATGTACATCAAAACATACACATTTTCAGTGTACATTCAAGAAATGTACATCAAAAACTACACATTTTCATTGTACATTCAAGAAATGTACATCAAAACATACACATTTTCATTGTACACTCAAGAAATGTACATCAAAACATACACATTTTCAGTGTACATTCAAGAAATGTACATTTAAACATACACATTTTCATTGTACATTCAAGAAATGTACATCAAAACATACACATTTTCATTGTACATTCTAGAAATATACATCAAAACATACACATTTTCATTGTATATACAAGAAATGTACATCAAAACATACACATTTTCATTGTACACTCAAGAAATGTACATCAAAACATACACATTTTCATTGTACATTCAAGAAATGTATATCAAAACATACACATTTTCATTGTACATTCAAGAAATGTACATCAAAACATACACATTTTCATTGTACATTCAAGAAATGTACATCAAAACATACACATTTTCATTGTACATTCAAAGAATGTACATCAAAACATACACATTTTCATTGTACATTCAAGAAATGTACATCAAAACACACATTTTCAGTGTACATTCAAGAAATGCATATCAAAACATACACATTTTCAGTGTACATTCAAGAAATGTACATCAAAACATACAAATTTTCATTGTATATTCAAGAAATGTACATCAAAACCTACACATTTTCAGTGTACGTTCAAGAAATGTACATCAAAACATACACATTTTCATTGTACACTCAAGAAATGTACATCAAAACATACACATTTTCATTGTATATACCAGAAATGTACATCAAAACATACACATTTTCAGATTACATTCAAGAAATGTACATTTAAACATACACACTTTCATTGTATATACAAGAAATGTACATCAAAACATACACATTTTTAGTATACATTCAAGAAATGTACATCAAAACATATACATTTTCATTGTATATACAAGAAATGTACATCAAAACATACACATTTTCAGTGTACATTCAAGAAATGTACATGAAAACATACACATTTCCATTGTACATTCAAGAAATGTATATCAAAACATACACATTTTCAGTGTACATTCAAGAAACGTACATCAAAACATACACATTTTCATTGTATATACAAGAAATGTACATCAAAACATACACATTTTCATTGTATATACAAGAAATGTACATCAAAACATACACATTTTCATTGTGCACTAAAGAAATGTACATCAAAACATACACATTTTCAGTGTACATTCAAGAAATGTACATCAAAACATACACATTTTCATTGTACATTCAAGAAATGTAGATCAAAACATACACATTTTCATTGTACATTCAAGAAATGTACATCAAAGCATACACATTTTCATTGTACACTCAAGAAATGTACATCAAAACATACACATTTTCATTGTACACTCAAGAAATGTACATCAAAACATACACTTTTTCATTGTACATTCAAGAAATGTACATCAAAACATACACATTTTCATTGTATATACAAGAAATGTACATCAAAACATACACATTTTCATTGTACATTCAACAAATGTACATCAAAACATACACATTTTCATTGTACATTCAAGAAATGTACATCAAAACATACACATTTTCATTGTACACTCAAGAAATGTACATCAAAACATACACATTTTCATTGTACATTCAAGAAATGTACATCAAAACATACACATTTTCATTGTATATACAAGAAATGTACATCAAAACATACACGTCTTCATTGTACATTCAACAAATGTACATCAAAACATACACATTTTCAGTGTACATTCAAGAAATGTATAACAAAAAATACACATTTTCAGTGTACATTCAAGAAATGTGCATCAAAACAAACACATTTTCATTGTAAACTAAAGAAATGTAGATCAAAACATACACATTTTCATTGTACATTCAAGAAATATACATCAAAACATACACATTTTCATTGTACATTCAAGAAATGTACATCAAAACATACACATTTTCATTGTACACTCAAGAAATGTACATCAAAACATACACATTTTCATTGTACATTCAAGAAATGTACATCAAAACATACACATTTTCATTGTACACTCAAGAAATGTTCATCAAAACATACACATTTTCATTGTACATTCAAGAAATGTACATCAAAACATACACATTTTAATTGTACACTCAAGAAATGTATTTCAAAACATACACATTTTCAGGGTACATTCAAGAAATGTATATCAAAACATACACATTTTCATTGTGCATTCAAGAAATGTACATCAAAACATACACATTTTCACTGTACATTCAAGAAATGTATATCAAAACATACACATTTTAATTGTACACTCAAGAAATGTACATCAAAACATACACATTTTCAGTGTACATTCAAGAAATGTACATTTAAACATACACATTTTCATTGTACATTCAAGAAATGTACATCAAAACATACACATTTTCATTGTACATTCTAGAAATATACATCAAAACATACACATTTTCATTGTATATACAAGAAATGTACATCAAAACATACACATTTTCATTGTACACTCAAGAAATGTACATCAAAACATACACATTTTCATTGTACATTCAAGAAATGTACATCAAAACATACACATTTTAATTGTACACTCAAGAAATGTACATCAAAACATACACATTTTCAGTGTACATTCAAGAAATGTACATTTAAACATACACATTTTCATTGTGCATTCAAGAAATGTACATCAAGACATACACATTTTCATTGTACATTCAAGAAATGTACATCAAAACATACACATTTTAATTGTACACTCAAGAAATGTACATCAAAACATACACATTTTCAGTGTACATTCAAGAAATGTACATTTAAACATACACATTTTCATTGTACATTCAAGAAATGTACATCAAAACATACACATTTTCATTGTACATTCTAGAAATATACATCAAAACATACACATTTTCATTGTATATACAAGAAATGTACATCAAAACATACACATTTTCATTGTACACTCAAGAAATGTACATCAAAACATACACATTTTCAGTGTACATTCAAGAAATGTACATTTAAACATACACATTTTCAGTGTACATTCAAGAAATGTACATTTAAACATACACATTTTCATTGTACATTCAAGAAATGTACATCAAAACACACACATTTTCATTGTACATTCAAGAAATGTACATCAAAACATACACATTTTCATTGTACATTCAAGAAATGTACATCAAAACATATACATTTTCAGTGTACATTCAAGAAATGTACATTTAAACATACACATTTTCATTGTACATTCAAGAAATGTACATCAAAACATACACATTTTCATTGTACATTCTAGGAATATACATCAAAACATACACATTTTCATTGTACATTCAAGAAATGTACATCAAAACATACACATTTTCATTGTACACTCAAGAAATGTACATCAAAACATACACATTTTCAGTGTACATTCAAGAAATGTACATTTAAACATACACATTTTCAGTGTACATTCAAGAAATGTACATTTAAACATACACATTTTCATTGTACATTCAAGAAATGTACATCAAAACACACACATTTTCATTGTACATTCAAGAAATGTACATCAAAACATACACATTTTCATTGTACATTCAAGAAATGTACATCAAAGCATACACATTTTCATTGTACACTCAAGAAATGTACATCAAAACATACACATTTTCATTTTACACTCAAGAAATGTACATCAAAACATACACTTTTTCATTGTACATTCAAGAAATGTACATCAAAACATACACATTTTCATTGTATATACAAGAAATGTACATCAAAACATACACATTTTCATTGTACATTCAACAAATGTACATCAAAACATACACATTTTCATTGTACATTCAAGAAATGTACATCAAAACATACACATTTTCATTGTACACTCAAGAAATGTACATCAAAACATACACATTTTCGTTGTACACTCAAGAAATGTACATCAAAACATACACTTTTTCATTGTACATTCAAGAAATGTACATCAAAACATACACATTTTCATTGTATATACAAGAAATGTACATCAAAACATACACGTCTTCATTGTACATTCAACAAATGTACATCAAAACATACACATTTTCAGTGTACATTCAAGAAATGTATAACAAAAAATACACATTTTCAGTGTACATTCAAGAAATGTGCATCAAAACAAACACATTTTCATTGTAAACTAAAGAAATGTAGATCAAAACATACACATTTTCATTGTACATTCAAGAAATATACATCAAAACATACACATTTTCATTGTATATACAAGAAATGTACATCAAAACATACACATTTTCATTGTACATTCAACAAATGTACATCAAAACATACACATTTTCATTGTACATTCAAGAAATGTACATCAAAACATACACATTTTCATTGTACACTCAAGAAATGTACATCAAAACATACACATTTTCGTTGTACACTCAAGAAATGTACATCAAAACATACACTTTTTCATTGTACATTCAAGAAATGTACATCAAAACATACACATTTTCATTGTATATACAAGAAATGTACATCAAAACATACACGTCTTCATTGTACATTCAACAAATGTACATCAAAACATACACATTTTCAGTGTACATTCAAGAAATGTATAACAAAAAATACACATTTTCAGTGTACATTCAAGAAATGTGCATCAAAACAAACACATTTTCATTGTAAACTAAAGAAATGTAGATCAAAACATACACATTTTCATTGTACATTCAAGAAATATACATCAAAACATACACATTTTCATTGTACATTCAAGAAATGTACATCAAAACATACACATTTTCATTGTACACTCAAGAAATGTACATCAAAACATACACATTTTCATGGTACATTCAAGAAATGTACATCAAAACATACACATTTTCATTGTACACTCAAGAAATGTTCATCAAAACATACACATTTTCATTGTACATTCAAGAAATGTACATCAAAACATACACATTTTAATTGTACACTCAAGAAATGTATTTCAAAACATACACATTTTCAGGGTACATTCAAGAAATGTATATCAAAACATACACATTTTCATTGTGCATTCAAGAAATGTACATCAAAACATACACATTTTCACTGTACATTCAAGAAATGTACATCAAAACATACACATTTTAATTGTACACTCAAGAAATGTACATCAAAACATACACATTTTCAGTGTACATTCAAGAAATGTACATTTAAACATACACATTTTCATTGTACATTCAAGAAATGTACATCAAAACATACACATTTTCATTGTACATTCTAGAAATATACATCAAAACATACACATTTTCATTGTATATACAAGAAATGTACATCAAAACATACACATTTTCATTGTACACTCAAGAAATGTACATCAAAACATACACATTTTCATTGTACATTCAAGAAATGTACATCAAAACATACACATTTTAATTGTACACTCAAGAAATGTACATCAAAACATACACATTTTCAGTGTACATTCAAGAAATGTACATTTAAACATACACATTTTCATTGTACATTCAAGAAATGTACATCAAAACATACACATTTTCATTGTACATTCTAGAAATATACATCAAAACATACACATTTTCATTGTATATTCAAGAAATGTACATCAAAACATACACATTTTCATTGTACACTCAAGAAATGTACATCAAAACATACACATTTTCAGTGTACATTCAAGAAATGTACATTTAAACATACACATTTTCAGTGTACATTCAAGAAATGTACATTTAAACATACACATTTTCATTGTACATTCAAGAAATGTACATCAAAACACACACATTTTCATTGTACATTCAAGAAATGTACATCAAAACATACACATTTTCATTGTACATTCAAGAAATGTACATCAAAACATACATTTTCAGTGTACATTCAAGAAATGTACATTTAAACATACACATTTTCATTGTACATTCAAGAAATGTACATCAAAACATACACATTTTCATTGTACATTCTAGGAATATACATCAAAACATACACATTTTCATTGTACATTCAAGAAATGTACATCAAAACATACACATTTTCATTGTACACTCAAGAAATGTACATCAAAACATACACATTTTCAGTGTACATTCAAGAAATGTACATTTAAACATACACATTTTCAGTGTACATTCAAGAAATGTACATTTAAACATACACATTTTCATTGTACATTCAAGAAATGTACATCAAAACACACACATTTTCATTGTACATTCAAGAAATGTACATCAAAACATACACATTTTCATTGTACATTCAAGAAATGTACATCAAAACATATACATTTTCAGTGTACATTCAAGAAATGTACATTTAAACATACACATTTTCATTGTACATTCAAGAAATGTACATCAAAACATACACATTTTCATTGTACATTCTAGGAATATACATCAAAACATACACATTTTCATTGTACATTCAAGAAATGTACATCAAAACATACACATTTTCATTGTACACTCAAGAAATGTACATTAAAACATACACATTTTCTGTGTACATTCAAGAAATGTACATTTAAACATACACATTTTCATTGTACACTCAAGAAATGTACATCAAAACATACACATTTTCAGTGTACATTCAAGAAATGTACAACAAACCATACACATTTTCAGTGTACATTCAAGAAATGTATATCAAAAAATACACATTTTCAGTGTACATTCAAGAAATATACACCAAAACATACACATTTTCATTGTACATTCAAGAAATGTACATCAAAACATACACATTCTCATTGTACATTCAAGAAATGTACATCAAAACATACACATTTTCATTGTACACTCAAGAAATGTACATCAAAACATACACACTTTCATTGTACACTCAAGAAATGTACATCAAAACATACACATTTTCATTGTACATTAAAGAAATGTACATCAAAACCTACACATTTTCAGTGTAGATTCAAGAAATGTACATCAAAACATACACATTTTCATTGTACACTCAAGAAATGTACATCAAAACATACACATTTTCAGTGTACATTCAAGAAATGTACATCAAAACATACACATTTTCATTGTATATACCAGAAATGTACATCAAAACATACACATTTTCATTGTATATACAAGAAATGTAAATCAAAACATACACATTTTCAGTGTACATTCAAGAAATGTACATCAAAACATATACATTTTCATTGTATATACAAGAAATGTACATAAAAACATACACATTTTCAGTGTACATTCAAGAAATGTACATCAAAACATACACATTTTCAGTGTACATTCAAGAAATGTATATCAAAATATACACATTTACAGTGTACATTCAAGAAATGTACATTAAAACATACACATTTTCAGTATACATTCAAGAAATGTACATGAAAACATATACATTTTCATTGTACATTCAAAAAATGTATATCAAAACATACACATTTTCAGTGTACATTCAAGAAATGTACATCAAAACATACACATTTTCAGTGTACATTCAAGAAATGTACATCAAAACATATACATTTTCATTGTATATACAAGAAATGTACATCAAAACATACACATTTTCAGTGTACATTCAAGAAATGTACATGAAAACATACACATTTTCAGTGTACATTCAAGAAATGTATATCAAAACATACACATTTACAGTGTACATTCAAGAAATGTACATCAAAACATACACATTTTCAGTATACATTCAAGAAATGTACATGAAAACATATACATTTTCATTGTACATTCAAAAAATGTATATCAAAACATACACATTTTCAGTGTACATTCAAGAAATGTACATCAAAAGATACACATTTTCATTGTATATACAAGAAATGTACATCAAACCATACACATTTTCATTGTGCACTAAAGAAATGTACATCAAAACATACACATTTTCAGTGTACATTCAAGAAATGTACATCAAAACATACACATTTTCATTGTATATTCAAGAAATGTAGATCAAAACATACACATTTTCATTGTACACTCAAGAAATGTACATCAAAACATACACATTTTCATTGTACACTCAAGAAATGTACATCAAAACATACACTTTTTCATTGTACATTCAAGAAATGTATATCAAAACATACACATTTTCATTGTACATTCAACAAATGTACATCAAAACATACACATTTTCATTGTACATTCAAAAAATGTACATCAAAACATACACATTTTCATTGTATATACAAGAAATGTATATCAAAACATACACATTTTCAGTGTACATTCAAGAAACGTACATCAAAACATACACATTTTCATTGTATATACAAGAAATGTACATCAAAACATACACATTTTCATTGTATATACAAGAAATGTACATCAAAACATACACATTTTCATTGTGCACTAAAGAAATGTACATCAAAACATATACATTTTCATTGTATATACAAGAAATGTACATCAAAACATACACATTTTCAGTGTACATTCAAGAAATGTACATGAAAGCATACACATTTCCATTGTACATTCATAAATGTATATCAAAACATACACATTTTCAGTGTACATTCAAGAAACGTACATCAAAACATACACATTTTCATTGTATATACAAGAAATGTACATCAAAACATACACATTTTCATTGTATATACAAGAAATGTACATCAAAACATACACATTTTCATTGTGCACTAAAGAAATGTACATCAAAACATACACATTTTCAGTGTACATTCAAGAAATGTACATCAAAACATACACATTTTCATTGTACATTCAAGAAATGTAGATCAAAAGATACACATTTTCATTGTACATTCAAGAAATGTACATCAAAGCATACACATTTTCATTGTACACTCAAGAAATGTACATCAAAACATACACATTTTCATTGTACACTCAAGAAATGTACATCAAAACATACACTTTTTCATTGTACATTCAAGAAATGTACATCAAAACATACACATTTTCATTGTATATACAAGAAATGTACATCAAAACATACACATTTTCATAGTACATTCAACAAATGTACTTCAAAACATACACATTTTCATTGTACATTCAAGAAATGTGCATCAAAGCATACACATTTTCATTGTACACTCAAGAAATGTACATCAAAACATACACATTTTCGTTGTACACTCAAGAAATGTACATCAAAACACTTTTTCATTGTACATTCAAGAAATGTACATCAAAACATACACATTTTCATTGTATATACAAGAAATGTACATCAAAACATACACATTTTCATTGTACATTCAACAAATGTACATCAAAACATACACATTTTCAGTGTACATTCAAGAAATGTATAACAAAAAATACACATTTTCAGTGTACATTCAAGAAATGTACATCAAAACAAACACATTTTCATTGTACACTAAAGAAATGTACATCAAAACATACACATTTTCATTGTACATTCAAGAAATATACATCAAAACATACACATTTTCATTGTACATTCAAGAAATGTACATCAAAACATACACATTTTCATTGTACACTCAAGAAATGTACATCAAAACATACACATTTTCATTGTACATTCAAGAAATGTACATCAAAACATACACATTTTCATTGTACACTCAAGAAATGTTCATCAAAACATACACATTTTCATTGTACATTCAAGAAATGTACATCAAAACATACACACTTTCATTGTACACTCAAGAAATGTATTTCAAAACATACACATTTTCAGGGTACATTCAAGAAATGTATATCAAAACATACACATTTTCATTGTACATTCAAGAAATGTACATCAAAACATACACATTTTCATTGTACATTCAAGAAATGTACATCAAAACATACACATTTTCATTGTACACTCAAGAAATGTACATCAAAACATACACATTTTCAGTGTACATTCAAGAAATGTACATTTGAACATACACATTTTCATTGTACATTCAAGAAATGTACATCAAAACATACACATTTTCATTGTACATTCTAGAAATATACATCAAAACATACACATTTTCATTGTATATACAAGAAATGTACATCAAAACATACACATTTTCATTGTACACTCAAGAAATGTACATCAAAACATACACATTTTCAGTGTACATTCAAGAAATGTACATTTAAACATACACATTTTCAGTGTACATTCAAGAAATGTACATTTAAACATACACATTTTCATTGTACATTCAAGAAATGTACATCAAAACACACACATTTTCATTGTACATTCAAGAAATGTACATCAAAACATACACATTTTCATTGTACATTCAAGAAATGTACATCAAAACATATACATTTTCAGTGTACATTCAAGAAATGTACATTTAAACATACACATTCTCATTGTACATTCAAGAAATGTACATCAAAACATACACATTTTCATTGTACATTCTAGGAATATACATCAAAACATACACATTTTCATTGTACATTCAAGAAATGTACATCAAAACATACACATTTTCATTGTACACTCAAGAAATGTACATCAAAACATACACATTTTCTGTGTACATTCAAGAAATGTACATTTAAACATACACATTTTCATTGTACATACAAGAAATGTACATCAAAACATACACATTTTCATTGTACATTCTAGAAATATACATCAAAACATACACATTTTCATTGTATATACAAGAAATGTACATCTAAACATACACATTTTCATTGTACACTCAAGAAATGTACATCAAAACATACACATTTTCAGTGTACATTCAAGAAATGTATATCAAAACATACACATTTTCATTGTACATTCCAGAAATGTACAACAAAACATACACATTTTCAGTGTACATTCAAGAAATGTATATCAAAAAATACACATTTTCAGTGTACATTCAAGAAATATACATCAAAACATACACATTTTCATTGTACATTCAAGAAATGTACATCAAAACATACACATTCTCATTGTACATTCAAGAAATGTACATCAAAACATACACATCTTCATTGTACACTCAAGAAATGTACATCAAAACATACACATTTTCATTGTATATACAAGAAATATACATCAAAACATACACATTTTCAGATTACATTCAAGAAATGTACATCAAAACATACACATTTTCATTGTACATTCAAGAAATGTACATCAAAACATACACATTCTCATTGTACATTCAAGAAATGTACATTAAAACATGCACATTTTGATTGTACACTCAAGAAATGTTCATCAAAACATACACATCTTCATTGTACACTCAAGAAATGTACATCAAAACATACACATTTTCAGTGTACATTCAAGAAATGTATATCAAAATATACACATTTACAGTGTACATTCAAGAAATGTACATCAAAACATACACATTTTCAGTATACATTCAAGAAATGTACATGAAAACATATACATTTTCATTGTACATTCAAAAAATGTATATCAAAACATACACATTTTCAGTGTACATTCAAGAAATGTACATCAAAACATACACATTTTCAGTGTACATTCAAGAAATGTACATCAAAACATATACATTTTCATTGTATATACAAGAAATGTACATCAAAACATACACATTTTCAGTGTACATTCAAGAAATGTACATGAAAACATACACATTTTCAGTGTACATTCAAGAAATGTATATCAAAACATACACATTTACAGTGTACATTCAAGAAATGTACATCAAAACATACACATTTTCAGTATACATTCAACAAATGTACATGAAAACATATACATTTTCATTGTACATTCAAAAAATGTATATCAAAACCTACACATTTTCAGTGTACATTCAAGAAATGTACATCAAAAGATACACATTTTCATTGTATATACAAGAAATGTACATCAAAACATACACATTTTCATTGTGCACTAAAGAAATGTACATCAAAACATACACATTTTCAGTGTACATTCAAGAAATGTACATCAAAACATACACATTTTCATTGTATATTCAAGAAATGTAGATCAAAACATACACATTTTCACTGTACACTCAAGAAATGTACATCAAAACATACACATTTTCATTGTACACTCAAGAAATGTACATCAAAACATACACTTTTTCATTGTACATTCAAGAAATGTATATCAAAACATACACATTTTCATTGTACATTCAACAAATGTACATCAAAACATACACATTTTCATTGTACATTCAAAAAATGTACATCAAAACATACACATTTTCATTGTATATACAAGAAATGTACATCAAAACATACACATTTTCAGTGTATATTCAAAAAATGTACATCAAAACAGACACATTTTCATTGTATATACCAGAAATGTACATCAAAGCATACACATTTTCATTGTATATACAAGAAATATACATCAAAACATACACATTTTCAGTGTACATTCAAGAAATGTACATCAAAACATATACATTTTCATTGTATATACAAGAAATGTACATCAAAACATACACATTTTCAGTGTACATTCAGGAAGTGTACATGAAAACATATACATTTTCATTGTACATTCAAGAAATGTATATCAAAACATACACATTTTCAGATTACATTCAAGAAATGTACATCAAAACATACACATTTTCATTGTACATTCAAGAAATGTACATCAAAACATACACATTTTCATTGTACATTCAAGAAATGTACATCAAAACATAAACATTTTCATTGTACATTCAAGAAATGTACATCAAAACATACACATCTTCATTGTACACTCAAGAAATGTACATCAAAACATACACATTTTCATTGTATATACAAGAAATATACATCAAAACATACACATTTTCAGTGTACATTCAAGAAATGTACATCAAAACATATACATTTTCATTGTATATACAAGAAATGTACATCAAAACATACACATTTTCAGTGTACATTCAAGAAATGTACATGAAAACATATACATTTTCATTGTACATTCAAGAAATGTATATCAAAACATACACATTTTCAGATTACATTCAAGAAATGTACATCAAAACATACACATTTTCATTGTACATTCAAGAAATGTACATCAAAACATACACATTCTCATTGTACATTCAAGAAATGTACATTAAAACATGCACATTTTGATTGTACACTCAAGAAATGTTCATCAAAACATACACATCTTCATTGTACACTCAAGAAATGTACATCAAAACATACACATTTTCAGTGTACATTCAAGAAATGTATATCAAAATATACACATTTACAGTGTACATTCAAGAAATGTACATCAAAACATACACATTTTCAGTATACATTCAAGAAATGTACATGAAAACATATACATTTTCATTGTACATTCAAAAAATGTATATCAAAACATACACATTTTCAGTGTACATTCAAGAAATGTACATCAAAACATACACATTTTCAGTGTACATTCAAGAAATGTACATCAAAACATATACATTTTCATTGTATATACAAGAAATGTACATCAAAACATACACATTTTCAGTGTACATTCAAGAAATGTACATGAAAACATACACATTTTCAGTGTACATTCAAGAAATGTATATCAAAACATACACATTTACAGTGTACATTCAAGAAATGTACATCAAAACATACACATTTTCAGTATACATTCAACAAATGTACATGAAAACATATACATTTTCATTGTACATTCAAAAAATGTATATCAAAACCTACACATTTTCAGTGTACATTCAAGAAATGTACATCAAAAGATACACATTTTCATTGTATATACAAGAAATGTACATCAAAACATACACATTTTCATTGTGCACTAAAGAAATGTACATCAAAACATACACATTTTCAGTGTACATTCAAGAAATGTACATCAAAACATACACATTTTCATTGTATATTCAAGAAATGTAGATCAAAACATACACATTTTCACTGTACACTCAAGAAATGTACATCAAAACATACACATTTTCATTGTACACTCAAGAAATGTACATCAAAACATACACTTTTTCATTGTACATTCAAGAAATGTATATCAAAACATACACATTTTCATTGTACATTCAACAAATGTACATCAAAACATACACATTTTCATTGTACATTCAAAAAATGTACATCAAAACATACACATTTTCATTGTATATACAAGAAATGTACATCAAAACATACACATTTTCAGTGTATATTCAAAAAATGTACATCAAAACAGACACATTTTCATTGTATATACCAGAAATGTACATCAAAGCATACACATTTTCATTGTATATACAAGAAATATACATCAAAACATACACATTTTCAGTGTACATTCAAGAAATGTACATCAAAACATATACATTTTCATTGTATATACAAGAAATGTACATCAAAACATACACATTTTCAGTGTACATTCAGGAAGTGTACATGAAAACATATACATTTTCATTGTACATTCAAGAAATGTATATCAAAACATACACATTTTCAGATTACATTCAAGAAATGTACATCAAAACATACACATTTTCATTGTACATTCAAGAAATGTACATCAAAACATACACATTTTCATTGTACATTCAAGAAATGTACATCAAAACATAAACATTTTCATTGTACATTCAAGAAATGTACATCAAAACATACACATCTTCATTGTACACTCAAGAAATGTACATCAAAACATACACATTTTCATTGTATATACAAGAAATATACATCAAAACATACACATTTTCAGTGTACATTCAAGAAATGTACATCAAAACATATACATTTTCATTGTATATACAAGAAATGTACATCAAAACATACACATTTTCAGTGTACATTCAGGAAGTGTACATGAAAACATATACATTTTCATTGTACATTCAAGAAATGTATATCAAAACATACACATTTTCAGATTACATTCAAGAAATGTACATCAAAACATACACATTTTCATTGTACATTCAAGAAATGTACATCAAAACATACACATTCTCATTGTACATTCAAGAAATGTACATTAAAACATGCACATTTTGATTGTACACTCAAGAAATGTTCATCAAAACATACACATCTTCATTGTACACTCAAGAAATGTACATCAAAACATACACATTTTCAGTGTACATTCAAGAAATGTATATCAAAATATACACATTTACAGTGTACATTCAAGAAATGTACATCAAAACATACACATTTTCAGTATACATTCAAGAAATGTACATGAAAACATATACATTTTCATTGTACATTCAAAAAATGTATATCAAAACATACACATTTTCAGTGTACATTCAAGAAATGTACATCAAAACATACACATTTTCAGTGTACATTCAAGAAATGTACATCAAAACATATACATTTTCATTGTATATACAAGAAATGTACATCAAAACATACACATTTTCAGTGTACATTCAAGAAATGTACATGAAAACATACACATTTTCAGTGTACATTCAAGAAATGTATATCAAAACATACACATTTACAGTGTACATTCAAGAAATGTACATCAAAACATACACATTTTCAGTATACATTCAACAAATGTACATGAAAACATATACATTTTCATTGTACATTCAAAAAATGTATATCAAAACCTACACATTTTCAGTGTACATTCAAGAAATGTACATCAAAAGATACACATTTTCATTGTATATACAAGAAATGTACATCAAAACATACACATTTTCATTGTGCACTAAAGAAATGTACATCAAAACATACACATTTTCAGTGTACATTCAAGAAATGTACATCAAAACATACACATTTTCATTGTATATTCAAGAAATGTAGATCAAAACATACACATTTTCACTGTACACTCAAGAAATGTACATCAAAACATACACATTTTCATTGTACACTCAAGAAATGTACATCAAAACATACACTTTTTCATTGTACATTCAAGAAATGTATATCAAAACATACACATTTTCATTGTACATTCAACAAATGTACATCAAAACATACACATTTTCATTGTACATTCAAAAAATGTACATCAAAACATACACATTTTCATTGTATATACAAGAAATGTACATCAAAACATACACATTTTCAGTGTATATTCAAAAAATGTACATCAAAACAGACACATTTTCATTGTATATACCAGAAATGTACATCAAAGCATACACATTTTCATTGTATATACAAGAAATATACATCAAAACATACACATTTTCAGTGTACATTCAAGAAATGTACATCAAAACATATACATTTTCATTGTATATACAAGAAATGTACATCAAAACATACACATTTTCAGTGTACATTCAGGAAGTGTACATGAAAACATATACATTTTCATTGTACATTCAAGAAATGTATATCAAAACATACACATTTTCAGATTACATTCAAGAAATGTACATCAAAACATACACATTTTCATTGTACATTCAAGAAATGTACATCAAAACATACACATTTTCATTGTACATTCAAGAAATGTACATCAAAACTTAAACATTTTCATTGTACATTCAAGAAATGTACATCAAAACATACACATCTTCATTGTACACTCAAGAAATGTACATCAAAACATACACATTTTCATTGTATATACAAGAAATATACATCAAAACATACACATTTTCAGTGTACATTCAAGAAATGTACATCAAAACATATACATTTTCATTGTATATACAAGAAATGTACATCAAAACATACACATTTTCAGTGTACATTCAAGAAATGTACATGAAAACATATACATTTTCATTGTACATTCAAGAAATGTATATCAAAACATACACATTTTCAGATTACATTCAAGAAATGTACATCAAAACATACACATTTTCATTGTACATTCAAGAAATGTACATCAAAACATACACATTCTCATTGTACATTCAAGAAATGTACATTAAAACATGCACATTTTGATTGTACACTCAAGAAATGTTCATCAAAACATACACATCTTCATTGTACACTCAAGAAATGTACATCAAAACATACACATTTTCAGTGTACATTCAAGAAATGTATATCAAAACATACACATTTTCATTGTACATTCCAGAAATGTACAACAAAACATACACATTTTCAGTGTACATTCAAGAAATGTATATCAAAAAATACACATTTTCAGTGTACATTCAAGAAATATACATCAAAACATACACATTTTCATTGTACATTCCAGAAATGTACAACAAAACATACACATTTTCAGTGTACATTCAAGAAATGTATATCAAAAAATACACATTTTCAGTGTACATTCAAGAAATATACATCAAAACATACACATTTTCATTGTACATTCAAGAAATGTACATCAAAACATACACATTCTCATTGTACATTCAAGAAATGTACATCAAAACATACACATTTTCATTGTACATTAAAGAAATGTACATCAAAACCTACACATCTTCAGTGTAGATTCAAGAAATGTACATCAAAACATACACATTTTCATTGTACACTCAAGAGATGTACATCAAAACATACACATTTTCAGTGTACATTCAAGAAATGTACATCAAAACATTCACATTTTCATTGTATATACCAGAAATGTACATCAAAACATACACATTTTCATTGTATATACAAGAAATGTACATCAAAACATACACATTTTCAGTGTACATTCAAGAAATGTACATCAAAACATATACATTTTCATTGTATATACAAGAAATGTACATCAAAACATACACATTTTCAGTGTACATTCAAGAAATGTACATCAAAACATACACATTTTCAGTGTACATTCAAGAAATGTATATCAAAATATACACATTTACAGTGTACATTCAAGAAATGTACATCAAAACATACACATTTTCAGTATACATTCAAGAAATGTACATGAAAACATATACATTTTCATTGTACATTCAAAAAATGTATATCAAAACATACACATTTTCAGTGTACATTCAAGAAATGTACATCAAAACATACACATTTTCAGTGTACATTCAAGAAATGTACATCAAAACATATACATTTTCATTGTATATACAAGAAATGTACATCAAAACATACACATTTTCAGTGTACATTCAAGAAATGTACATGAAAACATACACATTTTCAGTGTACATTCAAGAAATGTATATCAAAACATACACATTTACAGTGTACATTCAAGAAATGTACATCAAAACATACACATTTTCAGTATACATTCAACAAATGTACATGAAAACATATACATTTTCATTGTACATTCAAAAAATGTATATCAAAACCTACACATTTTCAGTGTACATTCAAGAAATGTACATCAAAAGATACACATTTTCATTGTATATACAAGAAATGTACATCAAAACATACACATTTTCATTGTGCACTAAAGAAATGTACATCAAAACATACACATTTTCAGTGTACATTCAAGAAATGTACATCAAAACATACACATTTTCATTGTATATTCAAGAAATGTAGATCAAAACATACACATTTTCATTGTACACTCAAGAAATGTACATCAAAACATACACATTTTCATTGTACACTCAAGAAATGTACATCAAAACATACACTTTTTCATTGTACATTCAAGAAATGTATATCAAAACATACACATTTTCATTGTACATTCAACAAATGTACATCAAAACATACACATTTTCATTGTACATTCAAAAAATGTACATCAAAACATACACATTTTCATTGTATATACAAGAAATGTACATCAAAACATACACATTTTCAGTGTATATTCAAAAAATGTACATCAAAACATACACATTTTCATTGTATATACCAGAAATGTACATCAAAGCATACACATTTTCATTGTATATACAAGAAATAATCAAAACATACACATTTTCAGTGTACATTCAAGAAATGTACATCAAAACATATACATTTTCATTGTATATATAAGAAATGTACATCAAAACATACACATTTTCAGTGTACATTCAGGAAATGTACATGAAAACATATACATTTTCATTGTACATTCAAGAAATGTATATCAAAACATACACATTTTCAGATTACATTCAAGAAATGTACATCAAAACATACACATTTTCATTGTACATTCAAGAAATGTACATCAAAACATACACATTTTCATTGTACATTCAAGAAATGTACATCAAAACATAAACATTTTCATTGTACATTCAAGAAATGTACATCAAAACATACACATCTTCATTGTACACTCAAGAAATGTACATCAAAACATACACATTTTCATTGTATATACAAGAAATATACATCAAAACATACACATTTTCAGTGTACATTCAAGAAATGTACATCAAAACATATACATTTTCATTGTATATACAAGAAATGTACATCAAAACATACACATTTTCAGTGTACATTCAAGAAATGTACATGAAAACATATACATTTTCATTGTACATTCAAGAAATGTATATCAAAACATACACATTTTCAGATTACATTCAAGAAATGTACATCAAAACATACACATTTTCATTGTACATTCAAGAAATGTAAATCAAAACATACACATTCTCATTGTACATTCAAGAAATGTACATTAAAACATGCACATTTTGATTGTACACTCAAGAAATGTTCATCAAAACATACACATCTTCATTGTACACTCAAGAAATGTACATCAAAACATACACATTTTCATTGTACATTCAAGAAATGTATATCAAAACATACACATTTTCATTGTACATTCAAGAAATGTACATCAAAACATACACATTTTCATTGTACATTCAAGAAATGTACATCAAAACATACACATTTTCATTGTACATTCAAAGAATGTACATCAAAACATACACATTTTCATTGTACATTCAAGAAATGTACATCAAAACACACATTTTCAGTGTACATTCAAGAAATGCATATCAAAACATACACATTTTCAGTGTACATTCAAGAAATGTACATCAAAACATACAAATTTTCATTGTATATTCAAGAAATGTACATCAAAACCTACACATTTTCAGTGTACATTAAAGAAATGTACATCAAAACATACACATTTTCATTGTACACTCAAGAAATGTACATCAAAACATACACATTTTCATTGTATATACCAGAAATGTACATCAAAACATACACATTTTCATTGTATATACAAGAAATGTACATCAAAACATACACATTTTCAGTGTACATTCAAGAAATGTACATCAAAACATATACATTTTCATTGTATATACAAGAAATGTACATCAAAACATACACATTTTCAGTGTACATTCAATAAATGTACATGAAAACATATACATTTTCATTGTACATTCAAGAAATGTATATCAAAACATACACATTTTCAGATTAAATTCAAGAAATGTACATCAAAACATACAATTTTCATTGTATATACAAGAAATGTACATCAAAACATACACATTTTCAGTGTACATTCAAGAAATGTACATCAAAACATATACATTTTCATTGTATATACAAGAAATGTACTTCAAAACATACACATTTTCAGTGTACATTCAAGAAATGTACATGAAAACATATACATTTCCATTGTACATTCAAGAAATGTATATCAAAACATACACATTTTCAGTGTACATTCAAGAAACGTACATCAAAACATACACATTTTCATTGTATATACAAGAAATGTACATCAAAACATACACATTTTCATTGTGCACTAAAGAAATGTACATCAAAACATACACATTTTCAGTGTACATTCAAGAAATGTACATCAAAACATACACATTTTCATTGTACATTCAAGAAATGTAGATCAAAACATACATATTATCATTGTACATTCAAGAAATGTACATCAAAGCATACACATTTTAATTGTACACTCAAGAAATGTACATCAAAACATACACATTTTCATTGTACACTCAAGAAATGTACATCAAAACATACACTTTTTCATTGTAATTTCAAGAAATGTATATCAAAACATACACATTTTCATTGTACATTCAACAAATGTACATCAAAGCATACACATTTTCAGTGTACATTCAAGAAATGTATAACAAAAAATACACATTTTCAGTGTACATTCAAGAAATGTACATCAAAACAAACACATTTTCATTGTACACTCAAGATATGTACATCAAAACATACACATTTTCATTGTACACTCAAGAAATGTACATCAAAACATACACATTTTCATTGTACATTAAAGAAATGTACATCAAAACCTACACATTTTCAGTGTAGATTCAAGAAATGTACATCAAAACATACACATTTTCATTGTACACTCAAGAAATGTACATCAAAACATACACATTTTCAGTGTACATTCAAGAAATGTACATCAAAACATACACATTTTCATTGTATATACCAGAAATGTACATCAAAACATACACATTTTCATTGTATATACAAGAAATGTACATCAAAACATACACATTTTCAGTGTACATTCAAGAAATGTACATCAAAACATATACATTTTCATTGTATATACAAGAAATGTACATCAAAACATACACATTTTCATTGTACATTCAACAAATGTACATCAAAACATACACATTTTCATTGTACATTCAAGAAATGTACATCAAAACATACACATTTTCATTGTACACTCAAGAAATGTACATCAAAACATACACATTTTCGTTGTACACTCAAGAAATGTACATCAAAACATACACTTTTTCATTGTACATTCAAGAAATGTACATCAAAACATACACATTTTCATTGTATATACAAGAAATGTACATCAAAACATACACGTCTTCATTGTACATTCAACAAATGTACATCAAAACATACACATTTTCAGTGTACATTCAAGAAATGTATAACAAAAAATACACATTTTCAGTGTACATTCAAGAAATGTGCATCAAAACAAACACATTTTCATTGTAAACTAAAGAAATGTAGATCAAAACATACACATTTTCATTGTACATTCAAGAAATATACATCAAAACATACACATTTTCATTGTACATTCAAGAAATGTACATCAAAACATACACATTTTCATTGTACACTCAAGAAATGTACATCAAAACATACACATTTTCATTGTACATTCAAGAAATGTACATCAAAACATACACATTTTCATTGTACACTCAAGAAATGTTCATCAAAACATACACATTTTCATTGTACATTCAAGAAATGTACATCAAAACATACACATTTTTAATTGTACACTCAAGAAATGTATTTCAAAACATACACATTTTCAGGGTACATTCAAGAAATGTATATCAAAACATACACATTTTCATTGTGCATTCAAGAAATGTACATCAAAACATACACATTTTCACTGTACATTCAAGAAATGTACATCAAAACATACACATTTTAATTGTACACTCAAGAAATGTACATCAAAACATACACATTTTCAGTGTACATTCAAGAAATGTACATTTAAACATACACATTTTCATTGTACATTCAAGAAATGTACATCAAAACATACACATTTTCATTGTACATTCTAGAAATATACATCAAAACATACACATTTTCATTGTATATACAAGAAATGTACATCAAAACATACACATTTTCATTGTACACTCAAGAAATGTACATCAAAACATACACATTTTCATTGTACATTCAAGAAATGTACATCAAAACATACACATTTTAATTGTACACTCAAGAAATGTACATCAAAACATACACATTTTCAGTGTACATTCAAGAAATGTACATTTAAACATACACATTTTCATTGTGCATTCAAGAAATGTACATCAAAACATACACATTTTCATTGTACATTCAAGAAATGTACATCAAAACATACACATTTTAATTGTACACTCAAGAAATGTACATCAAAACATACACATTTTCAGTGTACATTCAAGAAATGTACATTTAAACATACACATTTTCATTGTACATTCAAGAAATGTACATCAAAACATACACATTTTCATTGTACATTCTAGAAATATACATCAAAACATACACATTTTCATTGTATATACAAGAAATGTACATCAAAACATACACATTTTCATTGTACACTCAAGAAATGTACATCAAAACATACACATTTTCAGTGTACATTCAAGAAATGTACATTTAAGCATACACATTTTCAGTGTACATTCAAGAAATGTACATTTAAACATACACATTTTCATTGTACATTCAAGAAATGTACATCAAAACACACACATTTTCATTGTACATTCAAGAAATGTACATCAAAACATACACATTTTCATTGTACATTCAAGAAATGTACATCAAAACATATACATTTTCGGTGTACATTCAAGAAATGTACATTTAAACATACACATTTTCATTGTACATTCAAGAAATGTACATCAAAACATACACATTTTCATTGTACATTCTAGGAATATACATCAAAACATACACATTTTCATTGTACATTCAAGAAATGTACATCAAAACATACACATTTTCATTGTACACTCAAGAAATGTACATCAAAACATACACATTTTCAGTGTACATTCAAGAAATGTACATTTAAACATACACATTTTCAGTGTACATTCAAGAAATGGACATTTAAACATACACATTTTCATTGTACATTCAAGAAATGTACATCAAAACACACACATTTTCATTGTACATTCAAGAAATGTACATCAAAACATACACATTTTCATTGTACATTCAAGAAATGTACATCAAAACATATACATTTTCAGTGTACATTCAAGAAATGTACATTTAAACATACACATTTTCATTGTACATTCAAGAAATGTACATCAAAACATACACATTTTCATTGTACATTCTAGGAATATACATCAAAACATACACATTTTCATTGTACATTCAAGAAATGTACATCAAAACATACACATTTTCATTGTACACTCAAGAAATGTACATCAAAACATACACATTTTCTGTGTACATTCAAGAAATGTACATTTAAACATACACATTTTCATTGTACACTCAAGAAATGTACATCAAAACATACACATTTTCAGTGTACATTGAAGAAATGTATATCAAAACATACACATTTTCATTGTACATTCCAGAAATGTACAACAAAACATACACATTTTCAGTGTACATTCAAGAAATGTATATCAAAAAATACACATTTTCAGTGTACATTCAAGAAATATACACCAAAACATACACATTTTCATTGTACATTCAAGAAATGTACATCAAAACATACACATTCTCATTGTACATTCAAGAAATGTACATCAAAACATACACATTTTCATTGTACACTCAAGAAATGTACATCAAAACATACACATTTTCATTGTACACTCAAGAAATGTACATCAAAACATACACATTTTCATTGTACATTAAAGAAATGTACATCAAAACCTACACATTTTCAGTGTAGATTCAAGAAATGTACATCAAAACATACACATTTTCATTGTACACTCAAGAAATGTACATCAAAACATACACATTTTCAGTGTACATTCAAGAAATGTACATCAAAACATACACATTTTCATTGTATATACCAGAAATGTACATCAAAACATACACATTTTCATTGTATATACAAGAAATGTAAATCAAAACATACACATTTTCAGTGTACATTCAAGAAATGTACATCAAAACATATACATTTTCATTGTATATACAAGAAATGTACATAAAAACATTCACATTTTCAGTGTACATTCAAGAAATGTACATCAAAACATACACATTTTCAGTGTACATTCAAGAAATGTATATCAAAATATACACATTTACAGTGTACATTCAAGAAATGTACATCAAAACATACACATTTTCAGTATACATTCAAGAAATGTACATGAAAACATATACATTTTCATTGTACATTCAAAAAATGTATATCAAAACATACACATTTTCAGTGTACATTCAAGAAATGTACATCAAAACATACACATTTTCAGTGTACATTCAAGAAATGTACATCAAAACATATACATTTTCATTGTATATACAAGAAATGTACATCAAAACATACACATTTTCAGTGTACATTCAAGAAATGTACATGAAAACATACACATTTTCAGTGTACATTCAAGAAATGTATATCAAAACATACACATTTACAGTGTACATTCAAGAAATGTACATCAAAACATACACATTTTCAGTATACATTCAAGAAATGTACATGAAAACATATACATTTTCATTGTACATTCAAAAAATGTATATCAAAACATACACATTTTCAGTGTACATTCAAGAAATGTACATCAAAAGATACACATTTTCATTGTATATACAAGAAATGTACATCAAACCATACACATTTTCATTGTGCACTAAAGAAATGTACATCAAAACATACACATTTTCAGTGTACATTCAAGAAATGTACATCAAAACATACACATTTTCATTGTATATTCAAGAAATGTAGATCAAAACATACACATTTTCATTGTACACTCAAGAAATGTACATCAAAACATACACATTTTCATTGTACACTCAAGAAATGTACATCAAAACATACACTTTTTCATTGTACATTCAAGAAATGTATATCAAAACATACACATTTTCATTGTACATTCAACAAATGTACATCAAAACATACACATTTTCATTGTACATTCAAAAAATGTACATCAAAACATACACATTTTCATTGTATATACAAGAAATGTATATCAAAACATACACATTTTCAGTGTACATTCAAGAAACGTACATCAAAACATACACATTTTCATTGTATATACAAGAAATGTACATCAAAACATACACATTTTCATTGTATATACAAGAAATGTACATCAAAACATACACATTTTCATTGTGCACTAAAGAAATGTACATCAAAACATATACATTTTCATTGTATATACAAGAAATGTACATCAAAACATACACATTTTCAGTGTACATTCAAGAAATGTACATGAAAGCATACACATTTCCATTGTACATTCAAGAAATGTATATCAAAACATACACATTTTCAGTGTACATTCAAGAAACGTACATCAAAACATACACATTTTCATTGTATATACAAGAAATGTACATCAAAACATACACATTTTCATTGTATATACAAGAAATGTACATCAAAACATACACATTTTCATTGTGCACTAAAGAAATGTACATCAAAACATACACATTTTCAGTGTACATTCAAGAAATGTACATCAAAACATACACATTTTCATTGTACATTCAAGAAATGTAGATCAAAACATACACATTTTCATTGTACATTCAAGAAATGTACATCAAAGCATACACATTTTCATTGTACACTCAAGAAATGTACATCAAAACATACACATTTTCATTGTACACTCAAGAAATGTACATCAAAACATACACTTTTTCATTGTACATTCAAGAAATGTACATCAAAACATACACATTTGCATTGTATATACAAGAAATGTACATCAAAACATACACATTTTCATAGTACATTCAACAAATGTACTTCAAAACATACACATTTTCATTGTACATTCAAGAAATGTGCATCAAAGCATACACATTTTCATTGTACACTCAAGAAATGTACATCAAAACATACACATTTTCGTTGTACACTCAAGAAATGTACATCAAAACATACACTTTTTCATTGTACATTCAAGAAATGTACATCAAAACATACACATTTTCATTGTATATACAAGAAATGTACATCAAAACATACACATTTTCATTGTACATTCAACAAATGTACATCAAAACATACACATTTTCAGTGTACATTCAAGAAATGTATAACAAAAAATACACATTTTCAGTGTACATTCAAGAAATGTACATCAAAACAAACACATTTTCATTGTACACTAAAGAAATGTACATCAAAACATACACATTTTCATTGTACATTCAAGAAATATACATCAAAACATACACATTTTTATTGTACATTCAAGAAATGTACATCAAAACATACACATTTTCATTGTACACTCAAGAAATGTACATCAAAACATACACATTTTCATTGTACATTCAAGAAATGTACATCAAAACATACACATTTTCATTGTACACTCAAGAAATGTTCATCAAAACATACACATTTTCATTGTACATTCAAGAAATGTACATCAAAACATACACATTTTCATTGTACACTCAAGAAATGTATTTCAAAACATACACATTTTCAGGGTACATTCAAGAAATGTATATCAAAACATACACATTTTCATTGTACATTCAAGAAATGTACATCAAAACATACACATTTTCATTGTACATTCAAGAAATGTACATCAAAACATACACATTTTCATTGTACACTCAAGAAATGTACATCAAAACATACACATTTTCAGTGTACATTCAAGAAATGTACATTTGAACATACACATTTTCATTGTACATTCAAGAAATGTACATCAAAACATACACATTTTCATTGTACATTCTAGAAATATACATCAAAACATACACATTTTCATTGTATATACAAGAAATGTACATCAAAACATACACATTTTCATTGTACACTCAAGAAATGTACATCAAAACATACACATTTTCAGTGTACATTCAAGAAATGTACATTTAAACATACACATTTTCAGTGTACATTCAAGAAATGTACATTTAAACATACACATTTTCATTGTACATTCAAGAAATGTACATCAAAACACACACATTTTCATTGTACATTCAAGAAATGTACATCAAAACATACACATTTTCATTGTACATTCAAGAAATGTACATCAAAACATATACATTTTCAGTGTAAATTCAAGAAATGTACATTTAAACATACACATTTTCATTGTACATTCAAGAAATGTACATCAAAACATACACATTTTCATTGTACATTCTAGGAATATACATCAAAACATACACATTTTCATTGTACATTCAAGAAATGTACATCAAAACATACACATTTTCATTGTACACTCAAGAAATGTACATCAAAACATACACATTTTCTGTGTACATTCAAGAAATGTACATTTAAACATACACATTTTCATTGTACATACAAGAAATGTACATCAAAACATACACATTTTCATTGTACATTCTAGAAATATACATCAAAACATACACATTTTCATTGTATATACAAGAAATGTACATCTAAACATACACATTTTCATTGTACACTCAAGAAATGTACATCAAAACATACACATTTTCAGTGTACATTCAAGAAATGTATATCAAAACATACACATTTTCATTGTACATTCCAGAAATGTACAACAAAACATACACATTTTCAGTGTACATTCAAGAAATGTATATCAAAAAATACACATTTTCAGTGTACATTCAAGAAATATACATCAAAACATACACATTTTCATTGTACATTCAAGAAATGTACATCAAAACATACACATTCTCATTGTACATTCAAGAAATGTACATCAAAACATACACATTTTCATTGTACACTCAAGAAATGTACATCAAAACATACACATTTTCATTGTACACTCAAGAAATGTACATCAAAACATACACATTTTCATTGTACATTAAAGAAATGTACATCAAAACCTACACATCTTCAGTGTAGATTCAAGAAATGTACATCAAAACATACACATTTTCATTGTACACTCAAGAGATGTACATCAAAACATACACATTTTCAGTGTACATTCAAGAAATGTACATCAAAACATTCACATTTTCATTGTATATACCAGAAATGTACATCAAAACATACACATTTTCATTGTATATACAAGAAATGTACATCAAAACATACACATTTTCAGTGTACATTCAAGAAATGTACATCAAAACATACACATTTTCAGTGTACATTCAAGAAATGTATATCAAAATATACACATTTACAGTGTACATTCAAGAAATGTACATCAAAACATACACATTTTCAGTATACATTCAAGAAATGTACATGAAAACATATACATTTTCATTGTACATTCAAAAAATGTATATCAAAACATACACATTTTCAGTGTACATTCAAGAAATGTACATCAAAACATACACATTTTCAGTGTACATTCAAGAAATGTACATCAAAACATATACATTTTCATTGTATATACAAGAAATGTACATCAAAACATACGCATTTTCAGTGTACATTCAAGAAATGTACATGAAAACATACACATTTTCAGTGTACATTCAAGAAATGTATATCAAAACATACACATTTACAGTGTACATTCAAGAAATGTACATCAAAACATACACATTTTCAGTATACATTCAACAAATGTACATGAAAACATATACATTTTCATTGTACATTCAAAAAATGTATATCAAAACCTACACATTTTCAGTGTACATTCAAGAAATGTACATCAAAAGATACACATTTTCATTGTATATACAAGAAATGTACATCAAAACATACACATTTTCATTGTGCACTAAAGAAATGTACATCAAAACATACACATTTTCAGTGTACATTCAAGAAATGTACATCAAAACATACACATTTTCATTGTATATTCAAGAAATGTAGATCAAAACATACACATTTTCATTGTACACTCAAGAAATGTACATCAAAACATACACATTTTCATTGTACACTCAAGAAATGTACATCAAAACATACACTTTTTCATTGTACATTCAAGAAATGTATATCAAAACATACACATTTTCATTGTACATTCAACAAATGTACATCAAAACATACACATTTTCATTGTACATTCAAAAAATGTACATCAAAACATACACATTTTCATTGTATATACAAGAAATGTACATCAAAACATACACATTTTCAGTGTATATTCAAAAAATGTACATCAAAACATACACATTTTCATTGTATATACCAGAAATGTACATCAAAGCATACACATTTTCATTGTATATACAAGAAATATACATCAAAACATACACATTTTCAGTGTACATTCAAGAAATGTACATAAAAACATATACATTTTCATTGTATATACAAGAAATGTACATCAAAACATACACATTTTCAGTGTACATTCAGGAAATGTACATGAAAACATATACATTTTCATTGTACATTCAAGAAATGTATATCAAAACATACACATTTTCAGATTACATTCAAGAAATGTACATCAAAACATACACATTTTCATTGTACATTCAAGAAATGTACATCAAAACATACACATTTTCATTGTACATTCAAGAAATGTACATCAAAACATAAACATTTTCATTGTACATTCAAGAAATGTACATCAAAACATACACATCTTCATTGTACACTCAAGAAATGTACATCAAAACATACACATTTTCATTGTATATACAAGAAATATACATCAAAACATACACATTTTCAGTGTACATTCAAGAAATGTACATCAAAACATATACATTTTCATTGTATATACAAGAAATGTACATCAAAACATACACATTTTCAGTGTACATTCAAGAAATGTACATGAAAACATATACATTTTCATTGTACATTCAAGAAATGTACATCAAAACATACACATTTTCATTGTACATTCAAGAAATGTACATCAAAACATACACATTCTCATTGTACATTCAAGAAATGTACATTAAAACATGCACATTTTGATTGTACACTCAAGAAATGTTCATCAAAACATACACATCTTCATTGTACACTCAAGAAATGTACATCAAAACATACACATTTTCATTGTACATTCAAGAAATGTATATCAAAACATACACATTTTCATTGTACATTCAAGAAATGTACATCAAAACATACACATTTTCATTGTACATTCAAGAAATGTACATCAAAACATACACATTTTCATTGTACATTCAAAGAATGTACATCAAAACATACACATTTTCATTGTACATTCAAGAAATGTACATCAAAACACACATTTTCATTGTACATTCAAAGAATGTACATCAAAACATACACATTTTCATTGTACATTCAAGAAATGTACATCAAAACATACACATTTTCAGTGTACATTCAAGAAATGCATATCAAAACATACACATTTTCAGTGTACATTCAAGAAATGTACATCAAAACCTACACATTTTCGGTGTACATTAAAGAAATGTACATCAAAACATACACATTTTCATTGTACACTCAAGAAATGTACATCAAAACATACACATTTTCATTGTATATACCAGAAATGTACATCAAAACATACACATTTTCATTGTATATACAAGAAATGTACATCAAAACATACACATTTTCAGTGTACATTCAAGAAATGTACATCAAAACATATACATTTTCATTGTATATACAAGAAATGTACATCAAAACATACACATTTTCAGTGTACATTCAAGAAATGTACATGAAAACATATACATTTTCATTGTACATTCAAGAAATGTATATCAAAACATACACATTTTCAGATTAAATTCAAGAAATGTACATCAAAACATACAATTTTCATTGTATATACAAGAAATGTACATCAAAACATACACATTTTCAGTGTACATTCAAGAAATGTACATCAAAACATATACATTTTCATTGTATATACAAGAAATGTACTTCAAAACATACACATTTTCAGTGTACATTCAAGAAATGTACATGAAAACATATACATTTCCATTGTACATTCAAGAAATGTATATCAAGACATACACATTTTCAGTGTACATTCAAGAAACGTACATCAAAACATACACATTTTCATTGTATATACAAGAAATGTACATCAAAACATACACATTTTCATTGTGCACTAAAGAAATGTACATCAAAACATACACATTTTCAGTGTACATTCAAGAAATGTACATCAAAACATACAGATTTTCATTGTACATTCAAGAAATGTAGATCAAAACATACACATTTTCATTGTACATTCAAGAAATGTACATCAAAGCATACACATTTTAATTGTACACTCAAGAAATGTACATCAAAACATACACATTTTCATTGTACACTCAAGAAATGTACATCAAAACATACACTTTTTCATTGTAATTTCAAGAAATGTATATCAAAACATACACATTTTCATTGTACATTCAACAAATGTACATCAAAGCATACACATTTTCAGTGTACATTCAAGAAATGTACATCAAAACAAACACATTTTCATTGTACACTCAAGAAATGTACATCAAAACATACACATTTTCATTGTACACTCAAGAAATGTACATCAAAACATACACATTTTCATTGTACATTAAAGAAATGTACATCAAAACCTACACATTTTCAGTGTAGATTCAAGAAATGTACATCAAAACATACACATTTTCATTGTACACTCAAGAAATGTACATCAAAACATACACATTTTCAGTGTACATTCAAGAAATGTACATCAAAACATACACATTTTCATTGTATATACCAGAAATGTACATCAAAACATACACATTTTCATTGTATATACAAGAAATGTACATCAAAACATACACATTTTCAGTGTACATTCAAGAAATGTACATCAAAACATATACATTTTCATTGTATATACAAGAAATGTACATCAAAACATACACATTTTCAGTGTACATTCAAGAAATGTACATCAAAACATACACATTTTCAGTGTACATTCAAGAAATGTATATCAAAATATACACATTTACAGTGTACATTCAAGAAATGTACATCAAAACATACACATTTTCAGTATACATTCAAGAAATGTACATGAAAACATATACATTTTCATTGTACATTCAAAAAATGTATATCAAAACATACACATTTTCAGTGTACATTCAAGAAATGTACATCAAAACATACACATTTTCAGTGTACATTCAAGAAATGTACATCAAAACATATACATTTTCATTGTATATACAAGAAATGTACATCAAAACATACACATTTTCAGTGTACATTCAAGAAATGTACATGAAAACATACACATTTTCAGTGTACATTCAAGAAATGTATATCAAAACATACACATTTACAGTGTACATTCAAGAAATGTACATCAAAACATACACATTTTCAGTATACATTCAAGAAATGTACATGAAAACATATACATTTTCATTGTACATTCAAAAAATGTATATCAAAACATACACATTTTCAGTGTACATTCAAGAAATGTACATCAAAAGATACACATTTTCATTGTATATACAAGAAATGTACATCAAAACATACACATTTTCATTGTGCACTAAAGAAATGTACATCAAAACATACACATTTTCATTGTACATTCAAGAAATGTACATCAAAACATACACATTTTCATTGTACATTCAAAGAATGTACATCAAAACATACACATTTTCATTGTACATTCAAGAAATGTACATCAAAACACACATTTTCAGTGTACATTCAAGAAATGCATATCAAAACATACACATTTTCAGTGTACATTCAAGAAATGTACATAAAAACATACAAATTTTCATTGTATATTCAAGAAATGTACATCAAAACCTACACATTTTCAGTGTACATTCAAGAAATGTACATCAAAACATACACATTTTCATTGTACACTCAAGAAATGTACATCAAAACATACACATTTTCATTGTATATACCAGAAATGTACATCAAAACATACACATTTTCATTGTATATACAAGAAATGTACATCAAAACATACACATTTTCAGTGTACATTCAAGAAATGTACATCCAAACATATACATTTTCATTGTATATACAAGAAATGTACATCAAAACATACACATTTTCAGTGTACATTCAAGAAATGTACATGAAAACATATACATTTTCATTGTACATTCAAGAAATGTATATCAAAACATACACATTTTCAGATTACATTCAAGAAATGTACATCAAAACATACAATTTTCATTGTATATACAAGAAATGTACATCAAAACATACACATTTTCAGTGTACATTCAAGAAATGTACATCAAAACATATACATTTTCATTGTAAATACAAGAAATGTACTTCAAAACATACACATTTTCAGTGTACATTCAAGAAATGTACATGAAAACATATACATTTCCATTGTACATTCAAGAAATGTATATCAAAACATACACATTTTCAGTGTACATTCAAGAAACGTACATCAAAACATACACATTTTCATTGTATATACAAGAAATGTACATCAAAACATACACATTTTCATTGTGCACTAAAGAAATGTACATCAAAACATACACATTTTCAGTGTACATTCAAGAAATGTACATCAAAACATACACATTTTCATTGTACATTCAAGAAATTTAGATCAAAACATACACATTTTCATTGTACATTCAAGAAATGTACATCAAAGCATACACATTTTAATTGTACACTCAAGAAATGTACATCAAAACATACACATTTTCATTGTACACTCAAGAAATGTACATCAAAACATACACTTTTTCATTGTACATTCAAGAAATGTATATCAAAACATACACATTTTCATTGTACATTCAACAAATGTACATCAAAGCATACACATTTTCAGTGTACATTCAAGAAATGTATAACAAAAAATACATATTTTCAGTGTACATTCAAGAAATGTACATCAAAACAAACACATTTTCATTGTACACTCAAGAAATGTACATCAAAACATACACATTTTCATTGTACACTCAAGAAATGTACATCAAAACATACACATTTTCATTGTACATTAAAGAAATGTACATCAAAACCTACACATTTTCAGTGTAGATTCAAGAAATGTACATCGAAACATACACATTTTCATTGTACACTCAAGAAATGTACATCAAAACATACACATTTTCAGTGTACATTCAAGAAATGTACATCAAAACATACACATTTTCATTGTATATACCAGAAATGTACATCAAAACATACACATTTTCATTGTATATACAAGAAATGTACATCAAAACATGCACATTTTCAGTGTACATTCAAGAAATGTACATCAAAACATATACATTTTCATTGTATATACAAGAAATGTACATCAAAACATACACATTTTCAGTGTACATTCAAGAAATGTACATCAAAACATACACATTTTCAGTGTACATTCAAGAAATGTATATCAAAATATACACATTTACAGTGTACATTCAAGAAATGTACATCAAAACATACACATTTTCAGTATACATTCAAGAAATGTACATGAAAACATATACATTTTCATTGTACATTCAAGAAATGTATATCAAAACATACACATTTTCAGTGTACATTCAAGAAATGTACATCAAAACATACACATTTTCAGTGTACATTCAAGAAATGTACATCAAAACATATACATTTTCATTGTATATACAAGAAATGTACATCAAAACATACACATTTTCAGTGTACATTCAAGAAATGTACATGAAAACATACACATTTTCAGTGTACATTCAAGAAATGTATATCAAAACATACACATTTACAGTGTACATTCAAGAAATGTACATCAAAACATACACATTTTCAGTATACATTCAAGAAATGTACATGAAAACATATACATTTTCATTGTACATTCAAAAAATGTATATCAGAACATACACATTTTCAGTGTACATTCAAGAAATGTACATCAAAAGATACACATTTTCATTGTATATACAAGAAATGTACATCAAAACATACACATTTTCATTGTGCACTAAAGAAATGTACATCAAAACATACACATTTTCAGTGTACATTCAAGAAATGTACATCAAAACATACACATTTTCATTGTATATTCAAGAAATGTAGATCAAAACATACACATTTTCATTGTACACTCAAGAAATGTACATCAAAACATACACATTTTCATTGTACACTCAAGAAATGTACATCAAAACATACACTTTTTCATTGTACATTCAAGAAATGTATATCAAAACATACACATTTTCATTGTACATTCAACAAATGTACATCAAAACATACACATTTTCATTGTACATTCAAAAAATGTACATCAAAACATACACATTTTCATTGTATATACAAGAAATGTACATCAAAAACTACACATTTTCAGTGTACATTCAAAAAATGTACATCCTAACATACACATTTTCATTGTATATACCAGAAATGTACATCAAAGCATACACATTTTCATTGTATATACAAGAAATATACATCAAAACATACACATTTTCAGTGTACATTCAAGAAATGTACATCAAAACATATACATTTCCATTGTATATACAAGAAATGTACATCAAAACATACACATTTTCAGTGTACATTCAAGAAATGTACATGAAAACATATACATTTTCATTGTACATTCAAGAAATGTATATCAAAACATACACATTTTCAGATTACATTCAAGAAATGTACATCAAAACATACACATTTTCATTGTACATTCAAGAAATGTACATCAAAACATACACATTTTCATTGTACATTCAAGAAATGTACATCAAAACATAAACATTTTCATTGTACATTCAAGAAATGTACATCAAAACATACACATTCTCATTGTACATTCAAGAAATGTACATCAAAACATGCACATTTTGATTGTACACTCAAGAAATGTTCATCAAAACATACACATCTTCATTGTACACTCAAGAAATGTACATCAAAACATACACATTTTCATTGTACATTCAAGAAATGTATATCAAAACATACACATTTTCATTGTACATTCAAGAAATGTACATCAAAACATACACATTTTCATTGTACATTCAAGAAATGTACATCAAAACATACACATTTTCATTGTACATTCAAAGAATGTACATCAAAACATACACATTTTCATTGTACATTCAAGAAATGTACATCAAAACACACATTTTCAGTGTACATTCAAGAAATGCATATCAAAACATACACATTTTCAGTGTACATTCAGGAAATGTACATCAAAACATACACATTTTCATTGTACATTCAAGAAATGTACATCAAAGCATACACATTTTAATTGTACACTCAAGAAATGTACATCAAAACATACACATTTTCATTGTACACTCAAGAAATGTACATCAAAACATACACTTTTTCATTGTACATTCAAGAAATGTATATCAAAACATACACATTTTCATTGTACATTCAACAAATGTACATCAAAGCATACACATTTTCAGTGTACATTCAAGAAATGTATAACAAAAAATACATATTTTCAGTGTACATTCAAGAAATGTACATCAAAACAAACACATTTTCATTGTACACTCAAGAAATGTACATCAAAACATACACATTTTCATTGTACACTCAAGAAATGTACATCAAAACATACACATTTTCATTGTACATTAAAGAAATGTACATCAAAACCTACACATTTTCAGTGTAGATTCAAGAAATGTACGTCAAAACATACACATTTTCATTGTACACTCAAGAAATGTACATCAAAACATACACATTTTCAGTGTACATTCAAGAAATGTACATCAAAACATACACATTTTCATTGTATATACCAGAAATGTACATCAAAACATACACATTTTCATTGTATATACAAGAAATGTACATCAAAACATACACATTTTCAGTGTACATTCAAGAAATGTACATCAAAACATATACATTTTCATTGTATATACAAGAAATGTACATCAAAACATACACATTTTCAGTGTACATTCAAGAAATGTACATCAAAACATACACATTTTCAGTGTACATTCAAGAAATGTATATCAAAATATACACATTTACAGTGTACATTCAAGAAATGTACATCAAAACATACACATTTTCAGTATACATTCAAGAAATGTACATGAAAACATATACATTTTCATTGTACATTCAAGAAATGTATATCAAAACATACACATTTTCAGTGTACATTCAAGAAATGTACATCAAAACATACACATTTTCAGTGTACATTCAAGAAATGTACATCAAAACATATACATTTTCATTGTATATACAAGAAATGTACATCAAAACATACACATTTTCAGTGTACATTCAAGAAGTGTACATGAAAACATACACATTTTCAGTGTACATTCAAGAAATGTATATCAAAACATACACATTTACAGTGTACATTCAAGAAATGTACATCAAAACATACACATTTTCAGTATACATTCAAGAAATGTACATGAAAACATATACATTTTCATTGTACATTCAAAAAATGTATATCAAAACATACACATTTTCAGTGTACATTCAAGAAATGTACATCAAAAGATACACATTTTCATTGTATATACAAGAAATGTACATCAAAACATACACATTTTCATTGTGCACTAAAGAAATGTACATCAAAACATACACATTTTCAGTGTACATTCAAGAAATGTACATCAAAACATACACATTTTCATTGTATATTCAAGAAATGTAGATCAAAACATACACATTTTCATTGTACACTCAAGAAATGTACATCAAAACATACACATTTTCATTGTACACTCAAGAAATGTACATCAAAACATACACTTTTTCATTGTACATTCAAGAAATGTATATCAAAACATACACATTTTCATTGTACATTCAACAAATGTACATCAAAACATACACATTTTCATTGTACATTCAAAAAATGTACATCAAAACATACACATTTTCATTGTATATACAAGAAATGTACATCAAAAACTACACATTTTCAGTGTACATTCAAAAAATGTACATCCTAACATACACATTTTCATTGTATATACCAGAAATGTACATCAAAGCATACACATTTTCATTGTATATACAAGAAATATACATCAAAACATACACATTTTCAGTGTACATTCAAGAAATGTACATCAAAACATATACATTTCCATTGTATATACAAGAAATGTACATCAAAACATACACATTTTCAGTGTACATTCAAGAAATGTACATGAAAACATATACATTTTCATTGTACATTCAAGAAATGTATATCAAAACATACACATTTTCAGATTACATTCAAGAAATGTACATCAAAACATACACATTTTCATTGTACATTCAAGAAATGTACATCAAAACATACACATTTTCATTGTACATTCAAGAAATGTACATCAAAACATAAACATTTTCATTGTACATTCAACAAATGTACATCAAAACATACACATTCTCATTGTACATTCAAGAAATGTACATCAAAACATGCACATTTTGATTGTACACTCAAGAAATGTTCATCAAAACATACACATCTTCATTGTACACTCAAGAAATGTACATCAAAACATACACATTTTCATTGTACATTCAAGAAATGTATATCAAAACATACACATTTTCATTGTACATTCAAGAAATGTACATCAAAACATACACATTTTCATTGTACATTCAAGAAATGTACATCAAAACATACACATTTTCATTGTACATTCAAAGAATGTACATCAAAACATACACATTTTCATTGTACATTCAAGAAATGTACATCAAAACACACATTTTCAGTGTACATTCAAGAAATGCATATCAAAACATACACATTTTCAGTGTACATTCAAGAAATGTACATCAAAACATACAAATTTTCATTGTATATTCAAGAAATGTACATCAAAACCTACACATTTTCAGTGTACATTCAAGAAATGTACATCAAAACATACACATTTTCATTGTACACTCAAGAAATGTACATCAAAACATACACATTTTCATTGTATATACCAGAAATGTACATCAAAACATACACATTTTCATTGTATATACAAGAAATGTACATCAAAACATACACATTTTCAGTGTACATTCAAGAAATGTACATCAAAACATATACATTTTCATTGTATATACAAGAAATGTACATCAAAACATACACATTTTCAGTGTACATCCAGGAAATGTACATGAAAACATATACATATTCATTGTATATACAAGAAATGTACATCAAAACATACACATTTTCAGTGTACATTCAAGAAATGTACATGAAAACATATACATCTTCATTGTACATTCAAGAAATGTATATCAAAACATACACATTTTCAGATTACATTCAAGAAATGTACATCAAAACATACACATTTTCATTGTACATTCAAGAAATGTACATCAAAACATACACATTTTCATTGTACATTCAAGAAATGTACATCAAAACATAAACATTTTCATTATACATTCAAGAAATGTACATCAAAACATACACATTCTCATTGTACATTCAAGAAATGTACATCAAAACATGCACATTTTGATTGTACACTCAAGAAATGTTCATCAAAACATACACATCTTCATTGTACACTCAAGAAATGTGTATCAAAACATACACATTTTCATTGTACATTCAAGAAATGTATATCAAAACATACACATTTTCATTGTACATTCAACAAATGTACATCAAAACATACACATTTTCATTGTACATTCAAGAAATGTACATCAAAACATACACATTTTCATTGTACATTCAAAGAATGTACATCAAAACATACACATTTTCATTGTACATTCAAGAAATGTACATCAAAACACACATTTTCAGTGTACATTCAAGAAATGCATATCAAAACATACACATTTTCAGTGTACATTCAAGAAATGTACATCAAAACATACAAATTTTCATTGTATATTCAAGAAATGTACATCAAAACCTACACATTTTCAGTGTACATTCAAGAAATGTACATCAAAACATACACATTTTCATTGTACACTCAAGAAATGTACATCAAAACATACACATTTTCATTGTATATACCAGAAATGTACATCAAAACATACACATTTTCATTGTATATACAAGAAATGTACATCAAAACATACACATTTTCAGTGTACATTCAAGAAATGTACATCAAAACATATACATTTTCATTGTATATACAAGAAATGTACATCAAAACATACACATTTTCAGTGTACATTCAGGAAATGTACATGAAAACATATACATTTTCATTGTACATTCAAGAAATGTATATCAAAACATACACATTTTCAGTGTACATTCAAGAAATGTACATCAAAACATACACATTTTCAGTGTACATTCAAGAAATGTACATCAAAACATATACATTTTCATTGTATATACAAGAAATGTACTTCAAAACATACACATTTTCAGTGTACATTCAAGAAATGTACATGAAAACATACACATTTTCAGTGTACATTCAAGAAATGTATATCAAAACATACACATTTACAGTGTACATTCAAGAAATGTACATCAAAACATACACATTTTCAGTATACATTCAAGAAATGTACATGAAAACATATACATTTTCATTGTACATTCAAAAAATGTATATCAAAACATACACATTTTCAGTGTACATTCAAGAAATGTACATCAAAAGATACACATTTTCATTGTATATACAAGAAATGTACATCAAAACATACACATTTTCATTGTGCACTAAAGAAATGTACATCAAAACATACACATTTTCAGTGTACATTCAAGAAATGTACATCAAAACATACACATTTTCATTGTATATTCAAGAAATGTAGATCAAAACATACACATTTTCATTGTACACTCAAGAAATGTACATCAAAACATACACATTTTCATTGTACACCCAAGAAATGTACATCAAAACATACACTTTTTCATTGTACATTCAAGAAATGTATATCAAAACATACACATTTTCATTGTACATTCAACAAATGTACATCAAAACATACACATTTTCATTGTACATTCAAAAAATGTACATCAAAACATACACATTTTCATTGTATATACAAGAAATGTACATCAAAACATACATATTTTCAGTGTACATTAAAAAAATGTACATCAAAACATACACATTTTCATTGTATATACCAGAAATGTACATCAAAGCATACACATTTTCATTGTATATACAAGAAATATACATCAAAACATACACATTTTCAGTGTACATTCAAGAAATGTACATCAAAACATATACATTTTCATTGTATATACAAGAAATGTACATCAAAACATACACATTTTCAGTGTACATTCAAGAAATGTACATGAAAACATATACATTTTCATTGTACATTCAAGAAATGTATATCAAAACATACACATTTTCAGATTACATTCAAGAAATGTACATCAAAACATACACATTTTCATTGTACATTCAAGAAATGTACATCAAAACATACACATTTTCATTGTACATTCAAGAAATGTACATCAAAACATAAACATTTTCATTGTACATTCAAGAAATGTACATCAAAACATACACATTCTCATTGTACATTCAAGAAATGTACATCAAAACATGCACATTTTGATTGTACACTCAAGAAATGTTCATCAAAACATACACATCTTCATTGTACACTCAAGAAATGTACATCAAAACATACACATTTTCATTGTACATTCAAGTAATGTATATCAAAACATACACATTTTCATTGTACATTCAAGAAATGTACATCAAAACATACACATTTTCATTGTACATTCAAGAAATGTACATCAAAACATACACATTGTCATTGTACATTCAAAGAATGTACATCAAAACATACACATTTTCATTGTACATTCAAGAAATGTACATCAAAACACACATTTTCAGTGTACATTCAAGAAATGCATATCAAAACATACACATTTTCAGTGTACATTCAAGAAATGTACATCAAAACATCCAAATTTTCATTGTATATTCAAGAAGTGTACATCAAAACCTACACATTTTCAGTGTACATTCAAGAAATGTACATCAAAACATACACATTGTCATTGTACACTCAAGAAATGTACATCAAAACATACACATTTTCATTGTATATACCAGAAATGTACATCAAAACATACACATTTTCATTGTATATACAAGAAATCTACATCAAAACATACACATTTTCAGTGTACATTCAAGAAATGTACATCAAAACATATACATTTTCATTGTATATACAAGAAATGTACATCAAAACATACACATTTTCAGTGTACATTCAAGAAATGTACATGAAAACATATACATTTTCATTGTACATTCAAGAAATGTATATCAAAACATACACATTTTCAGATTACATTCAAGAAATGTACATCAAAACATACAATTTTCATTGTATATACAAGAAATGTACATCAAAACATACACATTTTCAGTGTACATTCAAGAAATCTACATCAAAGCATATACATTTTCATTGTATATACAAGAAATGTACATCAAAACATACACATTTTCAGTGTACATTCAAAAAATGTACATGAAAACATATACATTTCCATTGTACATTCAAGAAATGTATATCAAGACATACACATTTTCAGTGTACATTCAAGAAACGTACATCAAAACATACACATTTTCATTGTATATACAAAAAATGTACATCAAAACATACACATTTTCATTGTGCACAAAAGAAATGTACATCAAAACATACACATTTTCAGTGTACATTCAAGAAATGTACATCAAAACATACACATTTTCATTGTACATTCAAGAAATGTAGATCAAAACATACACATTTTCATTGTACATTCAAGAAATGTACATCAAAGCATACACATTTTCATTGTACACTCAAGAAATGTACATCAAAACATACACATTTTCATTGTACACTCAAGAAATGTACATCAAAACATACACTTTTTCATTGTACATTCAAGAAATGTATATCAAAACATCACATTTTCATTGTACATTCAACAAATGTACATCAAAGCATACACATTTTCAGTGTACATTCAAGAAATGTATAACAAAAAATACACATTTTCAGTGTACATTCAAGAAATGTACATCAAAAGAAACACATTTTCATTGTACACTAAAGAAATGTACATCAAAACATACACATTCTCATTGTACATTCAAGAAATGTACATCAAAACATACACATTTTCATTGTACACTCAAGAAATGTACATCAAAACATACACATTTTCATTGTACACTCAAGAAATGTACATCAAAACATACACATTTTCATTGTACATTAAAGAAATGTACATCAAAACCTACACATTTTCAGTGTAGACTCAAGAAATGTACATCAAAACATACACATTTTCATCGTACACTCAAGAAATGTACATCAAAACATACACATTTTCAGTGTACATTCAAGAAATGTACATCAAAACATACACATTTACATTGTATATACCAGAAATGTACATCAAAACATACACATTTTCATTGTATATACAAGAAATGTACATCAAAACATACACATTTTCAGTGTACATTCAAGAAATGTACATCAAAACATATACATTTTCAGTGTACATTCAAGAAATGTATATCAAAATATACACATTTACAGTGTACATTCAAGAAATGTACATGAAAACATATACATTTTCATTGTACATTCAAGAAATGTATATCAAAACATACACATTTTCAGATTACATTCAAGAAATGTACATCAAAACATACACATTTTCATTGTACATTCAAGAAATGTACATCAAAACATACACATTTTCATTGTACATTCAAGAAATGTACATCAAAACATAAACATTTTCATTGTACATTCAAGAAATGTACATCAAAACATACACATTCTCATTGTGCATTCAAGAAATGTACATCAAAACATGCACATTTTGATTGTACACTCAAGAAATGTACATCAAAACATACACATTTTCATTGTACATTCAAGAAATGTATATCAAAACATACACATTTTCATTGTACATTCAAGAAATGTACATCAAAACATACACATTTTCATTGTACATTCAAGAAATGTACATCAAAACATACACATTTTCATTGTACATTCAAAGAATGTACATCAAAACATACACATTTTCATTGTACATTCAAGAAATGTACATCAAAACACACATTTTCAGTGTACATTCAAGAAATGCATATCAAAACATACACATTTTCAGTGTACATTCAAGAAATGTACATCAAAACATACAAATTTTCATTGTATATTCAAGAAATGTACATCAAAACCTACACATTTTCAGTGTACATTCAAGAAATGTACATCAAAACATACACATTTTCATTGTACACTCAAGAAATGTACATCAAAACATACACATTTTCATTGTATATACCAGAAATGTACATCAAAACATACACATTTTCATTGTATATACAAGAAATGTACATCAAAACATACACATTTTCAGTGTACATTCAAGAAATGTACATCAAAACATATACATTTTCATTGTATATACAAGAAATGTACATCAAAACATACACATTTTCAGTGTACATCCAGGAAATGTACATGAAAACATATACATTTTCATTGTATATACAAGAAATGTACATCAAAACATACACATTTTCAGTGTACATTCAAGAAATGTACATGAAAACATATACATTTTCATTGTACATTCAAGAAATGTATATCAAAACATACACATTTTCAGATTACATTCAAGAAATGTACATCAAAACATACACATTTTCATTGTACATTCAAGAAATGTACATCAAAACATACACATTTTCATTGTACATTCAAGAAATGTACATCAAAACATAAACATTTTCATTATACATTCAAGAAATGTACATCAAAACATACACATTCTCATTGTACATTCAAGAAATGTACATCAAAACATGCACATTTTGATTGTACACTCAAGAAATGTTCATCAAAACATACACATCTTCATTGTACACTCAAGAAATGTGTATCAAAACATACACATTTTCATTGTACATTCAAGAAATGTATTTCAAAACATACACATTTTCATTGTACATTCAACAAATGTACATCAAAACATACACATTTTCATTGTACATTCAAGAAATGTACATCAAAACATACACATTTTCATTGTACATTCAAAGAATGTACATCAAAACATACACATTTTCATTGTACATTCAAGAAATGTACATCAAAACACACATTTTCAGTGTACATTCAAGAAATGCATATCAAAACATACACATTTTCAGTGTACATTCAAGAAATGTACATCAAAACATACAAATTTTCATTGTATATTCAAGAAATGTACATCAAAACCTACACATTTTCAGTGTACATTCAAGAAATGTACATCAAAACATACACATTTTCATTGTACACTCAAGAAATGTACATCAAAACATACACATTTTCATTGTATATACCAGAAATGTACATCAAAACATACACATTTTCATTGTATATACAAGAAATGTACATCAAAACATACACATTTTCAGTGTACATTCAAGAAATGTACATCAAAACATATACATTTTCATTGTATATACAAGAAATGTACATCAAAACATACACATTTTCAGTGTACATTCAGGAAATGTACATGAAAACATATACATTTTCATTGTACATTCAAGAAATGTATATCAAAACATACACATTTTCAGTGTACATTCAAGAAATGTACATCAAAACATACACATTTTCAGTGTACATTCAAGAAATGTACATCAAAACATATACATTTTCATTGTATATACAAGAAATGTACTTCAAAACATACACATTTTCAGTGTACATTCAAGAAATGTACATGAAAACATACACATTTTCAGTGTACATTCAAGAAATGTATATCAAAACATACACATTTACAGTGTACATTCAAGAAATGTACATCAAAACATACACATTTTCAGTATACATTCAAGAAATGTACATGAAAACATATACATTTTCATTGTACATTCAAAAAATGTATATCAAAACATACACATTTTCAGTGTACATTCAAGAAATGTACATCAAAAGATACACATTTTCATTGTATATACAAGAAATGTACATCAAAACATACACATTTTCATTGTGCACTAAAGAAATGTACATCAAAACATACACATTTTCAGTGTACATTCAAGAAATGTACATCAAAACATACACATTTTCATTGTATATTCAAGAAATGTAGATCAAAACATACACATTTTCATTGTACACTCAAGAAATGTACATCAAAACATACACATTTTCATTGTACACCCAAGAAATGTACATCAAAACATACACTTTTTCATTGTACATTCAAGAAATGTATATCAAAACATACACATTTTCATTGTACATTCAACAAATGTACATCAAAACATACACATTTTCATTGTACATTCAAAAAATGTACATCAAAACATACACATTTTCATTGTATATACAAGAAATGTACATCAAAACATACATATTTTCAGTGTACATTAAAAAAATGTACATCAAAACATACACATTTTCATTGTATATACCAGAAATGTACATCAAAGCATACACATTTTCATTGTATATACAAGAAATATACATCAAAACATACACATTTTCAGTGTACATTCAAGAAATGTACATCAAAACATATACATTTTCATTGTATATACAAGAAATGTACATCAAAACATACACATTTTCAGTGTACATTCAAGAAATGTACATGAAAACATATACATTTTCATTGTACATTCAAGAAATGTATATCAAAACATACACATTTTCAGATTACATTCAAGAAATGTACATCAAAACATACACATTTTCATTGTACATTCAAGAAATGTACATCAAAACATACACATTTTCATTGTACATTCAAGAAATGTACATCAAAACATAAACATTTTCATTGTACATTCAAGAAATGTACATCAAAACATACACATTCTCATTGTACATTCAAGAAATGTACATCAAAACATGCACATTTTGATTGTACACTCAAGAAATGTTCATCAAAACATACACATCTTCATTGTACACTCAAGAAATGTACATCAAAACATACACATTTTCATTGTACATTCAAGAAATGTATATCAAAACATACACATTTTCATTGTACATTCAAGAAATGTACATCAAAACATACACATTTTCATTGTACATTCAAGAAATGTACATCAAAACATACACATTGTCATTGTACATTCAAAGAATGTACATCAAAACATACACATTTTCATTGTACATTCAAGAAATGTACATCAAAACACACATTTTCAGTGTACATTCAAGAAATGCATATCAAAACATACACATTTTCAGTGTACATTCAAGAAATGTACATCAAAACATCCAAATTTTCATTGTATATTCAAGAAGTGTACATCAAAACCTACACATTTTCAGTGTACATTCAAGAAATGTACATCAAAACATACACATTGTCATTGTACACTCAAGAAATGTACATCAAAACATACACATTTTCATTGTATATACCAGAAATGTACATCAAAACATACACATTTTCATTGTATATACAAGAAATCTACATCAAAACATACACATTTTCAGTGTACATTCAAGAAATGTACATCAAAACATATACATTTTCATTGTATATACACGAAATGTACATCAAAACATACACATTTTCAGTGTACATTCAAGAAATGTACATGAAAACATATACATTTTCATTGTACATTCAAGAAATGTATATCAAAACATACACATTTTCAGATTACATTCAAGAAATGTACATCAAAACATACAATTTTCATTGTATATACAAGAAATGTACATCAAAACATACACATTTTCAGTGTACATTCAAGAAATGTACATCAAAGCATATACATTTTCATTGTATATACAAGAAATGTACATCAAAACATACACATTTTCAGTGTACATTCAAAAAATGTACATGAAAACATATACATTTCCATTGTACATTCAAGAAATGTATATCAAGACATACACATTTTCAGTGTACATTCAAGAAACGTACATCAAAACATACACATTTTCATTGTATATACAAAAAATGTACATCAAAACATACACATTTTCATTGTGCACAAAAGAAATGTACATCAAAACATACACATTTTCAGTGTACATTCAAGAAATGTACATCAAAACATACACATTTTCATTGTACATTCAAGAAATGTAGATCAAAACATACACATTTTCATTGTACATTCAAGAAATGTACATCAAAGCATACACATTTTCATTGTACACTCAAGAAATGTACATCAAAACATACACATTTTCATTGTACACTCAAGAAATGTACATTAAAACATACACTTTTTCATTGTACATTCAAGAAATGTATATCAAAACATCACATTTTCATTGTACATTCAACAAATGTACATCAAAGCATACACATTTTCAGTGTACATTCAAGAAATGTATAACAAAAAATACACATTTTCAGTGTACATTCAAGAAATGTACATCAAAACAAACACATTTTCATTGTACACTAAAGAAATGTACATCAAAACATACACATTCTCATTGTACATTCAAGAAATGTACATCAAAACATACACATTTTCATTGTACACTCAAGAAATGTACATCAAAACATACACATTTTCATTGTACACTCAAGAAATGTACATCAAAACATACACATTTTCATTGTACATTAAAGAAATGTACATCAAAACCTACACATTTTCAGTGTAGACTCAAGAAATGTACATCAAAACATACACATTTTCATCGTACACTCAAGAAATGTACATCAAAACATACACATTTTCAGTGTACATTCAAGAAATGTACATCAAAACATACACATTTACATTGTATATACCAGAAATGTACATCAAAACATACACATTTTCATTGTATATACAAGAAATGTACATCAAAACATACACATTTTCAGTGTACATTCAAGAAATGTACATCAAAACATATACATTTTCAGTGTACATTCAAGAAATGTATATCAAAATATACACATTTACAGTGTACATTCAAGAAATGTACATGAAAACATATACATTTTCATTGTACATTCAAGAAATGTATATCAAAACATACACATTTTCAGATTACATTCAAGAAATGTACATCAAAACATACACATTTTCATTGTACATTCAAGAAATGTACATCAAAACATACACATTTTCATTGTACATTCAAGAAATGTACATCAAAACATAAACATTTTCATTGTACATTCAAGAAATGTACATCAAAACATACACATTCTCATTGTGCATTCAAGAAATGTACATCAAAACATGCACATTTTGATTGTACACTCAAGAAATGTTCATCAAAACATACACATCTTCATTGTACACTCAAGAAATGTACATCAAAACATACACATTTTCATTGTACATTCAAGAAATGTATATCAAAACATACACATTTTCATTGTACATTCAAGAAATGTACATCAAAACATACACATTTTCATTTTACATTCAAGAAATGTACATCAAAACATACACATTTTCATTGTACACTCAAGAAATGTTCAACAAAACATATCCATTTTCATTGTACATTCAAGAAATGTACATCAAAACATACACATTTTCATTGTACACTCAAGAAATGTATTTCAAAACATACACATTTTCAGGGTACATTCAAGAAATGTATATCAAAACACGCACTTTTTCATTGTACATTCCAGAAATGTACATCAAAACATACACATTTTCATTGTATATACAAGAAATGTACATCAAAACATACACATTTTCAGTGTACATTCAATAAATGTACATCAAAACATATACATTTTCAGTGTACATTCAAGAAATGTATATCAAAACATACACATTTACAGTGTACATTCAAGAAATGTACATCAAAACATACACATTTTCAGTATACATTCAAGAAATGTAAATGAAAACATATACATTTTCATTGTACATTCAAAAAATGTATATCAAAACATACACATTTTCAGTGTACATTCAAGAAATGTACATCAAAAGATACACATTTTCATTGTATATACAAGAAATGTACATCAAAACATACACATTTTCATTGTGCACTAAAGAAATGTACATCAAAACATACACATTCTCATTGTGCATTCAAGAAATGTACATCAAAACATGCACATTTTGATTGTACACTCAAGAAATGTTCATCAAAACATACACATCTTCATTGTACACTCAAGAAATGTACATCAAAACATACACATTTTCATTGTACATTCAAAGAATGTACATCAAAACATACACATTTTCATTGTACATTCAAGAAATGTACATCAAAACACACATTTTCAGTGTACATTCAAGAAATGCATATCAAAACATACACATTTTCAGTGTACATTCAAGAAATGTACATCAAAACATACAAATTTTCATTGTATATTCAAGAAATGTACATCAAAACCTACACATTTTCAGTGTACATTCAAGAAATGTACATCAAAACATACACATTTTCATTGTACACTCAAGAAATGTACATCAAAACATACACATTTTCAGTGTACATTCAGGAAATGTACATGAAAACATATACATTTTCATTGTACATTCAAGAAATGTATATCAAAACATACACATTTTCAGTGTACATTCAAGAAATGTACATCAAAACATACACATTTTCAGTGTACATTCAAGAAATGTACATCAAAACATATACATTTTCATTGTATATACAAGAAATGTACATCAAAACATACACATTTTCAGTGTACATTCAAGAAATGTACATGAAAACATACACATTTTCAGTGTACATTCAAGAAATGTATATCAAAACATACACATTTACAGTGTACATTCAAGAAATGTACATCAAAACATACACATTTTCAGTATACATTCAAGAAATGTACATGAAAACATATACATTTTCATTGTACATTCAAAAAATGTATATCAAAACATACACATTTTCAGTGTACATTCAAGAAATGTACATCAAAAGATACACATTTTCATTGTATATACAAGAAATGTACATCAAAACATACACATTTTCATTGTGCACTAAAGAAATGTACATCAAAACATACACATTTTCAGTGTACATTCAAGAAATGTACATCAAAACATACACATTTTCATTGTATATTCAAGAAATGTAGATCAAAACATACACATTTTCATTGTACACTCAAGAAATGTACATCAAAACATACAGATTTTCATTGTACACCCAAGAAATGTACATCAAAACATACACTTTTTCATTGTACATTCAAGAAATGTATATCAAAACATACACATTTTCATTGTACATTCAACAAATGTACATCAAAACATACACATTTTCATTGTACATTCAAAAAATGTACATCAAAACATACACATTTTCATTGTATATACAAGAAATGTACATCAAAACATACACATTTTCAGTGTACATTCAAAAAATGTACATCAAAACATACACATTTTCATTGTATATACCAGAAATGTACATCAAAGCATACACATTTTCATTGTATATACAAGAAATATACATCAAAACATACACATTTTCAGTGTACATTCAAGAAATGTACATCAAAACATATACATTTTCATTGTATATACAAGAAATGTACATCAAAACATACACATTTTCAGTGTACATTCAAGAAATGTACATGAAAACATATACATTTTCATTGTACATTCAAGAAATGTATATCAAAACATACACATTTTCAGATTACATTCAAGAAATGTACATCAAAACATACACATTTTCATTGTACATTCAAGAAATGTACATCAAAACATACACATTTTCATTGTACATTCAAGAAATGTACATCAAAACATAAACATTTTCATTGTACATTCAAGAAATGTACATCAAAACATACACATTCTCATTGTACATTCAAGAAATGTACATCAAAACATGCACATTTTGATTGTACACTCAAGAAATGTTCATCAAAACATACACATCTTCATTGTACACTCAAGAAATGTACATCAAAACATACACATTTTCATTGTACATTCAAGAAATGTATATCAAAACATACACATTTTCATTGTACATTCAAGAAATGTACATCAAAACATACACATTTTCATTGTACATTCAAGAAATAAACATCAAAACATACACATTTTCATTGTACATTCAAAGAATGTACATCAAAACACACATTTTCAGTGTACATTCAAGAAATGCATATCAAAACATACACATTTTCAGTGTACATTCAAGAAATGTACATCAAAACATCCAAATTTTCATTGTATATTCAAGAAATGTACATCAAAACCTACACATTTTCAGTGTACATTCAAGAAATGTACATCAAAACATACACATTTTCATTGTACACTCAAGAAATGTACATCAAAACATACACATTTTCATTGTATATACCAGAAATGTACATCAAAACATACACATTTTCATTGTATATACAAGAAATGTACATCAAAACATACACATTTTCATTGTGCACTAAAGAAATGTACATCAAAACATACACATTTTCAGTGTACATTCAAGAAATGTACATCAAAACATACACATTTTCATTGTACATTCAAGAAATGTAGATCAAAACATACACATTTTCATTGTACATTCAAGAAATGTACATCAAAGCATACACATTTTCATTGTACACTCAAGAAATGTACATCAAAACATACACATTTTCATTGTACACTCAAGAAATGTACATCAAAACATACACTTTTTCATTGTACATTCAAGAAATGTATATCAAAACATCACATTTTCATTGTACATTCAACAAATGTACATCAAAGCATACACATTTTCAGTGTACATTCAAGAAATGTATAACAAAAAATACACATTTTCAGTGTACATTCAAGAAATGTACATCAAAACAAACACATTTTCATTGTACACTAAAGAAATGTACATCAAAACATACACATTCTCATTGTACATTCAAGAAATGTACATCAAAACATACACATTTTCATTGTACACTCAAGAAATGTACATCAAAACATACACATTTTCATTGTACACTCAAGAAATGTACATCAAAACATACACATTTTCATTGTACATTAAAGAAATGTACATCAAAACCTACACATTTTCAGTGTAGATTCAAGAAATGTACATCAAAACATACACATTTTCATCGTACACTCAAGAAATGTACATCAAAACATACACATTTTCAGTGTACATTCAAGAAATGTACATCAAAACATACACATTTACATTGTATATACCAGAAATGTACATCAAAACATACACATTTTCATTGTATATACAAGAAATGTACATCAAAACATACACATTTTCAGTGTACATTCAAGAAATGTACATCAAAACATATACATTTTCAGTGTACATTCAAGAAATGTATATCAAAATATACACATTTACAGTGTACATTCAAGAAATGTACATCAAAACATACACATTTTCAGTATACATTCAAGAAATGTACATGAAAACATATACATTTTCATTGTACATTCAAAAAATGTATATCAAAACATACACATTTTCAGTGTACATTCAAGAAATGTACATCAAAACATACACATTTTCAGTGTACATTCAAGAAATGTACATCAAAACATATACATTTTCATTGTATATACAAGAAATGTACATCAAAACATACACATTTTCAGTGTACATTCAAGAAATGTACATGAAAACATACATATTTTCAGTGTACATTCAAGAAATGTATATCAAAACATACACATTTACAGTGTACATTCAAGAAATGTACATCAAAACATACACATTTTCAGTATACATTCAAGAAATGTACATGAAAACATATACATTTTCATTGTACATTCAAAAAATGTATATCAAAACATACACATTTTCAGTGTACATTCAAGAAATGTACATCAAAAGATACACATTTTCAGTGTACATTCAAAAAATGTACATCAAAACATACACATTTTCATTGTATATACCAGAAATGTACATCAAAGCATACACATTTTCATTGTATATACAAGAAATGTACATCAAAACATACACATTTTCGTTGTATATACAAGAAATGTACATCAAAACATACACATTTTCATTGTATATACAAGAAATGTACATCAAAACATACACATTTTTATTGTATATACAAGAAATGTACATCAAAACATACACATTTTCAGTGTACATTCAAGAAATGTACATCAAGACATACACATTTTCATTGTACATTCAAGAAATGTACATCAAAACATACACATTTTCACTGTACACTCAAGAAATGTACATCAAAACATACACATTTTTAGTGTACATTCAAGAAATGTATATCAAAACATACACATTTTCATTGTACATTCAAGAAATGTACATCAAAACATACACATTTTCATTGTACATTCAAGAAATGTACTTCAAAACATACACATTTTCATTGTACATTCAAGAAATATACATCAAAACATACACATTTTCATTGTACATTCAAGAAATGTACATCAAAACATACACATTTTCATTGTACACTCAAGAAATGTACATCAAAACATACACTTTTTCATTGTACATTCAAGAAATGTATATCAAAACATCACACTTTCATTGTACATTCAACAAATGTACATCAAAGCATACACATTTTCAGTGTACATTCAAGAAATGTATAACAAAAAATACACATTTTCATTGTGCACTAAAGAAATGTACATCAAAACATACACATTTTCAGTGTACATTCAAGAAATGTACATCAAAACATACACATTTTCATTGTATATTCAAGAAATGTAGATCAAAACATACACATTTTCATTGTACACTCAAGAAATGTACATCAAAACATACACTTTTTCATTGTACATTCAAGAAATGTATATCAAAACATACACATTTTCATTGTACATTCAACAAATGTACATCAAACCATACACATTTTCATTGTACATTCAAAAAATGTACATCAAAACATACACATTTTCATTGTATATACAAGAAATGTACATCAAAACATACACATTTTCAGTGTACATTCAAAAAATGTACATCAAAACATACACATTTTCATTGTATATACCAGAAATGTACATCAAAGCATACACATTTTCATTGTATATACAAGAAATATACATCAAAACATACACATTTTCAGTGTACATTCAAGAAATGTACATCAAAACATATACATTTTCATTGTATATACAAGAAATGTACATCAAAACATACACATTTTCAGTGTTCATTCAAGAAATGTACATGAAAACATATACATTTTCATTGTACATTCAAGAAATGTATATCAAAACATACACATTTTCAGATTACATTCAAGAAATGTACATCAAAACATAAACATTTTCATTGTACATTCAAGAAATGTACATCAAAACATGCACATTTTGATTGTACACTCAAGAAATGTTCATCAAAACATACACATCTTCATTGTACACTCAAGAAATGTACATCAAAACATACACATTTTCATTGTACATTCAAGAAATGTATATCAAAACATACACATTTTCATTGTACATTCAAGAAATGTACATCAAAACATACACATTTTCATTGTACATTCAAGAAATGTACATCAAAACATACACATTTTCATTGTACATTCAAAGAATGTACATCAAAACATACACATTTTCATTGTACATTCAAGAAATGTACATCAAAACACACATTTTCAGTGTACATTCAAGAAATGCATATCAAAACATACACATTTTCAGTGTACATTTAAGAAATGTACATCAAAACATACAAATTTTCATTGTATATTCAAGAAATGTACATCAAAACCTACACATTTTTAGTGTACATTCAAGAAATGTACATCAAAACATACACATTTTCATTGTACACTCAAGAAATGTACATCAAAACATACACATTTTCATTGTATATACCAGAAATGTACATCAAAACATACACATTTTCATTGTATATACAAGAAATGTACATCAAAACATACACATTTTCAGTGTACATTCAAGAAATGTACATCAAAACATATACATTTTCATTGTATATACAAGAAATGTACATCAAAACATACACATTTTCAGTGTACATTCAAGAAATGTACATGAAAGCATATACATTTTCATTGTACATTCAAGAAATGTATATCAAAACATACACATTTTCAGATTACATTCAAGAAATGTACATCAAAACATACAATTTTCATTGTATATACAAGAAATGTACATCAAAACATACACACTTTCAGTGTACATTCAAGAAATGTACATCAAAACATATACATTTTCATTGTATATACAAGAAATGTACATCAAAACATACACATTTTCAGTGTACATTCAAAAAATGTACATGAAAACATATACATTTCCATTGTACATTCAAGAAATGTAGATCAAAACATACACATTTTCAGTGTACATTCAAGAAACGTACATCAAAACATACACATTTTCATTGTATATACAAGAAATGTACATCAAAACATACACATTTTCATTGTGCACTAAAGAAATGTACATCAAAACATACACATTTTCAGTGTACATTCAAGAAATGTACATCAAAACATACACATTTTCATTGTACATTCAAGAAATGTAGATCAAAACATACACATTTTCATTGTACATTCAAGAAATGTACATCAAAGCATACACATTTTCATTGTACACTCAAGAAATGTACATCAAAACATACACATTTTCATTGTACACTCAAGAAATGTACATCAAAACATACACTTTTTCATTGTACATTCAAGAAATGTATATCAAAACATACACATTTTCATTGTACATTCAACAAATGTACATCAAAGCATACACATTTTCAGTGTACATTCAAGAAATGTATAACAAAAAATACACATTTTCAGTGTACATTCAAGGAATGTACATCAAAACAAACACATTTTCATTGTACACTAAAGAAATGTACATAAAAACATACACATTTTCATTGTACATTCAAGAAATATACACCAAAACATACACATTTTCATTGTACATTCAAGAAATGTACATCAAAACATACACATTTTCATTGTACACTCAAGAAATGTACATCAAAACATACACATTTTCATTGTACATTCAAGAAATGTACATCAAAACATACACATTTTCATTGTACACTCAAGAAATGTTCATCAAAACATACACATTTTCATTGTACATTCAAGAAATGTACATCAAAACATACACATTTTCATTGTACACTCAAGAAATGTATTTCAAAACATACACATTTTCAGGGTACATTCAAGAAATGTGTATCAAAACATACACATTTTCATTGTACATTCAAGAAATGTACATCAAAACATACACATTTTCATTGTACATTCAAGAAATGTACATCAAAACATACACATTTTCATTGTACACTCAAGAAATGTACATCAAAACATACACATTTTCAGTGTACATTCAAGAAATGTACTTTTAAACATACACATTTTCATTGTACATTCAAGAAATGTACATCAAAACATACACATTTTCATTGTATATACAAGAAATGTACATCAAAACATACACATTTTCAGTGTACATTCAAGAAATGTACATCAAAACATACACATTTTCATTGTACACTCAAGAAATGTACATCAAAACATACACATTTCCATTGTACATTCAAGAAATGTACATCAAAACATACACATTTTCATTGTACACTCAAGAAATGTTCAACAAAACATATCCATTTTCATTGTACATTCAAGAAATGTACATCAAAACATACACATTTTCATTGTACACTCAAGAAATGTATTTCAAAACATACACATTTTCATTGTACACTCAAGAAATGTACATTTAAACATACACATTTTCATTGTACATTCAAGAAATGTACATCAAAATATACACATTTTCATTGTACATTCCAGAAATATACATCAAAACATACACATTTTCATTGTATATACAAGAAATGTACATCAAAACATACACATTTTCATTGTACACTCAAGAAATGTACATCAAAACATACACATTTTAGGTGTACATTCAAGAAATGTACATTTAAACATACACATTTTCAGTGTACATTCAAGAAATGTACATTTAAACATACACATTTTCATTGTACATTCAAGAAATGTACATCAAAACATACACATCTTCATTGTACACTCAAGAAATGTACATCAAAACATACACATTTTCATTGTATATACAAGAAATATACATCAAAACATACACATTTTCAGTGTACATTCAAGAAATGTACATCAAAACATATACATTTTCATTGTATATACAAGAAATGTACATCAAAACATACACATTTTCAGTGTACATTCAAGAAATGTACATTTAAACATACACATTTTCATTACACATTCAAGAAATGTACATCAAAACATACACATTTTCATTGTACATTCTAGAAATATACATCAAAACATACACATTTTCATTGTATATACAAGAAATGTACATCAAAACATACACATTTTCATTGTACACTCAAGAAATGTACATCAAAACATACACATTTTCAGTGTACATTCAAGAAATGTATATCAAAACATACACATTTTCATTGTACATTCCAGAAATGTACAACAAAACATACACATTTTCAGTGTACATTCAAGAAATGTATATCAAAAAATACACATTTTCAGTGTACATTCAAGAAATATACATCAAAACATACACATTTTCATTGTACATTCAAGAAATGTACATCAAAACATACACATTCTCATTGTACATTCAAGAAATGTACATCAAAACATACACATTTTCATTGTACACTCAAGAAATGTACATCAAAACATACACATTTTCATTGTACACTCAAGAAATGTACATCAAAACATACACATTTTCATTGTACATTAAAGAAATGTACATCAAAACCTACACATTTTCAGTGTAGATTCAAGAAATGTACATCAAAACATACACATTTTCATTGTACACTCAAGAAATGTACATCAAAACATACACATTTTCAGTGTACATTCAAGAAATGTACATCAAAACATACACATTTTCATTGTATATACCAGAAATGTACATCAAAACATACACATTTTCATTGTATATACAAGAAATGTACATCAAAACATACACATTTTCACTGTACATTCAAGAAATGTACATCAAAACATATACATTTTCATTGTATATACAAGAAATGTACATCAAAACATACACATTTTCAGTGTACATTCAAGAAATGTACATCAAAACATACACATTTTCAGTGTACATTCAAGAAATGTATATCAAAACATACACATTTGCAGTGTACATTCAAGAAATGTACATCATAACATACACATTTTCAGTATACATTCAAGAAATGTACATGAAAAAATATACATTTTCATTGTACATTCAAAAAATGTATATCAAAACATACACATTTTCAGTGTACATTCAAGAAATGTACATCAAAACATACACATTTTCAGTGTACATTCAAGAAATGTACATCAAAACATATACATTTTCATTGTATATACAAGAAATGTACATCAAAACATACACATTTTCAGTGTACATTCAAGAAATGTACATGAAAACATACACATTTTCAGTGTACATTCAAGAAATGTATATCAAAACATACACATTTACAGTGTACATTCAAGAAATGTACATCAAAACATACACATTTTCAGTATACATTCAAGAAATGTACATGAAAACATATACATTTTCATTGTACATCCAAAAATGTATATCAAAACATACACATTTTCAGTGTACATTCAAGAAATGTACATCAAAAGATACACATTTTCATTGTATATACAAGAAATGTACATCAAAACATACACATTTTCATTGTGCACTAAAGAAATGTACATCAAAACATACACATTTTCAGTGTACATTCAAGAAATGTACATCAAAACATACACATTTTCATTGTACATTCAACAAATGTACATCAAAACATACACATTTTCATTGTACATTCAATAAATGTACATCAGAACATACACATTTTCATTGTATATACAAGAAATGTACATCAAAACATACACATTTTCAGTGTACATTCAAAAAATGTACATCAAAACATACACATTTTCATTGTATATACCAGAAATGTACATCAAAACATACACATTTTCATTGTATATACAAGAAATATACATCAAAACATACACATTTTCAATGTACATTCAAGAAATGTACATCAAAACATATACATTTTCATTGTATATACAAGAAATGTACATCAAAACATACACATTTTCAGTGTACATTCAAGAAATGTACATGAAAACATATACATTTTCATTGTATATACAAGAAATGTACATCAAAACATACACATTTTCAGTGTACATTCAAGAAATGTACATGAAAACATATACATTTTCATTGTACATTCAAGAAATGTATATCAAAACATACACATTTTCAGATTACATTCAAGAAATGTACATCAAGACATACACATTTTCATTGTACATTCAAGAAATGTACATCAAAACATACACATTTTCATTTTACATTCAAGAAATGTACATCAAAACATAAACATTTTCATTGTACATTCAAGAAATGTACATCAAAACATACACATTCTCATTGTACATTCAAGAAATGTACATCAAAACATGCACATTTTGATTGTACACTCAAGAAATGTACATCAAAACATACACATTTTCATTGTACATTCAAGAAATGTATATCAAAACATACACATTTTCATTGTACATTCAAGAAATGTACATCAAAACATACACATTTTCATTGTACATTCAAGATATGTACATCAAAACATACACATTTTCATTGTACATTCAAAGAATGTACATCAAAACATACACATTTTCATTGTACATTCAAGAAATGTACATCAAAACACACATTTTCAGTGTACATTCAAGAAATGTACATCAAAACATACACATTTTCATTGTATATTCAAGAAATGTAGATCAAAACATACACATTTTCATTGTACACTCAAGAAATGTACATCAAAACATACACATTTTCATTGTACACTCAAGAAATGTACATCAAAACATACACTTTTTCATTGTACATTCATGAAATGTATATCAAAACATACACATTTTCATTGTACATTCAACAAATGTACATCAAAACATACACATTTTCATTGTACATTCAAAAATGTACATCAAAACATACACATTTTCATTGTATATACAAGAAATGTACATCAAAACATACACATTTTCAGTGTACATTCAAAAAATGTACATCAAAACATACACATTTTCATTGTATATACCAGAAATGTACATCAAAACATACACATTTTCATTGTATATACAAGAAATATACATCAAAACATACACATTTTCAGTGTACATTCAAGAAATGTACATCAAAACATATACATTTTCATTGTATATACAAGAAATGTACATCAAAACATACACATTTTCAGTGTACATTCAAGAAATGTACATGAAAACATATACATTTTCATTGTACATTCAAGAAATGTATATCAAAACATACACATTTTCAGATTACATTCAAGAAATGTACATCAAAACATACACATTTTCATTGTACATTCAAGAAATGTACATCAAAACATACACATTTTCATTGTACATTCAAGAAATGTACATCAAAACATAAACATTTTCATTGTACATTCAAGAAATGTACATCAAAACATACACATTCTCATTGTACATTCAAGAAATGTACATCAAAACATGCACATTTTGATTGTACACTCAAGAAATGTTCATCAAAACATACACATTTTCATTGTACACTCAAGAAATGTACATCAAAACATACACATTTTCATTGTAGATTCAAGAAATGTATATCAAAACATACACATTTTCATTGTACATTCAAGAAATGTACATCAAAACATACACATTTTCATTGTACATTCAAGAAATGTACATCAAAACATACACATTTTCATTGTACATTCAAAGAATGTACATCAAAACATACACATTTTCATTGTACATTCAAGAAATGTACATCATAACACACATTTTCAGTGTACATTCAAGAAATGCATATCAAAACATACACATTTTCAGTGTACATTCAAGAAATGTACATCAAAACATACAAATTTTCATTGTATATTCAAGAAATGTACATCAAAACCTACACATTTTCAGTGTACATTCAAGAAATGTACATCAAAACATACACATTTTCATTGCACACTCAAGAAATGTACATCAAAACATACACATTTTCATTGTATATACCAGAAATGTACATCAAAACATACACATTTTCATTGTATATACAAGAAATGTACATCAAAACATACACATTTTCAGTGTACATTCAAGAAATGTACATCAAAACATATACATTTTCATTGTATATACAAGAAATGTACATCAAAACATACACATTTTCAGTGTACATTCAAGAAATGTACATGAAAACATATACATTTTCATTGTACATTCAAGAAATGTATATCAAAACATACACATTTTCAGATTACATTCAAGAAATGTACATCAAAACATACAATTTTCATTGTATATACAAGAAATGTACATCAAAACATACACATTTTCAGTGTACATTCAAGAAATGTACATCAAAACATATACATTTTCATTGTATATACAAGAAATGTACATCAAAACATACACATTTTCAGTGTACATTCAAGAAATGTACATGAAAACATATACATTTCCATTGTACATTCAAGAAATGTATATCAAAACATACACATTTTCAGTGTACATTCAAGAAACGTACATCAAAACATACACATTTTCATTGTATATACAAGAAATGTACATCAAAACATACACATTTTCATTGTGCACTAAAGAAATGTACATCAAAACATACACATTTTCAGTGTACATTCAAGAAATGTACATCAAAACATACACATTTTCATTGCACATTCAAGAAATGTAGATCAAAACATACACATTTTCATTGTACATTCAAGAAATGTACATCAAAGCATACACATCTTCATTGTACACTCAAGAAATGTACATCAAAGCATACACATTTTCATTGTACACTCAAGAAATGTACATCAAAACATACACTTTTTCATTGTACATTCAAGAAATGTATAACAAAAAATACACATTTTCAGTGTACATTCAAGAAATGTACATCAAAACAAACACATTTTCATTGTACACTAAAGAAATGTACATCAAAACATACACATTTTCATTGTACATTCAAGAAATATACATCAAAACATACACATTTTCATTGTACATTCAAGAAATGTACATCAAAACATACACATTTTCATTGTACACTCAAGAAATGTACATCAAAACATACACATTTTCATTGTACATTCAAGAAATGTACATCAAAACATACACATTTTCATTGTACACTCAAGAAATGTTCATCAAAACATACACATTTTCATTGTACATTCAAGAAATGTACATCAAAACATACACATTTTCATTGTACACTCAAGAAATGTATTTCAAAACATACACATTTTCAGGGTACATTCAAGAAATGTGTATCAAAACATTCACATTTTCATTGTACATTTAAGAAATGTACATCAAAACATACACATTTTCATTGTACATTCAAGAAATGTACATCAAAACATACACATTTTCATTGTACACTCAAGAAATGTACATCAAAACATACACATTTTCAGTGTACATTCAAGAAATGTACATCAAAACATACACATTTTCATTGTATATACAAGAAATGTACATCAAAACATACACATTTTCAGTGTACATTCAAGAAATGTACATCAAAACATACACATTTTCATTGTACACTCAAGATATGTACATCAAAACATACACATTTTCATTGTACATTCAAGAAATGTACATCAAAACATACACATTTTCATTGTACACTCAAGAAATGCTCATCAAAACATACACATTTTCATTGTACATTCAAGAAATGTACATCAAAACATACACATTTTCATTGTACACTCAAGAAATGTATTTCAAAACATACACATTTTCAGGGTACATTCAAGAAATGTAAATCAAAACATACACACTTTCATTGTACATTCAAGAAATGTATATCAAAACATACACATTTTCAGATTACATTCAAGAAATGTACATCAAAACATACACATTTTCATTGTACATTCAAGAAATGTACATCAAAACATACTCATTTTCATTGTACATTCAAGAAATGTACATCAAAACATAAACATTTTCATTGTACATTCAAGAAATGTACATCAAAACATACACATTCTCATTGTACATTCAAGAAATGTACATCAAAACATGCACATTTTGATTTACACTCAAGAAATGTTCATCAAAACATACACATTTTCATTGTACACTCAAGAAATGTACATCAAAACATACACATTTTCATTGTACATTCAAGAAATGTATATCAAAACATACACATTTTCATTGTACATTCAAGAAATGTACATCAAAACATACACATTTTCATTGTACATTCAAGAAATGTACATCAAAACAGACACATTTTCATTGTACATTCAAGAAATGTACATCAAAACATACACATTTTCATTGTACATTCAAGAAATGTACATCAAAACGTACACATTTTCATTGTACACTCAAGAAATGTACATCACAACATACACATTTTCAGTGTACATTCAAGAAATGTACATTTAAACATACACATTTTCATTGTACATTCAAGAAATGTACATCAAAACATACACATTTTCATTGTACATTCTAGAAATATACATCAAGACATACACATTTTCATTGTACACTCAAGAAATGTACATCAAAACATACACATTTTCAGTGTAAATTCAAGAAATGTACATTTAAACATACACATTTTCAGTGTACATTCAAGAAATGTACATTTAAACATACACATTTTCATTGTACATTCAAGAAATGTACATCAAAACATACACATTTTCATTGTACATTCAAGAAATGTACAACAAAACATACACATTTTCATTGTACATTCAAGAAATGTACATCAAAACATACACATTTTCATTGTACACTCAAGAAATGTACATCAAAACATACACATTTTCATTGTACATTCTAGAAATATACATCAAAACATACACATTTTCATTGTACATTCAAGAAATGTACATCAAAACATACACATTTTCATTGTACACTCAAGAAAATTACATCAAAACATACACATTTTCAGTGTACATTCAAGAAATGTACATTTAAACATACACATTTTCATTGTACATTCAACAAATGTACATCAAAACATACACACTTTCATTGTACATTCTAGAAATATACATCAAAACATACACATTTTCATTGTATATACAAGAAATGTACATCAAAACATACACATTTTCATTGTACACTCAAGAAATGTACATCAAAACATACACATTTTCAGTGTACATTCAAGAAATGTATATCAAAACATACACATTTTCATTGTTCATTCCAGAAATGTACAACAAAACATACACATTTTCAGTGTACATTCAAGAAATGTATATCAAAAAATACACATTTTCAGTGTACATTCAAGAAATATACATCAAAACATACACATTTTCATTGTACATTCAAGAAATGTACATCAAAACATACACATTCTCATTGTACATTCAAGAAATGTACATCAAAACATACACATTTTCATTGTACACTCAAGAAATGTACATCAAAACATACACATTTTCATTGTACACTCAAGAAATGTACATCAAAACATACAAATTTTCATTGTACATTAAAGAAATGTACATCAAAACCTACACATTTTCGGTGTAGATTCAAGAAATGTACATCAAAACATACACATTTTCATTGTACACTCAAGAAATGTACATCAAAACATACACACTTTCAGTGTACATTCAAGAAATGTACATCAAAACATACACATTTTCATTGTATATACCAGAAATGTACATCAAAACATACACATTTTCATTGTATATACAAGAAATGTACATCAAAACATACACATTTTCAGTGTACATTCAAGAAATGTACATGAAAACATATACATTTTCATTGTACACTCAAGAAATGTTCAACAAAACATATCCATTTTCATTGTACATTCAAGAAATGTACATCAAAACATACACATTTTCATTGTACACTCAAGAAATGTATTTCAAAACATACACATTTTCAGGGTACATTCAAGAAATGTATATCAAAACATACACATTTTCATTGTACATTCAAGAAATGTACACCAAAACATACACATTTTCATTGTACATTCAAGAAATGTACATCAAAACATACACATTTTCATTGTACACTCAAGAAATGTACATTTAAACATACACATTTTCATTGTACATTCAAGAAATGTACATCAAAACATACACATTTTCATTGTACATTCTAGAAATATACATCAAAACATACACATTTTCATTGTATATACAAGAAATGTGCATCAAAACATACACATTTTCATTGTACACTCAAGAAATGTACATCAAAACATACACATTTTAGGTGTACAATCAAGAAATGTACATTTAAACATACACATTTTCAGTGTACATTCAAGAAATGTACATTTAAACATACACATTTTCATTGTACATTCAAGAAATGTACATCAAAACATACACATTTTCATTGTAAATTCAAGAAATGTACATCAAAACATACACATTTTCATTGTACATTCAAGAAATGTACATCAAAACGTACACATTTTCATTCTACACTCAAGAAATGTACATCAAAACATACACATTTTCATTGTACACTCAAGAAATGTACTTCAAAACATACACATTTTCAGTGTACATTCAAGAAATGTACATTTAAACATACACATTTTCATTGTACATTCAAGAAATGTACATCAAAACATACACATTTTCATTGTACATTCAAGAAATGTACATCAAAACATACACATTTTCATTGTACACTCAAGAAATGTACATCAAAACATACACATTTTCAGTGTACATTCAAGAAATGTACATTTAAACATACACATTTTCATTACAATTTCAAGAAATGTACATCAAAACATACACATTTCCATTGTACATTCTAGAAATATACATCAAAACATACACATTTTCATTGTATATACAAGAAATGTACATCAAAACATACACATTTTCATTGTACACTCAAGAAATGTACATCAAAACATACACATTTTCAGTGTACATTCAAGAAATGTATATCAAAACATACACATTTTCATTGTACATTCCAGAAATGTACAACAAAACATACACATTTTCAGTGTACATTCAAGAAATGTATATCAAAAAATACACATTTTCAGTGTACATTCAAGAAATATACATCAAAACATACACATTTTCATTGTACATTCAAGAAATGTACATCAAAACATACACATTCTCATTGTACATTCAAGAAATGTACATCAAAACATACACATTTTCATTGTACACTCCAGAAATGTACATCAAAACATACACATTTTCATTGTACACTCAAGAAATGTACATCAAAACATACACATTTTCATTGTACATTACAGAAATGTACATCAAAACCTACACATTTTCAGTGTAGATTCAAGAAATGTACATCAAAACATACACATTTTCATTGTACACTCAAGAAATGTACATCAAAACATACACATTTTCAGTGTACATTCAAGAAATGTACATCAAAACATACACATTTTCATTGTATATACCAGAAATGTACATCAAAACATACGCATTTTCATTGTATATACAAGAAATGTACATCAAAACATACACATTTTCAGTGTACATTCAAGAAATGTACATCAAAACATATACATTTTCATTGTATATACAAGAAATGTACATCAAAACATACACATTTTCAGTGTACATTCAAGAAATGTACATCAAAACATACACATTTTCAGTGTACATTCAAGAAATGTATATCAAAACATACACATTTGCAGTGTACATTCAAGAAAGGTACATCAAAACATACACATTTTGAGTATACATTCAAGAAATGTACATGAAAACATATACATTTTCATTGTACATTCAAAAAATGTATATCAAAACATACACATTTTCAGTGTACATTCAAGAAATGTACATCAAAACATACACATTTTCAGTGTACATTCAAGAAATGTACATCAAAACATATACATTTTCATTGTATATACAAGAAATGTACATCAAAACATACACATTTTCAGTGTACATTCAAGAAATGTACATGAAAACATACACATTTTCAGTGTACATTCAAGAAATGTATATCAAAACATACACATTTACAGTGTACATTCAAGAAATGTACATCAAAACATACACATTTTCAGTATACATTCAAGAAATGTACATGAAAACATATACATTTTCATTGTACATTCAAAAATGTATATCAAAACATACACATTTTCAGTGTACATTCAAGAAATGTACATCAAAGATACACATTTTCATTGTATATACAAGAAATGTACATCAAAACATACACATTTTCATTGTGCACTAAAGAAATGTACATCAAAACATACACATTTTCAGTGTACATTCAAGAAATGTACATCAAAACATACACATTTTCATTGTATATTCAAGAAATGTAGATCAAAACATACACATTTTCATTGTATATACAAGAAATGTACATCAAAACATACACATTTTCAGTGTACATTCAAAAAATGTACATCAAAACGTACACATTTTCATTGTATATACCAGAAATGTACACCAAAACATACACATTTTCATTGTATATACAAGAAATATACATCAAAACATACACATTTTCAGTGTACATTCAAGAAATGTACATCAAAACATATACATTTTCATTGTATATACAAGAAATGTACATCAAAACATACACATTTTCAGTGTACATTCAAGAAATGTACATGAAAATATATACATTTTCATTGTATATACAAGAAATTTACATCAAAACATACACATTTTCAGTGTACATTCAAGAAATGTACATGAAAACATATACATTTTCATTGTACATTCAAGAAATGTATATAAAAACATAAACATTTTCAGATTACATTCAAGAAATGTACATCTAAACATACACATTTTCATTGTACACTCAAGAAATGCTCATCAAAACATACACATTTTCATTGTACATTCAAGAAATGTACATCAAAACATACACATTTTCATTGTACACTCAAGAAATGTATTTCAAAACATACACATTTTCAGGGTACATTCAAGAAATGTAAATCAAAACATACACACTTTCATTGTACATTCAAGAAATGTACACCAAAACATACACATTTTCATTGTACATTCAAGAAATGTACATCAAAACATACACATTTTCATTGTACACTCAAGAAATGTACATCAAAACATACACATTTTCAGTGTACATTCAAGAAATGTACATTTAAACATACACATTTTCATTGTACATTCAAGAAATGTACATCAAAACATACACATTTTCATTGTACATTCTAGAAATATACATCAAAACATACACATTTTCATTGTATATACAAGAAATGTACATCAAAACATACACATTTTCATTGTACACTCAAGAAATGTACATCAAAACATACACATTTTAGGTGTACATTCAAGAAATGTACATTTAAACATACACATTTTCAGTGTACATTCAAGAAATGTACATTTAAACATACACATTTTCATTGTACATTCAAGAAATGTACATCAAAACATACACATTTTCATTGTACATTCAAGAAATGTAAATCAAAACGTACACATTTTCATTGTACACTCAAGAAATGTACATCAAAACATACACATTTTCATTGTACACTCAAGAAATGTACATCACAACATACACATTTTCAGTGTACATTCAAGAAATGTACATTTAAACATACACATTTTCATTGTACATTCAAGAAATGTACATCAAAACATACACATTTTCATTGTACACTCAAGAAATGTACATCAAAACATACACATTTTCATTGTACACTCAAGAAATGTACATCACAACATACACATTTTCAGTGTACATTCAAGAAATGTACATCAAAACATACACATTTTCATTGTACATTCAAGAAATGTACATCAAAACATACACATTTTCATTGTACACTCAAGAAATGTACATCAAAACATACACATTTTCAGTGTACATTCAAGAAATGTACATTTAAACATACACATTTTCATTGTACATTCAAGAAATGTACATCAAAACATACACATTTTCATTGTACATTCTAGAAATATACATCAAAACATACACATTTTCATTGTATATACAAGAAATGTACATCAAAACATACACATTTTCATTGTACACTCAAGAAATGTACATCAAAACATACACATTTTCATTGTACACTCAAGAAATGTACATCAAAACATACACATTTTAGGTGTACATTCAAGAAATGTACATTTAAACATACACATTTTCAGTGTACATTCAAGAAATGTACGTTTAAACATACACATTTTCATTGTACATTCAAGAAATGTACATCAAAACATACACATTTTCATTGTAAATTCAAGAAATGTACATCAAAACATACACATTTTCATTGTACATTCAAGAAATGTACATCAAAACGTACACATTTTCATTCTACACTCAAGAAATGTACATCAAAACATACACATTTTCATTGTACACTCAAGAAATGTACTTCAAAACATACACATTTTCAGTGTACATTCAAGAAATGTACATTTAAACATACACATTTTCATTGTACATTCAAGAAATGTACATCAAAACATACACATTTTCATTGTACATTCAAGAAATGTACATCAAAACACACATTTTCATTGTACACTCAAGAAATGTACATCAAAACATACACATTTTCAGTGTACATTCAAGAAATGTACATTTAAACATACACATTTTCATTACACATTCAAGAAATGTACATCAAAACATACACATTTTCATTGTACATTCTAGAAATATACATCAAAACATACACATTTTCATTGTATATACAAGAAATGTACATCAAAACATACACATTTTCATTGTACACTCAAGAAATGTACATCAAAACATACACATTTTCAGTGTACATTCAAGAAATGTATATCAAAACATACACATTTTCATTGTACATTCCAGAAATGTACAACAAAACATACACATTTTCAGTGTACATTCAAGAAATGTATATCAAAAAATACACATTTTCAGTGTACATTCAAGAAATATACATCAAAACATACACATTTTCATTGTACATTCAAGAAATGTACATCAAAACATACACATTCTCATTGTACATTCAAGAAATGTACATCAAAACATACACATTTTCATTGTACACTCCAGAAATGTACATCAAAACATACACATTTTCATTGTACACTCAAGAAATGTACATCAAAACATACACATTTTCATTGTACATTACAGAAATGTACATCAAAACCTACACATTTTCATTGTACATTCAAGAAATGTACACCAAAACATACACATTTTCATTGTACATTCAAGAAATGTACATCAAAACATACACATTTTCATTGTATATACCAGAAATGTACACCAAAACATACACATTTTCATTGTATATACAAGAAATATACATCAAAACATACACATTTTCAGTGTACATTCAAGAAATGTACATCAAAACATATACATTTTCATTGTATATACAAGAAATGTACATCAAAACATACACATTTTCAGTGTACATTCAAGAAATGTACATGAAAATATATACATTTTCATTGTATATACAAGAAATTTACATCAAAACATACACATTTTCAGTGTACATTCAAGAAATGTACATGAAAACATATACATTTTCATTGTACATTCAAGAAATGTATATAAAAACATAAACATTTTCAGATTACATTCAAGAAATGTACATCTAAACATACACATTTTCATTGTACACTCAAGAAATGCTCATCAAAACATACACATTTTCATTGTACATTCAAGAAATGTACATCAAAACATACACATTTTCATTGTACACTCAAGAAATGTATTTCAAAACATACACATTTTCAGGGTACATTCAAGAAATGTAAATCAAAACATACACACTTTCATTGTACATTCAAGAAATGTACACCAAAACATACACATTTTCATTGTACATTCAAGAAATGTACATCAAAACATACACATTTTCATTGTACACTCAAGAAATGTACATCAAAACATACACATTTTCAGTGTACATTCAAGAAATGTACATTTAAACATACACATTTTCATTGTACATTCAAGAAATGTACATCAAAACATACACATTTTCATTGTACATTCTAGAAATATACATCAAAACATACACATTTTCATTGTATATACAAGAAATGTACATCAAAACATACACATTTTCATTGTACACTCAAGAAATGTACATCAAAACATACACATTTTAGGTGTACATTCAAGAAATGTACATTTAAACATACACATTTTCAGTGTACATTCAAGAAATGTACATTTAAACATACACATTTTCATTGTACATTCAAGAAATTTACATCAAAACATACACATTTTCATTGTACATTCAAGAAATGTAAATCAAAACGTACACATTTTCATTGTACACTCAAGAAATGTACATCAAAACATACACATTTTCATTGTACACTCAAGAAATGTACATCACAACATACACATTTTCAGTGTACATTCAAGAAATGTACATTTAAACATACACATTTTCATTGTACATTCAAGAAATGTACATCAAAACATACACATTTTCATTGTACACTCAAGAAATGTACATCAAAACATACACATTTTCATTGTACACTCAAGAAATGTACATCACAACATACACATTTTCAGTGTACATTCAAGAAATGTACATCAAAACATACACATTTTCATTGTACATTCAAGAAATGTACATCAAAACATACACATTTTCATTGTACACTCAAGAAATGTACATCAAAACATACACATTTTCAGTGTACATTCAAGAAATGTACATTTAAACATACACATTTTCATTGTACATTCAAGAAATGTACATCAAAACATACACATTTTCATTGTACATTCTAGAAATATACATCAAAACATACACATTTTCATTGTATATACAAGAAATGTACATCAAAACATACACATTTTCATTGTACACTCAAGAAATGTACATCAAAACATACACATTTTAGGTGTACATTCAAGAAATGTACATTTAAACATACACATTTTCAAGGTACATTCAAGAAATGTACATTTAAACATACACATTTTCATTGATCATTCAAGAAATGTACATCAAAACATACACATTTTCATTGTACATTCCAGAAATGTACATCAAAACATACACATTTTCATTGTACATTCAAGAAATGTACATCAAAACGTACACATTTTCATTGTACACTCAAGAAATGTACATCAAAACATACACATTTTCATTGTACACTCAAGAAATGTACATCACAACATACACATTTTCAGTGTACATTCAAGAAATGTACATTTAAACATACACATTTTCATTGTACATACAAGAAATGTACATCAAAACATACACATTTTCATTGTACATTCTAGAAATATACATCAAGACATACACATTTTCATTGTACACTCAAGAAATGTACATCAAAACATACACATTTTCAGTGTACATTCAAGAAATGTACATTTAAACATACACATTTTCAGTGTACATTCAAGAAATGTACATTTAAACATACACATTTTCATTGTACATTCAAGAAATGTACATCAAAACATACACATTTTCATTGTACATTCAAGAAATGTACATCAAAACATACACATTTTCATTGTACATTCAAGAAATGTACATCAAAACATACACATTTTCATTGTACACTCAAGAAATGTACATCAAAACATACACATTTTCATTGTACATTCTAGAAATATACATCAAAACATACACATTTTCATTGTACATTCAAGAAATGTACATCAAAACATACACATTTTCATTGTACATTCTAGAAATATACATCAAAACATACACATTTTCATTGTATATACAAGAAATGTACATCAAAACATACACATTTTCATTGTACACTCAAGAAATGTACATCAAAACATACACATTTTAGGTGTACATTCAAGAAATGTACATTTAAACATACACATTTTCAGTGTACATTCAAGAAATGTACATCAAAACATACACATTTTCATTGTACATTCAAGAAATGTACATCAATACATACACATTTTCATTGTAAGTTCAAGAAATGTACATCAAAACATACACATTTTCATTGTACATTCAAGAAATGTACATCAAAACGTACACATTTTCATTCTACACTCAAGAAATGTACATCAAAACATACACATTTTCATTGTACACTCAAGAAATGTACATCAAAACATACACATTTTCAGTGTACATTCAAGAAATGTACATTTAAACATACACATTTTCATTGTACATTCAGGAAATGTACATCAAAACATACACATTTTCATTGTACATTCAAGAAATGTACATCAAAACATACACATTTTCATTGTACACTCAAGAAATGTACATCAAAACATACACATTTTCAGTGTACATTCAAGAAATGTACATTTAAACATACACATTTTCATTACACATTCAAGAAATGTACATCAAAACATACACATTTTCATTGTACATTCTAGAAATATACATCAAAACATACACATTTTCATTGTATATACAAGAAATGTACATCAAAATATACACATTTTCATTGTACGCTCAAGAAATGTACATCAAAACATACACATTTTCAGTGTACATTCAAGAAATGTATATCAAAACATACACATTTTCATTGTACATTCCAGAAATGTACAACAAAACATACACATTTTCAGTGTACATTCAAGAAATGTATATCAAAAAATACACATTTTCAGTGTACATTCAAGAAATATACATCAAAACATACACATTTTCATTGTACATTCAAGAAATGTACATCAAAACATACACATTCTCATTGTACATTCAAGAAATGTACATCAAAACATACACATTTTCATTGTACACTCAAGAAATGTACATCAAAACATACACATTTTCATTGTACACTCAAGAAATGTACATCAAAACATACACATTTTCATTGTACATTACAGAAATGTACATCAAAACCTACACATTTTCAGTGTAGATTCAAGAAATGTACATCAAAACATACACATTTTCATTGTACGCTCAAGAAATGTACATCAAAACATACACATTTTCATTGTGCACTAAAGAAATGTACATCAAAACATACACATTTTCAGTGTACATTCAAGAAATGTACATCAAAACATACACATTTTCATTGTATATTCAAGAAATGTAGATCAAAACATACACATTTTCATTGTACATTCAAGAAATGTACATCAAAACATACACATTTTCATTGTACATTCAACAAATGTACATCAAAACATACACATTTTCATTGTACATTCAATAAATGTACATCAAAACATACACATTTTCATTGTATATACAAGAAATGTACATCAAAACATACACATTTTCAGTGTACATTCAAAAAATGTACATCAAAACATACACATTTTCATTGTATATACCAGAAATGTACACCAAAACATACACATTTTCATTATATATACAACAAATATACATCAAAACATACACATTTTCAGTGTACATTCAAGAAATGTACATCACAACATATACATTTTCATTGTATATACAAGAAATGTACATCAAAACATACACATTTTCAGTGTACATTCAAGAAATGTACATGAAAATATATACATTTTCATTGTATATACAAGAAATGTACATCAAAACATACACATTTTCAGTGTACATTCAAGAAATGTACATGAAAACATATACATTTTCATTGTACATTCAAGAAATGTATATCAAAACATACACATTTTCAGATTACATTCAAGAAATGTACATCAAAACATACACATTTTCATTGTACATTCAAGAAATGTACATCAAAACATACACATTTTCATTGTACATTCAAGAAATGTACATCAAAACATAAACATTTTCATTGTACATTCAAGAAATGTACATCAAAACATACACATTCGCATTGTACATTCAAGAAATGTACATCAAAACATGCACATTTTGATTGTACACTCAAGAAATGTTCATCAAAACATACACATTTTCATTGTACACTCAAGAAATGTACATCAAAACATACACATTTTCATTGTACATTCAAGAAATGTATATCAAAACATACACATTTTCATTGTACATTCAAGAAATGTACATCAAAACATACACATTTTCATTGTACATTCAAGAAATGTACATCAAAACATACACATTTTCATTGTACATTCAAAGAATGTACATCAAAACATACACATTTTCATTGTACATTCAAGAAATGTACATCAAAACACACATTTTCAGTGTACATTCAAGAAATGTACATCAAAACATACACATTTTCATTGTATATTCAAGAAATGTAGATCAAAACATACACCTTTTCATTGTACACTCAAGAAATGTACATCAAAACATACACATTTTCATTGTACACTCAAGAAATGTACATCAAAACATACACTTTTTCATTGTACATTCAAGAAATGTATATCAAAACATACACATTTTCATTGTACATTCAACAAATGTACATCAAAACATACACATTTTCATTGTACATTCAAAAATGTACATCAAAACATACACATTTTCATTGTATATACAAGAAATGTACATCAAAACATACACATTTTCAGTGTACATTCAAAAAATGTACATCAAAGCATACACATTTTCATTGTATATACCAGAAATGTACATCAAAACATACACATTTTCATTGTATATACAAGAAATATACATCAAAACATACACATTTTCAGTGTACATTCAAGAAATGTACATCAAAACATATACATTTTCATTGTATATACAAGAAATGTACATCAAAACATACACATTTTCAGTGTACATTCAAGAAATGTACATGAAAACATATACATTTTCATTGTACATTCAAGAAATGTATATCAAAACATACACATTTTCAGATTACATTCAAGAAATGTACATCAAAACATACACATTTTCATTGTACATTCAAGAAATGTACATCAAAACATACACATTTTCATTGTACATTCAAGAAATGTACATCAAAACATAAACATTTTCATTGTACATTCAAGAAATGTACATCAAAACATACACATTCTCATTGTACAATCAAGAAATGTACATCAAAACATGCACATTTTGATTTACACTCAAGAAATGTTCATCAAAACATACACATTTTCATTGTACACTCAAGAAATGTACATCAAAACATACACATTTTCATTGTACATTCAAGAAATGTATATCAAAACATACACATTTTCATTGTACATTCAAGAAATGTACATCAAAACATACACATTTTCATTGTACATTCAAGAAATGTACATCAAAACATACACATTTTCATTGTACATTCAAGAAATGTACATCAAAACACACATTTTCAGTGTACATTCAAGAAATGCATATCAAATCATACACATTTTCAGTGTACATTCAAGAAATGTACATCAAAACATACAAATTTTCATTGCATATTCAAGAAATGTATATCAAAACCTACACATTTTCAGTGTACATTCAAGAAATGTACATCAAAACATACACATTTTCATTGTACACTCAAGAAATGTACATCAAAACATACACATTTTCATTGTATATACCAGAAATGTACATCAAAACATACACATTTTCATTGTATATACAAGAAATGTACATCAAAACATACACATTTTCAGTGTACATTCAAGAAATGTACATCAAAACATATACATTTTCATTGTATATACAAGAAATGTACATCAAAACATACACATTTTCAGTGTACATTCAAGAAATGTACATGAAAACATATACATTTTCATTGTACATTCAAGAAATGTATATCAAAACATACACATTTTCAGTGTACATTCAAGAAACGTACATCAAAACATACACATTTTCATTGTATATACAAGAAATGTACATCAAAACATACACATTTTCATTGTGCACTAAAGAAATGTACATCAAAACATACACATTTTCAGTGTACATTCAAGAAATGTACATCAAAACATACACATTTTCATTGTACATTCAAGAAATGTAGATCAAAACATACACATTTTCATTGTACATTCAAGAAATGTACATCAAAGCATACACATCTTCATTGTACACTCAAGAAATGTACATCAAAACATACACATTTTCATTGTACACTCAAGAAATGTACATCAAAACATACACTTTTTCATTGTACATTCAAGAAATGTATAACAAAAAATACACATTTTCAGTGTACATTCAAGAAATGTACATCAAAACAAACACATTTTCATTGTACACTAAAGAAATGTACATCAAAACATACACATTTTCATTGTACAGTCAAGAAATATACATCAAAACATACACATTTTCATTGTACATTCAAGAAATGTACATCAAAACATACACATTTTCATTGTACACTCAAGAAATGTACATCAAAACATACACATTTTCATTGTACATTCAAGAAATGTACATCAAAACATACACATTTTCATTGTACACTCAAGAAATGTTCATCAAAACATACACATTTTCATTGTACATTCAAGAAATGTACATCAAAACATACACATTTTCATTGTACACTCAAGAAATGTATTTCAAAACATACACATTTTCAGGGTACATTCAAGAAATGTGTATCAAAACATACACATTTTCATTGTACATTTAAGAAATGTACATCAAAACATACACATTTTCATTGTACATTCAAGAAATGTACAACAAAACATACACATTTTCATTGTACACTCAAGAAATGTACATCAAAACATACACATTTTCAGTGTACATTCAAGAAATGTACATTTAAACATACACATTTTCATTGTACATTCAAGAAATGTACATCAAACCATACACATTTTCATTGTATATACAAGAAATGTACATCAAAACATACACATTTTCATTGTACGCTCAAGAAATGTACATCAAAACATACACATTTTCATTGTACACTCAAGAAATGTACATCAAAACATACACATTTTCATTGTACACTCAAGAAATGTTCATCAAAACATACACATTTTCATTGTACATTCAAGAAATGTACATCAAAACATACACATTTTCATTGTACACTCAAGAAATGTATTTCAAAACATACACATTTTCAGGGTACATTCAAGAAATGTAAATCAAAACATACACACTTTCATTGTACATTCAAGAAATGTACACCAAAACATACACATTTTCATTGTACATTCAAGAAATGTACATCAAAACATACACATTTTCATTGTACACTCAAGAAATGTACATCAAAACATACACATTTTCAGTGTACATTCAAGAAATGTACATTTAAACATACACATTTTCATTGTACATTCAAGAAATGTACATCAAAACATACACATTTTCATTGTACATTCTAGAAATATACATTAAAACATACACATTTTCATTGTATATACAAGAAATGTACATCAAAACATACACATTTTCATTGTACACTCAAGAAATGTACATCAAAACATACACATTTTAGGTGTACATTCAAGAAATGTACATTTAAACATACACATTTTCAGTGTACATTCAAGAAATGTACATTTAAACATACACATTTTCATTGATCGTTCAAGAAATGTACATCAAAACATACACATTTTCATTGTACATTCAAGAAATGTACATCAAAACATACACATTTTCATTGTACATTCAAGAAATGTACATCAAAACGTACACATTTTCATTGTACACTCAAGAAATGTACATCAAAACATACACATTTTCATTGTACACTCAAGAAATGTACATCACAACATACACATTTTCAGTGTACATTCAACAAATGTACATTTAAACATACACATTTTCATTGTGCATTCAAGAAATGTACATCAAAACATACACATTTTCATTGTACATTCTAGAAATATACATCAAGACATACACATTTTCATTGTGCACTCAAGAAATGTACATCAAAACATACACATTTTCAGTGTACATTCAAGAAATGTACATTTAAACATACACATTTTCAGTGTACATTCAAGAAATGTACATTTAAACATACACATTTTCATTGTACATTCAAGAAATGTACATCAAAACATACACATTTTCATTGTACATTAAAGAAATGTACATCAAAACATACACATTTTCATTGTACATTCAAGAAATGTAAATCAAAACATACACATTTTCATTGTACACTCAAGAAATGTACATCAAAACATACACATTTTCATTGTACATTCTAGAAATATACATCAAAACATACACATTTTCATTGTACATTCAAGAAATGTACATCAAAACATACACATTTTCATTGTACACTCAAGAAATGTACATCAAAACATACACATTTTCAGTGTACATTCAAGAAATGTACATTTAAACATACACATTTTCATTGTACATTCAAGAAATGTACATCAAAACATACACATTTTCATTGTACATTCTAGAAATATACATCAAAACATACACATTTTCATTGTATATACAAGAAATGTACATCAAAACATACACATTTTCATTGTACACGCAAGAAATGTACATCAAAACATACACATTTTCAGTGTACATTCAAGAAATGTATATCAAAACATACACATTTTCATTGTACATTCCAGAAATGTACAACAAAACATACACATTTTCAGTGTACATTCAAGAAATGTATATCAAAAAATACACATTTTCAGTGTACATTCAAGAAATATACATCAAAACATACACATTTTCATTGTACATTCAAGAAATGTACATCAAAACATACACATTCTCATTGTACATTCAAGAAATGTACATCAAAACTTACACATTTTCATTGTACACTCAAGAATTGTACATCAAAACATACACATTTTCATTGTACACTCAAGAAATGTACATCAAAACATACACATTTTCATTGTACATTAAAGAAATGTACATCAAAACCTACACATTTTCAGTGTAGATTCAAGAAATGTACATCAAAACATACACATTTTCATTGTACACTCAAGAAATGTACATCAAAACATACACATTTTCAGTGTACATTCAAGAAATGTACATCAAAACATACACATTTTCATTGTATATACCAGAAATGTACATCAAAACATACACATTTTCATTGTATATACAAGAAATGTACATCAAAACATACACATTTTCATTGTACATTCAAGAAATGTACATCAAAACATATACATTTTCATTGTATATACAAGAAATGTACATCAAAACATACACATTTTCAGTGTACATTCAAGAAATGTACATCAAAACATACACATTTTCAGTGTACATTCAAGAAATGTATATCAAAACATACACATTTGCAGTGTACATTCAAGAAATGTACATCAAAACATACACATTTTCAGTATACATTCAAGAAATGTATATGAAAACATATACATTTTCATTGTACATTCAAAAAATGTATATCAAAACATACACATTTTCAGTGTACATTCAAGAAATGTACATCAAAATATACACATTTTCAGTGTACATTCAAGAAATGTACATCAAAACATATACATTTTCATTGTATATACAAGAAATGTACATCAAAACATACACATTTTCAGTGTACATTCAAGAAATGTACATGAAAACATACACATTTTCAGTGTACATTCAAGAAATGTATATCAAAACATACACATTTACAGTGTACAATCAAGAAATGTACATCAAAACATACACATTTTCAGTATTCATTCAAGAAATGTACATGAAAACATATACATTTTCATTGTACATTCAAAAAATGTATATCAAAACATACACATTTTCAGTGTACATTCAAGAAATGTACATCAAAAGATACACATTTTCATTGTATATACAAGAAATGTACATCAAAACATACACAATTTCATTGTGCACTAAAAAAATGTACATCAAAACATACACATTTTCAGTGTACATTCAAGAAATGTACATCAAAACATACACATTTTCATTGTATATTCAAGAAATGTAGATCAAAACATACACATTTTCATTGTACATTCAAGAAATGTACATCAAAACATACACATTTTCATTGTACATTCAACAAATGTACATCAAAACATACACATTTTCATTGTACATTCAATAAATGTACATCAAAACATACACATTTTCATTGTATATACAAGAAATGTACATCAAAACATACACATTTTCAGTGTACATTCAAAAAATGTACATCAAAACATACACATTTTCATTGTATATACCAGAAATGTACATCAAAACATACACATTTTCATTGTATATACAAGAAATATACATCAAAACATACACATTTTCAGTGTACATTTAAGAAATGTACATCAAAACATATACATTTTCATTGTATATACAAGAAATGTACATCAAAACATACACATTTTCAGTGTACATTCAAGAAATGTACATGAAAACATATACATTTTCATTGTACATTCAAGAAATGTATATCAAAACATACACATTTTCATTGTACATTCAAGAAATGTACATCAAAACATACACATTTTCATTGTAATTTCAAGAAATGTACATCAAAACATAAACATTTTCATTGTACATTTAAGAAATGTACATCAAAACATAAACATTTTCATTGTACATTCAAGGAATGTACATCAAAACATACACATTTTCATTGTACATTCAAGAAATGTATATCAAAACATACACATTTTCAGTGTACATTCAAGAAATGTACATCGAAACATACAAATTTTCATTGTATATACAAGAAATGTACATCGAAACATACACATTTTCATTGTACATTAAAGAAATGTACATCGAAACCTACAGATTTTCAGTGTACATTCAAGAAATGTACATCAAAACATACACATTTTCATTGTACACTCAAGAAATGTACATCAAAACATACACATTTTCAGTGTACATTCAAGAAATGTACATCAAAACATACACATTTTCATTGTATATACCAGAAATGTACATCAAAACATACATATTTTCATTGTATATACAAGAAATGTACATCAAAACATACACATTTTCAGTGTACATTCAAGAAATGTACATCAAAACATATACATTTTCATTGTATATACAAGAAATGTACATCAAAACATACACATTTTCAGTGTACATTCAAGAAACGTACATGAAAACATATACATTTTCATTGTACATTCAAGAAATGTATATCAAAACATACACATTTTCAGATTACATTCAAGAAATGTACATCAAAACATACACATTTTCATTGTATATACAAGAAATGTACATCAAAACATACACATCTTCATTGTACACTAAAGAAATGTACATCAAAACATACACACTTTCAGTGTACATTCAAGAAACGTACATCAAAAAATACACATTTATATTGTACATTCAAGAAATGTACATCAAAACATACACATTTTCATTGTACATTAAAGAAATGTACATCAAAACATACACATTTTCATTGTACATTCAAGGAATGTTCATCAAAACATACACATTTTCATTGTACATTCAAGAAATGTACATCAAAACACACACATTTTCATTGTACACTCAAGAATTGTACATCAAAACATACACATTTTGAGTGTACCTTCAAGAGATATACATCAAAACATGCACATTTTCATTGTATATTCCAGAAATGTACATCAAAACATACACATTTTCATTGTATATACAAGAAATATATATCAAAGCATACACATTTTCATTGTATATACCAGAAATGTACATCAAAACATACACATTTTCATTGTACATTCAAGAAATGTACATCAAAACATACACATTTTCATTGTATATACCAGGAATGTACTTCAAGACATACACATTTTCATTGTACATTCAAGAAATGTACATCAAAACATACACATTTTCATTGTATATACCAGAAATGTACATCAAAACATACACACTTTCATTGTACATTCAAGAAATGTACATCAAAACATACACATTCTGACTGCACATTCTAGAAATATACATCAAAACATACACATTTTCATTGCATATACCAGAAATGCACATCAAAACATATACATTTTCATTGTACATTCAAGAACTGTACATGAAAACATACACATTTTCAGTGTACATTCAAGAAATGTATATCAAAAAATACACATTTTCAGTGTACATTCAAGAAATGTACATCAAAGCAAACACATTTTCATTGTACACTAAAGAAATGTACATCAAAACGTACACATTTTCATTGTACATTCAAGAAATGCACATCAAAACATACGAATTTTCATTGTACACTCAAGAAATATACATCAGAACATACACATTTTCATTGTACATTCAAGAAATGTACATCAAAACATACACATTCTCATTGTACATTCAAGAAATGTACATCAAAACATACACATTTTGATTGTACACTCAAGAAATGTACATCAAAACATACACATTTTCATTGTACACTCAAGAAATGTACATCAAAACATACACATTTTCATTGTACATTCAAGAAATGTATATCAAAACATACACATTTTCATTGTACATTCAAGAAATGTACATCAAAACATACACATGTTCATTGTACATTCAAGAAATGTACATCAAAATATACACATTTTCATTGTACATTCAAAGAATGTACATAAAAACTTACACATTTTCATTGTACATTCAAGAAATGTACATCAAAACACACAGATTTTCAGTGTACATTCAAGAAATGCATATCAAAACATACACATTTTCAGTGTACATTCAAGAAATGTACATCAAAACATACAAATTTTCATTGTATATACAAGAAATGTACATCAAAACATACACATTTTCATTGTACATTAAAGAAATGTACATCAAAACCTACACATTTTCAGTGTACATTCAAGAAATGTACATCAAAGCATACACATTTTCATTGTACACTCAAGAAATGTACATCAAAACATACACATTTTCAGTGTACATTCAAGAAATGTACATCAAAACATACACATTTTCATTGCATATACCAGAAATGTACATCAAAACATACACATTTTCATTGTATATACAAGAAATGTACATGAAAACATATACACTTTCATTGTACATTCAAGAAATGTATATCAAAACATACACATTTTCAGATTACATTCAAGAAATGTACATCAAAACATACACATTTTCATTGTATATACAAGAAATGTACATCAAAACATACACATTTTCAGTGTACATTCAAGAAATGTACATCAAAACATACACATTTTCATTGTATATACAAGAAATGTACATCAAAACATACACATTTTCAGTGTACATTCAAGAAATGTACATCAAAACATATACATTTTCATTGTATATACAAGAAATGTACATCAAAACATACACATTTTCAGTGTACATTCAAGAAATGTATATCAAAGCATACACATTTACAGCGTACATTCAAGAAATGTACATCAAAACATACACATCTTCAGTATACATTCAAGAAATGTACATGAAAACATATACATTTTCATTGTACATTCAAGAAATGTATATCAAAACATACACATTTTCAGTGTACATTCAAGAAATGTACATCTAAACATACACATTTTCATTGTATATACAAGAAATGTACATCAAAACATACACATTTTCATTGTACACTAAAGAAATGTACATCAAAACATACACATTTTCATTGTACATACTAGAAATATACATCAAAACATACACATTTTCATTGTACATTCAAGAAATGTACATCAAAACATACACATTTTCATTGTACACTCAAGAAATGTACATCAAAACATACACATTTTCAGTGTACATTCAAGAAATGTACATTTAAACATACACATTTTCATTGTACATTCAAGAAATGTACATCAAAACATACACATTTTCATTGTACATTCTAGAAATATACATCAAAACATACACATTTTCATTGTATATACAAGAAATGTACATCAAAACATACACATTTTCATTGTACACTCAAGAAATGTACATCAAAACATACACATTTTCAGTGTACATTCAAGAAATGTATATCAAAACATACACATTTTCATTGTACATTCCAGAAATGTACAACAAAACATACACATTTTCAGTGTACATTCAAGAAATGTATATCAAAAAATACACATTTTCAGTGTACATTCAAGAAATATACATCAAAACATACACATTTTCATTGTACATTCAAGAAATGTACATCAAAACATACACATTCTCATTGTACATTCAAGAAATGTACATCAAAACATACACATTTTCATTGTACACTGAAGAATTGTACATCAAAACATACACATTTTCATTGTACACTCAGGAAATGTACATCAAAACATACACATTTTCATTGTACATTAAAGAAATGTACATCAAAACCTACACATCTTCAGTGTAGATTCAAGAAATGTACATCAAAACATACACATTTTCATTGTACACTCAAGAAATGTACATCAAAACATACACATTTTCAGTGTACATTCAAGAAATGTACATCAAAACATACACATTTTCATTGTATATACCAGAAATGTACATCAAAACATACACATTTTCATTGTATATACAAGAAATGTACATCAAAACATACACATTTTCATTGTACATTCAAGAAATGTACATCAAAACATATACATTTTCATTGTATATACAGGAAATGTACATCAAAACATACACATTTTCAGTGTACATTCAAGAAATCTACATCAAAACATACACATTTTCAGTGTACATTCAAGAAATGTATATCAAAACATACACATTTGCAGTGTACATTCAAGAAATGTACATCAAAACATACACATTTTCATTATACATTCAAGAAATGTACATGAAAACATATACATTTTCATTGTACATTCAAAAAATGTATATCAAAACATACACATTTTCAGTGTACATTCAAGAAATGTACATCAAAACATACACATTTTCAGTGTACATTCAAGAAATGTACATCAAAACATATACATTTTCATTGTATATACAAGAAATGTACATCAAAACATACACATTTTCAGTGTACATTCAAGAAATGTACATCAAAACATACACATTTTCAGTGTACATTCAAGAAATGTACATGAAAACATACACATTTTCATTGTACATTCAAAAAATGTACATCAAAACATACACATTTTCATTGTATATACCAGAAATGTACATCAAAACATACACATTTTCATTGTATATACAAGAAATATACATCGAATGCAATAATTCGGATACTGTCACTCACTAGTAGTAGTATTCGCTAATCGAAATTTCATGCATTCGAATGCAATATTTCGGATACTGTCACTCACTACTAGTAGTATTCGCTAATCGAAATCTCATGCATTCGAATGCAAGTTCTCGGATACTGTCACTCACTAGTAGTAGTATTCGCTAATCGAAATTTCATGCATTCGAATGCAATAATTCGGATACTGTCACTCACTAGTAGTAGTATTCGCTAATCGAAATCTCATGCATTCGAATGCAATAATTCGGATACTGTCACCCACTATTAGCATTATTCGCTAATCGAAATCTCATGCATTCGAATGCAAGTTCTCGGATACTGTCACTCACAAGTAGTAGTATTCGCTAATCGAAATTTCATGCATTCGAATGCAAGTTCTCGGATACTGTCACTCACTAGTAGTAGTATTCGCTAATCGAAATTTCATGCATTCGAATGCAAGTTCTCGGATACTGTCACTCACTAGTAGTAGTATTCGCTTATCGAAATTTCATGCATTCGAATACAAGTTCTCGGATACTGTCACTCACTAGTAGTAGTATTCGCTAATCGAAATCTCATGCAATCGAATGCAGGTTCTCGGATACTGTCACTCACTAGTAGTAGTATTCGCTAATCGAAATCTCTTGCATTCGAATGCAAGTTCTCGGATACTGTCACTCACTAGTAGTAGTATTCGCTAATCGAAATCTCTTGCATTCGAATGCAAGTTCTCGGAAACTGTCTCTCACTAGTAGTAGTATTCGCTAATCGAAATCTCATGCATTCGAATGCAAGTTCTCGGATACTGTCACTCACTAGTAGTAGTATTCGCAAATCGAAATCTCTTTCATTCGAATGTAAGTTCTCGGAAACTGTCACTCACTAGTAGTAGTATTCGCTAATCGAAATCTCATGCATTCGTATGCAAGTTCTCGGATACTGTCACCCACTAGTAGTAGTATTCGCTAATCGAAATCTCTTGCATTCGAATGCAATAATTCGGATTCTTTCACTCACTAGTAGTAGTATTCGCTAATCGAAATCTCTTGCATTCGAATGCAAGTTCTCGGATACTGTCACTTACTAGTAGTAGCATTCGCTAATCGAAATCTCATGCATTCGAATGCAATAATTCGGATACTGTCACTCACTAGTAGTAGCATTCGCTAATCGAAATGTCTTGCATTCGAATGCAATAATTCGGATACTGTCACTCACTAGTAGTAGTAATCGCTAATCGAAATTTCATGCATTCGAATGCAAGTTCTCGGATACTGTCACTCACTAGTAGTAGTATTCGCTAATCGAAATCTCATGCATTCGAATGCAAGTTCTCGGATACTGTCACTCACTAGTAGTAGTATTCGCTAATCGAAATCTCTTGCATTCGAATGCAAGTTCTCGGATACTGTCACTCACTAGTAGTAGTATTCGCTAATCGAAATCTCTTGCATTCGAATGCAAGTTCTCGGATACTGTCACTCACTAGTAGTAGTATTCGCTAATCGAAATCTCTTGCATTCGAATGCAAGTTCTCGGAAACTGTCACTCACTAGTAGTAGTATTTGCTAATCGAAATCTCATGCATTCGAATGCAAGTTCTCGGATACTGTCACTCACTAGTAGTAGTATTCGCAAATCGAAATCTCTTGCATTTCGAATGCAAGTTCTCGGAAACTGTCACTCACTAGTAGTAGTATTCGCTAATCGAAGTCTCATGCATTCGAATGCAAGTTCTCGGATACTGTCACTCACTAGTAGTAGTATTCGCTAATCGAAATCTCTTGCATTCGAATGCAATAATTCGGATTCTTTCACTCACTAGTAGTAGTATTCGCTAATCGAAATCGTTTGCATTCGAATGCAATAATTCGGATTCTTTCACTCACTAGTAGTAGTATTCGCTAATCGAAGTCTCATGCATTCGAATGCAATAATTCGGATACTGTCACTCACTAGTAGTAATATTCGCTAATCGAAATCTCATGCATTCGAATGCAATAATTCGGATACTGTCACTTACTAGTAGTAGTATTCGCTAATCGAAATCTCATGCATTCGAATGCAATAATTCGGATACTGTCACTCACTAGTAGTAGAATTCGCTAATCGAAATCTCTTGCATTCGAATGCAATAATTCGGATACTGTCACTCACTAGTAGTAGTAATCGCTAATCGAAATTTCATGCATTCGAATGCAAGTTCTCGGATACTGTCACTGACTAGTAGTAGTATTCGCTAATCGAAATCTCATAAATTCGAATGCAAGTTCTCGGATACTGTCACTCACTAGTAGTAGTATCCGCTAATCGAAATTTCATGCATTCGAATGCAATAATTCGGATACTGTCACTCACTAGTAGCAGTAATCGCTAATCGAAATTTCATGCATTCCAGTGCAATATTTCGGATACTGTCACTCACTAGTAGTAGTATTCGCTAATCGAAATCTCATGCATTCGAATGCAAGTTCTCGGATACTGTCACTCACTAGTAGTAGTATTCGCTAATCGAAATTTCATGCATTCGAATGCAATAATTCGGATACTGTCACTCACTAGTAGTAGTATTCGCTAATCGAAATCTCATGCATTCGAATGCAATAATTCGGATACTGTCACCCACTATTAGCATTATTCGCTAATCGAAATCTCATGCATTCGAATGCAAGTTCTCGGATACTGTCACTCACTAGTAATAGTATTCGCTAATCGAAATTTCATGCATTCGAATGCAAGTTCTCGGATACTGTCACTCACTAGTAGTAGTATTCGCTAATCGAAATTTCATGCATTCGAATGCAAGTTCTCGGATACCTTCACTCACTAGTAGTAGTATTCGCTAATCGAAATTTCATGCATTCGAATGCAAGTTCTCGGATACTGTCACTCACTAGTAGTAGTATTCGCTAATCGAAATCTCATGCATTCGAATGCAAGTTCTCGGATACTGTCACTCACTAGTAGTAGTATTCGCAAATCGAAATCTCTTGCATTCGAATGCAAGTTCTCGGAAACTGTCACTCACTAGTAGTAGTATTCGCTAATCGAAATCTCATGCATTCGAATGCAAGTTCTCGGATACTGTCACTCACTAGTAGTAGTATTCGCTAATCGAAATTTCATGCATTCGAATGCAAGTTCTCGGATACTGTCACTCACTAGTAGTAGTATTCGCTAATCGAAATTTCATGCATTCGAATGTAAGTTCTCGGATACCTTCACTCACTAGTAGTAGTATTCGCTAATCGAAATTTCATGCATTCGAATGCAAGTTCTCGGATACTGTCACTCACTAGTAGTAGTATTCGCTAATCGAAATCTCATGCATTCGAATGCAAGTTCTCGGATACTGTCACTCACTAGTAGTAGTATTCGCAAATCGAAATCTCTTGCATTCGAATGCAAGTTCTCGGAAACTGTCACTCACTAGTAGTAGTATTCGCTAATCGAAATCTCATGCATTCGAATGCAAGTTCTCGGATACTGTCACTCACTAGTAGTAGTATTCGCTAATCGAAATCTCTTGCATTCGAATGCAATAATTCGGATTCTTTCACTCACTAGTAGTAGTATTCGCTAATCGAAATCTCTTGCATTCGAATGCAATAATTCGGATACTGTCACTCGCTAGTAGTAGCAAGTGCTAATCGAAATCTGTTGCATTCGAATGCAATAATTCGGATACTGTCACTCACTAGTAGTAGTAATCGCTAATCGAAATTTCATGCATTCGAATGCAAGTTCTCGGATACTGTCACTCACTAGTAGTAGTATTCGCTAATCGAAATCTCATGCATTCGAATGCAAGTTCACGGATACTGTCACTCACTAGTAGTAGTATTCGCTAATCGAAATCTCTTGCATTCGAATGCAAGTTCTCGGATACTGTCACTCACTAGTAGTAGTATTCGCTAATCGAAATCTCTTGCATTCGAATGCAAGTTCTCGGATACTGTCACTCACTAGTAGTAGTATTCGCTAATCGAAATCTCTTGCATTCGAATGCAAGTTCTCGGAAACTGTCACTCACTAGTAGTAGTATTCGCTAATCGAAATCTCATGCATTCGAATGCAAGTTCTCGGATACTGTCACTCACTAGTAGTAGTATTCGCAATATCGAAATCTCTTGCATTCGAATGCAAGTTCTCGGAAACTGTCACTCACTAGTAGTAGTATTCGCTAATCGAAATCTCATGCATTCGAATGCAAGTTCTCGGATACTGTCACTCACTAGTAGTAGTATTCGCTAATCGAAATCTCTTGCATTCGAATGCAATAATTCGGATTCTTTCACTCACTAGTAGTAGTATTCGCTAATCGAAATCTCTTGCATTCGAATGCAAGTCCTCGGATACTGTCACTCACTAGTAGTAGTATTCGCTAATCGAAATTTCATGCATTCGAATGCAATAATTCGGATACTGTCACTCACTAGTAGTAATATTCGCTAATCGAAATCTCATGCATTCGAATGCAATAATTCGGATACTGTCACTTACTAGTAGTAGTATTCGCTAATCGAAATCTCATGCATTCGAATGCAATAATTCGGATACTGTCACTCACTAGTAGTAGCATTCGCTAATCGAAATCTCTTGCATTCGAATGCAATAATTCGGATACTGTCACTCACTAGTAGTAGTAATCGCTAATCGAAATTTCATGCATTCGAATGCAAGTTCTCCGATACTGTCACTCACTAGTAGTAGTATTCGCTAATCGAAATCTCATGCATTCGAATGCAAGTTCTCGGATACTGTCACTCACTAGTAGTAGTATCCGCTAATCGAAATTTCATGCATTCGAATGCAATAATTCGGATACTGTCACTCACTAGTAGTAGTATTCGCTAATCGAAATCTCTTGCATTCGAATGCAATAATTCGGATACTGTCACTCGCTAGTAGTAGCATTCGCTAATCGAAATCTCTTGCATTCGAATGCAATAATTCGGATACTGTCACTCACTAGTAGTAGTAATCGCTAATCGAAATCTCTTGCATTCGAATGCAAGTTCTCGGATCCTGTCACTCACTAGTAGTAGTATTCGCTAATCGAAATCTCTTGCATTCGAATGCAAGTTCTCGGATACTGTCACTCACTAGTAGTAGTATTCGCTAAACGAAATCTCTTGAATTCGAATGCAAGTTCTCGGAAACTGTCACTCACTAGTGGTAGTATTCGCTAATCGAAATCTCATGCATTCGAATGCAAGTTCTCGGATACTGTCACTCACTAGTAGTAGTATTCGCAAATCGAAATCTCTTGCATTCGAATGCAAGTGCTCGGAAACTGTCAGTCACTAGTAGTAGTATTCGCTAATCGAAATCTCATGCATTCGAATGCAAGTTCTCGGATACTGTCACTCACTAGTAGTAGTATTCGCTAATCGAAATCTCTTGCATTCGAATGCAATAATTCGGATTCTTTCACTCACTAGTAGTAGTATTCGCTAATCGAAATCTCTTGCATTCGAATGCAATAATTCGGATACTGTCACTCGCTAGTAGTAGCATTCGCTAATCGAAATCTCTTGCATTCGAATGCAATAATTCGGATACTGTCACTCACTAGTAGTAGTAATCGCTAATCGAAATTTCATGCATTCGAATGCAAGTTCTCGGATACTGTCACTCACTAGTAGTAGTATTCGCTAATCGAAATCTCATGCATTCGAATGCGAGAGGATCCGGAACCTGAATTTGCTACAACGCATCTGGTACCTGCATACTTATGGTCTAAGCAAAATCTGGTATGTGGCACAGATTCTGCCGATTGCAAAACGTGACGCACAGAAATTGGAACAACTCCTTGGTTACTTTTTTTGGACTGGAAAAGCATATAAGGTGAGCCGGCCTCAACTACGTTTGCCTCCGTCCAAAGGTGGTTGCGGCTTAGTGGACATTGCCAAGAAATGCATGGCCTTATTGGGGAAAACCGCCACACAATCATTGCGCGGATCTGGCTCATCCATTGACCAAAATTTCTGGAAGGAACAGCTGCATAACCCTCAGGTGGCACTCAACGGATTTAAACCCACTGTCCTTCACCTAAAACGAATTCTGGACAACAACGATGACATTACGGCCTTCGAATGCACCCGGAACCACTACCGTATGCTCACGACAGTGCATCTGGTGCCCAGAGTGGCAGAGAAATATACCAGGGAGTGGAAAGTGATCTGGAAGAATTTATTTTGTAAACATGTGCCCAGTGATTGGCAGGAAACCACCTATGAAGTATTAAATGAGACTATACCGACAGCGGATAAACTCTGGCGACACGGAAGGGCACAGTCAAACCAATGTCCATCTTGTGCCGCCGTCGACACACTGGACCACCGGATTGCTTCCTGTAAGCAGGTTGAAGTCATCTGGGTAGAGCTCAGGACCTACGTCGCCAAATGGTGCCCACCGCAAGCTCCACCATGCCTTGAGAAGCTCCAGCGTTTGGAATTTCATTTTCAGAATACTGCACTCCAACGCTGTGTAGTTTGGCTGGTAATGGGAACAATGTACTGGATCCTCAAACAGAATAATGGCCCAGTGGCGCAGAGGAAGGATTGGGTCAGTTTTCTGAGACAGGCACGCTGGCAACTGATAACTTCTGGTCTTAGCAAATCAATGCAGCCGTACATAACACGCCTTGCACTTTAAATACGACAATGCAACTATAATCAAAATAATATATACATATCAAAAAAAAAAAAAATAAAAAATAAATAAAAAAAAAATAAAATAAAAAATAAAAAACAAGCTAACTTTGAGTATCTGTTATGAAAATAAATGACCATGTGTCACCTAAAAAAAAATAAAAAATAAAAAAAAAAAAAAAAATAAGAAAAAATTTAAAAAAAAAAAATAAAAATAAAAATAAAAAAAATGCAAGTTCTCGGATACTGTCACTCACCAGTAGTAGTATTCGCTAATCGAAATCTCTTGCATTCGAATGCAATAATTCGGATACTGTCACTCACTAGTAGTAGTAATCGCTAATCGAAATCTCTTGCAATCGAATGCAAGTTCTCGGATCCTGTCACTCACTAGTAGTAGTATTCGCTAATCGAAATCTCTTGCATTCGAATGCAAGTTCTCGGATACTGTCACTCACTAGTAGTAGTATTCGCTAAACGAAATCTCTTGAATTCGAATGCAAGTTCTCGGAAACTGTCACTCACTAGTGGTAGTATTCGCTAATCGAAATCTCATGCATTCGAATGCAAGTTCTCGGATACTGTCACTCACTAGTAGTAGTATTCGCAAATCGAAATCTCTTGCATTCGAATGCAAGTTCTCGGAAACTGTCAGTCACTAGTAGTAGTATTCGCTAATCGAAATCTCATGCATTCGAATGCAAGTTCTCGGATACTGTCACTCACTAGTAGTAGTATTCGCTAATCGAAATCTCTTGCATTCGAATGCAATAATTCGGATTCTTTCACTCACTAGTAGTAGTATTCGCTAATCGAAATCTCTTGCATTCGAATGCAATAATTCGGATACTGTCACTCGCTAGTAGTAGCATTCGCTAATCGAAATCTCTTGCAATCGAATGCAATAATTCGGATACTGTCACTCACTAGTAGTAGTAATCGCTAATCGAAATTTCATGCATTCGAATGCAAGTTCTCGGATACTGTCACTCACTAGTAGTAGTATTCGCGAATCGAAATCTCATGCATTCGAATGCAAGTTCTCGGATACTGTCACTCACCAGTAGTAGTATTCGCTAATCGAAATCTCTTGCATTCGAATGCAAGTTCTCGGATACTGTCACTCACTAGTAGTAGTATTCGTTAATCGAAATCTCTTGCATTCGAATGCAAGTTCTCGGATACTGTCACTCACTAGTAGTAGTATTCGCTAATCGAAATCTCTTGCATTCGAATGCAAGTTCTCGGAAACTGTCACTCACTAGTAGTAGTATTCGCTAATCGAAATTTCATGCATTCGAATGCAAGTTCTCGGATACTGTCACTCACTAGTAGTAGTATTCGCAAATCGAAATCTCTTGCATTCGAATGCAAGTTCTCGGAAACTGTCACTCACTAGTAGTAGTATTCGCTAATCGAAATCTCATGCATTCGAATGCAAGTTCTCGGATACTGTCACTCACTAGTAGTAGTATTCGCTAATCGAAATCTCTTGCATTCGAATGCAATAATTCGGATTCTTTCACTCACTAGTAGTAGTATTCGCTAATCGAAATCTCTTGCATTCGAATGCAATAATTCGGATACTGTCACTCGCTAGTAGTAGCAAGTGCTAATCGAAATCTCTTGCATTTGAATGCAATAATTCGGATACTGTCACTCACTAGTAGTAGTAATCGCTAATCGAAATTTCATGCATTCGAATGCAAGTTCTCGGATACTGTCACTCACTGGTAGTAGTATTCGCTAATCGAAATCTCATGCATTCGAATGCAAGTTCACGGATACTGTCACTCACTAGTAGTAGTATTCGCTAATCGAAATCTCTTGCATTCGAATGCAAGTTCTCGGATACTGTCACTCACTAGTAGTAGTATTCGCTAATCGAAATCTCTTGCATTCGAATGCAAGTTCTCGGATACTGTCACTCACTAGTAGTAGTATTCGCTAATCGAAATCTCTTGCATTCGAATGCAAGTTCTCGGAAACTGTCACTCACTAGTAGTAGTATTCGCTAATCGAAATCTCATGCATTCGAATGCAAGTTCTCGGATACTGTCACTCACTAGTAGTAGTATTCGCAGATCGAAATCTCTTGCATTCGAATGCAAGTTCTCGGAAACTGTCACTCACTAGTAGTAGTATTCGCTAATCGAAATCTCATGCATTCGAATGCAAGTTCTTGGATACTGTCACTCACTAGTAGTAGTATTCGCTAATCGAAATCTCTTGCATTCGAATGCAATAATTCGGATTCTTTCACTCACTAGTAGTAGTATTCGCTAATCGAAATCTCTTGCATTCGAATGCAACTTCTCGGATACTGTCACTCACTAGTAGTAGTATTCGCTAATCGAAATTTCATGCATTCGAATACAATAATTCGGATACTGTCACTCACTAGTAGTAATATTCGCTAATCGAAATCTCATGCATTCGAATGCAATAATTCGCATACTGTCACTTACTAGTAGTAGTATTCGCTAATCGAAATCTCATGCATTCGAATGCAATAATTCGGATACTGTCACTCACTAGTAGTAGCATTCGCTGATCGAAATCTCTTGCATTCGAATGCAATAATTCGGATACTGTCACTCACTAGTAGTAGTAATCGCTAATCGAAATTTCATGCATTCGAATGCAAGTTCTCCGATACTGTCACTCACTAGTAGTAGTATCCGCTAATCGAAATTTCATGCATTCGAATGCAATAATTCGGATACTGTCACTCACTAGTAGTAGTATTCGCTAATCGAAATCTCTTGCATTCGAATGCAATAATTCGGATACTGTCACTCGCTAGTAGTAGCATTCGCTAATCGAAATCTCTTGCATTCGAATGCAATAATTCGGATACTGTCACTCACTGGTAGTAGTAATCGCTAATCGAAATCTCTTGCAATCGAATGCAAGTTCTCGGATCCTGTCACTCACTAGTAGTAGTATTCGCTAATCGAAATCTCTTGCATTCGAATGCAAGTTCTCGGATACTGTCACTCACTAGTAGTAGTATTCGCTAAACGAAATCTCTTGAATTCGAATGCAAGTTCTCGGAAACTGTCACTCACTAGTGGTAGTATTCGCTAATCGAAATCTCATGCATTCGAATGCAAGTTCTCGGATACTGTCACTCACTAGTAGTAGTATTCGCAAATCGAAATCTCTTGCATTCGAATGCAAGTTCTCGGAAACTGTCAGTCACTAGTAGTAGTATTCGCTAATCGAAATCTCATGCATTCGAATGCAAGTTCTCGGATACTGTCACTCACTAGTAGTAGTATTCGCTAATCGAAATCTCTTGCATTCGAATGCAATAATTCGGATTCTTTCACTCACTAGTAGTAGTATTCGCTAATCGAAATCTCTTGCATTCGAATGCAATAATTCGGATACTGTCACTCGCTAGTAGTAGCATTCGCTAATCGAAATCTCTTGCAATCGAATGCAATAATTCGGATACTGTCACTCACTAGTAGTAGTAATCGCTAATCGAAATTTCATGCATTCGAATGCAAGTTCTCGGATACTGTCACTCACTAGTAGTAGTATTCGCTAATCGAAATCTCATGCATTCGAATGCAAGTTCTCGGATACTGTCACTCACCAGTAGTAGTATTCGCTAATCGAAATCTCTTGCATTCGAATGCAAGTTCTCGGATACTGTCACTCACTAGTAGTAGTATTCGTTAATCGAAATCTCTTGCATTCGAATGCAAGTTCTCGGATACTGTCACTCACTAGTAGTAGTATTCGCTAATCGAAATCTCTTGCATTCGAATGCAAGTTCTCGGAAACTGTCACTCACTAGTAGTAGTATTCGCTAATCGAAATTTCATGCATTCGAATGCAAGTTCTCGGATACTGTCACTCACTAGTAGTAGTATTCGCAAATCAAAATCTCTTGCATTCGAATGCAAGTTCTCGGAAACTGTCACTCACTAGTAGTAGTATTCGCTAATCGAAATCTCATGCATTCGAATGCAAGTTCTCGGATACTGTCACTCACTAGTAGTAGTATTCGCTAATCGAAATCTCTTGCATTCGAATGCAATAATTCGGATTCTTTCACTCACTAGTAGTAGTATTCGCTAATCGAAATCTCTTGCATTCGAATGCAAGTTCTCGGATACTGTCACTCACTAGTAGTAGTATTCGCTAATCGAAATTTCATGCATTCGAATGCAATAATTCGGATACTGTCACTCACTAGTAGTACTATTCGCTAATCGAAATCTCATGCATTCGAATGCAATAATTCGGATACTGTCACTTACTAGTAGTAGTATTCGCTAATCGAAATCTCATGCATTCGAATGCAATAATTCGGATACTGTCACTCACTAGTAGTAGCATTCGCTAATCGAAATCTCTTGCATTCGAATGCAATAATTCGGATACTGTCACTCACTAGTAGTAGTAATCGCTAATCGAAATTTCATGCATTCGAATGCAAGTTCTCGGATACTGTCACTCACTAGTAGTAGTATTCGCTAATCGAAATCTCATGCATTCGAATGCAAGCTCTCGGATACTGTCACTCACCAGTAGTAGTATCCGCTAATCGAAATTTCATGCATTCGAATGCAATAATTCGGATACTGTCACTCACTAGTAGTAGTATTCGCTAATCGAAATTTCATGCATTCGAATGCAATATTTCGGATACTGTCACTCACTAGTAGTAGTATTCGCTAATCGAAATCAAATGCATTCGAATGCAAGTTCTCGGATACTGTCACTCACTAGTAGTAGTATTCGCTAATCGAAATTTCATGCATTCGAATGCAATAATTCGGATACTGTCACTCACTAGTAGTAGTATTCGCTAATCGAAATTTCATGCATTGGAATGCAATAATTCGGATACTGTCACTCACTAGTAGTAGTATTCGCTAATCGAAATCTCATGCATTCGAAAGCAATAATTCGGATACTGTCACCCACTATTAGCATTATTCGCTAATCGAAATCTCATGCATTCGAATGCAAGTTCTCTGATACTGTCACTCACTAGTAGTAGTATTCGCTAATCGAAATTTCATGCATTCGAATGCAAGTTCTCGGATACTGTCACTCACTAGTAGTAGTATTCGCTAATCGAAATTTCATGCATTCGAATGCAATAATTCGGACACTGTCACTCACTAGTAGTAGTATTCGTTAATCGAAATCGCATGCATTCGAATGCAAGTTCTCGGATACTGTCACTCACTAGTAGTAGTATTCGCTAATCGAAATTTCATGCATTCGAATGCAATAATTCGGATACTGTCACACACAAGTAGTAGTAGTATTCGCTAATCGAAATTTCATGCATTCGAATGCAATAATTCGGATACTGTCACTTACTAGTAGTAGTATTCGCTAATCGAAATTTCATGCATTCGAATGCAATAATTCGGATACTGTCACTCACTAGTAGTAGTATTCGCTTATCGAAATTTCATTTATTCGAATGCAAGTTCTCGGATACTGTCACTCACTAGTAGTAGTACTCGCTAATCGAAATCTCATGCATTCGAATGCAAGTTCTCGGATACTGTCACTCACTAGTAGTAGTATCCGCTAATCGAAATTTCATGCATTCGAATGCAATAATTCGGATATTGTCACTCACTAGTAGTAGTATTCGCTAATCGAAATTTCATGCATTCGAATGCAATATTTCGGATACTGTCACTCACTAGTAGTAGTATTCGCTAATCAAAATCTCTTGCATTCGAATGCAATAATTCGGATACTATCACTCACTAGTAGTAGTATTCGCTAATCGAAATCTCTTGCATTCGAATGCAATAATTCGGATACTGTCACTCACTAGTAGTAGTATTCGCTAATCGAAATCTTTTGCATTCGAAAGCATTAATTCGGAAACTGTCACTGACTAGTAGTAGTATTCGCTAAACGAAATCTCATGCATTCGAATGCAATAATTCGGATACTGTCACTCACTAGTAGTAGTATTCGCTAATTGAAATCTCATGCATTCGAATGCGAGTTCTCGGATACTGTCACTCACTAGTATCAGTATTCGCTAATCGAAATCTCATGCATTCGAATGCAAGTTCTCGGACACTGTCACTCACTAGTAGTAGTATTCGCTAATCGAAATCTCATGCATTCGAATGCAAGTTCTCGGATACTGTCACTCACTAGTAGTAGTATTCGCTAATCGAAATCTCATGCATTCGAATGCAAGTTCTCGGATACTGTCACTCACTAGTAGTAGTATTCGCTAATCGAAATCTCTTGCATTCGAATGCAATAATTCGGATTCTTTCACTCACTAGTAGAAGTATTCGCTAATCGAAATCTTTTGCATTCGAATGCAAGTTCTCGGATACTGTCACTCACTAGTAGTAGTATTCGCTAATCGAAATTTCATGCATTCGAATGCAATAATTCGGATACTGTCACTCACTAGTAGTAATATTCGCTAATCGAAATCTCATGCATTCGAATGCAATAATTCGGATACTGTCACTTACTAGTAGTAGTATTCGCTAATCGAAATCTCATGCATTCGACTGCAATAATTCGGATACTGTCACTCACTAGTAGTAGCATTCACTAATCGAAATCTCTTGCAATCGAATGCAATAATTCGGATACTGTCACTCACTAGTAGTAGTAATCGCTAATCGAAATTTCATGCATTCGAATGCAAGTTCTCGGATACTTTCACTCACTAGTAGTAGTATTCGCTAATCGAAATCTCATGCATTCGAATGCAAGTTCTCGGACACTGTCACTCACTAGTAGTAGTATCCGCTAATCGAAATTTCATGCATTCGAATGCAATAATTTGGATACTGTCACTCACTAGTAGTAGTATTCGCTAATCGAAATTTCATGCATTCGAATGCAATATTTCCGATACTGTCACTCACTAGTAATAGTATTCGCTAATCGAAATCTCATGCATTCGAATGCAAGTTCTCGGATACTGTCACTCACTAGTAGTAGTATTCGCTAATCGAAATTTCATGCATTCGAATGCAATAATTCGGATACTGTCACTCACTAGTAGTAGTATTCGCTAATCGAAATTTCATGCATTCGAATGCAATAATTCGGATACTGTCACTCACTAGTAGTAGTATTCGCTAATCGAAATCTCATGCATTCGAATGCAATAATTCGGATACTGTCACCCACTATTAGCATTATTCGCTAATCGAAATCTCATGCATTCGAATGCAAGTTCTCTGATACTGTCACTCACTAGTAGTAGTATTCGCTAATCGAAATTTCATGCATTCGAATGCAAGTTCTCGGATACTGTCACTCACTAGTAGTAGTATTCGCTAATCGAAATTTCATGCATTCAAATGCAATAATTCGGATACTGTCACTCACTAGTTGTAGTATTCGTTAACCGAAATCACATGCATTCGAATGCAAGTTCTCGGATACTGTCACTCACTAGTAGTAGTATTCGCTAATCGAAATTTCATGCATTCGAATGCAATAATTCGGATACTGTCACACACAAGGAGTAGTAGTATTCGCTAATCGAAATTTCATGCATTCGAATGCAATAATTCGGATACTGTCACTCACTAGTAGTAGTATTCGCTAATCGAAATTTCATGCATTCGAATGCAATAATTCGGATACTGTCACTCACTAGTAGTAGTATTCGCTTATCGAAATTTCATTCATTCGAATGCAAGTTCTCGGATACTGTCACTCACTAGTAGTAGTATTCGCTAATCGAAATCTCTTGCATTCGAATGCAATAATTCGGATTCATTCAGTCACTAGTAGTAGTATTCGCTAATCGAAATCTCTTGCATTCGAATGCAAGTTCTCGGATACTGTCACTCACTAGTAGTAGTATTCGCTAATCGAAATTTCATGCATTCGAATGCAATAATTCGGATACTGTCACTCACTAGTAGTAATATTCGCTAATCGAAATCTCATGCATTCTAATGCAATAATTCGGATACTGCCACTTACTAGTAGTAGTATTCGCTAATCGAAATCTCATGCATTCGAATGCAATAATTCGGATACTGTCACTCACTAGTAGTAGCATTCGCTAATCGAAATCTCTTGCATTCGAATGCAATAATTCGGATACTGTCACTCACTAGTAGTAGTAATCGCTAATCGAAATTTCATGCATTCGAATGCAAGTTCTCGGATACTGTCACTCACTAGTAGTAGTATTCGCTAATCGAAATCTCATGCATTCGAATGCAAGTTCTCGGATACTGTCACTCACTAGTAGTAGTATCCGCTAATCGAAATTTCATGCATTTGAATGCAATAATTCGGATACTGTCACTCACTAGTGGTAGTATTCGCTAATCGAAATTTCATGCATTCGAATGCAATATTTCGGATGCTGTCACTCACTAGTAGTAGTATTCGCTAATCGAAATCTCATGCATTCGAATGCAAGTTCTAGGATACTGTCACTCACTAGTAGTAGTATTCGCTAATCGAAATTTCATGCATTCGAATGCAATAATTCGGATACTGTCACTCACTAGTGGTAGTATTCGCTAATCGAAATTTCATGCATTCGAATGCAATAATTCGGATACTGTCACTCACTAGTAGTAGTATTCGCTAATCGAAATCTCATGCATTCGAATGCAATAATTCGGATACTGTCAACCACTATTAGCATTATTCGCTAATCGAAATCTCATGCATTCGAATGCAAGTTCTCTGATACTGTCACTCATTAGTAGTAGTATTCCCTAATCGAAATTTCATGCATTCGAATGCAAGTTCTCGGATACTGTCACTCACTAGTAGTAGTATTCGCTAATCGAAATTTCATGCATTCGAATGCAATAATTCGGATACTGTCACTCACTAGTAGTAGTATTCGTTAATCGAAATCACATGCATTCGAATGCTAGTTCTCGGATACTGTCACTCACTAGTAGTAGTATTCGCTAATCGAAATTTCATGCATTCGAATGCAATAATTCGGATACTGTAACACACAAGTAGTAGTAGTATTCGCTAATCGAAATTTCATGCATTCGAATGCAATAATTCGGATACTGTGACTAACTAGTAGTAGTATTCGCTAATCGAAATTTCATGCATTCGAATGCAATAATTCGGATACTGTCACTCACTAGTAGTAGTATTCGCTTATCGAAATTTCCTTCATTCGAATGCAAGTTCTCGGATACTGTCACTCACTAGTAGTAGTACTCGCTAATCGAAATCTCATGCATTCGAATGCAAGTTCTCGGATACTGTCACTCACTAGTAATAGTATCCGCTAATCGAAATTTCATGCATTCGAATGCAATAATTCGGATACTGTCACTCACTAGTAGTAGTATTCGCTAATCCAAATTTCATGCATTCGAATGCAATATTTCGGATACTGTCACTCACAAGTAGTAGTATTCGCTAATCAAAATCTCTTGCATTCGAATGCAATATTTCGGATACTATCACTCACTAGTAGTAGTATTCGCTAATCGAAATCTCTTGCATTCGAAAGCATTAATTCGGAAACTGTCACTGACTAGTAGTAGTATTCGCTAAACGAAATCTCATGCATTCGAATGCAATAATTCGGATACTGACACTCACTAGTAGTAGTATTCGCTAATTGAAATCTCATGCATTCGAATGCGAGTTCTCGGATACTGTCACTCACTAGTAGCAGTATTCGCTAATCGAAATCTCATGCATTCGAATGCAAGTTCTCGGATACTGTCACTCACTAGTAGTAGTATTCGCTAATCGAAATCTCATGAATTCGAATGCAAGTTCTCGGATACTGTCACTCACTAGTAGTAGTATTCGCTAATCGAAATCTCATGCATTCGAATGCAAGTTCTCGGATACTGTCACTCACTAGTAGTAGTATTCGCTAATCGAAATTTCATGCATTCGAATGCAATAATTCGGATACTGTCACTCACTAGTAGTAGTATTCGCTAATCGCAATCTCATGCATTCGAATGCAATAATTCGGATACTGTCACTCACTAGTAGTAGTATTCGCTAATCGAAATTTCATGCTTTCGAATGCAAGTTCTCGGATACGTTCACTCACTAGTAGTAGTATTCGCTAATCGAAATTTCATGCATTCGAATGCAATAATTCGGATACTGTCACTCACTAGTAGTAGTATTCGCTAATCGAAGTCTCATGCATTCGAATGCAAGTTCTCGGATACTGTCACTCACTAGTAGTAGTATTCGCTAATCGAAATGTCTTGCATTCGAATGCAAGTTCTCGGATCCTTTAACTCACTAGTAGTAGTATTCGCTAATCGAAATCTCTTGCATTCGAATGCAAGTTCTCGGATACTGTCACTCACTAGTAGTAGTATTCGCTAATCGAAATCTCTTGCATTCGAATGCAAGTTCTCGGAAACTGTCACTCATTAGTAGTAGTATTCGCTAATCGAAATCAAATGCATTCGAATGCAAGTTCTCGGATACTGTCACTCACTAGTAGTAGTATTCGCTAATCGAAATCTCATGCATTCGAATGCAAGTTCTCGGATACTGTCACTCACCAGTAGTAGTATTCGCTAATCGAAATCTCTTGCATTCGAATGCAAGTTCTCGGATACTGTCACTCACTAGTAGTAGTATTCGCTAATCGAAATCTCTTGCATTCGAATGCAAGTTCTCGGATACTGTCACTCACTAGTAGTAGTATTCGCTAATCGAAATCTCTTGCATTCGAATGCAAGTTCTCGGACACTGTCACTCACTAGTAGCAGCATTCGCTAATCGAAATTTCATGCATTCGAATGCAAGTTCTCAGATACTGTCACTCACTAGTAGTAGTATTCGCAAATCGAAATCTCTTGCATTCGAATGCAAGTTCTCGGAAACTGTCACTCACTAGTAGTAGTATTCGCTAATCGAAATCTCATGCATTCGAATGCAAGTTCTCGGATACTGTCACTCACTAGTAGTAGTATTCGCTAATCGAAATCTCTTGCATTCGAATGCAATAATTCGGATTCTTTCACCCACTAGTAGTAGCATTCGCTAATCGAAATCTCTTGCATTCGAATGCAAGTTCTCGGATACTGTCACTCACTAGTAGTAGTATTCGCTAATCGAAATTTCATGCATTCGAATGCAATAATTCGGATACTGTCACTCACTAGTAGTAATATTCGCTAATCGAAATCTCATGCATTCGAATGCAATAATTCGGATACTGTCACTTACTAGTAGTAGTATTCGCTAATCGAAATCTCATGCATTCGAATGCAATAATTCGGTTACTGTCACTCACTAGTAGTAGCATTCGCTAATCGAAATCTCCTGCATTCGAATGCAATAATTCGGATACTGTCACTCACTAGTAGTAGTAATCGCTAATCGAAATTTCATGCATTCGAATGCAAGTTCTCGGATACTGTCACTCACTAGTAGTAGTATTCGCTAATCGAAATCTCATGCATTCGAATGCAAGCTCTCGGATACTGTCACTCACTAGTAGTAGTATCCACTAATCGAAATTTCATGCATTCGAATGCAAGTTCTCGGATACTGTCACTCACTAGTAGTAGTATTCGCTAATCGAAATTTCATGCATTCGAATGCAATATTTCGGATACTGTCACTCACTAGTAGTAGTATTCGCTAATCGAAATCTCATGCATTCGAATGCAAGTTCTCGGATACTGTCACTCACTAGTAGTAGTATTCGCTAATCGAAATTTCATGCATTCGAATGCAATAATTCGGATACTGTCACTCACTAGTAGTAGTATTCGCTAATCGAAATTTCATGCATTCGAATGCAATAATTCGGATACTGTCACTCACTAGTGGTAGTATTCGCTAATCGAAATCTCATGCATTCGAATGCAATAATTCGGATACTGTCACCCACTATTAGCATTATTCGCTAATCGAAATCTCATGCATTCGAATGCAAGTTCTCTGATACTGTCACTCACTAGTAGTAGTATTCGCTAATCGAAATTTCATGCATTCGAATGCAAGTTCTCGGATACTGTCACTCACTAGTAGTAGTATTCGCTAATCGAAATTTCATGCATTCGAATGCAATAATTCGGATACTGTCACTCACTAGTAGTAGTATTCGTTAATCGAAATCACATGCATTCGAATGCAAGTTCTCGGATACTGTCACTCACTAGTAGTAGTATTCGCTAATCGAAATCTCATGCATTCGAATGCAAGTTCTCGGATACTGTCACTCACTAGTAGTAGTATCCGCTAATCGAAATTTCATGCATTCGAATGCAATAATTCGGATACTGTCACTCACTAGTAGTAGTATTCGCTAATCGAAATTTCATGCATTCGAATGCAATATTTCGGATACTGTCACTCACTAGTAGTAGTATTCGCTAATCAAAATCTCATGCATTCGAATGCAATAATTCGGATACTATCACTCACTAGTTGTAGTATTCGCTAATCGAAATCTCTTGCATTCGAATGCAATAATTCGGATACTGTCACTCACTAGTAGTAGTATTCGCTAATCGAAATCTTTTGCATTCGAAAGCATTAATTCGGAAACTGTCACTGACTAGTAGTAGTATTCGCTAAACGAAATCTCATGCATTCGAATGCAATAATTCGGATACTGTCACTCACTAGTAGTAGTATTCGCTAATTGAAATCTCATGCATTGGAATGCGAGTTCTCGGATACTGTCACTCACTAGTATCAGTATTCGCTAATCGAAATCTCATGCATTCGAATGCAAGTTCTCGGATACTGTCACTCACTAGTAGCAGTATTCGCTAATCGAAATCTCATGCATTCGAATGCAAGTTCTCGGATACTGTCACTCACTAGTAGTAGTATTCGCTAATCGAAATCTCATGCATTCGAATGCAAGTTCTCGGATACTGTCACTCACTAGTAGTAGTATTCGCTAATCGAAATCTCTTGCATTCGAATGCAATAATTCGGATTCTTTCACTCACTAGTAGTAGTATTCGCTAATCGAAATCTCTTGCATTCGAATGCAAGTTCTCGGATACTGTCACTCACTAGTAGTAGTATTCGCTAATCGAAATTTCATGCATTCGAATTCAATAATTCGGATACTGTCACTCACTAGTTGTAGTATTCGTTAATCGAAATCACATGCATTCGAATGCAAGTTCTCGGATACTGTCACTCACTAGTAGTAGTATTCGCTAATCGAAATTTCATGCATTCGAATGCAATAATTCGGATACTGTCACACACAAGTAGTAGTAGTATTCGCTAATCGAAATTTCATGCATTCGAATGCAATAATTCGGATACTGTCACTCACTAGTAGTAGTAGTATTCGCTAATCGAAATTTCATGCATTCGAATGCAATAATTCGGATACTGTCACTCACTAGTAGTAGTATTCGCTTATCGAAATTTCATTCATTCGAATGCAAGTTCTCGGATACTGTCACTCACTAGTAGTAGTATTCGCTAATCGAAATCTCTTCCATTCGAATGCAATAATTCGGATTCTTTCACTCACTAGTAGTAGTATTCGCTAATCGAAATCTCTTGCCTTTAAATGCAAGTTCTCGGATACTGTCACTCACTAGTAGTAGTATTCGCTAATCGAAATTTCATGCATTCGAATGCAATAATTCGGATACTGTCACTCACTAGTAGTAATATTCGCTAATCGAAATCTCATGCATTCGAATGCAATAATTCGGATACTGCCACTTACTAGTAGTAGTATTCGCTAATCGAAATCTCATGCATTCGAATGCAATAATTCGGATACTGTCACTCACTAGTAGTAGCATTCGCTAATCGAAATCTCTTGCATTCGAATGCAATAATTCGGATACTGTCACTCACTAGTAGTAGTAATCGCTAATCGAAATTTCATGCATTCGAATGCAAGTTCTCGGATACTGTCACTCACTAGTAGTAGTATCCGCTAATCGAAATTTCATGCATTCGAATGCAATAATTCGGATACTGTCACTCACTAGTAGTAGTATTCGCTAATCGAAATTTCATGCATTCGAATGCAATATTTCGGATACTGTCACTCACTAGTAGTAGTATTCGCTAATCGAAATCTCATGCATTCGAATGCAAGTTCTCGGATACTGTCACTCACTAGTAGTAGTATTCGCTAATCGAAATTTCATGCATTCGAATGCAATAATTCGGATACTGTCACTCACTAGTAGTAGTATTGGCTAATCGAAATTTCATGCATTCGAATGCAATAATTCGGATACTGTCACTCACTAGTAGTAGTATTCGCTAATCGAAATCTCATGCATTCGAATGCAATAATTCGGATACTGTCACCCACTATTAGCATTATTCGCTAATCGAAATCTCATGCATTCGAATGCAAGTTCTCTGATACTGTCACTCACTAGTAGTAGTATTCGCTAATCGAAATTTCATGCATTCGAATGCAAGTTCTCGGATACTGTCACTCACTAGTAGTAGTATTCGCTAATCGAAATTTCATGCATTCGAATGCAATAATTCGGATACTGTCACTCACTAGTAGTAGTATTCGTTAATCGAAATCACATGCATTCGAATGCAAGTTCTCGGATACTGTCACTCACTAGTAGTAGTATTCGTTAATCGAAATCACATGCATTCGAATGCAAGTTCTCGGATACTGTCACTCACTAGTAGTAGTACTCGCTAATCGAAATCTCATGCATTCGAATGCAAGTTCTCGGATACTGTCACTCACTAGTAGTAGTATCCGCTAATCGAAATTTCATGCATTCGAATGCAATAATTCGGATACTGTCACTCACTAGTAGTAGTATTCGCTAATCGAAATTTCATTCATTCGAATGCAATATTTCGGATACTGTCACTCACTAGTAGTAGTATTCGCTAATCAAAATCTCATGCATTCGAATGCAATAATTCGGATACTATCACTCACTAGTAGTAGTATTCGCTAATCGAAATCTCTTGCATTCGAATGCAATAATTCGGATACTGTCACTCACTAGTAGTAGTATTCGCTAATCGAAATCTTTTGCATTCGAAAGCATTAATTCGGAAACTGTCACTGACTAGTAGTAGTATTCGCTAAACGAAATCTCATGCATTCGAATGCAATAATTCGGATACTGTCACTCACTAGTAGTAGTATTCGCTAATTGAAATCTCATGCATTGGAATGCGAGTTCTCGGATACTGTCACTCACTAGTATCAGTATTCGCTAATCGAAATCTCATGCATTCGAATGCAAGTTCTCGGATACTGTCACTCACTAGTAGTAGTATTCGCTAATCGAAATCTCATGCATTCGAATGCAAGTTCTCGGATACTGTCACTCACTAGTAGTAGTATTCGCTAATCGAAACTCTTGCATTCGAATGCAATAATTCGGATTCTTTCACTCACTAGTAGTAGTATTCGCTAATCGAAATCTCTTGCATTCGAATGCAAGTTCTCGGATACTGTCACTCACTAGTAGTAGTATTCGCTAATCGAAATTTCATGCATTCGAATTCAATAATTCGGATACTGTCACTCACTAGTTGTAGTATTCGTTAATGGAAATCACATGCATTCGAATGCAAGTTCTCGGATACTGTCACTTACTAGTAGTAGTATTCGCTAATCGAAATTTCATGCATTCGAATGCAATAATTCGGATACTGTCACACACAAGTAGTAGTAGTATTCGCTAATCGAAATTTCATGCATTCGAATGCAATAATTCGGATACTGTCACTCACTAGTAGTAGTATTCGCTAATCGAAATTTCATGCATTCGAATGCAATAATTCGGATACTGTCACTCACTAGTAGTAGTATTCGCTTATCGAAATTTCATTCATTCGAATGCAAGTTCTCGGATACTGTCACTCACTAGTAGTAGTATTCGCTAATCGAAATCTCTTGCATTCGAATGCAATAATTCGGATTCTTTCACTCACTAGTAGTAGTATTCGCTAATCGAAATCTCTTGCATTCGAATGCAAGTTCTCGGATACTGTCACTCACTAGTAGTAGTATTCGCTAATCGAAATTTCATGCATTCGAATGCAATAATTCGGATACTGTCACTCACTAGTAGTAATATTCGCTAATCGAAATCTCATGCATTCGAATGCAATAATTCGGATACTGCCACTTACTAGTAGTAGTATTCGCTAATCGAAATCTCATGCATTCGAATGCAATAATTCGGATACTGTCACTCACTAGTAGTAGCATTCGCTAATCGAAATCTCTTGCATTCGAATGCAATAATTCGGATACTGTCACTCGATAGTAGTAGTAATCGCTAATCGAAATTTCATGCATTCGAATGCAAGTTCTCGGATACTGTCACTCACTAGTAGTAGTATCCGCTAATCGAAATTTCATGCATTCGAATGCAATAATTCGGATACTGTCACTCACTAGTAGTAGTATTCGCTAATCGAAATTTCATGCATTCGAATGCAATATTTCGGATACTGTCACTCACTAGTAGTAGTATTCGCTAATCGAAATCTGATCCATTCGAATGCAAGTTCTCGGATACTGTCACTCACTAGTAGTAGTATTCGCTAATCGAAATTTCATGCATTCGAATGCAATAATTCGGATACTGTCACTCACTAGTAGTAGTATTCGCTAATCGAAATTTCATGCATTCGAATGCAATAATTCGGATACTGTCACTCACTAGTAGTAGTATTCGCTAATCGAAATCTCATGCATTCGAATGCAATAATTCGGATACTGTCACCCACTATTAGCATTATTCGCTAATCGAAATCTCATGCATTCGAATGCAAGTTCTCTGATACTGTCACTCATTAGTAGTAGTATTCGCTAATCGAAATTTCATGCATTCGAATGCAAGTTCTCGGATACTGTCACTCACTAGTAGTAGTATTCGCTAATCGAAATTTCATGCATTCGAATGCAATAATTCGGATACTGTCACTCACTAGTAGTAGTATTCCTAAATCGAAATCACATGCATTCGAATGCAAGTTCTCGGATACTGTCACTCACTAGTAGTAGTATTCGCTAATCGAAATTTCATGCATTCGAATGCAATAATTCGGATACTGTCACACACAAGTAGTAGTAGTATTCGCTAATCGAAATTTCATGCATTCGAATGCAATAATTCGGATACTGTCACTCACTAGTAGTAGTATTCGCTAATCGAAATTTCATGCATTCGAATGCAATAATTCGGATACTGTCACTCACTAGTAGTAGTATTCTCTTATCGAAATTTCATTCATTCGAATGCAAGTTCTCGGATACTGTCACTCACTAGTAGTAGTACTCGCTAATCGAAATCTCATGCATTCGAATGCAAGTTCTCGGATACTGTCACTCACTAGTAGTAGTATCCGCTAATCGAAATTTCATGCATTCGAATGCAATAATTCGGATACTGTCACTCACTAGTAGTAGTATTCGCTAATCGAAATTTCATGCATTCGAATGCAATATTTCGGATACTGTCACTCACTAGTAGTAGTATTCGCTAATCAAAATCTCTTGCATTCGAATGCAATATTTCGGACACTATCACTCACTAGTAGTAGTATTCGCTAATCGAAATCTCTTGCATTCGAAAGCATTAATTCGGAAACTGTCACTGACTAGTAGTAGTATTCGCTAAACGAAATCTCATGCATTCGAATGCAATAATTCGGATACTGTCACTCACTAGTAGTAGTATTCGCTAATTGAAATCTCATGCATTCGAATGCGAGTTCTCGGATACTGTCACTCACTAGTAGCAGTATTCGCTAATCGAAATCTCATGCATTCGAATGCAAGTTCTCGGATACTGTCACTCACTAGTAGTAGTATTCGCTAATCGAAATCTCATGCATTCGAATGCAAGTTCTCGGATACTGTCACTCACTAGTAGTAGTATTCGCTAATCGAAATTTCATGCATTCGAATGCAATAATTCGGATACTGTCACTCACTAGTAGTAGTATTCGCTAATCGCAATCTCATGCATTCGAATGCAATAATTCGGATACTGTCACTCACTAGTAGTAGTATTCGCTAATCGAAATTTCATGCATTCGAATGCAATATTTCGGATACTGTCACTCACTAGTAGTAGTATTCGCTAATCAAAATCTCTTGCATTCGAATGCAATAATTCGGATACTGTCACTCACTAGTAGTAGTATTCGCTAATTGAAATCTCATGCATTCGAATGCGAGTTCTCGGATACTGTCACTCACTAGTAGTAGTATTCGCTAATCGAAATCTCATGCATTCGAATGCGAGTTCTCGGATACTGTCACTCACTAGTAGCAGTATTCGCTAATCGAAATCTCATGCATTCGAATGCAAGTTCTCGCATACTGTCACTCACTAGTAGTAGTATTCGCTAATCGAAATCTCATGCATTCGAATGCAAGATCTCGGATACTGTCACTCACTAGTAGTAGTATTCGCTAATCGAAATTTCATGCATGCGAATGCAATAATTCGGATACTGTCACTCACTAGTAGTAGTATTCGCTAATCGCAATCTCATGCATTCGAATGCAATAATTCGGATACTGTCACTCACTAGTAGTAGTATTCGCTAATCGAAATTTCATGCATTCGAATGCAATATTTCGGATACTGTCACTCACTAGTAGTAGTATTCGCTAATCAAAATCTCTTGCATTCGAATGCAATAATTCGGATACTATCACTCACTAGTAGTAGTATTCGCTAATCGAAATCTCTTGCATTCGAATGCAATAATTCGGATACTGTCACTCACTAGTAGTAGTATTCGCTAATCGAAATCTTTTGCATTCGAAAGCATTAATTCGGAAACTGTCACTGACTAGTAGTAGTATTCGCTAAACGAAATCTCATGCATTCGAATGCAATAATTCGGATACTGTCACTCACTAGTAGTAGTATTCGCTAATTGAAATCTCATGCATTCGAATGCGAGTTCTCGGATACTGTCACTCACTAGTATCAGTATTCGCTAATCGAAATCTCATGCATTCGAATGCAAGTTCTCGGATACTGTCACTCACTAGTAGCAGTATTCGCTAATCGAAATCTCATGCATTCGAATGCAAGTTCTCGGATACTGTCACTCACTAGTAGTAGTATTCGCTAATCGAAATCTCATGCATTCGAATGCAAGTTCTCGGATACTGTCACTCACTAGTAGTAGTATTCGCTAATCGAAATCTCTTGCATTCGAATGCAATAATTCGGATTCTTTCACTCACTAGTAGTAGTATTCGCTAATCGAAATCTCTTGCATTCGAATGCAAGTTCTCGGATACTGTCACTCACTAGTAGTAGTATTCGCTAATCGAAATTTCATGCATTCGAATGCAATAATTCGGATACTGTCACTCACTAGTAGTAGCATTCACTAATCGAAATCTCTTGCAATCGAATGCAATAATTCGGATACTGTCACTCACTAATAGTAGTAATCGCTAATCGAAATTTCATGCATTCGAATGCAAGTTCTCGGATACTGTCACTCACTAGTAGTAGTATTCGCTAATCGAAATCTCATGCATTCGAATGCAAGTTCTCGGATACTGTCACTCACTAGTAGTAGTATCCGCTAAACGAAATTTCATGCATTCGAATGCAATAATTCGGATACTGTCACTCACTAGTAGTAGTATTCGCTAATCGAAATTTCATGCATTCGAATGCAATATTTCGGATACTGTCACTCACTAGTAGTAGTATTCGCTAATCGAAATCTCATGCATTCGAATGCAAGTTCTCGGATACTGTCACTCACTAGTAGTAGTATTCGTTAATCGAAATTTCATGCATTCGAATGCAATAATTCGGATACTGTCACTCACTAGTAGTAGTATTCGCTAATCGAAATTTCATGCATTCGAATGCAATAATTCGGATACTGTCACTCACTAGTAGTAGTATTCGCTAATCGAAATCTCATGCATTCGAATGCAATAATTCGGATACTGTCACCCACTATTAGCATTATTCGCTAATCGAAATCTCATGCATTCGAATGCAAGTTCTCTGATACTGTCACTCACTAGTAGTAGTATTCGCTAATCGAAATTTCATGCATTCGAATGCAAGTTCTCGGATACTGTCACTCACTAGTAGTAGTATTCGCTAATCGAAATTTCATGCATTCGAATGCAATAATTCGGGTACTGTCACTCACTAGTTGTAGTATTCGTTAATCGAAATCACATGCATTCGAATGCAAGTTCTCGGATACTGTCACTCACTAGTAGTAGTATTCGCTAATCGAAATTTCATGCATTCGAATGCAATAATTCGGATACTGTCACACACAAGTAGTAGTAGTATTCGCTAATCGAAATTTCATGCATTCGAATGCAATAATTCGGATACTTTCACTCACTAGTAGTAGTATTCGCTAATCGAAATTTCATGCATTCGAATGCAATAATTCGGATACTGTCACTCACTAGTAGTAGTATTCGCTTATCGAAATTTCATTCACTCGAATGCAAGTTCTCGGATACTGTCACTCACTAGTAGTAGTATTCGCTAATCGAAATCTCTTGCATTCGAATGCAATAATTCGGATTCTTTCACTCACTAGTAGTAGTATTCGCTAATCGAAATCTCTTGCATTCGAATGCAAGTTCTCGGATACTGTCACTCACTAGTAGTAGTATTCGCTAATCGAAATTTCATGCATTCGAATGCAATAATTCGGATACTGTCACTCACTAGTAGTAGCATTCGCTAATCGAAATCTCTTGCATTCGAATGCAATAATTCGGATACTGTCACTCACTAGTAGTAGTAATCGCTAATCGAAATTTCATGCATTCGAATGCAAGTTCTCGGATACTGTCACTCACTAGTAGTAGTATCCGCTAATCGAAATTTCATGCATTCGAATGCAATAATTCGGATACTGTCACTCACTAGTAGTAGTATTCGCTAATCGAAATTTCATGCATTCGAATGCAATATTTCGGATAATGTCACTCACTAGTAGTAGTATTCGCTAATCGAAATCTCATGCATTCGAATGCAAGTTCTCGGATACTGTCACTCACTAGTAGTAGTATTCGCTAATCAAAATTTCATGCATTCGAATGCAATAATTTGGATACTGTCACTCACTGGTAGTAGTATTCGCTAATCGAAATTTCATGCATTCGAATGCAATAATTCGGATACTGTCACTCACTAGTAGTAGTATTCGCTAATCGAAATCTCATGCATTCGAATGCAATAATTCGGATACTGTCACCCACTATTAGCATTATTCGCTAATCGAAATCTCATGCATTCGAATGCAAGTTCTCTGATACTGTCACTCATTAGTAGTAGTATTCGCTAATCGAAATTTCATGCATTCGAATGCAAGTTCTCGGATACTGTCACTCACTAGTAGTAGTATTCGCTAATCGAAATTTCATGCATTCGAATGCAATAATTCGGATACTGTCACTCACTAGTAGTAGTATTCGTTAATCGAAATCACATGCATTCGAATGCAAGTTCTCGGATACTGTCACTCACTAGTAGTAGTATTCGCTAATCGAAATTTCATGTATTCGAATGCAATAATTCGGATACTGTCACACACAAGTAGTAGTAGTATTCGCTAATCGAAATTTCATGCATTCGAATGCAATAATTCGGATACTGTCACTCACTAGTAGTAGTATTCGCTAATCGAAATTTCATGCATTCGAATGCAATAATTCGGATACTGTCACTCACTAGTAGTAGTATTCGCTTATCGAAATTTCATTCATTCGAATGCAAGTTCTCGGATACTGTCACTCACTAGTAGTAGTACTCGCTAATCGAAATCTCATGCATTCGAATGCAAGTTCTCGGATACTGTCACTCACTAGTAGTAGTATCCGCTAATCGAAATTTCATGCATTCGAATGCAATAATTCGGATACTGTCACTCACTAGTAGTAGTATTCGCTAATCGAAATTTCATGCATTCGAATGCAATGTTTCGGATACTGTCACTCACTAGTAGTAGTATTCGCTAATCAAAATCTCTTGCATTCGAATGCAATATTTCGGATACTATCACTCACTAGTAGTAGTATTCGCTAATCGAAATCTCTTGCATTCGAATGCAATAATTCGGATACTGTCACTCACTAGTAGTAGTATTCGCTAATCGAAATCTCTTGCATTCGAAAGCATTAACTCGGAAACTGTCACTGACTAGTAGTAGTATTCGCTAAACGAAATCTCATGCATTCGAATGCAATAATTCGGATACTGTCACTCACTAGTAGTAGTATTCGCTAACTGAAATCTCATGCATTCGAATGCGAGTTCTCGGATACTGTCACTCACTAGTAGCAGTATTCGCTAATCGAAATCTCATGCATTCGAATGCAAGTTCTCGGATACTGTCACTCACTAGTAGTAGTATTCGCTAATCGAAATCTCATGCATTCGAATGCAAGTTCTCGGATACTGTCACTCACTAGTAGTAGTATTCGCTAATCGAAATCTCATGCATTCGAATGCAATAATTCGGATACTGTCACTCACTAGTAGTAGTATTCGCTAATCGCAATCTCATGCATTCGAATGCAATAATTCGGATACTGTCACTCACTAGTAGTAGTATTCGCTAATCGAAATTTCATGCATTCGAATGCAATAATTCGGATACTGTCACTCACTAGTAGTAGTATTCGCTAATCGAAATCTCATGCATTCGAATGCAAGTTCTCGGATACTGTCACTCACTAGTAGTAGTATTCGCTAATCGAAATCTCTTGCATTCGAATGCAAGTTCTCGGATCCTTTAACTCACTAGTAGTAGTATTCGCAAATCGAAATCTCTTTCATTCGAATGCAAGTTCTCGGAAACTGTCACTCACTAGTAGTAGTATTCGCTAATCGAAATCTCATGGATTCGTATGCAAGTTCTCGGATACTGTCACTCACTAGTAGTAGTATCCGCTAATCGAAATCTCTTGCATTCGAATGCAATAATTCGGATTCTTTCACTCACTAGTAGTAGTATTCGCTAATCGAAATCTCTTGCATTCGAATGCAAGTTCTCGGATACTGTCACTCACTAGTAGTAGTATTCGCTAATCGAAATCTCATGCATTCCAATTGCAATAATTCGGATACTGTCACTTACTAGTAGTAGCATTCGCTAATCGAAATCTCATGCATTCGAATGCAATAATTCGGATACTGTCACTCACTAGTAGTAGCATTCGCTAATCGAAATCTCTTGCATTCGAATGCAATAATTCGGATACTGTCACTCACTAGTAGTAGTAATCGCTAATCGAAATTTCATGCATTCGAATGCAAGTTCTCGGATACTGTCACTCACTAGTAGTAGTATTCGCTAATCGAAATCTCATGCATTCGAATGCAAGTTCTCGGATACTGTCACTCACTAGTAGAAGTATTCGCTAATCGAAATCTCTTGCATTCGAATGCAAGTTCTCGGATACTGTCACTCACTAGTAGTAGTATTCGCTAATCGAAATCTCTTGCATTCGAATGCAAGTTCTCGGATACTGTCACTCACTAGTAGTAGTATTCGCTAATCGAAATCTCTTGCATTCGAATGCAAGTTCTCGGAAACTGTCACTCACTAGTAGTAGTATTCGCTAATCGAAATCTCATGCATTCGAATGCAAGTTCTCGGATACTGTCACTCACTAGTAGTAGTATTCGCTAATCGAAATCTCATGCATTCGAATGCAAGTTCTCGGATACTGTCACTCTCTAGTAGTAGTATTCGCTAATCGAAATCTCTTGCATTCGAATGCAATAATTCGGATTCTTTCACTCACTAGTAGTAGTATTCGCTAATCGAAATCTCTTGCATTCGAATGCAAGTTCTCGGATACTGTCACTCACTAGTAGTAGTATTCGCTAATCGAAATTTCATGCATTCGAATGCAATAATTCGGATACTGTCACTCACTAGTAGTAATATTCGCTAATCGAAATCTCATGCATTCGAATGCAATAATTCGGATACTGTCACTTACTAGTAGTAGTATTCGCTAATCGAAATCTCATGCATTCGAATGCAATAATTCGGATACTGTCACTCACTAGTAGTAGCATTCGCTAATCGAAATCTCTTGCATTCGAATGCAATAATTCGGATACTGTCACTCACTAGTAGTAGTAATCGCTAATCGAAATTTCATGCATTCGAATGCAAGTTCTCGGATACTGTCACTGACTAGTAGTAGTATTCGCTAATCGAAATCCCATACATTCGAATGCAAGTTCTCGGATACTGTCACTCACTAGTAGTAGTATCCGCTAATCGAAATTTCATGCATTCGAATGCAATAATTCGGATACTGTCACTCACTAGTAGTAGTAATCGCTAATCGAAATTTCATGCATTCGAATGCAATATTTCGGATACTGTCACTCACTAGTAGTAGTATTCGCTAATCGAAATCTCATGCATTCGAATGCAAGTTCTCGGATACTGTCACTCACTAGTAGTAGTATTCGCTAATCGAAATTTCATGCATTCGAATGCAATAATTCGGATACTGTCACTCACTAGTAGTAGTATTCGCTAATCGAAATTTCATGCATTCGAATGCAATAATTCGGATACTGTCACTCACTAGTAGTAGTATTCGCTAATCGAAGTCTCATGCATTCGAATGCAATAATTCGGATACTGTCACCCACTATTAGCATTATTCGCTAATCGAAATCTCATGCATTCGAATGCAAGTTCTCGGATACTGTCACTCACTAGTAGTAGTATTCGCTAATCGAAATTTCATGCATTCGAATGCAAGTTCTCGGATACTGTCACTCACTAGTAGTAGTATTCGCTAATCGAAATTTCATGCATTCGAATGCAAGTTCTCGGATACCTTCACTCACTAGTAGTAGTATTCGCTAATCGAAATTTCATGCATTCGAATGCAAGTTCTCGGATACTGTCACTCACTAGTAGTAGTATTCGCTAATCGAAATCTCATGCATTCGAATGCAGGTTCTCGGATACTGTCACTCACTAGTAGTAGTATTCGCTAATCGAAATCTCTTGCATTCGAATGCAAGTTCTCGGATACTGTCACTCACTAGTAGTAGTATTCGCTAATCGAAATCTCTTGCATTCGAATGCAAGTTCTCGGATACTGTCACTCACTAGTAGTAGTATTCGCTAATTGAAATCTCATGCATTCGAATGCAAGTTCTCGGAAACTGTCACTCACTAGTAGTAGTATTCGCTAATTGAAATCTCATGCATTCGAATGCAAGTTCTCGGATACTGTCACTCACTAGTAGTAGTATTCGCTAATCGAAATCTCTTGCATTCGAACGCAATAATTCGGATTCTTTCACTCACTAGTAGTAGTATTCGCTAATCGAAATCTCTTGCATTCGACTGCAAGTTCTCGGATACTGTCACTCACTAGTAGTAGTATTCGCTAATCGAAATTTGATGCATTCGAATGCAATAATTCGGATACTGTCACTCACGAGTAGTAGTATTCGCTAATCGAAATTTCATGCATTCGAATGCAATATTTCGGATACTGTCACTCACTAGTAGTAGTATTCGCTAATCGAAATCTCATGCATTCGAATGCAAGTTCTCGGATACTGTCACTCACTAGTAGTAGTATTCGCTAATCGAGATTTCATGCATTCGAATGCAATAATTCGGATACTGTCACTCACTAGTAATAGTATTCGCTAATCGAAATTTCATGCATTCGAATGCAATAATTCGGATACTGTCACCCACTATTAGCATTATTCGCTAATCGAAATCTCATGCATTCGAATGCAAGTTCTCGGATACTGTCACTCACTAATAGTAGTATCCGCTAATCGAAATTTCATGCATTCGAATGCAATAATTCGGATACTGTCACTCACTAGTAATAGTATTCGCTAATCGAAATTTCATGCATTCGAATGCAATAATTCGGATACTGTCACTCGCTAGTAGTAGTATTCGCTAATCGAAATCTCTTGCATTCGAATGCAAGTTCTCGGATACTGTCACTCACTAGTAGTAGTATTCGCTAATCGAAATCTCATGCATTCGAATGCAAGTTCTCGGATACTGTCACTCACTAGTAGTAGTATTCGCAAATCGAAATTTCATGCATTCGAATGCAAGTTCTCGGATACTGTCACTCATTAGTAGTAGTATTCGCTAATCGAAATTTCATGCATTCGAATGCAAGTTCTCGGATACTGTCACTCACTAGTAGTAGTATTCGCTAATCGAAATTTCATGCATTCGAATGCAATAGTTCGGATACTGTCACTCATTAGTAGTAGTATTCGCTAATCGAAATCTCATGCATTCGAATGCAAGTTCTAGGATACTGTCACCTACTAGTAGTAGTATTCGCTAATCGAAATCTCTTGCATTCGAATGCAATAATTCGGATACTGTCACTCACTAGTAGTAGTATTCGCTAATCGAAATCTCATGCATTCGAATGCAAGTTCTCGGATACTGTCACTCACTAGTAGTAGTATTCGCTAATCGAAATCTCATGCATTCGAATGCAAGTTCTCGGATACTGTCACTCACTAGTAGTAGTATTCGCAAATCGAAATCTCTTGCATTCGAATGCAAGTTCTCGGATACTGTCACTCACTAGTAGTAGTATTCGCTAATCGAAATCTCATGCATTCGACTGCAAGTTCTGGGATACTGTCACTCACTAGTAGTAGTATTCGCTAATCGAAATCTCTTGCATTCGAATGCAATAATTCGGATACTGTCACTCACTAGTAGCAGTATTCGCTAATCGAAATCTCTTGCATTCGAATGCAATAATTCGGATACTGTCACTCACTAGTAGTAGTATTCGCTAATCGAAATTTCATGCATTCGAATGCAAGTTCTCGGATACTGTCACTCACTAGTAGTAGTATTCGCTAATCGAAATCTGATGCATTCGAATGCAAGTTCTCGGATACTGTCACTCACTAGTAGTAGTATTCGCTAATAGAAATCTCATGCATTCGAATGCAAGTTCTCGGATACTGTCACTCACTAGTCTTTGTATTCGCTAATCGAAATCCCTTGCATTCGAATGCAATAATTCGGATACTGTCACCCACAAGTAGTAGTATTCGCTAATCGAAATTTCATGCATTCGAATGCAATAATTCGGATACTGTCACTCACTAGTAGTAGTATTCGCTAATCGAAATCTCATGCATTCGAATGCAAGTTCTCGGATACTGTCACTCACTAGTAGTAGTATTCGCTAGTCGAAATTTCATGCATTCGAATGCAAGTTCTCGGATACTGTCACTCACTAGTAGTAGTATTCGCTAATCGAAATCTCTTGCATTCGAATGCAATAATTCGGATACTGTCACTCACTAGTAGTAGTATTCGCTAATCGAAATCTCATGCATTCGAATGCAAGTTCTCGGATACTGTCACTCACTAGTAGTAGTATTCGCTAATCGAAATCTCATGCATTCGAATGCAAGTTCTCGGATACTGTCACTCACTAGTAGTAGTATTCGCAAATCGAAATCTCTTGCATTCGAATGCAAGTTCTCGGATACTGTCGCTCACTAGTAGTAGTATTCGCTAATCGAAATCTCATGCATTCGACTGCAAGTTCTGGGATACTGTCACTCACTAGTAGTAGTATTCGCTAATCGAAATCTCTTGCATTCGAATGCAATAATTCGGATACTGTCACTCACTAGTAGCAGTATTCGCTAATCGAAATCTCTTGCATTCGAATGCAATAATTCGGATACTGTCACTGACTAGTAGTAGTATTCGCTAATCGAAATTTCATGCATTCGAATGCAAGTTCTCGGATACTGTCACTCACTAGTAGTAGTATTCGCTAATCGAAATCTGATGCATTCGAATGCAAGTTCTCGGATACTGTCACTCACTAGTAGTAGTATTCGCTAATAGAAATCTCATGCATTCGAATGCAAGTTCTCGGATACTGTCACTCACTAGTCGTAGTATTCGCTAATCGAAATCCCTTGCATTCGAATGCAATAATTCGGATACTGTCACTCACTAGTAGTAGTATTCGCTAATCGAAATCTCATGCATTCGAATGCAAGTTCTCGGATACTGTCACTCACTAGTAGTAGTATTCGCTAATCGAAATCTCATGCATTCGAATGCAAGTTCTCGGATACTGTCACTCACTAGTAGTAGTATTCGCAAATCGAAATCTCTTGCATTCGAATGCAAGTTCTCGGATACTGTCACTCACTAGTAGTAGTATTCGCTAATCGAAATCTCATGCATTCGACTGCAAGTTCTGGGATACTGTCACTCACTAGTAGTAGTATTCGCTAATCGAAATCTCTTGCATTCGAATGCAATAATTCGGATACTGTCACTCACTAGTAGCAGTATTCGCTAATCGAAATCTCTTGCATTCGAATGCAATAATTCGGATACTGTCACTCACTAGTAGTAGTATTCGCTAATCGAAATTTCATGCATTCGAATGCAAGTTCTCGGATACTGTCACTCACTAGTAGTAGTATTCGCTAATCGAAATCTGATGCATTCGAATGCAAGTTCTCGGATACTGTCACTCACTAGTAGTAGTATTCGCTAATAGAAATCTCATGCATTCGAATGCAAGTTCTCGGATACTGTCACTCACTAGTCTTTGTATTCGCTAATCGAAATCCCTTGCATTCGAATGCAATAATTCGGATACTGTCACCCACAAGTAGTAGTATTCGCTAATCGAAATTTCATGCATTCGAATGCAATAATTCGGATACTGTCACTCACTAGTAGTAGTATTCGCTAATCGAAATCTCTTGCATTCGAATGCAAGTTCTCGGATACTGTCACTCACTAGTAGTAGTATTCGCTAATCGAAATCTCATGCATTCGAATGCAAGTTCTCGGATACTGTCACTCACTAGTAGTAGTATTCGCAAATCGAAATTTCATGCATTCGAATGCAAGTTCTCGGATACTGTCACTCATTAGTAGTAGTATTCGCTAATCGAAATTTCATGCATTCGAATGCAAGTTCTCGGATACTTTCACTCACTAGTAGTAGTATTCGCTAATCGAAATCTCATGCATTCGAATGCAAGTTCTCGGATACTGTCACTCACTAGTAGTAGTATTCGCTAGTCGAAATTTCATGCATTCGAATGCAAGTTCTCGGATACTGTCACTCACTAGTAGTAGTATTCGCTAATCGAAATCTCTTGCATTCGAATGCAATAATTCGGATACTGTCACTCACTAGTAGTAGTATTCGCTAATCGAAATCTCATGCATTCGAATGCAAGTTCTCGGATACTGTCACTCACTAGTAGTAGTATTCGCTAATCGAAATCTCATGCATTCGAATGCAAGTTCTCGGATACTGTCACTCACTAGTAGTAGTATTCGCAAATCGAAATCTCTTGCATTCGAATGCAAGTTCTCGGATACTGTCGCTCACTAGTAGTAGTATTCGCTAATCGAAATCTCATGCATTCGACTGCAAGTTCTGGGATACTGTCACTCACTAGTAGTAGTATTCGCTAATCGAAATCTCTTGCATTCGAATGCAATAATTCGGATACTGTCACTCACTAGTAGCAGTATTCGCTAATCGAAATCTCTTGCATTCGAATGCAATAATTCGGATACTGTCACTCACTAGTAGTAGTATTCGCTAATCGAAATTTCATGCATTCGAATGCAAGTTCTCGGATACTGTCACTCACTAGTAGTAGTATTCGCTAATCGAAATCTGATGCATTCGAATGCAAGTTCTCGGATACTGTCACTCACTAGTAGTAGTATTCGCTAATACAAATCTCATGCATTCGAATGCAAGTTCTCGGATACTGTCACTCACTAGTCGTAGTATTCGCTAATCGAAATCCCTTGCATTCGAATGCAATAATTCGGATACTGTCACTCACTAGTAGTAGTATTCGCTAATCGAAATCTCATGCATTCGAATGCAAGTTCTCGGATACTGTCACTCACTAGTAGTAGTATTCGCTAATCGAAATCTCATGCATTCGAATGCAAGTTCTCGGATACTGTCACTCACTAGTAGTAGTATTCGCAAATCGAAATCTCTTGCATTCGAATGCAAGTTCTCGGATACTGTCACTCACTAGTAGTAGTATTCGCTAATCGAAATCTCATGCATTCGACTGCAAGTTCTGGGATACTGTCACTCACTAGTAGTAGTATTCGCTAATCGAAATCTCTTGCATTCGAATGCAATAATTCGGATACTGTCACTCACTAGTAGCAGTATTCGCTAATCGAAATCTCTTGCATTCGAATGCAATAATTCGGATACTGTCACTCACTAGTAGTAGTATTCGCTAATCGAAATTTCATGCATTCGAATGCAAGTTCTCGGATACTGTCACTCACTAGTAGAAGTATTCGCTAATCGAAATCTGATGCATTCGAATGCAAGTTCTCGGATACTGTCACTCACTAGTAGTAGTATTCGCTAATAGAAATCTCATGCATTCGAATGCAAGTTCTCGGATACTGTCACTCACTAGTCTTTGTATTCGCTAATCGAAATCCCTTGCATTCGAATGCAATAATTCGGATACTGTCACCCACAAGTAGTTGTATTCGCTAATCGAAATTTCATGCATTCGAATGCAATAATTCGGATACTGTCACTCACTAGTTGTAGTATTCGCTAATCGAAATCTCATGCATTCGAATGCAAGTTCTCGGATACTGTCACTCACTAGTAGTAGTATTCGCTAGTCGAAATTTCATGCATTCGAATGCAAGTTCTCGGATACTGTCACTCACTAGTAGTAGTATTCGCTAATCGAAATCTCTTGCATTCGAATGCAATAATTCGGATACTGTCACTCACTAGTAGTAGTATTCGCTAATCGAAATCTCATGCATTCGAATGCAAGTTCTCGGATACTGTCACTCACTAGTAGTAGTATTCGCTAATCGAAATCTCATGCATTCGACTGCATGTTCTGGGATACTGTCACTCACTAGTAGTAGTATTCGCTAATCGAAATCACTTGCATTCGAATGCAATAATTCGGATACTGTCACTCACTAGTAGCAGTATTCGCTAATCGAAATCTCTTGCATTCGAATGCAATAATTCGGATACTGTCACTCACTAGTAGTAGTATTCGCTAATCGAAATTTCATGCATTCGAATGCAAGTTCTCGGATACTGTCACTCACTAGTAGTAGTATTCGCTAATCGAAATCTCTTGCATTCGAATGCAAGTTCTCGGATACTGTCACTCACTAGTAGTAGTATTCGCTAATAGAAATCTCATGCATTCGAATGCAAGTTCTCGGATACTGTCACTCACTAGTCGTAGTATTCGCTAATCGAAATCCCTTGCATTCGAATGCAATAATTCGGATACTGTCACCCACAAGTAGTAGTATTCGCTAATCGAAATTTCATGCATTCGAATGCAATAATTCGGATACTGTCACTCACTAGTAGTAGTATTCGCTAATCGAAATCTCATGCATTCGAATGCAAGTTCTCGGATACTGTCACTCACTAGTAGTAGTATTCGCTAGTCGAAATTTCATGCATTCGAATGCAAGTTCTCGGATACTATCACTCACTAGTAGTAGTATTCGCTAATCGAAATTTTATGCATTTGAATGCAAGTTCTCGGATACTGTTACTCACTAGTAGAAGTATTCGCTAATCAAAATTTCATGCATTCGAATGCAAGTTCTCGGATACTGTCACTCACGAGTAGTAGTATTCGCTAATCGAAATCTCATGCATTCGAATGCAAGTTCTCGGATACTGTCACTCACTAGTAGTAGTATTCGCTAATCGAAATCTCATGCATTCGAATGCAAGTTCTCGGATACTGTCACTCACTAGTAGTAGTATTCGCAAATCGAAATATCTTGCATTCGAATGCAAGTTCTCGGAAACTGTCACTCACTAGTAGTAGTATTCGCTAATCGAAATCTCATGCATTCGAATGCAAGTTCTCGGATACTGTCACTCACTAGTAGTAGTATTCGCTAATCGAAATCTCTTGCATTCGAATGCAATAATTCGGATTCTTTCACTCACTAGTAGTAGTATTCGCTAATCGAAATCTCTTGCATTCGAATGCAAGCTCTCGGATATTGTCACTCACTAGTAGAAGTATTCGCTAATCGAAATTTCATGCATTCGAATGCAATAATCCGGATACTGTCACTCACTAGTAGTAATATTCGCTAATCGAAATCTCATGCATTCGAATGCAATAATTCGAATACTGTCACTTACTAGTAGTAGTATTCGCTAATCGAAATCTCATGCATTCGAATGCAATAATTCGGATACTGTCACTCACTAGTAGTAGCATTCGCTAATCGAAATCTCTTGCATTCGAATGCAATAATTCGGATACTGTCACTCACTAGTAGTAGTAATCGCTAATCGAAATTTCTTGCATTCGAATGCAAGTTCTCGGATACTGTCACTCACTAGTAGTAGTATTCGCTAATCGAAATCTCATACATTCGAATGCAAGTTCTCGGATACTGTCACTCACTAGTAGTAGTATTCGCTAATAGAAATCTCATGCATTCGAATGCAAGTTCTCGGATACTGTCACTCACTAGTCGTAGTATTCGCTAATCGAAATCTCTTGCATTCGAATGCAAGTTCTCGGATACTGTCACTCACTAGTAGTAGTATTCGCAAATCGAAATCTCTTGCATTCGAATGCAAGTTCTCGGATACTGTCGCTCACTAGTAGTAGTATTCGCTAATCGAAATCTCATGCATTCGACTGCAAGTTCTGGGATACTGTCACTCACTAGTAGTAGTATTCGCTAATCGAAATCTCTTGCATTCGAATGCAATAATTCGGATACTGTCACTCACTAGTAGCAGTATTCGCTAATCGAAATCTCTTGCATTCGAATGCAATAATTCGGATACTGTCACTCACTAGTAGTAGTATTCGCTAATCGAAATTTCATGCATTCGAATGCAAGTTCTCGGATACTGTCACTCACTAGTAGTAGTATTCGCTAATCGAAATCTGATGCATTCGAATGCAAGTTCTCGGATACTGTCACTCACTAGTAGTAGTATTCGCTAATACAAATCTCATGCATTCGAATGCAAGTTCTCGGATACTGTCACTCACTAGTCGTAGTATTCGCTAATCGAAATCCCTTGCATTCGAATGCAATAATTCGGATACTGTCACTCACTAGTAGTAGTATTCGCTAATCGAAATCTCATGCATTCGAATGCAAGTTCTCGGATACTGTCACTCACTAGTAGTAGTATTCGCTAATCGAAATCTCATGCATTCGAATGCAAGTTCTCGGATACTGTCACTCACTAGTAGTAGTATTCGCAAATCGAAATCTCTTGCATTCGAATGCAAGTTCTCGGATACTGTCACTCACTAGTAGTAGTATTCGCTAATCGAAATCTCATGCATTCGACTGCAAGTTCTGGGATACTGTCACTCACTAGTAGTAGTATTCGCTAATCGAAATCTCTTGCATTCGAATGCAATAATTCGGATACTGTCACTCACTAGTAGCAGTATTCGCTAATCGAAATCTCTTGCATTCGAATGCAATAATTCGGATACTGTCACTCACTAGTAGTAGTATTCGCTAATCGAAATTTCATGCATTCGAATGCAAGTTCTCGGATACTGTCACTCACTAGTAGAAGTATTCGCTAATCGAAATCTGATGCATTCGAATGCAAGTTCTCGGATACTGTCACTCACTAGTAGTAGTATTCGCTAATAGAAATCTCATGCATTCGAATGCAAGTTCTCGGATACTGTCACTCACTAGTCTTTGTATTCGCTAATCGAAATCCCTTGCATTCGAATGCAATAATTCGGATACTGTCACCCACAAGTAGTAGTATTCGCTAATCGAAATTTCATGCATTCGAATGCAATAATTCGGATACTGTCACTCACTAGTAGTAGTATTCGCTAATCGAAATCTCATGCATTCGAATGCAAGTTCTCGGATACTGTCACTCACTAGTAGTAGTATTCGCTAGTCGAAATTTCATGCATTCGAATGCAAGTTCTCGGATACTGTCACTCACTAGTAGTAGTATTCGCTAATCGAAATCTCTTGCATTCGAATGCAATAATTCGGATACTGTCACTCACTAGTAGTAGTATTCGCTAATCGAAATCTCATGCATTCGAATGCAAGTTCTCGGATACTGTCACTCACTAGTAGTAGTATTCGCTAATCGAAATCTCATGCATTCGACTGCATGTTCTGGGATACTGTCACTCACTAGTAGTAGTATTCGCTAATCGAAATCACTTGCATTCGAATGCAATAATTCGGATACTGTCACTCACTAGTAGCAGTATTCGCTAATCGAAATCTCTTGCATTCGAATGCAATAATTCGGATACTGTCACTCACTAGTAGTAGTATTCGCTAATCGAAATTTCATGCATTCGAATGCAAGTTCTCGGATACTGTCACTCACTAGTAGTAGTATTCGCTAATCGAAATCTCTTGCATTCGAATGCAAGTTCTCGGATACTGTCACTCACTAGTAGTAGTATTCGCTAATAGAAATCTCATGCATTCGAATGCAAGTTCTCGGATACTGTCACTCACTAGTCGTAGTATTCGCTAATCGAAATCCCTTGCATTCGAATGCAATAATTCGGATACTGTCACCCACAAGTAGTAGTATTCGCTAATCGAAATTTCATGCATTCGAATGCAATAATTCGGATACTGTCACTCACTAGTAGTAGTATTCGCTAATCGAAATCTCATGCATTCGAATGCAAGTTCTCGGATACTGTCACTCACTAGTAGTAGTATTCGCTAGTCGAAATTTCATGCATTCGAATGCAAGTTCTCGGATACTATCACTCACTAGTAGTAGTATTCGCTAATCGAAATTTTATGCATTTGAATGCAAGTTCTCGGATACTGTTACTCACTAGTAGAAGTATTCGCTAATCAAAATTTCATGCATTCGAATGCAAGTTCTCGGATACTGTCACTCACGAGTAGTAGTATTCGCTAATCGAAATCTCATGCATTCGAATGCAAGTTCTCGGATACTGTCACTCACTAGTAGTAGTATTCGCTAATCGAAATCTCATGCATTCGAATGCAAGTTCTCGGATACTGTCACTCACTAGTAGTAGTATTCGCAAATCGAAATATCTTGCATTCGAATGCAAGTTCTCGGAAACTGTCACTCACTAGTAGTAGTATTCGCTAATCGAAATCTCATGCATTCGAATGCAAGTTCTCGGATACTGTCACTCACTAGTAGTAGTATTCGCTAATCGAAATCTCTTGCATTCGAATGCAATAATTCGGATTCTTTCACTCACTAGTAGTAGTATTCGCTAATCGAAATCTCTTGCATTCGAATGCAAGCTCTCGGATATTGTCACTCACTAGTAGAAGTATTCGCTAATCGAAATTTCATGCATTCGAATGCAATAATCCGGATACTGTCACTCACTAGTAGTAATATTCGCTAATCGAAATCTCATGCATTCGAATGCAATAATTCGAATACTGTCACTTACTAGTAGTAGTATTCGCTAATCGAAATCTCATGCATTCGAATGCAATAATTCGGATACTGTCACTCACTAGTAGTAGCATTCGCTAATCGAAATCTCTTGCATTCGAATGCAATAATTCGGATACTGTCACTCACTAGTAGTAGTAATCGCTAATCGAAATTTCTTGCATTCGAATGCAAGTTCTCGGATACTGTCACTCACTAGTAGTAGTATTCGCTAATCGAAATCTCATACATTCGAATGCAAGTTCTCGGATACTGTCACTCACTAGTAGTAGTATTCGCTAATAGAAATCTCATGCATTCGAATGCAAGTTCTCGGATACTGTCACTCACTAGTCGTAGTATTCGCTAATCGAAATCTCTTGCATTCGAATGCAAGTTCTCGGATACTGTCACTCACTAGTAGTAGTATTCGCTAATCGAAATTTCATGCATTCGAATGCAATAATTCGGATACTGTCACTCACTAGTAGTAGTATTTGCTAATCGAAATTTCATGCATTCGAATGCAATAATTCGGATACTGTCACTCACTAGTAGTAGTATTCGCTAATCGAAATTTCATACATTCGAATGCAAGTTCTCGGATACTGTCACTCACTAGTAGTAGTATCGGCTAATCGAAATTTGATGCATTCGAATGCAATAATTCGGATACTGTCACTCACTAGTAGTAGTATTCGCTAATCGAAATTTCATGCATTCGAATGCAATAATTTGGATACTGTCACTCACTAGTAGTAGTATTCGCTAATCGAAATTTCATGCATTCGAATGCAATAACTCGGATACTGTTACTCACTAGTAGTAGTATTCGCCAATTGAAATTTCATGCATTCGAGTGCAAGTTCTCGGATACTGTCACTCACTAGTAGTAGTATTCGCTAATCGAAATCTCATGCATTCGAATGCAAGTTCTCGGATACTGTCACTCACTAGTAGTAGTATCCCCTAATCGAAATTTCATGCATTCGAATGCAATTATCCGGATACTGTCACTCACTAGTAGTAGTATTCGCTAATCGAAATTTCATGCATTCGAATGCAATAATTCGGACACTGTCACTCACTAGTAGTAGTATTCGCTAATCGAAATTTCATGCATTCGAATGCAGGTTCTCGGATACTGTCATTCACTAGTAGTAGTATTCGCTAATCGAAATCTCATGCATTCGAATGCAATAATTCGGATACTGTCACTCTCTAGTAGTAGTATTCGCTAATCGAAATTTCATGCATTCGAATGCAATAATTCGGATACTGTCACTCACTAGTAGTGGTATTCGCTAATCGAAATCTCATGCATTCACATGCAAGTTCTCGGATACTGTCACTCACTAGTAGTAGTATTCGCTAATCGAAATCTCATGCATTCGAATGCAAGTTCTCGGATACTGTCACTCACTAGTAGTAGTATTCGCTAATCGAAATTTCATGCATTCGAATTCAAGTTCTCGGATACTGTCACTCACTAGTAGTAGTATTCGCTAATCGAAATCTCATGCATTCGAATGCAAGTTCTCGGATACTGTCACTCACTAGTAGTAGTATCCGCTAATCGAAATTTCATGCATTCGAATGCAATTATCCGGATACTGTCACTCACTAGTAGTAGTATTCGCTAATCGAAATTTCATGCATTCGAATGCAATAATTCGGACACTGTCACTCACTAGTAGTAGTATTCGCTAATCGAAATTTCATGCATTCGATTGCAGGTTCTCGGATACTGTCATTCACTAGTAGTAGTATTCGCTAATCGAAATCTCATGCATTCGAATGCAATAATTCGGATACTGTCACTCACTAGTAGTAGTATTCGCTAATCGAAATTTCATGCATTCGAATGCAATAATTCGGATACTGTCACTCACTAGTAGTAGTATTCGCTAATCGAAATCTCATGCATTCACATGCAAGTTCTCGGATACTGTCACTCATTGGTAGTAGTATTCGCTAATCGAAATCTCATGCATTCGAATGCAAGTTCTCGGATACTGTCACTCACTAGTAGTAGTATTCGCTAATCGAAATCTCATGCATTCGAATGCAGGTTCTCGGATACTGTCACTCACTAGTAGTAGTATTCGCTAATCGAAATCTCTTGCATTCGAATGCAAGTTCTCGGATACTGTCACTCACTAGTAGTAGTATTCGCTAATCGAAATCTCTTTCATTCGAATGCAAGTTCTCGGATACTGTCACTCACTAGTAGTAGTATTCGCTAATTGAAATCTCATGCATTCGAATGCAAGTTCTCGGAAACTGTCACTCACTAGTAGTAGTATTCGCTAATTGAAATCTCATGCATTCGAATGCAAGTTCTCGGATACTGTCACTCACTAGTAGTAGTATTCGCTAATCGAAATCTCTTGCATTCGAACGCAATAATTCGGATTCTTTCACTCACTAGTAGTAGTATTCGCTAATCGAAATCTCTTGCATTCGACTGCAAGTTCTCGGATACTGTCACTCACTAGTAGTAGTATTCGCTAATCGAAATTTGATGCATTCGAATGCAAGTTCTCGGATACTATCACTCACTAGTAGTAGTATTCGCTAATCGAAATTTTATGCATTTGAATGCAAGTTCTCGGATACTGTTACTCACTAGTAGAAGTATTCGCTAATCAAAATTTCATGCATTCGAATGCAAGTTCTCGGATACTGTCACTCACGAGTAGTAGTATTCGCTAATCGAAATCTCATGCATTCGAATGCAAGTTCTCGGATACTGTCACTCACTAGTAGTAGTATTCGCTAATCGAAATCTCATGCATTCGAATGCAAGTTCTCGGATACTGTCACTCACTAGTAGTAGTATTCGCAAATCGAAATATCTTGCATTCGAATGCAAGTTCTCGGAAACTGTCACTCACTAGTAGTAGTATTCGCTAATCGAAATCTCATGCATTCGAATGCAAGTTCTCGGATACTGTCACTCACTAGTAGTAGTATTCGCTAATCGAAATCTCTTGCATTCGAATGCAATAATTCGGATTCTTTCACTCACTAGTAGTAGTATTCGCTAATCGAAATCTCTTGCATTCGAATGCAAGCTCTCGGATATTGTCACTCACTAGTAGAAGTATTCGCTAATCGAAATTTCATGCATTCGAATGCAATAATCCGGATACTGTCACTCACTAGTAGTAATATTCGCTAATCGAAATCTCATGCATTCGAATGCAATAATTCGAATACTGTCACTTACTAGTAGTAGTATTCGCTAATCGAAATCTCATGCATTCGAATGCAATAATTCGGATACTGTCACTCACTAGTAGTAGCATTCGCTAATCGAAATCTCTTGCATTCGAATGCAATAATTCGGATACTGTCACTCACTAGTAGTAGTAATCGCTAATCGAAATTTCTTGCATTCGAATGCAAGTTCTCGGATACTGTCACTCACTAGTAGTAGTATTCGCTAATCGAAATCTCATACATTCGAATGCAAGTTCTCGGATACTGTCACTCACTAGTAGTAGTATTCGCTAATAGAAATCTCATGCATTCGAATGCAAGTTCTCGGATACTGTCACTCACTAGTCGTAGTATTCGCTAATCGAAATCTCTTGCATTCGAATGCAAGTTCTCGGATACTGTCACTCACTAGTAGTAGTATTCGCTAATCGAAATTTCATGCATTCGAATGCAATAATTCGGATACTGTCACTCACTAGTAGTAGTATTTGCTAATCGAAATTTCATGCATTCGAATGCAATAATTCGGATACTGTCACTCACTAGTAGTAGTATTCGCTAATCGAAATTTCATACATTCGAATGCAAGTTCTCGGATACTGTCACTCACTAGTAGTAGTATCGGCTAATCGAAATTTGATGCATTCGAATGCAATAATTCGGATACTGTCACTCACTAGTAGTAGTATTCGCTAATCGAAATTTCATGCATTCGAATGCAATAATTTGGATACTGTCACTCACTAGTAGTAGTATTCGCTAATCGAAATTTCATGCATTCGAATGCAATAACTCGGATACTGTTACTCACTAGTAGTAGTATTCGCCAATTGAAATTTCATGCATTCGAGTGCAAGTTCTCGGATACTGTCACTCACTAGTAGTAGTATTCGCTAATCGAAATCTCATGCATTCGAATGCAAGTTCTCGGATACTGTCACTCACTAGTAGTAGTATCCCCTAATCGAAATTTCATGCATTCGAATGCAATTATCCGGATACTGTCACTCACTAGTAGTAGTATTCGCTAATCGAAATTTCATGCATTCGAATGCAATAATTCGGACACTGTCACTCACTAGTAGTAGTATTCGCTAATCGAAATTTCATGCATTCGAATGCAGGTTCTCGGATACTGTCATTCACTAGTAGTAGTATTCGCTAATCGAAATCTCATGCATTCGAATGCAATAATTCGGATACTGTCACTCTCTAGTAGTAGTATTCGCTAATCGAAATTTCATGCATTCGAATGCAATAATTCGGATACTGTCACTCACTAGTAGTGGTATTCGCTAATCGAAATCTCATGCATTCACATGCAAGTTCTCGGATACTGTCACTCACTAGTAGTAGTATTCGCTAATCGAAATCTCATGCATTCGAATGCAAGTTCTCGGATACTGTCACTCACTAGTAGTAGTATTCGCTAATCGAAATTTCATGCATTCGAATTCAAGTTCTCGGATACTGTCACTCACTAGTAGTAGTATTCGCTAATCGAAATCTCATGCATTCGAATGCAAGTTCTCGGATACTGTCACTCACTAGTAGTAGTATCCGCTAATCGAAATTTCATGCATTCGAATGCAATTATCCGGATACTGTCACTCACTAGTAGTAGTATTCGCTAATCGAAATTTCATGCATTCGAATGCAATAATTCGGACACTGTCACTCACTAGTAGTAGTATTCGCTAATCGAAATTTCATGCATTCGATTGCAGGTTCTCGGATACTGTCATTCACTAGTAGTAGTATTCGCTAATCGAAATCTCATGCATTCGAATGCAATAATTCGGATACTGTCACTCACTAGTAGTAGTATTCGCTAATCGAAATTTCATGCATTCGAATGCAATAATTCGGATACTGTCACTCACTAGTAGTAGTATTCGCTAATCGAAATCTCATGCATTCACATGCAAGTTCTCGGATACTGTCACTCATTGGTAGTAGTATTCGCTAATCGAAATCTCATGCATTCGAATGCAAGTTCTCGGATACTGTCACTCACTAGTAGTAGTATTCGCTAATCGAAATCTCATGCATTCGAATGCAGGTTCTCGGATACTGTCACTCACTAGTAGTAGTATTCGCTAATCGAAATCTCTTGCATTCGAATGCAAGTTCTCGGATACTGTCACTCACTAGTAGTAGTATTCGCTAATCGAAATCTCTTTCATTCGAATGCAAGTTCTCGGATACTGTCACTCACTAGTAGTAGTATTCGCTAATTGAAATCTCATGCATTCGAATGCAAGTTCTCGGAAACTGTCACTCACTAGTAGTAGTATTCGCTAATTGAAATCTCATGCATTCGAATGCAAGTTCTCGGATACTGTCACTCACTAGTAGTAGTATTCGCTAATCGAAATCTCTTGCATTCGAACGCAATAATTCGGATTCTTTCACTCACTAGTAGTAGTATTCGCTAATCGAAATCTCTTGCATTCGACTGCAAGTTCTCGGATACTGTCACTCACTAGTAGTAGTATTCGCTAATCGAAATTTGATGCATTCGAATGCAATAATTCGGATACTGTCACTCACGAGTAGTAGTATTCGCTAATCGAAATTTCATGCATTCGAATGCAATATTTCGGATACTGTCACTCACTAGTAGTAGTATTCGCTAATCGAAATCTCATGCATTCGAATGCAAGTTCTCGGATACTGTCACTCACTAGTAGTAGTATTCGCTAATCGAGATTTCATGCATTCGAATGCAATAATTCGGATACTGTCACTCACTAGTAATAGTATTCGCTAATCGAAATTTCATGCATTCGAATGCAATAATTCGGATACTGTCACCCACTATTAGCATTATTCGCTAATCGAAATTTCATGCATTCGAATGCAATAATTCGGATACTGTCACTCACTAGTAGTGGTATTCGCTAATCGAAATCTCATGCATTCACATGCAAGTTCTCGGATACTGTCACTCACTAGTAGTAGTATTCGCTAATCGAAATCTCATGCATTCGAATGCAAGTTCTCGGATGCTGTCACTCACTAGTAGTAGTATTCGCTAATCGAAATTTCATGCATTCGAATTCAAGTTCTCGGATACTGTCACTCACTAGTAGTAGTATTCGCTAATCGAAATCTCATGCATTCGAATGCAAGTTCTCGGATACTGTCACTCACTAGTAGTAGTATCCGCTAATCGAAATTTCATGCATTCGAATGCAATTATCCGGATACTGTCACTCACTAGTAGTAGTATTCGCTAATCGAAATTTCATGCATTCGAATGCAATAATTCGGACACTGTCACTCACTAGTAGTAGTATTCGCTAATCGAAATTTCATGCATTCGATTGCAGGTTCTCGGATACTGTCATTCACTAGTAGTAGTATTCGCTAATCGAAATCTCATGCATTCGAATGCAATAATTCGGATACTGTCACTCACTAGTAGTAGTATTCGCTAATCGAAATTTCATGCATTCGAATGCAATAATTCGGATACTGTCACTCACTAGTAGTAGTATTCGCTAATCGAAATCTCATGCATTCACATGCAAGTTCTCGGATACTGTCACTCATTGGTAGTAGTATTCGCTAATCGAAATCTCATGCATTCGAATGCAAGTTCTCGGATACTGTCACTCACTAGTAGTAGTATTCGCTAATCGAGATCTCATGCATTCGAATGCAGGTTCTCGGATACTGTCACTCACTAGTAGTAGTATTCGCTAATCGAAATCTCTTGCATTCGAATGCAAGTTCTCGGATACTGTCACTCACTAGTAGTAGTATTCGCTAATCGAAATCTCTTTCATTCGAATGCAAGTTCTCGGATACTGTCACTCACTAGTAGTAGTATTCGCTAATTGAAATCTCATGCATTCGAATGCAAGTTCTCGGAAACTGTCACTCACTAGTAGTAGTATTCGCTAATTGAAATCTCATGCATTCGAATGCAAGTTCTCGGATACTGTCACTCACTAGTAGTAGTATTCGCTAATCGAAATCTCTTGCATTCGAACGCAATAATTCGGATTCTTTCACTCACTAGTAGTAGTATTCGCTAATCGAAATCTCTTGCATTCGACTGCAAGTTCTCGGATACTGTCACTCACTAGTAGTAGTATTCGCTAATCGAAATTTGATGCATTCGAATGCAATAATTCGGATACTGTCACTCACGAGTAGTAGTATTCGCTAATCGAAATTTCATGCATTCGAATGCAATATTTCGGATACTGTCACTCACTAGTAGTAGTATTCGCTAATCGAAATCTCATGCATTCGAATGCAAGTTCTCGGATACTGTCACTCACTAGTAGTAGTATTCGCTAATCGAGATTTCATGCATTCGAATGCAATAATTCGGATACTGTCACTCACTAGTAATAGTATTCGCTAATCGAAATTTCATGCATTCGAATGCAATAATTCGGATACTGTCACCCACTATTAGCATTATTCGCTAATCGAAATCTCATGCATTCGAATGCAAGTTCTCGGATACTGTCACTCACTAATAGTAGTATCCGCTAATCGAAATTTCATGCATTCGAATGCAATAATTCGGATACTGTCACTCACTAGTAATAGTATTCGCTAATCGAAATTTCATGCATTCGAATGCAATAATTCGGATACTGTCACTCGCTAGTAGTAGTATTCGCTAATCGAAATCTCTTGCATTCGAATGCAAGTTCTCGGATACTGTCACTCACTAGTAGTAGTATTCGCTAATCGAAATCTCATGCATTCGAATGCAAGTTCTCGGATACTGTCACTCACTAGTAGTAGTATTCGCAAATCGAAATTTCATGCATTCGAATGCAAGTTCTCGGATACTGTCACTCATTAGTAGTAGTATTCGCTAATCGAAATTTCATGCATTCGAATGCAAGTTCTCGGATACTGTCACTCACTAGTAGTAGTATTCGCTAATCGAAATTTCATGCATTCGAATGCAATAGTTCGGATACTGTCACTCATTAGTAGTAGTATTCGCTAATCGAAATCTCATGCATTCGAATGCAAGTTCTCGGATACTGTCACCCACTAGTAGTAGTATTCGCTAATCGAAATCTCTTGCATTCGAATGCAATAATTCGGATACTGTCACTCACTAGTAGTAGTATTCGCTAATCGAAATCTCATGCATTCGAATGCAAGTTCTCGGATACTGTCACTCACTAGTAGTAGTATTCGCTAATCGAAATCTCATGCATTCGAATGCAAGTTCTCGGATACTGTCACTCACTAGTAGTAGTATTCGCAAATCGAAATCTCTTGCATTCGAATGCAAGTTCTCGGATACTGTCACTCACTAGTAGTAGTATTCGCTAATCGAAATCTCATGCATTCGACTGCAAGTTCTGGGATACTGTCACTCACTAGTAGTAGTATTCGCTAATCGAAATCTCTTGCATTCGAATGCAATAATTCGGATACTGTCACTCACTAGTAGCAGTATTCGCTAATCGAAATCTCTTGCATTCGAATGCAATAATTCGGATACTGTCACTCACTAGTAGTAGTATTCGCTAATCGAAATTTCATGCATTCGAATGCAAGTTCTCGGATACTGTCACTCACTAGTAGTAGTATTCGCTAATCGAAATCTGATGCATTCGAATGCAAGTTCTCGGATACTGTCACTCACTAGTAGTAGTATTCGCTAATAGAAATCTCATGCATTCGAATGCAAGTTCTCGGATACTGTCACTCACTAGTCTTTGTATTCGCTAATCGAAATCCCTTGCATTCGAATGCAATAATTCGGATACTGTCACCCACAAGTAGTAGTATTCGCTAATCGAAATTTCATGCATTCGAATGCAATAATTCGGATACTGTCACTCACTAGTAGTAGTATTCGCTAATCGAAATCTCATGCATTCGAATGCAAGTTCTCGGATACTGTCACTCACTAGTAGTAGTATTCGCTAGTCGAAATTTCATGCATTCGAATGCAAGTTCTCGGATACTGTCACTCACTAGTAGTAGTATTCGCTAATCGAAATCTCTTGCATTCGAATGCAATAATTCGGATACTGTCACTCACTAGTAGTACTATTCGCTAATCGAAATCTCATGCATTCGAATGCAAGTTCTCGGATACTGTCACTCACTAGTAGTAGTATTCGCTAATCGAAATCTCATGCATTCGAATGCAAGTTCTCGGATACTGTCACTCACTAGTAGTAGTATTCGCAAATCGAAATCTCTTGCATTCGAATGCAAGTTCTCGGATACTGTCGCTCACTAGTAGTAGTATTCGCTAATCGAAATCTCATGCATTCGACTGCAAGTTCTGGGATACTGTCACTCACTAGTAGTAGTATTCGCTAATCGAAATCTCTTGCATTCGAATGCAATAATTCGGATACTGTCACTCACTAGTAGCAGTATTCGCTAATCGAAATCTTTTGCATTCGAATGCAATAATTCGGATACTGTCACTCACTAGTAGTAGTATTCGCTAATCGAAATTTCATGCATTCGAATGCAAGTTCTCGGATACTGTCACTCACTAGTAGTAGTATTCGCTAATCGAAATCTGATGCATTCGAATGCAAGTTCTCGGATACTGTCACTCACTAGTAGTAGTATTCGCTAAGAGAAATCTCATGCATTCGAATGCAAGTTCTCGGATACTGTCACTCACTAGTCGTAGTATTCGCTAATCGAAATCCCTTGCATTCGAATGCAATAATTCGGATACTGTCACTCACTAGTAGTAGTATTCGCTAATCGAAATCTCATGCATTCGAATGCAAGTTCTCGGATACTGTCACTCACTAGTAGTAGTATTCGCTAATCGAAATCTCATGCATTCGAATGCAAGTTCTCGGATACTGTCACTCACTAGTAGTAGTATTCGCAAATCGAAATCTCTTGCATTCGAATGCAAGTTCTCGGATACTGTCACTCACTAGTAGTAGTATTCGCTAATCGAAATCTCATGCATTCGACTGCAAGTTCTGGGATACTGTCACTCACTAGTAGTAGTATTCGCTAATCGAAATCTCTTGCATTCGAATGCAATAATTCGGATACTGTCACTCACTAGTAGCAGTATTCGCTAATCGAAATCTCTTGCATTCGAATGCAATAATTCGGATACTGTCACTCACTAGTAGTAGTATTCGCTAATCGAAATTTCATGCATTCGAATGCAAGTTCTCGGATACTGTCACTCACTAGTAGTAGTATTCGCTAATCGAAATCTGATGCATTCGAATGCAAGTTCTCGGATACTGTCACTCACTAGTAGTAGTATTCGCTAATAGAAATCTCATGCATTCGAATGCAAGTTCTCGGATACTGTCACTCACTAGTCTTTGCATTCGCTAATCGAAATCCCTTGCATTCGAATGCAATAATTCGGATACTGTCACCCACAAGTAGTAGTATTCGCTAATCGAAATTTCATGCATTCGAATGCAATAATTCGGATACTGTCACTCACTAGTAGTAGTATTCGCTAATCGAAATCTCATGCATTCGAATGCAAGTTCTCGGATACTGTCACTCACTAGTAGTAGTATTCGCTAGTCGAAATTTCATGCATTCGAATGCAAGTTCTCGGATACTGTCACTCACTAGTAGTAGTATTCGCTAATCGAAATCTCTTGCATTCGAATGCAATAATTCGGATACTGTCACTCACTAGTAGTAGTATTCGCTAATCGAAATCTCATGCATTCGAATGCAAGTTCTCGGATACTGTCACTCACTAGTAGTAGTATTCGCTAATCGAAATCTCATGCATTCGACTGCAAGTTCTGGGATACTGTCACTCACTAGTAGTAGTATTCGCTAATCGAAATCACTTGCATTCGAATGCAATAATTCGGATACTGTCACTCACTAGTAGCAGTATTCGCTAATCGAAATCTCTTGCATTCGAATGCAATAATTCGGATACTGTCACTCACTAGTAGTAGTATTCGCTAATCGAAATTTCATGCATTCGAATGCAAGTTCTCGGATACTGTCAGTCACTAGTAGTAGTATTCGCTAATCGAAATCTCTTGCATTCGAATGCAAGTTCTCGGATACTGTCACTCACTAGTAGTAGTATTCGCTAATAGAAATCTCATGCATTCGAATGCAAGTTCTCGGATACTGTCACTCACTAGTCGTAGTATTCGCTAATCGAATTCCCTTGCATTCGAATGCAATAATTCGGATACTGTCACCCACAAGTAGTAGTATTCGCTAATCGAAATTTCATGCATTCGAATCCAATAATTCGGATACTGTCACTCACTAGTAGTAGTATTCGCTAATCGAAATCTCATGCATTCGAATGCAAGTTCTCGGATACTGTCACTCACTAGTAGTAGTATTCGCTAGTCGAAATTTCATGCATTCGAATGCAAGTTCTCGGATACTATCACTCACTAGTAGTAGTATTCGCTAATCGAAATTTTATGCATTTGAATGCAAGTTCTCGGATACTGTTACTCACTAGTAGAAGTATTCGCTAATCAAAATTTCATGCATTCGAATGCAAGTTCTCGGATACTGTCACTCACGAGTAGTAGTATTCGCTAATCGAAATCTCATGCATTCGAATGCAAGTTCTCGGATACTGTCACTCACTAGTAGTAGTATTCGCTAATCGAAATCTCATGCATTCGAATGCAAGTTCTCGGATACTGTCACTCACTAGTAGTAGTATTCGCAAATCGAAATCTCTTGCATTCGAATGCAAGTTCTCGGAAACTGTCACTCACTAGTAGTAGTATTCGCTAATCGAAATCTCATGCATTCGAATGCAAGTTCTCGGATACTGTCACTCACTAGTAGTAGTATTCGCTAATCGAAATCTCTTGCATTCGAATGCAATAATTCGGATTCTTTCACTCACTAGTAGTAGTATTCGCTAATCGAAATCTCTTGCATTCGAATGCAAGCTCTCGGATATTGTCACTCACTAGTAGAAGTATTCGCTAATCGAAATTTCATGCATTCGAATGCAATAATCCGGAGACTGTCACTCACTAGTAGTAATATTCGCTAATCGAAATCTCATGCATTCGAATGCAATAATTCGGATACTGTCACTTACTAGTAGTAGTATTCGCTAATCGAAATCTCATGCATTCGAATGCAATAATTCGGATACTGTCACTCACTAGTAGTAGCATTCGCTAATCGAAATCTCTTGCATTCGAATGCAATAATTCGGATACTGTCACTCACTAGTAGTAGTAATCGCTAATCGAAATTTCTTGCATTCGAATGCAAGTTCTCGGATACTGTCACTCACTAGTAGTAGTATTCGCTAATCGAAATCTCATACATTCGAATGCAAGTTCTCGGATACTGTCACTTACTAGTAGTAGTATTCGCTAATAGAAATCTCATGCATTCGAATGCAAGTTCTCGGATACTGTCACTCACTAGTCGTAGTATTCGCTAATCGAAATCTCTTGCATTCGAATGCAAGTTCTCGGATACTGTCACTCACTAGTAGTAGTATTCGCTAATCGAAATTTCATGCATTCGAATGCAATAATTCGGATACTGTCACTCACTAGTAGTAGTATTTGCTAATCGAAATTTCATGCATTCGAATGCAATAATTCGGATACTGTCACTCACTAGTAGTAGTATTCGCTAATCGAAATTTCATACATTCGAATGCAAGTTCTCGGATACTGTCACTCACTAGTAGTAGTATCCGCTAATCGAAATTTGATGCATTCGAATGCAATAATTCGGATACTGTCACTCACTAGTAGTAGTATTCGCTAATCGAAATTTCATGCATTCGAATGCAATAATTTGGATACTGTCACTCACTAGTAGTAGTATTCGCTAATCGAAATTTCATGCATTCGAATGCAATAACTCGGATACTGTTACTCACTAGTAGTAGTATTCGCCAATTGAAATTTCATGCATTCGAGTGCAAGTTCTCGGATACTGTCACTCACTAGTAGTAGTATTCGCTAATCGAAATCTCATGCATTCGAATGCAAGTTCTCGGATACTGTCACTCACTAGTAGTAGTATCCGCTAATCGAAATTTCATGCATTCGAATGCAATTATCCGGATACTGTCACTCACTAGTAGTAGTATTCGCTAATCGAAATTTCATGCATTCGAATGCAATAATTCGGACACTGTCACTCACTAGTAGTAGTATTCGCTAATCGAAATTTCATGCATTCGAATGCAGGTTCTCGGATACTGTCATTCACTAGTAGTAGTATTCGCTAATCGAAATCTCATGCATTCGAATGCAATAATTCGGATACTGTCACTCTCTAGTAGTAGTATTCGCTAATCGAAATTTCATGCATTCGAATGCAATAATTCGGATACTGTCACTCACTAGTAGTGGTATTCGCTAATCGAAATCTCATGCATTCACATGCAAGTTCTCGGATACTGTCACTCACTAGTAGTAGTATTCGCTAATCGAAATCTCATGCATTCGATTGCAAGTTCTCGGATACTGTCACTCACTAGTAGTAGTATTCGCTAATCGAAATTTCATGCATTCGAATGCAAGTTCTCGGATACTGTCACTCACTAGTAGTAGTATTCGCTAATCGAAATCTCATGCATTCGAATGCAAGTTCTCGGATACTGTCACTCACTAGTAGTAGTATCCGCTAATCGAAATTTCATGCATTCGAATGCAATTATCCGGATACTGTCACTCACTAGTAGTAGTATTCGCTAATCGAAATTTCATGCATTCGAATGCAATAATTCGGACACTGTCACTCACTAGTAGTAGTATTCGCTAATCGAAATTTCATGCATTCGATTGCAGGTTCTCGGATACTGTCATTCACTAGTAGTAGTATTCGCTAATCGAAATCTCATGCATTCGAATGCAATAATTCGGATACTGTCACTCACTAGTAGTAGTATTCGCTAATCGAAATTTCATGCATTCGAATGCAATAATTCGGATACTGTCACTCACTAGTAGTAGTATTCGCTAATCGAAATCTCATGCATTCACATGCAAGTTCTCGGATACTGTCACTCACTAGTAGTAGTATTCGCTAATCGAAATCTCATGCATTCGAATGCAAGTTCTCGGATACTGTCACTCACTAGTAGTAGTATTCGCTAATCGAAATTTCATGCATTCGAATGCAAGTTCTCGGATACTGTCACTCACTAGTAGTAGTATTCGCTAATCGAAAGTTCATGCATTCGAATGCAATAATTCGGATACTGTCACTCACTAGTAGTAGTATTCGCTAATCGAAATTTCATGCATTCGAATGCAATAATTCGGATACTGTAACTCACTAGTAGTAGTATTCGCTAATCGAAATTTCATGCATTCGAATGCAATAATTCGGATACTGTCACTCACTAGTAGTAGTATTCGCTAATCGAAATTTCATGCATTCGAATGCAATAATTCAGATACTGTCACTCACTAGTAGTAGTATTCGCTAATCGAAATCTCATGCATTCGAATGCAATAATTCGGATACTGTCACTCACTAGTAGTAGTATTCGCTAATCGAAATCTCATGCATTCGAATGCAAGTTCTCGGATACTGTCACTCACTCGTAGTAGTATTCGCTAATCGAAATTTCATGCATTCGAATGCAAGTTCTCGGATACTGTCACTCACAAGTAGTAGCATTCGCTAATCGAAATATCATGCATTCGAATGCAAGTTCTCTGATACTGTCACTCACTAGTAGTAGTATTCGCTAATCGAAATTTCATGCATTCGAATGCAATAATTCGGATACTGTCACTCACTAGTAGTAGTATTCGCTAATCGAAATTTCATGCATTCGAATGCAATAATTCGGATACTGTCACTCACTAGTAGTAGTATTCGCTAATCGAAATTTCATGCATTCGAATGCAATAATTCGGATACTGTCACTCACTAGTAGTAGTATTCGCTAGTCGAAATTTCATTCATTCGAATGCAAGTTCTCGGCTACTGTCACTCACTAGTAGTAGTATCCGCTAATCGAAATTTCATGCATTCGAATGCAATTATTCGGATACTGTCACTCACTAGTAGTAGTATTCGCTAATCGAAATTTCATGCATTCGAATGCAATATATTCGGATACTGTCACTCACTAGTAGTAGTATTCGCTAATCGAAATTTCATGCATTCGAATGCAAGTTCTCGGATACTGTCACTCACTAGTAGTAGTATTCGCTAATCGAAATCTCATGCATTCGAATGCAATAATTCGGATACTGTCACTCACTAGTAGTAGTATTCGCTAATCGAAATTTCATGCATTCGAATGCAATAATTCGGATACTGTCACTCACTAGTAGTAGTATTCGGTAATCGAAATCTCATGCATTCAAATGCAGGTTCTCGGATACTGTCACTCACTAGTAGTAGTATTCGCTAATCGAAATCTCATGCATTCGAATGCAAGTTCTCGGATACTGTCACTCACTAGTAGTAGTATTCGCTAATCGAAATTTCATGCTTTCGAATGCAAGTTCTCGGATACTGTCACTCACTAGTAGTAGTATTCGCTAATCGAAATCTCATGCATTCGAATGCAAGTTCTCGGATACTGTCACTCACTAGTAGTAGTATTCGCTAATCGAAATTTCATGCATTCGAATGCAAGTTCTCGGATACTGTCACTCACTAGTAGTAGTATTCGCTAATCGAAATTTCATGCATTCAAATGCAATAATTCGGATACTGTCACTCACTAGTAGTAGTATTCGCTAATCGAAATCTCATGCATTCGAATGCAAGTTCTCGGATACTGTCACTCACTAGTAGTAGTGTTCGCTAATCGAAATCTCATGCATTCGAATGCAATAATTCGGATACTGTCACTCACTAGTAGTAGTATTCGCTAATCGAAATTTCATGCATTCGAATGCAATAATTCGGATACTGTCACTCACTAGTAGTAGTATTCGCTAATCGAAATCTCATGCATTCGAATGCAATAATTCGGATACTGTAACTCACTAGTAGTAGTATTCGCTTTTCGAAATTTCATGCACTCGAATGCAATAATTCGGATACTGTCACTCACTAGTAGTAGTATTCGCTAATCGAAATTTCATGCATTCGAATGCAATAATTCAGATACTGTCACTCACTAGTAGTAGTATTCGCTAATCGAAATCTCATGCATTCGAATGCAATAATTCGGATACTGTCACTCACTAGTAGTAGTATTCGCTAATCGAAATCTCATGCATTCGAATGCAAGTTCTCGGATACTGTCACTTGCTAGTAGTAGTATTCGCTAATCGAAATTTCATGCATTCGAATGCAAGTTCTCGGATACTGTCACTCACTAGTAGTAGCATTCGCTAATCGAAATATCATGCATTCGAATGCAAGTTCTCTGATACTGTCACTCACTAGTAGTAGTATTCGCTAATCGAAATTTCATGCATTCGAATGCAATAATTCGGATAGTGTCACTCATTAGTAGTAGTATTCGTTAATCGAAATCTCATGCATTCGAATGCAAGTTCTCGGATACTGTCACTCACTAGTAGTAGTATTCGCTAATCGAAATTTCATGCATTCGAATGCAATAAATCGGATACTGTCACTCACTAGTAGTAGTACTCGCTAATCGAAATTTCATGCATTCGAATGCAATAATTCGGATACTGTCACTCACTAGTAGTAGTATTCGCTAGTCGGAATTTCATTCATTCGAATGCAAGTTCTCGGATACTGTCACTCACTAGTAGTAGTATTCGCTAATCGAAATCTCATGCATTCGAATGCAAGTTCTCGGATACTGTCACTCACTAGTAGTAGTATCCGCTAATCGAAATTTCATGCATTCGAATGCAATTATTCGGATACTGTCACTCACTAGTAGTAGTATTCGCTAATCGAAATTTCATGCATTCGAATGCAATAATTCGGATACTGTCACTCACTAGTAGTAGTATTCGCTAATCGAAATTTCATGCATTCGAATGCAAGTTCTCGGATACTGTCACTCACTAGTAGTAGTATTCGCTAATCGAAATCTCATGCATTCGAATGCAATAATTCGGATACTGTCATTCACTAGTAGTAATATTCGCTAATCGAAATTTCATGCATTCGAATGCAATAATTCGGATACTGTCACTCACTAGTAGTAGTATTCGCTAATCGAAATCTCATGCATTCAAATGCAAGTTCTCGGATACTGTCACTCAGTAGTAGTTGTATTCGCTAATCGAAATTTCATGCATTCGAATGCAAGTTCTCGGATACTGTCACTCACTAGTAGTAGTATTCGCTAATCGAAATCTCATGCATTCGAATGCAATAATTCGGATACTGTCACTCACTAGTAGTAGTATTCGCTAATCGAAATTTCATGCATTCGAATGCAATAATTCGGATACTGTCACTCACTAGTAGTAGTATTCGCTAATCGAAATCTCATGCATTCGAATGCAATAATTCGGATACTGTAACTCACTAGTAGTAGTATTCGCTAATCGAAATTTCATGCATTCGAATGCAATAATTCGGATACTGTCACTCACTAGTAGTAGTATTCGCTAATCGAAATTTCATGCATTCGAATGCAATAATTCAGATACTGTCACTCACTAGTAGTAGTATTCGCTAATCGAAATCTCATGCATTCGAATGCAAGTTCTCGGATACTGTCACTCACTAGTAGTAGCATTCGCTAATCGAAATATCATGCATTCGAATGCAATAATTCAGATACTGTCACTCACTAGTAGTAGTATTCGCTAATGGAAATTTCATGCATTCGAATGCAAGTTCTCGGATACTGTCACTCACTAGTAGTAGCATTCGCTAGTCGAAATTTCATTCATCCGAATGCAAGTTCTCGGATACTGTCACTCACTAGCAGTAGTATTCGCTAATCTAAATTTCATGCATTCGAATGCAATAAATCGGATACTGTCACTCACTAGTAGTAGTATTTGCTAATCGAAATTTCATGCATTCGAATGCAATAATTTGGATACTGTCACTCACTAAAAGTAGTATTCGCTAATCGAAATTTCATGCATTCGAATGCAATAATTCGGATAATGTCACTCACTAGTAGTAGTATTCGCTAGTCGAAATTTCATTCATCCGACTGCAAGTTCTCGGATACTGTCACTCACTAGTAGTAGTATTCGCTAATCGAAATTTCATGCATTCGAATGCAATAATTCGGATACTGTCACTCACTAGTAGTAGTATTCGCTAATCGAAATCTCATGCATTCAAATGCAAGTTCTCGGATACTGTCACTCAGTAGTACTTGTATTCGCTAATCGAAATTTCATGCATTCGAATGCAAGATCTCGGATACTGTCACTCACTAGTAGTAGTATTCGCTAATCGAAATCTCATGCACTCGAATGCAAGTTCTCGGATACTGTCACTCACTAGTAGTAGTATACGCTAATCGAAATTTCATGCATTCGAATGCAAGTTCTCGGATACCGTCACTCACTAGTAGTAGTATTCGCTAATCGAAATCTCATGCATTCGAATGCAAGTTCTCGGATACTGTCACTCACTAGTAGTAGTATTCGCTAATCGAAATTTCATGCATTCGAATGCAAGTTCTCGGATACTGTCACTCACTAGTAGTAGTATTCGCTAATCGAAAGTTCATGCATCCGAATGCAATAATTCGGATACTGTCACTCACTAGTAGTAGTATTCGCTAATCGAAATTTCATGCATTCGAATGCAAGTTCTCGGATACTGTCACTCACTAGTAGTAGTATTCGCTAATCGAAATTTCATGCATTCGAATGCAATAATTCGGATACTGTCACTCACTAGTAGTAGTATCCGCTAATCGAAATTTCATGCATTCGAATGCAATAATTCGGATACTGTCACTCACTAGTAGTAGTATTCGCTAATCGAAATCTCATGCATCCGAATGCAATAATTCGGATACTGTAACTCACTAGTAGTAGTATTCGCTAATCGAAATTTCATGCATTCGAATGCAATAATTCGGATACTGTCACTCACTAGTAGTAGTATTCGCTAATCGAAATTTCATGCATTCGAATGCAATAATTCAGATACTGTCACTCACTAGTAGTAGTATTCGCTAATCGAAATCTCATGCATTCGAATGCAAGTTCTCGGATACTGTCACTCACTAGTAGTAGTATTCGCTAATCGAAATTTCATGCATTCGAATGCAAGTTCTCGGATACTGTCACTCACTAGTAGTAACATTCGCTAGTCGAAATTTCATTCATCCGAATGCAAGTTCTCGGATACTGTCACTCACTAGTAGTAGTATTCGCTAATCTAAATTTCATGCATTCGAATGCAATAAATCGGATACTGTCACTCACTGGTAGTAGTATTTGCTAATCGAAATTTCATGCATTCGAATGCAATAATTCGGATACTGTCACTCACTAAAAGTAGTATTCGCTAATCGAAATTTCATGCATTCGAATGCAATAATTCGGATACTGTCACTCACTAGTAGTAGTATTCGCTAGTCGAAATTTCATTCATCCGAATGCAAGTTCTCGGATACTGTCACTCACTAGTAGTAGTATTCGCTAATCGAAATCTCATGCATTCGAATGCAAGTTCTCGGATACTGTCACTAACTAGTAGTAGTATCCGCTAATCGAAATTTCATGCATTCGAATGCAATTATTCGGATACTGTCACTCACTAGTAGTAGTATTCGCTAATCGAAATTTCATGCATTCGAATGCAATAATTCGGATACTGTCACACACTAGTAGTAGTATTCGCTAATCGAAATTTCATGCATTCGAATGCAAGTTCTCGGATACTGTCACTCACTAGTAGTAGTATTCGCTAATCCAAATCTCATGCATTCGAATGCAATAATTCGGATACTGTCACTCACTAGTAGTAGTATTCGCTAATCGAAATTTCATGCATTCGAATGCAATAATTCGGATACTGTCACTCACTAGTAGTAGTATTCGCTAATCGAAATCTCATGCATTCAAATGCAAGTTCTCGGATACTGTCACTCAGTAGTAGTTGTATTCGCTAATCGAAATTTCATGCATTCGAATGCAAGTTCTCGGATACTGTCACTCACTAGTAGTAGTATTCGCTAATCGAAATTTCATGCATTCGAATGCAAGTTCTCGGATACTGTCACTCACTAGTAGTAGTATTCGCTAATCGAAAGTTCATGCATTCGAATGCAATAATTCGGATACTGTCACTCACTAGTAGTAGTATTCGCTAATCGAAATTTCATGCATTCGAATGCAAGTTCTCGGATACTGTCACTCACTAGTAGTAGTATTCGCTAATCGAAATTTCATGCAATCGAATGCAATAATTCGGATACTGTCACTCACTAGTAGTAGTATCCGCTAATCGAAATCTCATGCATTCGAATGCAATAATTCGGATACTGTCACTCACTAGTAGTAGTATTCGCTAATCGAAATTACATGCATTCGAATGCAATAATTCGGATACTGTCACTCACTAGTAGTAGTATTCGCTAATCGAAATCTCATGCATCCGAATGCAATAATTCGGATACTGTAACTCACTAGTAGTAGTATTCGCTGATCGAAATTTCATGCATTCGAATGCAATAATTCGGATACTGTCACTCACTAGTAGTAGTATTCGCTAATCGAAATTTCATGCATTCGAATGCAATAATTCAGATACTGTCACTCACTAGTAGTAGTATTCGCTAATCGAAATCTCATGCATTCGAATGCAAGTTCTCGGATACTGTCACACACTAGTAGTAGTATTCGCTAATCGAAATTTCATGCATTCGAATGCAATAATTCAGATACTGTCAGTCACTAGTAGTAGTATTCGCTAATCGAAATCTCATGCATTCGAATGCAATAATTCGGATACTCTCACTCACTAGTAGTAGTATTCGCTAATCGAAATTTCATGCATTCGAATTCAAGTTCTCGGATACTGTCACTCACTAGTAGTAGCATTCGCTAATCGAAATATCATGCATTCGAATGCAAGTTCTCTGATACTGTCACTCACTAGTAGTAGTATTCGCTAATCGAAATTTCATGCATTCGAATACAATAATTCGGATAGTGTCACTCATTAGTAGTAGTATTCGTTAATCGAAATCTCATGCATTCGAATGCAAGTTCTCGGATACTGTCACTCACTAGTAGTAGTATTCGCTAATCGAAATATCATGCATTCGAATGCAATAAATCGGATACTGTCACTCACTAGTAGTAGTATTCGCAAATCGAAATTTCATGCATTCGAATGCAATAATTCGGATACTGTCACTCACTAGTAGTAGTATTCGCTAATCGAAATCTCATGCATTCAAATATAGGTTCTCGGATACTGTCACTCACTAGTAGTAGTATTCGCTAATCGAAATCTCATGCATTCGAATGCAAGTTCTCGGATACTGTCACTCACTAGTAGTAGTATTCGCTAATCGAAATTTCATGCTTTCGAATGCAAGTTCTCGGATACTGTCACTCACTAGTAGTAGTATTCGCTAATCGAAATCTCATGCATTCGAATGCAAGTTCTCGGATACTGTCACTCACTAGTAGTAGTATTCGCTAATCGAAATTTCATGCATTCGAATGCAAGTTCTCGGATACTGTCACTCACTAGTAGTAGTATTCGCTAATCGAAATTTCATGCATTCAAATGCAATAATTCGGATACTGTCACTCACTAGTAGTAGTATTCGCTAATCGAAATCTCATGCATTCGAATGCAAGTTCTCGGATACTGTCACTCACTAGTAGTAGTGTTCGCTAATCGAAATCTCATGCATTCGAATGCAATAATTCGGATACTGTCACTCACTAGTAGTAGTATTCGCTAATCGAAATTTCATGCATTCGAATGCAATAATTCGGATACTGTCACTCACTAGTAGTAGTATTCGCTAATCGAAATCTCATGCATTCGAATGCAATAATTCGGATACTGTAACTCACTAGTAGTAGTATTCGCTTTTCGAAATTTCATGCACTCGAATGCAATAATTCGGATACTGTCACTCACTAGTAGTAGTATTCGCTAATCGAAATTTCATGCATTCGAATGCAATAATTCAGATACTGTCACTCACTAGTAGTAGTATTCGCTAATCGAAATCTCATGCATTCGAATGCAATAATTCGGATACTGTCACTCACTAGTAGTAGTATTCGCTAATCGAAATCTCATGCATTCGAATGCAAGTTCTCGGATACTGTCACTTGCTAGTAGTAGTATTCGCTAATCGAAATTTCATGCATTCGAATGCAAGTTCTCGGATACTGTCACTCACTAGTAGTAGCATTCGCTAATCGAAATATCATGCATTCGAATGCAAGTTCTCTGATACTGTCACTCACTAGTAGTAGTATTCGCTAATCGAAATTTCATGCATTCGAATGCAATAATTCGGATAGTGTCACTTATTAGTAGTAGTATTCGTTAATCGAAATCTCATGCATTCGAATGCAAGTTCTCGGATACTGTCACTCACTAGTAGTAGTATTCGCTAATCGAAATTTCATGCATTCGAATGCAATAAATCGGATACTGTCACTCACTAGTAGTAGTATTCGCTAATCGAAATTTCATGCATTCGAATGCAATAATTCGGATACTGTCACTCACTAGTAGTAGTATTCGCTAGTCGGAATTTCATTCATTCGAATGCAAGTTCTCGGATACTGTCACTCACTAGTAGTAGTATTCGCTAATCGAAATCTCATGCATTCGAATGCAAGTTCTCGGATACTGTCACTCACTAGTAGTAGTATCCGCTAATCGAAATTTCATGCATTCGAATGCAATTATTCGGATACTGTCACTCACTAGTGGTAGTATTCGCTAATCGAAATTTCATGCATTCGAATGCAATAATTCGGATACTGTCACTCACTAGTAGTAGTATTCGCTAATCGAAATTTCATGCATTCGAATGCAAGTTCTCGGATACTGTCACTCACTAGTAGTAGTATTCGCTAATCGAAATCTCATGCATTCGAATGCAATAATTCGGATACTGTCATTCACTAGTAGTAATATTCGCTAATCGAAATTTCATGCATTCGAATGCAATAATTCGGATACTGTCACTCACTAGTAGTAGTATTCGCTAATCGAAATCTCATGCATTCAAATGCAAGTTCTCGGATACTGTCACTCAGTAGTAGTTGTATTCGCTAATCGAAATTTCATGCATTCGAATGCAAGTTCTCGGATACTGTCACTCACTAGTAGTAGTATTCGCTAATCGAAATCTCATGCATTCGAATGCAATAATTCGGATACTGTCACTCACTAGTAGTAGTATTCGCTAATCGAAATTTCATGCATTCGAATGCAATAATTCGGATACTGTCACTCACTAGTAGTAGTATTCGCTAATCGAAATCTCATGCATTCGAATGCAATAATTCGGATACTGTAACTCACTAGTAGTAGTATTCGCTAATCGAAATTTCATGCATTCGAATGCAATAATTCGGATACTGTCACTCACTAGTAGTAGTATTCGCTAATCGAAATTTCATGCATTCGAATGCAATAATTCAGATACTGTCACTCACTAGTAGTAGTATTCGCTAATCGAAATCTCATGCATTCGAATGCAAGTTCTCGGATACTGTCACTCACTAGTAGTAGCATTCGCTAATCGAAATATCATGCATTCGAATGCAATAATTCAGATACTGTCACTCACTAGTAGTAGTATTCGCTAATGGAAATTTCATGCATTCGAATGCAAGTTCTCGGATACTGTCACTCACTAGTAGTAGCATTCGCTAGTCGAAATTTCATTCATCCGAATGCAAGTTCTCGGATACTGTCACTCACTAGCAGTAGTATTCGCTAATCTAAATTTCATGCATTCGAATGCAATAAATCGGATACTGTCACTCACTAGTAGTAGTATTTGCTAATCGAAATTTCATGCATTCGAATGCAATAATTTGGATACTGTCACTCACTAAAAGTAGTATTCGCTAATCGAAATTTCATGCATTCGAATGCAATAATTCGGATAATGTCACTCACTAGTAGTAGTATTCGCTAGTCGAAATTTCATTCATCCGACTGCAAGTTCTCGGATACTGTCACTCACTAGTAGTAGTATTCGCTAATCGAAATTTCATGCATTCGAATGCAATAATTCGGATACTGTCACTCACTAGTAGTAGTATTCGCTAATCGAAATCTCATGCATTCAAATGCAAGTTCTCGGATACTGTCACTCAGTAGTACTTGTATTCGCTAATCGAAATTTCATGCATTCGAATGCAAGATCTCGGATACTGTCACTCACTAGTAGTAGTATTCGCTAATCGAAATCTCATGCACTCGAATGCAAGTTCTCGGATACTGTCACTCACTAGTAGTAGTATACGCTAATCGAAATTTCATGCATTCGAATGCAAGTTCTCGGATACCGTCACTCACTAGTAGTAGTATTCGCTAATCGAAATCTCATGCATTCGAATGCAAGTTCTCGGATACTGTCACTCACTAGTAGTAGTATTCGCTAATCGAAATTTCATGCATTCGAATGCAAGTTCTCGGATACTGTCACTCACTAGTAGTAGTATTCGCTAATCGAAAGTTCATGCATCCGAATGCAATAATTCGGATACTGTCACTCACTAGTAGTAGTATTCGCTAATCGAAATTTCATGCATTCGAATGCAAGTTCTCGGATACTGTCACTCACTAGTAGTAGTATTCGCTAATCGAAATTTCATGCATTCGAATGCAATAATTCGGATACTGTCACTCACTAGTAGTAGTATCCGCTAATCGAAATTTCATGCATTCGAATGCAATAATTCGGATACTGTCACTCACTAGTAGTAGTATTCGCTAATCGAAATCTCATGCATCCGAATGCAATAATTCGGATACTGTAACTCACTAGTAGTAGTATTCGCTAATCGAAATTTCATGCATTCGAATGCAATAATTCGGATACTGTCACTCACTAGTAGTAGTATTCGCTAATCGAAATTTCATGCATTCGAATGCAATAATTCAGATACTGTCACTCACTAGTAGTAGTATTCGCTAATCGAAATCTCATGCATTCGAATGCAAGTTCTCGGATACTGTCACTCACTAGTAGTAGTATTCGCTAATCGAAATTTCATGCATTCGAATGCAAGTTCTCGGATACTGTCACTCACTAGTAGTAACATTCGCTAGTCGAAATTTCATTCATCCGAATGCAAGTTCTCGGATACTGTCACTCACTAGTAGTAGTATTCGCTAATCTAAATTTCATGCATTCGAATGCAATAAATCGGATACTGTCACTCACTGGTAGTAGTATTTGCTAATCGAAATTTCATGCATTCGAATGCAATAATTCGGATACTGTCACTCACTAAAAGTAGTATGCGCTAATCGAAATTTCATGCATTCGAATGCAATAATTCGGATACTGTCACTCACTAGTAGTAGTATTCGCTAGTCGAAATTTCATTCATCCGAATGCAAGTTCTCGGATACTGTCACTCACTAGTAGTAGTATTCGCTAATCGAAATCTCATGCATTCGAATGCAAGTTCTCGGATACTGTCACTAACTAGTAGTAGTATCCGCTAATCGAAATTTCATGCATTCGAATGCAATTATTCGGATACTGTCACTCACTAGTAGTAGTATTCGCTAATCGAAATTTCATGCATTCGAATGCAATAATTCGGATACTGTCACACACTAGTAGTAGTATTCGCTAATCGAAATTTCATGCATTCGAATGCAAGTTCTCGGATACTGTCACTCACTAGTAGTAGTATTCGCTAATCCAAATCTCATGCATTCGAATGCAATAATTCGGATACTGTCACTCACTAGTAGTAGTATTCGCTAATCGAAATTTCATGCATTCGAATGCAATAATTCGGATACTGTCACTCACTAGTAGTAGTATTCGCTAATCGAAATCTCATGCATTCAAATGCAAGTTCTCGGATACTGTCACTCAGTAGTAGTTGTATTCGCTAATCGAAATTTCATGCATTCGAATGCAAGTTCTCGGATACTGTCACTCACTAGTAGTAGTATTCGCTAATCGAAATTTCATGCATTCGAATGCAAGTTCTCGGATACTGTCACTCACTAGTAGTAGTATTCGCTAATCGAAAGTTCATGCATTCGAATGCAATAATTCGGATACTGTCACTCACTAGTAGTAGTATTCGCTAATCGAAATTTCATGCATTCGAATGCAAGTTCTCGGATACTGTCACTCACTAGTAGTAGTATTCGCTAATCGAAATTTCATGCAATCGAATGCAATAATTCGGATACTGTCACTCACTAGTAGTAGTATCCGCTAATCGAAATCTCATGCATTCGAATGCAATAATTCGGATACTGTCACTCACTAGTAGTAGTATTCGCTAATCGAAATTTCATGCATTCGAATGCAATAATTCGGATACTGTCACTCACTAGTAGTAGTATTCGCTAATCGAAATCTCATGCATCCGAATGCAATAATTCGGATACTGTAACTCACTAGTAGTAGTATTCGCTGATCGAAATTTCATGCATTCGAATGCAATAATTCGGATACTGTCACTCACTAGTAGTAGTATTCGCTAATCGAAATTTCATGCATTCGAATGCAATAATTCAGATACTGTCACTCACTAGTAGTAGTATTCGCTAATCGAAATCTCATGCATTCGAATGCAAGTTCTCGGATACTGTCACACACTAGTAGTAGTATTCGCTAATCGAAATTTCATGCATTCGAATGCAATAATTCAGATACTGTCACTCACTAGTAGTAGTATTCGCTAATCGAAATCTCATGCATTCGAATGCAATAATTCGGATACTCTCACTCACTAGTAGTAGTATTCGCTAATCGAAATTTCATGCATTCGAATTCAAGTTCTCGGATACTGTCACTCACTAGTAGTAGCATTCGCTAATCGAAATATCATGCATTCGAATGCAAGTTCTCTGATACTGTCACTCACTAGTAGTAGTATTCGCTAATCGAAATTTCATGCATTCGAATACAATAATTCGGATAGTGTCACTCATTAGTAGTAGTATTCGTTAATCGAAATCTCATGCATTCGAATGCAAGTTCTCGGATACTGTCACTCACTAGTAGTAGTATTCGCTAATCGAAATATCATGCATTCGAATGCAATAAATCGGATACTGTCACTCACTAGTAGTAGTATTCGCTAATCGAAATCTCATGCATTCGAATGCAAGTTCTCGGATACTGTCACACACTAGTAGTAGTATTCGCTAATCGAAATTTCATGCATTCGAATGCAATAATTCAGATACTGTCACTCACTAGTAGTAGTATTCGCTAATCGAAATCTCATGCATTCGAATGCAATAATTCGGATACTCTCACTCACTAGTAGTAGTATTCGCTAATCGAAATTTCATGCATTCGAATTCAAGTTCTCGGATACTGTCACTCACTAGTAGTAGCATTCGCTAATCGAAATATCATGCATTCGAATGCAAGTTCTCTGATACTGTCACTCACTAGTAGTAGTATTCGCTAATCGAAATTTCATGCATTCGAATACAATAATTCGGATAGTGTCACTCATTAGTAGTAGTATTCGCTAATCGAAATCTCATGCATTCGAATGCTATAATTCGGATACTGTCACTCACTAGTAGTAGTATTCGCTAATCGAAATTTCATTCATTCGAATGCAATAATTCGGATACTGACACTCACTAGTAGTAGTATTCGCTAATCGAGATCTGATGCATTCGAATGCAATAATTCGAATACTGTCACCCACTAGTAGTAGTATTCGCTAATCGAAATTTCATGCATTCGAATGCAATAAATCGGATACTGTCACTCGCAAGAAGTAGTATGCGCTAGTCGAAATTTCATTCATTCGAATGCAAGTTCTCGGATACTGTCACTCACTAGTAGTAGTATTCGCTAATCGAAATCTCATGCATTCGAATGCAAGTTCTCGGATACTGTCACTCACTAGTAGTAGTATCCGCTAATCGAAATTTCATGCATTCGAATGCAATTATTCGGATACTGTCACTCACTAGTAGTAGTATTCGCTAATCGAAATTTCATGCATTCGAATGCAATAATTCGGATACTGTCACTCACTAGTAGTAGTATTCGCTAATCGAAATTTCATGCATTCGAATGCAAGTTCTCGGATACTGTCACTCACTAGTAGTAGTATTCGCTAATAGAAATCTCATGCATTCGAATGCAATAATTCGGATACTGTCACTCACTAGTAGTAGTATTCGCTAATCGAAATTTCATGCATTCGAATGCAATAATTCGGATACTGTCACTCACTAGTAGTAGTATTCGCTAATCGAAATCTCATGCATTCAAATGCAAGTTCTCGGATACTGTCACTCAGTAGTAGTTGTATTCGCTAACCGAAATTTCATGCATTCGAATGCAAGTTCTCGGATACTGTCACTCACTAGTAGTAGTATTCGCTAATCGAAAGTTCATGCATTCGGATGCAATAATTCGGATACTGTAACTCACTAGTAGTAGTATTCGCTAATCGAAATTTCATGCATTCGAATGCAATAATTCGGATACTGTCACTCACTAGTAGTAGTATTCGCTAATCGAAATTTCATGCATTCGAATGCAATAATTCAGATACTGTCACTCACTAGTAGTAGTATTCGCTAATCGAAATCTCATGCATTCGAATGCAATAATTCGGATACTGTCACTCACTAGTAGTAGTATTCGCTAATCGAAATCTCATGCATTCGAATGCAAGTTCTCGGATACTGTCACTCACTAGTAGTAGTATTCGCTAATCGAAATTTCATGCATTCGAATGCAAGTTCTCGGATTTTGTCACTCACTAGTAGTAGCATTCGCTAATCGAAATATCATGCATTCGAATGCAAGTTCTCTGATACTGTCACTCACTAGTAGTAGTATTCGCTAATCGAAATTTCGTGCATTCGAATGCAATAATTCGGATAGTGTCACTCTTTAGTAGTAGTATTCGTTAATCGAAATCTAATGCATTCGAATGCAAGTTCTCGGATACTGTCACTCACTAGTAGTAGTATTCGCTAATCTAAATTTCATGCATTCGAATGCACTAAATCGGATACTGTCACTCACTAGTAGTAGTATTTGCTAATCTAAATTTCATGCATTCGAATGCAATAATTCGGATACTGTCACTCACTAAAAGTAGTATTCACTAATCGAAATTTCATGCATTCGAATGCAATAATTCGGATACTGTCACTCACTAGTAGTAGTATTCGCTAGTCGAAATTTCATTCATCCGAATGCAAGTTCTCGGATACTGTCACTCACTAGTAGTAGTATTCGCTAATCGAAATCTCATGCATTCGAATGCAATTATTCGGATACTGTCACTCACTAGTAGTAGTATTCGCTAATCGAAATTTCATGCATTCGAATGCAATAATTCGGATACTGTCACTCACTAGTAGTAGTATTCGCTAATCGAAATTTCATGCATTCGAATGCAAGTTCTCGGATACTGTCACTCACTAGTAGTAGTATTCGCTAATCCAAATCTCATGCATTCGAATGCAATAATTCGGATACTGTCACTCACTAGTAGTAGTATTCGCTAGTCGAAATTTCATTCATTCGAATGCAAGTTCTCGGATACTGTCACTCACTAGTAGTAGTATTCGCTAATTGAAATCTCATGCACTCGAATGCAAGTTCTCGGATACTGTCACTCACTAGTAGTAGTATTCGCTAATCGAAATTTCATGCAATAGAATGCAAGTTCTCGAATACTGTCACTCACTAGTAGTAGTCTTCGCTAATCGAAATTTCATGCATTCGAATGCAAGTTCTCGGATACTGTCACTCACTAGTAGTAGTATTCGCTAATCGAAATTTCATGCATTCGAATGCAAGTTCTCGGATACTGTCACTCACTAGTAGTAGTATTCGCTAATCGAAATCTCATGCATTCGAATGCAAGTTCTCGGATACTGTCACTCACTAGTAGTAGTATTCGCTAATTGAAATTTCATGCATTCGAATGCAAGTTCTCGGAAACTGTCACTCACTAGTAGTAGTATTCGCTAATCGAAATTTCATGCATTCGAATGCAATAATTCGGATACTGTCACTCACTAGTAGTAGTATTCGCTAATCGAAATTTCATGCATTCGAATGCAATAATTCGGATACTGTCACTCACTAGTAGTAGTATTCGCTAATTGAAATTTCATGCATTCGAATGCAAGTTCTCGGATACTGTCACTCACTAGTAGTAGTATTCGTTAATCGAAATCTCATGCATTCGAATGTAAGTTGTCGGATACTGTCACTCACTAGTAGTAGTATTCGCTAATCGAAATCTCATGCATTCGAATGCAATAATTCGGATACTGTCACTCACTAGTAGTAGTATTCGCTAATCGAAATTTCATGCATTCCAATGTAATAATTCGGATACTGTCACTCATTAGTAGTAGTATTCGCTAATTGAAATCTCATGAATTCGAATGCAAATTCTCGGATACTGTCACTCACTAGTAGTAGTATTCGCTAATCGAAATCTCTTGCATTCGAATGCAATAATTCGGATACTGTCACTCACTAGTAGTAGTATTCGCTAATCGAAATCTCATGCATTCGAATGTAAGTTCTCGGATACTGTCACTCACTAGTAGTAGTATTCGCTAATCGAAATTTCATGCATTCGAATGCAAGTTCTCGGATACTATCACCCACTAGTAGTAGTTTTCGCTAATCGAAATTTCATGCATTTGAATGCAAGTTCTCGGATACTGTCACTCACTAGTAGTAGTATCCGCTAATCGAAATTTCATGCATTCGAATGCAATTATTCGGATACTGTCACTCACTACTAGTAGTATTCGCTAATCGAAATTTCATGCATTCTAATGCAATAATTCGGATACTGTCACTCACTAGTAGTAGTATTCGCTAATCGAAATCTCATGCATTCGAATGCAAGTTCTTGGATACTGTCACTTACTAGTAGTAGTATACGCAAATCGAAATTTCATGCATTCGAATGCAATAATTCGGATACTGTCACCCACTAGTAGTAGTATTCGCTAATCGAAATTTCATGCATTCGAATGCAATAATTCGCATACTGTCACTCACTAGTAGTAGTATTCGCTAATCGAAATTTCATGCATTCGAATGCAATAATTCGGGTACTGTCACTCACTAGTAGTAGTATTCGCTAATCGAAATCTCATGCACTCGAATGCAAGTTCTCGGATACTGTCACTCACTAGTAGTAGTATTCGCTAATCGAAATTTCATGCATTCGAATGCAAGTTCTCGAATACTGTCACTCACTAGTAGTAGTCTTCGCTAATCGAAATTTCATGCATTCGAATGCAAGTTCTCGGATACTGTCACTCACTAGTAGTAGTATTCGCTAATCGAAATTTCATGCATTCGAATGCAAGTTCTCGGATACTGTCACTCACTAGTAGTAGTATTCGCTAATCGAAATCTCATGCATTCGAATGCAAGTTCTCGGATACTGTCACTCACTAGTAGTAGTATTCGCTAATTGAAATTTCATGCATTTGAATGCAAGTTCTCGGATACTGTCACTCACTAGTAGTAGTATCCGCTAATCGAAATTTCATGCATTCGAATGCAATTATTCGGATACTGTCACTCACTACTAGTAGTATTCGCTAATCGATATTTCATGCATTCTAATGCAATAATTCGGATACTGTCACTCACTAGTAGTAGTATTCGCTAATCGAAATCTCATGCATTCGAATGCAAGTTCTCGGATACTGTCACTCACTAGTAGTAGTATTCGCTAATTGAAATTTCATGCATTTGAATGCAAGTTCTCGGATACTGTCACTCACTAGTAGTAGTATACGCTAATCGAAATTTCATGCATTCGAATGCAATAATTCGGATACTGTCACTCACTAGTAGTAGTATTCGCTAATCGAAATTTCATGCATTCGAATGCAATAATTCGCATACAATCACTCACTAGTAGTAGTATTCGCTAATCGAAATTTCATGCATTCGAATGCAATAATTCGGATACTGTCACTCACTAGTAGTAGTATTCGCTAATCGAAATCTCATGCACTCGAATGCAAGTTCTCGGATACTGTCACTCACTAGTAGTAGTATTCGCTAATCGAAATTTCATGCATTCGAATGCAAGTTCTCGAATACTGTCACTCACTAGTAGTAGTCTACGCTAATCGAAATTTCATGCATTCGAATGCAAGTTCTCGGATACTGTCACTCACTAGTAGTAGTATTCGCTAATCGAAATTTCATGCATTCGAATGCAAGTTCTCGGATACTGTCACTCACTAGTAGTAGTATTCGCTAATCGAAATCTCATGCATTCGAATGCAAGTTCTCGGATACTGTCACTCACTAGTAGTAGTATTCGCTAATTGAAATTTCATGCATTCGAATGCAAGTTCTCGGATACTGTCACTCACTAGTAATAGTATTCGCTAATCGAAATTTCATGCATTCGAATGCAATAATTCGGATACTGTCACTCACTAGTAGTAGTATTCGCTAATCGAAATCTCATGCATTTGAATGCAAGTTCTCGGATACTGTCTCTCACTAGTAGTAGTATTCGCTAATCGAAATTTCATGCATTCGAATGCAATAATTCGGATACTGTCACTCACTAGTAGTAGTATTCGCTAATCGAAATTTCATGCATTCGAATGCAATAATTCGGATACTGTCACTCACTAGTAGTAGTATTCGCTAATCGAAATTTCATGCATTCGAATGCAATAATTCGGATACTGTCACTCACTAGTAGTAGTATTCGCTAATCGAAATTTCATGCATTCGAATGCAATAATTCGGATACTGTCACTCACTAGTAGTAGTATTCGCTAATCCAAATCTCATGCATTCGAATGCAAGTTCTCGGATACTGTCACTCACTAGTAGTAGTATACGCTAATCGAAATTTCATGCATTCGAATGCAATAATTCGGATACTGTCACTCACTAGTAGTAGTATTCGCTAATCGAAATTTCATGCATTCGAATGCAATAATTCGCATACTGTCACTCACTAGTAGTAGTATTCGCTAATCGAAATCTCATGCATTCGAATGCAATAATTCGGATACTGTCACTCACTAGTAGTAGTATTCGCTAATCGAAATTTCATGCATTCGAATGCAATAATTCGGATACTGTCACTCATTAGTAGTAGTATTCGCTAATCGAAATCTCATGCATTCGAATGCAAGTTCTCGGATACTGTCACTCACTAGTAGTAGTATTCGCTAATCGAAATCTCTTGCATTCGAATGCAATAATTCGGATACTGTCACTCACTAGTAGTAGTATTCGCTAATCGAAATTTCATGCATTCGAATGCAAGTTCTCGGATACTGTCACTCACTAGTAGTAGTATTCGCTAATCGAAATTTCATGCATTCCAATGTAATAATTCGGATACTGTCACTCATTAGTAGTAGTATTCGCTAATTGAAATCTCATGCATTCGAATGCAAGTTCTCGGATACTGTCACTCACTAGTAGTAGTATTCGCTAATCGAAATCTCTTGCATTCGAATGCAAGTTCTCGGATACTATCACTCACTAGTAGTAGTATTCGCTAATCGAAATTTCATTCATTCGAATGCAATAATTCGGATACTGACACTCACTAGTAGTAGTATTCGCTAATCGAGATCTGATGCATTCGAATGCAATAATTCGAATACTGTCACCCACTAGTAGTAGTATTCGCTAATCGATATTTCATGCATTCGAATGCAATAATTCGGATACTGTCACTCACTAGTAGTAGTATTCGCTAATCGAAATCTCATGCATTCGAATGCAAGTTCTCGGATACTGTCACTCACTAGTAGTAGTATTCGCTAATCGAAATTTCATGCGTTCGAATGCAAGTTCTCGGATACTATCACTCACTAGTAGTAGTATTCGCTAATCGAAATTTCATGTATTTGAATGCAAGTTCTCGGATACTGTCACTCACTAGTAGTAGTATTCGCTAATCGAAATTTCATGCATTCGAATGCAAGTTCTCGGATACTGTCACTCACTAGTAGTAGTATTCGCTAATCGAAATCTCATGCATTCGAATGCAAGTTCTCGGATACTGTCACTCACTAGTAGTAGTATTCGCTAATCGAAATCTCATGCATTCGAATGACAGTTCTCGGATACTGTCACTCACTAGTCGTAGTATTCGCTAATCGAAATCTCATGCATTCGAATGCAAGTTCTCGGATACTGTCACTCACTAGTAGTAGTATTCGCTAATCGAAATTTCATGCATTCGAATGCAATAATTCGGATACTGTCACTCACTAGTAGTAGTATTCGCTAATCGAAATTTCATGCATTCGAATGCAATAATTCGGATAATGTCACTCACTAGTAGTAGTATTCGCTAATCGAAATTTCATGCATTCGAATGCAAGTTCTCGGATACTGTCACTCACTAGTAGTAGTATTCGCTAATCGAAGTCTCATGCATTCGAATGCAAGTTCTCGGATACTGTCACTCACTAGTAGTAGTATTCGCTAATTGAAATTTCATGCATTCGAATGCAAGTTCTCGGATACTGTCACTCACTAGTAGTAGTATTCGCTAATCGAAATTTCATGCATTCGAATGCAATAATTCGGATACTGTCACTCACTAGTAGTAGTATTCGCTAATCGAAATCTCATGCATTTAAATGCAAGTTCTCGGATACTGTCTCTCACTAGTAGTAGTATTCGCTAATCGAAATCTCATGCATTCGAATGCAAGTTCTCGGATACTGTCACTCACTAGTAGTAGTATTCGCTATTCGAAATTTCATGCATTCGAATGCAATAATTCGGATACTGTCACTCTGTAGTAGCAGTATTCGCTAATCGAAATCTCATGCATTCGAATGCAATAATTCGGATACTGTCACTCACTAGTAGTAGTATTCGCTAATCGAAATTTCATGCATTCCAATGTAATAATTCGGATACTGTCACTCATTAGTAGTAGTATTCGCTAATTGAAATCTCATGCATTCGAATGCAAATTCTCGGATACTGTCACTCACTAGTAGTAGTATTCGCTAATCGAAATCTCTTGCATTCGAATGCAATAATTCGGATACTGTCACTCACTAGTAGTAGTATTCGCTAATCGAAATCTCATGCATTCGAATGTAAGTTCTCGGATACTGTCACTCACTAGTAGTAGTATTCGCTAATCGAAATTTCATGCATTCGAATGCAAGTTCTCGGATACTATCACCCACTAGTAGTAGTTTTCGCTAATCGAAATTTCATGCATTTGAATGCAAGTTCTCGGATACTGTCACTCACTAGTAGTAGTATCCGCTAATCGAAATTTCATGCATTCGAATGCAATTATTCGGATACTGTCACTCACTACTAGTAGTATTCGCTAATCGAAATTTCATGCATTCTAATGCAATAATTCGGATACTGTCACTCACTAGTAGTAGTATTCGCTAATCGAAATCTCATGCATTCGAATGCAAGTTCTCGGATACTGTCACTTACTAGTAGTAGTATACGCTAATCGAAATTTCATGCATTCGAATGCAATAATTCGGATACTGTCACCCACTAGTAGTAGTATTCGCTAATCGAAATTTCATGCATTCGAATGCAATAATTCGCATACTGTCACTCACTAGTAGTAGTATTCGCTAATCGAAATTTCATGCATTCGAATGCAATAATTAGGGTACTGTCACTCAGTAGTAGTAGTATTCGCTAATCGAGATCTCATGCACTCGAATGCAAGTTCTCGGATACTGTCACTCACTAGTAGTAGTATTCGCTAATCGAAATTTCATGCATTCGAATGCAAGTTCTCGAATACTGTCACTCACTAGTAGTAGTCTTCGCTAATCGAAATTTCATGCATTCGAATGCAAGATCTCGGATACTGTCACTCACTAGTAGTAGTATTCGCTAATCGAAATTTCATGCATTCGAATGCAAGTTCTCGGATACTGTCACTCACTAGTAGTAGTATTCGCTAATCGAAATCTCATGCATTCGAATGCAAGTTCTCGGATACTGTCACTCACTAGTAGTAGTATTCGCTAATTGAAATTTCATGCATTTGAATGCAAGTTCTCGGATACTGTCACTCACTAGTAGTAGTATCCGCTAATCGAAATCTCATGCATTTGAATGCAAGTTCTCGGATACTGTCTCTCACTAGTAGTAGTATTCGCTAATCGAAATTTCATGCATTCGAATGCAATAATTCGGATACTGTCACTCACTAGTAGTAGTATTCGCTAATCGAAATTTCATGCATTCGAATGCAATAATTCGGATACTGTCACTCACTAGTAGTAGTATTCGCTAATCGAAATTTCATGCATTCGAATGCAATAATTCGGATACTGTCACTCACTAGTAGTAGTATTCGCTAATCGAAATTTCATGCATTCGAATGCAATAATTCGGATACTGTCACTCACTAGTAGTAGTATTCGCTAATCCAAATCTCATGCATTCGAATGCAAGTTCTCGGATACTGTCACTCACTAGTAGTAGTATACGCTAATCGAAATTTCATGCATTCGAATGCAATAATTCGGATACTGTCACTCACTAGTAGTAGTATTCGCTAATCGAAATTTCATGCATTCGAATGCAATAATTCGCATACTGTCACTCACTAGTAGTAGTATTCGCTAATCGAAATCTCATGCATTCGAATGCAATAATTCGGATACTGTCACTCACTAGTAGTAGTATTCGCTAATCGAAATTTCATGCATTCGAATGCAATAATTCGGATACTGTCACTCATTAGTAGTAGTATTCGCTAATCGAAATCTCATGCATTCGAATGCAAGTTCTCGGATACTGTCACTCACTAGTAGTAGTATTCGCTAATCGAAATCTCTTGCATTCGAATGCAATAATTCGGATACTGTCACTCACTAGTAGTAGTATTCGCTAATCGAAATTTCATGCATTCGAATGCAAGTTCTCGGATACTGTCACTCACTAGTAGTAGTATTCGCTAATCGAAATTTCATGCATTCCAATGTAATAATTCGGATACTGTCACTCATTAGTAGTAGTATTCGCTAATTGAAATCTCATGCATTCGAATGCAAGTTCTCGGATACTGTCACTCACTAGTAGTAGTATTCGCTAATCGAAATCTCTTGCATTCGAATGCAATAATTCGGGTACTGTCACTCACTAGTAGTAGTATTCGCTAATCGAAATCTCATGCACTCGAATGCTATAATTCGGATACTGTCACTCACTAGTAGTAGTATTCGCTAATCGAAATTTCATTCATTCGAATGCAATAATTCGGATACTGACACTCACTAGTAGTAGTATTCGCTAATCGAGATCTGATGCATTCGAATGCAATAATTCGAATACTGTCACCCACTAGTAGTAGTATTCGCTAATCGATATTTCATGCATTCGAATGCAATAATTCGGATACTGTCACTCACTAGTAGTAGTATTCGCTAATCGAAATCTCATGCATTCGAATGCAAGTTCTCGGATACTGTCACTCACTAGTAGTAGTATTCGCCAATCGAAATTTCATGCGTTCGAATGCAAGTTCTCGGATACTATCACTCACTAGTAGTAGTATTCGCTAATCGAAATTTCATGTATTTGAATGCAAGTTCTCGGATACTGTCACTCACTAGTAGTAGTATTCGCTAATCGAAATTTCATGCATTCGAATGCAAGTTCTCGGATACTGTCACTCACTAGTAGTAGTATTCGCTAATCGAAATCTCATGCATTCGAATGCAAGTTCTCGGATACTGTCACTCACTAGTAGTAGTATTCGCTAATCGAAATCTCATGCATTCGAATGACAGTTCTCGGATACTGTCACTCACTAGTCGTAGTATTCGCTAATCGAAATCTCATGCATTCGAATGCAAGTTCTCGGATACTGTCACTCACTAGTAGTAGTATTCGCTAATCGAAATTTCATGCATTCGAATGCAATAATTCGGATACTGTCACTCACTAGTAGTAGTATTCGCTAATCGAAATTTCATGCATTCGAATGCAATAATTCGGATAATGTCACTCACTAGTAGTAGTATTCGCTAATCGAAATTTCATGCATTCGAATGCAAGTTCTCGGATACTGTCACTCACTAGTAGTAGTATTCGCTAATCGAAGTCTCATGCATTCGAATGCAAGTTCTCGGATACTGTCACTCACTAGTAGTAGTATTCGCTAATTGAAATTTCATGCATTCGAATGCAAGTTCTCGGATACTGTCACTCACTAGTAGTAGTATTCGCTAATCGAAATTTCATGCATTCGAATGCAATAATTCGGATACTGTCACTCACTAGTAGTAGTATTCGCTAATCGAAATCTCATGCATTTAAATGCAAGTTCTCGGATACTGTCTCTCACTAGTAGTAGTATTCGCTAATCGAAATCTCATGCATTCGAATGCAAGTTCTCGGATACTGTCACTCACTAGTAGTAGTATTCGCTATTCGAAATTTCATGCATTCGAATGCAATAATTCGGATACTGTCACTCACTAGTAGCAGTATTCGCTAATCGAAATCTCATGCATTCGAATGCAATAATTCGGATACTGTCACTCACTAGTAGTAGTATTCGCTAATCGAAATTTCATGCATTCCAATGTAATAATTCGGATACTGTCACTCATTAGTAGTAGTATTCGCTAATTGAAATCTCATGCATTCGAATGCAAATTCTCGGATACTGTCACTCACTAGTAGTAGTATTCGCTAATCGAAATCTCTTGCATTCGAATGCAATAATTCGGATACTGTCACTCACTAGTAGTAGTATTCGCTAATCGAAATCTCATGCATTCGAATGTAAGTTCTCGGATACTGTCACTCACTAGTAGTAGTATTCGCTAATCGAAATTTCATGCATTCGAATGCAAGTTCTCGGATACTATCACCCACTAGTAGTAGTTTTCGCTAATCGAAATTTCATGCATTTGAATGCAAGTTCTCGGATACTGTCACTCACTAGTAGTAGTATCCGCTAATCGAAATTTCATGCATTCGAATGCAATTATTCGGATACTGTCACTCACTACTAGTAGTATTCGCTAATCGAAATTTCATGCATTCTAATGCAATAATTCGGATACTGTCACTCACTAGTAGTAGTATTCGCTAATCGAAATCTCATGCATTCGAATGCAAGTTCTCGGATACTGTCACTTACTAGTAGTAGTATACGCTAATCGAAATTTCATGCATTCGAATGCAATAATTCGGATACTGTCACCCACTAGTAGTAGTATTCGCTAATCGAAATTTCATGCATTCGAATGCAATAATTCGCATACTGTCACTCACTAGTAGTAGTATTCGCTAATCGAAATTTCATGCATTCGAATGCAATAATTAGGGTACTGTCACTCAGTAGTAGTAGTATTCGCTAATCGAGATCTCATGCACTCGAATGCAAGTTCTCGGATACTGTCACTCACTAGTAGTAGTATTCGCTAATCGAAATTTCATGCATTCGAATGCAAGTTCTCGAATACTGTCACTCACTAGTAGTAGTCTTCGCTAATCGAAATTTCATGCATTCGAATGCAAGTTCTCGGATACTGTCACTCACTAGTAGTAGTATTCGCTAATCGAAATTTCATGCATTCGAATGCAAGTTCTCGGATACTGTCACTCACTAGTAGTAGTATTCGCTAATCGAAATCTCATGCATTCGAATGCAAGTTCTCGGATACTGTCACTCACTAGTAGTAGTATTCGCTAATTGAAATTTCATGCATTTGAATGCAAGTTCTCGGATACTGTCACTCACTAGTAGTAGTATCCGCTAATCGAAATTTCATGCATTCGAATGCAATTATTCGGATACTGTCACTCACTAGTAGTAGTATTCGCTAATCGAAATTTCATGCATTCGAATGCAAGTTCTCGGATACTGTCACTCACTAGTAGTAGTATTCGCTAATCGAAATCTCATGCATTCGAATGCAATAATTCGGATACTGTCACTCACTAGTAGTAGTATTCGCTAATCGAAATCTCATGCACTCGAATGCAAGTTCTCGGATACTGTCACTCACTAGTAGTAGTATTCGCTAATCGAAATTTCATGCATTCGAATGCAAGTTCTCGAATACTGTCACTCACTAGTAGTAGTCTTCGCTAATCGAAATTTCATGCATTCGAATGCAAGTTCTCGGATACTGTCACTCACTAGTAGTAGTATTCGCTAATCGAAATTTCATGCATTCGAATGCAAGTTCTCGGATACTGTCACTCACTAGTAGTAGTATTCGCTAATCGAAATCTCATGCATTCGAATGCAAGTTCTCGGATACTGTCACTCACTAGTAGTAGTATTCGCTAATTGAAATTTCATGCATTCGAATGCAAGTTCTCGGATACTGTCACTCACTAGTAATAGTATTCGCTAATCGAAATTTCATGCATTCGAATGCAATAATTCGGATACTGTCACTCACTAGTAGTAGTATTCGCTAATCGAAATCTCATGCATTTGAATGCAAGTTCTCGGATACTGTCTCTCACTAGTAGTAGTATTCGCTAATCGAAATTTCATGCATTCGAATGCAATAATTCGGATACTGTCACTCACTAGTAGTAGTATTCGCTAATCGAAATTTCATGCATTCGAATGCAATAATTCGGATACTGTCACTCACTAGTAGTAGTATTCGCTAATCGAAATTTCATGCATTCGAATGCAATAATTCGGATACTGTCACTCACTAGTAGTAGTATTCGCTAATCGAAATTTCATGCATTCGAATGCAATAATTCGGATACTGTCACTCACTAGTAGTAGTATTCGCTAATCCAAATCTCATGCATTCGAATGCAAGTTCTCGGATACTGTCACTCACTAGTAGTAGTATACGCTAATCGAAATTTCATGCATTCGAATGCAATAATTCGGATACTGTCACTCACTAGTAGTAGTATTCGCTAATCGAAATTTCATGCATTCGAATGCAATAATTCGCATACTGTCACTCACTAGTAGTAGTATTCGCTAATCGAAATCTCATGCATTCGAATGCAATAATTCGGATACTGTCACTCACTAGTAGTAGTATTCGCTAATCGAAATTTCATGCATTCGAATGCAATAATTCGGATACTGTCACTCATTAGTAGTAGTATTCGCTAATCGAAATCTCATGCATTCGAATGCAAGTTCTCGGATACTGTCACTCACTAAAAGTAGTATTCGCTAATCGAAATCTCTTGCATTCGAATGCAATAATTCGGATACTGTCACTCACTAGTAGTAGTATTCGCTAATCGAAATTTCATGCATTCGAATGCAAGTTCTCGGATACTGTCACTCACTAGTAGTAGTATTCGCTAATCGAAATCTCTTGCATTCGAATGCAATAATTCGGATACTGTCACTCACTAGTAGTAGTATTCGCTAATCGAAATCTCATGCATTCGAATGCTATAATTCGGATACTGTCACTCACTAGTAGTAGTATTCGCTAATCGAAATTTCATTCATTCGAATGCAATAATTCGGATACTGACACTCACTAGTAGTAGTATTCGCTAATCGAGATCTCATGCATTCGAATGCAATAATTCGGATACTGTCACCCACTAGTAGTAGTATTCGCTAATCGATATTTCATGCATTCGAATGCAATAATTCGGATACTGTCACTCACTAGTAGTAGTATTCGCTAATCGAAATCTCATGCATTCGAATGCAAGTTCTCGGATTCTGTCACTCACTAGTAGTAGTATTCGCTAATCGAAATTTCATGCATTCGAATGCAAGTTCTCGGATACTATCACTCACTAGTAGTAGTATTCGCTAATCGAAATTTCATGTATTTGAATGCAAGTTCTCGGATACTGTCACTCACTAGTAGTAGTATTCGCTAATCGAAATTTCATGCATTCGAATGCAAGTTCTCGGATACTGTCACTCACTAGTAGTAGTATTCGCTAATCGAAATCTCATGCATTCGAATGCAAGTTCTCGGATACTGTCACTCACTAGTAGTAGTATTCGCTAATCGAAATCTCATGCATTCGAATGACAGTTCTCGGATACTGTCACTCACTAGTCGTAGTATTCGCTAATCGAAATCTCATGCATTCGAATGCAAGTTCTCGGATACTGTCACTCACTAGTAGTAGTATTCGCTAATCGAAATTTCATGCATTCGAATGCAATAATACGGATACTGTCACTCACTATTAGTAGTATTCGCTAATCGAAATTTCATGCATTCGAATGCAATAATTCGGATAATGTCACTCACTAGTAGTAGTATTCGCTAATCGAAATTTCATGCATTCGAATGCAAGTTCTCGGATACTGTCACTCACTAGTAGTAGTATTCGCTAATCGAAATCTCATGCATTCGAATGCAAGTTCTCGGATACTGTCACTCACTAGTAGTAGTATTCGCTAATTGAAATTTCATGCATTTGAATGCAAGTTCTCGGATACTGTCACTCACTAGTAGTAGTATTCGCTAATCGAAATTTCATGCATTCGAATGCAATAATTCGGATACTGTCACTCACTAGTAGTAGTATTCGCTAATCGAAATCTCATGCATTTAAATGCAAGTTCTCGGATACTGTCTCTCACTAGTAGTAGTATTCGCTAATCGAAATCTCATGCATTCGAATGCAAGTTCTCGGATACTGTCACTCACTAGTAGTAGTATTCGCTATTCGAAATTTCATGCATTCAAATGCAATAATTCGGATACTGTCACTCACTAGTAGTAGTATTCGCTAATCGAAATCTCATGCATTCGAATGCAATAATTCGGATACTGTCACTCACTAGTAGTAGTATTCGCTAATCGAAATTTCATGCATTCCAATGTAATAATTCGGATACTGTCACTCATTAGTAGTAGTATTCGCTAATTGAAATCTCATGCATTCGAATGCAAATTCTCGGATACTGTCACTCACTAGTAGTAGTATTCGCTAATCGAAATCTCTTGCATTCGAATGCAAGTTCTCGGATACTGTCACTCACTAGTAGTAGTATTCGCTAATCGAAATCTCATGCATTCGAATGTAAGTTCTCGGATACTGTCACTCACTAGTAGTAGTATTCGCTAATCGAAATTTCATGCATTCGAATGCAAGTTCTCGGATACTATCACCCACTAGTAGTAGTTTTCGCTAATCGAAATTTCATGCATTTGAATGCAAGTTCTCGGATACTGTCACTCACTAGTAGTAGTATCCGCTAATCGAAATTTCATGCATTCGAATGCAATTATTCGGATACTGTCACTCACTACTAGTAGTATTCGCTAATCGAAATTTCATGCATTCTAATGCAATAATTCGGATACTGTCACTCACTAGTAGTAGTATTCGCTAATCGAAATCTCATGCATTCGAATGCAAGTTCTCGGATACTGTCACTTACTAGTAGTAGTATACGCTAATCGAAATTTCATGCATTCGAATGCAATAATTCGGATACTGTCACCCACTAGTAGTAGTATTCGCTAATCGAAATTTCATGCATTCGAATGCAATAATTCGCATACTGTCACTCACTAGTAGTAGTATTCGCTAATCGAAATTTCATGCATTCGAATGCAATATTTCGGGTACTGTCACTCACTAGTAGTAGTATTCGCTAATCGAAATCTCATGCACTCGAATGCAAGTTCTCGGATACTGTCACTCACTAGTAGTAGTATTCGCTAATCGAAATTTCATGCATTCGAATGCAAGTTCTCGAATACTGTCACTCACTAGTAGTAGTCTTCGCTAATCGAAATTTCATGCATTCGAATGCAAGTTCTCGGATACTGTCACTCACTAGTAGTAGTATTCGCTAATCGAAATTTCATGCATTCGAATGCAAGTTCTCGGATACTGTCACTCACTAGTAGTAGTATTCGCTAATCGAAATCTCATGCATTCGAATGCAAGTTCTCGGATACTGTCACTCACTAGTAGTAGTATTCGCTAATTGAAATTTCATGCATTTGAATGCAAGTTCTCGGATACTGTCACTCACTAGTAGTAGTATCCGCTAATCGAAATTTCATGCATTCGAATGCAATTATTCGGATACTGTCACTCACTACTAGTAGTATTCGCTAATCGATATTTCATGCATTCTAATGCAATAATTCGGATACTGTCACTCACTAGTAGTAGTATTCGCTAATCGAAATCTCATGCATTCGAATGCAAGTTCTCGGATACTGTCACTCACTAGTAGTAGTATTCGCTAATTGAAATTTCATGCATTTGAATGCAAGTTCTCGGATACTGTCACTCACTAGTAGTAGTATACGCTAATCGAAATTTCATGCATTCGAATGCAATAATTCGGATACTGTCACTCACTAGTAGTAGTATTCGCTAATCGAAATTTCATGCATTCGAATGCAATAATTCGCATACTGTCACTCACTAGTAGTAGTATTCGCTAATCGAAATTTCATGCATTCGAATGCAATAATTCGGATACTGTCACTCACTAGTAGTAGTATTCGCTAATCGAAATCTCATGCACTCGAATGCAAGTTCTCGGATACTGTCACTCACTAGTAGTAGTATTCGCTAATCGAAATTTCATGCATTCGAATGCAAGTTCTCGAATACTGTCACTCACTAGTAGTAGTCTTCGCTAATCGAAATTTCATGCATTCGAATGCAAGTTCTCGGATACTGTCACTCACTAGTAGTAGTATTCGCTAATCGAAATTTCATGCATTCGAATGCAAGTTCTCGGATACTGTCACTCACTAGTAGTAGTATTCGCTAATCGAAATCTCATGCATTCGAATGCAAGTTCTCGGATACTGTCACTCACTAGTAGTAGTATCCGCTAATCGAAATTTCATGCATTCGAATGCAATTATTCGGATACTGTCACTCACTAGTAGTAGTATTTGCTAATCGAAATTTCATTCATTCGAATGCAATAATTCGGATACTGACACTCACTAGTAGTAGTATTCGCTAATCGAGATCTCATGCATTCGAATGCAATAATTCGGATACTGTCACCCACTAGTAGTAGTATTCGCTAATCGATATTTCATGCATTCGAATGCAATAATTCGGATACTGTCACTCACTAGTAGTAGTATTCGCTAATCGAAATCTCATGCATTCGAATGCAAGTTCTCGGATACTGTCACTCACTAGTAGTAGTATTCGCTAATCGAAATTTCATGCATTCGAATGCAAGTTCTCGGATACTATCACTCACTAGTAGTAGTATTCGCTAATCGAAATTTCATGTATTTGAATGCAAGTTCTCGGATACTGTCACTCACTAGTAGTAGTATTCGCTAATCGAAATTTCATGCATTCGAATGCAAGTTCTCGGATACTGTCACTCACTAGTAGTAGTATTCGCTAATCGAAATCTCATGCATTCGAATGCAAGTTCTCGGATACTGTCACTCACTAGTAGTAGTATTCGCTAATCGAAATCTCATGCATTCGAATGACAGTTCTCGGATACTGTCACTCACTAGTCGTAGTATTCGCTAATCGAAATCTCATGCATTCGAATGCAAGTTCTCGGATACTGTCACTCACTAGTAGTAGTATTCGCTAATCGAAATTTCATGCATTCGAATGCAATAATTCGGATACTGTCACTTACTAGTAGTAGTATTCGCTAATCGAAATCTCATGCATTCGAATGACAGTTCTCGGATACTGTCACTCACTAGTCGTAGTATTCGCTAATCGAAATCTCATGCATTCGAATGCAAGTTCTCGGATACTGTCACTCACTAGTAGTAGTATTCGCTAATCGAAATTTCATGCATTCGAATGCAATAATTCGGATACTGTCACTCACTAGTAGTAGTATTCGCTAATCGAAATTTCATGCATTCGAATGCAATAATTCGGATAATGTCACTCACTAGTAGTAGTATTCGCTAATCGAAATTTCATGCATTCGAATGCAAGTTCTCGGATACTGTCACTCACTAGTAGTAGTATTCGCTAATCGAAATCTCATGCATTCGAATGCAAGTTCTCGGATACTGTCACTCACTAGTAGTAGTATTCGCTAATTGAAATTTCATGCATTCGAATGCAAGTTCTCGGATACTGTCACTCACTAGTAGTAGTATTCGCTAATCGAAATTTCATGCATTCGAATGCAATAATTCGGATACTGTCACTCACTAGTAGTAGTATTCGCTAATCGAAATCTCATGCATTTAAATGCAAGTTCTCGGATACTGTCTCTCACTAGTAGTAGTATTCGCTAATCGAAATCTCATGCATTCGAATGCAAGTTCTCGGATACTGTCACTCACTAGTAGTAGTATTCGCTATTCGAAATTTCATGCATTCAAATACAATAATTCGGATACTGTCACTCACTAGTAGTAGTATTCGCTAATCGAAATCTCATGCATTCGAATGCAATAATTCGGATACTGTCACTCACTAGTAGTAGTATTCGCTAATCGAAATTTCATGCATTCCAATGTAATAATTCGGATACTGTCACTCATTAGTAGTAGTATTCGCTAATTGAAATCTCATGCATTCGAATGCAAATTCTCGGATACTGTCACTCACTAGTAGTAGTATTCGCTAATCGAAATCTCTTGCATTCGAATGCAAGTTCTCGGATACTGTCACTCACTAGTAGTAGTATTCGCTAATCGAAATCTCATGCATTCGAATGTAAGTTCTCGGATACTGTCACTCACTAGTAGTAGTATTCGCTAATCGAAATTTCATGCATTCGAATGCAAGTTCTCGGATACTATCACCCACTAGTAGTAGTTTTCGCTAATCGAAATTTCATGCATTTGAATGCAAGTTCTCGGATACTGTCACTCACTAGTAGTAGTATCCGCTAATCGAAATTTCATGCATTCGAATGCAATTATTCGGATACTGTCACTCACTACTAGTAGTATTCGCTAATCGAAATTTCATGCATTCTAATGCAATAATTCGGATACTGTCACTCACTAGTAGTAGTATTCGCTAATCGAAATCTCATGCATTCGAATGCAAGTTCTCGGATACTGTCACTTACTAGTAGTAGTATACGCTAATCGAAATTTCATGCATTCGAATGCAATAATTCGGATACTGTCACCCACTAGTAGTAGTATTCGCTAATTGAAATCTCATGCATTCGAATGCAAGTTCTCGGATACTGTCACTCACTAGTAGTAGTATTCGCTAATCGAAATTTCATGCATTCGAATGCAAGTTCTCGGATACTATCACTCACTAGTAGTAGTATTCGCTAATCGAAATTTCATGTATTTGAATGCAAGTTCTCGGATACTGTCACTCACTAGTAGTAGTATTCGCTAATCGAAATTTCATGCATTCGAATGCAAGTTCTCGGATACTGTCACTCACTAGTAGTAGTATTCGCTAATCGAAATCTCATGCATTCGAATGCAAGTTCTCGGATACTGTCACTCACTAGTAGTAGTATTCGCTAATCGAAATCTCATGCATTCGAATGACAGTTCTCGGATACTGTCACTCACTAGTCGTAGTATTCGCTAATCGAAATCTCATGCATTCGAATGCAAGTTCTCGGATACTGTCACTCACTAGTAGTAGTATTCGCTAATCGAAATTTCATGCATTCGAATGCAATAATTCGGATACTGTCACTCACTAGTAGTAGTATTCGCTAATCGAAATCTCATGCATTCGAATGACAGTTCTCGGATACTGTCACTCACTAGTCGTAGTATTCGCTAATCGAAATCTCATGCATTCGAATGCAAGTTCTCGGATACTGTCACTCACTAGTAGTAGTATTCGCTAATCGAAATTTCATGCATTCGAATGCAATAATTCGGATACTGTCACTCACTAGTAGTAGTATTCGCTAATCGAAATTTCATGCATTCGAATGCAATAATTCGGATAATGTCACTCACTAGTAGTAGTATTCGCTAATCGAAATTTCATGCATTCGAATGCAAGTTCTCGGATACTGTCACTCACTAGTAGTAGTATTCGCTAATCGAAATCTCATGCATTCGAATGCAAGTTCTCGGATACTGTCACTCACTAGTAGTAGTATTCGCTAATTGAAATTTGATGCATTCGAATGCAAGTTCTCGGATACTGTCACTCACTAGTAGTAGTATTCGCTAATCGAAATTTCATGCATTCGAATGCAATAATTCGGATACTGTCACTCACTAGTAGTAGTATTCGCTAATCGAAATCTCATGCATTTAAATGCAAGTTCTCGGATACTGTCTCTCACTAGTAGTAGTATTCGCTAATCGAAATCTCATGCATTCGAATGCAAGTTCTCGGATACTGTCACTCACTAGTAGTAGTATTCGCTATTCGAAATTTCATGCATTCAAATGCAATAATTCGGATACTGTCACTCACTAGTAGTAGTATTCGCTAATCGAAATCTCATGCATTCGAATGCAATAATTCGGATACTGTCACTCACTAGTAGTAGTATTCGCTAATCGAAATTTCATGCATTCCAATGTAATAATTCGGATACTGTCACTCATTAGTAGTAGTATTCGCTAATTGAAATCTCATGCATTCGAATGCAAATTCTCGGATACTGTCACTCACTAGTAGTAGTATTCGCTAATCGAAATCTCTTGCATTCGAATGCAAGTTCTCGGATACTGTCACTCACTAGTAGTAGTATTCGCTAATCGAAATCTCATGCATTCGAATGTAAGTTCTCGGATACTGTCACTCACTAGTAGTAGTATTCGCTAATCGAAATTTCATGCATTCGAATGCAAGTTCTCGGATACTATCACCCACTAGTAGTAGTTTTCGCTAATCGAAATTTCATGCATTTGAATGCAAGTTCTCGGATACTGTCACTCACTAGTAGTAGTATCCGCTAATCGAAATTTCATGCATTCGAATGCAATTATTCGGATACTGTCACTCACTACTAGTAGTATTCGCTAATCGAAATTTCATGCATTCTAATGCAATAATTCGGATACTGTCACTCACTAGTAGTAGTATTCGCTAATCGAAATCTCATGCATTCGAATGCAAGTTCTCGGATACTGTCACTTACTAGTAGTAGTATACGCTAATCGAAATTTCATGCATTCGAATGCAATAATTCGGATACTGTCACCCACTAGTAGTAGTATTCGCTAATCGAAATTTCATGCATTCGAATGCAATAATTCGCATACTGTCACTCACTAGTAGTAGTATTCGCTAATCGAAATTTCATGCATTCGAATGCAATAATTCGGGTACTGTCACTCACTAGTAGTAGTATTCGCTAATCGAAATCTCATGCACTCGAATGCAAGTTCTCGGATACTGTCACTCACTAGTAGTAGTATTCGCTAATCGAAATTTCATGCATTCGAATGCAAGTTCTCGAATACTGTCACTCACTAGTAGTAGTCTTCGCTAATCGAAATTTCATGCATTCGAATGCAAGTTCTCGGATACTGTCACTCACTAGTAGTAGTATTCGCTAATCGAAATTTCATGCATTCGAATGCAAGTTCTCGGATACTGTCACTCACTAGTAGTAGTATTCGCTAATCGAAATCTCATGCATTCGAATGCAAGTTCTCGGATACTGTCACTCACTAGTAGTAGTATTCGCTAATTGAAATTTCATGCATTTGAATGCAAGTTCTCGGATACTGTCACTCACTAGTAGTAGTATCCGCTAATCGAAATTTCATGCATTCGAATGCAATTATTCGGATACTGTCACTCACTACTAGTAGTATTCGCTAATCGATATTTCATGCATTCTAATGCAATAATTCGGATACTGTCACTCACTAGTAGTAGTATTCGCTAATCGAAATCTCATGCATTCGAATGCAAGTTCTCGGATACTGTCACTCACTAGTAGTAGTATACGCTAATCGAAATTTCATGCATTCGAATACAATAATTCGGATACTGTCACTCACTAGTAGTAGTATTCGCTAATCGAAATCTCATGCATTCGAATGCAATAATTCGGATACTGTCACTCACTAGTAGTAGTATTCGCTAATCGAAATTTCATGCATTCCAATGTAATAATTCGGATACTGTCACTCATTAGTAGTAGTATTCGCTAATTGAAATCTCATGCATTCGAATGCAAATTCTCGGATACTGTCACTCACTAGTAGTAGTATTCGCTAATCGAAATCTCTTGCATTCGAATGCAAGTTCTCGGATACTGTCACTCACTAGTAGTAGTATTCGCTAATCGAAATCTCATGCATTCGAATGTAAGTTCTCGGATACTGTCACTCACTAGTAGTAGTATTCGCTAATCGAAATTTCATGCATTCGAATGCAAGTTCTCGGATACTATCACCCACTAGTAGTAGTTTTCGCTAATCGAAATTTCATGCATTTGAATGCAAGTTCTCGGATACTGTCACTCACTAGTAGTAGTATCCGCTAATCGAAATTTCATGCATTCGAATGCAATTATTCGGATACTGTCACTCACTACTAGTAGTATTCGCTAATCGAAATTTCATGCATTCTAATGCAATAATTCGGATACTGTCACTCACTAGTAGTAGTATTCGCTAATCGAAATCTCATGCATTCGAATGCAAGTTCTCGGATACTGTCACTTACTAGTAGTAGTATACGCTAATCGAAATTTCATGCATTCGAATGCAATAATTCGGATACTGTCACCCACTAGTAGTAGTATTCGCTAATTGAAATCTCATGCATTCGAATGCAAGTTCTCGGATACTGTCACTCACTAGTAGTAGTATTCGCTAATCGAAATTTCATGCATTCGAATGCAAGTTCTCGGATACTATCACTCACTAGTAGTAGTATTCGCTAATCGAAATTTCATGTATTTGAATGCAAGTTCTCGGATACTGTCACTCACTAGTAGTAGTATTCGCTAATCGAAATTTCATGCATTCGAATGCAAGTTCTCGGATACTGTCACTCACTAGTAGTAGTATTCGCTAATCGAAATCTCATGCATTCGAATGCAAGTTCTCGGATACTGTCACTCACTAGTAGTAGTATTCGCTAATCGAAATCTCATGCATTCGAATGACAGTTCTCGGATACTGTCACTCACTAGTCGTAGTATTCGCTAATCGAAATCTCATGCATTCGAATGCAAGTTCTCGGATACTGTCACTCACTAGTAGTAGTATTCGCTAATCGAAATTTCATGCATTCGAATGCAATAATTCGGATACTGTCACTCACTAGTAGTAGTATTCGCTAATCGAAATCTCATGCATTCGAATGACAGTTCTCGGATACTGTCACTCACTAGTCGTAGTATTCGCTAATCGAAATCTCATGCATTCGAATGCAAGTTCTCGGATACTGTCACTCACTAGTAGTAGTATTCGCTAATCGAAATTTCATGCATTCGAATGCAATAATTCGGATACTGTCACTCACTAGTAGTAGTATTCGCTAATCGAAATTTCATGCATTCGAATGCAATAATTCGGATAATGTCACTCACTAGTAGTAGTATTCGCTAATCGAAATTTCATGCATTCGAATGCAAGTTCTCGGATACTGTCACTCACTAGTAGTAGTATTCGCTAATCGAAATCTCATGCATTCGAATGCAAGTTCTCGGATACTGTCACTCACTAGTAGTAGTATTCGCTAATTGAAATTTGATGCATTCGAATGCAAGTTCTCGGATACTGTCACTCACTAGTAGTAGTATTCGCTAATCGAAATTTCATGCATTCGAATGCAATAATTCGGATACTGTCACTCACTAGTAGTAGTATTCGCTAATCGAAATCTCATGCATTTAAATGCAAGTTCTCGGATACTGTCTCTCACTAGTAGTAGTATTCGCTAATCGAAATCTCATGCATTCGAATGCAAGTTCTCGGATACTGTCACTCACTAGTAGTAGTATTCGCTATTCGAAATTTCATGCATTCAAATGCAATAATTCGGATACTGTCACTCACTAGTAGTAGTATTCGCTAATCGAAATCTCATGCATTCGAATGCAATAATTCGGATACTGTCACTCACTAGTAGTAGTATTCGCTAATCGAAATTTCATGCATTCCAATGTAATAATTCGGATACTGTCACTCATTAGTAGTAGTATTCGCTAATTGAAATCTCATGCATTCGAATGCAAATTCTCGGATACTGTCACTCACTAGTAGTAGTATTCGCTAATCGAAATCTCTTGCATTCGAATGCAAGTTCTCGGATACTGTCACTCACTAGTAGTAGTATTCGCTAATCGAAATCTCATGCATTCGAATGTAAGTTCTCGGATACTGTCACTCACTAGTAGTAGTATTCGCTAATCGAAATTTCATGCATTCGAATGCAAGTTCTCGGATACTATCACCCACTAGTAGTAGTTTTCGCTAATCGAAATTTCATGCATTTGAATGCAAGTTCTCGGATACTGTCACTCACTAGTAGTAGTATCCGCTAATCGAAATTTCATGCATTCGAATGCAATTATTCGGATACTGTCACTCACTACTAGTAGTATTCGCTAATCGAAATTTCATGCATTCTAATGCAATAATTCGGATACTGTCACTCACTAGTAGTAGTATTCGCTAATCGAAATCTCATGCATTCGAATGCAAGTTCTCGGATACTGTCACTTACTAGTAGTAGTATACGCTAATCGAAATTTCATGCATTCGAATGCAATAATTCGGATACTGTCACCCACTAGTAGTAGTATTCGCTAATCGAAATTTCATGCATTCGAATGCAATAATTCGCATACTGTCACTCACTAGTAGTAGTATTCGCTAATCGAAATTTCATGCATTCGAATGCAATAATTCGGGTACTGTCACTCACTAGTAGTAGTATTCGCTAATCGAAATCTCATGCACTCGAATGCAAGTTCTCGGATACTGTCACTCACTAGTAGTAGTATTCGCTAATCGAAATTTCATGCATTCGAATGCAAGTTCTCGAATACTGTCACTCACTAGTAGTAGTCTTCGCTAATCGAAATTTCATGCATTCGAATGCAAGTTCTCGGATACTGTCACTCACTAGTAGTAGTATTCGCTAATCGAAATTTCATGCATTCGAATGCAAGTTCTCGGATACTGTCACTCACTAGTAGTAGTATTCGCTAATCGAAATCTCATGCATTCGAATGCAAGTTCTCGGATACTGTCACTCACTAGTAGTAGTATTCGCTAATTGAAATTTCATGCATTTGAATGCAAGTTCTCGGATACTGTCACTCACTAGTAGTAGTATCCGCTAATCGAAATTTCATGCATTCGAATGCAATTATTCGGATACTGTCACTCACTACTAGTAGTATTCGCTAATCGATATTTCATGCATTCTAATGCAATAATTCGGATACTGTCACTCACTAGTAGTAGTATTCGCTAATCGAAATCTCATGCATTCGAATGCAAGTTCTCGGATACTGTCACTCACTAGTAGTAGTATACGCTAATCGAAATTTCATGCATTCGAATGCAATAATTCGGATACTGTCACTCACTAGTAGTAGTATTCGCTAATCGAAATTTCATGCATTCGAATGCAATAATTCGCATACTGTCACTCACTAGTGGTAGTATTCGCTAATCGAAATTTCATGCATTCGAATGCAATAATTCGGATACTGTCACTCACTAGTAGTAGTATTCGCTAATCGAAATCTCATGCACTCGAATGCAAGTTCTCGGATACTGTCACTCACTAGTAGTAGTATTCGCTAATCGAAATTTCATGCATTCGAATGCAAGTTCTCGAATACTGTCACTCACTAGTAGTAGTCTTCGCTAATCGAAATTTCATGCATTCGAATGCAAGTTCTCGGATACTGTCACTCACTAGTAGTAGTATTCGCTAATCGAAATTTCATGCATTCGAATGCAAGTTCTCGGATACTGTCACTCACTAGTAGTAGTATTCGCTAATAGAAATCTCATGCATTCGAATGCAAGTTCTCGGATACTGTCACTCACTAGTAGTAGTATCCGCTAATCGAAATTTCATGCATTCGAATGCAATTATTCGGATACTGTCACTCACTAGTAGTAGTATTCGCTAATCGAAATTTCATTCATTCGAATGCAATAATTCGGATACTGACACTCACTAGTAGTAGTATTCGCTAATCGAGATCTCATGCATTCGAATGCAATAATTCGGATACTGTCACCCACTAGTAGTAGTATTCGCTAATCGATAGTTCATGCATTCGAATGCAATAATTCGGATACTGTCACTCACTAGTAGTAGTATTCGCTAATCGAAATCTCATGCATTCGAATGCAAGTTCTCGGATACTGTCACTCACTAGTAGTAGTATTCGCTAATCGAAATTTCATGCATTCGAATGCAAGTTCTCGGATACTATCACTCACTAGTAGTAGTATTCGCTAATCGAAATTTCATGTATTTGAATGCAAGTTCTCGGATACTGTCACTCACTAGTAGTAGTATTCGCTAATCGAAATTTCATGCATTCGAATGCAAGTTCTCGGATACTGTCACTCACTAGTAGTAGTATTCGCTAATCGAAAACTCATGCATTCGAATGCAAGTTCTCGGATACTGTCACTCACTAGTAGTAGTATTCGCTAATCGAAATCTCATGCATTCGAATGACAGTTCTCGGATACTGTCACTCACTAGTCGTAGTATTCGCTAATCGAAATCTCATGCATTCGAATGCAAGTTCTCGGATACTGTCACTCACTAGTAGTAGTATTCGCTAATCGAAATTTCATGCATTCGAATGCAATAATTCGGATACTGTCACTCACTAGTAGTAGTATTCGCTAATCGAAATCTCATGCATTCGAATGACAGTTCTCGGATACTGTCACTCACTAGTCGTAGTATTCGCTAATCGAAATCTCATGCATTCGAATGCAAGTTCTCGGATACTGTCACTCACTAGTAGTAGTATTCGCTAATCGAAATTTCATGCATTCGAATGCAATAATTCGGATACTGTCACTCACTAGTAGTAGTATTCGCTAATCGAAATTTCATGTATTCGAATGCAAGTTCTCGGATACTGTCACTCACTAGTAGTAGTATTCGCTAATCGAAATTTCATGCATTCGAATGCAATAATTCGGATACTGTCACTCACTAGTAGTAGTATTCGCTAATCGAAATCTCATGCATTTAAATGCAAGTTCTCGGTTACTGTCTCTCACTAGTAGTAGTATTCGCTAATCGAAATCTCATGCATTCGAATGCAAGTTCTCGGATACTGTCACTCACTAGTAGTAGTATTCGCTATTCGAAATTTCATGCATTCGAATGCAATAATTCGGATACTGTCACTCACTAGTAGTAGTATTCGCTAATCGAAATCTCATGCATTCGAATGCAATAATTCGGATACTGTCACTCACTAGTAGTAGTATTCGCTAATCGAAATTTCATTCATTCCAATGTAATAATTCGGATACTGTCACTCATTAGTAGTAGTATTCGCTAATTGAAATCTCATGCATTCGAATGCAAATTCTCGGATACTGTCACTCACTAGTAGTAGTATTCGCTAATCGAAATCTCTTGCATTCGAATGCAATAATTCGGATACTGTCACTCACTAGTAGTAGTATTCGCTAATCGAAATCTCATGAATTCGAATGTAAGTTCTCGGATACTGTCACTCACTAGTAATAGTATTCGCTAATCGAAATTTCATGCATTCGAATGCAAGTTCTCGGATACTATCACCCACTAGTAGTAGTTTTCGCTAATCGAAATTTCATGCATTTGAATGCAAGTTCTCGGATACTGTCACTCACTAGTAGTAGTATCCGCTAATCGAAATTTCATGCATTCGAATGCAATTATTCGGATACTGTCACTCACTACTAGTAGTATTCGCTAATCGAAATTTCATGCATTCTAATGCAATAATTCGGATACTGTCACTCACTAGTAGTAGTATTCGCTAATCGAAATCTCATGCATTCGAATGCAAGTTCTCGGATACTGTCACTTACTAGTAGTAGTATACGCTAATCGAAATTTCATGCATTCGAATGCAATAATTCGGATACTGTCACCCACTAGTGGTAGTATTCGCTAATCGAAATTTCATGCATTCGAATGCAATAATTCGCATACTGTTACTCACTAGTAGTAGTATTCGCTAATCGAAATTTCATGCATTCGAATGCAATAATTCGGGTACTGTCACTCACTAGTAGTAGTATTCGCTAATCGAAATCTCATGCACTCGAATGCAAGTTCTCGGATACTGTCACTCACTAGTAGTAGTATTCGCTAATCGAAATTTCATGCATTCGAATGCAAGTTCTCGAATACTGTCACTCACTAGTAGTAGTCTTCGCTAATCGAAATTTCATGCATTCGAATGCAAGTTCTCGGATACTGTCACTCACTAGTAGTAGTATTCGCTAATCGAAATTTCATGCATTCGAATGCAAGTTCTCGGATACTGTCACTCACTAGTAGTAGTATTCGCTAATCGAAATCTCATGCATTCGAATGCAAGTTCTCGGATACTGTCACTCACTAGTAGTAGTATTCGCTAATTGAAATTTCATGCATTTGAATGCAAGTTCTCGGATACTGTCACTCACTAGTAGTAGTATCCGCTAATCGAAATTTCATGCATTCGAATGCAATTATTCGGATACTGTCACTCACTACTAGTAGTATTCGCTAATCGATATTTCATGCATTCTAATGCAATAATTCGGATACTGTCACTCACTAGTAGTAGTATTCGCTAATCGAAATTTCATGCATTCGAATGCAATAATTCGCATACTGTCACTCACTAGTAGTAGAATTCGCTAATCGAAATTTCATGCATTCGAATGCAATAATTCGGATACTGTCACTCACTAGTAGTAGTATTCGCTAATCGAAATCTCATGCACTCGAATGCAAGTTCTCGGATACTGTCACTCACTAGTAGTAGTATTCGCTAATCGAAATTTCATGCATTCGAATGCAAGTTCTCGAATACTGTCACTCACTAGTAGTAGTCTTCGCTAATCGAAATTTCATGCATTCGAATGCAAGTTCTCGGATACTGTCACTCACTAGTAGTAGTATTCGCTAATCGAAATTTCATGCATTCGAATGCAAGTTCTCGGATACTGTCACTCACTAGTAGTAGTATTCGCTAATCGAAATCTCATGCATTCGAATGCAAGTTCTCGGATACTGTCACTCACTAGTAGTAGTATTCGCTAATTGAAATTTCATGCATTCGAATGCAAGTTCTCGGATACTGTCACTCACTAGTAATAGTATTCGCTAATCGAAATTTCATGCATTCGAATGCAATAATTCGGATACTGTCACTCACTAGTAGTAGTATTCGCTAATCGAAATCTCATGCATTTGAATGCAAGTTCTCGGATACTGTCTCTCACTAGTAGTAGTATTCGCTAATCGAAATTTCATGCATTCGAATGCAATAATTCGGATACTGTCACTCTCTAGTAGTAGTATTCGCTAATCGAAATTTCATGCATTCGAATGCAATAATTCGGATACTGTCACTCACTAGTAGTAGTATTCGCTAATCGAAATTTCATGCATTCGAATGCAATAATTCGGATACTGTTACTCACTAGTAGTAGTATTCGCTAATCGAAATTTCATGCATTCGAATGCAATAATTCGGATACTGTCACTCACTAGTAGTAGTATTCGCTAATCCAAATCTCATGCATTCGAATGCAAGTTCTCGGATACTGTCACTCACTAGTAGTAGTATACGCTAATCGAAATTTCATGCATTCGAATGCAATAATTCGGATACTGTCACTCACTAGTAGTAGTATTCGCTAATCGAAATTTCATGCATTCGAATGCAATAATTCGCATACTGTCACTCACTAGTAGTAGTATTCGCTAATCGAAATCTCATGCATTCGAATGCAATAATTCGGATACTGTCACTCACTAGTAGTAGTATTCGCTAATCGAAATTTCATGAATTCGAATGCAATAATTCGGATACTGTCACTCATTAGTAGTAGTATTCGCTAATCGAAATCTCATGCATTCGAATGCAAGTTCTCGGATACTGTCACTCACTAGTAGTAGTATTCGCTAATTGAAATTTCATGCATTTGAATGCAAGTTCTCGGATACTGTCACTCACTAGTAGTAGTATCCGCTAATCGAAATTTCATGCATTCGAATGCAATTATTCGGATACTGTCACTCACTACTAGTAGTATTCGCTAATCGATATTTCATGCATTCTAATGCAATAATTCGGATACTGTCACTCACTAGTAGTAGTATTCGCTAATCGAAATTTCATGCATTCGAATGCAATAATTCGCATACTGTCACTCACTAGTAGTAGAATTCGCTAATCGAAATTTCATGCATTCGAATGCAATAATTCGGATACTGTCACTCACTAGTAGTAGTATTCGCTAATCGAAATCTCATGCACTCGAATGCAAGTTCTCGGATACTGTCACTCACTAGTAGTAGTATTCGCTAATCGAAATTTCATGCATTCGAATGCAAGTTCTCGAATACTGTCACTCACTAGTAGTAGTCTTCGCTAATCGAAATTTCATGCATTCGAATGCAAGTTCTCGGATACTGTCACTCACTAGTAGTAGTATTCGCTAATCGAAATTTCATGCATTCGAATGCAAGTTCTCGGATACTGTCACTCACTAGTAGTAGTATTCGCTAATCGAAATCTCATGCATTCGAATGCAAGTTCTCGGATACTGTCACTCACTAGTAGTAGTATTCGCTAATTGAAATTTCATGCATTCGAATGCAAGTTCTCGGATACTGTCACTCACTAGTAATAGTATTCGCTAATCGAAATTTCATGCATTCGAATGCAATAATTCGGATACTGTCACTCACTAGTAGTAGTATTCGCTAATCGAAATCTCATGCATTTGAATGCAAGTTCTCGGATACTGTCTCTCACTAGTAGTAGTATTCGCTAATCGAAATTTCATGCATTCGAATGCAATAATTCGGATACTGTCACTCTCTAGTAGTAGTATTCGCTAATCGAAATTTCATGCATTCGAATGCAATAATTCGGATACTGTCACTCACTAGTAGTAGTATTCGCTAATCGAAATTTCATGCATTCGAATGCAATAATTCGGATACTGTTACTCACTAGTAGTAGTATTCGCTAATCGAAATTTCATGCATTCGAATGCAATAATTCGGATACTGTCACTCACTAGTAGTAGTATTCGCTAATCCAAATCTCATGCATTCGAATGCAAGTTCTCGGATACTGTCACTCACTAGTAGTAGTATACGCTAATCGAAATTTCATGCATTCGAATGCAATAATTCGGATACTGTCACTCACTAGTAGTAGTATTCGCTAATCGAAATTTCATGCATTCGAATGCAATAATTCGCATACTGTCACTCACTAGTAGTAGTATTCGCTAATCGAAATCTCATGCATTCGAATGCAATAATTCGGATACTGTCACTCACTAGTAGTAGTATTCGCTAATCGAAATTTCATGAATTCGAATGCAATAATTCGGATACTGTCACTCATTAGTAGTAGTATTCGCTAATCGAAATCTCATGCATTCGAATGCAAGTTCTCGGATACTGTCACTCACTAGTAGTAGTATTCGCTAATCGAAATCTCTTGCATTCGAATGCAATAATTCGGATACTGTCACTCACTAGTAGTAGTATTCGCTAATCGAAATTTCATGCATTCGAATGCAAGTTCTCGGATACTGTCACTCACTAGTAGTAGTATTCGCTAATCGAAATTTCATGCATTCCAATGTAATAATTCGGATACTGTCACTCATTAGTAGTAGTATTCGCTAATTGAAATCTCATGCATTCGAATGCAAGTTCTCGGATACTGTCACTCACTAGTAGTAGTATTCGCTAATCGAAATCTCTTGCATTCGAATGCAATAATTCGGATACTGTCACTCACTAGTAGTAGTATTCGCTAATCGAAATCTCATGCATTCGAATGCTATAATTCGGATACTGTCACTCACTAGTAGTAGTATTCGCTAATCGAAATTTCATTCATTCGAATGCAATAATTCGGATACTGACACTCACTAGTAGTAGTATTCGCTAATCGAGATCTCATGCATTCGAATGCAATAATTCGGATACTGTCACCCACTAGTAGTAGTATTCGCTAATCGATATTTCATGCATTCGAATGCAATAATTCGGATACTGTCACTCACTAGTAGTAGTATTCGCTAATCGAAGTCTCATGCATTCGAATGCAAGTTCTCGGATACTGTCACTCACTAGTAGTAGTATTCGCTAATCGAAATTTCATGCATTCGAATGCAAGTTCTCGGATACTATCACTCACTAGTAGTAGTATTCGCTAATCGAAATTTCATGTATTTGAATGCAAGTTCTCGGATACTGTCACTCACTAGTAGTAGTATTCGCTAATCGAAATTTCATGCATTCGAATGCAAGTTCTCGGATACTGTCACTCACTAGTAGTAGTATTCGCTAATCGAAATCTCATGCATTCGAATGCAAGTTCTCGGATACTGTCACTCACTAGTAGTAGTATTCGCTAATCGAAATCTCATGCATTCGAATGACAGTTCTCGGATACTGTCACTCACTAGTCGTAGTATTCGCTAATCGAAATCTCATGCATTCGAATGCAAGTTCTCGGATACTGTCACTCACTAGTAGTAGTATTCGCTAATCGATATTTCATGCATTCGAATGCAATAATTCGGATACTGTCACTCACTAGTAGTAGTATTCGCTAATCGAAATTTCATGCATTCGAATGCAATAATTCGGATAATGTCACTCACTAGTAGTAGTATTCGCTAATCGAAATTTCATGCATTCGAATGCAAGTTCTCGGATACTGTCACTCACTAGTAGTAGTATTCGCTAATCGAAATCTCATGCATTCGAATGCAAGTTCTCGGATACTGTCACTCACTAGTAGTAGTATTCGCTAATTGAAATTTCATGCATTCGAATGCAAGTTCTCGGATACTGTCACTCACTAGTAGTAGTATTCGGTAATCGAAATTTCATGCATTCGAATGCAATAATTCGGATACTGTCACTCACTAGTAGTAGGATTCGCTAATCGAAATCTCATGCATTTAAATGCAAGTTCTCGGATACTGTCTCTCACTAGTAGTAGTATTCGCTAATCGAAATTTCATGCATTCGAATGCAATAATTCGCATACTGTCACTCACTAGTAGTAGAATTCGCTAATCGAAATTTCATGCATTCGAATGCAATAATTCGGATACTGTCACTCACTAGTAGTAGTATTCGCTAATCGAAATCTCATGCACTCGAATGCAAGTTCTCGGATACTGTCACTCACTAGTAGTAGTATTCGCTAATCGAAATTTCATGCATTCGAATGCAAGTTCTCGAATACTGTCACTCACTAGTAGTAGTCTTCGCTAATCGAAATTTCATGCATTCGAATGCAAGTTCTCGGATACTGTCACTCACTAGTAGTAGTATTCGCTAATCGAAATTTCATGCATTCGAATGCAAGTTCTCGGATACTGTCACTCACTAGTAGTAGTATTCGCTAATCGAAATCTCATGCATTCGAATGCAAGTTCTCGGATACTGTCACTCACTAGTAGTAGTATTCGCTAATTGAAATTTCATGCATTCGAATGCAAGTTCTCGGATACTGTCACTCACTAGTAATAGTATTCGCTAATCGAAATTTCATGCATTCGAATGCAATAATTCGGATACTGTCACTCACTAGTAGTAGTATTCGCTAATCGAAATCTCATGCATTTGAATGCAAGTTCTCGGATACTGTCTCTCACTAGTAGTAGTATTCGCTAATCGAAATTTCATGCATTCGAATGCAATAATTCGGATACTGTCACTCACTAGTAGTAGTATTCGCTAATCGAAATTTCATGCATTCGAATGCAATAATTCGGATACTGTCACTCACTAGTAGTAGTATTCGCTAATCGAAATTTCATGCATTCGAATGCAATAATTCGGATACTGTCACTCACTAGTAGTAGTATTCGCTAATCGAAATTTCATGCATTCGAATGCAATAATTCGGATACTGTCACTCACTAGTAGTAGTATTCGCTAATCCAAATCTCATGCATTCGAATGCAAGTTCTCGGATACTGTCACTCACTAGTAGTAGTATACGCTAATCGAAATTGCATGCATTCGAATGCAATAATTCGGATACTGTCACTCACTAGTAGTAGTATTCGCTAATCGAAATTTCATGCATTCGAATGCAATAATTCGCATACTGTCACTCACTAGTAGTAGTATTCGCTAATCGAAATCTCATGCATTCGAATGCAATAATTCGGATACTGTCACTCACTAGTAGTAGTATTCGCTAATCGAAATTTCATGAATTCGAATGCAATAATTCGGATACTGTCACTCATTAGTAGTAGTATTCGCTAATCGAAATCTCATGCATTCGAATGCAAGTTCTCGGATACTGTCACTCACTAGTAGTAGTATTCGCTAATCGAAATCTCTTGCATTCGAATGCAATAATTCGGATACTGTCACTCACTAGTAGTAGTATTCGCTAATCGAAATTTCATGCATTCGAATGCAAGTTCTCGGATACTGTCACTCACTAGTAGTAGTATTCGCTAATCGAAATTTCATGCATTCCAATGTAATAATTCGGATACTGTCACTCATTAGTAGTAGTATTCGCTAATTGAAATCTCATGCATTCGAATGCAAGTTCTCGGATACTGTCACTTACTAGTAGTAGTATTCGCTAATCGAAATCTCTTGCATTCGAATGCAATAATTCGGATACTGTCACTCACTAGTAGTAGTATTCGCTAATCGAAATCTCATGCATTCGAATGCTATAATTCGGATACTGTCACTCACTAGTAGTAGTATTCGCTAATCGAAATTTCATTCATTCGAATGCAATAATTCGGATACTGACACTCACTAGTAGTAGTATTCGCTAATCGAGATCTCATGCATTCGAATGCAATAATTCGGATACTGTCACCCACTAGTAGTAGTATTCGCTAATCGATATTTCATGCATTCGAATGCAATAATTCGGATACTGTCACTCACTAGTAGTAGTATTCGCTAATCGAAGTCTCATGCATTCGAATGCAAGTTCTCGGATACTGTCACTCACTAGTAGTAGTATTCGCTAATCGAAATTTCATGCATTCGAATGCAAGTTCTCGGATACTATGACTCACTAGTAGTAGTATTCGCTAATCGAAATTTCATGTATTTGAATGCAAGTTCTCGGATACTGTCACTCACTAGTAGTAGTATTCGCTAATCGAAATTTCATGCATTCGAATGCAAGTTCTCGGATACTGTCACTCACTAGTAGTAGTATTCGCTAATCGAAATCTCATGCATTCGAATGCAAGTTCTCGGATACTGTCACTCACTAGTAGTAGTATTCGCTAATCGAAATCTCATGCATTCGAATGACAGTTCTCGGATACTGTCACTCACTAGTCGTAGTATTCGCTAATCGAAATCTCATGCATTCGAATGCAAGTTCTCGGATACTGTCACTCACTAGTAGTAGTATTCGCTAATCGAAATTTCATGCATTCGAATGCAATAATTCGGATACTGTCACTCACTAGTAGTAGTATTCGCTAATCGAAATTTCATGCATTCGAATGCAATAATTCGGATAATGTCACTCACTAGTAGTAGTATTCGCTAATCGAAATTTCATGCATTCGAATGCAAGTTCTCGGATACTGTCACTCACTAGTAGTAGTATTCGCTAATCGAAATCTCATGCATTCGAATGCAATAATTCGGATACTGTCACTCACTAGTAGTAGTATTCGCTAATTGAAATTTCATGCATTCGAATGCAAGTTCTCGGATACTGTCACTCACTAGTAGTAGTATTCGCTAATCGAAATTTCATGCATTCGAATGCAATAATTCGGATACTGTCACTCACTAGTAGTAGTATTCGCTAATCGAAATCTCATGCATTTAAATGCAAGTTCTCGGATACTGTCTCCCACTAGTAGTAGTATTCGCTAATCGAAATCTCATGCATTCGAATGCAAGTTCTCGGATACTGTCACTCACTAGTAGTAGTATTCGCTATTCGAAATTTCATGCATTCAAATGCAATAATTCGGATACTGTCACTCACTAGTAGTAGTATTCGCTAATCGAAATCTCATGCATTCGAATGCAATAATTCGGATACTGTCACTCACTAGTAGTAGTATTCGCTAATCGAAATTTCATGCATTCCAATGTAATAATTCGGATACTGTCACTCATTAGTAGTAGTATTCGCTAATTGAAATCTCATGCATTCGAATGCAAATTCTCGGATACTGTCACTCACTAGTAGTAGTATTCGCTAATCGAAATCTCTTGCATTCGAATGCAAGTTCTCGGATACTGTCACTCACTAGTAGTAGTATTCGCTAATCGAAATCTCATGCATTCGAATGTAAGTTCTCGGATACTGTCACTCACTAGTAGTAGTATTCGCTAATCGAAATTTCATGCATTCGAATGCAAGTTCTCGGATACTATCACCCACTAGTAGTAGTTTTCGCTAATCGAAATTTCATGCATTTGAATGCAAGTTCTCGGATACTGTCACTCACTAGTAGTAGTATCCGCTAATCGAAATTTCATGCATTCGAATGCAATTATTCGGATACTGTCACTCACTACTAGTAGTATTCGCTAATCGAAATTTCATGCATTCTAATGCAATAATTCGGATACTGTCACTCACTAGTAGTAGTATTCGCTAATCGAAATCTCATGCATTCGAATGCAAGTTCTCGGATACTGTCACTTACTAGTAGTAGTATACGCTAATCGAAATTTCATGCATTCGAATGCAATAATTCGGATACTGTCACCCACTAGTAGTAGTACTCGCTAATCGAAATCTCATGCACTCGAATGCAAGTTCTCGGATACTGTCACTCACTAGTAGTAGTATTCGCTAATCGAAATTTCATGCATTCGAATGCAAGTTCTCGAATACTGTCACTCACTAGTAGTAGTCTTCGCTAATCGAAATTTCATGCATTCGAATGCAATAATTCGGATACTGTCACTCACTAGTAGTAGTATTCGCTAATCGAAATTTCATGCATTCGAATGCAAGTTCTCGGATACTGTCACTCACTAGTAGTAGTATTCGCTAATCGAAATCTCATGCACACGAATGCAAGTTCTCGGATACTGTCACTCACTAGTAGTAGTATTCGCTAATCGAAATTTCATGCATTCGAATGCAAGTTCTCGAATACTGTCACTCACTAGTAGTAGTCTTCGCTAATCGAAATTTCATGCATTCGAATGCAAGTTCTCGGATACTGTCACTCACTAGTAGTAGTATTCGCTAATCGAAATTTCATGCATTCGAATGCAAGTTCTCGGATACTGTCACTCACTAGTAGTAGTATTCGCTAATCGAAATCTCATGCATTCGAATGCAAGTTCTCGGATACTGTCACTCACTAGTAGTAGTATCCGCTAATCGAAATCTCATGCATTCGAATGCAGGTTCTCGGATACTGTCACTCACTAGTAGTAGTATTCGCTAATCGAAATTTTATGCATTCGAATGCAATAATTCGGATACTGTCACTCACTAGTAGTAGTATTCGCTAATCGAAATTTCATGCATTCGAATGCAATAATTCGGATACTGTCACTCACTGGTAGTAGTATTCGCTAATCGAAATCTCATGCATTCAAATGCAAGTTCTCGGATACTGTCACTCAGTAGTAGTTGTATTCGCTAATCGAAATTTCATGGATTCGAATGCAAGTTCTCGGATACTGTCACTCACTAGTAGTAGTATTCGCTAATCGAAATTTGATGCATTCGAATGCAAGTTCTCGGATACTGTCACTCACTAGTAGTAGTATTCGCTAATCGAAATTTCATGCATTCGAATTCAAGTTCTCGGATACTGTCACTCACTAGTAGTAGTATTCGCTAATCGAAATCTCATGCATTCGAATGCAATAATTCGGATACTGTCACTCACTAGTAGTAGTATTCGCTAATCGAAATTTCATGTATTCGAATGCAATAATTCGGATACTGTCACTCACTAGTAGTAGTATTCGCTAATCGAAATTTCATGCATTCGAATGCAATAATTCGGATACTGTCACTCACTAGTAGTAGTATTCGCTAATCGAAATCTCATGCATTCGAATGCAAGTTCTCGGATACTGTCACTCACTAGTAGTAGTATCCGCTAATCGAAATCTCATGCATTCGAATGCAATAATTCGGATACTGTCACTCACTAGTAGTAGTATTCGCTAATCGAAATTTCATGCATTCGAATGCAATAATTCGGATACTGTCACTCACTAGTAGTAGTATTCGCTAATCGAAATCTCATGCATTCGAATGCAATAATTCGGATACTGTAACTCACTAGTAGTAGTATTCGCTAATCGAAATTTCATGCATTCGAATGCAATAATTCGGATACTGTCACTCACTAGTAGTAGTATTCGCTAATCGAAATTTCATGCATTCGAATGCAAGTTCTCGGATACTGTCACTCACTAGTAGTAGTATTCGCTAATCCAAATCTCATGCATTCGAATGCAATAATTCGGATACTGTCACTCACTAGTAGTAGTATTCGCTAGTCGAAATTTCATTCATTCGAATGCAAGTTCTCGGATACTGTCACTCACTAGTAGTAGTATTCGCTAATCGAAATCTCATGCATTCGAATGCAAGTTCTCGGATACTGTCACTCACTAGTAGTAGTATCCGCTAATCGAAATTTCATGCATTCGAATGCAATTATTCGGATACTGTCACTCACTAGTAGTAGTATTCGCTAATCGAAATTTCATGCATTCGAATGCAATAATTCGGATACTGTCACTCACTAGTAGTAGTATTCGCTAATCGAAATCTCATGCATTCGAATGCAAGTTCTCGGATACTGTCACTCACTAGTAGTAGTATTCGCTAATCGAAATTTTATGCATTCGAATGCAATAATTCGGATACTGTCACTCACTAGTAGTAGTATTCGCTAATCGAAATTTCATGCATTCGAATGCAATAATTCGGATACTGTCACTCACTGGTAGTAGTATTCGCTAATCGAAATCTCATGCATTCAAATGCAAGTTCTCGGATACTGTCACTCAGTAGTAGTTGTATTCGCTAATCGAAATTTCATGCATTCGAATGCAAGTTCTCGGATACTGTCACTCACTAGTAGTAGTATTCGCTAATCGAAATTTCATGCATTCGAATGCAAGTTCTCGGATACTGTCACTCACTAGTAGTAGTATTCGCTAATCGAAATTTCATGCATTCGAATTCAAGTTCTCGGATACTGTCACTCACTAGTAGTAGTATTCGCTAATCGAAATCTCATGCATTCGAATGCAATAATTCGGATACTGTCACTCACTAGTAGTAGTATTCGCTAATCGAAATTTCATGCATTCGAATGGAAGTTCTCGGATACTGTCACTCACTAGTAGTAGTATTCGCTAATCGAAAGTTCATGCATTCGAATGCAATAATTCGGATACTGTCACTCACTAGTAGTAGTATTCGCTAATCGAAATTTCATGTATTCGAATGCAATAATTCGGATACTGTCACTCACTAGTAGTAGTATTCGCTAATCGAAATTTCATGCATTCGAATGCAATAATTCGGATACTGTCACTCACTAGTAGTAGTATTCGCTAATCGAAATCTCATGCATTCGAATGCAAGTTCTCGGATACTGTCACTCACTAGTAGTAGTATCCGCTAATCGAAATCTCATGCATTCGAATGCAATAATTCGGATACTGTCACTCACTAGTAGTAGTATTCGCTAATCGAAATTTCATGCATTCGAATGCAATAATTCGGATACTGTCACTCACTAGTAGTAGTATTCGCTAATCGAAATCTCATGCATTCGAATGCAATAATTCGGATACTGTAACTCACTAGTAGTAGTATTCGCTAATCGAAATTTCATGCATTCGAATGCAATAATTCGGATACTGTCACTCACTAGTAGTAGTATTCGCTAATCGAAATTTCATGCATTCGAATGCAATAATTCAGATACTGTCACTCACTAGTAGTAGTATTCGCTAATCGAAATCTCATGCATTCGAATGCAATAATTCGGATACTGTCACTCACTAGTAGTAGTATTCGCTAATCGAAATCTCATGCATTCGAATGCAAGTTCTCGGATACTGTCACTCACTAGTAGTAGTATTCGCTAAAAGAATTTCATGCATTCGAATGCAAGTTCTCGGATACTGTCACTCACTAGTAGTAGCATTCGCTAATCGAAATATCATGCATTCGAATGCAAGTTCTCTGATACTGTCACTCACTAGTAGTAGTATTCGCTAATCGAAATTTCATGCATTCGAATGCAATAATTCGGATAGTGTCACTCATTAGTAGTAGTATTCGTTAATCGAAATCTCATGCATTCGAATGCAAGTTCTCGGATACTGTCACTCACTAGAAGTAGTATTCGCTAATCGAAATTTCATGCATTCGAATGCAATAATTCGGATACTGTCACTCACTAGTAGTAGTATTCGCTAATCGAAATTTCATGCATTCGAATGCAATAATTCGGATACTGTCACTCACTAGTAGTAGTATTCGCTAATCGAAGTTTCATGCATTCGAATGCAATAATTCGGATACTGTCACTCACTAGTAGTAGTATTCGCTAGTCGAAATTTCATTCATTCGAATGCAAGTTCTCGGATACTGTCACTCACTAGTAGTAGTATTCGCTAATCGAAATCTCATGCATTCGAATGCAAGTTCTCGTATACTGTCACTCACTAGTAGTAGTATCCGCTAATCGAAATTTCATGCATTCGAATGCAATAATTCGGATACTGTCACTCACTTGTAGTAGTATTCGCTAATCGAAATTTCATGCATTCGAAGGCAATAATTCGGATACTGTCACTCACTAGTAGTAGTATTCACTAATCAAAATCTCTTGCATTCGAATGCAATAATTTGGATTCTATCACTCACTAGTAGTAGTATTCGCTAATCGAAATCTCTTGCATTCGAATGCAATAATTCGAATACTGTCACTCACTAGTAGTAGTATTTGCTAATCGAAATCTCTTGCATTCGAAAGCAATAATTCGGAAACTGTCACTGACTAGTAGTAGTATTCGCTAAACGAAATCTCATGCATTCGAATGCAATAATTCGGATACTGTCACTCACTAGTAGTAGTATTCGCTAATCGAAATCTCATGCATTCGAATGGGAGTTCTCGGATACTGTCACTCACTAGTAGTAGTATTCGCTAATCGAAATCTTATGCATTCTAATGCATGTTCTCGGATACTGTCACTCACTAGTAGTAGTATTCGCTAATCGCAATTTCATGCATTCGAATGCAAGTTCTCGGATACTGTCACTCACTAGTAGTAGTATTCGCTAATCGAAATCTCATGCATTCGAATGCAAGTTCTCGGATACTGTCACTCACTAGTATTAGTATTCGCTAATCGAAATTTCATGCATTCGAATGCAAGTTCTCGGATACTGTCACTCACTAGTAGTAGTATTCGCTAATCGAAATTTCATGCATTCGAATGCAATAATTCGGATACTGTCACTCACTAGTAGTAGTATTCGCTAATCGAAATCTCATGCATTCGAATGCAAGTTCTCGGATACTGTCACTCACTGGTAGTAGTATTCGCTAATCGAAATCTCATGCATTCGAATGCAATAATTCGGATACTGTCACTCACTAGTAGTAGTATTCGCTAATCGAAATTCCATGCATTCGAATGCAATAATTCGGATACTGTCACTCACTAGTAGTAGTATTCGCTAATCGAAATCTCATGCATTCGAATGCAATAATTCGGATACCGTAACTCACTAGTAGTAGTATTCGCTAATCGAAATTTCATGCATTCGAATGCAATAATTCGGATACTGTAACTCACTAGTAGTAGTATTCGCAAATCGAAATTTCATGCATTCGAATGCAATAATTCAGATACTGTCACTCACTAGTTGTAGTATTCGCTAATCGAAATCTCATGCATTCGAATGCAATAATTCGGATACTGTCACTCACTGGTAGTAGTATTCGCTAATCGAAATCTCATGCATTCGAATGCAAGTTCTCGGATACTGTCACTCACTAGTAGTAGTATTCGCTAATCGAAATTTCATGCATTCGAATGCAAGTTCTCGGATACTGTCACTCACTAGTAGTAGCATTCGCTAATCGAAATATCATGCATTCGAATGCAAGTTCTCTGATACTGTCACTCACTAGTAGTAGTATTCGCTAATCGAAATTTCATGCATTCGAATGCAATAATTCGGATAGTGTCACTCATTAGTAGTAGTATTCGTTAATCGAAATCTCATGCATTCGAATGCAAGTTCTCGGATACTGTCACTCACTAGTAGTAGTATTCGCTAATCGAAATTTCATGCATTCGAATGCAATAAATCGGATACTATCACTCACTAGTAGTAGTATTCGCTAATCGAAATTTCATGCATTCGAATGCAATAATTCGGATACTGTCACTCACTAGTAGTAGTATTCGCTAATCGAAATTTCATGCATTCGAATGCAATTATTGGGATACTGTCACTCACTAGTAGTAGTATTCGCTAATCGAAATTTCATGCATTCGAATGCAATAATTCGGATACTGTCACTCACTAGTAGTAGTATTCGCTAATCGAAATCTCATGCATTCGAATGCAAGTTCTCGGATACTGTCACTCACTAGTAGTAGTATTCGCTAATCGAAATTTTATGCATTCGAATGCAATAATTCGGATACTGTCACTCACTAGTAGTAGTATTCGCTAATCGAAATTTCATGCATTCGAATGCAATAATTCGGATACTGTCACTCACTGGTAGTAGTATTCGCTAATCGAAATCTCATGCATTCAAATGCAAGTTCTCGGATACTGTCACTCAGTAGTAGTTGTATTCGCTAATCGAAATTTCATGCATTCGAATGCAAGTTCTCGGATACTGTCACTCACTAGTAGTAGTATTCGCTAATCGAAATTTCATGCATTCGAATGCAAGTTCTCGGATACTGTCACTCACTAGTAGTAGTATTCGCTAATCGAAATTTCATGCATTCGAATTCAAGTTCTCGGATACTGTCACTCACTAGTAGTAGTATTCGCTAATCGAAATCTCATGCATTCGAATGCAATAATTCGGATACTGTCACTCACTAGTAGTAGTATTCGCTAATCGAAATTTCATGCATTCGAATGGAAGTTCTCGGATACTGTCACTCACTAGTAGTAGTATTCGCTAATCGAAAGTTCATGCATTCGAATGCAATAATTCGGATACTGTCACTCACTAGTAGTAGTATTCGCTAATCGAAATTTCATGTATTCGAATGCAATAATTCGGATACTGTCACTCACTAGTAGTAGTATTCGCTAATCGAAATTTCATGCATTCGAATGCAATAATTCGGATACTGTCACTCACTAGTAGTAGTATTCGCTAATCGAAATCTCATGCATTCGAATGCAAGTTCTCGGATACTGTCACTCACTAGTAGTAGTATCCGCTAATCGAAATCTCATGCATTCGAATGCAATAATTCGGATACTGTCACTCACTAGTAGTAGTATTCGCTAATCGAAATTTCATGCATTCGAATGCAATAATTCGGATACTGTCACTCACTAGTAGTAGTATTCGCTAATCGAAATCTCATGCATTCGAATGCAATAATTCGGATACTGTAACTCACTAGTAGTAGTATTCGCTAATCGAAATTTCATGCATTCGAATGCAATAATTCGGATACTGTCACTCACTAGTAGTAGTATTCGCTAATCGAAATTTCATGCATTCGAATGCAATAATTCAGATACTGTCACTCACTAGTAGTAGTATTCGCTAATCGAAATCTCATGCATTCGAATGCAATAATTCGGATACTGTCACTCACTAGTAGTAGTATTCGCTAATCGAAATCTCATGCATTCGAATGCAAGTTCTCGGATACTGTCACTCACTAGTAGTAGTATTCGCTAATAGAAATTTCATGCATTCGAATGCAAGTTCTCGGATACTGTCACTCACTAGTAGTAGCATTCGCTAATCGAAATATCATGCATTCGAATGCAAGTTCTCTGATACTGTCACTCACTAGTAGTAGTATTCGCTAATCGAAATTTCATGCATTCGAATGCAATAATTCGGATAGTGTCACTCATTAGTAGTAGTATTCGTTAATCGAAATCTCATGCATTCGAATGCAAGTTCTCGGATACTGTCACTCACTAGAAGTAGTATTCGCTAATCGAAATTTCATGCATTCGAATGCAATAATTCGGATACTGTCACTCACTAGTAGTAGTATTCGCTAATCGAAATTTCATGCATTCGAATGCAATAATTCGGATACTGTCACTCACTAGTAGTAGTATTCGCTAATCGAAGTTTCATGCATTCGAATGCAATAATTCGGATACTGTCACTCACTAGTAGTAGTATTCGCTAGTCGAAATTTCATTCATTCGAATGCAAGTTCTCGGATACTGTCACTCACTAGTAGTAGTATTCGCTAATCGAAATCTCATGCATTCGAATGCAAGTTCTCGTATACTGTCACTCACTAGTAGTAGTATCCGCTAATCGAAATTTCATGCATTCGAATGCAATAATTCGGATACTGTCACTCACTTGTAGTAGTATTCGCTAATCGAAATTTCATGCATTCGAATGCAATAATTCGGATACTGTCACTCACTAGTAGTAGTATTCACTAATCAAAATCTCTTTAATTCGATTTCAATAATTCGGATTCTATCACTCACTAGTAGTAGTATTCGCTAATCGAAATCTCTTGCATTCGAATGCAATAATTCGGATACTGTCACTCACTAGTAGTAGTATTTGCTAATCGAAATCTCTTGCATTCGAAAGCAATAATTCGGAAACTGTCACTGACTAGTAGTAGTATTCGCTAAACGAAATCTCATGCATTCGAATGCAATAATTCGGATACTGTCACTCACTAGTAGTAGTATTCGCTAATCGAAATCTCATGCATTCGAATGCGAGTTCTCGGATACTGTCACTCACTAGTAGTAGTATTCGCTAATCGAAATCTTATGCATTCTAATGCATGTTCTCGGATACTGTCACTCACTAGTAGTAGTATTCGCTAATCGCAATTTCATGCATTCGAATGCAAGTTCTCGGATACTGTCACTCACTAGTAGTAGTATTCGCTAATCGAAATCTCATGCATTCGAATGCAAGTTCTCGGATACTGTCACTCACTAGTATTAGTATTCGCTAATCGAAATTTCATGCATTCGAATGCAAGTTCTCGGATACTGTCACTCAATAGTAGTAGGATACGCTAATCGAAATTTCATGCATTCGAATGCAATAATTCGGATACTGTCACTCACTAGTAGTAGTATTCGCTAATCGAAATCTCATGCATTCGAATGCAAGTTCTCGGATACTGTCACTCACTGGTAGTAGTATTCGCTAATCGAAATCTCATGCATTCGAATGCAATAATTCGGATACTGTCACTCACTAGTAGTAGTATTCGCTAATCGAAATTCCATGCATTCGAATGCAATAATTCGGATACTGTCACTCACTAGTAGTAGTATTCGCTAATCGAAATCTCATGCATTCGAATGCAATAATTCGGATACCGTAACTCACTAGTAGTAGTATTCGCTAATCGAAATTTCATGCATTCGAATGCAATAATTCGGATACTGTAACTCACTAGTAGTAGTATTCGCTAATCGAAATTTCATGCATTCGAATGCAATAATTCAGATACTGTCACTCACTAGTAGTAGTATTCGCTAATCGAAATCTCATGCATTCGAATGCAATAATTCGGATACTGTCACTCACTAGTAGTAGTATTCGCTAATCGAAATCTCATGCATTCGAATGCAAGTTCTCGGATACTGTCACTCACTAGTAGTAGTATTCGCTAATCGAAATTTCATGCATTCGAATGCAAGTTCTCGGGTACTGTCACTCACTAGTAGTAGCATTCGCTAATCGAAATATCATGCATTCGAATGCAAGTTCTCTGATACTGTCACTCACTAGTAGTAGTAGTATTCGCTAATCGAAGTTTCATGCATTCGAATGCAATAATTCGGATAGTGTCACTCATTAGTAGTAGTATTCGTTAATCGAAATTACATGCATTCGAATGCAAGTTCTCGGATACTGTCACTCACTAGTAGTAGTATTCGCTAATCGAAATTTCATGCATTCGAATGCAATAAATCGGATACTATCACTCACTAGTAGTAGTATTCGCTAATCGAAATTTCATGCATTCGAATGCAATAATTCGGATACTGTCACTCACTAGTAGTAGTATTCGCTAATCGAAATTTCATGCATTCGAATGCAATAATTCGGATACTGTCACTCACTAGTAGTAGTATTCGCTAGTCGAAATTTCATTCATTCGAATGCAAGTTCTCGGATACTGTCACTCACTAGTAGTAGTATTCGCTAATCGAAATCTCATGCATTCGAATGCAAGTTCTCGGATACTGTCACTAACTAGTAGTAGTATCCGCTAATCGAAATTTCATGCATTCGAATGCAATTATTGGGATACTGTCACTCACTAGTAGTAGTATTCGCTAATCGAAATTTCATGCATTCGAATGCAATAATTCGGATACTGTCACTCACTAGTAGAAGTATTCGCTAATCGAAATCTCATGCATTCGAATGCAAGTTCTCGGATACATTCACTCACTAGTAGTAGTATTCGCTAATCGAAATTTCATGCATTCGAATGCAATAATTCGGATACTGTCACTCACTAGTAGTAGTATTCGCTAATCGAAATTTCATGCATTCGAATGCAATAATTCGGATACTGTCACCCACTAGTAGTAGTATTCGCTAATCGAAATCTCATGCATTCGAATGCAATAATTCGGATACTGTCACTCACTAGTAGTAGTATTCGCTAATCGAAATTTCATGCATTCGAATGCAATAATTCGGATACTGTCACTCACTAGTAGTAGTATTCGCTAATCGAAATCTCATGCATTCAAATGCAAGTTCTCGGATACTGTCACTCAGTAGTAGTTGTATTCGCTAATCGAAATTTCATGCATTCGAATGCAAGTTCTCGGATACTGTCACTCACTAGTAGTAGTATTCGCTAATCGAAATTTCATGCATTCGAATGCAAGTTCTCGGATACTGTCACTCACTAGTAGTATAATTCGCTAATCGAAATTTCATGCATTCGAATGCAAGTTCTCGGATACTGTCACTCACTAGTAGTAGTATTCGCTAATCGAAATCTCATGCATTCGAATGCAAGTTCTCGGATACTGTCACTCACTAGTAGTAGTATTCGCTAATCGAAATTTCATGCATTCGAATGCAAGTTCTCGGATACTGTCACTCACTAGTAGTAGTATTCGCTAATCGAAAGTTCATGCATTCGAATGCAATAATTCGGATACTGTCACTCACTAGTAGTAGTATTCGCTAATCGAAATTTCATGTATTCGAATGCAATAATTCGGATACTGTCACTCACTAGTAGTAGTATTCGCTAATCGAAATTTCATGCATTCGAATGCAATAATTCGGATACTGTCACTCACTAGTAGTAGTATTCGCTAATCGAAATCTCATGCATTCGAATGCAAGTTCTCGGATACTGTCACTCACTAGTAGTAGTATTCGCTAATCGAAATCTCATGCATTCCAATGCAATAATTCGGATACTGTCACTCACTAGTAGTAGTATTTGCTAATCGAAATCTCTTGCATTCGAAAGCAATAATTCGGAAACTGTCACTGACTAGTAGTAGTATTCGCTAAACGAAATCTCATGCATTCAAATGCAATAATTCGGATACTGTCACTCACTAGTAGTAGTATTTGCTAATCGAAATCTCTTGCATTCGAAAGCAATAATTCGGATACTGTCACTCACTAGTAGTAGTATTCGCTAATCGAAATCTCATGCATTCGAATGCATGTTCTCGGATACTGTCACTCACTAGTAGTAGTATTCGCTAATCGAAATTTCATGCATTCGAATGCAAGTTCTCGGATACTGTCACTCACTAGTAGTAGTATTCGCTAATCGAAATCTCATGCATTCGAATGCAAGTTCTCGGATACTGTCACTCACTAGTAGTAGTATTCGCTAATCGAAATTTCATGCATTCGATTGCAAGTTCTCGGATACTGTCACTCACTAGTAGTAGTATTCGCTAATCGAAAGTTCATGCATTCGAATGCAATAATTCGGATACTGTCACTCACTAGTAGTAGTATTCACTAATCGAAATTTCATGCATTCGAATGCAAGTTCTCGGATACTGTCACTCACTAGTAGTAGTATTCGCTAATCGAAATTTCATGCATTCGAATGCAATAATTCGGATACTGTCACTCACTAGTAGTAGTCATCGCTAATCGAAATCTCATGCATTCGAATGCAAGTTCTCGGATACTGTCACTCACTGGTAGTAGTATTCGCTAATCGAAATCTCATGCATTCGAATGCAATAATTCGGATACTGTCACTCACTAGTAGTAGTATTCGCTAATCGAAATTCCATGCATTCGAATGCAATAATTCGGATACTGTCACTCACTAGTAGTAGTATTCGCTAATCGAAATCTCATGCATTCGAATGCAATAATTCGGATACTGTAACTCACTAGTAGTAGTATTCGCTAATCGAAATTTCATGCATTCGAATGCAATAATTGTGATACTGTCACTCACTAGTAGTAGTATTCGCTAATCGAAATCTCATGCATTCGAATGCAAGTTCTCGGATACTGGCACTCACTAGTAGTAGTATTCGCTATTTGAAATTTCATGCATTCGAATGCAATAATTCGGATACTTTCACTCACTAAAAGTAGTATTCGCTAATCGAAATTTCATGCATTCGAATGCAATAATTCGGATACTGTCACTCACTAGTAATAGTATTCGCTAATCGATATCTCATGCATTCGAATGCAATAATTCGGATACTGTCACTCACTAGTAGTAGTATTGGCTAATCGAAATTTCATGCATTCGAATGCAAGTTCTCGGATACTGTCACTCATTAGTAGTAGTATTCGCTAATCGAAATTTCATGCATTCGAATGCAATAATTCGGATACTGTCACTCACTAGTAGTAGTATTGGCTAATCGAAATTTCATGCATTCGAATGCAAGTTCTCGGATACTGTCACTCACTAGTAGTAGTATTCGCTAATCGAAATTTCATGCATTCGAATGCAATAATTCGGATACTGTCACTCGCTAGTAGTAGTATTAGCTAATCGAAATCTCTTGCATTCGAATGCAAGTTCTCGGATACTGTCACTCACTAGTAGTAGTATTCGCTATTCGAAATCTCATGCATGCGAATGCAAGTTCTCGGATACTGTCACACACTAGTAGTAGTATTCGCAAATCGAAATTTCATGCATTGGAATGCAAGTTCTCGGATACTGTCACTCACTAGTAGTAGTATTCGCTAATCGAAGTTTCATGCATTCGAATGCAATAATTCGGATACTGTCACTCACTAGTAGTAGTATTCGCTAATCGAAATCTCATGCATTCGAATGCAAGTTCTCGGATACTGTCACTCACTAGTAGTAGTATTCGCTAATCGAAATCTCATGCATTCGAATGCAATAATTCGGATACTGTCACTCACTAGTAGTAGTATTCGCTAATCGAAATTCCATGCATTCGAATGCAATAATTCGGATACTGTCACTCACTACTAGTAGTATTCGCTAATCGAAATCTCATGCATTCGAATGCAATAATTCGGATACTGTAACTCACTAGTAGTAGTATTCGCTAATCGAAATTTCATGCATTCGAATGCAATAATTCGGATACTGTAACTCACTAGTAGTAGTATTCGCTAATCGAAATTTCATGCATTCGAATGCAATAATTCAGATACTGTCACTCACTAGTAGTAGTATTCGCTAATCGAAATCTCATGCATTCGAATGCAATAATTCGGATACTGTCACTCACTAGTAGTAGTATTCGCTAATCGAAATTTCATGCATTCGAATGCAAGTTCTCGGATACTGTCACTCACTAGTAGTAGCATTCGCTAATCGAAATATCATGCATTCGAATGCAAGTTCTCTGATACTGTCACTCACTAGTAGTAGTATTCGCTAATCGAAATTTCATGCATTCGAATGCAATAATTCGGATAGTGTCACTCATTAGTAGTAGTATTCGTTAATCGAAATCTCATGCATTCGAATGCAAGTTCTCGGATACTGTCACTCACTAGTAGTAGTATTCGCTAATCGAAATTTCATGCATTCGAATGCAATAAATCGGATACTATCACTCACTAGTAGTAGTATTCGCTAATCGAAATTTCATGCATTCGAATGCAATAATTCGGATACTGTCACTCACTAGTAGTAGTATTCGCTAATCGAAATTTCATGCATTCGAATGCAATAATTCGGATACTGTCACTCACTAGTAGTAGTATTCGCTAGTCGAAATTTCATTCATTCGAATGCAAGTTCTCGGATACTGTCACTCACTAGTAGTAGTATTCGCTAATCGAAATCTCATGCATTCGAATGCAAGTTCTCGGATACTGTCACTAACTAGTAGTAGTATCCGCTAATCGAAATTTCATGCATTCGAATGCAATTATTCGGATACTGTCACTCACTAGTAGTAGTATTCGCTAATCGAAATTTCATGCATTCGAATGCAATAATTCGGATACTGTCACTCACTAGTAGAAGTTTTCGCTAATCGAAATCTCATGCATTCGAATGCAAGTTCTCGGATACATTCACTCACTAGTAGTAGTATTCGCTAATCGAAATTTCATGCATTCGAATGCAATAATTCGGATACTGTCACTCACTAGTAGTAGTATTCGCTAATCGAAATTTCATGCATTCGAATGCAATAATTCGGATACTGTCACCCACTAGTAGTAGTATTCGCTAATCGAAATCTCATGCATTCGAATGCAATAATTCGGATACTGTCACTCACTAGTAGTAGTATTCGCTAATCGAAATTTCATGCATTCGAATGCAATAATTCGGATACTGTCACTCACTAGTAGTAGTATTCGCTAATCGAAATCTCATGCATTCGAATGACAGTTCTCGGATACTGTCACTCACTAGTCGTAGTATTCGCTAATCGAAATTTCATGCATTCGAATGCAAGTTCTCGGATACTGTCACTCACTAGTAGTAGTATTCGCTAATCGAAATTTCATGCATTCGAATGCAAGTTCTCGGATACTGTCACTCACTAGTAGTATAATTCGCTAATCGAAATTTCATGCATTTGAATGCAAGTTCTCGGATACTGTCACTCACTAGTAGTAGTATTCGCTAATCGAAATCTCATGCATTCGAATGCGAGTTCTCGGATACTGTCACTCACTAGTAGTAGTATTCGCTAATCGAAATTTCATGCATTCGAATGCAAGTTCTCGGATACTGTCACTCACTAGTAGTAGTATTCGCTAATCGAAAGTTCATGCATTCGAATGCAATAATTCGGATACTGTCACTCACTAGTAGTAGTATTCGCTAATCGAAATTTCATGTATTCGAATGCAATAATTCGGATACTGTCACTCACTAGTAGTAGTATTCGCTAATCGAAATTTCATGCATTCGAATGCAATAATTCGGATACTGTCACTCACTAGTAGTAGTATTCGCTAATCGAAATCTCATGCATTCGAATGCAAGTTCTCGGATACTGTCACTCACTAGTAGTAGTATTCGCTAATCGAAATCTCATGCATTCCAATGCAATAATTCGGATACTGTCACTGACTAGTAGTAGTATTCGCTAAACGAAATCTCATGCATTCGAATGCAATAATTCGGATACTGTCACTCACTAGTAGTAGTATTCGCTAATCGAAATCTCATGCATTCCAATGCGAGTTCTCGGATACTGTCACTCACTAGTAGTAGTATTCGCTAATCGAAATCTCATGCATTCGAATGCATGTTCTCGGATACTGTCACTCACTAGTAGTAGTATTCGCTAATCGAAATTTCATGCATTCGAATGCAAGTTCTCGGATACTGTCACTCACTAGTAGTAGTATTCGCTAATCGAAATCTCATGCATTCGAATGCAAGTTCTCGGATACTGTCACTCACTAGTAGTAGTATTCGCTAATCGAAATTTCATGCATTCGAATGCAAGTTCTCGGATACTGTCACTCACTAGTAGTAGTATTCGCTAATCGAAAGTTCATGCATTCGAATGCAATAATTCGGATACTGTCACTCACTAGTAGTAGTATTCACTAATCGAAATTTCATGCATTCGAATGCAAGTTCTCGGATACTGTCACTCACTAGTAGTAGTATTCGCTAATCGAAATTTCATGCATTCGAATGCAATAATTCGGATACTGTCACTCACTAGTAGTAGTATTCGCTAATCGAAATCTCATGCATTCGAATGCAAGTTCTCGGATACTGTCACTCACTGGTAGTAGTATTCGCTAATCGAAATCTCATGCATTCGAATGCAATAATTCGGATACTGTCACTCACTAGTAGTAGTATTCGCTAATCGAAATTCCATGCATTCGAATGCAATAATTCGGATACTGTCACTCACTAGTAGTAGTATTCGCTAATCGAAATTTCATGCATTCGAATGCAATAATTCTGATACTGTCACTCACTAGTAGTAGTATTCGCTAATCGAAATCTCATGCATTCGAATGCAAGTTCTCGGATACTTGCACTCACTAGTAGTAGTATTCGCTATTTGAAATTTCATGCATTCGAATGCAATAATTCGGATACTGTCACTCACTAAAAGTAGTATTCGCTAATCGAAATTTCATGCATTCGAATGCAATAATTCGGATACTGTCACTCACTAGTAGTAGTATTCGCTAATCGATATCTCATGCATTCGAATGCAATAATTCGGATACTGTCACTCACTAGTAGTAGTATTGGCTAATCGAAATTTCATGCATTCGAATGCAAGTTCTCGGATACTGTCACTCATTAGTAGTAGTATTCGCTAATCGAAATTTCATGCATTCGAATGCAATAATTCGGATACTGTCACTCACTAGTAATAGTATTGGCTAATCGAAATTTCATGCATTCGAATGCAAGTTCTCGGATACTGTCACTCACTAGTAGTAGTATTCGCTAATCGAAATTTCATGCATTCGAATGCAATAATTCGGATACTGTCACTCGCTAGTAGTAGTATTCGCTAATCGAAATCTCTTGCATTCGAATGCAAGTTCTCGGATACTGTCACTCACTAGTAGTAGTATTCGCTATTCGAAATCTCATGCATGCGAATGCAAGTTCTCGGATACTGTCACACACTAGTAGTAGTATTCGCAAATCGAAATTTCATGCATTCGAATGCAAGTTCTCGGATACTGTCACTCACTAGTAGTAGTATTCGCTAATCGAAATTTCATGCATTCGAATGCAATAACTCGGATACTGTCACTCATTAGTAGTAGTATTCGCTAATCGAAATCTCATGCTTTCGAATGCAAGTTCTCGGACACTGTCACTCACTAGTAGTAGTATTCGCTAATCGAAATCTCTTGCATTCGAATGCAATAATTCGGATACTGTCACTCACTAGTAGTAGTATTCGCTAATCGAAATCTCATGCATTCGAATGCAAGTTCTCGGATACTGTCACTCACTAGTAGTAGTATGCGCTAATCGATATCTCATGCATTCGAATGCAAGTTCTCGGATACTGTCACTCACTAGTAGTAGTATTCGCAAATCGAAATCTCTTGCATTCGAATGCAAGTTCTCGGATACTGTCACTCACTAGTAGTAGTATTCGCTAATCGAAATCTCTTGCATTCTAATGCAATAATTCGGAAACTGTCACTCACTAGTAGTAGTATTCGCTAATCGAAATTTCATGCACTTCGAATGCAAGTTCTCGGATACTGTCACTCACTAGTAGTAGTATTCGCTAATCGAAATCTCATGCATTTGAATGCAAGTTCTCGGATACTGTCACTCACTAGTAGTAGTATTCGCTAATCGAAATTTCATGCATTCGAATGCAATAATTCGGATACTGTCACTCACTAGTAGTAGTATTCGCTAATCGAAATCTCATGCATTCGAATGCAATAATTCGGATACTGTCAGTCACTAGTAGTAGTATTCGTTAATTGAAATTTCATGCATTCGAATGCAAGTTCTCGGATACTGTCACACACTAGTAGTAGTATTCGCTAATCGCAATTTCATGCATTCGAATGCAATAATTCGGATACTGTCACTCGCTAGTAGTAGTATTCGCTAATCGAAATCTCTTGCATTCGAATTCAAGTTCTCGGATACTGTCACTCACTAGTAGTAGTATTCGCTAATCGAAATCTCATGCATTCTAATGCAAGTTCTCGGATACTGTCACTCAATAGTAGTAGTATTCGCAAATCGAAATTTCATGCATTCGAATGCAAGTTCTCGGATACTGTCACTCACTAGTAGTAGTATTCGCTAATCGAAATTTCATGCATTCGAATGCAAGTTCTCGGATACTGTCACTCACTAGTAGTAGTATTCGCTAATCGAAATTTCATGCACTCGAATGCAATAATACGGATACTGTCACTCATTAGTAGTAGTATTCGCTAATCGAAATCTCATGCTTTCGAATGCAAGTTCTCGGATAGTCACTCACTAGTGGTAGTATTCGCTAATCGAAATCTCTTGCATTCGAATGCAATAATTCGGATACTGTCACTCACTAGTAGTAGTATTCGCTAATCGAAATTTCATGCACTCGAATGCAATAATTCGGATACTGTCACTCATTAGTAGTAGTATTCGCTAATCGAAATCTGTTGCATTCGAATGCATGTTCTCGGATACTGTCACTCACTAGTAGTAGTATTCGCTAATCGAAATCTCTTGCATTCGAATGCAATAATTCGGATACTGTCACTCACTAGTAGTAGTATTCGCTAATCGAAATTTCATGCACTTCGAATGCAAGTTCTCGGATACTGTCACTCACTAGTAGTAGTATTCGCTAATCGAAATCTCATGCATTTGAATGCAAGTTCTCGGATACTGTCACTCACTAGTAGTAGTATTCGCTATTCGAAATTTCATGCATTCGAATCCAATAATTTGGATACTGTCACTCACTAGTAGTAGTATTCGCTAATCGAAATTTCATGCATTCGAATGCAAGTTCTTGGATACTGTCACTCACTAGTAGTAGTATTCGCTAATCGAAATCTCATGCATTCGAATGCAAGTTCTCGTATACTGTCACTCACTAGTAGTAGTATTCGCTAATCGAAATCTCATGCATTCGAATGCAAGTTCTCGGATACTGTCACTCACTAGTCGTAGTATTCGCTAATCGAAATCTCATGCATTCGAATGCAAGTTCTCGGATACTGTCACTCACTAGCAGTAGTATTCGCTAATCGAAATTTCATACATTCGAATGCAATAATTCGGATACTGTCACTCACTAGTAGTAGTATTGGCTAATCGAAATTTCATGCATTCGAATGCAAGTTCTCGGATACTGTCACTCACTAGTAGTAGTATTCGCTAATCGAAATTTCATGCATTCGAATGCAATAATTCGGATACTGTCACTCGCTAGTAGTAGTATTCGCTAATCGAAATCTCTTGCATTCGAATGCAAGTTCTCGGATACTGTCACTCACTAGTAGTAGTATTCGCTATTCGAAATCTCATGCATGCGAATGCAAGTTCTCGGATACTGTCACACACTAGTAGTAGTATTCGCAAATCGAAATTTCATGCATTCGAATGCAAGTTCTCGGATACTGTCACTCACTAGTAGTAGTATTCGCTAATCGAAATTTCATGCATTCGAATGCAATAACTCGGATACTGTCACTCATTAGTAGTAGTATTCGCTAATCGAAATCTCATGCTTTCGAATGCAAGTTCTCGGACACTGTCACTCACTAGTAGTAGTATTCGCTAATCGAAATCTCTTGCATTCGAATGCAATAATTCGGATACTGTCACTCACTAGTAGTAGTATTCGCTAATCGAAATTTCATGCATTCGAATGCAAGTTCTCGGATACTGTCACTCACTAGTAGTAGTATTCGCTAATCGAAATTTCATGCATTCGAATGCAATAATTCGGATACTGTCACTCGCTAGTAGTAGTATTCGCTAATCGAAATCTCTTGCATTCGAATGCAAGTTCTCGGATACTGTCACTCACTAGTAGTAGTATTCGCTATTCGAAATCTCATGCATGCGAATGCAAGTTCTCGGATACTGTCACACACTAGTAGTAGTATTCGCAAATCGAAATTTCATGCATTCGAATGCAAGTTCTCGGATACTGTCACTCACTAGTAGTAGTATTCGCTAATCGAAATTTCATGCATTCGAATGCAATAACTCGGATACTGTCACTCATTAGTAGTAGTATTCGCTAATCGAAATCTCATGCTTTCGAATGCAAGTTCTCGGACACTGTCACTCACTAGTAGTAGTATTCGCTAATCGAAATCTCTTGCATTCGAATGCAATAATTCGGATACTGTCACTCACTAGTAGTAGTATTCGCTAATCGAAATCTCATGCATTCGAATGCAAGTTCTCGGATACTGTCACTCACTAGTAGTAGTATGCGCTAATCGATATCTCATGCATTCGAATGCAAGTTCTCGGATACTGTCACTCACTAGTAGTAGTATTCGCAAATCGAAATCTCTTGCATTCGAATGCAAGTTCTCGGATACTGTCACTCACTAGTAGTAGTATTCGCTAATCGAAATCTCTTGCATTCTAATGCAATAATTCGGAAACTGTCACTCACTAGTAGTAGTATTCGCTAATCGAAATTTCATGCACTTCGAATGCAAGTTCTCGGATACTGTCACTCACTAGTAGTAGTATTCGCTAATCGAAATCTCATGCATTTGAATGCAAGTTCTCGGATACTGTCACTCACTAGTAGTAGTATTCGCTAATCGAAATTTCATGCATTCGAATGCAATAATTCGGATACTGTCACTCACTAGTAGTAGTATTCGCTAATCGAAATCTCTTGCATTCTAATGCAATAATTCGGATACTGTCACTCACTAGTAGTAGTATTCGCTAATCGAAATTTCATGCATTCGAATGCAATAATTCGGATACTGTAACTCACTAGTAGTAGTATTCGCTAATCGAAATCTCATGCACTCGAATGCAAGTTCTCGGATACTGTCACTCACTAGTAGTAGTATTCGCTAATCGAAATCTCATGCATTCGAATGCTATAATTCGGATACTGTCACTCACTAGTAGTAGTATTCGCTAATCGAAATTTCATGCATTCGAATGCAATAATTCGGATACTGTCACTCACTAGTAGTAGTATTCGCTAATCGAGATCTCATGCATTCGAATGCAATAATTCGGATACTGTCACCCACTAGTAGTAGTATTCGCTAATCGAAATTTCATGCATTCGAATGCAATAATTCGGATACTGTCACTCACTAGTAGTAGTATTCGCTAATCGAAATCTCATGCATTCGAATGCAAGTTCTCGCATACTGTCACTCACTAGTAGTAGTATTCGCTAATCGAAATTTCATGCATTCGAATGCAAGTTCTCGGCACTATCACTCACTAGTAGTAGTTTTCGCTAATCGAAATTTCATGCATTTGAATGCAAGTTCTCGGATACTGTCACTCACTAGTAGTAGTATTCGCTAATCGAAATTTCATGCATTCGAATGCAAGTTCTTGGATACTGTCACTCACTAGTAGTAGTATTCGCTAATCGAAATCTCATGCATTCGAATGCAAGTTCTCGGATACTGTCACTCACTAGTAGTAGTATTCGCTAATCGAAATCTCATGCATTCGAATGCAAGTTCTCGGATACTGTCACTCACTGGTCGTAGTATTCGCTAATCGAAATCTCATGCATTCGAATGCAATTTCTCGGATACTGTCACTCACTAGTAGTAGTATTCGCTAATCGAAATTTCATGCATTCGAATGCAATAATTCGGATACTGTCACTCACTAGTAGTAGTATTCGCTAATCGAAATTTCATGCATTCGAATGCAATAATTCGGATACTGTCACTCACTAGTAGTAGTATTCGCTAATCGAAGTTTCATGCATTCGAATGCAAGTTCTCGGATACTGTCACTCACTAGTAGTAGTATCCGCTAATCGAAATTTCATGCATTCGAATGCAATAATTCGGATACTGTCTCTCACTAGTAGTAGTATTCGCTAATCGAAATTTCATGCATTCGAATGCAATAATTTGGATACTGTCACTCACTAGTAGTAGTATTCGCTAATCGAAATTTCATGCATTCGAATGCAATAATTCGGATACTGTCTATCACTAGTAGTAGTATTCGCTAATTGAAATTTCATGCATTCGAATGCAAGTTCTCGGATACTGTCACTCACTAGTAGTAGTATTCGCTAATCGAAATCTCATGCATTCGAATGCAAGTTCTCGGATACTGTCACTCACTAGTAGTAGTATCCGCTAATCGAAATTTCATGCATTCGAATGCAATTATTCGGATACTGTCACTCACTAGTAGTAGTATTCGCTAATCGAAATTTCATGCATTCGGATGCAATAATTCGTATACTGTCACTCACTAGTAGTAGTATTCGCTAATCGAAATCTCATGCATTCGAATGCAAGTTCTCGGATACTGTCACTCACTAGTAGTAGTATTCGCTAATCGAAATTTCATGCATTCGAATGCAATAATTCGGATACTGTCACTCGCTAGTAGTAGTATTCGCTAATCGAAATCTCTTGGATTCGAATGCAAGTTCTCGGATACTGTCACTCACTAGTAGTAGTATTCGCTAATCGAAATCTCATGCATGCGAATGCAAGTTCTCGGATACTGTCACTCACTAGTAGTAGTATTCGCAAATCGAAATTTCATGCATTCGAATGCAAGTTCTCGGATACTGTCACTCACTAGTAGTAGTATTCGCTAATTGAAATTTCATGCATTCGAATGCAAGTTCTCGGATACTGTCACTCACTAGTAGTAGTATTCGCTAATCGAAATTTCATGCATTCGAATGCAATAATTCGGATACTGTCTCTCATTAGTAGTAGTATTCGCTAATCGAAATCTCATGCTTTCGAATGCAAGTTCTCGGATACTGGCACTCACTAGTAGTAGTATTCGCTAATCGAAATCTCTTGCATTCGAATGCAATAATTCGGATACTGTCACTCACTAGTAGTAGTATTCGCTAATCGAAATCTCATGCATTCGAATGCAAGTTCTCGGATACTGTCACTCACTAGTAGTAGTATTCGCAAATCGAAATCTCTTGCATTCGAATGCAAGTTCTCGGATACTGTCACTCACTAGTAGTAGTATTCGCTAATCGAAATCTCATGCATTCGACTGCAAGTTCTGGGATACTGTCACTCTCTAGTAGTAGTATTCGCTAATCGAAATCTCTTGCATTCGAATGGAATAATTCGGAAACTGTCACTCACTAGTAGTAGTATTCGCTAATCGAAATCTCTTGCATTCGAATGCAAGTTCTCGGATACTGTCACTCACTAGTAATAGCATTCGCTAATCGAAATCTCTTGCATTCGAATGCAATAATTCGGATACTGTCACTCACTAGTAGTAGTATTCGCTAATCGAAATCTCTTGCATTCGAATGCAAGTTCTCGGATACTGTCACTCACTAGTAGTAGTATTCACTAATCGAAATCTCTTGCATTCGAATGCAATAATTCGGATACTGTCACTCACTAGTAGTAGTATTCGCTAATCGAAATTTCATGCACTTCGAATGCAAGTTCTCGGATACTGTCACTCACTAGTAGTAGTATTCGCTAATCGAAATCTCATGCATTCCAATGCAAGTTCTCGGATACTGTCACTCACTAGTAGTAGTATTCGCTAATCGAAATTTCATGCACTACGAATGCAAGTTCTCGGATACTGTGACTCACTAGTAGTAGTATTCGCTAATCGAAATCTCATGCATTCGAATGCAAGTTCTCGGATACTGTCACTCACTAGTAGTAGTATTCGCTAATCGAAATCTCATGCATTCGAATGCAAGTTCTCGGATACAGTCACTCACTAGTAGTAGTATTCGCTAATCGAAATTTCATGCATTCGAATGCAATAATTCGGATACTGTCACTCACTTGTAGTAGTATTCGCTAATCGAAATTTCATTCATTCGAATGCAATAATTCGGATACTGTCACTCACTATTAGTAGTATTCGCTAATCGAAATTTCATTCATTCGAATGCAATAATTCGGATACTGTCACTCACTAGTAGTAGTATTCGCTAATTGAAATTTCATGCATTCGAATGCAAGTTCTCGGATACTGTCACTCACTAGTGGTAGTATTCGCTAATCGAAATCTCATGCATTCGAATGCAAGTTCTCGGATACTGTCACTCACTAGTGGTAGTATCCGCTAATCGAAATTTCATGCATTCGAATGCAATTATTCGGATACTGTCACTCACTAGTAGTGGTATTCACTAATCGAAATTTCATGCCTTCGAATGCAATAATTCGTATACTGTCACTCACTAGTAGTAGTATTCGCTAATCGAAATCTCATGCATTCGAATGCAAGTTCTCGGATACTGTCACTCACTAGTAGTAGTATTCGCTAGTCGAAATTTCATGCATTCGAATGCAATAATTCGGATACTGTCACTCACTAGTAGTAGTATTCGCTAATTGAAATTTCATGCATTCTAATGCAAGTTCTCGGATACTGTCACTCCCTAGTAGTAGTATTCGCTAATCGAAACCTCATGCATTCGAATGCAAGTTCTCGGATACTGTCACTCACTAGTAGTAGTATCCGCTAATCGAAATTTCATGCACTCGAATGCAATTATTCGGATACTGTCACTCACTAGTAGTAGTATTCGCTAATCGAAATTTCTTGCATTCGAATGCAATAATTCGGATACTGTCACTCACTAGTAGTAGTATTCGCTAATCGAAATCTCATGCATTCGAATGCAAGTTCTCGGATACTGTCACTCACTAGTAGTAGTATTCGCTAATCGAAATTTCATGCATTCGAATGCAATAATTCGGATACTGTCACTCACTAGTAGTAGCATTCGCTAATCGAAATTTCATGCATTCGAATGCAATAATTCGGATACTGTCACTCACTAGTAGTAGTATTCGCTAATCGAAATCTCATGCATTCGAATGCAATAATTCGGATACTGTCACTCACTAGTAGTAGTATTCGCTAATCGAAATTTCATGCATTCGAATGCAAGTTCTCGGATACTGTCACTCATTAGTAGTAGTATTCGCTAATCGAAATCTCATGCATTCGAATGCAAGTTCTCGGATACCGTCACTCACTAGTAGTAGTATTCGCTAATCGAAATTTCATGCATTCGAATGCAATAATTCGGATACTGTCACTCGCTAGTAGTAGTATTCGCTAATCGAAATCTCTTGCATTCGAATGCAAGTTCTCGGATACTGTCACTCACCAGTATTAGTATTCGCTAATCGAAATCTCATGCATGCGAATGGAAGTTCTCGGATACTTTCACTCACTAGTAGTAGTATTCGCAAATCGAAATTTCATGCATTCGAATGCAAGTTCTCGGATACTGTCACTCACTAGTAGTAGTATTCGCTAATCGAAATTTCATGCATTCGAATGCAAGTTCTCGGATACTGTCACTCACTAGTAGTAGTATTCGCTAATCAAAATTTCATGCATTTGAATGCAATAATTCGGATACTGTCACTCATTAGTAGTAGTATTCGCTAATCGAAATCTCATGCTTTCGAATGCAAGTTCTCGGATACTGTCACTCACTAGTAGTAGTATTCGCTAATCGAAATCTCTTGCATTCGAATGCAATAATTCGGATACTTTCACTCACTAGTAGTAGTATTCGCTAATCGAAATCTCATGCATTCGAATGCAAGTTCTCGGATACTGTCACTCACTAGTAGTAGTATGCGCTAATCGATATCTCTTGCATTCGAGTGCAAGTGCTCGGATTCTGTCACTCACTAGTAGTAGTATTCGCAAATCGAAATCTCTTGCATTCGAATGCAAGTTCTCGGATACTGTCACTCACTAGTAGTAGTATTCGCTAATCGAAATCTCTTGCATTCGAATGCAATAATTCGGAAACTGTCACTCACTAGTAGTAGTATTCGCTAATCGAAATCTCTTGCATTCGAATGCAAGTTCTCGGATACTGTCACTCACTAGTAGTAGTATTCGCTAATCGAAATCTCTTGCATTCGAATGGAATAATTCGGATACTGTCACTCACTAGTAGTAGTATTCGCTAATCGAAATTTCATGCACTTCGAATGCAAGTTCTCGGATACTGTCACTCACTAGTAGTAGTATTCGCTAATCGAAATCTCATGCATTTGAATGCAAGTTCTCGGATACTGTCACTCACTAGTAGTAGTATTCGCTAATCGAAATTTCATGCATTCGAATGCAATAATTCGGATACTATCACTCACTAGTAGTAGTATTCGCTAATCGAAATCTCATGCATTCGAATGCAAGTTCTCGGATACTGTCACTCACTAGTAGTAGTATTCGCTAATCGAAATCTCATGCATTCGAATGCAATAATTCGGATACTGTCACTCACTAGTAGTAGTATTCGCTAATCGAAATCTCATGCATTCGAATGCAAGCTCTCGGATACTGTCACTCACTAGTAGTAGTATTCGCTAATCGAAATTTCAAGCATTCGAATGCAATAATTCGGATACTGTCACTCACAAGTAATAGTATTCGCTAATCGAAATTTAATGCATTCGAATGCAATAATTCGGATACTGTCACTCACTAGTAGTAGTATTCGCTAATCGAAATCTCATGCATTCGAATGCAATAATTCGGATACTGTGACTCACTAGTAGTAGTATTCGCTAATCGAAATTTCATGCATTCGAATGCAATAATTCGGATACTGTCACTCACTAGTAGTAGTATTCGCTAATCGAAATCTCATACATTCGAATGCAAGTTCTCGGATACTGTCACTCACTAGTAGTAGTATTCGCAAATCGAAATCTCTTGCATTCGAATGCAAGTTCTCGGATACTGTCACTCACTAGTAGTAGTATTCGCTAATCGAAATCTCTTGCATTCGAATGCAATAATTCGGAAACTGTCACTCACTAGTAGTAGTATTCGCTAATCGAAATCTCTTGCATTCGAATGCAAGTTCTCGGATACTGTCACTCACTAGTAGTAGTATTCGCTAATCCAAATCTCTTGCATTCGAATGCAATAATTCGGATACTGTCACTCACTAGTAGTAGTATTCGCTAATCGAAATTTCATGCACTTCGAATGCAAGTTCTCGGATACTGTTACTCACTAGTAGTAGTATTCGCTAATCGAAATCTCATGCATTTGAATGCAAGTTCTCGGATACTGTCACTCACTAGTAGTAGTATTCGCTAATCGAAATTTCATGCATTCGAATGCAATAATTCCGATACTGTCACTCACTAGTAGTAGTATTCGCTAATCGAAATTTCATGCATTCGAATGCAATAATTCGGATACTGTCACTCGCTAGTAGTAGTATTCGATAATCGAAATCTCTTGCATTCGAATGCAAGTTCTCGTATACTGTCACTCACTAGTAGTAGTATTCGCTAATCGAAATCTCATGCATTCGTATGCAAGTTCTCGGATACTGTCACTCACTAGTAGTAGTATTCGCTAATCGAAATTTCATGCATTCGAATGCAATAATTCGGATACTGTCACTCACTAGTAGTAGTATTCGCTAATCGAAATTTCATGCATTCGAATGCAATAATTCGGATACTGTCACTCACTAGTAGTAGTATTCGCTAATCGAAATCTCATGCATTCGAATGCAATAATTCGGATACTGTCACTCACTAGTAGTAGTATTCGCTAATCGAAATTTCATGCATTCGAATGCAAGTTCTCGGATACTGTCACTCATTAGTAGTAGTATTCGCTAATCGAAATCTCATGCATGCGAATGCAAGTTCTCGGATACTGTCACTCACTAGTAGTAGTATTCGCAAATCGAAATTTCATGCATTCGAATGCAAGTTCTCGGATACTGTCACTCACTAGTAGTAATATTCGCTAATCGAAATTTCATGCATTCGAATGCAATAATTCGGATACTGTCACTCATTAGTAGTAGTATTCGCTAATCGAAATCTCTTGCATTCGAATGCAAGTTCTCGGATACTGTCACTCACTAGTAGTAGTATTCGCTAATCGAAATCGCATGCATGCGAATGCAAGTTCTCGGATACTGTCACTCACTAGTAGTAGTATTCGCAAATCGTAATTTCATGCATTCGAATGCAAGTTCTCGGATACTGTCACTCACTAGTAGTAGTATTCGCTAATCGAAATTTCATGCACTCGAATGCAAGTTCTCGGATACTGTCACTCACTAGTAGTAGTATTCGCTAATCGAAATTTCATGCATTCGAATGCAATAATTCGGATACTGTCACTCATTAGTAGTAGTATTCGCTAATCCAAATCTCATGCATTCGAATGCAAGCTCTCGGATACTGTCACTCACTAGTAGTAGTATTCGCTAATCGAAATTTCATGCATTCGAATGCAATAATTCGGATACTGTCACTCACTAGTAGTAGTATTCGCTAATCGAAATTTAATGCATTCGAATGCAATAATTCGGATACTGTCACTCACTAGTAGTAGTATTCGCTAATCGAAATCTCATGCATTCGAGTGCAATAATTCGGATACTGTGACTCACTAGTAGTAGTATTCGCTAATCGAAATTTCATGCATTCGAATGCAATAATTCGGATACTGTCACTCATTAGTAGTAGTATTCGCTAATCGAAATCTCTTGCATTCGAATGCAAGTTCTCGTATACTGTCACTCACTAGTAGTAGTATTCGCTAATCGAAATCTCATGCATTCGAATGCAAGTTCTCGGATACTGTCACTCACTAGTAGTAGTATTCGCAAATCGAAATTTCATGCATTCGAATGCAAGTTCTCGGATACTGTCACTCACTAGTAGTAGTATTCGCTAATCGAAATTTCATGCATTCGAATGCAAGTTCTCGGATACTGTCACTCACTAGTAGTAGTATTCGCTAATCGAAATTTCATGCACTCGAATGCAATAATTCGGATACTGTCACTCATTAGTAGTAGTATTCGCTAATCGAAATCTCATGCTTTCGAATGCAAGTTCTCGGATACTGTCGCTCACTAGTAGTAGTATTCGCTAATCGAAATCTCTTGCATTCGAATGCAATAATTCGGATACTGTCACTCACTAGTAGTAGTATTCGCTAATCGAAATCTCATGCATTCGACTGCAAGTTCTGGGATACTGTCACTCTCTAGTAGTAGTATTCGCTAATCGAAATCTCTTGCATTCGAATGCAATAATTTGGAAACTGTCACTCACTAGTAATAGTATTCGCTAATCGAAATCTCTTGCATACGAATGCAAGTTCTCGGATACTGTCACTCACTAGTAGTAGTATTCGCTAATCGAAATCTCTTGCATTCGAATGCAATAATTCGGATACTGTCACTCACTAGTAGTAGTATTCGCTAATCGAAATTTCATGCACTTCGAATGCAAGTTCTCGGATACTGTCACTCACTAGTAGTAGTATTCGCTAATCGAAATCTCATGCATTTGAATGCAAGTTCTCGGATACTGTCACTCACTAGTAGTAGTATTCGCTAATCGAAATTTCATGCATTCGAATGCAATAATTCGGATACTGTCACTCACTAGTAGTAGTATTCGCTAATCGAAATCTCATGCATTCGAATGCAAGTTCTCGGATACTGTCACTCACTAGTAGTAGTATTCGCCAATCGAAATCTCATGCACTCGAATGCTATAATTCGGATACTGTCACTCACTAGTAGTAGTATTCGCTAATCGAGATCTCATGCATTCGAATGCAATAATTCGGATACTGTCACCCACTAGTAGTAGTATTCGCTAATCGAAATTTCATGCATTCGAATGCAATAATTCGGATACTGTCACTCACTAGTAGTAGTATTCGCTAATCGAAATCTCATGCTTTCGAATGCAAGTTCTCGGATACTGTCACTCACTAGTAGTAGTATTCGCTAATCGAAATCTCATGCATTCGATTGCAAGTTCTCGGATACTGTCACTCACTAGTAGTAGTATTCGCTAATCGAAATTTCATGCATTCGAATGCAATAATTCGGATACTGTCACTCGCTAGTAGTAGTATTCGCTAATCGAAATCTCTTGCATTCGAATGCAAGTTCTCGGATACTGTCACTCACTAGTAGTAGTATTCGCTAATCGAAATCTCATGCATGCGAATGCAAGTTCTCGGATACTGTCACTCACTAGTAGTAGTATTCGCAAATCGAAATTTCATGCATTCGAATGCAAGTTCTCGGATACTGTCACTCACTAGTAGTAGTATCCGCTAATCGAAATTTCATGCATTCGAATGCAATTATTCGGATACTGTCACTCACTAGTAGTAGTATTCGCTAATCGAAATTTCATGCATTCGAATGCAATAATTCGGATACTGTCACTCACTAGTAGTAGTATTCGCTAATCGAAATCTCATGCATTCGAATGCAAGTTCTCGGATACTGTCACTCACTAGTAGTAGTATTCGCTAATCGAAATTTCATGAATTCGAATGCAATAATTCGGATACTGTCACTCACTTGTAGTAGTATTCGCTAATCGAAATTTCATTCATTCGAATGCAATAATTCGGATACTGTCACTCACTAGTAGTAGTATTCGCTAATCGAAATTTCATGCATTCGAATGCAAGTTCTCGGATACTATCACTCACTAGTAGTAGTATCCGCTAATCGAAATTTCATGCATTCGAATGCAAGTTCTCGGATACTGTCACTCACTAGTAGTAGTATTCGCTAATCGAAATGTCATGCATTCGAATGCAATAATTTGGATACTGTCACTCACTAGTAGTAGTATTCGCTAATTGAAATTTCATGCATTCGAATGCAATAATTCGGATACTGTCACTCACTAGTAGTAGTATTCGCTAATCGAAATCTCATGCATTCGAATGCAAGTTCTCGGATACTGTCACTCACTAGTAGTAGTATTCGCTAATCGAAATTTCATGCATTCGAATGCAATAATTCGGATACTGTCACTGACTAGTAGTAGTATTCGCTAATTGAAATTTCATGCATGCGAATGCAAGTTCTCGGATACTGTCACTCACTAGTAGTAGTATTCGCTAATCGAAATCTCATGCATTCGAATGCAAGTTCTCGGATACTGTCACTCACTAGTAGTAGTATCCGCTAATCGAAATTTCATGCACTCGAATGCAATTATTCGGATACTGTCACTCACTAGTAGTAGTATTCGCTAATCGAAATTTCATGCATTCGAATGCAATAATTCGGATACTGTCACTCACTAGTAGTAGTATTCGCTAATCCAAATTTCATGCATTCGAATGCAATAATTCGGATACTGTCACTCACTAGTAGTAGTATTCGCTAATCGAAATTTCATGCATTCGAATGCAATAATTCGGATACTGTCACTCACTAGTAGTAGTATTCGCTAATCGAAATTTCATGCATTCGAATGCAATAATTCGGATACTGTCACTCACTAGTACTAGTAGTATTCGCTAATTGAAATTTCATGCATTCGAATGCAAGTTCTCGGATACTGTCACTCACTAGTAGTAGTATCCGCTAATCGAAATTTCATGCACTCGAATGCAATTATTCGGATACTGTCACTCACTAGTAGTAGTATTCGCTAATCGAAATTTCAGGCATTCGAATGCAATAATTCTGATACTGTCACTCACTAGTAGTAGTATTCGCTAATCGAAATCTCATGCATTCGAATGCAAGTTCTCGGATACTGGCACTCACTAGTAGTAGTATTCGCTATTTGAAATTTCATGCATTGGAATGCAATAATTCGGATACTGTCACTTACTAGTAGTAGTATTCGCTAATCGAAATTTCATGCATTCGAATGCAATAATTCAGATACTGTCACTCACTAGTAGTAGTATTCGCTAATCGAAATCTCATGCATTCGAGTGCAATAATTCGGATACTGTCACTCACTAGTAGTAGTATTGGCTAATCGAAATTTCATGCATTCGAATGCAAGTTCTCGGATACTGTCACTCATTAGTAGTAGTATTCGCTAATCGAAATCTCATGCATTCGAATGCAAGTTCTCGGATACTGTCACTCACTAGTAGTAGTATTCGCTAATCGAAATTTCATGCATTCGAATGCAATAATTCGGATACTGTCACTCGCTGGTAGTAGTATTCGCTAATCGAAATCTCTTGCATTCGAATGAAAGTTCTCGGATACTGTCACTCACTAGTAGTAGTATTCGCTAATCGAAATCTCATGCATGCGAATGCAAGTTCTCGGATACTGTCACACCCTAGTAGTAGTATTCGCAAATCGAAATATCATGCATTCGAATGCAAGTTCTCGGATACTGTCACTCACTAGTAGTAGTATTCGCTAATCGAAATTTCATGCATTCGAATGCAAGTTCTCGGATACTGTCACTCACTATTAGTAGTATTCGCTAATCGAAATTTCATGCATTCGAATGCAAGTTCTCGGATACTGTCACTCACTAGTAGTAATATTCGCTAATCGAAATTTCATGCATTCGAATGCAATAATTCGGATACTGTCACTCATTAGTAGTAGTATTCGCTAATCGAAATCTCTTGCATTCGAATACAAGTTCTCGGATACTGTCACTCACTAGTAGTAGTATTCGCTAATCGAAATCGCATGCATGCGAATGCAAGTTCTCGGATACTGTCACTCACTAGTAGTAGTATTCGCAAATCGAAATTTCATGCATTCGAATGCAAGTTCTCGGATACTGTCACTCACTAGTAGTAGTATTCGCTAATCGAAATTTCATGCATTCGAATGCAAGTTCTCGGATACTGTCACTCACTAGTAGTAGTATTCGCTAATCGAAATTTCATGCATTCGAATGCAATAATTCGGATACTGTCACTCATTAGTAGTAGTATTCGCTAATCGAAATCTCATGCATTCGAATGCAAGCTCTCGGATACTGTCACTCACTAGTAGTAGTATTCGCTAATCGAAATTTCATGCATTCGAATGTAATAATTCGGATACTGTCACTCACTAGTAGTAGTATTCGCTAATCGAAATTTAATGCATTCGAATGCAATAATTCGGATACTGTCACTCACTAGTAGTAGTATTCGCTCATCGAAATCTCATGCATTCGAATGCAATAATTCGGATACTGTGACTCACTAGTAGTAGTATTCGCTAATCGAAATTTCATGCATTCGAATGCAATAATTCGGATACTGTCACTCATTAGTAGTAGTATTCGCTAATCGAAATCTCTTGCATTCGAATGCAAGTTCTCGGATACTGTCACTCACTAGTAGTAGTATTCGCTAATCGAAATCTCATGCATTCGAATGCAAGTTCTCGGATACTGTCACTCACTAGTAGTAGTATTCGCAAATCGAAATTTCATGCATTCGAATGCAAGTTCTCGGATACTGTCACTCACTAGTAGTAGTATTCGCTAATCGAAATTTCATGCATTCGAATGCAAGTTCTCGGATACTGTCACTCACTAGTAGTAGTATTCGCTAATCGAAATTTCATGCACTCGAATGCAATAATTCGGATACTGTCACTCATTAGTAGTAGTATTCGCTAATCGAAATCTCATGCTTTCGAATGCAAGTTCTCGGATACTGTCACTCACTAGTAGTAGTATTCGCTAATCGAAATCTCTTGCATTCGAATGCAATAATTCGGATACTGTCACTCACTAGTAGTAGTATTCGCTAATCGAAATCTCATGCATTCGACTGCAAGTTCTGGGATACTGTCACTCTCTAGTAGTAGTATTCGCTAATCGAAATCTCTTGCATTCGAATGCAATAATTTGGAAACTGTCACTCACTAGTAATAGTATTCGCTAATCGAAATCTCTTGCATACGAATGCAAGTTCTCGGATACTGTCACTCACTAGTAGTAGTATTCGCTAATCGAAATCTCTTGCATTCGAATGCAATAATTCGGATACTGTCACTCACTAGTAGTAGTATTCGCTAATCGAAATTTCATGCACTTCGAATGCAAGTTCTCGGATACTGTCACTCACTAGTAGTAGTATTCGCTAATCGAAATCTCATGCATTTGAATGCAAGTTCTCGGATACTGTCACTCACTAGTAGTAGTATTCGCTAATCGAAATTTCATGCATTGGAATGCAATAATTCGGATACTGTCACTCACTAGTAGTAGTATTCGCTAATCGAAATCTCATGCATTCGAATGCAAGTTCTCGGATACTGTCACTCACTAGTAGTAGTATTCGCCAATCGAAATCTCATGCACTCGAATGCTATAATTCGGATACTGTCACTCACTAGTAGTAGTATTCGCTAATCGAGATCTCATGCATTCGAATGCAATAATTCGGATACTGTCACCCACTAGTAGTAGTATTCGCTAATCGAAATTTCATGCATTCGAATGCAATAATTCGGATACTGTCACTCACTAGTAGTAGTATTCGCTAATCGAAATCTCATGCTTTCGAATGCAAGTTCTCGGATACTGTCACTCACTAGTAGTAGTATTCGCTAATCGAAATCTCATGCATTCGATTGCAAGTTCTCGGATACTGTCACTCACTAGTAGTAGTATTCGCTAATCGAAATTTCATGCATTCGAATGCAATAATTCGGATACTGTCACTCGCTAGTAGTAGTATTCGCTAATCGAAATCTCATGCATGCGAATGCAAGTTCTCGGATACTGTCACTCACTAGTAGTAGTATTCGCAAATCGAAATTTCATGCATTCGAATGCAAGTTCTCGGATACTGTCACTCACTAGTAGTAGTATCCGCTAATCGAAATTTCATGCATTCGAATGCAATTATTCGGATACTGTCACTCACTAGTAGTAGTATTCGCTAATCGAAATTTCATGCATTCGAATGCAATAATTCGGATACTGTCACTCACTAGTAGTAGTATTCGCTAATCGAAATCTCATGCATTCGAATGCAAGTTCTCGGATACTGTCACTCACTAGTAGTAGTATTCGCTAATCGAAATTTCATGAATTCGAATGCAATAATTCGGATACTGTCACTCCCTTGTAGTAGCATTCGCTAATCGAAATTTCATGCACTCGAATGCAATAATTCGGATACTGTCACTCATTAGTAGTAGTATTCGCTAATCGAAATCTCATGCTTTCGAATGCAAGTTCTCGGATACTGTCACTCACTAGTAGTAGTATTCGCTAATCGAAATCTCTTGCATTCGAATGCAATAATTCGGATACTGTCACTCACTAGTAGTAGTATTCGCTAATCGAAATCTCATGCATTCGACTGCAAGTTCTGGGATACTGTCACTCACTAGTAGTAGTATTCGCTAATCGAAATCTCTTGCTTTCGAATGCAATAATTTGGAAACTGTCACTCACTAGTAGTAGTATTCGCTAATCGAAATCTCTTGCATTCGAATGCAAGTTCTCGGACACTGTCACTCACTAGTAGTAGTATTCGCTAATCGAAATCTCTTGCATTCGAATGCAATAATTCGGATACTGTCACTCACTAGTAGTAGTATTCGCTAATCGAAATTTCATGCACTTCGAATGCAAGTTCTCGGATACTGTCACTCACTAGTAGTAGTATTCGCTAATCGAAATCTCATGCATTTGAATGCAAGTTCTCGGATACTGTCACTCACTAGTAGTAGTATTCGCTAATCGAAATTTCATGCATTCGAATGCAATAATTCGGATACTGTCACTCACTAGTAGTAGTATTCGCTAATCGAAATCTCATGCATTCGAATGCAAGTTCTCGGATACTGTCACTCACTAGTACTAGTATTCGCTAATCGAAATCTCATGCATTCGAATGCTATAATTCGTATACTGTCACTCACTAGTAGTAGTATTCGCTAATCGAAATTTCATGCATTCGAATGCAATAATTCGGATACTGTCACTCACTAGTAGTAGTATTCGCTAATCGAGATCTCATGCATTCGAATGCAATAATTCGGATACTGTCACCCACTAGTAGTAGTATTCGCTAATCGAAATTTCATGCATTCGAATGCAATAATTCGGATACTGTCACTCACTAGTAGTAGTATTCGCTAATCGAAATCTCATGCATTCGAATGCAAGTTCTCGGATACTGTCACTCACTAGTAGTAGTATTCGCTAATCGAAATCTCATGCATTTGATTGCAAGTTCTCGGATACTGTCACTCACTAGTAGTAGTATTCGCTAATCGAAATTTCATGCATTCGAATGCAATAATTCGGATACTGTCACTCGCTAGTAGTAGTATTCGCTAATCGAAATTTCATGCATTCGAATGCAATAATTCGGATACTGTCACTCACTAGTAGTAGTATTCGCTAATCAAAATTTCATGCATTCGAATGCAATAATTCGGATACTGTCACTCACTAGTAGTAGTATTCGCAAATCGAAATTTCATGCATTCGAATGCAAGTTCTCGGATACTGTCACTCACTAGTGGTAGTATCCGCTAATCGTAATTTCATGCATTCGAATGCAATAATTCGGATACTGTCACTCACTAGTAGTAGTATTCGCTAATCGAAATCTCATGCATTCGAATGCAAGTTCTCGGATACTGTCACTCACTAGTAGTAGTATTCGCTAATCGAAATCTCATGCATTCGAATGCAAGTTCTCGGATACTGTCACTCACTAGTAGTAGTATCCGCTAATCGAAATTTCATGCATTCGAATCCAATTATTCGGATACTGTCACTCACTAGTAGTAGTATTCGCTAATCGAAATTTCATGCATTCGAATGCAATAATTCGTATACTGTCACTCACTAGTAGTAGTATTCGCTAATCGAAATCTCATGCATTCGAATGCAAGTTCTCGGATACTGTCACTCACTAGTAGTAGTATTCGCTAATCGAAATTTCATGCATTCGAATGCAATAATTCGGATACTGTCACTCACTAGTAGTAGTATTCGCTAATTGAAATTTCATGCATTCGAATGCAAGTTCTCGGATACTGTCACTCACTAGTAGTAGTATTCGCTAATCGAAATCTCATGCATTCGAATGCAAGTTCTCGGATACTGTCACTCACTAGTAGTAGTATCCGCTAATCGAAATTTCATGCACTCGAATGCAATTATTCGGATACTGTCACTCACTAGTAGCAGTATTCGCTAATCGAAATTTCATGCATTCGAATGCAATAATTCGGATACTGTCACTCACTAGTAGTAGTATTCGCTAATCGAAATTTCATGCATTCGAATGCAATAATTCGGATACTGTCACTCACTAGTCGTAGTATTCGCTAATCGAAATTTCATGCATTCGAATGCAATAATTCGGATACTGTCATTCACTAGTAGTAGTATTCGCTAATCGAAATTTCATGCATTCGAATGCAATAATTTTGATACTGTCACTCTCTAGTAGTAGTAGTATTCGCTAATTGAAATTTCATGCATTCGAATGCAAGTTCTCGGATACTGTCACTCACTAGTAGTAGTATCCGCTAATCGAAATTTCATGCACTCGAATGCAATTATTCGGATACTTTCACTCACTAGTAGTAGTATTCGCTAATCGAAATTTCATGCATTCGAATGCAATAATTCTGATACTGTCACTCACTAGTAGTAGTATTCGCTAATCGAAATCTCATGCATTCGAATGCAAGTTCTCGGATACTGGCACTCACTAGTAGTAGTATTCGCTATTTGAAATTTCATGCATTGGAATGCAATAATTCGGATACTGTCACTCACTAGTAGTAGTATTCGCTAATCGAAATTTCATGCATTCGAATGCAATAATTCGGATACTGTCACTCACTAGTAGTAGTATTCGCTAATCGAAATCTCATGCATTCGAATGCAATAATTCGGATACTGTCACTCACTAGCAGTAGTATTCGCTAATTGAAATTTCATGCATTCGAATGCAAGTTCTCGGATACTGTCACTCACTAGTAGTAGTATTCGCTAATCGAAATCTCATGCATTCGAATGCAAGTTCTCGGATACTGTCACTCACTAGTAGTAGTATCCGCTAATCGAAATTTCATGCATTCGAATGCAATTATTCGGATACTGTCACTCACTAGTAGTAGTATTCGCTAATCGAAATTTCATGCATTCGAATGCAATAATTCGTATACTGTCACTCACTAGTAGTAGTATTCGCTAATCGAAATCTCATGCATTCGAATGCAAGTTCTCGGATACTGTCACTCACTAGTAGTAGTATTCGCTAATCGAAATTTCATGCATTCGAATGCAATAATTCGGATACTGTCACTCACTAGTAGTAGTATTCGCTAATTGAAATTTCATGCATTCGAATGCAAGTTCTCGGATACTGTCACTCACTAGTAGTAGTATTCGCTAATCGAAATCTCATGCATTCGAATGCAAGTTCTCGGATACTGTCACTCACTAGTAGTAGTATCCGCTAATCGAAATTTCATGCACTCGAATGCAATTATTCGGATACTGTCACTCACTAGTAGCAGTATTCGCTAATCGAAATTTCATGCATTCGAATGCAATAATTCGGATACTGTCACTCACTAGTAGTAGTATTCGCTAATCGAAATTTCATGCATTCGAATGCAATAATTCGGATACTGTCATTCACTAGTAGTAGTATTCGCTAATCGAAATTTCATGCATTCGAATGCAATAATTCGGATACTGTCACTCTCTAGTAGTAGTAGTATTCGCTAATTGAAATTTCATGCATTCGAATACAAGTTCTCGGATACTGTCACTCACTAGTAGTAGTATCCGCTAATCGAAATTTCATGCACTCGAATGCAATTATTCGGATACTGTCACTCACTAGTAGTAGTATTCGCTAATCGAAATTTCATGCATTCGAATGCAATAATTCTGATACTGTCACTCACTAGTAGTAGTATTCGCTAATCGAAATCTCATGCATTCGAATGCAAGTTCTCGGATACTGGCACTCACTAGTAGTAGTATTCGCTATTTGAAATTTCATGCATTGGAATGCAATAATTCGGATACTGTCACTCACTAGTAGTAGTATTCGCTAATCGAAATTTCATGCATTCGAATGCAATAATTCGGATACTGTCACTCACTAGTAGTAGTATTCGCTAATCGAAATCTCATGCATTCGAATGCAATAATTCGGATACTGTCACTCACTAGTAGTAGTACTGGCTAATCGAAATTTCATGCATTCGAATGCAAGTTCTCGGATACTGTCACTCATTAGTAGTAGTATTCGCTAATCGAAATCTCATGCATTCGAATGCAAGTTCTCGGATACTGTCACTCACTAGTAGTAGTATTCGCTAATCGAAATTTCATGCATTCGAAAGCAATAATTCGGATACTGTCACTCGCTGGTAGTAGTATTCGCTAATCGAAATCTCTTGCATTCGAATGCAAGTTCTCGGATACTGTCACTCACTAGTAGTAGTATTCGCTAATCGAAATCTCATGCATGCGAATGCAAGTTCTCGGATACTGTCACACACTAGTAGTAGTATTCGCAAATCGAAATTTCATGCATTCGAATGCAAGTTCTCGGATACTGTCACACACTAGTAGTAGTATTCGCTAATCGAAATTTCATGCATTCGAATGCAAGTTCTCGGATACTGTCACTCACTAGTAGTAGTATTCGCTAATCGAAATTTCATGCATTCGAATGCAATAATAAGGATACTGTCACTCATTAGTAGTAGTATTCGCAAATCGAAATCTCATGCTTTCGAATGCAAGTTCTCGGATACTGTCACTCACAAGTAGTAGTATTCGCTAATCGAAATCTCTTGCATTCGAATGCAATAATTCGGATACTGTCACTCACTAGTAGTAGTATTCGCTAATCGAAATCTCATGCATTCGAATGCAAGTTCTCGCATACTGTCACTCACTAGTAGTAGTATGCGCTAATCGATATCTCATGCATTCGAATGCAAGTTCTCGGATACTGTCACTCACTAGTAGTAGTATTCGCAAATCGAAATCTCTTGCATTCGAATGCAAGTTCTCGGATACTGTCACTCACTAGTAGTAGTATTCGCTAATCGAAATCTCTTGCATTCGAATGCAATAATTCCGAAACTGTCACTCACTAGTAGTAGTATTCGCTAATCGAAATCTCTTGCATTCGAATGCAAGTTCTCGGATACTGTCACTCACTAGTAGTAGTATTCGCTAATCGAAATCTCCTGCATTCGAATGCAATAATTCGGATACTGTCACTCACTAGTAGTAGTATTCGCTAATCGAAATTTCATGCACTTCGAATGCAAGTTCTCGGATACTGTCACTCACTAGTAGTAGTATTCGCTAATCGAAATCTCATGCATTTGAATGCAAGTTCTTGGATACTGTCACTCACTAGTAGTAGTATTCGCTAATCGAAATTTCATGCATTCGAATGCAATAATTCGGATACTGTCACTCACTGGTAGTAGTATTCGCTAATCGAAATCTCATGCATTCGAATGCAATAATTCGGATACTGTCACTCACTAGTAGTAGTATTCGCTAATTGAAATTTCATGCATTCGAATGCAAGTTCTCGGATACTGTCACTCACTAGTAGTAGTATTCGCTAATCGAAATTTCATGCATTCGAATGCAATATTTCGGATACTGTCACTCGCTAGTAGTAGTATTCGCTAATCGAAATCTCTTGCATTCGAATGCAAGTTCTCGGATACTGTCACTCACTAGTAGCAGTATTCGCTAATCGAAATCTCATGCATTCGAATGCAAGTTCTCGAATACTGTCACTCACTAGTAGTAGTATTCGCAAATCGAAATTTCATGCATTCGGATGCAAGTTCTCGGATACTGTCACTCACTAGTAGTAGTATTCGCTAATCGAAATTTCATGCATTCGAATGCAATTTCTCGGATACTGTCACTCACTAGTAGTAGTATTCGCTAATCGAAATTTCATGCATTCGAATGCAATAATTCGGATACTGTCACTCATTAGTAGTAGTATTCGCTAATCGAAATCTCATGCTTTCGAATGCAAGTTCTCGGATACTGTCACTCACTAGTAGTAGTATTCGCTAATCGAAATCTCTTGCATTCGAATGCAATAATTCGGATACTGTCACTCACTAGTAGTAGTATTCGCTAATCGAAATTTCATGCACTTCGAATGCAAGTTCTCGGATACTGTCACTCACTAGTAGTAGTATTCGCTAATCGAAATCTCATGCATTTGAATGCAAGTTCCCGGATACTGTCACTCACTAATAGTAGTATTCGCTATTCGAAATTTCATGCATTCGAATGCAATAATTCGGATACTGTCACTCACTAGTAGTAGTATTCGCTAATCGAAATCTCATGCATTCGAATGCAAGTTCTCGGATACTGTCACTCACTAGTAGTAGTATTCGCTAATCGAAATCTCATGCATTCGAATGCAAGTTCTCGGATACTGTCACTCACTAGTAGTAGTATTCGCTAATCGAAATTTCATGCATTCGAATGCAATAATTCGGATACTGTCACCCACTAGTAGTAGTATTCGCTAATCGAAATTTCATGCATTCGAATGCAATAATTCGGATACTGTCACTCACTAGTAGTAGTATTCGCTAATCGAAATCTCATGCATTCGAATGCAAGTTCTCGGATACTGTCACTCACTAGTAGTAGTGTTCGCTAATCGAAATTTCATGCATTCGAATGCAAGTTCTCGGACACTATCACTCACTAGTAGTAGTTTTCGCTAATCGAAATTTCATGCATTTGAATGCAAGTTCTCGGATACTGTCACTCACTAGTAGTAGTATTCGCTAACCGAAATTTCATGCATTCGAATGCAAGTTTTTGGATACTGTCACTCACTAGTAGTAGTATTCGCTAATTGAAATCTCATGCATTCGAATGCAAGTTCTCGGATACTGTCACTCACTAGTAGTAGTATTCGCTAATCGAAATCTCATGCATTCGAATGCAAGTTCTCGGATACTGTCACTCACTAGTCGTAGTATTCGCTAATCGAAATCTCATGCATTCGAATGCAAGTTTTCGGATACTGTCACTCACTAGTAGTAGTATTCGCTAATCGAAATTTCATGCATTCGAATGCAATAATTCGGATACTGTCACTCACTAGTAGTAGTATTCGCTAATCGAAATTTCATGCATTCGAATGCAATAATTCGGATACTGTCACTCACTAGTAGTAGTATTCGCTAATCGAAGTTTCATGCATTCGAATGCAAGTTCTCGGATACTGTCACTCACTAGTAGTAGTATCCGCTAATCGAAATTTCATGCATTCGAATGCAATAATTCGGATACTGTCTCTTACTAGTAGTAGTATTCGCTAATCGAAATTTCATGCATTCGAAAGCAATAATTTGGATACTGTCACTCACTAGTAGTAGTATTCGCTAATCGAAATTTCATGCATTCGAATGCAATAATTCGGATACTGTCACTCACTAGTAGTAGTATTCGCTAATTGAAATTTCATGCATTCGAATGCAAGTTCTTGGATACTGTCACTCACTAGTAGTAGTATTCGCTAATCGAAATCTCATGCATTCGAATGCAAGTTCTCGGATACTGTCACTCACTAGTAGTAGTATCCGCTAATCGAAATTTCATGCATTCGAATGCAATTATTCGGATACTGTCACTCACTAGTAGTAGTGTTCGCTAATCGAAATTTCATGCATTCGAATGCAAGTTCTCGGATACTGTCACTCACTAGTAGCAGTATTCGCTAATCAAAATTTCATGCATTCGAATGCAATAATTCGGATACTGTCACTCGCTAGTAGTAGTATTCGCTAATCGAAATCTCTTGCATTCGAGTGCAAGTTCTCGGATACTGTCACTCACTAGTAGTAGTATTCGCTAATCGAAATCTCATGCATGCGAATGCAAGTTCTCGGATACTGTCACTAACTAGTAGTAGTATTCGCTAATTGAAATTTCATGCATTCGAATGCAAGTTCTCGGATACTGTCACTCACTAGTAGTAGTATTCGCTAATCGAAATTTCATGCATTCGAATGCATTAATTCGGATACTGTCACTCATTAGTAGTAGTATTCGCTAATCGTAATCTCATGCTTTCGAATGCAAGTTCTCGGATACTGGCACTCACTAGTAGTAGTATTCCCTAATCGAAATCTCTTGCATTCGAATGCAATAATTCGGATACTGTCACTCACTAGTAGTAGTATTCGCTAATCGAAATCTCATGCATTCGAATGCAAGTTCTCGGATACTGTCACTCTCTAGTAGTAGTATTCGCAAATCGAAATCTCTTGCATTCGAATGCAAGTTCTCGGATACTGTCACTCACTAGTAGTAGTATTCGCTAATCGAAATCTCATGCATTCGACTGCAAGTTCTCGGATACTGTCACTCACTAGTAGTAGTATCCGCTAATCGAAATTTCATGCACTCGAATGCAATTATTCGGATACTGTCACTCACTAGTAGTAGTATTCGCTAATCGAAATTTCATGCATTCGAATGCAATAATTCTGATACTGTCACTCACTAGTAGTAGTATTCGCTAATCGAAATCTCATGCATTCGAATGCAAGTTCTCGGATACTGGCACTCACTAGTAGTAGTATTCGCTATTTGAAATTTCATGCATTGGAATGCAATAATTCGGATACTGTCACTCACTAGTAGTAGTATTCGCTAATCGAAATTTCATGCATTCGAATGCAATAATTCGGATACTGTCACTCACTAGTAGTAGTATTCGCTAATCGAAATCTCATGCATTCGAATGCAATAATTCGGATACTGTCACTCACTAGTAGTAGTACTGGCTAATCGAAATTTCATGCATTCGAATGCAAGTTCTCGGATACTGTCACTCATTAGTAGTAGTATTCGCTAATCGAAATCTCATGCATTCGAATGCAAGTTCTCGGATACTGTCACTCACTAGTAGTAGTATTCGCTAATCGAAATTTCATGCATTCGAAAGCAATAATTCGGATACTGTCACTCGCTGGTAGTAGTATTCGCTAATCGAAATCTCTTGCATTCGAATGCAAGTTCTCGGATACTGTCACTCACTAGTAGTAGTATTCGCTAATCGAAATCTCATGCATGCGAATGCAAGTTCTCGGATACTGTCACACACTAGTAGTAGTATTCGCAAATCGAAATTTCATGCATTCGAATGCAAGTTCTCGGATACTGTCACACACTAGTAGTAGTATTCGCTAATCGAAATTTCATGCATTCGAATGCAAGTTCTCGGATACTGTCACTCACTAGTAGTAGTATTCGCTAATCGAAATTTCATGCATTCGAATGCAATAATAAGGATACTGTCACTCATTAGTAGTAGTATTCGCAAATCGAAATCTCATGCTTTCGAATGCAAGTTCTCGGATACTGTCACTCACAAGTAGTAGTATTCGCTAATCGAAATCTCTTGCATTCGAATGCAATAATTCGGATACTGTCACTCACTAGTAGTAGTATTCGCTAATCGAAATCTCATGCATTCGAATGCAAGTTCTCGCATACTGTCACTCACTAGTAGTAGTATGCGCTAATCGATATCTCATGCATTCGAATGCAAGTTCTCGGATACTGTCACTCACTAGTAGTAGTATTCGCAAATCGAAATCTCTTGCATTCGAATGCAAGTTCTCGGATACTGTCACTCACTAGTAGTAGTATTCGCTAATCGAAATCTCTTGCATTCGAATGCAATAATTCCGAAACTGTCACTCACTAGTAGTAGTATTCGCTAATCGAAATCTCTTGCATTCGAATGCAAGTTCTCGGATACTGTCACTCACTAGTAGTAGTATTCGCTAATCGAAATCTCCTGCATTCGAATGCAATAATTCGGATACTGTCACTCACTAGTAGTAGTATTCGCTAATCGAAATTTCATGCACTTCGAATGCAAGTTCTCGGATACTGTCACTCACTAGTAGTAGTATTCGCTAATCGAAATCTCATGCATTTGAATGCAAGTTCTTGGATACTGTCACTCACTAGTAGTAGTATTCGCTAATCGAAATTTCATGCATTCGAATGCAATAATTCGGATACTGTCACTCACTGGTAGTAGTATTCGCTAATCGAAATCTCATGCATTCGAATGCAATAATTCGGATACTGTCACTCACTAGTAGTAGTATTCGCTAATTGAAATTTCATGCATTCGAATGCAAGTTCTCGGATACTGTCACTCACTAGTAGTAGTATTCGCTAATCGAAATTTCATGCATTCGAATGCAATATTTCGGATACTGTCACTCGCTAGTAGTAGTATTCGCTAATCGAAATCTCTTGCATTCGAATGCAAGTTCTCGGATACTGTCACTCACTAGTAGCAGTATTCGCTAATCGAAATCTCATGCATTCGAATGCAAGTTCTCGAATACTGTCACTCACTAGTAGTAGTATTCGCAAATCGAAATTTCATGCATTCGGATGCAAGTTCTCGGATACTGTCACTCACTGGTAGTAGTATTCGCTAATCGAAATTTCATGCATTCGAATGCAATTTCTCGGATACTGTCACTCACTAGTAGTAGTATTCGCTAATCGAAATTTCATGCATTCGAATGCAATAATTCGGATACTGTCACTCATTAGTAGTAGTATTCGCTAATCGAAATCTCATGCTTTCGAATGCAAGTTCTCGGATACTGTCACTCACTAGTAGTAGTATTCGCTAATCGAAATCTCTTGCATTCGAATGCAATAATTCGGATACTGTCACTCACTAGTAGTAGTATTCGCTAATCGAAATTTCATGCACTTCGAATGCAAGTTCTCGGATACTGTCACTCACTAGTAGTAGTATTCGCTAATCGAAATCTCATGCATTTGAATGCAAGTTCCCGGATACTGTCACTCACTAATAGTAGTATTCGCTATTCGAAATTTCATGCATTCGAATGCAATAATTCGGATACTGTCACTCACTAGTAGTAGTATTCGCTAATCGAAATCTCATGCATTCGAATGCAAGTTCTCGGATACTGTCACTCACTAGTAGTAGTATTCGCTAATCGAAATCTCATGCATTCGAATGCAAGTTCTCGGATACTGTCACTCACTAGTAGTAGTATTCGCTAATCGAAATTTCATGCATTCGAATGCAATAATTCGGATACTGTCACCCACTAGTAGTAGTATTCGCTAATCGAAATTTCATGCATTCGAATGCAATAATTCGGATACTGTCACTCACTAGTAGTAGTATTCGCTAATCGAAATCTCATGCATTCGAATGCAAGTTCTCGGATACTGTCACTCACTAGTAGTAGTGTTCGCTAATCGAAATTTCATGCATTCGAATGCAAGTTCTCGGACACTATCACTCACTAGTAGTAGTTTTCGCTAACCGAAATTTCATGCATTCGAATGCAAGTTTTTGGATACTGTCACTCACTAGTAGTAGTATTCGCTAATTGAAATCTCATGCATTCGAATGCAAGTTCTCGGATACTGTCACTCACTAGTAGTAGTATTCGCTAATCGAAATCTCATGCATTCGAATGCAAGTTCTCGGATACTGTCACTCACTAGTCGTAGTATTCGCTAATCGAAATCTCATGCATTCGAATGCAAGTTTTCGGATACTGTCACTCACTAGTAGTAGTATTCGCTAATCGAAATTTCATGCATTCGAATGCAATAATTCGGATACTGTCACTCACTAGTAGTAGTATTCGCTAATCGAAATTTCATGCATTCGAATGCAATAATTCGGATACTGTCACTCACTAGTAGTAGTATTCGCTAATCGAAGTTTCATGCATTCGAATGCAAGTTCTCGGATACTGTCACTCACTAGTAGTAGTATCCGCTAATCGAAATTTCATGCATTCGAATGCAATAATTCGGATACTGTCTCTTACTAGTAGTAGTATTCGCTAATCGAAATTTCATGCATTCGAAAGCAATAATTTGGATACTGTCACTCACTAGTAGTAGTATTCGCTAATCGAAATTTCATGCATTCGAATGCAATAATTCGGATACTGTCACTCACTAGTAGTAGTATTCGCTAATTGAAATTTCATGCATTCGAATGCAAGTTCTTGGATACTGTCACTCACTAGTAGTAGTATTCGCTAATCGAAATCTCATGCATTCGAATGCAAGTTCTCGGATACTGTCACTCACTAGTAGTAGTATCCGCTAATCGAAATTTCATGCATTCGAATGCAATTATTCGGATACTGTCACTCACTAGTAGTAGTGTTCGCTAATCGAAATTTCATGCATTCGAATGCAAGTTCTCGGATACTGTCACTCACTAGTAGCAGTATTCGCTAATCAAAATTTCATGCATTCGAATGCAATAATTCGGATACTGTCACTCGCTAGTAGTAGTATTCGCTAATCGAAATCTCTTGCATTCGAGTGCAAGTTCTCGGATACTGTCACTCACTAGTAGTAGTATTCGCTAATCGAAATCTCATGCATGCGAATGCAAGTTCTCGGATACTGTCACTAACTAGTAGTAGTATTCGCTAATTGAAATTTCATGCATTCGAATGCAAGTTCTCGGATACTGTCACTCACTAGTAGTAGTATTCGCTAATCGAAATTTCATGCATTCGAATGCATTAATTCGGATACTGTCACTCATTAGTAGTAGTATTCGCTAATCGTAATCTCATGCTTTCGAATGCAAGTTCTCGGATACTGGCACTCACTAGTAGTAGTATTCCCTAATCGAAATCTCTTGCATTCGAATGCAATAATTCGGATACTGTCACTCACTAGTAGTAGTATTCGCTAATCGAAATCTCATGCATTCGAATGCAAGTTCTCGGATACTGTCACTCACTAGTAGTAGTATTCGCTAATCGAAATCTCATGCATTCGAATGCAAGTTCTCGGATACTGTCACTCACTAGTAGTAGTATTCGCTAATCGAAATTTCATGCATTCGAATGCAATAATTCGGATACTGTCACCCACTAGTAGTAGTATTCGCTAATCGAAATTTCATGCATTCGAATGCAATAATTCGGATACTGTCACTCACTAGTAGTAGTATTCGCTAATCGAAATCTCATGCATTCGAATGCAAGTTCTCGGATACTGTCACTCACTAGTAGTAGTGTTCGCTAATCGAAATTTCATGCATTCGAATGCAAGTTCTCGGACACTATCACTCACTAGTAGTAGTTTTCGCTAATCGAAATTTCATGCATTTGAATGCAAGTTCTCGGATACTGTCACTCACTAGTAGTAGTATTCGCTAACCGAAATTTCATGCATTCGAATGCAAGTTTTTGGATACTGTCACTCACTAGTAGTAGTATTCGCTAATTGAAATCTCATGCATTCGAATGCAAGTTCTCGGATACTGTCACTCACTAGTAGTAGTATTCGCTAATCGAAATCTCATGCATTCGAATGCAAGTTCTCGGATACTGTCACTCACTAGTCGTAGTATTCGCTAATCGAAATCTCATGCATTCGAATGCAAGTTTTCGGATACTGTCACTCACTAGTAGTAGTATTCGCTAATCGAAATTTCATGCATTCGAATGCAATAATTCGGATACTGTCACTCACTAGTAGTAGTATTCGCTAATCGAAATTTCATGCATTCGAATGCAATAATTCGGATACTGTCACTCACTAGTAGTAGTATTCGCTAATCGAAGTTTCATGCATTCGAATGCAAGTTCTCGGATACTGTCACTCACTAGTAGTAGTATCCGCTAATCGAAATTTCATGCATTCGAATGCAATAATTCGGATACTGTCTCTTACTAGTAGTAGTATTCGCTAATCGAAATTTCATGCATTCGAAAGCAATAATTTGGATACTGTCACTCACTAGTAGTAGTATTCGCTAATCGAAATTTCATGCATTCGAATGCAATAATTCGGATACTGTCACTCACTAGTAGTAGTATTCGCTAATTGAAATTTCATGCATTCGAATGCAAGTTCTTGGATACTGTCACTCACTAGTAGTAGTATTCGCTAATCGAAATCTCATGCATTCGAATGCAAGTTCTCGGATACTGTCACTCACTAGTAGTAGTATCCGCTAATCGAAATTTCATGCATTCGAATGCAATTATTCGGATACTGTCACTCACTAGTAGTAGTGTTCGCTAATCGAAATTTCATGCATTCGAATGCAAGTTCTCGGATACTGTCACTCACTAGTAGCAGTATTCGCTAATCAAAATTTCATGCATTCGAATGCAATAATTCGGATACTGTCACTCGCTAGTAGTAGTATTCGCTAATCGAAATCTCTTGCATTCGAGTGCAAGTTCTCGGATACTGTCACTCACTAGTAGTAGTATTCGCTAATCGAAATCTCATGCATGCGAATGCAAGTTCTCGGATACTGTCACTAACTAGTAGTAGTATTCGCTAATTGAAATTTCATGCATTCGAATGCAAGTTCTCGGATACTGTCACTCACTAGTAGTAGTATTCGCTAATCGAAATTTCATGCATTCGAATGCATTAATTCGGATACTGTCACTCATTAGTAGTAGTATTCGCTAATCGTAATCTCATGCTTTCGAATGCAAGTTCTCGGATACTGGCACTCACTAGTAGTAGTATTCCCTAATCGAAATCTCTTGCATTCGAATGCAATAATTCGGATACTGTCACTCACTAGTAGTAGTATTCGCTAATCGAAATCTCATGCATTCGAATGCAAGTTCTCGGATACTGTCACTCTCTAGTAGTAGTATTCGCAAATCGAAATCTCTTGCATTCGAATGCAAGTTCTCGGATACTGTCACTCACTAGTAGTAGTATTCGCTAATCGAAATCTCATGCATTCGACTGCAAGTTCTCGGATACTGTCACTCACTAGTAGTAGTATTCGCAAATCGAAATTTCATGCATTCGAATGCAAGTTCTCGGATACTGTCACTCACTAGTAGTAGTATTCGCTAATTGAAATTTCATGCATTCGAATGCAAGTTCTCGGATACTGTCACTCACTAGTAGTAGTATTCGCTAATCGAAATTTCATGCATTCGAATGCAATAATTCGGATACTGTCACTCATTAGTAGTAGTATTCGCTAATCGAAATCTCATGCTTTCGAATGCAAGTTCTCGGATACTGGCACTCACTAGTAGTAGTATTCGCTAATCGAAATCTCTTGCATTCGAATGCAATAATTCGGATACTGTCACTCACTAGTAGTAGTATTCGCTAATCGAAATCTCATGCATTCGAATGCAAGTTCTCGGATACTGTCACTCACTAGTAGTAGTATTCGCTAATCGAAATCTCTTGCATTCGAATGCAATAATTTGGAAACTGTCACTCACTAGTAGTAGTATTCGCTAATCGAAATCTGTTGCATTCCAATGCATGTTCTCGGATACTGTCACTCACTAGTAGTAGTATTCGCTAATCGAAATCTCTTGCATTCGAATGCAATAATTCGGATACTGTCACTCACTAGTAGTAGTATTCGCTAATCGAAATTTCATGCATTCGAATGCAATAATTCGGATACTGTCACTCACTAGTAGTAGTATTCGCTAATCGAAATCTCTTGCATTCGAATGCAATAATTCGGATACTGTCACTCACTAGTAGTAGTATTCGCTAATCGAAATCTCATGCATTCGACTGCAAGTTCTGGGATACTGTCACTCACTAGTAGTAGTATTCGCTAATCGAAATCTCTTGCATTCGAATGCAATAATTTGGAAACTGTCACTCACTAGTAGTAGTATTCGCTAATCGAAATCTGTTGCATTCCAATGCATGTTCTCGGATACTGTCACTCACTAGTAGTAGTATTCGCTAATCGAAATCTCTTGCATTCGAATGCAATAATTCGGATACTGTCACTCACTAGTAGTAGTATTCGCTAATCGAAATTTCATGCATTCGAATGCAATAATTCGGATACTGTCACTCACTAGTAGTAGTATTCGCTAATCGAAATCTCATGCATTCGAATGCAAGTTCTCGGATACTGTCACTCACTAGTAGTAGTATTCGCTAATCGAAATCTCATGCATTCGAATGCTATAATTCGGATACTGTTACTCACTAGTAGTAGTATTCGCTAACCGAAATTTCATGCATTCGAATGCAATAATTCGGATACTGTCACTCACTAGTAGTAGTATTCGCTAATCGAGATCTCATGCATTCGAATGCAATAATTCGGATACTGTCACCCACTAGTAGTAGTATTCGCTAATCGAAATTTCATGCATTCGAATGCAATAATTCGGATACTGTCACTCACTAGTAGTAGTATTCGCTAATCGAAATCTCATGCATTCGAATGCAGGTTCTCGCATACTGTCACTCACTAGTAGTAGTATTCGCTAATCGAAATTTCATGCATTCGAATGCAAGTTCTCGGACACTATCACTCACTAGTAGTAGTTTTCGCTAATCGAAATTTCATGCATTTGAATGCAAGTTCTCGGATACTGTCGCTCACTAGTAGTAGTATTCGCTAATCGAAATTTCATGCATTCGAATGCAAGTTCTTGGATACGGTCACTCACTAGTAGTAGTATTCGCTAATCGAAATCTCATGCATTCGAATGCAAGTTCTCGGATACTGTCACTCACTAGTAGTAGTATTCGCTAATCGAAATCTCATGCATTCGAATGCAAGTTCTCGGATACTGTCACTCACTAGTCGTAGTATTCGCTAATCGAAATCTCATGCATTCGAATGCAAGTTCTCGGATACTGTCACTCACTAGTGGTAGTATTCGCTAATCGAAATTTCATTCATTCGAATGCAATAATTCGGATACTGTCACTCACTAGTAGTAGTATTCGCTAATCGAAATTTCATGCATTCGAATGCAATAATTCGGATACTGTCACTCACTAGTAGTAGTATTCGCTAATCGAAATCTCATGCATTCGAATGCAAGTTCTCGGATACTGTCACTCACTAGTAGTAGTATGCGCTAATCGATATCTCATGCATTCGAATGCAAGTTCTCGGATACTGTCACTCACTAGTAGTAGTATTCGCAAATCGAAATCTCTTGCATTCGAATGCAAGTTCTCGGATACTGTCACTCACTAGTAGTAGTATTCGCTAATCGAAATCTCTTGCCTTCGAATGCAATAATTCGGAAACTGTCACTCACTAGTAGTAGTATTCGCTAATCGAAATCTCATGCATTCGAATGCAAGTTCTCGGATACTGTCACTCACTAGTAGTAGTATTCGCTAATTGAAATCTCATGCATTCGAATGCTATAATTCGGATACTGTCACTCACTAGTAGTAGTATTCGCTAATCGAAATTTCATGCATTCGAATGCAATAATTCGGATACTGTCACTCACTAGTAGTAGTATTCGCTAATCGAGGTCTCATGCATTCGAATGCAATAATTCGGATACTGTCACCCACTAGTAGTAGTATTCGCTAATCGAAATTTCATGCATTCGAATGCAATAATTCGGATACTGTCACTCACTAGTAGTAGTATTCGCTAATCGAAATCTCATGCATTCGAATGCAAGTTCTCGGATACTGTCACTCACTAGTAGTAGTGTTCGCTAATCGAAATTTCATGCATTCGAATGCAAGTTTTTGGATACTGTCACTCACTAGTAGTAGTATTCGCTAATCGAAATCTCATGCATTCGAATGCAAGTTCTCGGATACTGTCACTCACTAGTGGTAGTATTCGCTAATCGAAATCTCATGCATTCGAATGCAAGTTCTCGGATACTGTCACTCACTAGTCGTAGTATTCGCTAATCGAAATCTCATGCATTCGAATGCAAGTTTTCGGATACTGTCACTCACTAGTAGTAGTATTCGCTAATCGAAATTTCATGCATTCGAATGCAATAATTCGGATACTGTCACTCACTAGTAGTAGTATTCGCTAATCGAAATTTCATGCATTCGAATGCAATAATTCGGATACTGTCACTCACTAGTAGTAGTATTCGCTAATCGAAGTTTCATGCATTCGAATGCAAGTTCTCGGATACTGTCACTCACTAGTAGTAGTATCCGCTAATCGAAATTTCATGCATTCGAATGCAATAATTCGGATACTGTCTCTTACTAGTAGTAGTATTCGCTAATCGAAATTTCATGCATTCGAATGCAATAATTTGGATACTGTCACTCACTAGTAGTAGTACTCGCTAATCGAAATTTCATGCATTCGAATGCAATAATTCGGATACTGTCACTCACTAGTAGTAGTCGCTAATTGAAATTTCATGCATTCGAATGCAAGTTCTTGGATACTGTCACTCACTAGTAGTAGTATTCGCTAATCGAAATCTCATGCATTCGAATGCAAGTTCTCGGATACTGTCACTCACTAGTAGTAGTATCCGCTAATCGAAATTTCATTCATTCGAATGCAATTATTCGGATACTGTCACTCACTAGTAGTAGTATTCGCTAATCGAAATTTCATGCATTCGGATGCAATAATTCGTATACTGTCACTCACTAGCAGTAGTATTCGCTAATCGAAATCTCTTGCATTCGAATGCAAGTTCTCGGATACTGTCACTCACTAGTAGTAGTATTCGCTAATCGAAATCTCATGCATGCGAATGCAAGTTCTCGGATACTGTCACTCACTAGTAGTAGTATTCACAAATCGAAATTTCATGCATTCGAATGCAAGTTCTCGGATACTGTCACTCACTAGTAGTAGTATTCGCTAATTGAAATTTCATGCATTCGAATGCAAGTTCTCGGATACTGTCACTCACTAGTAGTAGTATTCACTAATCGAAATTTCATGCATTCGAATGCATTAATTCGGATACTGTCACTCATTAGTAGTAGTATTCGCTAATCGTAATCTCATGCTTTCGAATGCAAGTTCTCGGATACTGGCACTCACTAGTAGTAGTATCCGCTAATCGAAATTTCATGCACTCGAATGCAATTATTCGGATACTGTCATTCACTAGTAGTAGTATTCGCTAATCGAAATTTCATGCATTCGAATGCAATAATTCGGATACTGTCATTCACTAGTAGTCGTATTCGCTAATCGAAATTTCATGCATTCGAATGCAATAATTCGGATACTGTCACTCTCTAGTAGTAGTAGTATTCGCTAATTGAAATTTCATGCATTCGAATGCAAGTTCTCGGATACTGTCACTCACTAGTAGTAGTATCCGCTAATCGAAATTTCATGCACTCGAATGCAATTATTCGGATACTGTCACTCACTAGTAGTAGTATTCGCTAATCGAAATTTCATGCATTCGAATGCAATAATTCTGATACTGTCACTCACTAGTAGTAGTATTCGCTAATCGAAATCTCATGCATTCGAATGCAAGTTCTCGGATACTGGCACTCACTAGTAGTAGTATTCGCTATTTGAAATTTCATGCATTGGACTGCAATAATTCGGATACTGTCACTCACTAGTAGTAGTATTCGCTAATCGAAATTTCATGCATTCGAATGCAATAATTCGGATACTGTCACTCACTAGTAGTAGTATTCGCTAATCGAAATCTCATGCATTCGAATGCAATAATTCGGATACTGCCACTCACTAGTAGTAGTATTCGCTAATCGAAATCTCATGCATTCGAATGCAAGTTCTCGGATACTGTCACTCACTAGTAGTAGTATCCGCTAATCGAAATTTCATGCATTCGAATGCAATTATTCCGATACTGTCACTCACTAGTAGTAGTATTCGCTAATCGAAATTTCATGCATTCGAATGCAATAATTCGTATACTGTCACTCACTAGTAGTAGTATTCGCTAATCGAAATCTCATGCATTCGAATGCAAGTTCTCGGATACTGTCACTCACTAGTAGTAGTATTCGCTAATCGAAATTTCATGCATTCGAATGCAATAATTCGGATACTGTCACTCACTAGTAGTAGTATTCGCTAATTGAAATTTCATGCATTCGAATGCAAGTTCTCGGATACTGTCACTCACTAGTAGTAGTATTCGCTAATCGAAATCTCATGCATTCGATAGCAAGTTCTCGGATACTGTCACTCACTACTAGTAGTATCCGCTAATCGAAATTTCATGCACTCGAATGCAATTATTCGGATACTGTCACTCACTAGTAGCAGTATTCGCTAATCGAAATTTCATGCATTCGAATGCAATAATTCGGATACTGTCACTCACTAGTAGTAGTATTCGCTAATCGAAATTTCATGCATTCGAATGCAATAATTCGGATACTGTCACTCACTAGTAGTAGTATTCGCTAATCGAAATTTCATGCATTCGAATGCAATAATTCGGATACTGTCACTCACTAGTAGTAGTATTCGCTAATCGAAATTTCATGCATTCGAATGCAATAATTAGGATACTGTCACTCTCTAGTAGTAGTAGTATTCGCTAATTGAAATTTCATGCATTCGAATGCAAGTTCTCGGATACTGTCACTCACTAGTAGTAGTATCCGCTAATCGAAATTTCATGCACGCGAATGCAATTATTCGGATACTGTCACTCACTAGTAGTAGTATTCGCTAATCGAAATTTCATGCATTCGAATGCAATAATTCTGATACTGTCACTCACTAGTAGTAGTATTCGCTAATCGAAATCTCATGCATTCGAATGCAAGTTCTCGGATACTGGCACTCACTAGTAGTAGTATTCGCTATTTGAAATTTCATGCATTGGAATGCAATAATTCGGATACTGTCACTCACTAGTAGTAGTATTCGCTAATCGAAATTTCATGCATTCGAATGCAATAATTCGGATACTGTCACTCACTAGTAGTAGTATTCGCTAATCGAAATCTCATGCATTCGAATGCAATAATTCGGATACTGTCACTCACTAGTAGTAGTATTCGCTAATCGAAATTTCATGCATTCGAATGCAATAATTCGGATACTGTCACTCGCTGGTAGTAGTATTCGCTAATCGAAATCTCTTGCATTCGAATGCAAGTTCTCGGATACTGTCACTCACTAGTAGTAGTATTCGCTAATCGAAATCTCATGCATGCGAATGCAAGTTCTCGGATACTGTCACACACTAGTAGTAGTATTCGCAAATCGAAATTTCATGCATTCGAATGCAAGTTCTCGGATACTGTCACTCACTAGTAGTAGTATTCGCTAATCGAAATTTCATGCATTCGAATGCAAGTTCTCGGATACTGTAACTCACTAGTAGTAGTATTCGCTAATCGAAATTTCATGCATTCGAATGCAATAATAAGGATACTGTCACTCATTAGTAGTAGTATTCGCAAATCGAAATCTCATGCTTTCGAATGCAAGTTCTCGGATACTGTCACTCACAAGTAGTAGTATTCGCTAATCGAAATCTCTTGCATTCGAATGCAATAATTCGGATACTGTCACTCACTAGTAGTAGTATTCGCTAATCGAAATTTCATGCATTCGAATGCAATATTTCGGATACTGTCACTCGCTAGTAGTAGTATTCGCTAATCGAAATCTCTTGCATTCGAATGCAAGTTCTCGGATACTGTCACTCCCTAGTAGCAGTATTCGCTAATCGAAATCTCATGCATTCGAATGCAAGTTCTCGGATACTGTCACTCACTAGTAGTAGTATTCGCAAATCGAAATTTCATGCATTCGGATGCAAGTTCTCGGATACTGTGACTCACTAGTAGTAGTATTCGCTAATCGAAATTTCATGCATTCGAATGCAATTTCTCGGATACTGTCACTCACTAGTAGTAGTATTCGCTAATCGAAATTTCATGCACTCGAATGCAATTTCTCGGATACTGTCACTCACTAGTAGTAGTATTCGCTAATCGAAATCTCTTGCATTCGAATGCAATAATTCGGATACTGTCACTCACTAGTAGTAGTATTCGCTAATCGAAATTTCATGCACTTCGAATGCAAGTTCTCGGATACTGTCACTCACTAGTAGTAGTATTCGCTAATCGAAATCTCATGCATTTGAATGCAAGTTCCCGGATACTGTCACTCACTAATAGTAGTATTCGCTATTCGAAATTTCATGCATTCGAATGCAATAATTCGGATACTGTCACTCACTAGTAGTAGTATTCGCTAATCGAAATCTCATGCATTCGAATGCAAGTTCTCGGATACTGTCACTCACTAGTAGTAGTATTCGCTAATCGAAATCTCATGCATTCGAATGCAAGTTCTCGGATACTGTCACTCACTAGTAGTAGTATTCGCTAATCGAAATTTCATGCATTCGAATGCAATAATTCGGATACTGTCACCCACTAGTAGTAGTATTCGCTAATCGAAATTTCATGCATTCGAATGCAATAATTCGGATACTGTCACTCACTAGTAGTAGTATTCGCTAATCGAAATCTCATGCATTCGAATGCAAGTTCTCGGATACTGTCACTCACTAGTAGTAGTGTTCGCTAATCGAAATTTCATGCATTCGTATGCAAGTTCTCGGACACTATCACTCACTAGTAGTAGTTTTCGCTAATCGAAATTTCATGCATTTGAATGCAAGTTCTCGGATACTGTCACTCACTAGTAGTAGTATTCGCTAACCGAAATTTCATGCATTCGAATGCAAGTTTTTGGATACTGTCACTCACTAGTAGTAGTATTCGCTAATTGAAATCTCATGCATTCGAATGCAAGTTCTCGGATACTGTCACTCACTAGTAGTAGTATTCGCTAATCGAAATCTCATGCATTCGAATGCAAGTTCTCGGATACTGTCACTCACTAGTCGTAGTATTCGCTAATCGAAATCTCATGCATTCGAATGCAAGTTTTCGGATACTGTCACTCACTAGTAGTAGTATTCGCTAATCGAAATTTCATGCATTCGAATGCAATAATTCGGATACTGTCACTCACTAGTAGTAGTATTCGCTAATCGAAATTTCATGCATTCGAATGCAATAATTCGGATACTGTCACTCACTAGTAGTAGTATTCGCTAATCGAAGTTTCATGCATTCGAATGCAAGTTCTCGGATACTGTCACTCACTAGTAGTAGTATCCGCTAATCGAAATTTCATGCATTCGAATGCAATAATTCGGATACTGTCTCTTACTAGTAGTAGTATTCGCTAATCGAAATTTCATGCATTCGAAAGCAATAATTTGGATACTGTCACTCACTAGTAGTAGTATTCGCTAATCGAAATTTCATGCATTCGTATGCAATAATTCGGATACTGTCACTCACTAGTAGTAGTATTCGCTAATTGAAATTTCATGCATTCGAATGCAAGTTCTCGGATACTGTCACTCACTAGTAGTAGTATCCGCTAATCGAAATTTCATGCATTCGAATGCAATTATTCGGATACTGTCACTCACTAGTAGTAGTGTTCGCTAATCGAAATTTCATGCATTCGAATGCAAGTTCTCGGATACTGTCACTCACTAGTAGCAGTATTCGCTAATCAAAATTTCATGCATTCGAATGCAATAATTCGGATACTGTCACTCGCTAGTAGTAGTATTCGCTAATCGAAATCTCTTGCATTCGAATGCAAGTTCTCGGATACTGTCACTCACTAGTAGTAGTATTCGCTAATCGAAATCTCATGCATGCGAATGCAAGTTCTCGGATACTGTCACTCACTAGTAGTAGTATTCACAAATCGAAATTTCATGCATTCGAATGCAAGTTCTCGGATACTGTCACTCACTAGTAGTAGTATTCGCTAATTGAAATTTCATGCATTCGAATGCAAGTTCTCGGATACTGTCACTCACTAGTAGTAGTATTCGCTAATCGAAATTTCATGCATTCGAATGCATTAATTCGGATACTGTCACTCATTTGTGGTAGTATTCGCTAATCGTAATCTCATGCTTTCGAATGCAAGTTCTCGGATACTGGCACTCACTAGTAGTAGTATTCCCTAATCGAAATCTCTTGCATTCGAATGCAATAATTCGTATACTGTCACTCACTAGTAGTAGTATTCGCTAATCGAAATCTCATGCATTCGAATGCAAGTTCTCGGATACTGTCACTCTCTAGTAGTAGTATTCGCAAATCGAAATCTCTTGCATTCGAATGCAAGTTCTCGGATACTGTCACTCACTAGTAGTAGTATTCGCTAAGCGAAATCTCATGCATTCGACTGCAAGTTCTCGGATACTGTCACTCACTAGTAGTAGTATTCGCAAATCGAAATTTCATGCATTCGAATGCAAGTTCTCGGATACTGTCACTCACTAGTAGTAGTATTCGCTAATTGAAATTTCATGCATTCGAATGCAAGTTCTCGGATACTGTCACTCACTAGTAGTAGTATTCGCTAATCGAAATTTCATGCATTCGAATGCAATATTTCGGATACTGTCACTCGCTAGTAGTAGTATTCGCTAATCGAAATCTCTTGCATTCGAATGCAAGTTCTCGGATACTGTCACTCACTAGTAGCAGTATTCGCTAATCGAAATCTCATGCATTCGAATGCAAGTTCTCGGATACTGTCACTCACTAGTAGTAGTATTCGCAAATCGAAATTTCATGCATTCGGATGCAAGTTCTCGGATACTGTCACTCACTAGTAGTAGTATTCGCTAATCGAAATTTCATGCATTCGAATGCAATTTCTCGGATACTGTCACTCACTAGTGGTAGTATTCGCTAATCGAAATTTCATGCACTCGAATGCAATAATTCGGATACTGTCACTCATTAGTAGTAGTATTCGCTAATCGAAATCTCATGCTTTCGAATGCAAGTTCTCGGATACTGTCACTCACTAGTAGTAGTATTCGCTAATCGAAATCTCTTGCATTCGAATGCAATAATTCGGATACTGTCACTCACTAGTAGTAGTATTCGCTAATCGAAATTTCATGCACTCGAATGCAATAATTCGGATACTGTCACTCATTAGTAGTAGTATTCGCTAATCGAAATCTGTTGCATTCGAATGCATGTTCTCGGATACTGTCACTCACTAGTAGTAGTATTCGCTAATCGAAATCTCTTGCATTCGAATGCAATAATTCGGATACTGTCACTCACTAGTAGTAGTATTCGCTAATCGAAATTTCATGCACTTCGAATGCAAGTTCTCGGATACTGTCACTCACTAGTAGTAGTATTCGCTAATCGAAATCTCATGCATTTGAATGCAAGTTCCCGGATACTGTCACTCACTAATAGTAGTATTCGCTATTCGAAATTTCATGCATTCGAATGCAATAATTCGGATACTGTCACTCACTAGTAGTAGTATTCGCTAATCGAAATCTCATGCATTCGAATGCAAGTTCTCGGATACTGTCACTCACTAGTAGTAGTATTCGCTAATCGAAATCTCATGCATTCGAATGCAAGTTCTCGGATACTGTCACTCACTAGTAGTAGTATTCGCTAATCGAAATTTCATGCATTCGAATGCAATAATTCGGATACTGTCACCCACTAGTAGTAGTATTCGCTAATCGAAATTTCATGCATTCGAATGCAATAATTCGGATACTGTCACTCACTAGTAGTAGTATTCGCTAATCGAAATCTCATGCATTCGAATGCAAGTTCTCGGATACTGTCACTCACTAGTAGTAGTGTTCGCTAATCGAAATTTCATGCATTCGAATGCAAGTTCTCGGACACTATTACTCACTAGTAGTAGTTTTCGCTAATCGAAATTTCATGCATTTGAATGCAAGTTCTCGGATACTGTCACTCACTAGTAGTAGTATTCGCTAACCGAAATTTCATGCATTCGAATGCAAGTTTTTAGATACTGTCACTCACTAGTAGTAGTATTCGCTAATTGAAATCTCATGCATTCGAATGCAAGTTCTCGGATACTGTCACTCACTAGTAGTAGTATTCGCTAATCGAAATCTCATGCATTCGAATGCAAGTTCTCGGATACTGTCACTCACTAGTCGTAGTATTCGCTAATCGAAATCTCATGCATTCGAATGCAAGTTTTCGGATACTGTCACTCACTAGTAGTAGTATTCGCTAATCGAAATTTCATGCATTCGAATGCAATAATTCGGATACTGTCACTCACTAGTAGTAGTATTCGCTAATCGAAATTTCATGCATTCGAATGCAATAATTCGGATACTGTCACTCACTAGTAGTAGTATTCGCTAATCGAAGTTTCATGCATTCGAATGCAAGTTCTCGGATACTGTCACTCACTAGTAGTAGTATCCGCTAATCGAAATTTCATGCATTCGAATGCAATAATTCGGATACTGTCTCTTACTAGTAGTAGTATTCGCTAATCGAAATTTCATGCATTCGAAAGCAATAATTTGGATACTGTCACTCACTAGTAGTAGTATTCGCTAATCGAAATTTCATGCATTCGAATGCAATAATTCGGATACTGTCACTCACTAGTAGTAGTATTCGCTAATTGAAATTTCATGCATTCGAATGCAATAATTCGGATACTGTCACCCACTAGTAGTAGTATTCGCTAATCGAAATTTCATGCATTCGAATGCAATAATTCGGATACTGTCACTCACTAGTAGTAGTATTCGCTAATCGAAATCTCATGCATTCGAATGCAAGTTCTCGGATACTGTCACTCACTAGTAGTAGTGTTCGCTAATCGAAATTTCATGCATTCGAATGCAAGTTCTCGGACACTATCACTCACTAGTAGTAGTTTTCGCTAATTGAAATTTCATGCATTTGAATGCAAGTTCTCGGATACTGTCACTCACTAGTAGTAGTATTCGCTAACCGAAATTTCATGCATTCGAATGCAAGTTTTTGGATACCGTCACTCACTAGTAGTAGTATTCGCTAATCGAAATCTCATGCATTCGAATGCAAGTTCTCGGATACTGTCACTCACTAGTGGTAGTATTCGCTAATCGAAATCTCATGCATTCGAATGCAAGTTCTCGGATACTGTCACTCACTAGTCGTAGTATTCGCTAATCGAAATCTCATGCATTCGAATGCAAGTTTTCGGATACTGTCACTCACTAGTAGTAGTATTCGCTAATCGAAATTTCATGCATTCGAATGCAATAATTCGGATACTGTCACTCACTAGTAGTAGTATTCGCTAATCGAAATTTCATGCATTCGAATGCAATAATTCGGATACTGTCACTCACTAGTAGTAGTATTCGCTAATCGAAGTTTCATGCATTCGAATGCAAGTTCTCGGATACTGTCACTCACTAGTAGTAGTATCCGCTAATCGAAATTTCATGCATTCGAATGCAATAATTCGGATACTGTCTCTTACTAGTAGTAGTATTCGCTAATCGAAATTTCATGCATTCGAATGCAATAATTTGGATACTGTCACTCACTAGTAGTAGTACTCGCTAATCGAAATTTCATGCATTCGAATGCAATAATTCGGATACTGTCACTCACTAGTAGTAGTCGCTAATTGAAATTTCATGCATTCGAATGCAAGTTCTTGGATACTGTCACTCACTAGTAGTAGTATTCGCTAATCGAAATCTCATGCATTCGAATGCAAGTTCTCGGATACTGTCACTCACTAGTAGTAGTATCCGCTAATCGAAATTTCATTCATTCGAATGCAATTATTCGGATACTGTCACTCACTAGTAGTAGTATTCGCTAATCGAAATTTCATGCATTCGGATGCAATAATTCGTATACTGTCACTCACTAGCAGTAGTATTCGCTAATCGAAATCTCTTGCATTCGAATGCAAGTTCTCGGATACTGTCACTCACTAGTAGTAGTATTCGCTAATCGAAATCTCACGCATGCGAATGCAAGTTCTCGGATACTGTCACTCACTAGTAGTAGTATTCACAAATCGAAATTTCATGCATTCGAATGCAAGTTCTCGGATACTGTCACTCACTAGTAGTAGTATTCGCTAATTGAAATTTCATGCATTCGAATGCAAGTTCTCGGATACTGTCACTCACTAGTAGTAGTATTCACTAATCGAAATTTCATGCATTCGAATGCATTAATTCGGATACTGTCACTCATTAGTAGTAGTATTCGCTAATCGTAATCTCATGCTTTCGAATGCAAGTTCTCGGATACTGGCACTCACTAGTAGTAGTATCCGCTAATCGAAATTTCATGCACTCGAATGCAATTATTCGGATACTGTCATTCACTAGTAGTAGTATTCGCTAATCGAAATTTCATGCATTCGAATGCAATAATTCGGATACTGTCATTCACTAGTAGTAGTATTCGCTAATCGAAATTTCATGCATTCGAATGCAATAATTCGGATACTGTCACTCTCTAGTAGTAGTAGTATTCGCTAATTGAAATTTCATGCATTCGAATGCAAGTTCTCGGATACTGTCACTCACTAGTAGTAGTATCCGCTAATCGAAATTTCATGCACTCGAATGCAATTATTCGGATACTGTCACTCACTAGTAGTAGTATTCGCTAATCGAAATTTCATGCATTCGAATGCAATAATTCTGATACTGTCACTCACTAGTAGTAGTATTCGCTAATCGAAATCTCATGCATTCGAATGCAAGTTCTCGGATACTGGCACTCACTAGTAGTAGTATTCGCTATTTGAAATTTCATGCATTGGAATGCAATAATTCGGATACTGTCACTCACTAGTAGTAGTATTCGCTAATCGAAATTTCATGCATTCGAATGCAATAATTCGGATACTGTCACTCACTAGTAGTAGTATTCGCTAATCGAAATCTCATGCATTCGAATGCAATAATTCGGATACTGTCACTCACTAGTAGTAGTATTCGCTAATCGAAATCTCATGCATTCGAATGCAAGTTCTCGGATACTGTCACTCACTAGTAGTAGTATCCGCTAATCGAAATTTCATGCATTCGAATGCAATTATTCCGATACTGTCACTCACTAGTAGTAGTATTCGCTAATCGAAATTTCATGCATTCGAATGCAATAATTCGTATACTGTCACTCACTAGTAGTAGTATTCGCTAATCGAAATCTCATGCATTCGAATGCAAGATCTCGGATACTGTCACTCACTAGTAGTAGTATTCGCTAATCGAAATTTCATGCATTCGAATGCAATAATTCGGATACTGTCACTCACTAGTAGTAGTATTCGCTAATTGAAATTTCATGCATTCGAATGCAAGTTCTCGGATACTGTCACTCACTAGTAGTAGTATTCGCTAATCGAAATCTCATGCATTCGAATGCAAGTTCTCGGATACTGTCACTCACTACTAGTAGTATCCGCTAATCGAAATTTCATGCACTCGAATGCAATTATTCGGATACTGTCACTCACTAGTAGCAGTATTCGCTAATCGAAATTTCATGCATTCGAATGCAATAATTCGGATACTGTCACTCACTAGTAGTAGTATTCGCTAATCGAAATTTCATGCATTCGAATGCAATAATTCGGATACTGTCACTCACTAGTAGTAGTATTCGCTAATCGAAATTTCATGCATTCGAATGCAATAATTCGGATACTGTCACTCACTAGTAGTAGTATTCGCTAATCGAAATTTCATGCATTCGAATGCAATAATTCGGATACTGTCACTCTCTAGTAGTAGTAGTATTCGCTAATTGAAGTTTCATGCATTCGAATGCAAGTTCTCGGATACTGTCACTCACTAGTAGTAGTATCCGCTAATCGAAATTTCATGCACGCGAATGCAATTATTCGGATACTGTCACTCACTAGTAGTAGTATTCGCTAATCGAAATTTCATGCATTCGAATGCAATAATTCTGATACTGTCACTCACTAGTAGTAGTATTCGCTAATCGAAATCTCATGCATTCGAATGCAAGTTCTCGGATACTGGCACTCACTAGTAGTAGTATTCGCTATTTGAAATTTCATGCATTGGAATGCAATAATTCGGATACTGTCACTCACTAGTAGTAGTATTCGCTAATCGAAATTTCATGCATTCGAATGCAATAATTCGGATACTGTCACTCACTAGTAGTAGTATTCGCTAATCGAAATCTCATGCATTCGAATGCAATAATTCGGATACTGTCACTCACTAGTAGTAGTATTCGCTAAACGAAATTTCATGCATTCGAATGCAATAATTCGGATACTGTCACTCGCTGGTAGTAGTATTCGCTAATCGAAATCTCTTGCATTCGAATGCAAGTTCTCGGATACTGTCACTCACTAGTAGTAGTATTCGCTAATCGAAATCTCATGCATGCGAATGCAAGTTCTCGGATACTGTCACACACTAGTAGTAGTATTCGCAAATCGAAATTTCATGCATTCGAATGCAAGTTCTCGGATACTGTCACTCACTAGTAGTAGTATTCGCTAATCGAAATTTCATGCATTCGAATGCAAGTTCTCGGATACTGTAACTCACTAGTAGTAGTATTCGCTAATCGAAATTTCATGCATTCGAATGCAATAATAAGGATACTGTCACTCATTAGTAGTAGTATTCGCAAATCGAAATCTCATGCTTTCGAATGCAAGTTCTCGGATACTGTCACTCACAAGTAGTAGTATTCGCTAATCGAAATCTCTTGCATTCGAATGCAATAATTCGGATACTGTCACTCACTAGTAGTAGTATTCGCTAATCGAAATTTCATGCATTCGAATGCAATATTTCGGATACTGTCACTCGCTAGTAGTAGTATTCGCTAATCGAAATCTCTTGCATTCGAATGCAAGTTCTCGGATACTGTCACTCCCTAGTAGCAGTATTCGCTAATCGAAATCTCATGCATTCGAATGCAAGTTCTCGGATACTGTCACTCACTAGTAGTAGTATTCGCAAATCGAAATTTCATGCATTCGGATGCAAGTTCTCGGATACTGTCACTCACTAGTAGTAGTATTCGCTAATCGAAATTTCATGCATTCGAATGCAATTTCTCGGATACTGTCACTCACTAGTAGTAGTATTCGCTAATCGAAATTTCATGCACTCGAATGCAATAATTCGGATACTGTCACTCATTAGTAGTAGTATTCGCTAATCGAAATCTCATGCTTTCGAATGCAAGTTCTCGGATACTGTCACTCACTAGTAGTAGTATTCGCTAATCGAAATCTCTTGCATTCGAATGCAATAATTCGGATACTGTCACTCACTAGTAGTAGTATTCGCTAATCGAAATTTCATGCACTCGAATGCAATAATTCGGATACTGTCACTCATTAGTAGTAGTATTCGCTAATCGAAATCTGTTGCATTCGAATGCATGTTCTCGGATACTGTCACTCACTAGTAGTAGTATTCGCTAATCGAAATCTCTTGCATTCGAATGCAATAATTCGGATACTGTCACTCACTAGTAGTAGTATTCGCTAATCGAAATTTCATGCACTTCGAATGCAAGTTCTCGGATACTGTCACTCACTAGTAGTAGTATTCGCTAATCGAAATCTCATGCATTTGAATGCAAGTTCCCGGATACTGTCACTCACTAATAGTAGTATTCGCTATTCGAAATTTCATGCATTCGAATGCAATAATTCGGATACTGTCACTCACTAGTAGTAGTATTCGCTAATCGAAATCTCATGCATTCGAATGCAAGTTCTCGGATACTGTCACTCACTAGTAGTAGTATTCGCTAATCGAAATCTCATTCATTCGAATGCAAGTTCTCGGATACTGTCACTCACTAGTAGTAGTATTCGCTAATCGAAATTTCATGCATTCGAATGCAATAATTCGGATACTGTCACCCACTAGTAGTAGTATTCGCTAATCGAAATTTCATGCATTCGAATGCAATAATTCGGATACTGTCACTCACTAGTAGTAGTATTCGCTAATCGAAATCTCATGCATTCGAATGCAAGTTCTCGGATACTGTCACTCACTAGTAGTAGTGTTCGCTAATCGAAATTTCATGCATTCGTATGCAAGTTCTCGGACACTATCACTCACTAGTAGTAGTTTTCGCTAATCGAAATTTCATGCATTTGAATGCAAGTTCTCGGATACTGTCACTCACTAGTAGTAGTATTCGCTAACCGAAATTTCATGCATTCGAATGCAAGTTTTTGGATACTGTCACTCACTAGTAGTAGTATTCGCTAATTGAAATCTCATGCATTCGAATGCAAGTTCTCGGATACTGTCACTCACTAGTAGTAGTATTCGCTAATCGAAATCTCATGCATTCGAATGCAAGTTCTCGGATACTGTCACTCACTAGTCGTAGTATTCGCTAATCGAAATCTCATGCATTCGAATGCAAGTTTTCGGATACTGTCACTCACTAGTAGTAGTATTCGCTAATCGAAATTTCATGCATTCGAATGCAATAATTCGGATACTGTCACTCACTAGTAGTAGTATTCGCTAATCGAAATTTCATGCATTCGAATGCAATAATTCGGATACTGTCACTCACTAGTAGTAGTATTCGCTAATCGAAGTTTCATGCATTCGAATGCAAGTTCTCGGATACTGTCACTCACTAGTAGTAGTATCCGCTAATCGAAATTTCATGCATTCGAATGCAATAATTCGGATACTGTCTCTTACTAGTAGTAGTATTCGCTAATCGAAATTTCATGCATTCGAAAGCAATAATTTGGATACTGTCACTCACTAGTAGTAGTATTCGCTAATCGAAATTTCATGCATTCGAATGCAATAATTCGGATACTGTCACTCACTAGTAGTAGTATTCGCTAATTGAAATTTCATGCATTCGAATGCAAGTTCTCGGATACTGTCACTCACTAGTAGTAGTATCCGCTAATCGAAATTTCATGCATTCGAATGCAATTATTCGGATACTGTCACTCACTAGTAGTAGTGTTCGCTAATCGAAATTTCATGCATTCGAATGCAAGTTCTCGGATACTGTCACTCACTAGTAGCAGTATTCGCTAATCAAAATTTCATGCATTCGAATGCAATAATTCGGATACTGTCACTCGCTAGTAGTAGTATTCGCTAATCGAAATCTCTTGCATTCGAATGCAAGTTCTCGGATACTGTCACTCACTAGTAGTAGTATTCGCTAATCGAAATCTCATGCATGCGAATGCAAGTTCTCGGATACTGTCACTCACTAGTAGTAGTATTCACAAATCGAAATTTCATGCATTCGAATGCAAGTTCTCGGATACTGTCACTCACTAGTAGTAGTATTCGCTAATTGAAATTTCATGCATTCGAATGCAAGTTCTCGGATACTGTCACTCACTAGTAGTAGTATTCGCTAATCGAAATTTCATGCATTCGAATGCATTAATTCGGATACTGTCACTCATTAGTAGTAGTATTCGCTAATCGTAATCTCATGCTTTCGAATGCAAGTTCTCGGATACTGGCACTCACTAGTAGTAGTATTCCCTAATCGAAATCGCTTGCATTCGAATGCAATAATTCGTATACTGTCACTCACTAGTAGTAGTATTCGCTAATCGAAATCTCATGCATTCGAATGCAAGTTCTCGGATACTGTCACTCTCTAGTAGTAGTATTCGCAAATCGAAATCTCTTGCATTCGAATGCAAGTTCTCGGATACTGTCACTCACTAGTAGTAGTATTCGCTAAGCGAAATCTCATGCATTCGACTGCAAGTTCTCGGATACTGTCACTCACTAGTAGTAGTATTCGCAAATCGAAATTTCATGCATTCGAATGCAAGTTCTCGGATACTGTCACTCACTAGTAGTACTATTCGCTAATTGAAATTTCATGCATTCGAATGCAAGTTCTCGGATACTGTCACTCACTAGTAGTAGTATTCGCTAATCGAAATTTCATGCATTCGAATGCAATATTTCGGATACTGTCACTCGCTAGTAGTAGTATTCGCTAATCGAAATCTCTTGCATTCGAATGCAAGTTCTCGGATACTGTCACTCACTAGTAGCAGTATTCGCTAATCGAAATCTCATGCATTCGAATGCAAGTTCTCGGATACTGTCACTCACTAGTAGTAGTATTCGCAAATCGAAATTTCATGCATTCGGATGCAAGTTCTCGGATACTGTCACTCACTAGTAGTAGTATTCGCTAATCGAAATTTCATGCATTCGAATGCAATTTCTCGGATACTGTCACTCACTAGTGGTAGTATTCGCTAATCGAAATTTCATGCACTCGAATGCAATAATTCGGATACTGTCACTCACTAGTAGTAGTATTCGCTAATCGAAATTTCATGCATTCGAAAGCAATAATTTGGATACTGTCACTCACTAGTAGTAGTATTCGCTAATCGAAATTTCATGCATTCGAATGCAATAATTCGGATACTGTCACTCACTAGTAGTAGTATTCGCTAATTGAAATTTCATGCATTCGAATGCAAGTTCTCGGATACTGTCACTCACTAGTAGCAGTATTCGCTAATCAAAATTTCATGCATTCGAATGCAATAATTCGGATACTGTCACTCGCTAGTAGTAGTATTCGCTAATCGAAATCTCTTGCATTCGAATGCAAGTTCTCGGATACTGTCACTCACTAGTAGTAGTATTCGCTAATCGAAATCTCATGCATGCGAATGCAAGTTCTCGGATACTGTCACTCACTAGTAGTAGTATTCACAAATCGAAATTTCATGCATTCGAATGCAAGTTCTCGGATACTGTCACTCACTAGTAGTAGTATTCGCTAATTGAAATTTCATGCATTCGAATGCAAGTTCTCGGATACTGTCACTCACTAGTAGTAGTATTCGCTAATCGAAATTTCATGCATTCGAATGCATTAATTCGGATACTGTCACTCATTAGTAGTAGTATTCGCTAATCGTAATCTCATGCTTTCGAATGCAAGTTCTCGGATACTGGCACTCACTAGTAGTAGTATTCCCTAATCGAAATCTCTTGCATTCGAATGCAATAATTCGTATACTGTCACTCACCAGTAGTAGTATTCGCTAATCGAAATCTCATGCATTCGAATGCAAGTTCTCGGATACTGTCACTCTCTAGTAGTAGTATTCGCAAATCGAAATCTCTTGCATTCGAATGCAAGTTCTCGGATACTGTCACTCACTAGTAGTAGTATTCGCTAAGCGAAATCTCATGCATTCGACTGCAAGTTCTCGGATACTGTCACTCACTAGTAGTAGTATTCGCAAATCGAAATTTCATGCATTCGAATGCAAGTTCTCGGATACTGTCACTCACTAGTAGTAGTATTCGCTAATTGAAATTTCATGCATTCGAATGCAAGTTCTCGGATACTGTCACTCACTAGTAGTAGTATTCGCTAATCGAAATTTCATGCATTCGAATGCAATAATTCGGATACTGTCACTCATTAGTAGTAGTATTCGCCAATCGAAATCTCATGCTTTCGAATGCAAGTTCTCGGATACTGGCACTCACTAGTAGTAGTATTCCCTAATCGAAATCTCTTGCATTCGAATGCAATAATTCGGATACTGTCACTCACTAGTAGTAGTATTCACTAATCGAAATCTCATGCATTCGAATGCAAGTTCTCGGATTCTGTCACTCACTAGTAGTAGTATTCGCAAATCGAAATCTCTTGCATTCGAATGCAAGTTCTCGGATACTGTCACTCACTAGTAGTAGTATTCGCTAATCGAAATCTCTTGCATTCGAATGCAATAATTCGGATACTGTCACTCACTAGTAGTAGTATTCGCTAATCGAAATCTCATGCATTCGACTGCAAGTTCTGGGATACTGTCACTCACTAGTAGTAGTATTCGCTAATCGAAATCTCTTGCATTCGAATGCAATAATTTGGAAACTGTCACTCACTAGTAGTAGTATTCGCTAATCGAAATCTGTTGCATTCGAATGCATGTTCTCGGATACTGTCACTCACTAGTAGTAGTATTCGCTAATCGAAATCTCTTGCATTCGAATGCAATAATTCGGATACTGTCACTCACTAGTAGTAGTATTCGCTAATCGAAATTTCATGCATTCGAATGCAATAATTCGGATACTGTCACTCACTAGTAGTAGTATTCGCTAATCGAAATCTCATGCATTCGAATGCAAGTTCTCGGATACTGTCACTCACTAGTAGTAGTATTCGCTAATCGAAATCTCATGCATTCGAATGCTATAATTCGGATACTGTCACTCACTAGTAGTAGTATTCGCTAACCGAAATTTCATGCATTCGAATGCAATAATTCGGATACTGTCACTCACTAGTAGTAGTATTCGCTAATCGAGATCTCATGCATTCGAATGCAATTATTCGGATACTGTCACCCACTAGTAGTAGTATTCGCTAATCGAAATTTCATGCATTCAAATGCAATAATTCGGATACTGTCACTCACTAGTAGTAGTATTCGCTAATCGAAATTTCATGCATTCGAATGCAAGTTCTCGGACACTATCACTCACTAGTAGTAGTTTTCGCTAATCGAAATTTCATGCATTTGAATGCAAGTTCTCGGATACTGTCACTCACTAGTAGTAGTATTCGCTAATCGAAATTTCATGCATTCGAATGCAAGTGCTTGGATACTGTCACTCACTAGTAGTAGTATTCGCTAATCGAAATCTCATGCATTCGAATGCAAGTTCTCGGATACTGTCACTCACTAGTAGTAGTATTCGCTAATCGAAATCTCATGCATTCGAATGCAAGTTCTCGGATACTGTCACTCACTAGTCGTAGTATTCGCTAATCGAAATCTCATGCATTCGAATGCAAGTTCTCGGATACTGTCACTCACTAGTAGTAGTATTCGCTAATCGAAATTTCATGCATTCGAATGCAATAATTCGGATACTGTCACTCACTAGTAGTAGTATTCGCTAATCGAAATTTCATGCATTCGAATGCAATAATTCGGATACTGTCACTCACTAGTAGTAGTATTCGCTAATCGAAATCTCATGCATTCGAATGCAAGTTCTCGGATACTGTCACTCACTAGTAGTAGTATGCGCTAATCGATATCTCATGCATTCGAATGCAAGTTCTCGGATACTGTCACTCACTAGTAGTAGTATTCGCAAATCGAAATCTCTTGCATTCGAATGCAAGTTCTCGGATACTGTCACTCACTAGTAGTAGTATTCGCTAATCGAAATCTCTTGCATTCGAATGCAATAATTCGGAAACTGTCACTCACTAGTAGTAGTATTCGCTAATCGAAATCTCTTGCATTCGAATGCAAGTTCTCGGATACTGTCACTCACTAGTAGTAGTATTCGCTAATCGAAATCTCTTGCATTCGAATGCAATAATTCGGATACTGTCACTCACTAGTAGTAGTATTCGCTAATCGAAATTTCATGCACTTCGAATGCAAGTTCTCGGATACTGTCACTCACTAGTAGTAGTATTCGCTAATCGAAATCTCATGCATTTGAATGCAAGTTCTCGGATACTGTCACTCACTAGTAGTAGTATTCGCTAATCGAAATTTCATGCATTCGAATGCAATAATTCGGATACTGTCACTCACTAGTAGTAGTATTCGCTAATCGAAATCTCATGCATTCGAATGCAATAATTCGGATACTGTCACTCACTAGTAGTAGTATTCGCTAATTGAAATTTCATGCATTCGAATGCAAGTTCTCGGATACTGTCACTCACTAGTAGTAGTATTCGCTAATCGAAGTTTAATGCATTCGAATGCAATATTTCGGATACTGTCACTCGCTAGTGGTAGTATTCGCTAATCGAAATCTCTTGCATTCGAATGCAAGTTCTCGGATACTGTCACTCACTAGTAGCAGTATTCGCTAATCGAAATCTCATGCATTCGAATGCAAGTTCTCGGATACTGTCACTCACTAGTAGCAGTATTCGCTAATCGAAATTTCATGCACTCGAATGCAATAATTCGGATACTGTCACTCATTAGTAGTAGTATTCGCTACTCGAAATCTCATGCTTTCGAATGCAAGTTCTCGGATAGTGTCACTCACTAGTAGTAGTATTCGCTAATCGAAATCTCTTGCATTCGAATGCAATAATTCGGATACTGTCACTCACTAGTAGTAGTATTCGCTAATCGAAATTTCATGCACTCGAATGCAATAATTCGGATACTGTCACTCATTAGTAGTAGTATTCGCTAATCGAAATCTGTTGCATTCGAATGCATGTTCTCGGATACTGTCACTCACTAGTAGTAGTATTCGCTAATCGAAATCTCTTGCATTCGAATGCAATAATTCGGCTACTGTCACTCACTAGTAGTAGTATTCGCTAATCGAAATTTCATGCACTTCGAATGCAAGTTCTCGGATACTGTCACTCACTAGTAGTAGTATTCGCTAATCGAAATCTCATGCATTTGAATGCAAGTTCCCGTATACTGTCACTCACTAGTAGTAGTATTCGCTATTCGAAATTTCATGCATTCGAATGCAATAATTCGGATACTGTCACTCACTAGTAGTAGTATTCGCTAATCGAAATCTCATGCATTCGAATGCAAATTCTCGGATACTGTCACTCACTAGTAGTAGTATTCGCTAATCGAAATCTCATGCATTCGAATGCTATAATTCGGATACTGTCACTCACTAGTAGTAGTATTCGCTAATCGAAATTTCATGCATTCGAATGCAATAATTCGGATACTGTCACTCACTAGTAGTAGCATTCGCTAATCGAGATCTCATGCATTCGAATGCAATAATTCGGATACTGTCACCCACTAGTAGTAGTATTCGCTAATCGAAATTTCATGCATTCGAATGCAATAATTCGGATACTGTCACTCACTAGTAGTAGTATTCGCTAATCGAAATCTCATGCATTCGAATGCAAGTTCTCGGATACTGTCACTCACTAGTAGTAGTGTTCGCTAATCGAAATTTCATGCATTCTAATGCAAGTTCTCGGACACTATCACTCACTAGTAGTAGTTTTCGCTAATCGAAATTTCATGCATTTGAATGCAAGTTCTCGGATACTGTCACTCACTAGTAGTAGTATTCGCTAATCGAAATTTCATGCATTCGAATGCAAGTTCTTGGATACGGTCACTCACTAGTAGTAGTATTCGCTAATCGAAATCTCATGCATTCGAATGCAAGTTCTTGGATACTGTCACTCACTAGTAGTAGTATTCGCTAATCGAAATCTCATGCATTCGAATGCAAGTTCTCGGATACTGTCACTCACTAGTCGTAGTATTCGCTAATCGAAATCTCATGCATTCGAATGCAAGTTCTCGGATACTGTCACTCACTAGTAGTAGTATTCGCTAATCGAAATTTCATTCATTCGAATGCAATAATTCGGATACTGTCACTCACTAGTAGTAGTATTCGCTAATCGAAATTTCATGCATTCGAATGCAATAATTCGGATACTGTCACTCACTAGTAGTAGTATTCGCTAATCGAAATCTCATGCATTCGAATGCAAGTTCTCGGATACTGTCACTCACTAGTAGTAGTATGCGCTAATCGATATCTCATGCATTCGAATGCAAGTTCTCGGATACTGTCACTCACTAGTAGTAGTATTCGCAAATCGAAATCTCTTGCATTCGAATGCAAGTTCTCGGATACTGTCACTCACTAGTAGTAGTATTCGCTAATCGAAATCTCTTGCATTCGAATGCAATAATTCGGAAACTGTCACTCACTAGTAGTAGTATTCGCTAATCGAAATCTCATGCATTCGAATGCAAGTTCTCGGATACTGTCACTCACTAGTAGTAGTATTCGCTAATCGAAATCTCATGCATTCGAATGCTATAATTCGGATACTGTCACTCACTAGTAGCAGTATTCGCTAATCGAAATTTCATGCATTCGAATGCAATAATTCGGATACTGTCACTCACTAGTAGTAGTATTCGCTAATCGAGGTCTCATGCATTCGAATGCAATAATTCGGATACTGTCACCCACTAGTAGTAGTATTCGCTAAACGAAATTTCATGCATTCGAATGCAATAATTCGGATACTGTCACTCACTAGTAGTAGTATTCGCTAATCCAAATCTCATGCATTCGAATGCAAGTTCTCGGATACTGTCACTCACTAGTAGTAGTGTTCGCTGATCGAAATTTCATGCATTCGAATGCAAGTTCTCGGACACTATCACTCACTAGTAGTAGTTTTCGCTAATCGAAATTTCATGCATTTGAATGCAAGTTCTCGGATACTGTCACTCACTAGTAGTAGTATTCGCTAACCGAAATTTCATGCATTCGAATGCAAGTTTTTGGATACTGTCACTCACTAGTAGTAGTATTCGCTAATCGAAATCTCATGCATTCGAATGCAAGTTCTCGGATACTGTCACTCACTAGTGGTAGTATTCGCTAATCGAAATCTCATGCATTCGAATGCAAGTTCTCGGATACTGTCACTCACTAGTCGTAGTATTCGCTAATCGAAATCTCATGCATTCGAATGCAAGTTTTCGGATACTGTCACTCACTAGTAGTAGTATTCGCTAATCGAAATTTCATGCATTCGAATGCAATAATTCGGATACTGTCACTCACTAGTAGTAGTATTCGCTAATCGAAATTTCATGCATTCGAATGCAATAATTCGGATACTGTCACTCACTAGTAGTAGTATTCGCTAATCGAAGTTTCATGCATTCGAATGCAAGTTCTCGGATACTGTCACTCACTAGTAGTAGTATCCGCTAATCGAAATTTCATGCATTCGAATGCAATAATTCGGATACTGTCTCTTACTAGTAGTAGTATTCGCTAATCGAAATTTCATGCATTCGAATGCAATAATTTGGATACTGTCACTCACTAGTAGTAGTATTCGCTAATCGAAATTTCATGCATTCGAATGCAATAATTCGGATACTGTCACTCACTAGTAGTAGTATTCGCTAATTGAAATTTCATGCATTCGAATGCAAGTTCTTGGATACTGTCACTCACTAGTAGTAGTATTCGCTAATCGAAATCTCATGCATTCGAATGCAAGTTCTCGGATACTGTCACTCACTAGTAGTAGTATCCGCTAATCGAAATTTCATTCATTCGAATGCAATTATTCGGATACTGTCACTCACTAGTAGTAGTATTCGCTAATCGAAATTTCATGCATTCGGATGCAATAATTCGTATACTGTCACTATTTAGCAGTAGTATTCGCTAATCGAAATCTCTTGCATTCGAATGCAAGTTCTCGGATACTGTCACTCACTAGTAGTAGTATTCGCTAATCGAAATCTCATGCATGCGAATGCAAGTTCTCGGATACTGTCACTCACTAGTAGTAGTATTCACAAATCGAAATTTCATGCATTCGAATGCAAGTTCTCGGATACTGTCACTCACTAGTAGTAGTATTCGCTAATTGAAATTTCATGCATTCGAATGCAAGTTCTCGGATACTGTCACTCACTAGTAGTAGTATTCGCTAATCGAAATTTCATGCATTCGAATGCATTAATTCGGATACTGTCACTCATTAGTAGTAGTATTCGCTAATCGTAATCTCATGCTTTCGAATGCAAGTTCTCGGATACTGGCACTCACTAGTAGTAGTATTCCCTAATCGAAATCTCTTGCATTCGAATGCAATAATTCGGATACTGTCACTCACTAGTAGTAGTATTCGCTAATCGAAATCTCATGCATTCGAATGCAAGTTCTCGGATACTGTCACTCACTAGTAGTAGTATTCGCTAATCGAAATCTCATGCATTCGACTGCAAGTTCTGGGATACTGTCACTCACTAGTAGTAGTATTCGCTAATCGAAATCTCATGCATGCGAATGCAAGTTCTCGGATACTGTCACTCACTAGTAGTAGTATTCGCAAATCGAAATTTCATGCATTCGAATGCAAGTTCTCGGATACTGTCACTCACTAGTAGTAGTATTCGCTAATTGAAATTTCATGCATTCGAATGCAAGTTCTCGGATACTGTCACTCACTAGTAGTAGTATTCGCTAATCGAAATTTCATGCATTCGAATGCAATAATTCGGATACTGTCACTCATTAGTAGTAGTATTCGCTAATCGAAATCTCATGCTTTCGAATGCAAGTTCTCGGATACTGGCACTCACTAGTAGTAGTATTCGCAAATCGAAATCTCTTGCATTCGAATGCAATAATTCGGATACTGTCACTCACTAGTAGTAGTATTCACTAATCGAAATCTCATGCATTCGAATGCAAGTTCTCAGATACTGTCACTCACTAGTAGTAGTATTCGCAAATCGAAATCTCTTGCATTCGAATGCAAGTTCTCGGATACTGTCACTCACTAGTAGTAGTATTCGCTAATCGAAATCTCTTGCATTCGAATGCAATAATTCGGATACTGTCACTCACTAGTAGTAGTATTCGCTAATCGAAATCTCATGCATTCGACTGCAAGTTCTGGGATACTGTCACTCACTAGTAGTAGTATTCGCTAATCGAAATCTCTTGCATTCGAATGCAATAATTCGGATACTGTCATCCACTAGTAGTAGTATTCGCTAATCGATATTTCATTCATTCGAATGCAATAATTCGGATACTGTCACTCACTAGTAGTAGTATTCGCTAATCGAAATCTCTTGCATTCGAATGCAATAATTCGGATACTGTCACTCACTAGTAGTAGTATTCGCTAATCGAAATTTCATGCATTCGAATGCAATAATTCGGATACTGTCACTCACTAGTAGTAGTATTCGCTAATCGAAATCTCATGCATTCGAATGCAAGTTCTCGGATACTGTCACTCACTAGTAGTAGTATTCGCTAATCGAAATCTCATCATTCGAATGCTATAATTCGGATACTGTCACTCACTAGTAGTAGTATTCGCTAACCGAAATTTCATGCATTCGAATGCAATAATTCGGATACTGTCACTCACTAGTAGTAGTATTCGCTAATCGAGATCTCATGCATTCGAATGCAATAATTCGGATACTGTCACCCACTAGTAGTAGTATTCGCTAATCGAAATTTCATGCATTCAAATGCAATAATTCGGATACTGTCACTCACTAGTAGTAGTATTCGCTAATCGAAATCTCATGCATTCGAATGCAGGTTCTCGCATACTGTCACTCACTAGTAGTAGTATTCGCTAATCGAAATTTCATGCATTCGAATGCAAGTTCTCGGATACTGTCACTCACTAGTAGTAGTATGCGCTAATCGATATCTCATGCATTCGAATGCAAGTTCTCGGATACTGTCACTCACTAGTAGTAGTATTCGCAAATCGAAATCTCTTGCATTCGAATGCAAGTTCTCGGATACTGTCACTCACTAGTAGTAGTATTCGCTAATCGAAATCTCTTGCATTCGAATGCAATAATTCGGAAACTGTCACTCACTAGTAGTAGTATTCGCTAATCGAAATCGCTTGCATTCGAATGCAAGTTCTCGGATACTGTCACTCACTAGTAGTAGTATTCGCTAATCGAAATCTCTTGCATTCGAATGCAATAATTCGGATACTGTCACTCACTAGTAGTAGTATTCGCTAATCGAAATTTCATGCACTTCGAATGCAAGTTCTCGGATACTGTCACTCACTAGTAGTAGTATTCGCTAATCGAAATCTCATGCATTTGAATGCAAGTTCTCGGATACTGTCACTCACTAGTAGTAGTATTCGCTAATCGAAATTTCATGCATTCGAATGCAATAATTCGGATACTGTCACTCACTAGTAGTAGTATTCGCTAATCGAAATCTCATGCATTCGAATGCAATAATTCGGATACTGTCACTCACTAGTAGTAGTATTCGCTAATTGAAATTTCATGCATTCGAATGCAAGTTCTCGGATACTGTCACTCACTAGTAGTAGTATTCGCTAATCGAAGTTTCATGCATTCGAATGCAATATTTCGGATACTGTCACTCGCTAGTAGTAGTATTCGCTAATCGAAATCTCTTGCATTCGAATGCAAGTTCTCGGATACTGTCACTCACTAGTAGCAGTATTCGCTAATCGAAATCTCATGCATTCGAATGCAAGTTCTCGGATACTGTCACTCACTAGTAGTAGTATTCGCTAATCGAAATTTCATGCACTCGAATGCAATAATTCGGATACTGTAACTCATTAGTAGTAGTATTCGCTACTCGAAATCTCATGCTTTCGAATGCAAGTTCTCGGATACTGTCACTCACTAGTAGTAGTATTCGCTAATCGAAATCTCTTGCATTCGAATGCAATAATTCGGATAATGTCACTCACTAGTAGTAGTATTCGCTAATGGAAATTTCATGCACTCGAATGCAATAATTCGGATACTGTCACTCATTAGTAGTAGTATTCGCTAATCGAAATCTGTTGCATTCGAATGCATGTTCTCGGATACTGTCACTCACTAGTAGTAGTATTCGCTAATCGAAATCTCTTGCATTCGAATGCAATAATTCGGCTACTGTCACTCACTATTAGTAGTATTCGCTAATCGAAATTTCATGCACTTCGAATGCAAGTTCTCGGATACTGTCACTCACTAGTAGTAGTATTCGCTAATCGAAATCTCATGCATGCGAATGCAAGTTCTCGGATACTGTCACTCACTAGTAGTAGTATTCGCAAATCGAAATTTCATGCATTCGAATGCAAGTTCTCGGATACTGTCACTCACTAGTAGTAGTATTCGCTAATTGAAATTTCATGCATTCGAATGCAAGTTCTCGGATACTGTCACTCACTAGTAGTAGTATTCGCTAATCGAAATTTCATGCATTCGAATGCAATAATTCGGATACTGTCACTCATTAGTAGTAGTATTCGCTAATCGAAATCTCATGCTTTCGAATGCAAGTTCTCGGATACTGGCACTCACTAGTAGTAGTATTCGCTAATCGAAATCTCTTGCATTCGAATGCAATAATTCGGATACTGTCACTCACTAGTAGTAGTATTCACTAATCGAAATCTCATGCATTCGAATGCAAGTTCTAGGATACTGTCACTCACTAGTAGTAGTATTCGCAAATCGAAATCTCTTGCATTCGAATGCAAGTTCTCGGATACTGTCACTCACTAGTAGTAGTATTCGCTAATCGAAATCTCTTGCATTCGAATGCAATAATTCGGATACTGTCACTCACTAGTAGTAGTATTCGCTAATCGAAATCTCATGCATTCGACTGCAAGTTCTGGGATACTGTCACTCACTAGTAGTAGTATTCGCTAATCGAAATCTCTTGCATTCGAATGCAATAATTCGGATACTGTCATCCACTAGTAGTAGTATTCGCTAATCGATATTTCATTCATTCGAATGCAATAATTCGGATACTGTCACTCACTAGTAGTAGTATTCGCTAATCGAAATCTCTTGCATTCGAATGCAATAATTCGGATACTGTCACTCACTAGTAGTAGTATTCGCTAATCGAAATTTCATGCATTCGAATGCAATAATTCGGATACTGTCACTCACTAGTAGTAGTATTCGCTAATCGAAATCTCATGCATTCGAATGCAAGTTCTCGGATACTGTCACTCACTAGTAGTAGTATTCGCTAATCGAAATCTCATCATTCGAATGCTATAATTCGGATACTGTCACTCACTAGTAGTAGTATTCGCTAACCGAAATTTCATGCATTCGAATGCAATAATTCGGATACTGTCACTCACTAGTAGTAGCATTCGCTAATCGAGATCTCATGCATTCGAATGCAATAATTCGGATACTGTCACCCACTAGTAGTAGTATTCGCTAATCGAAATTTCATGCATTCAAATGCAATAATTCGGATACTGTCACTCACTAGTAGTAGTATTCGCTAATCGAAATCTCATGCATTCGAATGCAGGTTCTCGCATACTGTCACTCACTAGTAGTAGTATTCGCTAATCGAAATTTCATGCATTCGAATGCAAGTTCTCGGATACTGTCACTCACTAGTAGTAGTATGCGCTAATCGATATCTCATGCATTCGAATGCAAGTTCTCGGATACTGTCACTCACTAGTAGTAGTATTCGCAAATCGAAATCTCTTGCATTCGAATGCAAGTTCTCGGATACTGTCACTCACTAGTAGTAGTATTCGCTAACCGAAATTTCATGCATTCGAATGCAAGTTCTTGGATACTGTCACTCACTAGTAGTAGTATTCGCTAATCGAAATCTCATGCATTCGAATGCAAGTTCTCGGATACTGTCACTCACTAGTAGTAGTATTCGCTAATCGAAATCTCATGCATTCGAATGCAAGTTCTCGGATACTGTCACTCACTAGTAGTAGTATTCGCTAATCGAAATTTCATGCATTCGAATGCAATAATTCGGATACTGTCACTCACTAGTAGTAGAATTCGCTAATCGAAATCTCATGCATTCGAATGCAGGTTCTCGCATACTGTCACTCACTAGTAGTAGTATTCGCTAATCGAAATTTCATGCATTCGAATGCAAGTTCTCGGACACTATCACTCACTAGTAGTAGTTTTCGCTAATCGAAATTTCATGCATTTGAATGCAAGTTCTCGGATACTGTCACTCACTAGTAGTAGTATTCGCTAATCGAAATTTCATGCATTCGAATGCAAGTTCTTGGATACTGTCACTCACTAGTAGTAGTATTCGCTAATCGAAATCTCATGCATTCGAATGCAAGTTCTCGGATACTGTCACTCACTAGTAGTAGTATTCGCTAATCGAAATCTCATGCATTCGAATGCAAGTTCTCGGATACTGTCACTCACTAGTAGTAGTATTCGCTAATCGAAATTTCATGCATTCGAATGCAATAATTCGGATACTGTCACTCACTAGTAGTAGTATTCGCTAATCGAAATTTCATGCATTCGAATGCAATAATTCGGATACTGTCACTCACTAGTAGTAGTATTCGCTAATCGAAATCTCATGCATTCGAATGCAAGTTCTCGGATACTGTCACTCACTAGTAGTAGTATGCGCTAATCGATATCTCATGCATTCGAATGCAAGTTCTCGGATACTGTCACTCACTAGTAGTAGTATTCGCAAATCGAAATCTCTTGCATTCGAATGCAAGTTCTCGGATACTGTCACTCACTAGTAGTAGTATTCGCTAATCGAAATCTCTTGCATTCGAATGCAATAATTCGGAAACTGTCACTCACTAGTAGTAGTATTCGCTAATCGAAATCTCTTGCATTCGAATGCAAGTTCTCGGATACTGTCACTCACTAGTAGTAGTATTCGCTAATCGAAATCTCTTGCATTCGAATGCAATAATTCGGATACTGTCACTCACTAGTAGTAGTATTCGCTAATCGAAATTTCATGCACTTCGAATGCAAGTTCTCGGATACTGTCACTCACTAGTAGTAGTATTCGCTAATCGAAATCTCATGCATTTGAATGCAAGTTCTCGGATACTGTCACTCACTAGTAGTAGTATTCGCTAATCGAAATTTCATGCATTCGAATGCAATAATTCGGATACTGTCACTCACTAGTAGTAGTATTCGCTAATAGAAATCTCATGCATTCGAATGCAATAATTCGGATACTGTCACTCACTAGTAGTAGTATTCGCTAATTGAAATTTCATGCATTCGAATGCAAGTTCTCGGATACTGTCACTCACTAGTAGTAGTATTCGCTATTCGAAATTTCATGCATTCGAATGCAATATTTCGGATACTGTCACTCGCTAGTAGTAGTATTCGCTAATCGAAATCTCTTGCATTCGAATGCAAGTTCTCGGATACTGTCACTCACTAGTAGCAGTTTTCGCTAATCGAAATCTCATGCATTCGAATGCAAGTTCTCGGATACTGTCACTCACTAGTAGTAGTATTCGCAAATCGAGATTTCATGCATTCGAATGCAAGTTCTCGGATACTGTCACTCACTAGTAGTAGTATTCGCTAATCGAAATTTCATGCATTCGAATGCAAGTTCTCGGATACTGTCAATCACTAGTAGTGGTATTCGCTAATCGAAATTTCATGCACTCGAATGCAATAATTCGGATACTGTCACTCATTAGTAGTAGTATTCGCTAATCGAAATCTCATGCTTTCGAATGCAAGTTCTCGGATACTGTCACTCACTAGTAGTAGTATTCGCTAATCGAAATCTCTTGCATTCGAATGCAATAATTCGGATACTGTCACTCACTAGTAGTAGTATTCGCTAATCGAAATTTCATGCACTCGAATGCAATAATTCGGATACTGTCACTCATTAGTAGTAGTATTCGCTAATCGAAATCTGTTGCATTCGAATGCATGTTCTCGGATACTGTCACTCACTAGTAGTAGTATTCGCTAATCGAAATCTCTTGCATTCGAATGCAATAATTCGGATACTGTCACTCACTAGTAGTAGTATTCGCTAATCGAAATTTCATGCACTTCGAATGCAAGTTCTCGGATACTGTCACTCACTAGTAGTAGTATTCGCTAATCGAAATCTCATGCATTTGAATGCAAGTTCCCGGATACTGTCACTCACTAGTAGTAGTATTCGCTATTCGAAATTTCATGCATTCGAATGCAATAATTCGGATACTGTCACTCACTAGTAGTAGTATTCGCTAATCGAAATCTCATGCATTCGAATGCAAGTTCTCGGATACTGTCACTCACTAGTAGTAGTATTCGCTAATCGAAATCTCATGCATTCGAATGCTATAATTCGGATACTGTCACTCACTAGTAGTAGTATTCGCTAATCGAAATTTCATGCATTCGAATGCAATAATTCGGATACTGTCACTCACTAGTAGTAGTATTCGCTAATCGAGATCTCATGCATTCGAATGCAATAATTCGGATACTGTCACCCACTAGTAGTAGTATTCGCTAATCGAAATTTCATGCATTCGAATGCAATAATTCGGATACTGTCACTCACTAGTAGTAGTATTCGCTAATCGAAATCTCATGCATTCGAATGCAAGTTCTCGGATACTGTCACTCACTAGTAGTAGTATTCGCAAATCGAAATCTCTTGCATTCGAATGCAAGTTCTCGGATACTGTCACTCACTAGTAGTAGTATTCGCTAATCGAAATCTCTTGCATTCGAATGCAATAATTCGGAAACTGTCACTCACTAGTAGTAGTATTCGCTAATCGAAATCGCTTGCATTCGAATGCAAGTTCTCGGATACTGTCACTCACTAGTAGTAGTATTCGCTAATCGAAATCTCTTGCATTCGAATGCAATAATTCGGATACTGTCACTCACTAGTAGTAGTATTCGCTAATCGAAATTTCATGCACTTCGAATGCAAGTTCTCGGATACTGTCACTCACTAGTAGTAGTATTCGCTAATCGAAATCTCATGCATTTGAATGCAAGTTCTCGGATACTGTCACTCACTAGTAGTAGTATTCGCTAATCGAAATTTCATGCATTCGAATGCAATAATTCGGATACTGTCACTCACTAGTAGTAGTATTCGCTAATCGAAATCTCATGCATTCGAATGCAATAATTCGGATACTGTCACTCACTAGTAGTAGTATTCGCTAATTGAAATTTCATGCATTCGAATGCAAGTTCTCGGATACTGTCACTCACTAGTAGTAGTATTCGCTAATCGAAGTTTCATGCATTCGAATGCAATATTTCGGATACTGTCACTCGCTAGTAGTAGTATTCGCTAATCGAAATCTCTTGCATTCGAATGCAAGTTCTCGGATACTGTCACTCACTAGTAGCAGTATTCGCTAATCGAAATCTCATGCATTCGAATGCAAGTTCTCGGATACTGTCACTCACTAGTAGTAGTATTCGCTAATCGAAATTTCATGCACTCGAATGCAATAATTCGGATACTGTAACTCATTAGTAGTAGTATTCGCTACTCGAAATCTCATGCTTTCGAATGCAAGTTCTCGGATACTGTCACTCACTAGTAGTAGTATTCGCTAATCGAAATCTCTTGCATTCGAATGCAATAATTCGGATAATGTCACTCACTAGTAGTAGTATTCGCTAATGGAAATTTCATGCACTCGAATGCAATAATTCGGATACTGTCACTCATTAGTAGTAGTATTCGCTAATCGAAATCTGTTGCATTCGAATGCATGTTCTCGGATACTGTCACTCACTAGTAGTAGTATTCGCTAATCGAAATCTCTTGCATTCGAATGCAATAATTCGGCTACTGTCACTCACTATTAGTAGTATTCGCTAATCGAAATTTCATGCACTTCGAATGCAAGTTCTCGGATACTGTCACTCACTAGTAGTAGTATTCGCTAATCGAAATCTCATGCATGCGAATGCAAGTTCTCGGATACTGTCACTCACTAGTAGTAGTATTCGCAAATCGAAATTTCATGCATTCGAATGCAAGTTCTCGGATACTGTCACTCACTAGTAGTAGTATTCGCTAATTGAAATTTCATGCATTCGAATGCAAGTTCTCGGATACTGTCACTCACTAGTAGTAGTATTCGCTAATCGAAATTTCATGCATTCGAATGCAATAATTCGGATACTGTCACTCATTAGTAGTAGTATTCGCTAATCGAAATCTCATGCTTTCGAATGCAAGTTCTCGGATACTGGCACTCACTAGTAGTAGTATTCGCTAATCGAAATCTCTTGCATTCGAATGCAATAATTCGGATACTGTCACTCACTAGTAGTAGTATTCACTAATCGAAATCTCATGCATTCGAATGCAAGTTCTAGGATACTGTCACTCACTAGTAGTAGTATTCGCAAATCGAAATCTCTTGCATTCGAATGCAAGTTCTCGGATACTGTCACTCACTAGTAGTAGTATTCGCTAATCGAAATCTCTTGCATTCGAATGCAATAATTCGGATACTGTCACTCACTAGTAGTAGTATTCGCTAATCGAAATCTCATGCATTCGACTGCAAGTTCTGGGATACTGTCACTCACTAGTAGTAGTATTCGCTAATCGAAATCTCTTGCATTCGAATGCAATAATTCGGATACTGTCATCCACTAGTAGTAGTATTCGCTAATCGATATTTCATTCATTCGAATGCAATAATTCGGATACTGTCACTCACTAGTAGTAGTATTCGCTAATCGAAATCTCTTGCATTCGAATGCAATAATTCGGATACTGTCACTCACTAGTAGTAGTATTCGCTAATCGAAATTTCATGCATTCGAATGCAATAATTCGGATACTGTCACTCACTAGTAGTAGTATTCGCTAATCGAAATCTCATGCATTCGAATGCAAGTTCTCGGATACTGTCACTCACTAGTAGTAGTATTCGCTAATCGAAATCTCATCATTCGAATGCTATAATTCGGATACTGTCACTCACTAGTAGTAGTATTCGCTAACCGAAATTTCATGCATTCGAATGCAATAATTCGGATACTGTCACTCACTAGTAGTAGCATTCGCTAATCGAGATCTCATGCATTCGAATGCAATAATTCGGATACTGTCACCCACTAGTAGTAGTATTCGCTAATCGAAATTTCATGCATTCAAATGCAATAATTCGGATACTGTCACTCACTAGTAGTAGTATTCGCTAATCGAAATCTCATGCATTCGAATGCAGGTTCTCGCATACTGTCACTCACTAGTAGTAGTATTCGCTAATCGAAATTTCATGCATTCGAATGCAAGTTCTCGGATACTGTCACTCACTAGTAGTAGTATGCGCTAATCGATATCTCATGCATTCGAATGCAAGTTCTCGGATACTGTCACTCACTAGTAGTAGTATTCGCAAATCGAAATCTCTTGCATTCGAATGCAAGTTCTCGGATACTGTCACTCACTAGTAGTAGTATTCGCTAACCGAAATTTCATGCATTCGAATGCAAGTTCTTGGATACTGTCACTCACTAGTAGTAGTATTCGCTAATCGAAATCTCATGCATTCGAATGCAAGTTCTCGGATACTGTCACTCACTAGTAGTAGTATTCGCTAATCGAAATCTCATGCATTCGAATGCAAGTTCTCGGATACTGTCACTCACTAGTAGTAGTATTCGCTAATCGAAATTTCATGCATTCGAATGCAATAATTCGGATACTGTCACTCACTAGTAGTAGAATTCGCTAATCGAAATCTCATGCATTCGAATGCAGGTTCTCGCATACTGTCACTCACTAGTAGTAGTATTCGCTAATCGAAATTTCATGCATTCGAATGCAAGTTCTCGGACACTATCACTCACTAGTAGTAGTTTTCGCTAATCGAAATTTCATGCATTTGAATGCAAGTTCTCGGATACTGTCACTCACTAGTAGTAGTATTCGCTAATCGAAATTTCATGCATTCGAATGCAAGTTCTTGGATACTGTCACTCACTAGTAGTAGTATTCGCTAATCGAAATCTCATGCATTCGAATGCAAGTTCTCGGATACTGTCACTCACTAGTAGTAGTATTCGCTAATCGAAATCTCATGCATTCGAATGCAAGTTCTCGGATACTGTCACTCACTAGTAGTAGTATTCGCTAATCGAAATTTCATGCATTCGAATGCAATAATTCGGATACTGTCACTCACTAGTAGTAGTATTCGCTAATCGAAATTTCATGCATTCGAATGCAATAATTCGGATACTGTCACTCACTAGTAGTAGTATTCGCTAATCGAAATCTCATGCATTCGAATGCAAGTTCTCGGATACTGTCACTCACTAGTAGTAGTATGCGCTAATCGATATCTCATGCATTCGAATGCAAGTTCTCGGATACTGTCACTCACTAGTAGTAGTATTCGCAAATCGAAATCTCTTGCATTCGAATGCAAGTTCTCGGATACTGTCACTCACTAGTAGTAGTATTCGCTAATCGAAATCTCTTGCATTCGAATGCAATAATTCGGAAACTGTCACTCACTAGTAGTAGTATTCGCTAATCGAAATCTCTTGCATTCGAATGCAAGTTCTCGGATACTGTCACTCACTAGTAGTAGTATTCGCTAATCGAAATCTCTTGCATTCGAATGCAATAATTCGGATACTGTCACTCACTAGTAGTAGTATTCGCTAATCGAAATTTCATGCACTTCGAATGCAAGTTCTCGGATACTGTCACTCACTAGTAGTAGTATTCGCTAATCGAAATCTCATGCATTTGAATGCAAGTTCTCGGATACTGTCACTCACTAGTAGTAGTATTCGCTAATCGAAATTTCATGCATTCGAATGCAATAATTCGGATACTGTCACTCACTAGTAGTAGTATTCGCTAATAGAAATCTCATGCATTCGAATGCAATAATTCGGATACTGTCACTCACTAGTAGTAGTATTCGCTAATTGAAATTTCATGCATTCGAATGCAAGTTCTCGGATACTGTCACTCACTAGTAGTAGTATTCGCTATTCGAAATTTCATGCATTCGAATGCAATATTTCGGATACTGTCACTCGCTAGTAGTAGTATTCGCTAATCGAAATCTCTTGCATTCGAATGCAAGTTCTCGGATACTGTCACTCACTAGTAGCAGTATTCGCTAATCGAAATCTCATGCATTCGAATGCAAGTTCTCGGATACTGTCACTCACTAGTAGTAGTATTCGCAAATCGAGATTTCATGCATTCGAATGCAAGTTCTCGGATACTGTCACTCACTAGTAGTAGTATTCGCTAATCGAAATTTCATGCATTCGAATGCAAGTTCTCGGATACTGTCAATCACTAGTAGTGGTATTCGCTAATCGAAATTTCATGCACTCGAATGCAATAATTCGGATACTGTCACTCATTAGTAGTAGTATTCGCTAATCGAAATCTCATGCTTTCGAATGCAAGTTCTCGGATACTGTCACTCACTAGTAGTAGTATTCGCTAATCGAAATCTCTTGCATTCGAATGCAATAATTCGGATACTGTCACTCACTAGTAGTAGTATTCGCTAATCGAAATTTCATGCACTCGAATGCAATAATTCGGATACTGTCACTCATTAGTAGTAGTATTCGCTAATCGAAATCTGTTGCATTCGAATGCATGTTCTCGGATACTGTCACTCACTAGTAGTAGTATTCGCTAATCGAAATCTCTTGCATTCGAATGCAATAATTCGGATACTGTCACTCACTAGTAGTAGTATTCGCTAATCGAAATTTCATGCACTTCGAATGCAAGTTCTCGGATACTGTCACTCACTAGTAGTAGTATTCGCTAATCGAAATCTCATGCATTTGAATGCAAGTTCCCGGATACTGTCACTCACTAGTAGTAGTATTCGCTATTCGAAATTTCATGCATTCGAATGCAATAATTCGGATACTGTCACTCACTAGTAGTAGTATTCGCTAATCGAAATCTCATGCATTCGAATGCAAGTTCTCGGATACTGTCACTCACTAGTAGTAGTATTCGCTAATCGAAATCTCATGCATTCGAATGCTATAATTCGGATACTGTCACTCACTAGTAGTAGTATTCGCTAATCGAAATTTCATGCATTCGAATGCAATAATTCGGATACTGTCACTCACTAGTAGTAGTATTCGCTAATCGAGATCTCATGCATTCGAATGCAATAATTCGGATACTGTCACCCACTAGTAGTAGTATTCGCTAATCGAAATTTCATGCATTCGAATGCAATAATTCGGATACTGTCACTCACTAGTAGTAGTATTCGCTAATCGAAATCTCATGCATTCGAATGCAAGTTCTCGGATACTGTCACTCACTAGTAGTAGTGTTCGCTAATCGAAATTTCATGCATTCGAATGCAAGTTCTCGGACACTATCACTCACTAGTAGTAGTATTCGCTAATCGAAATCTCTTGCATTCGAATGCAATAATTCGGATACTGTCACTCACTAGTAGTAGTATTCGCTAATCGAAATTTCATGCACTCGAATGCAATAATTCGGATACTGTCACTCATTAGTAGTAGTATTCGCTAATCGAAATCTGTTGCATTCGAATGCATGTTCTCGGATACTGTCACTCACTAGTAGTAGTATTCGCTAATCGAAGTTTCATGCATTCGAATGCAATATTTCGGATACTGTCACTCGCTAGTAGTAGTATTCGCTAATCGAAATCTCTTGCATTCGAATGCAAGTTCTCGGATACTGTCACTCACTAGTAGCAGTATTCGCTAATCGAAATCTCATGCATTCGAATGCAAGTTCTCGGATACTGTCACTCACTAGTAGTAGTATTCGCTAATCGAAATTTCATGCACTCGAATGCAATAATTCGGATACTGTCACTCATTAGTAGTAGTATTCGCTACTCGAAATCTCATGCTTTCGAATGCAAGTTCTCGGATACTGTCACTCACTAGTAGTAGTATTCGCTAATCGAAATCTCTTGCATTCGAGTGCAATAATTCGGATACTGTCACTCACTAGTAGTAGTATTCGCTAATCGAAATTTCATGCACTCGAATGCAATAATTCGGCTACTGTCACTCACTAGTAGTAGTATTCGCTAATCGAAATTTCATGCACTTCGAATGCAAGTTCTCGGATACTGTCACTCACTAGTAGTAGTATTCGCTAATCGAAATCTCATGCATTTGAATGCAAGTTCCCGGATACTGTCACTCACTAGTAGTAGTATTCGCTATTCGAAATTTCATGCATTCGAATGCAATAATTCGGATACTGTCACTCACTAGTAGTAGTATTCGCTAATCGAAATCTCATGCATTCGAATGCAAATTCTCGGATACTGTCACTCACTAGTAGTAGTATTCGCTAATCGAAATCTCATGCATTCGAATGCTATAATTCGGATACTGTCACTCACTAGTAGTAGTATTCGCTAATCGAAATTTCATGCACTCGAATGCAATAATTCGGATACTGTCACTCATTAGTAGTAGTATTCGCTACTCGAAATCTCATGCTTTCGAATGCAAGTTCTCGGATACTGTCACTCACTAGTAGTAGTATTCGCTAATCGAAATCTCTTGCATTCGAATGCAATAATTCGGATACTGTCACTCACTAGTAGTAGTATTCGCTAATCGAAATTTGATGCACTCGAATGCAATAATTCGGATACTGTCACTCATTAGTAGTAGTATTCGCTAATCGAAATCTGTTGCATTCGAATGCATGTTCTCGGATACTGTCACTCACTAGTAGTAGTATTCGCTAATCGAAATCTCTTGCATTCGAATGCAATAATTCGGCTACTGTCACTCACTAGTAGTAGTATTCGCTAATCGAAATTTCATGCACTTCGAATGCAAGTTCTCGGATACTGTCACTCACTAGTAGTAGTATTCGCTAATCGAAATCTCATGCATTTGAATGCAAGTTCCCGGATACTGTCACTCACTAGTAGTAGTATTCGCTATTCGAAATTTCATGCATTCGAATGCAATAATTCGGATACTGTCACTCACTAGTAGTAGTATTCGCTAATCGAAATCTCATGCATTCGAATGCAAATTCTCGGATACTGTCACTCACTAGTAGTAGTATTCGCTAATCGAAATCTCATGCATTCGAATGCTATAATTCGGATACTGTCACTCACTAGTAGTAGTATTCGCTAATCGAAATTTCATGCATTCGAATGCAATAATTCGGATACTGTCACTCACTAGTAGTAGCATTCGCTAATCGAGATCTCATGCATTCGAATGCAATAATTCGGATACTGTCACCCACTAGTAGTAGTATTCGCTAATCGAAATTTCATGCATTCGAATGCAATAATTCGGATACTGTCACTCACTAGTAGTAGTATTCGCTAATCGAAATCTCATGCATTCGAATGCAAGTTCTCGGATACTGTCACTCACTAGTAGTAGTGTTCGCTAATCGAAATTTCATGCATTCGAATGCAAGTTCTCGGACACTATCACTCACTAGTAGTAGTTTTCGCTAATCGAAATTTCATGCATTTGAATGCAAGTTCTCGGATACTGTCACTCACTAGTAGTAGTATTCGCTAATCGAAATTTCATGCATTCGAATGCAAGTTCTTGGATACGGTCACTCACTAGTAGTAGTATTCGCTAATCGAAATCTCATGCATTCGAATGCAAGTTCTCGGATACTGTCACTCACTAGTAGTAGTATTCGCTAATCGAAATCTCATGCATTCGAATGCAATAATTCGGATACTGTCACTCACTAGTAGTAGTATTCGCTAATCGAAATTTCATGCATTCGAATGCAATAATTCGGATACTGTCACTCACTAGTAGTAGTATTCGCTAATCGAAATCTCATGCATTCGAATGCAAGTTCTCGGATACTGTCACTCACTAGTAGTAGTATGCGCTAATCGATATCTCGTGCATTCGAATGCAAGTTCTCGGATACTGTCACTCACTAGTAGTAGTATTCGCAAATCGAAATCTCTTGCATTCGAATGCAAGTTCTCGGATACTGTCACTCACTAGTAGTAGTATTCGCTAATCGAAATCTCTTGCATTCGAATGCAATAATTCGGAAACTGTCACTCACTAGTAGTAGTATTCGCTAATCGAAATCTCATGCATTCGAATGCAAGTTCTCGGATACTGTCACTCACTAGTAGTAGTATTCGCTAATCGAAATCTCATGCATTCGAATGCTATAATTCGGATACTGTCACTCACTAGTAGCAGTATTCGCTAATCGAAATTTCATGCATTCGAATGCAATAATTCGGATACTGTCACTCACTAGTAGTAGTATTCGCTAATCGAGGTCTCATGCATTCGAATGCAATAATTCGGATACTGTCACCCACTAGTAGTAGTATTCGCTAATCGAAATTTCATGCATTCGAATGCAATAATTCGGATACTGTCACTCACTAGTAGTAGTATTCGCTAATCCAAATCTCATGCATTCGAATGCAAGTTCTCGGATACTGTCACTCACTAGTAGTAGTGTTCGCTGATCGAAATTTCATGCATTCGAATGCAAGTTCTCGGACACTATCACTCACTAGTAGTAGTTTTCGCTAATCGAAATTTCATGCATTTGAGTGCAAGTTCTCGGATACTGTCACTCACTAGTAGTAGTATTCGCTAACCGAAATTTCATGCATTCGAATGCAAGTTTTTGGATACTGTCACTCACTAGTAGTAGTATTCGCTAATCGAAATCTCATGCATTCGAATGCAAGTTCTCGGATACTGCCACTCACTAGTGGTAGTATTCGCTAATCGAAATCTCATGCATTCGAATGCAAGTTCTCGGATACTGTCACTCACTAGTCGTAGTATTCGCTAATCGAAATCTCATGCATTCGAATGCAAGTTTTCGGATACTGTCACTCACTAGTAGTAGTATTCGCTAATCGAAATTTCATGCATTCGAATGCAATAATTCGGATACTGTCACTCACTAGTAGTAGTATTCGCTAATCGAAATTTCATGCATTCGAATGCAATAATTCGGATACTGTCACTCACTAGTAGTAGTATTCGCTAATCGAAGTTTCATGCATTCGAATGCAAGTTCTCGGATACTGTCACTCACTAGTAGTAGTATCCGCTAATCGAAATTTCATGCATTCGAATGCAATAATTCGGATACTGTCTCTTACTAGTAGTAGTATTCGCTAATCGAAATTTCATGCATTCGAATGCAATAATTTGGATACTGTCACTCACTAGTAGTAGTATTCGCTAATCGAAATTTCATGCATTCGAATGCAATAATTCGGATACTGTCACTCACTAGTAGTAGTATTCGCTAATTGAAATTTCATGCATTCGAATGCAAGTTCTTGGATACTGTCACTCACTAGTAGTAGTATTCGCTAATCGAAATCTCATGCATTCGAATGCAAGTTCTCGGATACTGTCACTCACTAGTAGTAGTATCCGCTAATCGAAATTTCATTCATTCGAATGCAATTATTCGGATACTGTCACTCACTAGTAGTAGTATTCGCTAATCGAAATTTCATGCATTCGGATGCAATAATTCGTATACTGTCACTAACTAGCAGTAGTATTCGCTAATCGAAATCTCTTGCATTCGAATGCAAGTTCTCGGATACTGTCACTCACTAGTAGTAGTATTCGCTAATCGAAATCTCATGCATGCGAATGCAAGTTCTCGGATACTGTCACTCACTAGTAGTAGTATTCACAAATCGAAATTTCATGCATTCGAATGCAAGTTCTCGGATACCTTCACTCACTAGTAGTAGTATTCGCTAATTGAAATTTCATGCATTCGAATGCAAGTTCTCGGATACTGTCACTCACTAGTAGTAGTATTCGCTAATCGAAATTTCATGCATTCGAATGCATTAATTCGGATACTGTCACTCATTAGTAGTAGTATTCGCTAATCGTAATCTCATGCTTTCGAATGCAAGTTCTCGGATACTGGCACTCACTAGTAGTAGTATTCCCTAATCGAAATCTCTTGCATTCGAATGCAATAATTCGGATACTGTCACTCACTAGTAGTAGTATTCGCTAATCGAAATCTCATGCATTCGAATGCAAGTTCTCGGATACTGTCACTCACTAGTAGTAGTATTCGCTAATCGAAATCTCATGCATTCGACTGCAAGTTCTGGGATACTGTCACTCACTAGTAGTAGTATTCGCTAATCGAAATCTCATGCATGCGAATGCAAGTTCTCGGATACTGTCACTCACTAGTAGTAGTATTCGCAAATCGAAATTTCATGCATTCGAATGCAAGTTCTCGGATACTGTCACTCACTAGTAGTAGTATTCGCTAATTGAAATTTCATGCATTCGAATGCAAGTTCTCGGATACTGTCACTCACTAGTAGTAGTATTCGCTAATCGAAATTTCATGCATTCGAATGCAATAATTCGGATACTGTCACTCATTAGTAGTAGTATTCGCTAATCGAAATCTCATGCTTTCGAATGCAAGTTCTCGGATACTGGCACTCACTAGTAGTAGTATTCGCAAATCGAAATCTCTTGCATTCGAATGCAATAATTCGGATACTGTCACTCACTAGTAGTAGTATTCACTAATCGAAATCTCATGCATTCGAATGCAAGTTCTCGGATACTGTCACTCACTAGTAGTAGTATTCGCAAATCGAAATCTCTTGCATTCGAATGCAAGTTCTCGGATACTGTCACTCACTAGTAGTAGTATTCGCTAATCAAAATCTCTTGCATTCGAATGCAATAATTCGGATACTGTCACTCACTAGTAGTAGTATTCGCTAATCGAAATCTCATGCATTCGACTGCAAGTTCTGGGATACTGTCACTCACTAGTAGTAGTATTCGCTAATCGAAATCTCTTGCATTCGAATGCAATAATTCGGATACTGTCATCCACTAGTAGTAGTATTCGCTAATCGATATTTCATTCATTCGAATGCAATAATTCGGATACTGTCACTCACTAGTAGTAGTATTCGCTAATCGAAATCTCTTGCATTCGAATGCAATAATTCGGATACTGTCACTCACTAGTAGTAGTATTCGCTAATCGAAATTTCATGCATTCGAATGCAATAATTCGGATACTGTCACTCACTAGTAGTAGTATTCGCTAATCGAAATCTCATGCATTCGAATGCAAGTTCTCGGATACTGTCACTCACTAGTAGTAGTATTCGCTAATCGAAATCTCATCATTCGAATGCTATAATTCGGATACTGTCACTCACTAGTAGTAGTATTCGCTAACCGAAATTTCATGCATTCGAATGCAATAATTCGGATACTGTCACTCACTAGTAGTAGTATTCGCTAATCGAGATCTGATGCATTCGAATGCAATAATTCGGATACTGTCACCCACTAGTAGTAGTATTCGCTAATCGAAATTTCATGCATTCAAATGCAATAATTCGGATACTGTCACTCACTAGTAGTAGTATTCGCTAATCGAAATCTCATGCATTCGAATGCAGGTTCTCGCATACTGTCACTCACTAGTAGTAGTATTCGCTAATCGAAATTTCATGCATTCGAATGCAAGTTCTCGGATACTGTCACTCACTAGTAGTAGTATGCGCTAATCGATATCTCATGCATTCGAATGCAAGTTCTCGGATACTGTCACTCACTAGTAGTAGTATTCGCAAATCGAAATCTCTTGCATTCGAATGCAAGTTCTCGGATACTGTCACTCACTAGTAGTAGTATTCGCTAATCGAAATCTCTTGCATTCGAATGCAATAATTCGGAAACTGTCACTCACTAGTAGTAGTATTCGCTAATCGAAATCTCTTGCATTCGAATGCAAGTTCTCGGATACTGTCACTCACTAGTAGTAGTATTCGCTAATCGAAATCTCTTGCATTCGAATGCAATAATTCGGATTCTGTCACTCACTAGTAGTAGTATTCGCTAATCGAAATCTCTTGCATTCGAATGCAAGTTCTCGGATACTGTCACTCACTAGTAGCAGTATTCGCTAATCGAAATCTCATGCATTCGAATGCAAGTTCTCGGATACTGTCACTCACTAGTAGTAGTATTCGCTAATCGAAATTTCATGCACTCGAATGCAATAATTCGGATACTGTCACTCATTAGTAGTAGTATTCGCTACTCGAAATCTCATGCTTTCGAATGCAAGTTCTCGGATACTGTCACTCACTAGTAGTAGTATTCGCTAATCGAAATCTCTTGCATTCGAATGCAATAATTCGGATACTGTCACTCACTAGTAGTAGTATTCGCTAATCGAAATTTCATGCACTCGAATGCAATAATTCGGATACTGTCACTCATTAGTAGTAGTATTCGCTAATCGAAATCTGTTGCATTCGAATGCATGTTCTCGGATACTGTCACTCACTAGTAGTAGTATTCGCTAATCGAAATCTCTTGCATTCGAATGCAATAATTCGGCTACTGTCACTCACTAGTAGTAGTATTCGCTAATCGAAATTTCATGCACTTCGAATGCAAGTTCTCGGATACTGTCACTCACTAGTAGTAGTATTCGCTAATCGAAATCTCATGCATGCGAATGCAACTTCTCGGATACTGTCACTCACTAGTAGTAGTATTCGCAAATCGAAATTTCATGCATTCGAATGCAAGTTCTCGGATACTGTCACTCACTAGTAGTAGTATTCGCTAATTGAAATTTCATGCATTCGAATGCAAGTTCTCGGATACTGTCACTCACTAGTAGTAGTATTCGCTAATCGAAATTTCATGCATTCGAATGCAATAATTCGGATACTGTCACTCATTAGTAGTAGTATTCGCTAATCGAAATCTCATGCTTTCGAATGCAAGTTCTCTGATACTGGCACTCACTAGTAGTAGTATTCGCTAATCGAAATCTCTTGCATTCGAATGCAATAATTCGGATACTGTCACTCACTAGTAGTAGTATTCACTAATCGAAATCTCATGCATTCGAATGCAAGTTCTCGGATACTGTCACTCACTAGTAGTAGTATTCGCAAATCGAAATCTCTTGCATTCGAATGCAAGTTCTCGGATACTGTCACTCACTAGTAGTAGTATTCGCTAATCGAAATCTCTTGCATTCGAATGCAATAATTCGGATACTGTCACTCACTAGTAGTAGTATTCGCTAATCGAAATCTCATGCATTCGACTGCAAGTTCTGGGATACTGTCACTCACTAGTAGTAGTATTCGCTAATCGAAATCTCTTGCATTCGAATGCAATAATTCGGATACTGTCATCCACTAGTAGTAGTATTCGCTAATCGATATTTCATTCATTCGAATGCAATAATTCGGATACTGTCACTCACTAGTAGTAGTATTCGCTAATCGAAATCTCTTGCATTCGAATGCAATAATTCGGATACTGTCACTCACTAGTAGTAGTATTCGCTAATCGAAATCTCATGCATTCGAATGCAAGTTCTCGGATACTGTCACTCACTAGTAGTAGTATTCGCTAATCGAAATCTCATCATTCGAATGCTATAATTCGGATACTGTCACTCACTAGTAGTAGTATTCGCTAACCGAAATTTCATGCATTCGAATGCAATAATTCGGATACTGTCACTCACTAGTAGTAGCATTCGCTAATCGAGATCTCATGCATTCGAATGCAATAATTCGGATACTGTCACCCACTAGTAGTAGTATTCGCTAATCGAAATTTCATGCATTCAAATGCAATAATTCGGATACTGTCACTCACTAGTAGTAGTATTCGCTAATCGAAATCTCATGCATTCGAATGCAGGTTCTCGCATACTGTCACTCACTAGTAGTAGTATTCGCTAATCGAAATTTCATGCATTCGAATGCAAGTTCTCGGATACTGTCACTCACTAGTAGTAGTATGCGCTAATCGATATCTCATGCATTCGAATGCAAGTTCTCGGATACTGTCACTCACTAGTAGTAGTATTCGCAAATCGAAATCTCATGCATTCGAATGCAAGTTCTCGGATACTGTCACTCACTAGTAGTAGTATTCGCAAATCGAAATCTCTTGCATTCGAATGCAAGTTCTCGGATACTGTCACTCACTAGTAGTAGTATTCGCTAATCGAAATCTCTTGCATTCGAATGCAATAATTCGGAAACTGTCACTCACTAGTAGTAGTATTCGCTAATCGAAATCTCTTGCATTCGAATGCAAGTTCTCGGATACTGTCACTCACAAGTAGTAGTATTCGCTAATCGAAATCTCTTGCATTCGAATGCAATAATTCGGATACTGTCACTCACTAGTAGTAGTATTCGCTAATCGAAATTTCATGCACTTCGAATGCAAGTTCTCGGATACTGTCACTCACTAGTAGTAGTATTCGCTAATCGAAATCTCATGCATTTGAATGCAAGTTCTCGGATACTGTCACTCACTAGTAGTAGTATTCGCTAATCGAAATTTCATGCATTCGAATGCAATAATTCGGATACTGTCACTCACTAGTAGTAGTATTCGCTAATCGAAATCTCATGCATTCGAATGCAATAATTCGGATACTGTCACTCACTAGTAGTAGTATTCGCTAATTGAAATTTCATGCATTCGAATGCAAGTTCTCGGATACTGTCACTCACTAGTAGTAGTATTCGCTAATCGAAGTTTCATGCATTCGAATGCAATATTTCGGATACTGTCACTCGCTAGTAGTAGTATTCGCTAATCGAAATCTCTTGCATTCGAATGCAAGTTCTCGGATACTGTCACTCACTAGTAGCAGTATTCGCTAATCGAAATCTCATGCATTCGAATGCAAGTTCTCGGATACTGTCACTCACTAGTAGTAGTATTCGCTAATCGAAATTTCATGCACTCGAATGCAATAATTCGGATACTGTCACTCATTAGTAGTAGTATTCGCTACTCGAAATCTCATGCTTTCGAATGCAAGTTCTCGGATACTGTCACTCACTAGTAGTAGTATTCGCTAATCGAAATCTCTTGCATTCGAATGCAATAATTCGGATACTGTCACTCACTAGTAGTAGTATTCGCTAATCGAAATTTCATGCACTCGAATGCAATAATTCGGATACTGTCACTCATTAGTAGTAGTATTCGCTAATCGAAATCTGTTGCATTCGAATGCATGTTCTCGGATACTGTCACTCACTAGTAGTAGTATTCGCTAATCGAAATCTCTTGCATTCGAATGCAATAATTCGGCTACTGTCACTCACTAGTAGTAGTATTCGCTAATCGAAATTTCATGCACTTCGAATGCAAGTTCTCGGATACTGTCACTCACTAGTAGTAGTATTCGCTAATCGAAATCTCATGCATTTGAATGCAAGTTCCCGGATACTGTCACTCACTAGTAGTAGTATTCGCTATTCGAAATTTCATGCATTCGAATGCAATAATTCGGATACTGTCACTCACTAGTAGTAGTATTCGCTAATCGAAATCTCATGCATTCGAATGCAAATTCTCGGATACTGTCACTCACTAGTAGTAGTATTCGCTAATCGAAATCTCATGCATTCGAATGCTATAATTCGGATACTGTCACTCACTAGTAGTAGTATTCGCTAATCGAAATTTCATGCATTCGAATGCAATAATTCGGATACTGTCACTCACTAGTAGTAGCATTCGCTAATCGAGATCTCATGCATTTGAATGCAATAATTCGGATACTGTCACCCACTAGTAGTAGTATTCGCTAATCGAAATTTCATGCATTCGAATGCAATAATTCGGATACTGTCACTCACTAGTAGTAGTATTCGCTAATCGAAATCTCATGCATTCGAATGCAAGTTCTCGGATACTGTCACTCACTAGTAGTAGTGTTCGCTAATCGAAATTTCATGCATTCGAATGCAAGTTCTCGGACACTATCACTCACTAGTAGTAGTTTTCGCTAATCGAAATTTCATGCATTTCAATGCAAGTTCTCGGATACTGTCACTCACTAGTAGTAGTATTCGCTAACCGAAATTTCATGCATTCGAATGCAAGTTCTTGGATACTGTCACTCACTAGTAGTAGTATTCGCTAATCGAAATCTCATGCATTCGAATGCAAGTTCTCGGACACTGTCACTCACTAGTAGTAGTATTCGCTAATCGAAATCTCATGCATTCGAATGCAAGTTCTCGGATACTGTCACTCACTAGTAGTAGTATTCGCTAATCGAAATTTCATGCATTCGAATGCAATAATTCGGATACTGTCACTCACTAGTAGTAGAATTCGCTAATCGAAATCTCATGCATTCGAATGCAGGTTCTCGCATACTGTCACTCACTAGTAGTAGTATTCGCTAATCGAAATTTCATGCATTCGAATGCAAGTTCTCGGACACTATCACTCACTAGTAGTAGTTTTCGCTAATCGAAATTTCATGCATTTGAATGCAAGTTCTCGGATACTGTCACTCACTAGTAGTAGTATTCGCTAATCGAAATTTCATGCATTCGAATGCAAGTTCTTGGATACTGTCACTCACTAGTAGTAGTATTCGCTAATCGAAATCTCATGCATTCGAATGCAAGTTCTCGGATACTGTCACTCACTAGTAGTAGTATTCGCTAATCGAAATCTCATGCATTCGAATGCAAGTTCTCGGATACTGTCACTCACTAGTCGTAGTATTCGCTAATCGAAATCTCATGCATTCGAATGCAAGTTCTCGGATACTGTCACTCACTAGTAGTAGTATTCGCTAATCGAAATTTCATGCATTCGAATGCAATAATTCGGATACTGTCACTCACTAGTAGTAGTATTCGCTAATCGAAATTTCATGCATTCGAATGCAATAATTCGGATACTGTCACTCACTAGTAGTAGTATTCGCTAATCGAAATCTCATGCATTCGAATGCAAGTTCTCGGATACTGTCACTCACTAGTAGTAGTATGCGCTAATCGATATCTCATGCATTCGAATGCAAGTTCTCGGATACTGTCACTCACTAGTAGTAGTATTCGCAAATCGAAATCTCTTGCATTCGAATGCAAGTTCTCGGATACTGTCACTCACTAGTAGTAGTATTCGCTAATCGAAATCTCTTGCATTCGAATGCAATAATTCGGAAACTGTCACTCACTAGTAGTAGTATTCGCTAATCGAAATCTCTTGCATTCGAATGCAAGTTCTCGGATACTGTCACTCACTAGTAGTAGTATTCGCTAATCGAAATCTCTTGCATTCGAATGCAATAATTCGGATACTGTCACTCACTAGTAGTAGTATTCGCTAATCGAAATTTCATGCACTTCGAATGCAAGTTCTCGGATACTGTCACTCACTAGTAGTAGTATTCGCTAATCGAAATCTCATGCATTTGAATGCAAGTTCTCGGATACTGTCACTCACTAGTAGTAGTATTCGCTAATCGAAATTTCATGCATTCGAATGCAATAATTCGGATACTGTCACTCACTAGTAGTAGTATTCGCTAATAGAAATCTCATGCATTCGAATGCAATAATTCGGATACTGTCACTCACTAGTAGTAGTATTCGCTAATTGAAATTTCATGCATTCGAATGCAAGTTCTCGGATACTGTCACTCACTAGTAGTAGTATTCGCTAATCGAAATTTCATGCATTCGAATGCAATATTTCGGATACTGTCACTCGCTAGTAGTAGTATTCGCTAATCGAAATCTCTTGCATTCGAATGCAAGTTCTCGGATACTGTCACTCACTAGTAGCAGTATTCGCTAATCGAAATCTCATGCATTCGAATGCAAGTTCTCGGATACTGTCACTCACTAGTAGTAGTATTCGCAAATCGAGATTTCATGCATTCGAATGCAAGTTCTCGGATACTGTCACTCACTAGTAGTAGTATTCGCTAATCGAAATTTCATGCATTCGAATGCAAGTTCTCGGATACTGTCAATCACTAGTAGTGGTATTCGCTAATCGAAATTTCATGCACTCGAATGCAATAATTCGGATACTGTCACTCATTAGTAGTAGTATTCGCTAATCGAAATCTCATGCTTTCGAATGCAAGTTCTCGGATACTGTCACTCACTAGTAGTAGTATTCGCTAATCGAAATCTCTTGCATTCGAATGCAATAATTCGGATACTGTCACTCACTAGTAGTAGTATTCGCTAATCGAAATTTCATGCACTCGAATGCAATAATTCGGATACTGTCACTCATTAGTAGTAGTATTCGCTAATCGAAATCTGTTGCATTCGAATGCATGTTCTCGGATACTGTCACTCACTAGTAGTAGTATTCGCTAATCGAAATCTCTTGCATTCGAATGCAATAATTCGGATACTGTCACTCACTAGTAGTAGTATTCGCTAATCGAAATTTCATGCACTTCGAATGCAAGTTCTCGGATACTGTCACTCACTAGTAGTAGTATTCGCTAATCGAAATCTCATGCATTTGAATGCAAGTTCCCGGATACTGTCACTCACTAGTAGTAGTATTCGCTATTCGAAATTTCATGCATTCGAATGCAATAATTCGGATACTGTCACTCACTAGTAGTAGTATTCGCTAATCGAAATCTCATGCATTCGAATGCAAGTTCTCGGATACTGTCACTCACTAGTAGTAGTATTCGCTAATCGAAATCTCATGCATTCGAATGCTATAATTCGGATACTGTCACTCACTAGTAGTAGTATTCGCTAATCGAAATTTCATGCATTCGAATGCAATAATTCGGATACTGTCACTCACTAGTAGTAGTATTCGCTAATCGAGATCTCATGCATTCGAATGCAATAATTCGGATACTGTCACCCACTAGTAGTAGTATTCGCTAATCGAAATTTCATGCATTCGAATGCAATAATTCGGATACTGTCACTCACTAGTAGTAGTATTCGCTAATCGAAATCTCATGCATTCGAATGCAAGTTCTCGGATACTGTCACTCACTAGTAGTAGTGTTCGCTAATCGAAATTTCATGCATTCGAATGCAAGTTCTCGGACACTATCACTCACTAGTAGTAGTTTTCGCTAATCGAAATTTCATGCATTTGAGTGCAAGTTCTCGGATACTGTCACTCACTAGTAGTAGTATTCGCTAACCGAAATTTCATGCATTCGAATGCAAGTTCTTGGATACTGTCACTCACTAGTAGTAGTATTCGCTAATCGAAATCTCATGCATTCGAATGCAAGCTCTCGGATACTGTCACTCACTAGTAGTAGTATTCGCTAATCTAAATCTCATGCATTCGAATGCAAGTTCTCGGATACTGTCACTCACTAGTCGAAGTATTCGCTAATCGAAATCTCATGCATTCGAATGCAAGTTTTCGGATACTGTCACTCACTAGTAGTAGTATTCGCTAATCGAAATTTCATGCATTCGAATGCAATAATTCGGATACTGTCACTCACTAGTAGTAGTATTCGCTAATCGAAATTTCATGCATTCGAATGCAATAATTCGGATACTGTCACTCACTAGTAGTAGTATTCGCTAATCGAAGTTTCATGCATTCGAATGCAAGTTCTCGGATACTGTCACTCACTAGTAGTAGTATCCGCTAATCGAAATTTCATGGATTCGAATGCAATAATTCGGATACTGTCTCTCACTAGTAGTAGTATTCGCTAATCGAAATTTCATGCATTCGAATGCAATAATTCGGATACTGTCACTCACTAGTAGTAGTATTCGCTAATTGAAATTTCATGCATTCGAATGCAAGTTCTTGGATACTGTCAGTCACTAGTAGTAGTATTCGCTAATCGAAATCTCATGCATTCGAATGCAAGTTCTCGGATACTGTCACTCACTAGTAGTAGTATCCGCTAATCGAAATTTCATGCATTCGAATGCAATTATTCGGATACTGTCACTCACTAGTAGTAGTATTCGCTAATCGAAATTTCATGCATTCGGATGCAATAATTCGTATACTGTCACTCACTAGCAGTAGTATTCGCTAATCGAAATCTCATGCATTCGAATGCAAGTTCTCGGATACTGTCACTCACTAGTAGCAGTATTCGCTAATCAAAATTTCATGCATTCGAATGCAATAATTCGGATACTGTCACTCGCTAGTAGTAGTATTCGCTAATCGAAATCTCTTGCATTCGAATGCAAGTTCTCGGATACTGTCACTCACTAGTAGTAGTATTCGCTAATCGAAATCTCATGCATGCGAATGCAAGTTCTCGGATACTGTCACTCACTAGTAGTAGTATTCACAAATCGAAATTTCATGCATTCGAGTGCAAGTTCTCGGTTACTGTCACTCACTAGTAGTAGTATTCGCTAATTGAAATTTCATGCATTCGAATGCAAGTTCTCGGATACTGTCACTCACTAGTAGTAGTATTCGCTAATCGAAATTTCATGCATTCGAATGCATTAATTCGGATACTGTCACTCATTAGTAGTAGTATTCGCTAATCGTAATCTCATGCTTTCGAATGCAAGTTCTCGGATACTGGCACTCACTAGTAGTAGTATTCCCTAATCGAAATCTCTTGCATTCGAATGCAATAATTCGGATACTGTCACTCACTAGTAGTAGTATTCGCTAATCGAAATCTCATGCATTCGAATGCAAGTTCTCGGACACTGTCACTCTCTAGTAGTAGTATTCGCAAATCGAAATCTCTTGCATTCGAATGCAAGTTCTCGGATACTGTCACTCACTAGTAGTAGTATTCGCTAATCGAAATCTCATGCATTCGACTGCAAGTTCTGGGATACTGTCACTCACTAGTAGTAGTATTCGCTAATCGAAATTTCATGCATTCGAATGCAATAATTCGGATACTGTCACTCACTAGTAGTAGTATTCGCTAATCGAGATCTCATGCATTCGAATGCAATAATTCGGATACTGTCACCCACTAGTAGTAGTATTCGCTAATCGAAATTTCATGCATTCGAATGCAATAATTCGGATACTGTCACTCACTAGTAGTAGTATTCGCTAATCGAAATCTCATGCATTCGAATGCAAGTTCTCGGATACTGTCACTCACTAGTAGTAGTGTTCGCTAATCGAAATTTCATGCATTCGAATGCAAGTTCTCGGACACTATCACTCACTAGTAGTAGTTTTCGCTAATCGAAATTTCATGCATTTGAATGCAAGTTCTCGGATACTGTCACTCACTAGTAGTAGTATTCGCTAACCGAAATTTCATGCATTCGAATGCAAGTTCTTGGATACTGTCACTCACTAGTAGTAGTATTCGCTAATCGAAATCTCATGCATTCGAATGCAAGTTCTCGGATACTGTCACACACTAGTAGTAGTATTCGCTAATCGAAATCTCATGCATTCGAATGCAAGTTCTCGGATACTGTCACTCACTAGTCGTAGTATTCGCTAATCGAAATCTCATGCATTCGAATGCAAGTTTTCGGATACTGTCACTCACTAGTAGTAGTATTCGCTAATCGAAATTTCATGCATTCGAATGCAATAATTCGGATACTGTCACTCACTAGTAGTAGTATTCGCTAATCGAAATTTCATGCATTCGAATGCAATAATTCGGATACTGTCACTCACTAGTAGTAGTATTCGCTAATCGAAATCTCATGCATTCGAATGCAGGTTCTCGCATACTGTCACTCACTAGTAGTAGTATTCGCTAATCGAAATTTCATGCATTCGAATGCAAGTTCTCGGACACTATCACTCACTAGTAGTAGTTTTCGCTAATCGAAATTTCATGCATTTGAATGCAAGTTCTCGGATACTGTCACTCACTAGTAGTAGTATTCGCTAATCGAAATTTCATGCATTCGAATGCAAGTTCTTGGATACTGTCACTCACTAGTAGTAGTATTCGCTAATCGAAATCTCATGCATTCGAATGCAAGTTCTCGGATACTGTCACTCACTAGTAGTAGTATTCGCTAATCGAAATCTCATGCATTCGAATGCAAGTTTTCGGATACTGTCACTCACTAGTCGTAGTATTCGCTAATCGAAATCTCATGCATTCGAATGCAAGTTCTCGGATACTGTCACTCACTAGTAGTAGTATTCGCTAATCGAAATTTCATGCATTCGAATGCAATAATTCGGATACTGTCACTCACTAGTAGTAGTATTCGCTAATCGAAATTTCATGCATTCGAATGCAATAATTCGGATACTGTCACTCACTAGTAGTAGTATTCGCTAATCGAAATCTCATGCATTCGAATGCAAGTTCTCGGATACTGTCACTCACTAGTAGTAGTATGCGCTAATCGATATCTCATGCATTCGAATGCAAGTTCTCGGATACTGTCACTCACTAGTAGTAGTATTCGCAAATCGAAATCTCTTGCATTCGAATGCAAGTTCTCGGATACTGTCACTCACTAGTAGTAGTATTCGCTAATCGAAATCTCTTGCATTCGAATGCAATAATTCGGAAACTGTCACTCACTAGTAGTAGTATTCGCTAATCGAAATCTCTTGCATTCGAATGCAAGTTCTCGGATACTGTCACTCACTAGTAGTAGTATTCGCTAATCGAAATCTCTTGCATTCGAATGCAATAATTCGGATACTGTCACTCACTAGTAGTAGTATTCGCTAATCGAAATTTCATGCACTTCGAATGCAAGTTCTCGGATACTGTCACTCACTAGTAGTAGTATTCGCTAATCGAAATCTCATGCATTTGAATGCAAGTTCTCGGATACTGTCACTCACTAGTAGTAGTATTCGCTAATCGAAATTTCATGCATTCGAATGCAATAATTCGGATACTGTCACTCACTAGTAGTAGTATTCGCTAATCGAAATCTCATGCATTCGAATGCAATAATTCGGATACTGTCACTCACTAGTAGTAGTATTCGCTAATTGAAATTTCATGCATTCGAATGCAAGTTCTCGGATACTGTCACTCACTAGTAGTAGTATTCGCTAATCGAAATTTCATGCATTCGAATGCAATATTTCGGATACTGTCACTCGCTAGTAGTAGTATTCGCTAATCGAAATCTCTTGCATTCGAATGCAAGTTCTCGGATACTGTCACTCACTAGTAGCAGTATTCGCTAATCGAAATCTCATGCATTCGAATGCAAGTTCTCGGATACTGTCACTCACTAGTAGTAGTATTCGCAAATCGAAATTTCATGCATTCGAATGCAAGTTCTCGGATACTGTCACTCACTAGTAGTAGTATTCGCTAATCGAAATTTCATGCATTCGAATGCAAGTTCTCGGATACTGTCACTCACTAGTAGTGGTATTCGCTAATCGAAATTTCATGCACTCGAATGCAATAATTCGGATACTGTCACTCATTAGTAGTAGTATTCGCTAATCGAAATCTCATGCTTTCGAATGCAAGTTCTCGGATACTGTCACTCACTAGTAGTAGTATTCGCTAATCGAAATCTCTTGCATTCGAATGCAATAATTCGGATACTGTCACTCACTAGTAGTAGTATTCGCTAATCGAAATTTCATGCACTCGAATGCAATAATTCGGATACTGTCACTCATTAGTAGTAGTATTCGCTAATCGAAATCTGTTGCATTCGAATGCATGTTCTCGGATACTGTCACTCACTAGTAGTAGTATTCGCTAATCGAAATCTCTTGCATTCGAATGCAATAATTCGGATACTGTCACTCACTAGTAGTAGTATTCGCTAATCGAAATTTCATGCACTTCGAATGCAAGTTCTCGGATACTGTCACTCACTAGTAGTAGTATTCGCTAATCGAAATCTCATGCATTTGAATGCAAGTTCCCGGATACTGTCACTCACTAGTAGTAGTATTCGCTATTCGAAATTTCATGCATTCGAATGCAATAATTCGGATACTGTCACTCACTAGTAGTAGTATTCGCTAATCGAAATCTCATGCATTCGAATGCAAGTTCTCGGATACTGTCACTCACTAGTAGTAGTATTCGCTAATCGAAATCTCATGCATTCGAATGCTATAATTCGGATACTGTCACTCACTAGTAGTAGTATTCGCTAATCGAAATTTCATGCATTCGAATGCAATAATTCGGATACTGTCACTCACTAGTAGTAGTATTCGCTAATCGAGATCTCATGCATTCGAATGCAATAATTCGGATACTGTCACCCACTAGTAGTAGTATTCGCTAATCGAAATTTCATGCATTCGAATGCAATAATTCGGATCTGTCACTCACTAGTAGTAGTATTCGCTAATCGAAATCTCATGCATTCGAATGCAAGTTCTCGGATACTGTCACTCACTAGTAGTAGTGTTCGCTAATCGAAATTTCATGCATTCGAATGCAAGTTCTCGGACACTATCACTCACTAGTAGTAGTTTTCGCTAATCGAAATTTCATGCATTTGAATGCAAGTTCTCGGATACTGTCACTCACTAGTAGTAGTATTCGCTAACCGAAATTTCATGCATTCGAATGCAAGTTCTTGGATACTGTCACTCACTAGTAGTAGTATTCGCTAATCGAAATCTCATGCATTCGAATGCAAGTTCTCGGATACTGTCACTCACTAGTAGTAGTATTCGCTAATCTAAATCTCATGCATTCGAATGCAAGTTCTCGGATACTGTCACTCACTAGTCGTAGTATTCGCTAATCGAAATCTCATGCATTCGAATGCAAGTTTTCGGATACTGTCACTCACTAGTAGTAGTATTCGCTAATCGAAATTTCATGCATTCGAATGCAATAATTCGGATACTGTCACTCACTAGTAGTAGTATTCGCTAATCGAAATTTCATGCATTCGAATGCAATAATTCGGATACTGTCACTCACTAGTAGTAGTATTCGCTAATCGAAGTTTCATGCATTCGAATGCAAGTTCTCGGATACTGTCACTCACTAGTAGTAGTATCCGCTAATCGAAATTTCATGGATTCGAATGCAATAATTCGGATACTGTCTCTCACTAGTAGTAGTATTCGCTAATCGAAATTTCATGCATTCGAATGCAATAATTCGGATACTGTCACTCACTAGTAGTAGTATTCGCTAATTGAAATTTCATGCATTCGAATGCAAGTTCTTGGATACTGTCAGTCACTAGTAGTAGTATTCGCTAATCGAAATCTCATGCATTCGAATGCAAGTTCTCGGATACTGTCACTCACTAGTAGTAGTATCCGCTAATCGAAATTTCATGCATTCGAATGCAATTATTCGGATACTGTCACTCACTAGTAGTAGTATTCGCTAATCGAAATTTCATGCATTCGGATGCAATAATTCGTATACTGTCACTCACTAGCAGTAGTATTCGCTAATCGAAATCTCATGCATTCGAATGCAAGTTCTCGGATACTGTCACTCACTAGTAGCAGTATTCGCTAATCAAAATTTCATGCATTCGAATGCAATAATTCGGATACTGTCACTCGCTAGTAGTAGTATTCGCTAATCGAAATCTCTTGCATTCGAATGCAAGTTCTCGGATACTGTCACTCACTAGTAGTAGTATTCGCTAATCGAAATCTCATGCATGCGAATGCAAGTTCTCGGATACTGTCACTCACTAGTAGTAGTATTCACAAATCGAAATTTCATGCATTCGAGTGCAAGTTCTCGGTTACTGTCACTCACTAGTAGTAGTATTCGCTAATTGAAATTTCATGCATTCGAATGCAAGTTCTCGGATACTGTCACTCACTAGTAGTAGTATTCGCTAATCGAAATTTCATGCATTCGAATGCATTAATTCGGATACTGTCACTCATTAGTAGTAGTATTCGCTAATCGTAATCTCATGCTTTCGAATGCAAGTTCTCGCATACTGGCACTCACAAGTAGTAGTATTCCCTAATCGAAATCTCTTGCATTCGAATGCAATAACTCGGATACTGTCACTCTCTAGTAGTAGTATTCGCTAATCGAAATCTCATGCATTCAAATGCAAGTTCTCGGATACTGTCACTCTCTAGTAGTAGTATTCGCAAATCGAAATCTCTTGCATTCGAATGCAAGTTCTCGGATACTGTCACTCACTAGTAGTAGTATTCGCTAATCGAAATCTCATGCATTCGACTGCAAGTTCTGGGATACTGTCACTCACTAGTAGTAGTATTCGCTAATCGAAATTTCATGCATTCGAATGCAATAATTCGGATACTGTCACTCACTAGTAGTAGTATTCGCTAATCGAGATCTCATGCATTCGAATGCAATAATTCGGATACTGTCACCCACTAGTAGTAGTATTCGCTAATCGAAATTTCATGCATTCGAATGCAATAATTCGGATACTGTCACTCACTAGTAGTAGTATTCGCTAATCGAAATCTCATGCATTCGAATGCAAGTTCTCGGATACTGTCACTCACTAGTAGTAGTGTTCGCTAATCGAAATTTCATGCATTCGAATGCAAGTTCTCGGACACTATCACTCACTAGTAGTAGTTTTCGCTAATCGAAATTTCATGCATTTGAATGCAAGTTCTCGGATACTGTCACTCACTAGTAGTAGTATTCGCTAACCGAAATTTCATGCATTCGAATGCAAGTTCTTGGATACTGTCACTCACTAGTAGTAGTATTCGCTAATCGAAATCTCATGCATTCGAATGCAAGTTCTCGGATACTGTCACTCACTAGTAGTAGTATTCGCTAATCGAAATCTCATGCATTCGAATGCAAGTTCTCGGATACTGTCACTCACTAGTCGTAGTATTCGCTAATCGAAATCTCATGCATTCGAATGCAATAATTCGGATACTGTCACTCACTAGTAGTAGTATTCGCTAATCGAAATTTCATGCATTCGAATGCAATAATTCGGATACTGTCACTCACTAGTAGTAGTATTCCATAATCGAAGTTTCATGCATTCGAATGCAAGTTCTCGGATACTGTCACTCACTAGTAGTAGTATCCGCTAATCGAAATTTCATGGATTCGAATGCAATAATTCGGATACTGTCTCTCACTAGTAGTAGTATTCGCTAATCGAAATTTCATGCATTCGAATGCAATAATTCGGATACTGTCACTCACTAGTAGTAGTATTCGCTAATTGAAATTTCATGCATTCGAATGCAAGTTCTTGGATACTGTCAGTCACTAGTAGTAGTATTCGCTAATCGAGATCTCATGCATTCGAATGCAAGTTCTCGGATACTGTCACTCACTAGTAGTAGTATCCGCTAATCGACATTTCATGCATTCGAATGCAATTATTCGGATACTGTCACTCACTAGTAGTAGTATTCGCTAATCGAAATTTCATGCATTCGGATGCAATAATTCGTATACTGTCACTCACTAGCAGTAGTATTCGCTAATCGAAATCTCATGCATTCGAATGCAAGTTCTCGGATACTGTCACTCACTAGTAGCAGTATTCGCTAATCGAAATTTCATGCATTCGAATGCATTAATTCGGATACTGTCACTCATTAGTAGTAGTATTCGCTAATCGAAATCTCATGCATGCGAATGCAAGTTCTCGGATACTGTCACTCACTAGTAGTAGTATTCACAAATCGAAATTTCATGCATTCGAGTGCAAGTTCTCGGATACTGTCACTCACTAGTAGTAGTATTCGCTAATTGAAATTTCATGCATTCGAATGCAAGTTCTCGGATACTGTCACTCACTAGTAGTAGTATTCGCTAATCGAAATTTCATGCATTCGAATGCATTAATTCGGATACTGTCACTCATTAGTAGTAGTATTCGCTAATCGTAATCTCATGCTTTCGAATGCAAGTTCTCGGATACTGGCACTCACTAGTAGTAGTATTCCCTAATCGAAATCTCTTGCATTCGAATGCAATAATTCGGATACTGTCACTCACTAGTAGTAGTATTCGCTAATCGAAATCTCATGCATTCGATTGCAAGTTCTCGGATACTGTCACTCTCTAGTAGTAGTATTCGCAAATCGAAATCTCTTGCATTCGAATGCAAGTTCTCGGATACTGTCACTCACTAGTAGTAGTATTCGCTAATCGACATCTCATGCATTCGACTGCAAGTTCTGGGATACTGTCACTCACTAGTAGTAGTATTCGCTAATCGAAATCTCATGCATGCGAATGCAAGTTCTCGGATACTGTCACTCACTAGTAGTAGTATTCGCAAATCGAAATTTCATGCATTCGAATGCAAGTTCTCGGATACTGTCACTCGCTAGTAGTAGTATTCGCTAACTGAAATTTCATGCATTCGAATGCAAGTTCTCGGATACTGTCACTCACTTGTAGTAGTATTCGCTAATCGAAATTTCATGCATTCGAATGCAATAATTCGGATACTGTCACTCATTAGTAGTAGTATTCGCTAATCGAAATCTCATGCTTTCGAATGCAAGTTCTCGGATACTGGCACTCACTAGTAGTAGTATTCGCTAATCGAAATCTCTTGCATTCGAATGCAATAATTCGGATACTGTCACTCACTAGTAGTAGTATTCGCTAATCGAAATCTCATGCATTCGAATGCAAGTTCTCGGATACTGTCACTCACTAGTAGTAGTATTCGCAAATCGAAATCTCTTGCATTCGAATGCAAGTTCTCGGATACTGTCACTCACTAGTAGTAGTATTCGCTAATCGAAATCTCTTGCATTCGAATGCAATAATTCGGATACTGTCACTCACTAGTAGTAGTATTCGCTAATCGAAATCTCATGCATTCGACTGCAAGTTCTGGGATACTGTCACTCACTAGCAGTAGTATTCGCTAATCGAAATCTCTTGCATTCGAATGCAATAATTTGGAAACTGTAACTCACTAGTAGTAGTATTCGCTAATCGAAATCTGTTGCATTCGAATGCATGTTCTCGGATACTGTCACTCACTAGTAGTAGTATTCGCTAATCGAAATCTCTTGCATTCGAATGCAATAATTCGGATACTGTCACTCACTAGTAGTAGTATTCGCTAATCGAAATTTCATACATTCGAATGCAATAATTCGGATACTGTCACTCACTAGTAGTAGTATTCGCTAATCGAAATCTCATGCATTCGAATGCAAGTTCTCGGATACTGTCACTCACTAGTAGTAGTATTCGCTAATCGAAATCTCATGCATTCGAATGCTATAATTCGGATACTGTCACTCACTAGTAGTAGTATTCGCTAACCGAAATTTCATGCATTCGAATGCAATAATTCGGATACTGTCACTCACTAGTAGTATTATTCGCTAATCGAGATCTCATGCATTCGAATGCAATAATTCGGATACTGTCACTCACTAGTAGTAGTATTCGCTAATCGAAATTTCATACATTCGAATGCAATAATTCGGATACTGTCACTCACTAGTAGTAGTATTCGCTAATCGAAATCTCATGCATTCGAATGCAAGTTCTCGGATACTGTCACTCACTAGTAGTAGTATTCGCTAATCGAAATCTCATGCATTCGAATGCTATAATTCGGATACTGTCACTCACTAGTAGTAGTATTCGCTAACCGAAATTTCATGCATTCGAATGCAATAATTCGGATACTGTCACTCACTAGTAGTAGTATTCGCTAATCGAAATCTCATGCATTCGACTGCAAGTTCTGGGATACTGTCACTCACTAGTAGTAGTATTCGCTAATCGAAATCTCTTGCATTCGAATGCAATAATTTGGAAACTGTCACTCACTAGTAGTAGTATTCGCTAATCGAAATCTGTTGCATTCGAATGCATGTTCTCGGACACTATCACTCACTAGTAGTAGTTTTCGCTAATCGAAATTTCATGCATTTGAATGCAAGTTCTCGGATACTGTCACTCACTAGTAGTAGTATTCGCTAATCGAAATTTCATGCATTCGAATGCAAGTTCTTGAATACTGTCACTCACTAGTAGTAGTATTCGCTAATCGAAATCTCATGCATTCGAATGCAAGTTCTCGGATACTGTCACTCACTAGTCGTAGTATTCGCTAATCGAAATCTCATGCATTCGAATGCAAGTTCTCGATACTGTCACTCACTAGTAGTAGTATTCGCTAATCGAAATTTCATGCATTCGAATGCAATAATTCGGATACTGTCACTCACTAGTAGTGGTATTCGCTAATCGAAATTTCATGCATTCGAATGCAATACTTCGGATACTGTCACTCACTAGTAGTAGTATTCGCTAATCGAAGGTTCATGCATTCGAATGCAAGTTCTCGGATACTGTCACTCACTAGTAGTAGTATCCGCTAATCGAAATTTCATGCATTCGAATGCAATAATTCGGATACTGTCTCTCACTAGTAGTAGTATTCGCTAATCGAAATTTCATGCATTCGAATGCAATAATTTGAATACTGTCACTCACTAGTGGTAGTATTCGCTAATCGAAATTTCATGCATTCGAATGCAATAATTCGGATACTGTCACTCACTAGTAGTAGTATTCGCTTATTGAAATTTCATGCATCCGAATGCAAGTTCTCGGATACTGTCACTCACTAGTAGTAGTATTCGCTAATCGAAATCTCATGCATTCGAATGCAAGTTCTCGGATACTGTCACTCACTAGTAGTAGTATTCGCTAATCGCAATCTCATGCATTCGAATGCAATAATTCGGATACTGTCACTCACTAGTAGTAGTATCCGCTAATCGAAATTTCATGCATTCGAATGTAATTATTCGGATACTGTCACTCACTAGTAGTAGTATTCGCTAATGGAAATTTCATGCATTCGGATGCAATAATTCGTATACTGTCACTCACTAGTAGAAGTATTCGCTAATCGAAATCTCATGCATTCGAATGCATGTTCTCGGATACTGTCACTCACTAGTAGTAGTATTCGCTAATCGAAATTTCATGCATTCGAATGCAATAATTCGGATACTGTCACTCGCTAGTAGTAGTATTCGCTAATCGAAATCTCTTGCATTCGAATGCAAGTTCTCGGATACTGTCACTCACTAGTAGTAGTATTCGCTAATCGAAATCTCATGCATGCGAATGCAAGTTCTCGGATACTGTCACTCACTAGTAGTAGTATTCGCAAATCGAAATTTCATGCATTCGAATGCAAGTTCTCGGATACTGTCACTCACTAGTATTAGTATTCGCTAATTGAAATTTCATGCATTCGAATGCAATAATTCGGATACTGTCACTCATTAGTAGTAGTATTCGCTAATCGAAATCTCATGCTTTCGAATGCAAGTTCTCGGATACTGGCACTCACTAGTAGTAGTATTCGCTAATCGAAATCTCTTGCATTCGAATGCAATAATTCGGATACTGTCACTCACTTGTAGTAGTATTCGCTAATCGAAATCTCATGCATTCGAATGCAAGTTCTCGGATACTGTCACTCACTAGTAGTAGTATTCGCAAATCGAAATCTCTTGCATTCGAATGCAAGTTCTCGGATACTGTCACTCACTAGTAGTAGTATTCGCTAATCGAAATCTCATGCATTCGACTGCAAGTTCTGGGATACTGTCACTCTCTAGTAGTAGTATTCGCTAATCGAAATCTCTTGCATTCGAATGGAATAATTCGGAAACTGTCACTCACTAGTAGTAGTATTCGCTAATCGAAATCTCTTGCATTCGAATGCAAGTTCTCGTATACTGTCACTCACTAGTAGTAGTATTTGCTAATCGAAATCTCTTGCATTCGAATGCAATAATTCGGAAACTGTCACTCACTAGTAGTAGTATTCGCTAATCGAAATCTCTTGCATTCGAATGCAAGTTCTCGGATACTGTCACTCACTAGTAGTAGTATTCGCTAATCGAAATCTCTTGCATTCGAATGCAATAATTCGGATACTGTCACTCACTAGTAGTAGTATTCGCTAATCGAAATTTCATGCACTTCGAATGCAAGTTCTCGGATACTGTGACTTACTAGTAGTAGTATTCGCTAATCGAAATCTCATGCATTCGAATGCAAGTTCTCGGATACTGTCACTCACTAGTAGTAGTATCCGCTAATCGAAATTTCATGCATTCGAATGCAATAATTCGTATACTGTCACTCACTAGTAGTAGTATTCGCTAATCGAAATCTCATGCATTCGAATGCAAGTTCTCGGATACTGTCACTCACTAGTAGTAGTATTCGCTAGTCGAAATTTCATGCATTCGAATGCAATAATTTGGATACTGTCACTCACTAGTAGTAGTATTCGCTAATTGAAATTTCATGCATTCGAATGCAAGTTCTCGGATACTGTCACTCACTAGTAGTAGTATTCGCTAATCGAAACCTCATGCATTCGAATGCAAGTTCTCGGATACTGTCACTCACTAGTAGTAGTATCCGCTAATCGAAATTTCATGCACTCGAATGCAATTATTCGGATACTGTCACTCACTAGTAGTAGTATTCGCTAATCGAAATTTCATGCATTCGAATTCAATAATTCGGATACTGTCACTCACTAGTAGTAGTATTCGCTAATCGAAATCTCATGCATTCGAATGCAAGTTCTCGGATACTGTCACTCACTAGTAGTAGTATTCGCTAATCGAAATTTCATGCATTCGAATGCAATAATTCGGATACTGTCACTCACTAGTAGTAGAATTCGCTAATCGAAATTTCATGCATTCGAATGCAATAATTCGTATACTGTCACTCACTAGTAGTAGTATTCGCTAATCGAAATCTCATGCATTCGAATGCAATAATTCGGATACTGTCACTCATCAGTAGTAGTATTCGCTAATCGAAATTTCATGCATTCGAATGCAAGTTCTCGGATACTGTCACTCATTAGTAGTAGTATTCGCTAATCGAAATCTCATGCATTCGAATGCAAGTTCTCGGATACTGTCACTCACTAGTAGTAGTATTCGCTAATCGAAATTTCATGCATTCGAATGCAATAATTCGGATACTGTCACTCGCTAGTAGTAGTATTCGCTAATCGAAATCTCTTGCATTCGAATGCAAGTTCTCGGATACTGTCACTCACTAGTAGTAGTATTCGCTAATCGCAATCTCATGCATTCGAATGCAATAATTCGGATACTGTCACTCACTAGTAGTAGTATCCGCTAATCGAAATTTCATGCATTCGAATGTAATTATTCGGATACTGTCACTCACTAGTAGTAGTATTCGCTAATGGAAATTTCATGCATTCGGATGCAATAATTCGTATACTGTCACTCACTAGTAGAAGTATTCGCTAATCGAAATCTCATGCATTCGAATGCATGTTCTCGGATACTGTCACTCACTAGTAGTAGTATTCGCTAATCGAAATTTCATGCATTCGAATGCAATAATTCGGATACTGTCACTCGCTAGTAGTAGTATTCGCTAATCGAAATCTCTTGCATTCGAATGCAAGTTCTCGGATACTGTCACTCACTAGTAGTAGTATTCGCTAATCGAAATCTCATGCATGCGAATGCAAGTTCTCGGATACTGTCACTCACTAGTAGTAGTATTCGCAAATCGAAATTTCATGCATTCGAATGCAAGTTCTCGGATACTGTCACTCACTAGTATTAGTATTCGCTAATTGAAATTTCATGCATTCGAATGCAATAATTCGGATACTGTCACTCATTAGTAGTAGTATTCGCTAATCGAAATCTCATGCTTTCGAATGCAAGTTCTCGGATACTGGCACTCACTAGTAGTAGTATTCGCTAATCGAAATCTCTTGCATTCGAATGCAATAATTCGGATACTGTCACTCACTTGTAGTAGTATTCGCTAATCGAAATCTCATGCATTCGAATGCAAGTTCTCGGATACTGTCACTCACTAGTAGTAGTATTCGCAAATCGAAATCTCTTGCATTCGAATGCAAGTTCTCGGATACTGTCACTCACTAGTAGTAGTATTCGCTAATCGAAATCTCATGCATTCGACTGCAAGTTCTGGGATACTGTCACTCTCTAGTAGTAGTATTCGCTAATCGAAATCTCTTGCATTCGAATGGAATAATTCGGAAACTGTCACTCACTAGTAATAGTATTCGCTAATCGAAATCTCTTGCATTCGAATGCAAGTTCTCGTATACTGTCACTCACTAGTAGTAGTATTTGCTAATCGAAATCTCTTGCATTCGAATGCAATAAATCGGAAACTGTCACTCACTAGTAGTAGTATTCGCTAATCGAAATCTCTTGCATTCGAATGCAAGTTCTCGGATACTGTCACTCACTAGTAGTAGTATTCGCTAATCGAAATCTCTTGCATTCGAATGCAATAATTCGGATACTGTCACTCACTAGTAGTAGTATTCGCTAATCGAAATTTCATGCACTTCGAATGCAAGTTCTCGGATACTGTGACTTACTAGTAGTAGTATTCGCTAATCGAAATCTCATGCATTCGAATGCAAGTTCTCGGATACTGTCACTCACTAGTAGTAGTATCCGCTAATCGAAATTTCATGCATTCGAATGCAATAATTCGTATACTGTCACTCACTAGTAGTAGTATTCGCTAATCGAAATCTCATGCATTCGAATGCAAGTTCTCGGATACTGTCACTCACTAGTAGTAGTATTCGCTAGTCGAAATTTCATGCATTCGAATGCAATAATTCGGATACTGTCACTCACTAGTAGTAGTATTCGCTAATTGAAATTTCATGCATTCGAATGCAAGTTCTCGGATACTGTCACTCACTAGTAGTAGTATTCGCTAATCGAAACCTCATGCATTCGAATGCAAGTTCTCGGATACTGTCACTCACTAGTAGTAGTATCCGCTAATCGAAATTTCATGCACTCGAATGCAATTATTCGGATACTGTCACTCACTAGTAGTAGTATTCGCTAATCGAAATTTCATGCATTCGAATGCAATAATTCGGATACTGTCACTCACTAGTAGTAGTATTCGCTAATCGAAATCTCATGCATTCGAATGCAAGTTCTCGGATACTGTCACTCACTAGTAGTAGTATTCGCTAATCGAAATTTCATGCATTCGAATGCAATAATTCGGATACTGTCACTCACTAGTAGTAGAATTCGCTAATCGAAATTTCATGCATTCGAATGCAATAATTCGTATACTGTCACTCACTAGTAGTAGTATTCGCTAATCGAAATCTCATGCATTCGAATGCAATAATTCGGATACTGTCACTCACCAGTAGTAGTATTCGCTAATCGAAATTTCATGCATTCGAATGCAAGTTCTCGGATACTGTCACTCATTAGTAGTAGTATTCGCTAATCGAAATCTCATGCATTCGAATGCAAGTTCTCGGATACTGTCACTCACTAGTAGTAGTATTCGCTAATCGAAATTTCATGCATTCGAATGCAATAATTCGGATACTGTCACTCGCTAGTAGTAGTATTCGCTAATTTAAATCTCTTGCATTCGAATGCAAGTTCTCGGATACTGTCACTCACTAGTAGTAGTATTCGCTAATCGACATCTCATGCATGCGAATGCAAGTTCTCGGATACTGTCACTCACTAGTAGTAGTATTCGCAAATCGAAATTTCATGCATTCGAATGCAAGTTCTCGGATACTGTCACTCACTAGTAGTAGTATTCGCTAATCGAAATTTCATGCATTCGAATGCAAGTTTTCGGATACTGTCACTCACTAGTAGTAGTATTCGCTAATCGAAATTTCATGCATTCGAATGCAATAATTCGGATACTGTCACTCATTAGTAGTAGTATTCGCTAATCGAAATCTCATGCTTTCGAATGCAAGTTCTCGGATACTGTCACTCACTAGTAGTAGTATTCGCTAATCGAAATCTCTTGCATTCGAATGCAATAATTCGGATACTTTCACTCACTAGTAGTAGTATTCGCTAATCGAAATCTCATGCATTCGAATGCAAGTTCTCGGATACTGTCACTCACTAGTAGTAGTATGCGCTAATCGATATCTCATGCATTCGAATGCAAGTTCTCGGATACTGTCACTCACTAGTAGTAGTATTCGCAAATCGAAATCTCTTGCATTCGAATGCAAGTTCTCGGATACTGTCACTCACTAGTAGTAGTATTCGCTAATCGAAATCTCTTGCATTCGAATGCAATAATTCGGAAACTGTCACTCACTAGTAGTAGTATTCGCTAATCGAAATCTCTTGCATTCGAATGCAAGTTCTCGGATACTGTCACCCACTAGTAGTAGTATTCGCTAATCGAAATCTCTTGCATTCGAATGCAATAATTCGGATACTGTCACTCACTAGTAGTAGTATTCGCTAATCAAAATTTCATGCACTTCGAATGCAAGTTCTCGGATACTGTCACTCACTAGTAGTAGTATTCGCTAATCGAAATCTCATGCATTTGAATGCAAGTTCTCGGATACTGTCACTCACTAGTAGTAGTATTCGCTAATCGAAATTTCATGCATTCGAATGCAATAATTCGGATACTGTCACTCACTAGTAGTAGTATTCGCTAATCGAAATCTCATGCATTCGAATGCAAGCTCTCGGATACGGTCACTCACTAGTAGTAGTATTCGCTAATCGAAATTTCAAGCATTCGAATGCAATAATTCGTATACTGTCACTCACTAGTAATAGTATTCGCTAATCGAAATTTAATGCATTCGAATGCAATAATTCGGATACTGTCACTCACTAGTAGTAGTATTCGCTAATCGAAATCTCATGCATTCGAATGCAATAATTCGGATACTGTGACTCACTAGTAGTAGAATTCGCTAATCGAAATTTCATGCATTCGAATGCAATAATTCGGATACTGTAACTCAGTAGTAGTATTCGCTAATCGAAATCTCATGCTTTCGAATGCAAGTTCTCGGATACTGTCACTCACTAGTAGTAGTATTCGCTAATCGAAATCTCTTGCATTCGAATGCAATAATTCGGATACTTTCACTCACTAGTATTCGCTAATCGAAATCTCATGCATTCGAATGCAAGTTCTCGGATACTGTCACTCACTAGTAGTAGTATTCGCAAATCGAAATCTCTTGCATTCGAATGCAAGTTCTCGGATACTGTCACTCACTAGTAGTAGTATTCGCTAATCGAAATCTCTTGCATTCGAATGCAATAATTCGGAAACTGTCACTCACTAGTAGTAGTATTCGCTAATCGAAATCTCTTGCATTCGAATGCAAGTTCTCGGATACTGTCACTCACTAGTAGTAGTATTCGCTAATCGAAATCTCTTGCATTCGAATGCAATAATTCGGATACTATCACCCACTAGTAGTAGTATTCGCTAATCGAAATTTCATGCACTTCGAATGCAAGTTCTCGGATACTGTCACTCACTAGTAGTAGTATTCGCTAATCGAAATTTCATGCATTCGAATGCAATAATTCCGATACTGTCACTCACTAGTAGTAGTATTCGCTAATCGAAATCTCATGCATTCGAATGCAACTTCGGATACTGTCACTCACTAGTAGTAGTATTCGCAAATCGAAATCTCTTGCATTCGAATGCAAGTTCTCGGATACTGTCACTCACTAGTAGTAGTATTCGCTAATCGAAATCTCTTGCATTCGAATGCAATAATTCGGAAACTGTCACTCACTAGTAGTAGTATTCGCTAATCGAAATCTATTGCATTCGAATGCAAGTTCTCGGATACTGTCACTCACTAGTAGTAGTATTCGCTAATCGAAATCTCTTGCATTCGAATGCAATAATTCGGATACTGTCACTCACTAGTAGTAGTATTCGCTAATCGAAATTTCATGCACTTCGAATGCAAGTTCTCGGATACTGTTACTCACTAGTAGTGGTATTCGCTAATCGAAATCTCATGCATTTGAATGCAAGTTCTCGGATACTGTCACTCACTAGTAGTAGTATTCGCTAATCGAAATTTCATGCATTCGAATGCAATAATTCGGATACTGGTACTCACTAGTAGTAGTATTCGCTAATCGAAATCTCATGCATTCGAATGCAAGTTCTCGGATACTGTCACTCACTAGTAGTAGTATTCGCTAATCGAAATCTCATGCATTCGAATGCAATAATTCGGATACTGTCACTCACTCGTAGTAGTATTCGCTAATCGAAATCTCATGCATTCGAATGCAAGCTCTCGGATACTGTCACTCACTAGTAGTAGTATTCGCTAATCGAAATTTCATGCATTCGAATGCAATAATTCGGATACTGTCACTCACTAGTAGTAGTATTCGCTAATCGAAATTTAATGCATTCGAGTGCAATAATACGGATACTGTCACTCACTAGTAGTAGTATTCGCTAATCGAAATCTCATGCATTCGAATGCAATAATTCGAATACTGTGACTCACTAGTAGTAGTATTCGCTAATCGAAATTTCATGCATTCGAATGCAATAATTCGGATACTGTCACTCATTAGTAGTAGTATTCGCTAATCGAAATCTCATGCATTCGAATGCAGTTATTCGGATACTGTCACTCACTAGTAGTAGTATTCGCTAATCGAAATTTCATGCATTCGAATGCAATAATTCGGATACGGTCACTCGCTAGTAGTAGTATTCGATAATCGAAATCTCTTGCATTCGAATGCAAATTCTCGGATACTGTCACTCACTAGTAGTAGTATTCGCTAATCGAAATCTCATGCATTCGAATGCAAGTTCTCGGATACTGTCACTCACTAGTAGTAGTATTCGCTAATCGAAATTTCATGCATTCGAATGCAATAATTCGGATACTGTCACTCACTAGTAGTAGTATTCGCTAATCGAAATTTCATGCATTCGAATGCAATAATTCGGATACTGTCACTCACTAGTAGTAGTATTCGCTAATCGAAATCTCATGCATTCGAATGCAATAATTCGGATACTGTCACTCACTAGTAGTAGTATTCGCTAATCGAAATTTCATGCATTCGAATGCAAGTTCTCGGATACTGTCACTCATTAGTAGTAGTATTCGCTAATCGAAATCTCATGCATTCGAATGCAAGTTCTCGGATACTGTCACTCACTAGTAGTAGTATCCGCTAATCGAAATTTCATGCATTCGAATGCAATAATTCGTATACTGTCACTCACTAGTAGTAGTATTCGCTAATCGAAATCTCATGCATTCGAATGCAAGTTCTCGGATACTGTCACTCACTAGTAGTAGTATTCGCTAGTCGAAATTTCATGCATTCGAATGCAATAATTCGGATACTGTCACTCACTAGTAGTAGTATTCGCTAATTGAAATTTCATGCATTCGAATGCAAGTTCTCGGATACTGTCACTCACTAGTAGTAGTATTCGCTAATCGAAACCTCATGCATTCGAATGCAAGTTCTCGGATACTGTCACTCACTAGTAGTAGTATCCGCTAATCGAAATTTCATGCACTCGAATGCAATTATTCGGATACTGTCACTCACTAGTAGTAGTATTCGCTAATCGAAATTTCATGCATTCGAATGCAATAATTCGGATACTGTCACTCACTAGTAGTAGTATTCGCTAATCGAAATCTCATGCATTCGAATGCAAGTTCTCGGATACTGTCACTCACTAGTAGTAGTATTCGCTAATCGAAATTTCATGCATTCGAATGCAATAATTCGGATACTGTCACTCACTAGTAGTAGAATTCGCTAATCGAAATTTCATGCATTCGAATGCAATAATTCGTATACTGTCACTCACTAGTAGTAGTATTCGCTAATCGAAATCTCATGCATTCGAATGCAATAATTCGGATACTGTCACTCACCAGTAGTAGTATTCGCTAATCGAAATTTCATGCATTCGAATGCAAGTTCTCGGATACTGTCACTCATTAGTAGTAGTATTCGCTAATCGAAATCTCATGCATTCGAATGCAAGTTCTCGGATACTGTCACTCACTAGTAGTAGTATTCGCTAATCGAAATTTCATGCATTCGAATGCAATAATTCGGATACTGTCACTCGCTAGTAGTAGTATTCGCTAATTTAAATCTCTTGCATTCGAATGCAAGTTCTCGGATACTGTCACTCACTAGTAGTAGTATTCGCTAATCGACATCTCATGCATGCGAATGCAAGTTCTCGGATACTGTCACTCACTAGTAGTAGTATTCGCAAATCGAAATTTCATGCATTCGAATGCAAGTTCTCGGATACTGTCACTCACTAGTAGTAGTATTCGCTAATCGAAATTTCATGCATTCGAATGCAAGTTTTCGGATACTGTCACTCACTAGTAGTAGTATTCGCTAATCGAAATTTCATGCATTCGAATGAAATAATTCGGATACTGTCACTCATTAGTAGTAGTATTCGCTAATCGAAATCTCATGCTTTCGAATGCAAGTTCTCGGATACTGTCACTCACTAGTAGTAGTATTCGCTAATCGAAATCTCTTGCATTCGAATGCAATAATTCGGATACTTTCACTCACTAGTAGTAGTATTCGCTAATCGAAATCTCATGCATTCGAATGCAAGTTCTCGGATACTGTCACTCACTAGTAGTAGTATGCGCTAATCGATATCTCATGCATTCGAATGCAAGTTCTCGGATACTGTCACTCACTAGTAGTAGTATTCGCAAATCGAAATCTCTTGCATTCGAATGCAAGTTCTCGGATACTGTCACTCACTAGTAGTAGTATTCGCTAATCGAAATCTCTTGCATTCGAATGCAATAATTCGGAAACTGTCACTCACTAGTAGTAGTATTCGCTAATCGAAATCTCTTGCATTCGAATGCAAGTTCTCGGATACTGTCACCCACTAGTAGTAGTATTCGCTAATCGAAATCTCTTGCATTCGAATGCAATAATTCGGATACTGTCACTCACTAGTAGTAGTATTCGCTAATCAAAATGTCATGCACTTCGAATGCAAGTTCTCGGATACTGTCACTCACTAGTAGTAGTATTCGCTAATCGAAATCTCATGCATTTGAATGCAAGTTCTCGGATACTGTCACTCACTAGTAGTAGTATTCGCTAATCGAAATTTCATGCATTCGAATGCAATAATTCGGATACTGTCACTCACTAGTAGTAGTATTCGCTAATCGAAATCTCATGCATTCGAATGCAAGCTCTCGGATACGGTCACTCACTAGTAGTAGTATTCGCTAATCGAAATTTCAAGCATTCGAATGCAATAATTCGTATACTGTCACTCACTAGTAATAGTATTCGCTAATCGAAATTTAATGCATTCGAATGCAATAATTCGGATACTGTCACTCACTAGTAGTAGTATTCGCTAATCGAAATCTCATGCATTCGAATGCAATAATTCGGATACTGTGACTCACTAGTAGTAGAATTCGCTAATCGAAATTTCATGCATTCGAATGCAATAATTCGGATACTGTAACTCAGTAGTAGTATTCGCTAATCGAAATCTCATGCTTTCGAATGCAAGTTCTCGGATACTGTCACTCACTAGTAGTAGTATTCGCTAATCGAAATCTCTTGCATTCGAATGCAATAATTCGGATACTTTCACTCACTAGTATTCGCTAATCGAAATCTCATGCATTCGAATGCAAGTTCTCGGATACTGTCACTCACTAGTAGTAGTATTCGCAAATCGAAATCTCTTGCATTCGAATGCAAGTTCTCGGATACTGTCACTCACTAGTAGTAGTATTCGCTAATCGAAATCTCTTGCATTCGAATGCAATAATTCGGAAACTGTCACTCACTAGTAGTAGTATTCGCTAATCGAAATCTCTTGCATTCGAATGCAAGTTCTCGGATACTGTCACTCACTAGTAGTAGTATTCGCTAATCGAAATCTCTTGCATTCGAATGCAATAATTCGGATACTATCACTCACTAGTACTAGTATTCGCTAATCGAAATTTCATGCACTTCGAATGCAAGTTCTCGGATACTGTCACTCACTAGTAGTAGTATTCGCTAATCGAAATTTCATGCATTCGAATGCAATAATTCCGATACTGTCACTCACTAGTAGTAGTATTCGCTAATCGAAATCTCATGCATTCGAATGCAACTTCGGATACTGTCACTCACTAGTAGTAGTATTCGCAAATCGAAATCTCTTGCATTCGAATGCAAGTTCTCGGATACTGTCACTCACTAGTAGTAGTATTCGCTAATCGAAATCTCTTGCATTCGAATGCAATAATTCGGAAACTGTCACTCACTAGTAGTAGTATTCGCTAATCGAAATCTATTGCATTCGAATGCAAGTTCTCGGATACTGTCACTCACTAGTAGTAGTATTCGCTAATCGAAATCTCTTGCATTCGAATGCAATAATTCGGATACTGTCACTCACTAGTAGTAGTATTCGCTAATCGAAATTTCATGCACTTCGAATGCAAGTTCTCGGATACTGTTACTCACTAGTAGTAGTATTCGCTAATCGAAATCTCATGCATTTGAATGCAAGTTCTCGGATACTGTCACTCACTAGTAGTAGTATTCGCTAATCGAAATTTCATGCATTCGAATGCAATAATTCGGATACTGGTACTCACTAGTAGTAGTATTCGCTAATCGAAATCTCATGCATTCGAATGCAAGTTCTCGGATACTGTCACTCACTAGTAGTAGTATTCGCTAATCGAAATCTCATGCATTCGAATGCAATAATTCGGATACTGTCACTCACTCGTAGTAGTATTCGCTAATCGAAATCTCATGCATTCGAATGCAAGCTCTCGGATACTGTCACTCACTAGTAGTAGTATTCGCTAATCGAAATTTCATGCATTCGAATGCAATAATTCGGATACTGTCACTCACTAGTAGTAGTATTCGCTAATCGAAATTTAATGCATTCGAGTGCAATAATTCGGATACTGTCACTCACTAGTAGTAGTATTCGCTAATCGAAATCTCATGCATTCGAATGCAATAATTCGAATACTGTGACTCACTAGTAGTAGTATTCGCTAATCGAAATTTCATGCATTCGAATGCAATAATTCGGATACTGTCACTCATTAGTAGTAGTATTCGCTAATCGAAATCTCATGCATTCGAATGCAGTTATTCGGATACTGTCACTCACTAGTAGTAGTATTCGCTAATCGAAATTTCATGCATTCGAATGCAATAATTCGGATACGGTCACTCGCTAGTAGTAGTATTCGATAATCGAAATCTCTTGCATTCGAATGCAAATTCTCGGATACTGTCACTCACTAGTAGTAGTATTCGCTAATCGAAATCTCATGCATTCGAATGCAAGTTCTCGGATACTGTCACTCACTAGTAGTAGTATTCGCTAATCGAAATTTCATGCATTCGAATGCAATAATTCGGATACTGTCACTCACTAGTAGTAGTATTCGCTAATCGAAATTTCATGCATTCGAATGCAATAATTCGGATACTGTCACTCACTAGTAGTAGTATTCGCTAATCGAAATCTCATGCATTCGAATGCAATAATTCGGATACTGTCACTCACTAGTAGTAGTATTCGCTAATCGAAATTTCATGCATTCGAATGCAAGTTCTCGGATACTGTCACTCATTAGTAGTAGTATTCGCTAATCGAAATCTCATGCATTCGAATGCAAGTTCTCGGATACTGTCACTCACTAGTAGCAGTATTCGCTAATCGAAATTTCATGCATTCGAATGCAATAACTCGGATACTGTCACTCGCTAGTAGTAGTATTCGCTAATCGAAATCTCTTGCATTCGAATGCAAGTTCTCGGATACTGTCACTCACTAGTAGTAGTATTCGCTAATCGAAATCTCATGCATGCGAATGCAAGTTCTCGGATACTGTCACTCACTAGTAGTAGTATTCGCAAATCGAAATTTCATGCATTCGAATGCAAGTTCTCTGATACTGTCACTCACTAGTAGTAGTATTCGCTAATCGAAATTTCATGCATTCGAATGCAAGTTCTCGGATACTGTCACTCACTAGTAGTAGTATTCGCTAATCGAAATTTCATGCATTCGAATGCAATAATTCGGATACTGTCACTCATTACTAGTAGTATTCGCTAATCGAAATCTCTTGCATTCGAATGCAAGTTCTCGGATACTGTCACTCACTAGTAGTAGTATTCGCTAATCGAAATCTCATGCATGCGAATGCAAGTTCTCGGATACTGTCACTCACTAGTAGTAGTATTCGCAAATCGAAATTTCATGCATTCGAATGCAAGTTCTCGGATACTGTCACTCACTAGTAGTAGTATTCGCTAATCGAAATTTCATGCATTCGAATGCAACTTCTCGGATACTGTCACTCACTAGTAGTAGTATTCGCTAATCGAAATTTCATGCATTCGAATGCAATAATTCGGATACTGTCACTCATTAGTAGTAGTATTCGCTAATCGAAATCTCATGCTTTCGAATGCAAGTTCTAGGATACTGTCACTCACTAGTAGTAGTATTCGCTAATCGAAATCTCTTGCATTCGAATGCAATAATTCGGATACTTTCACTCACTAGTAGTAGTATTCGCTAATCGAAATCTCATGCATTCGAATGCAAGTTCTCGGATACTGTCACTCACTAGTAGTAGTATTCGCTAATCGAAATCTCTTGCATTCGAATGCAATAATTCGGAAACTGTCACTCACTAGTAGTAGTATTCGCTAATCGAAATCTCTTGCATTCGAATGCAAGTTCTCGGATACTGTCACTCACTAGTAGTAGTATTCGCTAATCGAAATCTCTTGCATTCGAATGCAATAATTCGGATACTGTCACTCACTAGTAGTAGTATTCGCTAATCGAAATTTCATGCACTTCGAATGCAAGTTCTCGGATACTGTCACTCACTAGTAGTAGTATTCGCTAATCGAAATCTCATGCATTTGAATGCAAGTTCTCGGATACTGTCACTCACTAGTAGTAGTATTCCTTAATCGAAATTTCATGCATTCGAATGCAATAATTCGGATACTGTCACTCACTATTAGTAGTATTCGCTAATCGAAATCTCATGCATTCGAATGCAAGCTCTCGGATACTGTCACTCACTAGTAGTAGTATTCGCTAATCGAAATTTCATGCATTCGAATGCAATAATTCGGATACTGTCACTCACTAGTAGTAGTATTCGCTAATCGAAATTTAATGCATTCGAATGCAATAATTCGGATACTGTCACTCACTAGTAGTAGTATTCGCTAATCGAAATCTCATGCATTCGAATGCAATAATTCGGATACTGTGACTCACTAGTAGTAGTATTCGCTAATCGAAATTTCATGCATTCGAATGCAATAATTCGGATACTGTCACTCATTAGTAGTAGTATTCGCTAATCGAAATCTCATGCATTCGAATGCAAGTTCTCGGATACTGTCACTCACTAGTAGTAGTATTCGCTAATCGAAATTTCATGCATTCGAATGCAATAATTCGGATACTGTCACTCGCTAGTAGTAGTATTCGCTAATCGAAATCTCTTGCATTCGAATGCAAGTTCTCGGCTACTGTCACTCACTAGTAGTAGTATTCGCTAAACGAAATCTCATGCATTCGAATGCAAGTTCTAGGATACTGTCACTCACTAGTAGTAGTATTCGCAAATCGAAATTTCATGCATTCGAATGCAAGTTCTCGGATACTGTCACTCACAAGTATTAGTATTCGCTAATCGAAATTTCATGCATTCGAATGCAAGCTCTCGGATACTGTCACTCACTAGTAGTAGTATTCGCTAATCCAAATTTCATGCACTCGAATGCAATAATTCGGATACTGTCACTAGTTAGTAGTAGTATTCGCTAATCGAAATCTCATGCTTTCGAATGCAAGTTCTCGGATACTGTCACTCACTAGTAGTAGTATTCGCTAATCGAAATCTCTTGCATTCGAATGCAATAATTCGGATACTGTCACTCACTAGTAGTAGTATTCGCTAATCGAAATCTCATGCATTCGAATGCAAGTTCTCGGATACTGTCACTCACTAGTAGTAGTATTCGCTAATCGAAATCTCTTGCATTCGAATGCAAGTTCTCGGCTACTGTCACTCACTAGTAGTAGTATTCGCTAAACGAAATCTCATGCATTCGAATGCAAGTTCTAGGATACTGTCACTCACTAGTAGTAGTATTCGCAAATCGAAATTTCATGCATTCGAATGCAAGTTCTCGGATACTGTCACTCACAAGTATTAGTATTCGCTAATCGAAATTTCATGCATTCGAATGCAAGCTCTCGGATACTGTCACTCACTAGTAGTAGTATTCGCTAATCCAAATTTCATGCACTCGAATGCAATAATTCGGATACTGTCACTAGTTAGTAGTAGTATTCGCTAATCGAAATCTCATGCTTTCGAATGCAAGTTCTCGGATACTGTCACTCACTAGTAGTAGTATTCGCTAATCGAAATCTCTTGCATTCGAATGCAATAATTCGGATACTGTCACTCACTAGTAGTAGTATTCGCTAATCGAAATCTCATGCATTCGAATGCAAGTTCTCGGATACTGTCACTCACTAGTAGTAGTATTCGCTAATCGAAATCTCATGCATTCGAATGCAAGTTCTCGGATACTGTCACTCACTAGTAGTAGTATTCGCAAATCGAAATCTCTTGCATTCGAATGCAAGTTCTCGGATACTGTCACTCACTAGTAGTAGTATTCGCTAATCGAAATCTCATGCATTCGACTGCAAGTTCTGGGATACTGTCACTCACTAGTAGTAGTATTCGCTAATCGAAATCTCTTGCATTCGAATGCAATAATTTGGAAACTGTCACTCACTAGTAGTAGTATTCGCTAATCGAAATCTCTTGCATTCGAATGCAATAATTCGGATACTGTCACTCACTAGTAGTAGTATTCGCTAATCGAAATTTCATGCACTTCGAATGCAAGTTCTCGGATACTGTCACTCACTAGTAGTAGTATTCGCTAATCAAAATCTCATGCATTTGAATGCAAGTTCTCGGATACTGTCACTCACTAGTAGTAGTATTCGCTAATCGAAATTTCATGCATTCGAATGCAATATTTCGGATACTGTCACTCACTAGTAGTAGTATTCGCTAATCGAGATCTCATGCATTCGAATGCAATAATTCGGATACTGTCACCCACTAGTAGTAGTATTCGCTAATCGAAATTTCATGCATTCGAATGCAATAATTCGGATACTGTCACTCCCTAGTAGTAGTATTCGCTAATCGAAATCTCATGCATTCGAATGCAAGTTCTCGGATACTGTCACTCACTAGTAGTAGTATTCGCTAATCGAAATTTCATGCATTCGAATGCAAGTTCTCGGACACTATCACTCACTAGTAGTAGTTTTCGCTAATCGAAATTTCATGCATTTGAATGCAAGTTCTCGGATACTGTCACTCACTAGTAGTAGTATTCGCTAATTGAAATTTCATGCATTCGAATGCAAGTTCTCGGATACTGTCACTCACTAGTAGTAGTATTCGCTAATCGAAATTTCATGCATTCGAATGCAACTTCTCGGATACTGTCACTCACTAGTAGTAGTATTCGCTAATCGAAATTTCATGCATTCGAATGCAATAATTCGGATACTGTCACTCATTAGTAGTAGTATTCGCTAATCGAAATCTCATGCTTTCGAATGCAAGTTCTAGGATACTGTCACTCACTAGTAGTAGTATTCGCTAATCGAAATCTCTTGCATTCGAATGCAATAATTCGGATACTTTCACTCACTAGTAGTAGTATTCGCTAATCGAAATCTCATGCATTCGAATGCAAGTTCTCGGATACTGTCACTCACTAGTAGTAGTATTCGCTAATCGAAATCTCTTGCATTCGAATGCAATAATTCGGAAACTGTCACTCACTAGTAGTAGTATTCGCTAATCGAAATCTCTTGCATTCGAATGCAAGTTCTCGGATACTGTCACTCACTAGTAGTAGTATTCGCTAATCGAAATCTCTTGCATTCGAATGCAATAATTCGGATACTGTCACTCACTAGTAGTAGTATTCGCTAATCGAAATTTCATGCACTTCGAATGCAAGTTCTCGGATACTGTCACTCACTAGTAGTAGTATTCGCTAATCGAAATCTCATGCATTTGAATGCAAGTTCTCGGATACTGTCACTCACTAGTAGTAGTATTCCTTAATCGAAATTTCATGCATTCGAATGCAATAATTCGGATACTGTCACTCACTAGTAGTAGTATTCGCTAATCGAAATCTCATGCATTCGAATGCAAGCTCTCGGATACTGTCACTCACTAGTAGTAGTATTCGCTAATCGAAATTTCATGCATTCGAATGCAATAATTCGGATACTGTCACTCACTAGTAGTAGTATTCGCTAATCGAAATTTAATGCATTCGAATGCAATAATTCGGATACTGTCACTCACTAGTAGTAGTATTCGCTAATCGAAATCTCATGCATTCGAATGCAATAATTCGGATACTGTGACTCACTAGTAGTAGTATTCGCTAATCGAAATTTCATGCATTCGAATGCAATAATTCGGATACTGTCACTCATTAGTAGTAGTATTCGCTAATCGAAATCTCATGCATTCGAATGCAAGTTCTCGGATACTGTCACTCACTAGTAGTAGTATTCGCTAATCGAAATTTCATGCATTCGAATGCAATAATTCGGATACTGTCACTCGCTAGTAGTAGTATTCGCTAATCGAAATCTCTTGCATTCGAATGCAAGTTCTCGGCTACTGTCACTCACTAGTAGTAGTATTCGCTAAACGAAATCTCATGCATTCGAATGCAAGTTCTAGGATACTGTCACTCACTAGTAGTAGTATTCGCAAATCGAAATTTCATGCATTCGAATGCAAGTTCTCGGATACTGTCACTCACTAGTATTAGTATTCGCTAATCGAAATTTCATGCATTCGAATGCAAGCTCTCGGATACTGTCACTCACTAGTAGTAGTATTCGCTAATCCAAATTTCATGCACTCGAATGCAATAATTCGGATACTGTCACTAGTTAGTAGTAGTATTCGCTAATCGAAATCTCATGCTTTCGAATGCAAGTTCTCGGATACTGTCACTCACTAGTAGTAGTATTCGCTAATCGAAATCTCTTGCATTCGAATGCAATAATTCGGATACTGTCACTCACTAGTAGTAGTATTCGCTAATCGAAATCTCATGCATTCGAATGCAAGTTCTCGGATACTGTCACTCACTAGTAGTAGTATTCGCTAATCGAAATCTCATGCATTCGAATGCAAGTTCTCGGATACTGTCACTCACTAGTAGTAGTATTCGCAAATCGAAATCTCTTGCATTCGAATGCAAGTTCTCGGATACTGTCACTCACTAGTAGTAGTATTCGCTAATCGAAATCTCATGCATTCGACTGCAAGTTCTGGGATACTGTCACTCACTAGTAGTAGTATTCGCTAATCGAAATCTCTTGCATTCGAATGCAATAATTTGGAAACTGTCACTCACTAGTAGTAGTATTCGCTAATCGAAATCTCTTGCATTCGAATGCAATAATTCGGATACTGTCACTCACTAGTAGTAGTATTCGCTAATCGAAATTTCATGCACTTCGAATGCAAGTTCTCGGATACTGTCACTCACTAGTAGTAGTATTCGCTAATCAAAATCTCATGCATTTGAATGCAAGTTCTCGGATACTGTCACTCACTAGTAGTAGTATTCGCTAATCGAAATTTCATGCATTCGAATGCAATATTTCGGATACTGTCACTCACTAGTAGTAGTATTCGCTAATCGAGATCTCATGCATTCGAATGCAATAATTCGGATACTGTCACCCACTAGTAGTAGTATTCGCTAATCGAAATTTCATGCATTCGAATGCAATAATTCGGATACTGTCACTCCCTAGTAGTAGTATTCGCTAATCGAAATCTCATGCATTCGAATGCAAGTTCTCGGATACTGTCACTCACTAGTAGTAGTATTCGCTAATCGAAATTTCATGCATTCGAATGCAAGTTCTCGGACACTATCACTCACTAGTAGTAGTTTTCGCTAATCGAAATTTCATGCATTTGAATGCAAGTTCTCGGATACTGTCACTCACTAGTAGTAGTATTCGCTAATTGAAATTTCATGCATTCGAATGCAAGTTCTCGGATACTGTCACTCACTAGTAGTAGTATTCGCTAATCAAAATCTCATGCATTCGAATGCAAGTTCTCGGATACTGTCACTCACTAGTAGTAGTATTCGCTAATCGAAATCTCATGAATTCGAATGCAAGTTCTCGGATACTGTCACTCACTATTCGTAGTATTCGCTAATCGAAATCTCATGCATTCGAATACAAGTGCTCGGATACTGTCACTCACTAGTAGTAGTATTCGCTAATCGAAATTTCATGCATTCGAATGCAATAATTCGGATACTGTCACTCGCTAGTAGTAGTATTCGATAATCGAAATCTCTTGCATTCGAATGCAAATTCTCGGATACTGTCACTCACTAGTAGTAGTATTCGCTAATCGAAATCTCATGCATTCGAATGCAAGTTCTCGGATACTGTCACTCACTAGTAGTAGTATTCGCTAATCGAAATTTCATGCATTCGAATGCAATAATTCGGATACTGTCACTCACTAGTAGTAGTATTCGCTAATCGAAATTTCATGCATTCGAATGCAATAATTCGGATACTGTCACTCACTAGTAGTAGTATTCGCTAATCGAAATCTCATGCATTCGAATGCAATAATTCGGATACTGTCACTCACTAGTAGTAGTATTCGCTAATCGAAATTTCATGCATTCGAATGCAAGTTCTCGGATACTGTCACTCATTAGTAGTAGTATTCGCTAATCGAAATCTCATGCATTCGAATGCAAGTTCTCGGATACTGTCACTCACTAGTAGTAGTATTCGCTAATCGAAATTTCATGCATGCGAATGCAAGTTCTCGGATACTGTCACTCACTAGTAGTAGTATTCGCAAATCGAAATTTCATGCATTCGAATGCAAGTTCTCGGATACTGTCACTCACTAGTAGTAGTATTCGCTAATCGAAATTTCATGCATTCGAATGCAAGTTCTCGGATACTGTCACTCACTAGTAGTAGTATTCGCTAATCGAAATTTCATGCATTCGAATGCAATAATTCGGATACTGTCACTCATTACTAGTAGTATTCGCTAATCGAAATCTCTTGCATTCGAATGCAAGTTCTCGGATACTGTCACTCACTAGTAGTAGTATTCGCTAATCGAAATCTCATGCATGCGAATGCAAGTTCTCGGATACTGTCACTCACTAGTAGTAGTATTCGCAAATCGAAATTTCATGCATTCGAATGCAAGTTCTCGGATACTGTCACTCACTAGTAGTAGTATTCGCTAATCGAAATTTCATGCATTCGAATGCAAGTTCTCGGATACTGTCACTCACTAGTAGTAGTATTCGCTAATCGAAATTTCATGCATTCGAATGCAATAATTCGGATACTGTCACTCATTAGTAGTAGTATTCGCTAATCGAAATCTCATGCTTTCGAATGCAAGTTCTAGGATACTGTCACTCACTAGTAGTAGTATTCGCTAATCGAAATCTCTTGCATTCGAATGCAATAATTCGGATACTTTCACTCACTAGTAGTAGTATTCGCTAATCGAAATCTCATGCATTCGAATGCAAGTTCTCGTATACTGTCACTCACTAGTAGTAGTATTCGCTAATCGAAATCTCTTGCATTCGAATGCAATAATTCGGAAACTGTCACTCACTAGTAGTAGTATTCGCTAATCGAAATCTCTTGCATTCGAATGCAAGTTCTCGGATACTGTCACTCACTAGTAGTAGTATTCGCTAATCGAAATCTCTTGCATTCGAATGCAATAATTCGGATACTGTCACTCACTAGTAGTAGTATTCGCTAATCGAAATTTCATGCACTTCGAATGCAAGTTCTCGGATACTGTCACTCACTAGTAGTAGTATTCGCTAATCGAAATCTCATGCATTTGAATGCAAGTTCTCGGATACTGTCACTCACTAGTAGTAGTATTCCTTAATCGAAATTTCATGCATTCGAATGCAATAATTCGGATACTGTGACTCACTAGTAGTAGTATTCGCTAATCGAAATCTCATGCATTCGAATGCAAGCTCTCGGATACTGTCACTCACTAGTAGTAGTATTCGCTAATCGAAATTTCATGCATTCGAATGCAATAATTCGGATACTGTCACTCACTAGTAGTAGTATTCGCTAATCGAAATTTAATGCATTCGAATGCAATAATTCGGATACTGTCACTCACTAGTAGTAGTATTCGCTAATCGAAATCTCATGCATTCGAATGCAAGTTCTCGGATACTGTCACTCACTAGTAGTAGTATTCGCTAATCGAAATTTCATGCATTCGAATGCAAGTTCTCGGACACTATCACTCACTAGTACTAGTTTTCGCTAATCGAAATTTCATGCATTTGAATGCAAGTTCTCGGATACTGTCACTCACTAGTAGTAGTATTCGCTAATTGAAATTTCATGCATTCGAATGCAAGTTCTCGGATACTGTCACTCACTAGTAGTAGTATTCGCTAATCGAAATCTCATGCATTCGAATGCAAGTTCTCGGATACTGTCACTCACTAGTAGTAGTATTCGCTAATCGAAATCTCATGAATTCGAATGCAAGTTCTCGGATACTGTCACTGACTAGTCGTAGTATTCGCTAATCGAAATCTCATGCATTCGAATGCAAGTGCTCGGATACTGTCACTCACTAGTAGTAGTATTCGCTAATCGAAATTTCATGCATTCGAATGCAATAATTCGGATACTGTCACTCACTAGTAGTAGTATTCGCTAATCCAAATTTCATGCATTCGAATGCAATAATTCGGATACTGTCAGTCACTAGTAGTAGTATTCGCTAATCGAAGTTTCATGCATTCGAACGCAAGTTCTCGGATACTGTCACTCACTAGTGGTAGTATCCGCTAATCGAAATTTGATGCATTCGAATGCAATAATTCGGATACTGTCTCTCAGTAGTAGTAGTATTCGCTAATCGAAATTTCATGCATTCGAATGCAATAATTTGGATACTGTCACTCACTAGTAGTAGTATTCGCTAATCGAAATCTCATGCATTCGAATGCAAGTTCTCGGATACTGTCACTCACTAGTAGTAGTATTCGCTAATCGAAATCTCATGCATTCGAATGCTATAATTCGGATACTGTCACTCACTAGTAGTAGTATTCGCTAATCGAAATTTCATGCATTCGAATGCAATAATTCGGATACTGTCACTCACTAGTAGTAGTATTCGCTAATCGAAATCTCATGCATTCGAATGCAAGTTCTCGGATACTGTCACTCACTAGTAGTAGTATTCGCTAATCGAAATTTCATGCATTCGAATGCAAGTTCTCGGACACTATCACTCACTAGTACTAGTTTTCGCTAATCGAAATTTCATGCATTTGAATGCAAGTTCTCGGATACTGTCACTCACTAGTAGTAGTATTCGCTAATTGAAATTTCATGCATTCGAATGCAAGTTCTCGGATACTGTCACTCACTAGTAGTAGTATTCGCTAATCGAAATCTCATGCATTCGAATGCAAGTTCTCGGATACTGTCACTCACTAGTAGTAGTATTCGCTAATCGAAATCTCATGAATTCGAATGCAAGTTCTCGGATACTGTCACTGACTAGTCGTAGTATTCGCTAATCGAAATCTCATGCATTCGAATGCAAGTGCTCGGATACTGTCACTCACTAGTAGTAGTATTCGCTAATCGAAATTTCATGCATTCGAATGCAATAATTCGGATACTGTCACTCACTAGTAGTAGTATTCGCTAATCCAAATTTCATGCATTCGAATGCAATAATTCGGATACTGTCACTCACTAGTAGTAGTATTCGCTAATCGAAGTTTCATGCATTCGAATGCAAGTTCTCGGATACTGTCACTCACTAGTGGTAGTATCCGCTAATCGAAATTTGATGCATTCGAATGCAATAATTCGGATACTGTCTCTCAGTAGTAGTAGTATTCGCTAATCGAAATTTCATGCATTCGAATGCAATAATTTGGATACTGTCACTCACTAGTAGTAGTATTCGCTAATCGAAATTTCATGCATTCGAATGCAATAATTCGGATACTGTCACTCACTAGTAGTAGTATTCGCTAATTGAAATTTCATGCATTCGAATGCAAGTTCTCGGATACTGTCACTCACTAGTAGTAGTATTCGCTAATCGAAATCTCATGCATTCGAATGCAAGTTCTCGGATACTGTCACTCACTAGTAGTAGTATCCGCTAATCGAAATTTCATGCATTCGAATGCAATTACTCGGATACTGTCACTCACTAGTAGTAGTATTCGCTAATCGAAATTTCATGCATTCGGATGCAATAATTCGTATACTGTCACTCACTAGTAGTAGTATTCGCTAATCGAAATCTCATGCATTCGAATGCAAGTTCTCGGATACTGTCACTCACTAGTAGTAGTATTCGCTAATCGAAATTTCATGCATTCGAATGCAATAATTCGGATACTGTCACTCACTAGTAGTAGTATTCGCTAATTGAAATTTCATGCATTCGAATGCAAGTTCTCGGATACTGTCACTCACTAGTAGTAGTATTCGCTAATCGAAATCTCATGCATTCGAATGCAAGTTCTCGGATACTGTCACTCACTAGTAGTAGTGTCCGCTAATCGAAATTTCATGCATTCGAATGCAATTATTCGGATACTGTCACTCACTAGTAGTAGTATTCGCTAATCGAAATTTCATGCATTCGAATGCAATAATTCGGATACTGTCACTCACTAGTAGTAGTATTCGCTAATCGAAATCTCATGCATTCGAATGCAAGTTCTCGGATACTGTCACTCACTATTAGTAGTATTCGCTAATCGAAATTTCATGCATTCGTATGCAATAATTCGGATACTGTCACTCACTAGTAGTAGTATTCGCTAATCGAAGTTTCATGCATTCGAATGCAATAATTCGGATACTGTCACTCACTAGTAGTAGTATTCGCTAATCGAAGTGTCATGCATTCGAATGCAATAATTCGGATACTGTCACTCACTAGTAGTAGTATTCGCTAATCGAAATTTCATGCAATCGAATGCAATAATTCGGATACTGTCACTCGTTAGTAGTAGTATTCGCTAATCGAAATCTCATGCATTCGAATGCAAGTTCTCGGATACTGTCACTCACTAGTAGTAGTATTCGCTAATCGAAATCTCTTGCATTCGAATGCAATAATTCGGATACTGTCACTCACTAGTAGTAGTATTCGCTAATCGCAATCTCATGCATTCGAATGCAATAATTCGGATACTGTCACTCACTAGTAGTAGTATTCGCTAATCGAAATTTCATGCATTCGAATGCAAATTCTCGGATACGGTCACTCACTAGTAGTAGTATTCGCAAATCGAAATTTCATGCATTCGAATGCAATAATTCGGATACTGTCACTCACTAGTAGTAGTATTCGCTAATCGAAATTTCATGCACTTCGAATGCAAGTTCTCGGATACTGTCACTCACTAGTAGTAGTATTCGCTAATCAAAATCTCATGCATTTGAATGCAAGTTCTCGGATACTGTCACTCACTAGTAGTAGTATTCGCTAATCGAAATTTCATGCATTCGAATGCAATATTTCGGATACTGTCACTCACTAGTAGTAGTATTCGCTAATCGAGATCTCATGCATTCGAATGCAATAATTCGGATACTGTCACCCACTAGTAGTAGTATTCGCTAATCGAAATTTCATGCATTCGAATGCAATAATTCGGATACTGTCACTCGCTAGTAGTAGTATTCGCTAATCGAAATCTCATGTATTCGAATGCAAGTTCTCGGATACTGTCACTCACTAGTAGTAGTATTCGCTAGTCGAAATTTCATGCATTCGAATGCAAGTTCTCGGACACTATCACTCACTAGTAGTAGTTTTCGCTAATCGAAATTTCATGCATTTGAATGCAAGTTCTCGGATACTGTCACTCACTAGTAGTAGTATTCGCTAATCGAAATTTCATGCATTCGAATGCAAGTTCTCGGACACTATCACTCACTAGTACTAGTTTTCGCTAATCGAAATTTCATGCATTTGAATGCAAGTTCTCGGATACTGTCACTCACTAGTAGTAGTATTCGCTAATTGAAATTTCATGCATTCGAATGCAAGTTCTCGGATACTGTCACTCAATAGTAGTAGTATTCGCTAATCGAAATCTCATGCATTCGAATGCAAGTTCTCGGATACTGTCACTCACTAGTAGTAGTATTCGCTAATCGAAATCTCATGAATTCGAATGCAAGTTCTCGGATACTGTCACTGACTAGTCGTAGTATTCGCTAATCGAAATCTCATGCATTCGAATGCAAGTGCTCGGATACTGTCACTCACTAGTAGTAGTATTCGCTAATCGAAATTTCATGCATTCGAATGCAATAATTCGGATACTGTCACTCACTAGTAGTAGTATTCGCTAATCCAAATTTCATGCATTCGAATGCAATAATTCGGATACTGTCAGTCACTAGTAGTAGTATTCGCTAATCGAAGTTTCATGCATTCGAACGCAAGTTCTCGGATACTGTCACTCACTAGTGGTAGTATCCGCTAATCGAAATTTGATGCATTCGAATGCAATAATTCGGATACTGTCTCTCAGTAGTAGTAGTATTCGCTAATCGAAATTTCATGCATTCGAATGCAATAATTTGGATACTGTCACTCACTAGTAGTAGTATTCGCTAATCGAAATCTCATGCATTCGAATGCAAGTTCTCGGATACTGTCACTCACTAGTAGTAGTATTCGCTAATCGAAATCTCATGCATTCGAATGCTATAATTCGGATACTGTCACTCACTAGTAGTAGTATTCGCTAATCGAAATTTCATGCATTCGAATGCAATAATTCGGATACTGTCACTCACTAGTAGTAGTATTCGCTAATCGAAATCTCATGCATTCGAATGCAAGTTCTCGGATACTGTCACTCACTAGTAGTAGTATTCGCTAATCGAAATTTCATGCATTCGAATGCAAGTTCTCGGACACTATCACTCACTAGTACTAGTTTTCGCTAATCGAAATTTCATGCATTTGAATGCAAGTTCTCGGATACTGTCACTCACTAGTAGTAGTATTCGCTAATTGAAATTTCATGCATTCGAATGCAAGTTCTCGGATACTGTCACTCACTAGTAGTAGTATTCGCTAATCGAAATCTCATGCATTCGAATGCAAGTTCTCGGATACTGTCACTCACTAGTAGTAGTATTCGCTAATCGAAATCTCATGAATTCGAATGCAAGTTCTCGGATACTGTCACTGACTAGTCGTAGTATTCGCTAATCGAAATCTCATGCATTCGAATGCAAGTGCTCGGATACTGTCACTCACTAGTAGTAGTATTCGCTAATCGAAATTTCATGCATTCGAATGCAATAATTCGGATACTGTCACTCACTAGTAGTAGTATTCGCTAATCCAAATTTCATGCATTCGAATGCAATAATTCGGATACTGTCACTCACTAGTAGTAGTATTCGCTAATCGAAGTTTCATGCATTCGAATGCAAGTTCTCGGATACTGTCACTCACTAGTGGTAGTATCCGCTAATCGAAATTTGATGCATTCGAATGCAATAATTCGGATACTGTCTCTCAGTAGTAGTAGTATTCGCTAATCGAAATTTCATGCATTCGAATGCAATAATTTGGATACTGTCACTCACTAGTAGTAGTATTCGCTAATCGAAATTTCATGCATTCGAATGCAATAATTCGGATACTGTCACTCACTAGTAGTAGTATTCGCTAATTGAAATTTCATGCATTCGAATGCAAGTTCTCGGATACTGTCACTCACTAGTAGTAGTATTCGCTAATCGAAATCTCATGCATTCGAATGCAAGTTCTCGGATACTGTCACTCACTAGTAGTAGTATCCGCTAATCGAAATTTCATGCATTCGAATGCAATTACTCGGATACTGTCACTCACTAGTAGTAGTATTCGCTAATCGAAATTTCATGCATTCGGATGCAATAATTCGTATACTGTCACTCACTAGTAGTAGTATTCGCTAATCGAAATCTCATGCATTCGAATGCAAGTTCTCGGATACTGTCACTCACTAGTAGTAGTATTCGCTAATCGAAATTTCATGCATTCGAATGCAATAATTCGGATACTGTCACTCACTAGTAGTAGTATTCGCTAATTGAAATTTCATGCATTCGAATGCAAGTTCTCGGATACTGTCACTCACTAGTAGTAGTATTCGCTAATCGAAATCTCATGCATTCGAATGCAAGTTCTCGGATACTGTCACTCACTAGTAGTAGTGTCCGCTAATCGAAATTTCATGCATTCGAATGCAATTATTCGGATACTGTCACTCACTAGTAGTAGTATTCGCTAATCGAAATTTCATGCATTCGAATGCAATAATTCGGATACTGTCACTCACTAGTAGTAGTATTCGCTAATCGAAATCTCATGCATTCGAATGCAAGTTCTCGGATACTGTCACTCACTATTAGTAGTATTCGCTAATCGAAATTTCATGCATTCGTATGCAATAATTCGGATACTGTCACTCACTAGTAGTAGTATTCGCTAATCGAAGTTTCATGCATTCGAATGCAATAATTCGGATACTGTCACTCACTAGTAGTAGTATTCGCTAATCGAAGTGTCATGCATTCGAATGCAATAATTCGGATACTGTCACTCACTAGTAGTAGTATTCGCTAATCGAAATTTCATGCAATCGAATGCAATAATTCGGATACTGTCACTCGTTAGTAGTAGTATTCGCTAATCGAAATCTCATGCATTCGAATGCAAGTTCTCGGATACTGTCACTCACTAGTAGTAGTATTCGCTAATCGAAATCTCTTGCATTCGAATGCAATAATTCGGATACTGTCACTCACTAGTAGTAGTATTCGCTAATCGCAATCTCATGCATTCGAATGCAATAATTCGGATACTGTCACTCACTAGTAGTAGTATTCGCTAATCGAAATTTCATGCATTCGAATGCAAATTCTCGGATACGGTCACTCACTAGTAGTAGTATTCGCTAATCGAAATTTCATGCATTCGAATGCAATAATTCGGATACTGTCACTCACTAGTAGTAGTATTCGCTAATCGAAATTTCATGCACTTCGAATGCAAGTTCTCGGATACTGTCACTCACTAGTAGTAGTATTCGCTAATCAAAATCTCATGCATTTGAATGCAAGTTCTCGGATACTGTCACTCACTAGTAGTAGTATTCGCTAATCGAAATTTCATGCATTCGAATGCAATATTTCGGATACTGTCACTCACTAGTAGTAGTATTCGCTAATCGAGATCTCATGCATTCGAATGCAATAATTCGGATACTGTCACCCACTAGTAGTAGTATTCGCTAATCGAAATTTCATGCATTCGAATGCAATAATTCGGATACTGTCACTCGCTAGTAGTAGTATTCGCTAATCGAAATCTCATGTATTCGAATGCAAGTTCTCGGATACTGTCACTCACTAGTAGTAGTATTCGCTAATCGAAATTTCATGCATTCGAATGCAAGTTCTCGGACACTATCACTCACTAGTAGTAGTTTTCGCTAATCGAAATTTCATGCATTTGAATGCAAGTTCTCGGATACTGTCACTCACTAGTAGTAGTATTCGCTAATTGAAATTTCATGCATTCGAATGCAAGTTCTCGGATACTGTCACTCACTAGTAGTAGTATTCGCTAATCAAAATCTCATGCATTCGAATGCAAGTTCTCGGATACTGTCACTCACTAGTAGTAGTATTCGCTAATCGAAATCTCATGAATTCGAATGCAAGTTCTCGGATACTGTCACTCACTATTGGTAGTATTCGCTAATCGAAATCTCATGCATTCGAATACAAGTGCTCGGATACTGTCACTCACTAGTAGTAGTATTCGCTAATCGAAATTTCATGCATTCGAATGCAATAATTCGGATACTGTCACTCGCTAGTAGTAGTATTCGATAATCGAAATCTCTTGCATTCGAATGCAAATTCTCGGATACTGTCACTCACTAGTAGTAGTATTCGCTAATCGAAATCTCATGCATTCGAATGCAAGTTCTCGGATACTGTCACTCACTAGTAGTAGTATTCGCTAATCGAAATTTCATGCATTCGAATGCAATAATTCGGATACTGTCACTCACTAGTAGTAGTATTCGCTAATCGAAATTTCATGCATTCGAATGCAATAATTCGGATACTGTCACTCACTAGTAGTAGTATTCGCTAATCGAAATCTCATGCATTCGAATGCAATAATTCGGATACTGTCACTCACTAGTAGTAGTATTCGCTAATCGAAATTTCATGCATTCGAATGCAAGTTCTCGGATACTGTCACTCATTAGTAGTAGTATTCGCTAATCGAAATCTCATGCATTCGAATGCAAGTTCTCGGATACTGTCACTCACTAGTAGTAGTATTCGCTAATCGAAATTTCATGCATTCGAATGCAATAATTCGGATACTGTCACTCGCTAGTAGTAGTATTCGCTAATCGAAATCTCTTGCATTCGAATGCAAGTTCTCGGATACTGTCACTCACTAGTAGTAGTATTCGCTAATCGAAATCTCATGCATGCGAATGCAAGTTCTCGGATACTGTCACTCACTAGTAGTAGTATTCGCAAATCGAAATTTCATGCATTCGAATGCAAGTTCTCGGATACTGTCACTCACTAGTAGTAGTATTCGCTAATCGAAATTTCATGCATTCGAATGCAAGTTCTCGGATACTGTCACTCACTAGTAGTAGTATTCGCTAATCGAAATTTCATGCATTCGAATGCAATAATTCGGATACTGTCACTCATTACTAGTAGTATTCGCTAATCGAAATCTCTTGCATTCGAATGCAAGTTCTCGGATACTGTCACTCACTAGTAGTAGTATTCGCTAATCGAAATCTCATGCATGCGAATGCAAGTTCTCGGATACTGTCACTCACTAGCAGTAGTATTCGCAAATCGAAATTTCATGCATTCGAATGCAAGTTCTCGAATACTGTCACTCACTAGTAGTAGTATTCGCTAATCGAAATTTCATGCATTCGAATGCAAGTTCTCGGATACTGTCACTCACTAGTAGTAGTATTCGCTAATCGAAATTTCATGCATTCGAATGCAATAATTCGGATACTGTCACTCATTAGTAGTAGTATTCGCTAATCGAAATCTCATGCTTTCGAATGCAAGTTCTAGGATACTGTCACTCACTAGTAGTAGTATTCGCTAATCGAAATCTCTTGCATTCGAATGCAATAATTCGGATACTTTCACTCACTAGTAGTAGTATTCGCTAATCGAAATCTCATGCATTCGAATGCAAGTTCTCGTATACTGTCACTCACTAGTAGTAGTATTCGCTAATCGAAATCTCTTGCATTCGAATGCAATAATTCGGAAACTGTCACTCACTAGTAGTAGTATTCGCTAATCGAAATCTCTTGCATTCGAATGCAAGTTCTCGGATACTGTCACTCACTAGTAGTAGTATTCGCTAATCGAAATCTCTTGCATTCGAATGCAATAATTCGGATACTGTCACTCACTAGTAGTAGTATTCGCTAATCGAAATTTCATGCACTTCGAATGCAAGTTCTCGGATACTGTCACTCACTAGTAGTAGTATTCGCTAATCGAAATCTCATGCATTTGAATGCAAGTTCTCGGATACTGTCACTCACTAGTAGTAGTATTCCTTAATCGAAATTTCATGCATTCGAATGCAATAATTCGGATACTGTGACTCACTAGTAGTAGTATTCGCTAATCGAAATCTCATGCATTCGAATGCAAGCTCTCGGATACTGTCACTCACTAGTAGTAGTATTCGCTAATCGAAATTTCATGCATTCGAATGCAATAATTCGGATACTGTCACTCACTAGTAGTAGTATTCGCTAATCGAAATTTAATGCATTCGAATGCAATAATTCGGATACTGTCACTCACTAGTAGTAGTATTCGCTAATCGAAATCTCATGCATTCGAATGCAATAATTCGGATACTGTGACTCACTAGTAGTAGTATTCGCTAATCGAAATTTCATGCATTCGAATGCAATAATTCGGATACTGTCACTCATTAGTAGTAGTATTCGCTAATCGATATCTCATGCATTCGAATGCAAGTTCTCGGATACTGTCACTCACTAGTAGTAGTATTCGCTAATCGAAATTTCATGCATTCGAATGCAATAATTCGGATACTGTCACTCGCTAGTAGTAGTATTCGCTAATCGAAATCTCTTGCATTCGAATGCAATTTCTCGGCTACTGTCACTCACTAGTAGTAGTATTCGCTAATCGAAATCTCATGCATTCGAATGCAAGTTCTCGGATACTGTCACTCACTAGTAGTAGTATTCGCAAATCGAAATTTCATGCATTCGAATGCAAGTTCTCGGATATTTCACTCACTAGTATTAGTATTCGCTAATCGAAATTTCATGCATTCGAATGCAAGCTCTCGGATACTGTCACTCACTAGTAGTAGTATTCGCTAATCCAAATTTCATGCACTCGAATGCAATAATTCGGATACTGTCACTAGTTAGTAGTAGTATTCGCTAATCGAAATCTCATGCTTTCGAATGCAAGTTCTCGGATACTGTCACTCACTAGTAGTAGTATTCGCTAATCGAAATCTCTTGCATTCGAATGCAATAATTCGGATACTGTCACTCACTAGTATTAGTATTCGCTAATCGAAATCTCATGCATTCGAATGCAAGTTCTCGGATACTGTCACTCACTAGTAGTAGTATTCGCTAATCGAAAACTCATGCATTCGAATGCAAGTTCTCGGATACTGTCACTCACTAGTAGTAGTATTCGCTAATCGAAATCGCTTGCATTCGAATGCAAGTTCTCGGATACTGTCACTCACTAGTAGTAGTATTCGCTAATCGAAATCTCATGCATTCGACTGCAAGTTCTGGGATACTGTCACTCACTAGTAGTAGTATTCGCTAATCGAAATCTCTTGCATTCGAATGCAATAATTTGGAAACTGTCACTCACTAGTAGTAGTATTCGCTAATCGAAATCTCTTGCATTCGAATGCAATAATTCGGATACTGTCACTCACTAGTAGTAGTATTCGCTAATCGAAATTTCATGCACTTCGAATGCAAGTTCTCGGATACTGTCACTCACTAGTAGTAGTATTCGCTAATCAAAATCTCATGCATTTGAATGCAAGTTCTCGGATACTGTCACTCACTAGTAGTAGTATTCGCTAATCGAAATTTCATGCATTCGAATGCAATATTTCGGATACTGTCACTCACTAGTAGTAGTATTCGCTAATCGAAATCTCATGCATTTGAATGCAAGTTCTCGGATACTGTCACTCACTAGTAGTAGTATTCCTTAATCGAAATTTCATGCATTCGAATGCAATAATTCGGATACTGTCACTCACTAGTAGTAGTATTCGCTAATCGAAATCTCATGCATTCGAATGCAAGCTCTCGGATACTGTCACTCACTAGTAGTAGTATTCGCTAATCGAAATTTCATGCATTCGAATGCAATAATTCAGATACTGTCACTCACTAGTTGTAGTATTCGCTAATCGAAATTTAATGCATTCGAATGCAATAATTCGGATACTGTCACTCACTAGTAGTAGTATTCGCTAATCGAAATCTCATGCATTCGAATGCAATAATTCGGATACTGTGACTCACTAGTAGTAGTATTCGCTAATCGAAATTTCATGCATTCGAATGCAATAATTCGGATACTGTCACTCATTAGTAGTAGTATTCGCTAATCGAAATCTCATGCATTCGAATGCAAGTTCTCGGATACTGTCACTCACTAGTAGTAGTATTCGCTAATCGAAATTTCATGCATTCGAATGCAATAATTCGGATACTGTCACTCGCTAGTAGTAGTATTCGCTAATCGAAATCTCTTGCATTCGAATGCAAGTTCTCGGCTACTGTCACTCACTAGTAGTAGTATTCGCTAATCGAAATCTCATGCATTCGAATGCAAGTTCTCGGATACTGTCACTCACTAGTAGTAGTATTCGCAAATCGAAATTTCATGCATTCGAATGCAAGTTCTCGGATACTGTCACTCACTAGTATTAGTATTCGCTAATCGAAATTTCATGCATTCGAATGCAAGCTCTCGGATACTGTCACTCACTAGTAGTAGTATTCGCTAATCCAAATTTCATGCACTCGAATGCAATAATTCGGATACTGTCACTAGTTAGTAGTAGTATTCGCTAATCGAAATCTCATGCTTTCGAATGCAATAATTCGGATACTGTCACCCACTAGTAGTAGTATTCGCTAATCGAAATTTCATGCATTCGAATGCAATAATTCGGATACTGTCACTCGCTAGTAGTAGTATTCGCTAATCGAAATCTCATGCATTCGAATGCAAGTTCTCGGATACTGTCACTCACTAGTAGTAGTATTCGCTAATCGAAATTTCATGCATTCGAATGCAAGTTCTCGGACACTATCACTCACTAGTAGTAGTTTTCGCTAATCGAAATTTCATGCATTTGAATGCAAGTTCTCGGATACTGTCACTCACTAGTAGTAGTATTCGCTAATTGAAATTTCATGCATTCGAATGCAAGTTCTCGGATACTGTCACTCACTAGTAGTAGTATTCGCTAATCAAAATCTCATGCATTCGAATGCAAGTTCTCGGATACTGTCACTCACTAGTAGTAGTATTCGCTAATCGAAATCTCATGAATTCGAATGCAAGTTCTCGGATACTGTCACTCACTAGTCGTAGTATTCGCTAATCGAAATCTCATGCATTCGAATACAAGTGCTCGGATACTGTCACTCACTAGTAGTAGTATTCGCTAATCGAAATTTCATGCATTCGAATGCAATAATTTGGATACTGTCACTCACTAGTAGTAGTATTCGCTAATCGAAATTTCATGCATTCGAATGCAATAATTCGGATACTGTCACTCACTAGTAGTAGTATTCGCTAATTGAAATTTCATGCATTCGAATGCAAGTTCTCGGATACTGTCACTCACTAGTAGTAGTTTTCGCTAATCGAAATTTCATGCATTTGAATGCAAGTTCTCGGATACTGTCACTCACTAGTAGTAGTATTCGCTAATCGAAATTTCATGCATTCGAATGCAATAATTCGGATACTGTCACTCACTAGTAGTAGTATTCGCTAATCCAAATTTCATGCATTCGAATGCAATAATTCGGATACTGTCACTCACTAGTAGTAGTATTCGCTAATCGAAGTTTCATGCATTCGAATGCAAGTTCTCGGATACTGTCACTCACTAGTAATTGTATCCGCTAATCGAAATTTGATGCATTCGAATGCAATAATTCGGATACTGTCTCTCAGTAGTAGTAGTATTCGCTAATCGAAATTTCATGCATTCGAATGCAATAATTTGGATACTGTCACTCACTAGTAGTAGTATTCGCTAATCGAAATTTCATGCATTCGAATGCAATAATTCGGATACTGTCACTCACTAGTAGTAGTATTCGCTAATTGAAATTTCATGCATTCGAATGCAAGTTCTCGGATACTGTCACTCACTAGTAGTAGTATTCGCTAATCGAAATCTCATGCATTCGAATGCAAGTTCTCGGATACTGTCACTCACTAGTAGTAGTATCCGCTAATCGAAATTTCATGCATTCGAATGCAATTATTCGGATACTGTCACTCACTAGTAGTAGTATTCGCTAATCGAAATTTCATGCATTCGAATGCAATAATTCGGATACTGTCACTCACTAGTAGTAGTATTCGCTAATCGAAATCTCATGCATTCGAATGCAAGTTCTCGGATACTGTCACTCACTAGTAGTAGTATTCGCTAATCGAAATCTCATGCATTCGAATGCTATAATTCGGATACTGTCACTCACTAGTAGTAGTATTCGCTAATCGAAATTTCATGCATTCGAATGCAATAATTCGGATACTGTCACTCACTAGTAGTAGTATTCGCTAATCGAAATCTCATGCATTCGAATGCAATAATTCGGATACTGTCACCCACTAGTAGTAGTATTCGCTAATCGAAATTTCATGCATTCGAATGCAATAATTCGGATACTGTCACTCGCTAGTAGTAGTATTCGCTAATCGAAATCTCATAGATTCGAATGCAAGTTCTCGGATACTGTCACTCACTAGTAGTAGTATTCGCTAATCGAAATTTCATGCATTCGAATGCAAGTTCTCGGACACTATCACTCACTAGTACTAGTTTTCGCTAATCGAAATTTCATGCATTTGAATGCAAGTTCTCGGATACTGTCACTCACTAGTAGTAGTATTCGCTAATTGAAATTTCATGCATTCGAATGCAAGTTCTCGGATACTGTCACTCACTAGTAGTAGTATTCGCTAATCGAAATCTCATGCATTCGAATGCAAGTTCTCGGATACTGTCACTCACTAGTAGTAGTATTCGCTAATCGAAATCTCATGAATTCGAATGCAAGTTCTCGGATACTGTCACTGACTAGTCGTAGTATTCGCTAATCGAAATCTCATGCATTCGAATGCAAGTGCTCGGATACTGTCACTCACTAGTAGTAGTATTCGCTAATCGAAATTTCATGCATTCGAATGCAATAATTCGGATGCTGTCACTCACTAGTAGTAGTATTCGCTAATCCAAATTTCATGCATTCGAATGCAATAATTCGGATACTGTCAGTCACTAGTAGTAGTATTCGCTAATCGAAGTTTCATGCATTCGAATGCAAGTTCTCGGATACTGTCACTCACTAGTGGTAGTATCCGCTAATCGAAATTTGATGCATTCGAATGCAATAATTCGGATACTGTCTCTCAGTAGTAGTAGTATTCGCTAATCGAAATTTCATGCATTCGAATGCAATAATTTGGATACTGTCACTCACTAGTAGTAGTATTCGCTAATCGAAATCTCATGCATTCGAATGCAAGTTCTCGGATACTGTCACTCACTAGTAGTAGTATTCGCTAATCGAAATCTCATGCATTCGAATGCTATAATTCGAATACTGTCACTCACTAGTAGTAGTATTCGCTAATCGAAATTTCATGCATTCGAATGCAATAATTCGGATACTGTCACTCACTAGTAGTAGTATTCGCTAATCGAAATCTCATGCATTCGAATGCAATAATTCGGATACTGTCACCCACTAGTAGTAGTATTCGCTAATCGAAATTTCATGCATTCGAATGCAATAATTCGGATACTGTCACTCGCTAGTAGTAGTATTCGCTAATCGAAATCTCATGCATTCGAATGCAAGTTCTCGGATACTGTCACTCACTAGTAGTAGTATTCGCTAATCGAAATTTCATGCATTCGAATGCAAGTTCTCGGACACTATCACTCACTAGTACTAGTTTTCGCTAATCGAAATTTCATGCATTTGAATGCAAGTTCTCGGATACTGTCACTCACTAGTAGTAGTATTCGCTAATTGAAATTTCATGCATTCGAATGCAAGTTCTCGGATACTGTCACTCACTAGTAGTAGTATTCGCTAATCGAAATCTCATGCATTCGAATGCAAGTTCTCGGATACTGTCACTCACTAGTAGTAGTATTCGCTAATCGAAATCTCATGAATTCGAATGCAAGTTCTCGGATACTGTCACTGACTAGTCGTAGTATTCGCTAATCGAAATCTCATGCATTCGAATGCAAGTGCTCGGATACTGTCACTCACTAGTAGTAGTATTCGCTAATCGAAATTTCATGCATTCGAATGCAATAATTCGGATACTGTCACTCACTAGTAGTAGTATTCGCTAATCCAAATTTCATGCATTCGAATGCAATAATTCGGATACTGTCACTCACTAGTAGTAGTATTCGCTAATCGAAGTTTCATGCATTCGAATGCAAGTTCTCGGATACTGTCACTCACTAGTGGTAGTATCCGCTAATCGAAATTTGATGCATTCGAATGCAATAATTCGGATACTGTCTCTCAGTAGTAGTAGTATTCGCTAATCGAAATTTCATGCATTCGAATGCAATAATTTGGATACTGTCACTCACTAGTAGTAGTATTCGCTAATCGAAATTTCATGCATTCGAATGCAATAATTCGGATACTGTCACTCACTAGTAGTAGTATTCGCTAATTGAAATTTCATGCATTCGAATGCAAGTTCTCGGATACTGTCACTCACTAGTAGTAGTATTCGCTAATCGAAATCTCATGCATTCGAATGCAAGTTCTCGGATACTGTCACTCACTAGAAGTAGTATCCGCTAATCGAAATTTCATGCATTCGAATGCAATTACTCGGATACTGTCACTCACTAGTAGTAGTATTCGCTAATCGAAATTTCATGCATTCGGATGCAATAATTCGTATACTGTCACTCACTAGTAGTAGTATTCGCTAATCGAAATCTCATGCATTCGAATGCAAGTTCTCGGATACTGTCACTCACTAGTAGTAGTATTCGCTAATCGAAATTTCATGCATTCGAATGCAATAATTCGGATACTGTCACTCACTAGTAGTAGTATTCGCTAATTGAAATTTCATGCATTCGAATGCAAGTTCTCGGATACTGTCACTCACTAGTAGTAGTATTCGCTAATCGAAATCTCATGCATTCGAATGCAAGTTCTCGGATACTGTCACTCACTAGTAGTAGTGTCCATTAATCGAAATTTCATGCATTCGAATGCAATTATTCGGATACTGTCACTCACTAGTAGTAGTATTCGCTAATCGAAATTTCATGCATTCGAATGCAATAATTCGGATACTGTCACTCACTAGTAGTAGTATTCGCTAATCGAAATCTCATGCATTCGAATGCAAGTTCTCGGATACTGTCACTCACTATTAGTAGTATTCGCTAATCGAAATTTCATGCATTCGTATGCAATAATTCGGATACTGTCACTCACTAGTAGTAGAATTCGCTAATCGAAGTTTCATGCATTCGAATGCAATAATTCGGATACTGTCACTCACTAGTAGTAGTATTCGCTAATCGAAGTGTCATGCATTCGAATGCAATAATTCGGATACTGTCACTCACTAGTAGTAGTATTCGCTAATCGAAATTTCATGCAATCGAATGCAATAATTCGGATACTGTCACTCATTAGTAGTAGTATTCGCTAATCGAAATCTCATGCATTCGAATGCAAGTTCTCGGATACTGTCACTCACTAGTAGTAGTATTCGCTAATCGAAATCTCTTGCATTCGAATGCAATAATTCGGATACTGTCACTCACTAGTAGTAGTATTCGCTAATCGCAATCTCATGCATTCGAATGCAATAATTCGGATACTGTCACTCACTAGTAGTAGTATTCGCTAATCGAAATTTCATGCATTCGAATGCAAATTCTCGGATACGGTCACTCACTAGTAGTAGTATTCGCTAATCGAAATTTCATGCATTCGAATGCAATAATTCGGATACTGTCACTCACTAGTAGTAGTATTCGCTAATCGAAATCTCATGCATTCGAATGCAAGTTCTCGGATACTGTCACTTACTAGTAGTAGTATTCGCTAATCGAAATCTCTTGCATTCGAATGCAAGTTCTCGGATCCTGTCACTCACTAGTAGTAGTATTCGCTAATCGAAATCTCTTGCATTCGAATGCAAGCTCTCGGATACTGTCACTCACTAGTAGTAGTATTCGCTAATCGAAATCTCATGCATTCGAATGCAAGTTCTCGGATCCTGTCACTCACTAGTAGTAGTATTCGCTAATCGAAATCTCTTGCATTCGAATGCAAGCTCTCGGATACTGTCACTCACTAGTAGTAGTATTCGCTAATCGAAATCTCTTGCATTCGAATGCAAGCTCTCGGATCCTGTCACTCACTAGTAGTAGTATTCGCTAATCGAAATCTCTTGCATTCGAATGCAAGCTCTCGGATACTGTCACTCACTAGTAGTAGTATTCGCTAATCGAAATCTCATGCATTCGAATGCAATAATTCGGATACTGTCACTCATTAGTAGTAGTATTCGCTAATCGAAATCTCATGCATTCGAATGCAAGTTCTCGGATACTGTCACTCACTAGTAGTAGTATTCGCTAATCGAAATTTCGTGCATTCGAATGCAATAATTCGGATACTGTCACTCGCTAGTAGTAGTATTCGCTAATCGAAATCTCTTGCATTCGAATGCAAGTTCTCGGATACTGTCACTCACTAGTAGTAGTATTCGCTAATCGAAATCTCATGCATTCGAATGCAAGTTCTCGGATACTGTCACTCACTAGTGTTAGTATTCGCAAATCGAAATTTCATGCATTCGAATGCAATAATTCGGATACTGTCACTCACTAGTAGTAGTATTCGCTAATCGAAATTTCATGCATTCGAATGCAAGTTCTCGGATACTGTCACTCACTAGTAGTAGTATTCGCTAATCGAAATTTCATGCATTCGAATGCAATAATTCGGATACTGTCACTCATTAGTAGTAGTATTCGCTAATCGAAATCTCATGCTTTCGAATGCAAGTTCTCGGATACTGTCACTCACTAGTAGTAGTATTCGCTAATCTAAATCTCTTGCTTTCGAATGCAATAATTCGGATACTGTCATTCACTAGTGGTAGTATTCGCTAATCGAAATCTCATGCATTCGAATGCAAGTTCTCGGATACTGTCACTCACTAGTAGTAGTATTCGCTAATCGAAATCTCATGCATTCGAATGCAAGTTCTCGGATACTGTCACTCACTAGTAGTAGTATTCGCAAATCGAAATCTCTTGCATTCGAATGCAAGTTCTCGGATACTGTCACTCACTAGTAGTAGTATTCGCTAATCGAAATCTCATGCATTCGACTGCAGCTTCTGGGATACTGTCACTCACTAGTAGTAGTATTCGCTAATCGAAATCTCTTGCATTCGAATGCAATAATTTGGAAACTGTCACTCACTAGTAGTAGTATTCGCTAATCGAAATATCTTGCATTCGAATGCAAGTTCTCGGATTCTGTCACTCACTAGTAGTAGTATTCGCTAATCGAAATCTCTTGCATTCGAATGCAAAAATTCGGATACTGTCACTCACTAGTAGTAGTATTCGCTAAACGAAATTTCATGCCCTTCGAATGCAAGTTCTCGGATACTCTCACTCACTAGTAGTAGTATTCGCTAATCGAAATCTCAAGCATTTGAATGCAAGTTCTCGGATACTGTCACTCACTAGTAGTAGTATTCGCTAATCGAAATTTCATGCATTCGAATGCAATAATTCGGATACTGTTACTCACTAGTAGTAGTATTCGCTAATCGAAATCTCATGCATTCGAATGCAATAATTCGGATACTGTCACTCACTAGTAGTAGTATTCGCTAATCGAAATCTCATGCATTCGAATGCAAGTTCTCGGATACTGTCACTCACTAGTAGTAGTATTCGCTAATCGAAATTTCATGCATTCGAATGCAAGTTCTCGGATACTATCACTCACTGGTAGTAGTTTTCGCTAATCGAAATTTCATGCATTTGAATGCAAGTTCTCGGATACTGTCACTCACTAGTAGTAGTATTCGCTAATCGAAATTTCATGCATTCGAATGCAAGTTCACGGATACTGACACTCACTAGTAGTAGTATTCGCTAATCGAAATCTCATGCATTCGAATGCAAGTTCTCGGATACTGTCACTCACTAGTAGTAGTATTCGCTAATCGAAATTTCATGCATTCGAATGCAATAATTCGGATACTGTCACTCACTAGTAGTAGTATTCGCTAATCGAAATTTCATGCATTCGGATGCAATAGTTCGTATACTGTCACTCACTAGTAGTAGTATTCGCTAATCGAAATTTCAATCATTCGAATGCAATAATTCGGATACTGTCACTCACTAGTAGTAGTATTCGCTAATCGAAGTTTCATGCATTCAAATGCAAGTTCTCGGATACTGTCACTCACTAGTAGTAGTATTCGCTAATCGAAATTTCATGCATTCGGATGCAATAGTTCGTATACTGTCACTCACTAGTAGTAGTATTCGCTAATCTAAATTTCATGCATTCGAATGCAATAATTTGGATACTGTCACTCACTAGTAGTAGTATTCGCTAATCGAAATTTCATGCATTCGAATGCAATAATTCATATACTGTCACCCACTAGTAGTAGTATTCGCTAATTGAAATTTCATGCATTCGAATGCAAGTTCTCGGATACTGTCACTCACTAGTAGTAGTATTCGCTAATCGAAATCTCATGCATTCGAATGTAAGTTCTCGGATACTGTCACTCACTAGTAGTAGTATCCGCTAATCGAAATTTCATGCATTCGAATGCAATTATTCGGATACTGTCACTCACTAGTAGTAGTATTCGCTAATCGAAATTTCATGCATTCGGATGCAATAATTCGTATACTGTCACTCACTAGTAGTAGTATTCGCTAATCGAAATCTCATGCATTCGAATGCAAGTTCTCGGATACTGTCACTCACTAGTAGTGGTATTCGCTAATCGAAATTTCATGCATTCGAATGCAATAATTTGGATACTGTCAATCACTAGTAGTAGTATTCTCTAATTGAAATTTCATGCATTCGAATGCAAGTTCTCGGATACTGTCACTCACTAGTAGTAGTATTCGCTAATCGAAATCTCATGCATTCGAATGCAAGTTCTCGGATACTGTCACTCACTAGTAGTAGTGTCCGCTAATCGAAATTTCATGCATTCGAATGCAATTATTCGGATACTGTCACTCACTAGTAGTAGTATTCGCTAATCGAAATTTCATGCATTCGAATGCAATAATTCGGATACTGTCACTCACTAGTAGTAGTATTCGCTAATCGAAATCTCATGCATTCGAATGCAAGTTCTCGGATACTGTCACTCACTAGTCGTAGTATTCGCTAATCGAAATTTCATGCATTCGAATGCAATAATTCGGATACTGTCACTCACTAGTAGTAGTATTCGCTAATCGAAGTTTCATGCATTCGAATGCAATAATTCGGATACTGTCACTCACTAGTAGTAGTATTCGCTAATCGAAATCTCATGCATTCGAATGCAATAATTCGGATACTGTCACTCACTAGTAGTAGTATTCGCTAATCGAAATTTCATGCATTCGAATGCAATAATTCGGATACTGTCACTCATTAGTAGTAGTATTCGCTAATCGAAATCTCATGCATTCGAATACAAGTTCTCGGATACTGTCACTCACTAGTAGTAGTATTCGCTAATCGAAATCTCTTGCATTTGAATGCAATAATTCGGATACTGTCACTCACTAGTAGTAGTATTCGCTAATCGAAATCTCATGCATTCGAATGCAAGTTCTCGGGTACTGTCACTCACTAGTAGTAGTATTCGCTAATCGAAATCTCATGCATTCGAATACAAGTTCTCGGATACTGTCACTCACTAGTAGTAGTATTCGCAAATCGAAATCTCTTGCATTCGAATGCAAGTTCTCGGATATTGTCACTCACTAGTAGTAGTATTCGCTAATCGAAATCTCATGCATTCGACTGCAAGTTCTGGGATACTGTCACTCACTAGTAGTAGTATTCGCTAATCGAAATCTCTTGCATTCGAATGCAATAATTTGGAAACTGTCACTCACTAGTAATAGTATTCGCTAATCGAAATCTCTTGCATTCGAATGCAAGTTCTCGGATACTGTCACTCATTAGTAGTAGTATTCGCTAATCGAAATCTCTTGCATTCGAATGCAATAATTCGGATACTGTCACTCACTAGTAGTAGTATTCGCTAATCGAAATTTCATGCACTTCGAATGCAAGTTCTCGGATACTGTCACTCACTAGTAGTAGTATTCGCTAATCAAAATCTCATGCATTTGAATGCAAGTTCTCGGATACTGTCACTCACTTGTAGTAGTATTCGCTAATCGAAATTTCATGCATTCGAATGCAATAATTCGGATACTGTCACTCACTAGTAGTAGTATTCGCTAATCGAAATCTCATGCATTCGAATGCATTTCTCGGATACTGTCACTCACTAGTAGTAGTATTCGCTAATCGAAATCTCATGCATTCGAATGCTATAATTCGGATACTGTCACTCACTAGTAGTAGTATTCGCTAATCGAAATTTCATGCATTCGAATGCAATAATTCGGATACTGTCACTCACTAGTAGTAGTATTCGCTAATCGAGATCTCATGCATTCGAATGCAATAATTCGTATACTGTCACCCACTAGTAGTAGTATTCGCTAATCGAAATTTCATGCATTCGAATGCAATAATTCGGATACTGTCACTCGCTAGTAGTAGTATTCGCTAATCGAGATCTCATGCATTCGAAAGCAAGTTCTCGGATACTGTCACTCACTAGTAGTAGTATTCGCTAATCGAAATTTCATGCATTCGAAAGCAAGTTCTCGGACACTATCACTCACTAGTAGTAGTTTTCGCTAATCGAAATTTCATGCATTTGAATGCAAGTTCTCGGATACTGTCACTCACTAGTAGTAGTATTCGCTAATTGAAATTTCATGCATTCGAATGCAAGTTCTCGGATACTGTCACTCACTAGTAGTAGTATTCGCTAATCGAAATCTCATGCATTCGAATGCAAGTTCTCGGATACTGTCACTCACTAGTAGTAGTATTCGCTAATCGAAATCTCATGAATTCGAATGCAAGCTCTCGGATACTGTCACTCACTAGTCGTAGTATTCGCTAATCGAAATCTCATGCTTTCGAATGCAAGTGCTCGGATACTGTCACTCACTAGTAGTAGTATTCGCTAATCGAAATTTCATGCATTCGAATGCAATAATTCGGATACTGTCACTCACTAGTAGTAGTATACGCTAATCCAAATTTCATGCATTCGAATGCAATAATTCGGATACTGTCACTCACTAGTAGTAGTATTCGCTAATCGAATTCTCATGCATTCGAATGCTAGTCCTCGGATACTGTCACTCACTAGTAGTAGTATTCGCTAATCGAAATCTCATGCATTCGACTGCAAGTTCTGGGATACTGTCACTCACTAGTAGTAGTATTCGCTAATCGAAATCTCTTGCATTCGAATGCAATAATTCGGATACTGTCACTCACTAGTAGTAGTATTCGCTTATCGAAATCTCTTGCATTCGAATGCAAGTTCTCGGATACTGTCACTCACTAGTAGTAGTATTCGCTAATCGAAATCTCTTGCATTCGAATGCAATAATTCGGATACTGTCACTCACTAGTAGTAGTATTCGCTAATCGAAATTTCATGCATTCGAATGCAATAATTCGGATACTGTCACTCACTAGTAGTAGTATTCGCTAATCGAAATCTCATGCATTCGAATGCAATAATTCGGATACTGTCACTCATTAGTAGCTATATTCGCTAATCGAAATCTCATGCATTCGAATGCAAGTTGTCGGATACTGTCACTCACTAGTAGTAGTATTCGCTAATCGAAATTTCGTGCATTCGAATGCAATAATTCGGATACTGTCACTCGCTAGTAGTGGTATTCGCTAATCGAAATCTCTTGCATTCGAATGCAAGTTCTCGGATACTGTCACTCACTAGTAGTAGTATTCGCTAATCGAAATCTCATGCATTCGAATGCAAGTTCTCGGATACTGTCACTCACTAGTGTTAGTATTCGCAAATCGAAATTTCATGCATTCGAATGCAAGTTCTCGGATACTGTCACTCACTAGTAGTAGTATTCGCTAATCGAAATTTCATGCATTCGAATGCAAGTTCTCGGATACTGTTACTCACTAGTAGTAGTATTCGCTAATCGAAATTTCATGCATTCGAATGCAATAATTCGGATACTGTCACTCATTAGTAGTAGTATTCGCTAATCGAAATCTCATGCTTTCGAATGCAAGTTCTCGGATACTGTCACTCACTAGTAGTAGTATTCGCTAATCTAAATCTCTTGCATTCGAATGCAATAATTCGGATACTGTCATTCACTAGTGGTAGTATTCGCTAATCGAAATCTCATGCATTCGAATGCAAGTTCTCGGATACTGTCACTCACTAGTAGTAGTATTCGCTAATCGAAATCTCATGCATTCGAATGCAAGTTCTCGGATACTATCACTCACTAGTAGTAGTTTTCGCTAATCGAAATTTCATGCATTTGAATGCAAGTTCTCGGATACTGTCACTCACTAGTAGTAGTATTCGCTAATCGAAATTTCATGCATTCGAATGCAAGTTCTCGGATACTTACACTCACTAGTAGTAGTATTCGCTAATCGAAATCTCATGCATTCGAATGCAAGATCTCGGATACTGTCACTCACTAGTAGTAGTATTCGCTAATCGAAATTTCATGCATTCGAATGCAATAATTCGGATACTGTCACTCACTAGTAGTAGTATTCGCTAATCGAAATTTCATGCATTCGAATGCAATAATTCGGATACTGTCACTCACTAGTAGTAGTATTCGCTAATCGAAGTTTCATGCATTCAAATGCAAGTTCTCGGATACTGTCACTCACTAGTAGTAGTATCCGCTAACCGAAATTTCATGCATTCGATTGCAATAATTCGGATAATGTCTCTCACTAGTAGTAGTATTCGCTAATCGAAATTTCATGCATTCGAATGCAATAATTTGGATAATGTCACTCACTAGTAGTAGTATTCGCTAATCGAAATTTCATGCATTCGAATGCAATAATTCATATACTGTCACTCACTAGTAGTAGTATTCGCTAATTGAAATCTCATGCATTCGAATGCAAGTTCTCGGATACTGTCACTCACTAGTAGTAGTATTCGCTAATCGAAATCTCATGCATTCGACTGCAGCTTCTGGGATACTGTCACTCACTAGTAGTAGTATTCGCTAATCGAAATCTCTTGCATTCGAATGCAATAATTTCGAAACTGTCACTCACTAGTAGTAGTATTCGCTAATCGAAATCTCTTGCATTCGAATGCAAGTTCTCTGATACTGTCACTCACTAGTAGTAGTATTCGCTAATCGAAATCTCTTGCATTCGAATGCAATACTTCGGATACTGTCACTCACTAGTAGTAGTATTCGCTAATCGAAATTTCATGCCCTTCGAATGCAAGTTCTCGGATACTGTCACTCACTAGTAGTAGTATTCGCTAATCGAAATCTCAAGCATTTGAATGCAAGTTCTCGGATACTGTCACTCACTAGTAGTAGTATTCGCTAATCGAAATTTCATGCATTCGAATGCAATAATTCGGATACTGTTACTCACTAGTAGTAGTATTCGCTAATCGAAATCTCATGCATTCGAATGCAATAATTCGGATACTGTCACTCACTAGTAGTAGTATTCGCTAATCGAAATCTCATGCATTCGAATGCAAGTTCTCGGATACTGTCACTCACTAGTAGTAGTATTCGCTAATCGAAATTTCATGCATTATAATGCAAGTTTTCGGATACTGACACTCACTAGTAGTAGTATTCGCTAATCGAAATCTCATGCATTCGAATGCAAGTTCTCGGATACTGTCACTCACTAGTAGTAGTATTCGTTAATCGAAATTTCATGCATTCGAATGCAATAATTCGGATACTGTCACTCACTAGTAGTAGTATTCGCTAATCGAAATTTCATGCATTCGGATGCAATAATTCGTATACTGTCACTCACTAGTAGTAGTATTCGCTAATCGAAATTTCATGCATTCGAATGCAATAATTCGGATACTGTCACTCACTAGTAGTAGTATTCGCTAATCGAAGTTTCATGCATTCAAATGCAAGTTCTCGGATACTGTCACTCACTAGTAGTAGTATCCGCTAATCGAAATTTCATGCATTCGAATGCAATAATTCGGATAATGTCTCTCACTAGTAGTAGTATTCGCTAATCGAAATTTCATGCATTCGAATGCAATAATTTGGATACTGTCACTCACTAGTAGTAGTATTCGCTAATCGAAATTTCATGCATTCGAATGCAATAATTCATATACTGTCACTCACTAGTAGTAGTATTCGCTAATTGAATTTTCATGCATTCGAATGCAAGTTCTCGGATACTGTCACTCACTAGTAGTAGTATTCGCTAATCGAAATCTCATGCATTCGAATGTAAGTTCTCGGATACTGTCACTCACTAGTAGTAGTATCCGCTAATCGAAATTTCATGCATTCGAATGCAATTATTCGGATACTGTCACTCACTAGTAGTAGTATTCGCTAATCGAATTTTCATGCATTCGGATGCAATAATTCGTATACTGTCACTCACTAGTAGTAGTATTCGCTAATCGAAATCTCATGCATTCGAATGCAAGTTCTCGGATACTGTCACTCACTAGTAGTAGTATTCACTAATCGAAATTTCATGCATTCGAATGCAATAATTCGGATACTGTCAATCACTAGTAGTAGTATTCTCTAATTGAAATTTCATGCATTCGAATGCAAGTTCTCGGATACTGTCACTCACTAGTAGTAGTATTCGCTAATCGAAATCTCATGCATTCGAATGCAAGTTTTCGGATACTGTCACTCACTAGTAGTAGTGTCCGCTAATCGAAATTTCATGCATTCGAATGCAATTATTCGGATACTGTCACTCACTAGTAGTAGTATTCGCTAATCGAAATTTCATGCATTCGAATGCAATAATTCGGATACTGTCACTCACTAGTAGTAGTATTCGGTAATCGAAGTTTCATGCATTCGAATGCAATAATTCGGATACTGTCACTCACTAGTAGTAGTATTCGCTAATCGAAATCTCATGCATTCGAATGCAATAATTCGGATACTGTCACTCACTAGTAGTAGTATTCGCTAATCGAAATTTCATGCATTCGAATGCAATAATTCGGATACTGTCACTCATTAGTAGTAGTATTCGCTAATCGAAATCTCATGCATTCGAATACAAGTTCTCGGATACTGTCACTCACTAGTAGTAGTATTCGCTAATCGAAATCTCTTGCATTCGAATGCAATAATTCGGATACTGTCACTCACTAGTAGTAGTATTCGCTAATCGAAATCTCATGCATTCGAATGCAAGTTCTCGGGTACTGTCACTCACTAGTAGTAGTATTCGCTAATCGAAATCTCATGCATTCGAATACAAGTTCTCGGATACTGTCACTCACTAGTAGTAGTATTCGCAAATCGAAATCTCTTGCATTCGAATGCAAGTTCTCGGATACTGTCACTCACTAGTAGTAGTATTCGCTAATCGAAATCTCATGCATTCGACTGCAAGTTCTGGGATACTGTCACTCACTAGTAGTAGTATTCGCTAATCGAAATCTCTTGCATTCGAATGCAATAATTTGGAAACTGTCACTCACTAGTAGTAGTATTCGCTAATCGAAATCTCTTGCATTCGAATGCAAGTTCTCGGATACTGTCACTCACTAGTAGTAGTATTCGCTAATCGAAATCTCTTGCATTCGAATGCAATAATTCGGATACTGTCACTCACTAGTAGTAGTATTCGCTAATCGAAATTTCATGCACTTCGAATGCAAGTTCTCGGAAACTGTCACTCACTAGTAGTAGTATTCGCTAATCAAAATCTCATGCATTTGAATGCAAGTTCTCGGATACTGTCACTCACTAGTAGTAGTATTCGCTAATCGAAATTTCATGCATTCGAATGCAATAATTCGGATACTGTCACTCACTAGTAGTAGTATTCGCTAATCGAAATCTCATGCATTCGAATGCATTTCTCGGATACTGTCACTCACTAGTAGTAGTATTCGCTAATCGAAATCTCATGCATTCGAATGCTATAATTCGGATACTGTCACTCACTAGTAGTAGTATTCGCTAATCGAAATTTCATGCATTCGAATGCAATAATTCGGATACTGTCACTCACGAGTAGTAGTATTCGCTAATCGAGATCTCATGCATTCGAATGCAATAATTCGGATACTGTCACCCACTAGTAGTAGTATTCGCTAATCGAAATTTCATGCATTCGAATGCAATAATTCGGATACTGTCACTCGCTAGTAGTAGTATTCGCTAATCGAGATCTCATGCATTCGAAAGCAAGTTCTCGGATACTGTCACTCACTAGTAGTAGTATTCGCTAATCGAAATTTCATGCATTCGAATGCAAGTTCTCGGACACTATCACTCACTAGTAGTAGTTTACGCTAATCGAAATTTCATGCATTTGAATGCAAGTTCTCGGATACTGTCACTCACTAGTAGTAGTATTCGCTAATTGAAATTTCATGCATTCGAATGCAAGTTCTCGGATAGTGTCACTCACTAGTAGTAGTATTCGCTAATCGAAATCTCATGCATTCGAATGCAAGTTCTCGGATACTGTCACTCACTAGTAGTAGTATTCGCTAATCGAAATCTCATGAATTCGAATGCAAGTTCTCGGATACTGTCACTCACTAGTCGTAGTATTCGCTAATCGAAATCTCATGCATTCGAATGCAAGTGCTCGGATACTGTCACTCACTAGTAGTAGTATTCGATAATCGAAATTTCATGCATTCGAATGCAATAATTCGGATACTGTCCCTCACTAGTAGTAGTATTCGCTAATCCAAATTTCATGCATTCGAATGCAATAATTCGGATAGTGTCACTCACTAGTAGTAGTATTCGCTAATCGAATTCTCATGCATTCGAATGCAAGTCCTCGGATACTGTCACTCACTAGTAGTAGTATTCGCTAATCGAAATCTCATGCATTCGACTGCAAGTTCTGGGATACTGTCACTCACTAGTAGTAGTATTCGCTAATCGAAATCTCTTGCATTCGAATGCAATAATTCGGATACTGTCACTCACTAGTAGTAGTATTCGCTTATCGAAATCTCTTGCATTCGAATGCAAGTTCTCGGATACTGTCACTCACTAGTAGTAGTATTCGCTAATCGAAATCTCTTGCATTCGAATGCAATAATTCGGATACTGTCACTCACTAGTAGTAGTATTCGCTAATCGAAATTTCATGCATTCGAATGCAATACTTCGGATACTGTCACTCACTAGTAGTAGTATTCGCTAATCGAAATCTCATGCATTCGAATGCAATAATTCGGATACTGTCACTCATTAGTAGTAGTATTCGCTAATCGAAATCTCATGCATTCGAATGCAAGTTCTCGGATACTGTCACTCACTAGTAGTAGTATTCGCTAATCGAAATTTCGTGCATTCGAATGCAATAATTCGGATACTGTCACTCGCTAGTGGTAGTATTCGCTAATCGAAATCTCTTGCATTCGAATGCAAGTTCTCGGATACTGTCACTCACTAGTAGTAGTATTCGCTAATCGAAATCTCATGCATTCGAATGCAAGTTCTCGGATACTGTCACTCACTAGTGTTAGTATTCGCAAATCGAAATTTCATGCATTCGAATGCAAGTTCTCGGATACTGTCACTCACTAGTAGTAGTATTCGCTAATCGAAATTTCATGCATTCGTATGCAAGTTCTCGGATACTGTCACTCACTAGTAGTAGTATTCGCTAATCGAAATTTCATGCATTCGAAAGCAATAATTCGGATACTGTCACTCATTAGTAGTAGTATTCGCTAATCGAAATCTCATGCTTTCGAATGCAAGTTCTCGGATACTGTCACTCACTAGTAGTAGTATTCGCTAATCTAAATCTCTTGCATTCGAATGCAATAATTCGGATACTGTCATTCACTAATGGTAGTATTCGCTAATCGAAATCTCATGCATTCGAATGCAAGTTCTCGGATACTGTCACTCACTAGTAGTAGTATTCGCTAATCGAAATCTCATGCATTGGAATGCAAGTTCTCGGATACTGTCACTCACTAGTAGTAGTATTCGCAAATCGAAATCTCTTGCATTCGAATGCAAGTTCTCGGATACTGTCACTCACTAGTAGTAGTATTCGCTAATCGAAATCTCATGCATTCGACTGCAGCTTCTGGGATACTGTCACTCACTAGTAGTAGTATTCGCTAATCGAAATCTCTTGCATTCGAATGCAATAATTTGGAAACTGTCACTCACTAGTAGTAGTATTCGCTAATCGAAATCTCTTGCATTCGAATGCAAGTTCTCGGATACTGTCACTCACTAGTAGTAGTATTCGCTAATCGAAATCTCTTGCATTCGAATGCAATAATTCGGATACTGTCACTCACTAGTAGTAGTATTCGCTAATCGAAATTTCATGCCCTTCGAATGCAAGTTCTCGGATACTGTCACTCACTAGTAGTAGTATTCGCTAATCGAAATCTCAAGCATTTGAATGCAAGTTCTCGGATACTGTCACTCACTAGTAGTAGTATTCGCTAATCGAAATTTCATGCATTCGAATGCAATAATTCGGATACTGTTACTCACTAGTAGTAGTATTCGCTAATCGAAATTTCATGCATTCGAATGCAATAATTCGGATACTGTCACTCACTAGTAGTAGTATTCGCTAATCGAAATCTCATGCATTCGAATGCAAGTTCTCGGATACTGTCACTCACTAGTAGTAGTATTCGCTAATCGAAATTTCATGCATTCGAATGCAAGTTCTCGGATACTATCACTCACTAGTAGTAGTTTTCGCTAATCGAAATTTCATGCATTTGAATGCAAGTTCTCGGATACTGTCACTCACTAGTAGTAGTATTCGCTAATCGAAATTTCATGCATTCGAATGCAAGTTCTCGGATACTGACACTCACTAGTAGTAGTATTCGCTAATCGAAATCTCATGCATTCGAATGCAAGTTCTCGGATACTGTCACTCACTAGTAGTAGTATTCGCTAATCGAAATTTCATTAATTCGAATGCAATAATTCGGATACTGTCACTCACTAGTAGTAGTATTCGCTAATCGAAATTTCATGCATTCGAATGCAATAATTCGGATACTGTCACTCACTAGTAGTAGTATTCGCTAATCGAAGTTTCATGCATTCAAATGCAAGTTCTCGGATACTGTCACTCACTAGTAGTAGTATCCGCTAATCGAAATTTGATGCATTCGAATGCAATAATTCGGATAATGTCTCTCACTAGTAGTAGTATTCGCTAATCGAAATTTCATGCATTCGAATGCAATAATTTGGATACTGTCACTCACTAGTAGTAGTATTCGCTAATCGAAATTTCATGCATTCGAATGCAATAATTCATATACTGTCACTCACTAGTAGTAGTATTCGCTAATTGAAATTTCATGCATTCGAATGCAAGTTCTCGGATACTGTCACTCACTAGTACTAGTATTCGCTAATCGAAATCTCATGCATTCGAATGTAAGTTCTCGGATACTGTCACTCACTAGTAGTAGTATCCGCTAATCGAAATTTCATGCATTCGAATGCAATTATTCGGATACTGTCACTCACTAGTAGTAGTATTCGCTAATCGAAATTTCATGCATTCGGATGCAATAATTCGTATACTGTCACTCACTAGTGGTAGTATTCGCTAATCGAAATCTCATGCATTCGAATGCAAGTTCTCGGATACTGTCACTCACTAGTAGTAGTATTCGCTAATCGAAATTTCATGCATTCGAATGCAATAATTCGGATACTGTCAATCACTAGTAGTAGTATTCTCTAATTGAAATTTCATGCATTCGAATGCAAGTTCTCGGATACTGTCACTCACTAGTAGTAGTATTCGCTAATCGAAATCTCATGCATTCGAATGCAAGTTCTCGGATACTGTCACTCACTAGTAGTAGTGTCCGCTAATCGAAATTTCATGCATTCGAATGCAATTATTCGGATACTGTCACTCACTAGTAGTAGTATTCGCTAATCGAAATTTCATGCATTCGAATGCAATAATTCGGATACTGTCACTCACTAGTAGTAGTATTCGCTAATCGAAATCTCATGCATTCGAATGCAAGTTCTCGGATACTGTCACTCACTAGTCGTAGTATTCGCTAATCGAAATTTCATGCATTCGAATGCAATAATTCGGATACTGTCACTCACTAGTAGTAGTATTCGCTAATCGAAGTTTCATGCATTCGAATGCAATAATTCGGATACTGTCACTCACTAGTAGTAGTATTCGCTATTCGAAATCTCATGCATTCGAATGCAATAATTCGGATACTGTCACTCACTAGTAGTAGTATTCGCTAATCGAAATTTCATGTATTCGGATGCAATAATTCGGATACTGTCACTCACTAGTAGTAGTATTCGCTAATCGAAATCTCAAGCATTTGAATGCAAGTTCTCGGATACTGTCACTCACTAGTAGTAGTATTCGCTAATCGAAATTTCATGCATTCGAATGCAATAATTCGGATACTGTTACTCACTAGTAGTAGTATTCGCTAATCAAAATCTCATGCATTCGAATGCAATAATTCGGATACTGTCACTCACTAGTAGTAGTATTCGCTAATCGAAATCTCATGCATTCGAATGCAAGTTCTCGGATAATGTCACTCACTAGTAGTAGTATTCGCTAATCGAAATTTCATGCATTCGAATGCAAGTTCTCGGATACTTTCACTCACTAGTAGTAGTTTTCGCTAATCGAAATTTCATGCATTTGAATGCAAGTTCTCGGATACTGTCACTCACTAGTAGTAGTATTCGCTAATCGAAATTTCATGCATTCGAATGCAAGTTCTCGGATACTTACACTCACTAGTAGTAGTATTCGCTAATCGAAATCTCATGCATTCGAATGCAAGATCTCGGATACTGTCACTCACTAGTAGCAGTATTCGCTAATCGAAATTTCATGCATTCGAATGCAATAATTCGGATACTGTCACTCACTAGTAGTAGTATTCGCTAATCGAAATTTCATGCATTCGAATGCAATAATTCGGATACTGTCACTCACTAGTAGTAGTATTCGCTAATCGAAGTTTCATGCATTCAAATGCAAGTTCTCGGATACTGTCACTCACTAGTAGTAGTATCCGCTAATCGAAATTTCATGCATTCGAATGCAATAATTCGGATAATGTCTCTCACTAGTAGTAGTATTCGCTAATCGAAATTTCATGCATTCGAATGCAATAATTTGGATACTGTCACTCACTAGTAGTAGTATTCGCTAATCGAAATTTCATGCATTCGAATGCAATAATTCATATACTGTCACTCACTAGTAGTAGTATTCGCTAATTGAAATTTCATGCATTCGAATGCAAGTTCTCGGATACTGTCACTCACTAGTAGTAGTATTCGCTAATCGAAATCTCATGCATTCGCATGCAAGTTCTCGGATACTGTCACTCACTAGTAGTAGTATTCGCTAATCGAAATCTCATGAATTCGAATGCAAGTTCTCGGATACTGTCACTCACTAGTCGTAGTATTCGCTAATCGAAATCTCATGCATTCGAATGCAAGTGCTCGGATACTGTCACTCACTAGTAGTAGTATTCGCTAATCGAAATTTCATGCATTCGAATGCAATAATTCGGATACTGTCACTCACTAGTAGTAGTATTCGCTAATCCAAATTTCATGCATTCGAATGCAATAATTCGGATACTGTCACTCACTAGTAGTAGTATTCGCTAATCAAAGTTTCATGCATTCGAATGCAAGTTCTCGGATACTGTCACTCACTAGTAGTAGTATCCGCTAATCGAAATTTGATGCATTCGAATGCAATAATTCGGATACTGTCTCTCTCTAGTAGTAGTATTCGCTAATCGAAATTTCATGCATTCGAATGCAATAATTTGGATACTGTCACTCACTAGTAGTAGTATTCGCTAATCGAAATTTCATGCATTCGAATGCAATAATTCGGATACTGTCACTCACTAGTAGTAGTATTCGCTAATCGAAATTTCATGCATTCGAATGCAAGTTCTCGGATACTATCACTCACTAGTAGTAGTTTTCGCTAATCGAAATTTCATGCATTTGAATGCAAGTTCTCGGATACTGTCACTCACTAGTAGTAGTATTCGCTAATCGAAATTTCATGCATTCGAATGCAAGTTCTCGGATACTGTCACTCACTAGTAGTAGTATTCGCTAATCGAAATCTCATGCATTCGAATGCAAGTTCTCGGATACTGTCACTCACTAGTAGTAGTATTCGCTAATCGAAATTTCATGCATTCGAATGCAATAATTCGGATACTGTCACTCACTAGTAGTAGTATTCGCTAATCGAAATTTCATGCATTCGAATGCAATAATTCGGATACTGTCACTCACTAGTAGTAGTATTCGCTAATCGAAGTTTCATGCATTCAAATGCAAGTTCTCGGATACTGTCACTCACTAGTAGTAGTATCCGCTAATCGAAATTTCATGCATTCGAATGCAATATTTCGGATAATGTCTCTCACTAGTAGTAGTATTCGCTAATCGAAATTTCATGCATTCGAATGCAATAATTTGGATACTGTCACTCACTAGTAGTAGTATTCGCTAATCGAAATTTCATGCATTCGAATGCAATAATTCGGATACTGTCACTCACTAGTAGTAGTATTCGCTAATTGAAATTTCATGCATTCGAATGCAAGTTCTCGGATACTGTCACTCACTAGTAGTAGTATTCGTTAATCGAAATCTCATGCATTCGAATGTAAGTTGTCGGATACTGTCACTCACTAGTAGTAGTATCCGCTAATCGAAATTTCATGCATTCGAATGCAATTATTCGGATACTGTCACTCACTAGTAGTAGTATTCGCTAATCGAAATTTCATGCATTCGGATGCAATAATTCGTATACTGTCACTCACTAGTAGTAGTATTCGCTAATCGAAATCTCATGCATTCGAATGCAAGTTCTCGGATACTGTCACTCACTAGTAGTAGTATTCGCTAATCGAAATTTCATGCATTCGAATGCAATAATTCGGATACTGTCAATCACTAGTAGTAGTATTCTCTAATTGAAATTTCATGCATTCGAATGCAAGTTCTCGAATAGTGTCACTCACTAGTAGTAGTATTCGCTAATCGAAATCTCATGCATTCGAATGCAAGTTCTCGGATACTGTCACTCACTAGTAGTAGTGTCCGCTAATCGAAATTTCATGCATTCGAATGCAATTATTGGGATAATGTCACTCACTAGTAGTAGTATTCGCTAATCGAAATTTCATGCATTCGAATGCAATAATTCGGATACTGTCACTCACTAGTAGTAGTATTCGCTAATCGAAATCTCATGCATTCGAATGCAATAATTCGGATACTGTCACTCACTAGTCGTAGTATTCGCTAATCGAAATTTCATGCATTCGAATGCAATAATTCGGACGCTGTCACTCACTAGTAGTAGTATTCGCTAATCGAAGTTTCATGCATTCGAATGCAATAATTCGGATACTGTCACTCACTAGTAGTAGTATTCGCAAATCGAAATCTCATGCATTCGAATGCAATAATTCGGATACTGTCACTCACTAGTAGTAGTATTCGCTAATCGAAATTTCATGCATTCGAATGCAATAATTCGGATACTGTCACTCATTAGTAGTAGTATTCGCTAATCGAAATCTCATGCATTCGAATACAAGTTCTCGGATACTGTCACTCACTAGTAGTAGTATTCGCTAATCGAAATCTCTTGCATTCGAATGCAATAGTTCGGATACTGTCACTCACTAGTAGTAGTATTCGCTAATCGAAATCTCATACATTCGAATGCAAGTTCTCGGGTACTGTCACTCACTAGTAGTAGTATTCGCTAATCGAAATCTCATGCATTCGAATACAAGTTCTCGGATACTGTCACTCACTAGTAGTAGTATTCGCTAATCGAAATTTCATGCATTCGAATGCAATAATTCGGATACTGTCACTCACTAGTAGTAGTATTTGCTAATCGAGATCTCATGCATTCGAATGCAATAATTCGGATACTGTCACCCACTAGTAGTAGTATTCGCTAATCGATATTTCATGCATTCGAATGCAATAATTCGGATACTGTCACTCGCTAGTAGTAGTATTCGCTAATCGAAATCTCATGCATTCGAAAGCAAGTTCTCGGATACTGTCACTCACTAGTAGTAGTATTCGCTAATCGAAATTTCATGCATTCGAATGCAAGTTCTCGGACACTATCACTCACTAGTAGTTGTTTTCGCTAATCGAAATTTCATGCATTTGAATGCAAGTTCTCGGATACTGTCACTCACTAGTAGTAGTATTCGCTAATTGAAATTTCATGCATTCGAATGCAAGTTCTCGGATACTGTCACTCACTAGTAGTAGTATTCGCTAATCGAAATCTCATGCATTCGCATGCAAGTTCTCGGATACTGTCACTCACTAGTAGTAGTATTCGCTAATTGAAATCTCATGAATTCGAATGCAAGTTCTCGGATACTGTCACTCACTAGTCGTAGTATTCGCTAATCGAAATCTCATGCATTCGAATGCAAGTGCTCGGATACTGTCACTCACTAGTAGTAGTATTCGCTAATCGAAATTTCATGCATTCGAATGCAATAATTCGGATACTGTCACTCACTAGTAGTAGTATTCGCTAATCCAAATTTCATGCATTCGAATGCAATAATTCGGATACTGTCACTCACTAGTAGTAGTATTCGCTAATCAAAGTTTCATGCATTCGAATGCAAGTTCTCGGATACTGTCACTCACTAGTAGTAGTATCCGCTAATCGAAATTTGATGCATTCCAATGCAATAATTCGGATACTGTCTCTCACTAGTAGTAGTATTCGCTAATCGAAATTTCATGCATTCGAATGCAATAATTTGGATACTGTCACTCACTAGTAGTAGTATTCGCTAATCGAAATTTCATGCATTCGAATGCAATAATTCGGATACTGTCACTCACTAGTAGTAGTATTCGCTAATCGAAATTTCATGCATTCGAATGCAAGTTCTCGGATACTATCACTCACTAGTAGTAGTTTTCGCTAATCGAAATTTCATGCATTTGAATGCAAGTTCTCGGATACTGTCACTCACTAGTAGTAGTATTCGCTAATCGAAATTTCATGCATTCGAATGCAAGTTCTCGGATACTGTCACTCACTAGTAGTAGTATTCGCTAATCGAAATCTCATGCATTCGAATGCAAGTTCTCGGATACTGTCACTCACTAGTAGTAGTATTCGCTAATCGAAATTTCATGCATTCGAATGCAATAATTCGGATACTGTCACTCACTAGTAGTAGTATTCGCTAATCGAAATTTCATGCATTCGAATGCAATAATTCGGATACTGTCACTCACTAGTAGTAGTATTCGCTAATCGAAGTTTCATGCATTCAAATGCGAGTTCTCGGATACTGTCACTCACTAGTAGTAGTATCCGCTAATCCAAACTTCATGCATTCGAATGCAATATTTCGGATAATGTCTCTCACTAGTAGTAGTATTCGCTAATCGAAATTTCATGCATTCGAATGCAATAATTTGGATACTGTCACTCACTAGTAGTAGTATTCGCTAATCGAAATTTCATGCATTCGAATGCAATAATTCGGATACTGTCACTCACTAGTAGTAGTATTCGCTAATTGAAATTTCATGCATTCGAATGCAAGTTCTCGGATACTGTCACTCACTAGTAGTAGTATTCGTTAATCGAAATCTCATGCATTCGAATGTAAGTTGTCGGATACTGTCACTCACTAGTAGTAGTATCCGCCAATCGAAATTTCATGCATTCGAATGCAATTATTCGGATACTGTCACTCACTAGTAGTAGTATTCGCTAATCGAAATTTCATGCATTCGGATGCAATAATTCGTATACTGTCACTCACTAGTAGTAGTATTCGCTAATCGAAATCTCATGCATTCGAATGCAAGTTCTCGGATACTGTCACTCACTAGTAGTAGTATTCGCTAATCGAAATTTCATGCATTCGAATGCAATAATTCGGATACTGTCAATCACTAGCAGTAGTATTCTCTAATTGAAATTTCATGCATTCGAATGCAAGTTCTCGGATAGTGTCACTCACTAGTAGTAGTATTCGCTAATCGAAATCTCATGCATTCGAATGCAAGTTCTCGGATACTGTCACTCACTAGTAGTAGTGTCCGCTAATCGAAATTTCATGCATTCGAATGCAATTATTCGGATACTGTCACTCACTAGTAGTAGTATTCGCTAATCGAAATTTCATGCATTCGAATGCAATAATTCGGATACTGTCACTCACTAGTAATAGTATTCGCTAATCGAAATCTCATGCATTCGAATGCAAGTTCTCGGATACTGTCACTCACTAGTCGTAGTATTCGCTAATCGAAATTTCATGCACTCGAATGCAATAATTCGGATACTGTCACTCACTAGTAGTAGTATTCGCTAATCGAAGTTTCATGCATTCGAATGCAATAATTCGGATACTGTCACTCACTAGTAGTAGTATTCGCTAATCGAAATCTCATGCATTCGAATGCAATAATTCGGATACTGTCACTCACTAGTAGTAGTATTCGCTAATCGAAATTTCATGCATTCGAATGCAATAATTCGGATACTGTCACTCATTAGTAGTAGTATTCGCTAATCGAAATCTCATGCATTCGAATACAAGTTCTCGGATACTGTCACTCACTAGTAGTAGTATTCGCTAATCGAAATCTCTTGCATTCGAATGCAATAGTTCGGATACTGTCACTCACTAGTAGTAGTATTCGCTAATCGAAATCTCATACATTCGAATGCAAGTTCTCGGGTACTGTCACTCACTAGTAGTAGTATTCGCTAATCGAAATCTCATGCATTCGAATACAAGTCCTCGGATACTGTCACTCACTAGTAGTAGTATTCGCAAATCGAAATCTCTTGCATTCGAATGCAAGTTCTCGGATACTGTCACTCACTAGTAGTAGTATTCGCTAATCGAAATCTCTTGCATTCGAATGCAATAATTTGGAAACTGTCACTCACTAGTGGTAGTATTCGCTAATCGAAATCTCTTGCATTCGAATGCAAGTTCTCGGATACTGTCACTCACTAGTAGTAGTATTCGCTAATCGAAATCTCTTGCATTCGAATGCAATAATTCGGATACTGTCACTCACTAGTAGTAGTATTCGCTAATCGAAATTTCATGCACTTCGAATGCAAGTTCTCGGATACTGTCACTCACTAGTAGTAGTATTCGCTAATCAAATTCTCATGCATTTGAATGCAAGTTCTCGGATACTGTCACTCACTAGTAGTAGTATTCGCTAATCGAAATTTCATGCATTCGAATGCAATAATTCGGATACTGTCACTCACTAGTAGTAGTATTCGCTAATCGAAATCTCATGCATTCGAATGCAAGTTCTCGGATACTGTCACTCACTAGTAGTAGTATTCGCTAATCGAAATCTCATTCATTCGAATGCTATAATTCGGATACTGTCACTCACTAGTAGTAGTATTCGCGAATCGAAATTTCATGCATTCGAATGCAATAATTCGGATACTGTCACTCACTAGTAGTAGTATTCGCTAATCGAGATCTCATGCATTCGAATGCAATAATTCGGATACTGTCACCCACTAGTAGTAGTATTCACTAATCGAAATTTCATGCATTCGAATGCAATAATTCGGATACTGTCACTCGCTAGTAGTAGTATTCGCTAATCGAAATCTCATGCATTCAAATGCAAGTTCTCGGATACTGTCACTCACTAGTAGTAGTATTCGCTAATCGAAATATCATGCATTCGAATGCAAGTTCTCGGACACTATCACTCACTAGTAGTAGTTTTCGCTAATCGAAATTTCATGCATTTGAATGCAAGTTCTCGGATACTGTCACTCACTAGTAGTAGTATTCGCTAATCGAAATCTCATGCATTCGAATGCAAGTTCTCGGATACTGTCACTCACTAGTAGTAGTATTCGCTAATCGAAATCTCATGAATTCGAATGCAAGTTCTCGGATACTGTCACTCACTAGTCGTAGTATTCGCTAATCGAAATCTCATGCATTCGAATGCAAGTGCTCGGATACTGTCACTCACTAGTAGTAGTATTCGCTAATCGAAATTTCATGCATTCGAATGCAATAATTCGGATACTGTCACTCACTAGTAGTAGTCTTCGCTAATCCAAATTTCATGCATTCGAATGCAATAATTCGGATACTGTCACTCACTAGTAGTAGTATTCGCTAATCGAAGTTTCATGCATTCGAATGCAAGTTCTCGGATACTGTCACTCACTAGTAGTAGTATCCGCTAATCGAAATTTGATGCATTCGAATGCAATAATTCGGATACTGTCTCTCACTAGTAGTAGTATTCCCTAATCGAAATTTCATGCATTCAATGCAATAATTTGGATACTGTCACTCACTAGTAGTAGTATTCGCTAATCGAAATTTCATGCATTCGAATGCAATAATTCGGATACTGTCACTCACTAGTAGTAGTATTCGCTAATTGAAATTTCATGCATTCGAATGCAAGTTCTCGGATACTGTCACTCACTAGTAGTAGTATTCGCTAATCGAAATCTCATGCATTCGAATGCAAGTTCTCGGATACTGTCACTCACTAGTAGTAGTATCCGCTAATCGAAATTTTCTGCATTCGAATGCAATTATTCGGATACTGTCACTCACTAGTAGTAGTATTCGCTAATCGAAATTTCATGCATTCGGATGCAATAATTCGTATACTGTCACTCACTAGTAGTAGTATTCGCTAATCGAAATCTCATGCATTCGAATGCAAGTTCTCGGATACTGTCACTCACTAGTAGTAGTATTCGCTAATCGAAATTTCATGCATTCGAATGCAATAATTCGGATACTGTCACTCACTAGTAGTAGTATTCGCTAATTGAAATTTCATGCATTCGAATGCAAGTTCTCGGATACTGTCACTCACTAGTAGTAGTATTCGCAAATCGAAATCTCTTGCATTCGAATGCAAGTTCTCGGATACTGTCACTCACTAGTAGTAATATTCGCTAATCGAAATCTCATGCATTCGACTGCTACTTCTGGAATACTGTCACTCACTAGTAGTAGTATTCGCTAATCGAAATTTCATGCATTCGAATGCAAGTTCTCGGACACTATCACTCACTAGTAGTAGTTTTCGCTAATCGAAATTTCATGCATTTGAATGCAAGTTCTCGGATACTGTCACTCACTAGTAGTAGTATTCGCTAATCGAAATCTCATGCATTCGAATGCAAGTTCTCGGATACTGTCACTCACTAGTAGTAGTATCCGCTAATCGAAATTTCATGCATTCGAATGCAATAATTCGGATAATGTCTCTCACTAGTAGTAGTATTCGCTAATCGAAATTTCATGCATTCGAATGCAATAATTTGGATACTGTCACTCACTAGTAGTAGTATTCGCTACTTGAAATTTCATGCATTCGAATGCAAGTTCTCGGATACTGTCACTCACTAGTAGTAGTATTCGCTAATCGAAATCTCATGCATTCGAATGTAAGTTCTCGGATACTGTCACTCACTAGTAGTAGTATCCGCTAATCGAAATTTCATGCATTCGAATGCAATTATTCGGATACTGTCACTCACTAGTAGTAGTATTCGCTAATCGAAATTTCATGCATTCGGATGCAATAATTCGTATACTGTCACTCACTAGTAGTAGTATACGCTAATCGAAATCTCATGCATTCGAATGCAAGTTCTCGGATACTGTCACTCACTAGTAGTAGTATTCGCTAATCGAAATTTCATGCATTCGAATGCAATAATTCGGATACTGTCAATCACTAGTAGTAGTATTCTCTAATTGAAATTTCATGCATTCGAATGCAAGTTCTCGGATACTCTCACTCACTAGTAGTAGTATTCGCTAATCGAAATCTCATGCATTCGAATGCAAGTTCTCGGATACTGTCACTCACTAGTAGTAGTGTCCGCTAATCGAAATTTCATGCATTCGAATGCAATTATTCGGATACTGTCACTCACTAGTAGTAGTATTCGCTAATCGAAATTTCATGCATTCGAATGCAATAATTCGGATACTGTCACTCACTAGTAGTAGTATTCGCTAATCGAAATCTCATGCATTCGAATGCAAGTTCTCGGATACTGTCACTCACTAGTCGTAGTATACGCTAATCGAAATTTCATGCATTCGAATGCAATAATTCGGATACCGTCACTCACTAGTAGTAGTATTCGCTAATCGAAGTTTCATGCATTCGAATGCAATAATTCGGATACTGTCACTCACTAGTAGTAGTATTCGCTAATCGAAATCTCATGCATTCGAATGCAATAATTCGGATACTGTCACTCACTAGTAGTAGTATTCGCTAATCGAAATTTCATGCATTCGAATGCAATAATTCGGATACTGTCACTCATTAGTAGTAGTATTCGCTAATCGAAATCTCATGCATTCGAATACAAGTTCTCGGATACTGTCACTCACTAGTAGTAGTATTCGCTAATCGAAATCTCTTGCATTCGAATGCAATAATTCGGATACTGTCACTCACTAGTAGTAGTATTCGCTAATCGAAATCTCATGCATTCGAATGCAAGTTCTCGGGTACTGTCACTCACTAGTAGTAGTATTCGCTAATCGAAATCTCATGCATTCAAATACAAGTTCTCGGATACTGTCACTCACTAGTAGTAGTATTCGCAAATCGAAATCTCTTGCATTCGAATGCAAGTTCTCGGATACTGTCACTCACTAGTAGTAGTATTCGCTAATCGAAATCTCATGCATTCGACTGCAAGTTCTCGGATACAGTCACTCACTAGTAGTAGTATTCGCTAATCGAAATATCTTGCATTCGAATGCAATAATTCGGATACTGTCACTCACTAGTAGTAGTATTCGCTAATCGAAATCTCTTGCATTCGAATGCAAGTTCTCGGATACTGTCACTCACTAGTAGTAGTATTCGCTAATCGAAATCTCTTGCATTCGAATGCAATAATTCGGATACTGTCACTCACTAGTAGTAGTATTCGCTAATCGAAATTTCATGCATTCGAATGCAAGTTCTCGGATACTGTCACTCACTAGTAGTAGTATTCGCTAATCGAAATCTCATGCATTTGAATGCAAGTTCTCGGATACTGTCCTCACTAGTAGTAGTATTCGCTAATCGAAATCTCATGCATTCGAATGCAAGTTCTCGGATACTGTCACTCACTAGTAGTAGTATTCGCTAATCGAAATTTCATGCATTCGAATGCAATAATTCGGATACTGTCACTCACTAGTAGTAGTATTCGCTAATCGAAATCTCATGCATTCGAATGCAATAATTCGGATACTGTCACTCACTAGTAGTAGTATTCGCTAATCGAAATTTCATGCATTCCATTGTAATAATTCGGATACTGTCACTCATTAGTAGTAGTATTCGCTAATTGAAATCTCATGCATTCGAATGCAAGTTCTCGGATACTGTCACTCACTAGTAGTAGTATTCGCTAATCGAAATCTCATGCATTTGAATGCAAGTTCTCGGATACTGTCACTCACTAGTAGTAGTATTCGCTAATCGAAATTTCATGCATTCGAATGCAATAATTCGGATACTGTCACTCACTAGTAGTAGTATTCGCTAATCGAAATCTCATGCATTCGAATGCAAGTTCTCGGATACTGTCACTAGCTAGTAGTAGTATTCGCTAATCGAAATCTCATGCATTCGAATGCTATAATTCGGATACTGTCACTCACTAGTAGTAGTATTCGCTAATCGAAATTTCATGCATTCGAATGCAATAATTCGGATACTGTCACTCACTAGTAGTAGTATTCGCTATTCGAGATCTCCTGCATTCGAATGCATTAATTCGGATACTGTCACCCACTAGTAGTAGTATTCGCTAATCGATATTTCATGCATTCGAATGCAATAATTCGGATACTGTCACTCACTAGTAGTAGTATTCGCTAATCGAAATCACATGCATTCGAATGCAAGTTCTCGGATACTGTCACTCACTAGTAGTAGTATTCGCTAATCGAAATTTCATGCATTCGAATGCAAGTTCTCGGATACTATCACTCACTAGTAGAAGTATTCGCTAATCGAAATTTCATGTATTTGAATGCAAGTTCTCGGATACTGTCACTCACTAGTAGTAGCATTCGCTAATCGAAATTTCATGCATTCGAATGCAAGTTCTCGGATACTGTCACTCACTAGTAGTAGTATTCGCTAATCGAAATCTCATGCATTCGAATGCAAGTTCTCGGATACTGTCACTCACTAGTAGTAGTATTCGCTAATCGAAATCTCATGCATTCGAATGACAGTTCTCGGATACTGTCACTCACTAGTCGTAGTATTCGCTTATCGAAATCTCATGCATTCGAATGCAAGTTCTCGGATACTGTCACTCACTAGTAGTAGTATTCGCTAATCGAAATTTCATGCATTCGAATGCAATAATTCGGATACTGTCACTCACTAGTAGTAGTATTCGCTAATCGAAATTTCATGCATTCGAATGCAAGTTCTCGGATACTGCCACTCACTAGTAGTAGTATCCGCTAATCGAAATTTCATGCATTCGAATGCAATAATTCGGATACTGTCACTCACTAGTAGTAGTATTCGCTAATCGAAATTTCATGCATTCGAATGCAATTATTCGGATACTGTCACTCACTACTGGTAGTATTCGCTAATCGAAATTTCATGCATTCTAATGCAATAATTCGGATACTGTCACTCACTAGTAGTAGTATTCGCTAATCGAAATCTCATGCATTCGAATGCAAGTTCTCGGATACTGTCACTCACTAGTAGTAGTATACGCTAATCGAAATTTCATGCACTCGAATGCAATAATTCGGATACTGTCACTCACTAGTAGTAGTATTCGCTAATCGAAATTTCATGCATTCGAATGCAATAATTCGCATACTGTCACTCACTAGTAGTACTATTCGCTAATCGAAATCTCATGCATTCGAATGCAATAATTCGGATACTGTCACTCACTAGTAGTAGTATACGCTAATCGAAATTTCATGCATTCGAATGCAATAATTCGGATACTGTCACTCACTAGTAGTAGTATTCGCTAATCGAAATCTCATGCACTCGAATGCAAGTTCTCGGATACTGTCACTCACTAGTAGTAGTATTCGCTAATCGAAATTTCATGCATTCGAATGCAAGTTCTCGAATACTGTCACTCACTAGTAGTAGTCTTCGCTAATCGAAATTTCATGCATTCGAATGCAAGTTCTCGGATACTGTCACTCACTAGTAGTAGTAGTATTCGCTAAACGAAATTTCATGCATTCGAATGCAAGTTCTCGGATACTGTCACTCACTAGTAGTAGTATTCGCTAATCGAAATCTCATGTATTGGAATGCAAGTTCTCGGATACTGTCACTCACTAGTAGTAGTATTCGCTAATTGAAATTTCATGCATTCGAATGCAAGTTCTCGGATACTGTCACTCACTAGTAGTAGTATTCGCTAATCGAAATTTCATGCATTCGAATGCAATAATTCGTATACTGTCACTCAATAGTAGTAGTATTCGCTAATCGAAATCTCATGCATTCGAATGCAAGTTCTCGGATACTGTCACTCACTAGTAGTAGTATTCGCTAATCGAAATCTAATGCATTCGAATGCAATAATTCGGATACTATCACTCACTAGTAGTAGTATTCGCTAATCGAAATTTCATGCATTCGAATGCAAGTTCTCGGATACTGTCACTCACTAGTAGTAGTATTCGCTAATCGAAAGTTCATGCATTCGAATGCAATAATTCGGATACTGTCACTCACTAGTAGTAGTATTCGCTAATCGAAATTTCATGTATTCGAATACAATAATTCGGATACTGTCACTCACTAGTAGTAGTATTCGGTAATCGAAATCTCATGCATTCGAATGCAAGTTCTAGGATACTGTCACTCACTAGTAGTAGTATTCGCTAATCGAAATCTCATGCATTCGAATGCAATAATTTGGATACTGTCACTCACTAGTAGTAGTTTTCGCTAATCGAAATTTCATGCATTCGAATGCAATAATTCGGATACTGTCACTCACTAGTAGTAGTATTCGCTAATCGAAATTTCATGCATTCGAATGCAATAATTCGGATACTGCCACTCACTAGTAGTAGTATTCGCTAATCGAAATTTCATTCATTCGAATGCAATAATTCGGATACTGTCACTCACTAGTAGTAGTTTTCGCTAATCGAAATCTCATGCATTCGAATGCAAGTTCTCGGATACTGTCACTCACTAGTAGTAGTATTCGCTAATCGAAATCTCATGCATTCGAATGCAATAATTCAGATACTGTCACTCACTAGTAGTAGTATTCGCTAATCGAAATTTCATGCATTCGAATGCAATAATTCGTATACTGTCACTCACTAGTAGTAGTATTCGCTAATCGAAATCTCATGCATACGAATGCAAGTTCTCGGATACTGTCACCCACTAGTAGTAGTATCCGCTAATCGAAATTTCATGCATTCGAATGCAATTATTCGGATACTGTCACTCACTAGTAGTAGTATTCGCTAATCGAAATTTCATGCATTCGAATGCAATAATTCGGATACTGTCACTCACTAGTAGTAGTATTCGCTAATCGAAATTTCATGCATTCGAATGCAATAATTCGGATAGTCACTCACTAGTAGTAGTATTCGCTAATCGAAATCTCATGCTTTCGAATGCAATAATTCGGATACTGTTACTCACTAGTAGTAGTATTCGCTAATCGAAATTTCATGCATTCCAATGCAATAATTCGGATACTGTCACTCATTAGTAGTATTCGCTAATCGAAATCTCATGCATTCGAATGCAAGTTCCCGGATACTGTCACTCACTAGTAGTAGTATTCGCTAATCGAAATCTCATGCATTCGAATGCAAGTTCTCGGATACTGTCACTCACTAGTAATAGTATTCGCTAATCGAAATCTCATGCATTCGAATGACAGTTCTGGGATACTGTCACTCACTAGTAGTAGTATTCGCTAATCGAAATCTCTTGCATTCGAATGCAATAATTCGGATACTGTCACTCACTAGTAGTAGTATTCGCTAATCGAAATCTCTTGCATTCGAATGCAATAATTCGGATACTGTCACTCACTAGTAGTAGTATTCGCTAATCGAAATTTCATGCATTCGAATGCAATAATTCGGATACAGTCACTCACTAGTAGTAGTATTCGCTAATCGAAATCTCATGCATTCGAATGCAAGTTCTCGGATACTGTCACCCACTAGTAGTAGTATTCGCTAATCGAAATTTCATGCATTCGAATGCAATAATTCGGATACTGTCACTCACTAGTAGTAGTATTCGGTAATCGAAATCTCATGCATTCGAATGCAAGTTCTAGGATACTGTCACTCACTAGTAGTAGTATTCGCTAATCGAAATCTCTTGCATTCGAATGCAATAATTCGGATACTGTCACTCACTAGTAGTAGTATTCGCTAATCGAAATCTCATGCATTCGAATGTAAGTTCTCGGATACTGTCACTCACTAGTAGTAGTATTCGCTAATCGAAATCTCATGCATTCGAATACAAGTTCTCGGATACTGTCACTCACTAGTAGTAGTATTCGCAAATCGAAATCTCTTGCATTCGAATGCAAGTTCTCGGATACTGTCACTCACTAGTAGTAGTATTCGCTAATCGAAATCTCATGCATTCGACTGCAAGTTCTGGGATACTGTCACTCACTAGTAGTAGTATTCGCTAATCGAAATCTCTTGCATTCGAATGCAATAATTCGGATACTGTCACTCACTAGTAGTAGTATTCGCTAATCGAAATCTCTTGCATTCGAATGCAATAATTCGGATACTGTCACTCACTAGTAGTAGTATTCGCTAATCGAAATTTCATGCATTCGAATGCAAGTTCTCGGATACTGTCACTCACTAGTAGTAGTATTCGCTAATCGAAATCTCATGCATTTGAATGCAAGTTCTCGGATACTGTCACTCACTAGTAGTAGTATTCGCTAATCGAAATTTCATGCATTCGAATGCAATAATTCGGATACTGTCACTCACTAGTAGTAGTATTCGCTAATCGAAATCTCATGCATTCGAATGCAAGTTCTCGGATACTGTCACTCACTAGTAGTAGTATTCGCTAATCGAAATCTCATGCATTCGAATGCTATAATTCGGATACTGTCACTCACTAGTAGTAGTATTCGCTAATCGAAATTTCATGCATTCGAATGCAATAATTCGGATACTGTCACTCACTAGTAGTAGTATTGGCTAATCGAGATCTCATGCATTCGAATGCAATAATTCGGATACTGTCATCCACTAGTAGTAGTATTCGCTAATCGATATTTCATGCATTCGAATGCAATAATTCGGATACTGTCACTCACTAGTAGTAGTATTCGCTAATCGAAATCTCATGCATTCGAATGCAAGTTCTCGGATACTGTCACTCACTAGTAGTAGTATTCGCTAATCGAAATTTCATGCATTCGAATGCAAGTTCTCGGATACTATCACTCACTAGTAGTAGTATTCGCTAATCGAAATTTCATGTATTTGAATGCAAGTTCTCGGATACTGTCACTCACTAGTAGTAGTATTCGCTAATCGAAATTTCATGCATTCGAATGCAAGTTCTCGGATACTGTCACTCACTAGTAGTAGTATTCGCTAATCGAAATCTCATGCATTCGAATGCAATAATTTGGATACTGTCACTCACTAGTAGTAGTTTTCGCTAATCGAAATTTCATGCATTCGAATGCAATAATTCGGATACTGTCACTCACTAGTAGTAGTATTCGCTAATCGAAATTTCATGCATTCGAATGCAATAATTCGGATACTGCCACTCACTAGTAGTAGTATTCGCTAATCGAAATTTCATTCATTCGAATGCAATAATTCGGATACTGTCACTCACTAGTAGTAGTATTCGCTAATCGAAATCTCATGCATTCGAATGCAAGTTCTCGGATACTGTCACTCACTAGTAGTAGTATTCGCTAATCGAAATCTCATGCATTCGAATGCAATAATTCGGATACTGTCACTCACTAGTAGTAGTATTCGCTAATCGAAATTTCATGCATTCGAATGCAATAATTCGTATACTGTCACTCACTAGTAGTAGTATTCGCTAATCGAAATCTCATGCATTCGAATGCAAGTTCTCGGATACTGTCACTCACTAGTAGTAGTATTCGCTAATCGAAATCTCATGCATTCGAATGCAAGTTCTCGGATACTGTCACCCACTAGTAGTAGTATCCGCTAATCGAAATTTCATGCATTCGAATGCAATTATTCGGATACTGTCACTCACTAGTAGTAGTATTCGCTAATCGAAATTTCATGCATTCGAATGCAATAATTCGGATACTGTCACTCACTAGTAGTAGTATTCGCTAATCGAAATTTCATGTATTCGAATACAATAATTCGGATACTGTCACTCACTAGTAGTAGTATTCGGTAATCGAAATCTCATGCATTCGAATGCAAGTTCTAGGATACTGTCACTCACTAGTAGTAGTATTCGCTAATCGAAATCTCATGCATTCGAATGCAATAATTTGGATACTGTCACTCACTAGTAGTAGTTTTCGCTAATCGAAATTTCATGCATTCGAATGCAATAATTCGGATACTGTCACTCACTAGTAGTAGTATTCGCTAATCGAAATTTCATGCATTCGAATGCAATAATTCGGATACTGCCACTCACTAGTAGTAGTATTCGCTAATCGAAATTTCATTCATTCGAATGCAATAATTCGGATACTGTCACTCACTAGTAGTAGTTTTCGCTAATCGAAATCTCATGCATTCGAATGCAAGTTCTCGGATACTGTCACTCACTAGTAGTAGTATTCGCTAATCGAAATCTCATGCATTCGAATGCAATAATTCAGATACTGTCACTCACTAGTAGTAGTATTCGCTAATCGAAATTTCATGCATTCGAATGCAATAATTCGTATACTGTCACTCACTAGTAGTAGTATTCGCTAATCGAAATCTCATGCATACGAATGCAAGTTCTCGGATACTGTCACCCACTAGTAGTAGTATCCGCTAATCGAAATTTCATGCATTCGAATGCAATTATTCGGATACTGTCACTCACTAGTAGTAGTATTCGCTAATCGAAATTTCATGCATTCGAATGCAATAATTCGGATACTGTCACTCACTAGTAGTAGTATTCGCTAATCGAAATTTCATGCATTCGAATGCAATAATTCGGATAGTCACTCACTAGTAGTAGTATTCGCTAATCGAAATCTCATGCTTTCGAATGCAATAATTCGGATACTGTTACTCACTAGTAGTAGTATTCGCTAATCGAAATTTCATGCATTCCAATGCAATAATTCGGATACTGTCACTCATTAGTAGTATTCGCTAATCGAAATCTCATGCATTCGAATGCAAGTTCCCGGATACTGTCACTCACTAGTAGTAGTATTCGCTAATCGAAATCTCATGCATTCGAATGCAAGTTCTCGGATACTGTCACTCACTAGTAATAGTATTCGCTAATCGAAATCTCATGCATTCGAATGACAGTTCTGGGATACTGTCACTCACTAGTAGTAGTATTCGCTAATCGAAATCTCTTGCATTCGAATGCAATAATTCGGATACTGTCACTCACTAGTAGTAGTATTCGCTAATCGAAATCTCTTGCATTCGAATGCAATAATTCGGATACTGTCACTCACTAGTAGTAGTATTCGCTAATCGAAATTTCATGCATTCGAATGCAATAATTCGGATACAGTCACTCACTAGTAGTAGTATTCGCTAATCGAAATCTCATGCATTCGAATGCAAGTTCTCGGATACTGTCACCCACTAGTAGTAGTATTCGCTAATCGAAATTTCATGCATTCGAATGCAATAATTCGGATACTGTCACTCACTAGTAGTAGTATTCGGTAATCGAAATCTCATGCATTCGAATGCAAGTTCTAGGATACTGTCACTCACTAGTAGTAGTATTCGCTAATCGAAATCTCTTGCATTCGAATGCAATAATTCGGATACTGTCACTCACTAGTAGTAGTATTCGCTAATCGAAATCTCATGCATTCGAATGTAAGTTCTCGGATACTGTCACTCACTAGTAGTAGTATTCGCTAATCGAAATCTCATGCATTCGAATACAAGTTCTCGGATACTGTCACTCACTAGTAGTAGTATTCGCAAATCGAAATCTCTTGCATTCGAATGCAAGTTCTCGGATACTGTCACTCACTAGTAGTAGTATTCGCTAATCGAAATCTCATGCATTCGACTGCAAGTTCTGGGATACTGTCACTCACTAGTAGTAGTATTCGCTAATCGAAATCTCTTGCATTCGAATGCAATAATTCGGATACTGTCACTCACTAGTAGTAGTATTCGCTAATCGAAATCTCTTGCATTCGAATGCAATAATTCGGATACTGTCACTCACTAGTAGTAGTATTCGCTAATCGAAATTTCATGCATTCGAATGCAAGTTCTCGGATACTGTCACTCACTAGTAGTAGTATTCGCTAATCGAAATCTCATGCATTTGAATGCAAGTTCTCGGATACTGTCACTCACTAGTAGTAGTATTCGCTAATCGAAATTTCATGCATTCGAATGCAATAATTCGGATACTGTCACTCACTAGTAGTAGTATTCGCTAATCGAAATCTCATGCATTCGAATGCAAGTTCTCGGATACTGTCACTCACTAGTAGTAGTATTCGCTAATCGAAATCTCATGCATTCGAATGCTATAATTCGGATACTGTCACTCACTAGTAGTAGTATTCGCTAATCGAAATTTCATGCATTCGAATGCAATAATTCGGATACTGTCACTCACTAGTAGTAGTATTCGCTAATCGAGATCTCATGCATTCGAATGCAATAATTCGGATACTGTCATCCACTAGTAGTAGTATTCGCTAATCGATATTTCATGCATTCGAATGCAATAATTCGGATACTGTCACTCACTAGTAGTAGTATTCGCTAATCGAAATCTCATGCATTCGAATGCAAGTTCTCGGATACTGTCACTCACTAGTAGTAGTATTCGCTAATCGAAATTTCATGCATTCGAATGCAAGTTCTCGGATACTATCACTCACTAGTAGTAGTATTCGCTAATCGAAATTTCATGTATTTGAATGCAAGTTCTCGGATACTGTCACTCACTAGTAGTAGTATTCGCTAATCGAAATTTCATGCATTCGAATGCAAGTTCTCGGATACTGTCACTCACTAGTAGTAGTATTCGCTAATCGAAATCTCATGCATTCGAATGCAATAATTTGGATACTGTCACTCACTAGTAGTAGTTTTCGCTAATCGAAATTTCATGCATTCGAATGCAATAATTCGGATACTGTCACTCACTAGTAGTAGTATTCGCTAATCGAAATTTCATGCATTCGAATGCAATAATTCGGATACTGCCACTCACTAGTAGTAGTATTCGCTAATCGAAATTTCATTCATTCGAATGCAATAATTCGGATACTGTCACTCACTAGTAGTAGTATTCGCTAATCGAAATCTCATGCATTCGAATGCAAGTTCTCGGATACTGTCACTCACTAGTAGTAGTATTCGCTAATCGAAATCTCATGCATTCGAATGCAATAATTCGGATACTGTCACTCACTAGTAGTAGTATTCGCTAATCGAAATTTCATGCATTCGAATGCAATAATTCGTATACTGTCACTCACTAGTAGTAGTATTCGCTAATCGAAATCTCATGCATTCGAATGCAAGTTCTCGGATACTGTCACTCACTAGTAGTAGTATTCGCTAATCGAAATCTCATGCATTCGAATGCAAGTTCTCGGATACTGTCACCCACTAGTAGTAGTATCCGCTAATCGAAATTTCATGCATTCGAATGCAATTATTCGGATACTGTCACTCACTAGTAGTAGTATTCGCTAATCGAAATTTCATGCATTCGAATGCAATAATTCGGATACTGTCACTCACTAGTAGTAGTATTCGCTAATCGAAATCTCATGCATTCGAATGCAAGTTCTCGGATACTGTCACCCACTAGTAGTAGTATTCGCTAATCGAAATTTCATGCATTCGAATGCAATAATTCGGATACTGTCACTCACTAGTAGTAGTATTCGCTAATCGAAATTTCATGCATTCGGATGCAATAATTCGGATAGTCACTCACTAGTAGTAGTATTCGCTAATCGAAATCTCATGCATTCGAATGCAATATTTCGGATACTGTTACTCACTAGTAGTAGTATTCGCTAATCGAAATTTCATGCATTCCAATGCAATAATTCGGATACTGTCACTCATTAGTAGTAGTATTCGCTAATCGAAATCTCATGCATTCGAATGCAAGTTCCCGGATACTGTCACTCACTAGTAGTAGTATTCGCTAATCGAAATCTCATGCATTCGAATGCAAGTTCTCGGATACTGTCACTCACTAGTAATAGTATTCGCTAATCGAAATCTCATGCATTCGAATGACAGTTCTGGGATACTGTCACTCACTAGTAGTAGTATTCGCTAATCGAAATCTCTTGCATTCGAATGCAATAATTCGGATACTGTCACTCACTAGTAGTAGTATTCGCTAATCGAAATCTCTTGCATTCGAATGCAATAATTCGGATACTGTCACTCACTAGTAGTAGTATTCGCTAATCGAAATTTCATGCATTCGAATGCAATAATTCGGATACTGTCACTTACTAGTAGTAGTATTCGCTAATCGAAATCTCATGCATTCGAATGCAAGTTCTCGGATACTGTCACCCACTAGTAGTAGTATTCGCTAATCGAAATTTCATGCATTCGAATGCAATAATTCGGATACTGTCACTCACTAGTAGTAGTATTCGGTAATCGAAATCTCATGCATTCGAATGCAAGTTCTAGGATACTGTCACTCACTAGTAGTAGTATTCGCTAATCGAAATCTCTTGCATTCGAATGCAATAATTCGGATACTGTCACCCACTAGTAGTAGTATTCGCTAATCGAAATCTCATGCATTCGAATGCAAGTTCTCGGATACTGTCACTCACTAGTAGTAGTATTCGCTAATCGAAATCTCATGCATTCGAATACAAGTTCTCGGATACTGTCACTCACTAGTAGTAGTATTCGCAAATCGAAATCTCTTGCATTCGAATGCAAGTTCTCGGATACTGTCACTCACTAGTAGTAGTATTCGCTAATCGAAATCTCATGCATTCGACTGCAAGTTCTGGGATACTGTCACTCACTAGTAGTAGTATTCGCTAATCGAAATCTCTTGCATTCGAATGCAATAATTCGGATACTGTCACTCACTAGTAGTAGTATTCGCTAATCGAAATTTCATGCATTCGAATGCAAGTTCTCGGATACTGTCACTCACTAGTAGTAGTATTCGCTAATCGAAATCTCATGCATTTGAATGCAAGTTCTCGGATACTGTCACTCACTAGTAGTAGTATTCGCTAATCGAAATTTCATGCATTCGAATGCAATAATTCGGATACTGTCACTCACTAGTAGTAGTATTCGCTAATCGAAATCTCATGCATTCGAATGCAAGTTCTCGGATACTGTCACTCACTAGTAGTAGTATTCGCTAATCGAAATCTCATGCATTCGAATGCAATAATTCGGATAGTGTCACTCACTAGTAGTAGTATTCGCTAATCGAAATTTCATGCATTCGAATGCAATAATTCGTATACTGTCACTCACTAGTAGTAGTATTCGCTAATCGAAATCTCATGCATTCGAATGCAAGTTCTCGGATACTGTCACTCACTAGTAGTAGTATTCGCTAATCGAAATCTCATGCATTCGAATGCAAGTTCTCGGATACTGTCACCCACTAGTAGTAGTATCCGCTAATCGAAATTTCATGCATTCGAATGCAATTATTCGGATACTGTCACTCACTAGTAGTAGTATTCGCTAATCGAAATTTCATGCATTCGAATTCAATAATTCGGATACTGTCACTCACTAGTAGTAGTATTCGCTAATCGAAATCTCATGCATTCGAATGCAAGTTCTCGGATACTGTCACCCACTAGTAGTAGTATTCGCTAATCGAAATTTCATGCATTCGAATGCAATAATTCGGATACTGTCACTCACTAGTAGTAGTATTCGCTAATAGAAATCTCATGCATTCCAATGCAATAATTCGGATACTGTCACTCATTAGTAGTAGTATTCGCTAATCGAAATCTCATGCATTCGAATGCAAGTTCCCGGATACTGTCACTCACTAGTAGTAGTATTCGCTAATCGAAATCTCTTGCATTCGTATGCAATAATTCGGATACTGTCACTCACTAGTAGTAGTATTCGCTAATCGAAATCTCATGCATTCGAATGCAAGTTCTCGGATACTGTCACTCACTAGTAGTAGTATTCGCTAATCGAAATCTCATGCATTCGAATACAAGTTCTCGGATACTGTCACTCACTAGTAGTAGTATTCGCAAATCGAAATCTCTTGCATTCGAATGCAAGTTCACGGATACTGTCACTCACTAGTAGTAGTATTCGCTAATCAAAATCTCATGCATTCGACTGCAAGTTTTGGGATACTGTCACTCACTAGTAGTAGTACTCGCTAATCGAAATCTCTTGCATTCGAATGCAATAATTCGGATACTGTCACTCACTAGTAGTAGTATTCGCTAATCGAAATCTCTTGCATTCGAATGCAATAATTCGGCTACTGTCACTCACTAGTAGTAGTATTCGCTAATCGAAATTTCATGCATTCGAATGCAAGTTCTCGGATACTGTCACTCACTAGTAGTAGTATTCGCTAATCGAAATCTCATGCATTTGAATGCAAGTTCTCGGATACTGTCACTCACTAGTAGTAGTATTCGCTAATCGAAATTTCATGCATTCGAATGCAATAATTCGGATACTGTCACTCACTAGTTGTAGTATTCGCTAATCGAAATCTCATGCATTCGAATGCAAGTTCTCGGATACTGTCACTCACTAGTAGTAGTATTCGCTAATCGAAATCTCATGCATTCGATTGCTATAATTCGGATACTGTCACTCACTAGTAGTAGTATTCGCTAATCGAAATTTCATGCATTCGAATGCAATAATTCGGATACTGTCACTCACTAGTAGTAGTATTCGCTAATCGAGATCTCATGCATTCGAATGCAATAATTCGGATACTGTCATCCACTAGTAGTAGTATTCGCTAATCGATATTTCATGCATTCGAATGCAATAATTCGGATACTGTCACTCACTAGTAGTAGTATTCGCTAATCGAAATCTCATGCATTCGAATGCAAGTTCTCGGATACTGTCACTCACTAGTAGTAGTATTCGCTAATCGAAATTTCATGCATTCGAATGCAAGTTCTCGGATACTATCACTCACTAGTAGTAGTATTCGCTAATCGAAATTTCATGTATTTGAATGCAAGTTCTCGGATACTGTCACTCACTAGTAGTAGTATTCGCTAATCGAAATTTCATGCATTCGAATGCAAGTTCTCGGATACTGTCACTCACTAGTAGTAGTATTCGCTAATCGAAATCTCATGCATTCGAATGCAAGTTCTCGGATACTGTCACTCACTAGTAATAGTATTCGCTAATCGAAATCTCATGCATTCGAATGACAGTTCCCGGATACTGTCACTCACTAGTCGTAGTATTCGCTAATCGAAATCTCATGCATTCCAATGCAAGTTCTCGGATACTGTCACTCACTAGTAGTAGTATTCGCTAATCGAAATTTCATGCATTCTAATGCAATAATTCGGATACTGTCACTCACTAGTAGTAGTATTCGCTAATCGAAATTTCATGCATTCGAATGCAATAATTCGGATACTGTCACTCACTAGTAGTAGTATTCGCTAATCGAAATTTCATGCATTCGAATGCAAGTTCTCGGATACTGTCACTCACTAGTAGTAGTATCCGCTAATCGAAATCTCATGCATTCGAATGCAAGTTCTCGGATACTGTCACTCACTAGTAGTAGTATACGCTAATCGAAATTTCATGCATTCGAATGCAATAATTCGGATACTGTCACTCACTAGTAGTAGTATTCGCTAATCGAAATTTCATGCATTCGAATGCAATAATTTGCATACTGTCACTCACTAGTAGTAGTATTCGCTAATCGAAATCTCATGCATTCGAATGCAATAATTCGGATACTGTCACTCACTAGTAGTAGTATTCGCTAATCGAAATTTCATGCATTCGAATGCAATAATTCGGATACTGTCACTCACTAGTAGTAGTATTCGCTAATCGAAATTTCATGCATTCGAATGCAATAATTCGGATACTGTCACTCACTAGTAGTAGTATTCGCTAATCGAAATCTCATGCACTCGAATGCAAGTTCTCGGATACTGTCACTCACTAGTAGTAGTATTCGCTAATCGAAATCTCATGCACCCGAATGCAAGTTCTCGGATACTGTCACTCACTAGTAGTAGTATTCGCTAATCGAAATTTCATGCATTCGAATGCAAGTTTTCGAATACTGTCACTCACTAGTAGTAGTCTTCGCTAATCGAAATTTCATGCATTCGAATGCAAGTTCTCGGATACTGTCACTCACTAGTAGTAGTATTCGCTAATCGAAATTTCATGCATTCGAATGCAAGTTCTCGGATACTGTCACTCACTAGTAGTAGTATTCGCTAATCGAAATCTCATGCATTCGAATGCAAGTTCTCGGATACTGTCACTCACTAGTAGTAGTATTCGCTAATTGAAATTTCATGCATTCGAATGCAAGTTCTCGGATACTGTCACTCACTAGTAGTAGTATTCGCTAATCGAAATTTCATGCATTCGAATGCAATAATTCGGATACTGTCACTCACTAGTAGTAGTATTCGCTAATCGAAATCTCATGCATTTGAATGCAAGTTCTCGGATACTGTCTCTCACTAGCAGTAGTATTCGCTAATCGAAATCTCATGCATTCGAATGCAAGTTCTCGGATACTGTCACTCACTAGTAGTAGTATTCGCTAATCGAAATTTCATGCATTCGAATGCAATAATTCGGATACTGTCACTCACTAGTAGTAGTATTCGCTAATCGAAATCTCATGCATTCGAATGCAATAATTCGGATACGGTCACTCACTAGTAGTAGTATTCGTTAATCGAAATTTCATGCATTCCAATGTAATAATTCGGATACTGTCACTCATTAGTAGTAGTATTCGCTAATTGAAATCTCATGCATTCAAATGCAAGTTCTCGGATACTGTCACTCACTAGTAGTAGTATTCGCTAATCGAAATCTCTTGCATTCGAATGCAATAATTCGGATACTGTCACTCACTAGTAGTAGTATTCGCTAAACGAAATCTCATGCGTTAGAATGTAAGTTCTCGGATACTGTCACTCACTAGTAGTGGTATTCGCTAATCGAAATTTCATGCATTCGAATGCAAGTTCTCGGATACTATCACCCACTAGTAGTAGTTTTCGCTAATCGAAATTTCATGCATTTGAATGCAAGTTCTCGGATACTGTCACTCACTAGTAGTAGTATCCGCTAATCGAAATTTCATGCATTCGAATGCAATTATTCGGATACTGTCACTCACTACTAGTAGTATTCGCTAATCGAAATTTCATGCATTCTAATGCAATAATTCGGATACTGTCACTCACTAGTAGTAGTATTCGCTAATCGAAATCTCATGCATTCGAATGCAAGTTCTCGGATACTGTCACTTACTTGTAGTAGTATACGCTAATCGAAATTTCATGCATTCGAATGCAATAATTCGGATACTGTCACTCACTAGTAGTAGTATTCGCTAATCGAAATTTCATGCATTCGAATGCAATAATTCGCATACTGTCACTCACTAGTAGTAGTATTCGCTAATCGAAATTTCATGCATTAGAATGCAATAATTCGGATACTGTCACTCACTAGTAGTAGTATTCGCTAATCGAAATCTCATGCACTCGAATGCAAGTTCTCGGATACTGTCACTCACTAGTAGTAGTATTCGCTAATCGAAATTTCATGCATTCGAATGCAAGTTCTCGAATACTGTCACTCACTAGTAGTAGTATTCGCTAATCGAAATCTCATGCATTCGAATGCAAGTTCTCGGATACTGTCACTCACTAGTAATAGTATTCGCTAATCGAAATCTCATGCATTCGAATGACAGTTCTGGGATACTGTCACTCACTAGTAGTAGTATTCGCTAATCGAAATCTCTTGCATTCGAATGCAATAATTCGGATACTGTCACTCACTAGTAGTAGTATTCGCTAATCGAAATCTCTTGCATTCGAATGCAATAATTCGGATACTGTCACTCACTAGTAGTAGTATTCGCTAATCGAAATTTCATGCATTCGAATGCAATAATTCGGATACTGTCACTTACTAGTAGTAGTATTCGCTAATCGAAATCTCATGCATTCGAATGCAAGTTCTCGGATACTGTCACCCACTAGTAGTAGTATTCGCTAATCGAAATTTCATGCATTCGAATGCAATAATTCGGATACTGTCACTCACTAGTAGTAGTATTCGGTAATCGAAATCTCATGCATTCGAATGCAAGTTCTAGGATACTGTCACTCACTAGTAGTAGTATTCGCTAATCGAAATCTCTTGCATTCGAATGCAATAGTTCGGATACTGTCACCCACTAGTAGTAGTATTCGCTAATCGAAATCTCATGCATTCGAATGCAAGTTCTCGGATACTGTCACTCACTAGTAGTAGTATTCGCTAATCGAAATCTCATGCATTCGAATACAAGTTCTCGGATACTGTCACTCACTAGTAGTAGTATTCGCAAATCGAAATCTCTTGCATTCGAATGCAAGTTCTCGGATACTGTCACTCACTAGTAGTAGTATTCGCTAATCGAAATCTCATGCATTCGACTGCAAGTTCTGGGATACTGTCACTCACTAGTAGTAGTATTCGCTAATCGAAATCTCTTGCATTCGAATGCAATAATTCGGATACTGTCACTCACTAGTAGTAGTATTCGCTAATCGAAATCTCTTGCATTCGAATGCAATAATTCGGATACTGTCACTCACTAGTAGTAGTATTCGCTAATCGAAATTTCATGCATTCGAATGCAAGTTCTCGGATACTGTCACTCACTAGTAGTAGTATTCGCTAATCGAAATCTCATGCATTTGAATGCAAGTTCTCGGATACTGTCACTCACTAATAGTAGTATTCGCTAATCGAAATTTCATGCATTCGAATGCAATAATTCGGATACTGTCACTCACTAGTAGTAGTATTCGCTAATCGAAATCTCATGCATTCGAATGCAAGTTCTCGGATACTGTCACTCACTAGTAGTAGTATTCGCTAATCGAAATCTCATGCATTCGAATGCAATAATTCGGATAGTGTCACTCACTAGTAGTAGTATTCGCTAATCGAAATTTCATGCATTCGAATGCAATAATTCGTATACTGTCACTCACTAGTAGTAGTATTCGCTAATCGAAATCTCATGCATTCGAATGCAAGTTCTCGGATACTGTCACTCACTAGTAGTAGTATTCGCTAATCGAAATCTCATGCATTCGAATGCAAGTTCTCGGATACTGTCACCCCCTAGTAGTAGTATCCGCTAATCGAAATTTCATGCATTCGAATGCAATTATTCGGATACTGTCACTCACTAGTAGTAGTATTCGCTAATCGAAATTTCATGCATTCGAATTCAATAAATCGGATACTGTCACTCACTAGTAGTAGTATTCGCTAATCGAAATCTCATGCATTCGAATGCAAGTTCTCGGATACTGTCACCCACTAGTAGTAGTATTCGCTAATCGAAATTTCATGCATTCGAATGCAATAATTCGGATACTGTCACTCACTAGTAGTAGTATTCGCTAATAGAAATCTCATGCATTCGAATGCAATAATTCGGATACTGTTACTCACTAGTAGTAGTATTCGCTAATCGAAATTTCATGCATTCCAATGCAATAATTCGGATACTGTCACTCATTAGTAGTAGTATTCGCTAATCGAAATCTCATGCATTCGAATGCAAGTTCCCGGATACTGTCACTCACTAGTAGTAGTATTCGCTAATCGAAATCTCTTGCATTCGAATGCAATAATTCGGATACTGTCACTCACTAGTAGTAGTATTCGCTAATCGAAATCTCATGCATTCGAATGCAAGTTCTCGGATACTGTCACTCACTAGTAGTAGTATTCGCTAATCGAAATCTCATGCATTCGAATACAAGTTCTCGGATACTGTCACTCACTAGTAGTAGTATTCGCAAATCGAAATCTCTTGCATTCGAATGCAAGTTCACGGATACTGTCACTCACTAGTAGTAGTATTCGCTAATCAAAATCTCATGCATTCGACTGCAAGTTTTGGGATACTGTCACTCACTAGTAGTAGTACTCGCTAATCGAAATCTCTTGCATTCGAATGCAATAATTCGGATACTGTCACTCACTAGTAGTAGTATTCGCTAATCGAAATCTCTTGCATTCGAATGCAATAATTCGGATACTGTCACTCACTAGTAGTAGTATTCGCTAATCGAAATTTCATGCATTCGAATGCAAGTTCTCGGATACTGTCACTCACTAGTAGTAGTATTCGCTAATCGAAATCTCATGCATTTGAATGCAAGTTCTCGGATACTGTCACTCACTAGTAGTAGTATTCGCTAATCGAAATTTCATGCATTCGAATGCAATAATTCGGATACTGTCACTCACTAGTTGTAGTATTCGCTAATCGAAATCTCATGCATTCGAATGCAAGTTCTCGGATACTGTCACTCACTAGTAGTAGTATTCGCTAATCGAAATCTCATGCATTCGATTGCTATAATTCGGATACTGTCACTCACTAGTAGTAGTATTCGCTAATCGAAATTTCATGCATTCGAATGCAATAATTCGGATACTGTCACTCACTAGTAGTAGTATTCGCTAATCGAAATCTCATGCATTCGAATGCAAGTTCTCGGATACTGTCACTCACTAGTAGTAGTATTCGCTAATCGAAATTTCATGCATTCGAATGCAAGTTCTCGGATACTATCACTCACTAGTAGTAGTATTCGCTAATCGAAATTTCATGTATTTGAATGCAAGTTCTCGGATACTGTCACTCACTAGTAGTAGTATTCGCTAATCGAAATTTCATGCATTCGAATGCAAGTTCTCGGATACTGTCACTCACTAGTAGTAGTATTCGCTAATCGAAATCTCATGCATTCGAATGCAAGTTCTCGGATACTGTCACTCACTAGTAATAGTATTCGCTAATCGAAATCTCATGCATTCGAATGACAGTTCCCGGATACTGTCACTCACTAGTCGTAGTATTCGCTAATCGAAATCTCATGCATTCCAATGCAAGTTCTCGGATACTGTCACTCACTAGTAGTAGTATTCGCTAATCGAAATTTCATGCATTCTAATGCAATAATTCGGATACTGTCACTCACTAGTAGTAGTATTCGCTAATCGAAATTTCATGCATTCGAATGCAATAATTCGGATACTGTCACTCACTAGTAGTAGTATTCGCTAATCGAAATTTCATGCATTCGAATGCAAGTTCTCGGATACTGTCACTCACTAGTAGTAGTATCCGCTAATCGAAATCTCATGCATTCGAATGCAAGTTCTCGGATACTGTCACTCACTAGTAGTAGTATACGCTAATCGAAATTTCATGCATTCGAATGCAATAATTCGGATACTGTCACTCACTAGTAGTAGTATTCGCTAATCGAAATTTCATGCATTCGAATGCAATAATTCGCATACTGTCACTCACTAGTAGTAGTATTCGCTAATCGAAATCTCATGCATTCGAATGCAATAATTCGGATACTGTCACTCACTAGTAGTAGTATTCGCTAATCGAAATTTCATGCATTCGAATGCAATAATTCGGATACTGTCACTCACTAGTAGTAGTATTCGCTAATCGAAATTTCATGCATTCGAATGCAATAATTCGGATACTGTCACTCACTAGTAGTAGTATTCGCTAATCGAAATCTCATGCACTCGAATGCAAGTTCTCGGATACTGTCACTCACTAGTAGTAGTATTCGCTAATCGAAATCTCATGCACCCGAATGCAAGTTCTCGGATACTGTCACTCACTAGTAGTAGTATTCGCTAATCGAAATTTCATGCATTCGAATGCAAGTTTTCGAATACTGTCACTCACTAGTAGTAGTCTTCGCTAATCGAAATTTCATGCATTCGAATGCAAGTTCTCGGATACTGTCACTCACTAGTAGTAGTATTCGCTAATCGAAATTTCATGCATTCGAATGCAAGTTCTCGGATACTGTCACTCACTAGTAGTAGTATTCGCTAATCGAAATCTCATGCATTCGAATGCAAGTTCTCGGATACTGTCACTCACTAGTAGTAGTATTCGCTAATTGAAATTTCATGCATTCGAATGCAAGTTCTCGGATACTGTCACTCACTAGTAGTAGTATTCGCTAATCGAAATTTCATGCATTCGAATGCAATAATTCGGATACTGTCACTCACTAGTAGTAGTATTCGCTAATCGAAATCTCATGCATTTGAATGCAAGTTCTCGGATACTGTCTCTCACTAGTAGTAGTATTCGCTAATCGAAATCTCATGCATTCGAATGCAAGTTCTCGGATACTGTCACTCACTAGTAGTAGTATTCGCTAATCGAAATTTCATGCATTCGAATGCAATAATTCGGATACTGTCACTCACTAGTAGTAGTATTCGCTAATCGAAATCTCATGTATTCGAATGCAATAATTCGGATACGGTCACTCACTAGTAGTAGTATTCGTTAATCGAAATTTCATGCATTCCAAAGTAATAATTCGGATACTGTCACTCATTAGTAGTAGTATTCGCTAATTGAAATCTCATGCATTCAAATGCAAGTTCTCGGATACTGTCACTCACTAGTAGTAGTATTCGCTAATCGAAATCTCTTGCATTCGAATGCAATAATTCGGATACTGTCACTCACTAGTAGTAGTATTCGCTAAACGAAATCTCATGCGTTAGAATGTAAGTTCTCGGATACTGTCACTCACTAGTAGTGGTATTCGCTAATCGAAATTTCATGCATTCGAATGCAAGTTCTCGGATACTATCACCCACTAGTAGTAGTTTTCGCTAATCGAAATTTCATGCATTTGAATGCAAGTTCTCGGATACTGTCACTCACTAGTAGTAGTATCCGCTAATCGAAATTTCATGCATTCGAATGCAATTATTCGGATACTGTCACTCACTACTAGTAGTATTCGCTAATCGAAATTTCATGCATTCTAATGCAATAATTCGGATACTGTCACTCACTAGTAGTAGTATTCGCTAATCGAAATCTCATGCATTCGAATGCAAGTTCTCGGATACTGTCACTTACTTGTAGTAGTATACGCTAATCGAAATTTCATGCATTCGAATGCAATAATTCGGATACTGTCACTCACTAGTAGTAGTATTCGCTAATCGAAATTTCATGCATTCGAATGCAATAATTCGCATACTGTCACTCACTAGTAGTAGTATTCGCTAATCGAAATTTCATGCATTCGAATGCAATAATTCGGATACTGTCACTCACTAGTAGTAGTATTCGCTAATCGAAATCTCATGCACTCGAATGCAAGTTCTCGGATACTGTCACTCACTAGTAGTAGTATTCGCTAATCGAAATTTCATGCATTCGAATGCAAGTTCTCGAATACTGTCACTCACTAGTAGTAGACTTCGCTAATCGAAATTTCATGCATTCGAATGCAAGTTCTCGGATACTGTCACTCACTAGTAGTAGTATTCGCTAATCGAAATTTCATGCATTCGAATGCAAGTTCTCGGATACTGTCACTCACTAGTAGTAGTATTCGCTAATCGAAATCTCATGCATTTGAATGCAAGTTCTCGGATACTGTCACTCACTACTAGTAGTATTCGCTAATCGAAATTTCATGCATTCTAATGCAATAATTCGGATACTGTCACTCACTAGTAGTAGTATTCGCTAATCGAAATCTCATGCATTCGAATGCAAGTTCTCGGATACTGTCACTCACTAGTAGTAGTATTCGCTAATTGAAATTTCATGCATTTGAATGCAAGTTCTCGGATACTGTCACTCACTAGTAGTAGTATCCGCTAATCGAAATTTCATGCATTCGAATGCAATTATTCGGATACTGTCACTCACTACCAGTAGTATTCGCTAATCGAAATTTCATGCATTCTAATGCAATAATTCGGATACTGTCACTCACTAGTAGTAGTATTCGCTAATCGAAATCTCATGCATTCGAATGCAAGTTCTCGGATACTGTCACTTACTAGTAGTAGTATACGCTAATCGAAATTTCATGCATTCGAATGCAATAATTCGGATACTGTCACTCACTAGTAGTAGTATTCGCTAATCGAAATTTCATGCATTCGAATGCAAGTTCTCGGATACTGTCACTCACTAGTAGTAGTATTCGCTAATCGAAATTTCATGCATTCGAATACAAGTTCTCGGATACTGTCACTCACTAGTAGTAGTATTCGCTACTTGAAATTTCATGCATTTGAATGCAAGTTCTCGGATACTGTCACTCACTAGTAGTAGTATCCGCTAATCGAAATTCCATGCATTCGAATGCAATTATTCGGATACTGTCACTCACTACTAGTAGTATTCGCTAATCGAAATTTCATGCATTCTAATGCAATAATTCGGATACTGTCACTCACTAGTAGTAGTATTCGCTAATCGAAATCTCATGCATTCGAATGCAAGTTCTCGGAAACTGTCACTTACTAGTAGTAGTATACGCTAATCGAAATTTCATGCATTCGAATGCAATAATTCGGATACTGTCACTCACTAGTAGTAGTATTCGCTAATCGAAATTTCATGCATTCGAATGCAATAATTCGCATACTGTCACTCACTAGTAGTAGTATTCGCTAATCGAAATTTCATGCATTCGAATGCAATAATTCGGATACTGTCACTCACTAGTAGTAGTATTCGCTAATCGAAATCTCATGCACTCGAATGCAAGTTCTCGGATACTGTCACTCACTAGTAGTAGTATTCGCTAATCAAAACTTCATGCATTCGAATGCAAGTTCTCGAATACTGCCGCTCACTAGTAGTAGTCTTCGCTAATCGATATTTCATGCATTCGAATGCAAGTTCTCGGATACTGTCACTCACTAGTTGTAGTATTCGCTAATCGAAATTTCATGTATTCGAATGCAAGTTCTCGGATACTGTCACTCACTAGTAGTAGTATTCGCTAATCGAAATCTCATGCATTCGAATGCAAGTTCTCGGATACTGTCACTCATTAGTAGTAGTATTCGCTAATTGAAATTTCATGCATTTGAATGCAAGTTCTCGGATACTGTCACTCACTAGTAGTAGTATTCGCTAATCGAAATTTCATGCATTCGAATGCAAGTTCTCGGATACTGACACTCACTAGTAGTAGTATTCGCTAATCGAAATCTCATGCATTCGAATGCAAGTTCTCGGATACTGTCACTCACTAGTAGTAGTATTCGCTAATCGAAATTTCATGCATTCGAATGCAATAATTCGGATACTGTCACTCACTAGTAGTAGTATTCGCTAATCGAAATTTCATGCATTCGAATGCAATAATTCGGATACTGTCACTCACTAGTAGTAGTATTCGCTAATCGAAGTTTCATGCATTCAAATGCAAGTTCTCGGATACTGTCACTCACTAGTAGTAGTATCCGCTAATCGAAATTTCATGCATTCGAATGCAATAATTCGGATAATGTCTCTCACTAGTAGTAGTATTCGCTAATCGAAATTTCATGCATTCGAATGCAATAATTTGGATACTGTCACTCACTAGTAGTAGTATTCGCTAATCGAAATTTCATGCATTCGAATGCAATAATTCATATACTGTCACTCACTAGTAGTAGTATTCGCTAATTGAAATTTCATGCATTCGAATGCAAGTTCTCGGATACTGTCATTCACTAGTAGTAGTATTCGCTAATCGAAATTTCATGCATTCGAATGCAAGTTCTCGGATACTATCTCTCACTAGTAGTAGTATTCGCTAATCGAAATCTCATGCATTCGAATGCAAGTTCTCGGATACTGTCACTCACTAGTAGTAGTATTCGCTAATTGAAATTTCATGCATTCGAATGCAAGTTCTCGGATACTGTCACACACTAGTAGTAGTATTCGCTAATCGAAATTTCATGCATTCCAATGTAATAATTCGGATACTGTCACTCATTAGTAGTAGTATTCGCTAATTGAAATCTCATGCATTTGAATGCAAGTTCTCGGATACTGTCACTCACTAGTAGTAGTATTCGCTAATCGAAATTTCATGCATTCGAATGCAATAATTCGGATACTGTCACTCACTAGTAGTAGTATTCGCTAATCGAAATCTCATGCATTCGAATGCAAGTTCTCGGATACTGTCACTCACTAGTAGTAGTATTCGCTAATCGAAATCTCATGCATTCGATTGCTATAATTCGGATACTGTCACTCACTAGTAGTAGTATTCGCTAATCGAAATTTCATGCATTCGAATGCAATAATTCGGATACTGTCACTCACTAGTAGTAGTATTCGCTAATCGAGATCTCATGCATTCGAATGCAATAATTCGGATACTGTCATCCACTAGTAGTAGTATTCGCTAATCGATATTTCATGCATTCGAATGCAATAATTCGGATACTGTCACTCACTAGTAGTAGTATTCGCTAATCGAAATCTCATGCATTCGAATGCAAGTTCTCGGATACTGTCACTCACTAGTAGTAGTATTCGCTAATCGAAATTTCATGCATTCGAATGCAAGTTCTCGGATACTATCACTCACTAGTAGTAGTATTCGCTAATCGAAATTTCATGTATTTGAATGCAAGTTCTCGGATACTGTCACTCACTAGTAGTAGTATTCGCTAATCGAAATTTCATGCATTCGAATGCAAGTTCTCGGATACTGTCACTCACTAGTAGTAGTATTCGCTAATCGAAATCTCATGCATTCGAATGCAAGTTCTCGGATACTGTCACTCACTAGTAATAGTATTCGCTAATCGAAATCTCATGCATTCGAATGACAGTTCCCGGATACTGTCACTCACTAGTCGTAGTATTCGCTAATCGAAATCTCATGCATTCGAATGCAAGTTCTCGGATACTGTCACTCACTAGTAGTAGTATTCGCTAATCGAAATTTCATGCCTTCTAATGCAATAATTCGGATACTGTCACTCACTAGTAGTAGTATTCGCTAATCGAAATTTCATGCATTCGAATACAATAATTCGGATACTGTCACTCACTAGTAGTAGTATTCGCTAATCGAAATTTCATGCATTCGAATGCAAGTTCTCGAATACTGTCACTCACTAGTAGTAGTATCCGCTAATCGAAATCTCATGCATTCGAATGCAAGTTCTCGGATACTGTCACTCACTAGTAGTAGTATACGCTAATCGAAATTTCATGCATTCGAATGCAATAATTCGGATACTGTCACTCACTAGTAGTAGTATTCGCTAATCGAAATTTCATGCATTCGAATGCAATAATTCGCATACTGTCACTCACTAGTAGTAGTATTCGCTAATCGAAATCTCATGCATTCGAATGCAATAATTCGGATACTGTCACTCACTAGTAGTAGTATTCGCTAATCGAAATTTCATGCATTCGAATGCAATAATTCGAATACTGTCACTCACTAGTAGTAGTATTCGCTAATCGAAATCTCATGCACTCGAATGCAAGTTCTCGGATACTGTCACTCACTAGTAGTAGTATTCGCTAATCGAAATCTCATGCACCCGAATGCAAGTTCTCGGATACTGTCACTCACTAGTAGTAGTATTCGCTAATCGAAATTTCATGCATTCGAATGCAAGTTCTCGAATACTGTCACTCACTAGTAGTAGTCTTCGCTAATCGAAATTTCATGCATTCGAATGCAATAATTCGGATACTGTCACTCACTAGTAGTAGTATTCGCTAATCGAAATCTCATGCATTCGAATGCAAGTTCTCGGATACTGTCACTCACTAGTAGTAGTATTCGCTAATCGAAATCTCATGCATTCGATTGCTATAATTCGGATACTGTCACTCACTAGTAGTAGTATTCGCTAATCGAAATTTCATGCATTCGAATGCAATAATTCGGATACTGTCACTCACTAGTAGTAGTATTCGCTAATCGAAATTTCATGTATTTGAATGCAAGTTCTCGGATACTGTCACTCACTAGTAGTAGTATTCGTTAATCGAAATTTCATGCATTCGAATGCAAGTTCTCGGATACTGTCACTCACTAGTAGTAGTATTCGCTAATCGAAATCTCATGCATTCGAATGCAAGTTCTCGGATACTGTCACTCACTAGTAATAGTATTCGCTAATCGAAATCTCATGCATTCGAATGACAGTTCCCGGATACTGTCACTCACTAGTCGTAGTATTCGCTAATCGAAATCTCATGCATTCGAATGCAAGTTCTCGGATACTGTCACTCACTAGTAGTAGTATTCGCTAATCGAAATTTCATGCATTCTAATGCAATAATTCGGATACTGTCACTCACTAGTAGTAGTATTCGCTAATCGAAATTTCATGCATTCGAATGCAATAATTCGGATACTGTCACTCACTAGTAGTAGTATTCGCTAATCGAAATTTCATGCATTCGAATGCAAGTTCTCGGATACTGTCACTCACTAGTAGTAGTATCCGCTAATCGAAATCTCATGCATTCGAATGCAAGTTCTCGGATACTGTCACTCACTAGTAGTAGTATACGCTAATCGAAATTTCATGCATTCGAATGCAATAATTCCGATACTGTCACTCACTAGTAGTAGTATTCGCTAATCGAAATTTCATGCATTCGAATGCAATAATTCGCATATTGTCACTCACTAGTAGTAGTATTCGCTAATCGAAATCTCATGCATTCGAATGCAATAATTCGGATACTGTCACTCACTAGTAGTAGTATTCGCTAATCGAAATTTCATGCATTCGAATGCAATAATTCGAATACTGTCACTCACTAGTAGTAGTATTCGCTAATCGAAATCTCATGCACTCGAATGCAAGTTCTCGGATACTGTCACTCACTAGTAGTAGTATTCGCTAATCGAAATCTCATGCACCCGAATGCAAGTTCTCGGATACTGTCACTCACTAGTAGTAGTATTCGCTAATCGAAATTTCATGCATTCGAATGCAAGTTCTCGAATACTGTCACTCACTAGTAGTAGTCTTCGCTAATCGAAATTTCATGCATTCGAATGCAATAATTCGGATACTGTCACTCACTAGTAGTAGTATTCGCTAATCGAAATCTCATGCATTCGAATGCAAGTTCTCGGATACTGTCACTCACTAGTAGTAGTATTCGCTAATCGAAATCTCATGCATTCGATTGCTATGATTCGGATACTGTCACTCACTAGTAGTAGTATTCGCTAATCGAAATTTCATGCATTCGAATGCAATAATTCGGATACTGTCACTCACTAGTAGTAGTATTCGCTAATCGAGATCTCATGCATTCGAATGCAATAATTCGGATACTGTCATCCACTAGTAGTAGTATTCGCTAATCGATATTTCATGCATTCGAATGCAATAATTCGGATACTGTCACTCACTAGTAGTAGTATTCGCTAATCGAAATCTCATGCATTCGAATGCAAGTTCTCGGATACTGTCACTCACTAGTAGTAGTATTCGCTAATCGAAATTTCATGCATTCGAATGCAAGTTCTCGGATACTATCACTCACTAGTAGTAGTATTCGCTAATCGAAATTTCATGTATTTGAATGCAAGTTCTCGGATACTGTCACTCACTAGTAGTAGTATTCGCTAATCGAAATTTCATGCATTCGAATGCAAGTTCTCGGATACTGTCACTCACTAGTAGTAGTATTCGCTAATCGAAATCTCATGCATTCGAATGCAAGTTCTCGGATACTGTCACTCACTAGTAATAGTATTCGCTAATCGAAATCTCATGCATTCGAATGACAGTTCCCGGATACTGTCACTCACTAGTCGTAGTATTCGCTAATCGAAATCTCATGCATTCGAATGCAAGTTCTCGGATACTGTCACTCACTAGTAGTAGTATTCGCTAATCGAAATTTCATGCATTCTAATGCAATAATTCGGATACTGTCACTCACTAGTAGTAGTATTCGCTAATCGAAATTTCATGCATTCGAATGCAATAATTCGGATACTGTCACTCACTAGTAGTAGTATTCGCTAATCGAAATTTCATGCATTCGAATGCAAGTTCTCGGATACTGTCACTCACTAGTAGTAGTATCCGCTAATCGAAATCTCATGCATTCGAATGCAAGTTCTCGGATACTGTCACTCACTAGTAGTAGTATACGCTAATCGAAATTTCATTCATTCGAATGCAATAATTCGGATACTGTCACTCACTAGTAGTAGTATTCACTAATCGAAATTTCATGCATTCGAATGCAATAATTCGCATACTGTCACTCACTAGTAGTAGTATTCGCTAATCGAAATCTCATGCATTCGAATGCAATAATTCGGATACTGTCACTCACTAGTAGTAGTATTCGCTAATCGAAATTTCATGCATTCGAATGCAATAATTCGAATACTGTCACTCACTAGTAGTAGTATTCGCTAATCGAAATCTCATGCACTCGAATGCAAGTTCTCGGATACTGTCACTCACTAGTAGTAGTATTCGCTAATCGAAATCTCATGCACCCGAATGCAAGTTCTCGGATACTGTCACTCACTAGTAGTAGTATTCGCTAATCGAAATTTCATGCATTCGAATGCAAGTTCTCGGATACTGTCACTCACTAGTAGTAGTATTCGCTAATCGAAATTTCATGCATTCGAATGCAAGTTCTCGGATACTGTCACTCACTAGTAGTAGTATTCGCTAATCGAAATCTCATGCATTCGAATGCAAGTTCTCGGATACTGTCACTCACTAGTAGTAGTATTCGCTAATTGAAATTTCATGCATTCGAATGCAAGTTCTCGGATACTGTCACTCACTAGTAGTAGTATTCGCTAATCGAAATTTCATGCATTCGAATGCAATAATTCGGATACTGTCACTCACTAGTAGTAGTATTCGCTAATCGAAATCTCATGCATTTGAATGCAAGTTCTCGGATACTGTCTCTCACTAGTAGTAGTATTCGCTAATCGAAATCTCATGCATTCGAATGCAAGTTCTCGGATACTGTCACTCACTAGTAGTAGTATTCGCTAATCGAAATTTCATGCATTCGAATGCAATAATTCGGATACTGTCACTCACTAGTAGTAGTATTCGCTAATCGAAATCTCATGCATTCGAATGCAATAATTCGGATACGGTCACTCACTAGTAGTAGTATTCGTTAATCGAAATTTCATGCATTCCAATGTAATAATTCGGATACTGTCACTCATTAGTAGTAGTATTCGCTAATTGAAATCTCATGCATTCGAATGCAAGTTCTCGGATACTGTCACTCACTAGTAGTAGTATTCGCTAATCGAAATCTCTTGCATTCGAATGCAATAATTCGGATACTGTCACTCACTAGTAGTAGTATTCGCTAAACGAAATCTCATGCGTTAGAATGTAAGTTCTCGGATACGGTCACTCACTAGTAGTGGTATTCGCTAATCGAAATTTCATGCATTCGAATGCAAGTTCTCGGATACTATCACCCACTAGTAGTAGTTTTCGCTAATCGAAATTTCATGCATTTGAATGCAAGTTCTCGGATACTGTCACTCACTAGTAGTAGTATCCGCTAATCGAAATTTCATGCATTCGAATGCAATTATTCGGATACTGTCACTCACTACTAGTAGTATTCGCTAATCGAAATTTCATACATTCTAATGCAATAATTCGGATACTGTCACTCACTAGTAGTAGTATTCGCTAATCGAAATCTCATGCATTCGAATGCAAGTTCTCGGATACTGTCACTTACTAGTAGTAGTATACGCTAATCGAAATTTCATGCATTCGAATGCAATAATTCGGATACTGTCACTCACTAGTAGTAGTATGCGCTAATCGAAATTTCATGCATTCGAATGCAATAATTCGCATACTGTCACTCACTAGTAGTAGTATTCGCTAATCGAAATTTCATGCATTCGAATGCAATAATTCGGATACTGTCACTCACTAGTAGTAGTATTCGCTAATCGAAATCTCATGCACTCGAATGCAAGTTCTCGGATACTGTCACTCACTAGTGGTAGTATTCGCTAATCGAAATTTCATGCATTCGAATGCAAGTTCTCGAATACTGTCACTCACTAGTAGTAGACTTCGCTAATCGAAATTTCATGCATTCGAATGCAAGTTCTCGGATACTGTCACTCACTAGTAGTAGTATTCGCTAATCGAAATTTCATGCATTCGAATGCAATAATTCGGATACTGTCACTCACTAGTAGTAGTATTCGCTAATCGAAATCTCATGCATTCGAATGCAATAATTCGGATACGGTCACTCACTAGTAGTAGTATTCGTTAATCGAAATTTCATGCATTCCAATGTAATAATTCGGATACTGTCACTCATTAGTAGTAGTATTCGCTAATTGAAATTTCATGCATTTGAATGCAAGTTCTCGGATACTGTCACTCACTAGTAGTAGTATTCGCTAATCGAAATCTCTTGCATTTGAATGCAATAATTCGGATACTGTCACTCACTAGTAGTAGTATTCGCTAAACGAAATCTCATGCGTTAGAATGTAAGTTCTCGGATACTGTCACTCACTAGTAGTGGTATTCGCTAATCGAAATTTCATGCATTCGAATGCAAGTTCTCGGATACTATCACCCACTAGTAGTAGTTTTCGCTAATCGAAATTTCATGCATTTGAATGCAAGTTCTCGGATACTGTCACTCACTAGTAGTAGTATCCGCTAATCGAAATTTCATGCATTCGAATGCAATTATTCGGATACTGTCACTCACTACTAGTAGTATTCGCTAATCGAAATTTCATGCATTCTAATGCAATAATTCGGATACTGTCACTCACTAGTAGTAGTATTCGCTAATCGAAATCTCATGCATTCGAATGCAAGTTCTCGGATACTGTCACTTACTAGTAGTAGTATACGCTAATCGAAATTTCATGCATTCGAATGCAATAATTCGGATACTGTCACTCACTAGTAGTAGTATTCGCTAATCGAAATTTCATGCATTCGAATGCAATAATTCGCATACTGTCACTCACTAGTAGTAGTATTCGCTAATCGAAATTTCATGCATTCGAATGCAATAATTCGGATACTGTCACTCACTAGTAGTAGTATTCGCTAATCGAAATCTCATGCACTCGAATGCAAGTTCTCGGATACTGTCACTCACTAGTAGTAGTATTCGCTAATCGAAATTTCATGCATTCGAATGCAAGTTCTCGAATACTGTCACTCACTAGTAGTAGACTTCGCTAATCGAAATTTCATGCATTCGAATGCAAGTTCTCGGATACTGTCACTCACTAGTAGTAGTATTCGCTAATCGAAATTTCATGCATTCGAATGCAAGTTCTCGGATACTGTCACTCACTAGTAGTAGTATTCGCTAATCGAAATCTCATGCATTCGAATGCAAGTTCTCGGATACTGTCACTCACTAGTAGTAGTATTCGCTAATTGAAATTTCATGCATTTGAATGCAAGTTCTCGGATACTGTCACTCACTAGTAGTAGTATCCGCTAATCGAAATTTCATGCATTCGAATGCAATTATTCGGATACTGTCACTCACTACTAGTAGTATTCGCTAATCGAAATTTCATGCATTCTAATGCAATAATTCGGATACTGTCACTCACTAGTAGTAGTATTCGCTAATCGAAATCTCATGCATTCGAATGCAAGTTCTCGGATACTGTCACTCACTAGTAGTAGTATTCGCTAATTGAAATTTCATGCATTTGAATGCAAGTTCTCGGATACTGTCACTCACTAGTAGTAGTATCCGCTAATCGAAATTTCATGCATTCGAATGCAATTATTCGGATACTGTCACTCACTACCAGTAGTATTCGCTAATCGAAATTTCATGCATTCTAATGCAATAATTCGGATACTGTCACTCACTAGTAGTAGTATTCGCTAATCGAAATCTCATGCATTCGAATGCAAGTTCTCGGATACTGTCACTTACTAGTAGTAGTATACGCTAATCGAAATTTCATGCATTCGAATGCAATAATTCGGATACTGTCACTCACTAGTAGTAGTATTCGCTAATTGAAATTTCATGCATTCGAATGCAATAATTCGCATACTGTCACTCACTAGTAGTAGTATTCGCTAATCGAAATTTCATGCATTCGAATACAAGTTCTCGGATACTGTCACTCACTAGTAGTAGTATTCGCTAATTGAAATTTCATGCATTTGAATGCAAGTTCTCGGATACTGTCACTCACTAGTAGTAGTATCCGCTAATCGAAATTTCATGCATTCGAATGCAATTATTCGGATACTGTCACTCCCTAGTAGTAGTATTCGCTAATCGAAATTTCATGCATTCTAATGCAATAATTCGGATACTGTCACTCACTAGTAGTAGTATTCGCTAATCGAAATCTCATGCATTCGAATGCAAGTTCTCGGATACTGTCACTTACTAGTAGTAGAATACGCTAATCGAAATTTCATGCATTCGAATGCAATAATTCGGATACTGTCACTCACTAGTAGTAGTATTCGCTAATCGAAATTTCATGCATTCGAATGCAATAATTCGCATACTGTCACTCACTAGTAGTAGTATTCGCTAATCGAAATTTCATGCATTCGAATGCAATAATTCGGATACTGTCACTCACTAGTAGTAGTATTCGCTAATCGAAATCTCATGCACTCGAATGCAAGTTCTCGGATACTGTCACTCACTAGTAGTAGTATTCGCTAATCGAAATTTCATGCATTCGAATGCAAGTTCTCGAATACTGCCACTCACTAGTAGTAGTCTTCGCTAATCGATATTTCATGCATTCGAATGCAAGTTCTCGGATACTGTCACTCACTAGTTGTAGTATTCGCTAATCGAAATTTCATGCATTCGAATGCAAGTTCTCGGATACTGTCACTCACTAGTAGTAGTATTCGCTAATCGAAATCTCATGCATTCGAATGCAAGTTCTCGGATACTGTCACTCATTAGTAGTAGTATTCGCTAATTGAAATTTCATGCATTTGAATGCAAGTTCTCGGATACTGTCACTCACTAGTAGTAGTATTCGCTAATCGAAATTTCATGCATTCGAATGCAAGTTCTCGGATACTGACACTCACTAGTAGTAGTATTCGCTAATCGAAATCTCATGCATTCGAATGCAAGTTCTCGGATACTGTCACTCACTAGTAGTAGTATTCGCTAATCGAAATTTCATGCATTCGAATGCAATAATTCGGATACTGTCACTCACTAGTAGTAGTATTCGCTAATCGAAATTTCATGCATTCGAATGCAATAATTTGGATACTGTCACTCACTAGTAGTAGTATTCGCTAATCGAAATTTCATGCATTCGAATGCAAGTTCTCGGATACTGTCACTCACTAGTAGTAGTATTCGCTAATCGAAATTTCATGCATTCGAATGCAAGTTCTCGGATACTGTCACTCACTAGTAGTAGTATTCGCTAATTGAAATTTCATGCATTCGAATGCAAGTTCTCGGATACTGTCACTCACTAGTAGTAGTATTCGCTAATCGAAATTTCATGCATTCGAATGCAATAATTCGGATACTGTCACTCACTAGTAGTAGTATTCGCTAATCGAAATCTCATGCATTTGAATGCAAGTTCTCGGATACTGTCACTCACTAGTAGTAGTATTCGCTAATCGAAATCTCTTGCATTCGAATGCAATAATTCGGATACTGTCACTCACTAGTAGTAGTATTCACTAATCGAAATCTCATGCATTCGAATGTAAGTTCTCGGATACTGTCACTCACTAGTAGTAGTATTCGCTAATCGAAATTTCATGCATTCGAATGCAAGTTCTCGGATACTATCACCCAGTAGTAGTAGTTTTCGCTATTCGAAATTTCATGCATTTGAATGCAAGTTCTCGGATACTGTCACTAACTAGTAGTAGTATTCGCTAATCGAAATTTCATGCATTCGAATGCAAGTTCTCGGATAATGTCACTCACTAGTAGTAGTATTCGCTAATCGAAATTTCATGCATTCGAATGCAATAATTGGGATACTGTCACTCACTAGTAGTAGAATTCGCTAATCGAAATCTCATGCACTCGAATGCAAGTTCTCGGATACTGTCACTCACTAGTAGTAGTATTCGCTAATCGAAATTTCATGCATTCGAATGCAAGTTCTCGAATACTGTCACTCACTAGTAGTAGTCTTCGCTAATCGAAATTTCATGCATTCGAATGCAAGTTCTCGGATACTGTCACTCACTAGTAGTAGTATTCGCTAATCGAAATTTCATGCATTCGAATGCAAGTTCTCGGATACTGTCACTCACTAGTAGTAGTATTCGCTAATCGAAATCTCATGCATTCGAATGCAAGTTCTCGGATACTGTCACTCACTAGTAGTAGTATTCGCTAATTGAAATTTCATGCATTCGAATGCAAGTTCTCGTATACTGTCACTCACTAGTAGTAGTATTCGCTAATCGAAATTTCATGCATTCGAATGCAATAATTCGGATACTGTCACTCACTAGTAGTAGTATTCGCTAATCGAAATCTCATGCATTTGAATGCAAGTTCTCGGATACTGTCTCTCACTAGTAGTAGTATTCGCTAATCGAAATCTCATGCATTCGAATGCAAGTTCTCGGATACTGTCACTCACTAGTAGTAGTATTCGCTAATCGAAATTTCATGCATTCGAATGCAATAATTCGGATACTGTCACTCACTAGTAGTAGTATTCGCTAATCGAAATCTCATGCATTCGAATGCAATAATTCGGATACTGTCACTCACTAGTAGTAGTATTCGCTAATCGAAATTTCATGCATTCCAATGTAATAATTCGGATACTGTCACTCATTAGTAGTAGTATTCGCTAATTGAAATCTCATGCATTCGAATGCAAGTTCTCGGATACTGTCACTCACTAGTAGTAGTATTCGCTAATCGAAATCTCTTGCATTCGAATGCAATAATTCGGATACTGTCACTCACTAGTAGTAGTATTCGCTAATCGAAATTTCATGCATTCGAATGCAAGTTCTCGGATACTATCACCCACTAGTACTAGTTTTCGCTAATCGAAATTTCATGCATTTGAATGCAAGTTCTCGGATACTGTCACTCACTAGTAGTAGTATTCGCTAATCGAAATTTCATGCATTCGAATGCAAGTTCTCGGATAATGTCACTCACTAGTAGTAGTATTCGCTAATCGAAATCTCATGCATTCGAATGCAATTATTCGGATACTGTCACTCACTAGTAGTAGTATTCGCTAGTCGAAATTTCATGCATTCGAATGCAATAATTCGTATACTGTCACTCACTAGTAGTAGTATTCGCTAATCGAAATCTCAAGCATTCGAATGCAAGTTCTCGGATACTGTCACTCACTAGTAGTAGTATTCGCTAATCGAAATCTCATGCATTCGAATGCAAGTTCTCGGATACTGTCACTCACTAGTAGTAGTATCCGCTAATCGAAATTTCATGCATTCGAATGCAATTATTCGGATACTGTCACTCACTAGTAGTAGTATTCGCTAATCGAAATCTCATGCATTCGAATGCAATAATTCGGATACTGTCACTCACTAGTAGTAGTATTCGCTAATCGAAATTTCATGCATTCGAATGCAATAATTCGGATACTGTCACTCACTAGTAGTAGTATTCGCTAACCGAAATTTCATGCATTCGGATGCAATAATTCGGATACTGTCACTCACTAGTAGTAGTATTCGCTAATCGAAATCTCATGCATTCGAATGTAATAATTCGGATACTGTCACTCACTAGTAGTAGTATTCGCTAATCGAAATTTCATGCATTCCAATGCAATAATTCGGATACTGTCACTCATTAGTAGTAGTATTCGCTAATCGAAATCTCATGCATTCGAATGCAAGTTCTCGGATACTGTCACTCACTAGTAGTAGTATTCGCTAATCGAAATCTCTTGCATTCGAATGCAATAATTCGGATACTGTCACTCACTAGTAGTAGTATTCGCTAATCGAAATTTCATGCATTCGAATGCAAGTTCTCGGATACTGTCACTCACTAGTAGTAGTATTCGCTAATCGAAATCTCATGCATTCGAATGCAAGTTCTCGGATACTGTCACTCACTAGTAGTAGTATTCGCAAATCGAAATCTCTTGCATTCGAATGCAAGTTCTCGGATACTGTCACTCACTAGTAGTAGTATTCGCTAATCGAAATCTCATGCATTCGACTGCAAGTTCTGGGATACTGTCACTCACTAGTAGTAGTATTCGCTAATCGAAATCTCTTGCATTCGAATGCAATAATTCGGATACTGTCACTCACTAGTAGTAGTATTCGCTAATCGAAATCTCTTGCATTCGAATGCAATAATTCGGATACTGTCACTCACTAGTAGTAGTATTCGCTAATCGAAATTTCATGCATTCGAATGCAAGTTCTCGGATACTGTCACTCACTAGTAGTAGTATTCGCTAATCGAAATCTCATGCATTTGAATGCAAGTTCTCGGATACTGTCACTCACTAGAAGTAGTATTCGCTAATCGAAATTTCATGCATTCGAATGCAATAATTCGGATACTGTCACTCACTAGTAGTAGTATTCGCTAATCGAAATCTCATGCATTCGAATGCAAGTTCTCGGATACTGTCACTCACTAGTAGTAGTATTCGCTAATCGAAATCTCATGCATTCGAATGCTATAATTCGGATACTGTCACTCACTAGTAGTAGTATTCGCTAATCGAAATTTCATGCATTCGAATGCAATAATTCGGATACTGTCACTCACTAGTAGTAGTATTCGCTAATCGAGATCTCATGCATTCGAATGCAATAATTCGGATACTGTCACCCACTAGTAGTAGTATTCGCTAATCGATATTTCATGCATTCGAATGCAATAATTCGGATACTGTCACTCACTAGTAGTAGTATTCGCTAATCGAAATCTCATGCATTCGAATGCAAGTTCTCGGATACTGTCACTCACTAGTAGTAGTATTCGCTAATCGAAATTTCATGCATTCGAATGCAAGTTCTCGGATACTATCACTCACTAGTAGTAGTATTCGCTAATCGAAATTTCATGTATTTGAATGCAAGTTCTCGGATACTGTCACTCACTAGTAGTAGTATTCGCTAATCGAAATTTCATGCATTCGAATGCAAGTTCTCGGATACTGTCACTCACTAGTAGTAGTATTCGCTAATCGAAATCTCATGCATTCGAATGCAAGTTCTCGGATACTGTCACTCACTAGTAGTAGTATTCGCTAATCGAAATTTCATGCATTCGAATGCAATAATTCGGATACTGTCACTCACTAGTAGTAGTATTCGCTAATCGAAATTTCATGCATTCGAATGCAATAATTCGGATACTGTCACTCACTAGTAGTAGTATTCGCTAATCGAAATTTCATGCATTCGAATGCAAGTTCTCGGATACTGTCACTCACTAGTAGTAGTATCCGCTAATCGAAATTTCATGCATTCGAATGCAATAATTCGGATACTGTCACTCACTAGTAGTAGTATTCGCTAATCGAAATTTCATGCATTCGAATGCAATTATTCGGATACTGTCACTCACTACTGGTAGTATTCGCTAATCGAAATTTCATGCATTCTAATGCAATAATTCGGATACTGTCACTCACTAGTAGTAGTATTCGCTAATCGAAATCTCATGCATTCGAATGCAAGTTCTCGGATACTGTCACTCACTAGTAGTAGTATTCGCTAATCGAAATTTCATGCATTCGAATGCAAGTTCTCGGATACTGTCTCTCACTAGTAGTAGTATTCGCTAATCGAAATCTCATGCATTCGAATGCAAGTTCTCGGATACTGTCACTCACTAGTAGTAGTATTCCCTAATTGAAATTTCATGAATTCGAATGCAAGTTCTCGGATACTGTCACTCACTAGTAGTAGTATTCGCTAATCGAAATTTCATGCATTCGAATGCAATAATTCGGATACTGTCACTCACTAGTAGTAGTATTCGCTAATCGAAATCTCATGCATTTGAATGCAAGTTCTCGGATACTGTCACTCACTAGTAGTAGTATTCGCTAATCGAAATCTCTTGCATTCGAATGCAATAATTCGGATACTGTCACTCACTAGTAGTAGTATTCACTAATCGAAATCTCATGCATTCGAATGTAAGTTCTCGGATACTGTCACTCACTAGTAGTAGTATTCGCTAATCGAAATTTCATGCATTCGAATGCAAGTTCTCGGATACTATCACCCACTAGTAGTAGTTTTCGCTATTCGAAATTTCATGCATTTGAATGCAAGTTCTCGGATACTGTCACTAACTAGTAGTAGTATTCGCTAATCGAAATTTCATGCATTCGAATGCAAGTTCTCGGATAATGTCACTCACTAGTAGTAGTATTCGCTAATCGAAATTTCATGCATTCGAATGCAATAATTCGGATACTGTCACTCACTAGTAGTAGAATTCGCTAATCGAAATCTCATGCACTCGAATGCAAGTTCTCGGATACTGTCACTCACTAGTAGTAGTATTCGCTAATCGAAATTTCATGCATTCGAATGCAAGTTCTCGAATACTGGCACTCACTAGTAGTAGTCTTCGCTAATCGAAATTTCATGCATTCGAATGCAAGTTCTCGGATACTGTCACTCACTAGTAGTAGTATTCGCTAATCGAAATTTCATGCATTCGAATGCAAGTTCTCGGATACTGTCACTCACTAGTAGTAGTATTCGCTAATCGAAATCTCATGCATTCGAATGCAAGTTCTCGGATACTGTCACTCACTAGTAGTAGTATTCGCTAATTGAAATTTCATGCATTCGAATGCAAGTTCTCGTATACTGTCACTCACTAGTAGTAGTATTCGCTAATCGAAATTTCATGCATTCGAATGCAAGTTCTCGGATACTGTCACTCACTAGTAGTAGTATTCGCTAATCGAAATCTCATGCATTTGAATGCAAGTTCTCGGATACTGTCTCTCACTAGTAGTAGTATTCGCTAATCGAAATCTCATGCATTCGAATGCAAGTTCTCGGATACTGTCACTCACTAGTAGTAGTATTCGCTAATCGAAATTTCATGCATTCGAATGCAATAATTCGGATACTGTCACTCACTAGTAGTAGTATTCGCTAATCGAAATCTCATGCATTCGAATGCAATAATTCGGATACTGTCACTCACTAGTAGTAGTATTCGCTAATCGAAATTTCATGCATTCCAATGTAATAATTCGGATACTGTCACTCATTAGTAGTAGTATTCGCTAATTGAAATCTCATGCATTCGAATGCAAGTTCTCGGATACTGTCACTCACTAGTAGTAGTATTCGCTAATCGAAATCTCTTGCATTCGAATGCAATAATTCCGATACTGTCACTCACTAGTAGTAGTATTCGCTAATCGAAATCTCATGCATTCGAATGTAAGTTCTCGGATACTGTCACTCACTAGTAGTAGTATTCGCTAATCGAAATTTCATGCATTCGAATGCAAGTTCTCGGATACTATCACCCACTAGTAGTAGTTTTCGCTAATCGAAATTTCATGCATTTGAATGCAAGTTCTCGGATACTGTCACTCACTAGTAGTAGTATTCGCTAATCGAAATTTCATGCATTCGAATGCAAGTTCTCGGATACTGTCACTCACTAGTAGTAGTATTCGCTAATCGAAATCTCATGCATTCGAATGCAATTATTCGGATACTGTCACTCACTAGTAGTAGTATTCGCTAGTCGAAATTTCATGCATTCGAATGCAATAATTCGAATACTGTCACTCACTAGTAGTAGTATTCGCTAATCGAAATCTCATGCATTCGAATGCAAGTTCTCGGATACTGTCACTCACTAGTAGTAGTATTCGCTAATCGAAATCTCATGCATTCGAATGCAAGTTCTCGGATACTGTCACTCACTAGTAGTAGTATCCGCTAATCGAAATTTCATGCATTCGAATGCAATTATTCGGATACTGTCACTCACTAGTAGTAGTATTCGCTAATCGAAATCTCATGCATTCGAATGCAATAATTCGGATACTGTCACTCACTAGTAGTAGTATTCGCTAATCGAAATTTCATGCATTCGAATGCAATAATTCGGATACTGTCACTCACTAGTAGTAGTATTCGCTAACCGAAATTTCATGCATTCGGATGCAATAATTCGGATACTGTCACTCACTAGTAGTAGTATTCGCTAATCGAAATCTCATGCATTCGAATGTAATAATTCGGATACTGTCACTCACTAGTAGTAGTATTCGCTAATCGAAATTTCATGCATTCCAATGCAATAATTCGGATACTGTCACTCATTAGTAGTAGTATTCGCTAATCGAAATCTCATGCATTCGAATGCAAGTTCTCGGATACTGTCACTCACTAGTAGTAGTATTCGCTAATCGAAATCTCTTGCATTCGAATGCAATAATTCGGATACTGTCACTCACTAGTAGTAGTATTCGCTAATTGAAATTTCATGCATTCGAATGCAAGTTCTCGGATACTGTCACTCACTAGTAGTAGTATTCGCTAATCGAAATATCATGCATTCGAATGCAAGTTCTCGGATACTGTCACTCACTAGTAGTAGTATTCGCAAATCGAAATCTCTTGCATTCGAATGCAAGTTCTCGGATACTGTCACTCACTAGTAGTAGTATTCGCTAATCGAAATCTCATGCATTCGACTGCAAGTTCTGGGATACTGTCACTCACTAGTAGTAGTATTCGCTAATCGAAATCTCTTGCATTCGAATGCAATAATTCGGATACTGTCACTCACTAGTAGTAGTATTCGCTAATCGAAATCTCTTGCATTCGAATGCAATAATTCGGATACTGTCACTCACTAGTAGTAGTATTCGCTAATCGAAATTTCATGCATTCGAATGCAAGTTCTCGGATACTGTCACTCACTAGTAGTAGTATTCGCTAATCGAAATCTCATGCATTTGAATGCAAGTTCTCGGATACTGTCACTCACTAGTAGTAGTATTCGCTAATCGAAATTTCATGCATTCGAATGCAATAATTCGGATACTGTCACTCACTAGTAGTAGTATTCGCTAATCGAAATCTCATGCATTCGAATGCAAGTTCTCGGATACTGTCACTCACTAGTAGTAGTATTCGCTAATCGAAATCTCATGCATTCGAATGCTATAATTCGGATACTGTCACTCACTAGTAGTAGTATGCGCTAATCAAAATTTCATGCATTCGAATGCAATAATTCGGATACTGTCACTCACTAGTAGTAGTATTCGCTAATCGAGATCTCATGCATTCGAATGCAATAATTCGGATACTGTCACCCACTAGTAGTAGTATTCGCTAATCGATATTTCATGCATTCGAATGCAATAATTCGGATACTGTCACTCACTAGTAGTAGTATTCGCTAATCGAAATCTCATGCATTCGAATGCAAGTTCTCGGATACTGTCACTCACTAGTAGTAGTATTCGCTAATCGAAATTTCATGCATTCGAATGCAAGTTCTCGGATACTATCACTCACTAGTAGTAGTATTCGCTAATCGAAATTTCATGTATTTGAATGCAAGTTCTCGGATACTGTCACTCACTAGTAGTAGTATTCGCTAATCGAAATTTCATGCATTCGAATGCAAGTTCTCGGATACTGTCACTCACTAGTAGTAGTATTCGCTAATCGAAATCTCATGCATTCGAATGCAAGTTCTCGGATACTGTCACTCACTAGTAGTAGTATTCGCTAATCGAAATTTCATGCATTCGAATGCAATAATTCGGATACTGTCACTCACTAGTAGTAGTATTCGCTAATCGAAATTTCATGCATTCGAATGCAATAATTCGGATACTGTCACTCACTAGTAGTAGTATTCGCTAATCGAAATTTCATGCATTAGAATGCAAGTTCTCGGATACTGTCACTCACTAGTAGTAGTATCCGCTAATCGAAATTTCATGCATTCGAATGCAATAATTCGAATACTGTCACTCACTAGTAGTAGTATTCGCTAATCGAAATTGCATGCATTCGAATGCAATTATTCGGATACTGTCACTCACTACTGGTAGTATTCGCTAATCGAAATTTCATGCATTCTAATGCAATAATTCGGATACTGTCACTCACTAGTAGTAGTATTCGCTAATCGAAATCTCATGCATTCGAATGCAAGTTCTCGGATACTGTCACTCACTAGTAGTAGTATACGCTAATCGAAATTTCATGCATTCGAATGCAATAATTCGGATACTGTCACTCACTAGTAGTAGTATTCGCTAATCGAAATTTCATGCATTCGAATGTAATAATTCGCATACTGTCACTCACTAGTAGTAGTATTCGCTAATCGAAATCTCATGCATTCTAATGCAATAATTCGGATACTGTCACTCACTAGTAGTAGTATTCGCTAATCGAAATTTCATGCATTCGAATGCAATAATTCGGATACTGTCACTCATTAGTAGTAGTATTCGCTAATCGAAATCTCATGCATTCGAATGCAAGTTCTCGGATACTGTCACTCACTAGTAGTAGTATTCGCTAATCAAAATCTCTTGCATTCGAATGCAATAATTCGGATACAGTCACTCACTAGTAGTAGTATTTGCTAATCGAAATCTCATGCATTCGAATGCAAGTTCTCGGATACTGTCACTCACTAGTAGTAGTATTCGCTAATCGAAATCTCATGCATTCGAATGCAAGTTCTCGGATACTGTCACTCACTAGTAGTAGTATTTGCTAATCGAAATCTCATGCATTCGAATGCAAGTTCTCGGATACTGTCACTCACTAGTAGTAGTATTCGCTAATCGAAATCTCTTGCATTCGAATGCAAGTTCTCGGATACTGTCACTCACTAGTAGTAGTATTCGCTAATCGAAATCTCATGCATTCGACTGCAAGTTCTGGGATACTGTCACTCACTAGTAGTAGTATTCGCTAATCGAAATCTCTTGCATTCGAATGCAATAATTCGGATACTGTCACTCACTAGTAGTAGTATTCGCTAATCGAAATCTCTTGCATTCGAATGCAATAATTCGGATACTGTCACTCACTAGTAGTAGTATTCGCTAATCGAAATTTCATGCATTCGAATGCAAGTTCTCGGATACTGTCACTCACTAGTAGTAGTATTCACTAATCGAAATCTCATGCATTCGAATGCAAGTACTCGGATACTGTCACTCACTAATACTAGTATTCGCAAATCGAAATCTCTTGCATTCGAATGCAAGTTCTCGGATACTGTCACTCACTAGTAGTAGTATTCGCTAATCGAAATCTCATGCATTCGACTGCAAGTTCTGGGATACTGTCACTCACTAGTAGTAGTATTCGCTAATCGAAATCTCTTGCATTCGAATGCAATAATTCGGATACTGTCACTCACTAGTAGTAGTATTCGCTAATCGAAATCTCTTGCATTCGAATGCAATAATTCGGATACTGTCACTCACTAGTAGTAGTATTCGCTAATCGAAATTTCATGCATTCGAATGCAAGTTCTCGGATACTGTCACTCACTAGTAGTAGTATTCGCTAATCGAAATCTCATGCATTTGAATGCAAGTTCTCGGATACTGTCACTCACTAGAAGTAGTATTCGCTAATCGAAATTTCATGCATTCGAATGCAATAATTCGGATACTGTCACTCACTAGTAGTAGTATTCGCTAATCGAAATCTCATGCATTCGAATGCAAGTTCTCGGATACTGTCACTCACTAGTAGTAGTATTCGCTAATCGAAATCTCATGCATTCGAATGCTATAATTCGGATACTGTCACTCACTAGTAGTAGTATTCGCTAATCGAAATTTAATGCATTCGAATGCAATAATTCGGATACTGTCACTCACTAGTAGTAGTATTCGCTAATCGAGATCTCATGCATTCGAATGCAATAATTCGGATACTGTCACCCACTAGTAGTAGTATTCGCTAATCGATATTTCATGCATTCGAATGCAATAATTCGGATACTGTCACTCACTAGTAGTAGTATTCGCTAATCGAAATCTCATGCATTCGAATGCAAGTTCTCGGATACTGTCACTCACTAGTAGTAGTATTCGCTAATCGAAATTTCATGCATTCGAATGCAAGTTCTCGGATACTATCACTCAGTAGTAGTAGTATTCGCTAATCGAAATTTCATGTATTTGAATGCAAGTTCTCGGATACTGTCACTCACTAGTAGTAGTATTCGCTAATCGAAATTTCATGCATTCGAATGCTAGTTCTCGGATACTGTCACTCACTAGTAGTAGTATTCGCTAATCGAAATCTCATGCATTCGAATGCAAGTTCTCGGATACTGTCACTCACTAGTAGTAGTATTCGCTAATCGAAATTTCATGCATTCGAATGCAATAATTCGGATACTGTCACTCACTAGTAGTAGTATTCGCTAATCGAAATTTCATGCATTCGAATGCAATAATTCGGATACTGTCACTCACTAGTAGTAGTATTCGCTAATCGAAATTTCATGCATTCGAATGCAAGTTCTCGGATACTGTCACTCACTAGTAGTAGTATCCGCTAATCGAAATTTCATGCATACGAATGCAATAATTCGGATACTGTCACTCACTAGTAGTAGTATTCGCTAATCGAAATTTCATGCATTCGAATGCAATTATTCGGATACTGTCACTCACTACTGGTAGTATTCGCTAATCGAAATTTCATGCATTCTAATGCAATAATTCGGATACTGTCACTCACTAGTAGTAGTATTCGCTAATCGAAATCTCATGCATTCGAATGCAAGTTCTCGGATACTGTCACTCACTAGTAGTAGTATTCGCTAATCGAAATTTCATGCATTCGAATGCAAGTTCTCGGATACTGTCTCTCACTAGTAGTAGTATTCGCTAATTGAAATCTCATGCATTCGAATGCAAGTTCTCGGATACTGTCACTCACTAGTAGTAGTATTCGCTAATTGAAATTTCATGAATTCGAATTTAAGTTCTCGGATACTGTCACTCACTAGTAGTAGTATTCGCTAATCGAAATTTCATGCATTCGAATGCAATAATTCGGATACTGTCACTCACTAGTAGTAGTATTCGCTAATCGAAATTTCATGCATTCGAATGCAAGTTCTCGGATACTGTCACTCACTAGTAGTAGTATTCGCTAATCGAAATCTCATGCATTTGAATGCAAGTTCTCGGATACTGTCACTCACTAGTAGTAGTATTCGCTAATCGAAATTTCATGCATTCGAATGCAATAATTCGGATACTGTCACTCACTAGTAGTAGTATTCGCTAATCGAAATCTCATGCATTCGAATGCAAGTTCTCGGATACTGTCACTCACTAGTAGTAGTATTCGCTAATCGAAATCTCATGCATTCGAATGCTATAATTCGGATACTGTCACTCACTAGTAGTAGTATTCGCTAATCAAAATTTCATGCATTCGAATGCAATAATTCGGATACTGTCACTCACTAGTAGTAGTATTCGCTAATCGAGATCTCATGCATTCGAATGCAATAATTCGGATACTGTCACCCACTAGTAGTAGTATTCGCTAATCGATATTTCATGCATTCGAATGCAATAATTCGGATACTGTCACTCACTAGTAGTAGTATTCGCTAATCGAAATCTCATGCATTCGAATGCAAGTTCTCGGATACTGTCACTCACTAGTAGTAGTATTCGCTAATCGAAATTTCATGCATTCGAATGCAAGTTCTCGGATACTATCACTCACTAGTAGTAGTATTCGCTAATCGAAATTTCATGTATTTGAATGCAAGTTCTCGGATACTGTCACTCACTAGTAGTAGTATTCGCTAATCGAAATTTCATGCATTCGAACGCAAGTTCTCGGATACTGTCACTCACTAGTAGTAGTATTCGCTAATCGAAATCTCATGCATTCGAATGCAAGTTCTCGGATACTGTCACTCACTAGTAGTAGTATTCGCTAATCGAAATTTCATGCATTCGAATGCAATAATTCGGATACTGTCACTCACTAGTAGTAGTATTCGCTAATCGAAATTTCATGCATTCGAATGCAATAATTCGGATACTGTCACTCACTAGTAGTAGTATTCGCTAATCGAAATTTCATGCATTCGAATGCAAGTTCTCGGATACTGTCACTCACTAGTAGTAGTATCCGCTAATCGAAATTTCATGCATTCGAATGCAATAATTCGGATACTGTCACTCACTAGTAGTAGTATTCGCTAATCGAAATTTCATGCATTCGAATGCAATTATTCGGATACTGTCACTCACTACTGGTAGTATTCGCTAATCGAAATTTCATGCATTCTAATGCAATAATTCGGATACTGTCACTCACTAGTAGTAGTATTCGCTAATCGAAATCTCATGCATTCGAATGCAAGTTCTCGGATACTGTCACTCACTAGTAGTAGTATACGCTAATCGAAATTTCATGCATTCGAATGCAATAATTCGGATACTGTCACTCACTAGTAGTAGTATTCGCTAATCGAAATTTCATGCATTCGAATGTAATAATTCGCATACTGTCACTCACTAGTAGTAGTATTCGCTAATCGAAATCTCATGCATTCTAATGCATTAATTCGGATACTGTCACTCACTAGTAGTAGTATTCGCTAATCGAAATTTCATGCATTCGAATGCAATAATTCGGATACTGTCACTCATTAGTAGTAGTATTCGCTAATCGAAATCTCATGCATTCGAATGCAAGTTCTCGGATACTGTCACTCACTAGTAGTAGTATTCGCTAATCAAAATCTCTTGCATTCGAATGCAATAATTCGGATACAGTCACTCACTAGTAGTAGTATTTGCTAATCGAAATCTCATGCATTCGAATGCAAGTTCTCGGATACTGTCACTCACTAGTAGTAGTATTCGCTAATCGAAATCTCATGCATTCGAATGCAAGTTCTCGGATACTGTCACTCACTAGTAGTAGTATTTGCTAATCGAAATCTCATGCATTCGAATGCAAGTTCTCGGATACTGTCACTCACTAGTAGTAGTATTCGCTAATCGAAATCTCTTGCATTCGAATGCAAGTTCTCGGATACTGTCACTCACTAGTAGTAGTATTCGCTAATCGAAATCTCATGCATTCGACTGCAAGTTCTGGGATACTGTCACTCACTAGTAGTAGTATTCGCTAATCGAAATCTCTTGCATTCGAATGCAATAATTCGGATACTGTCACTCACTAGTAGTAGTATTCGCTAATCGAAATCTCTTGCATTCGAATGCAATAATTCGGATACTCTCACTCACTAGTAGTAGTATTCGCTAATCGAAATTTCATGCATTCGAATGCAAGTTCTCGGATACTGTCACTCACTAGTAGTAGTATTCGCTAATCGAAATCTCATGCATTTGAGTGCAAGTTCTCGGATACTGTTACTCACTAGTGGTAGTATTCGCTAATCGAAATTTCATGCATTCGAATGCAATAATTCGGATACTGTCACTCACTAGTATTAGTATTCGCTAATCGAAATCTCATGCATTCGAATGCAAGTTCTCGGATACTGTCACTCACTAGTAGTAGTATTCGCTAATCGAAATCTCATGCATTCGAATGCAAGTTCTCGCATACTGTCACTGACTAGTAGTAGTATTCGCTAATCGAAATTTCATGCATTCGAATGCAATAATTCGGATACTGACACTCACTAGTAGTAGTATTCGCTAATCGAGATCTCATGCATTCGAATGCAATAATTCGGATACTGTCACCCACTAGTAGTAGTATTCGCTAATCGATATTTCATGCATTCGAATGCAATAATTCGGATACTGTCACTCACTAGTAGTAGTATTCGCTAATCGAAATCTCATGCATTCGAATGCAAGTTCTCGGATACTGTCACTCACTAGTAGTAGTATTCGCTAATCGAAATTTCATGCATTCGAATGCAAGTTCTCGGATACTATCACTCACTAGTAGTAGTATTCGCTAATCGAAATTTCATGTATTTGAATGCAATAATTCGGATACTGTCACTCACTAGTAGTAGTATTCGCTAATCGAAATCTCATGCATTCGAATGCAAGTTCTCGGATACTGTCACTCACTAGTAGTAGTATTCGCTAATCAAAATTTCATGCATTCGAATGCAAGTTCTCGGATACTATCACTCACTAGTAGTAGTATTCGCTAATCGAAATTTCATGTATTTGAATGCAAGTTCTCGGATACTGTCACTCACTAGTAGTAGTATTCGCTAATCGAAATTTCATGCATTCGAATGCAAGTTCTCGGATACTGTCACTCACTAGTAGTAGTATTCGCTAATCGAAATCTCATGCATTCGAATGCAAGTTCTCGGATACTGTCACTCACTAGTAGTAGTATTCGCTAATCGAAATTTCATGCATTCGAATGCAATAATTCGGATACTGTCACTCACTAGTAGTAGTATTCGCTAATCGAAATTTCATGCATTCGAATGCAATAATTCGGATACTGTCACTCACTAGTAGTAGTATTCGCTAATCGAAATTTCATGCATTCGAATGCAATAATTCGGATACTGTCACTCACTAGTAGTAGTATTCGCTAATCGAAATTTCATGCATTCGAATGCAATAATTCGGATACTGTCACTCACCAGTAGTAGTATTCGCTAATCGAAATTTCATGCATTCGAATGCAAGTTCTCGGATACTGTCACTCACTAGTAGTAGTATCCGCTAATCGAAATTTCATGCATTCGAATGCAATAATTCGGATACTGTCACTCACTAGTAGTAGTATTCGCTAATCGAAATCTCATGCTTTCGAATGCAAGTTCTCGAATACTGTCACTCACTAGTAGTAGTATACGCTAATCGAAATTTCATGCATTCGAATGCAATAATTCGGATACTGTCACTCACTAGTAGTAGTATTCGCTAATCGAAATTTCATGCATTCGAATGCAATAATTCGCATACTGTCACTCACTAGTAGTAGTATTCGCTAATCGAAATCTCATGCATTCGAATGCAATAATTCGGATACTGTCACTCACTAATAGTAGTATTCGCTAATCGAAATTTCATGCATTCGAATGCAATAATTCGGATACTGTCACTCATTAGTAGTAGTATTCGCTAATCGAAATCTCATGCATTCGAATGCAAGTTCTCGGATACTGTCACTCACTAGTAGTAGTATTCGCTAATCGAAATCTCTTGCATTCGAATGCAATAATTCGGATACTGTCACTCACTAGTAGTAGTATTTGCTAATCGAAATCTCATGCATTCGAATGCAAGTTCTCGGATACTTTCACTCACTAGTAGTAATATTCGCTAATCGAAATCTCATGCATTCGAATGCAAGTTCTCGGATACTGTCACTCACTAGTAGTAGTATCCGCTAATCGAAATTTCATGCATTCGAATGCAATAATTCGGATACTGTCACTCACTAGTAGTAGTATTCGCTAATCGAAATTTCATGCATTCGAATGCAATTATTCGGATACTGTCACTCACTACTGGTAGTATTCGCTAATCGAAATTTCATGCATTCTAATACAATAATTCGGATACTGTCACTCACTAGTAGTAGTATTCGCTAATCGAAATCTCATGCATTCGAATGCAAGTTCTCGGATACTGTCACTCACTAGTAGTAGTATACGCTAATCGAAATTTCATGCATTCGAATGCAATAATTCGGATACTGTCACTCACTAGTAGTAGTATTCGCTAATCGAAATTTCATGCATTCGAATGTAATAATTCGCATACTGTCACTCACTAGTAGTAGTATTCGCTGATCGAAATCTCATGCATTCTAATGCAATAATTCGGATACTGTCACTCACTAGTAGTAGTATTCGCTAATCGAAATTTCATGCATTCGAATGCAATAATTCGGATACTGTCACTCATTAGTAGTAGTATTCGCTAATCGAAATCTCATGCATTCGAATGCAAGTTCTCGGATACTGTCACTCACTAGTAGTAGTATTCGCTAATCAAAATCTCTTGCATTCGAATGCAATAATTCGGATACAGTCACTCACTAGTAGTAGTATTTGCTAATCGAAATCTCATGCATTCGAATGCAAGTTCTCGGATACTGTCACTCACTAGTAGTAGTATTCGCTAATCGAAATCTCATGCATTCGAATGCAAGTTCTCGGATACTGTCACTCACTAGTAGTAGTATTTGCTAATCGAAATCTCATGCATTCGAATGCAAGTTCTCGGATACTGTCACTCACTAGTAGTAGTATTCGCTAATCGAAATCTCTTGCATTCGAATGCAAGTTCTCGGATACTGTCACTCACTAGTAGTAGTATTCGCTAATCGAAATCTCATGCATTCGACTGCAAGTTCTGGGATACTGTCACTCACTAGTAGTAGTATTCGCTAATCGAAATCTCTTGCATTCGAATGCAATAATTCGGATACTGTCACTCACTAGTAGTAGTATTCGCTAATCGAAATCTCTTGCATTCGAATGCAATAATTCGGATACTGTCACTCACTAGTAGTAGTATTCGCTAATCGAAATTTCATGCATTCGAATGCAAGTTCTCGGATACTGTCACTCACTAGTAGTAGTATTCGCTAATCGAAATCTCATGCATTTGAATGCAAGTTCTCGGATACTGTTACTCACTAGTGGTAGTATTCGCTAATCGAAATTTCATGCATTCGAATGCAATAATTCGGATACTGTCACTCACTAGTATTAGTATTCGCTAATCGAAATCTCATGCATTCGAATGCAAGTTCTCGGATACTGTCACTCACTAGTAGTAGTATTCGCTTATCGAAATCTCATGCATTCGAATGCTATAATTCGGATACTGTCACTCACTAGTAGTAGTATTCGCTAATCGAAATTTCATGCATTCGAATGCAATAATTCGGATACTGACACTCACTAGTAGTAGTATTCGCTAATCGAGATCTCATGCATTCGAATGCAATAATTCGGATACTGTCACCCACTAGTAGTAGTATTCGCTAATCGATATTTCATGCATTCGAATGCAATAATTCGGATACTGTCACTCACTAGTAGTAGTATTCGCTAATCGAAATCTCATGCATTCGAATGCAAGTTCTCGGATACTGTCACTCACTAGTAGTAGTATTCGCTAATCGAAATTTCATGCATTCGAATGCAAGTTCTCGGATACTATCACTCACTAGTAGTAGTATTCGCTAATCGAAATTTCATGTATTTAAATGCAAGTTCTCGGATACTGTCACTCACTAGTAGTAGTATTCGCTAATCGAAATTTCATGCATTCGAATGCAAGTTCTCGGATACTGTCACTCACTAGTAGTAGTATTCGCTAATCGAAATCTCATGCATTCGAATGCAAGTTCTCGGATACTGTCACTCACTAGTAGTAGTATTCGCTAATCGAAATTTCATGCATTCGAATGCAAGTTCTCGGATACTGTCACTCACTAGTAGTAGTATTCGCTAATCGAAATTTCATGCATTCGAATGCAATAATTCGGATACTGTCACTCACTAGTAGTAGTATTCGCTAATCGAAATTTCATGCATTCGAATGCAATAATTCGGATACTGTCACTCACCAGTAGTAGTATTCGCTAATCGAAATTTCATGCATTCGAATGCAAGTTCTCGGATACTGTCACTCACTAGTAGTAGTATCCGCTAATCGAAATTTCATGCATTCGAATGCAATAATTCGGATACTGTCACTCACTAGTAGTAGTATTCGCTAATCGAAATCTCATGCTTTCGAATGCAAGTTCTCGGATACTGTCACTCACTAGTAGTAGTATACGCTAATCGAAATTTCATGCATTCGAATGCAATAATTCGGATACTGTCACTCACTAGTAGTAGTATTCGCTAATCGAAATTTCATGCATTCGAATGCAATAATTCGCATACTGTCACTCACTAGTAGTAGTATTCGCTAATCGAAATCTCATGCATTCGAATGCAATAATTCGGATACTGTCACTCACTAGTAGTAGTATTCGCTAATCGAAATTTCATGCATTCGAATGCAATAATTCGGATACTGTCACTCATTAGTAGTAGTATTCGCTAATCGAAATCTCATGCATTCGAATGCAAGTTCTCGGATACTGTCACTCACTAGTAGTAGTATTCGCTAATCGAAATCTCTTGCATTCGAATGCAATAATTCGGATACTGTCACTCACTAGTAGTAGTATTTGCTAATCGAAATCTCATGCATTCGAATGCAAGTTCTCGGATACTTTCACTCACTAGTAGTAGTATTCGCTAATCGAAATCTCATGCATTCGAATGCAAGTTCTCGGATACTGTCACTCACTAGTAGTAGTATTTGCTAATCGAAATCTCATGCATTCGAATGCAAGTTCTCGGATACTGTCACTCACTAGTAGTAGTATTCGCTAATCGAAATCTCTTGCATTCGAATGCAAGTTCTCGGATACTGTCACTCACTAGTAGTAGTATTCGCTAATCGAAATCTCATGCATTCGACTGCAAGTTCTGGGATACTGTCACTCACTAGTAGTAGTATTCGCTAATCGAAATCTCTTGCATTCGAATGCAATAATTCGGATACTGTCACTCACTAGTAGTAGTATTCGCTAATCGAAATCTCTTGCATTCGAATGCAATAATTCGGATACTGTCACTCACTAGTAGTAGTATTCGCTAATCGAAATTTCATGCATTCGAATGCAAGTTCTCGGATACTGTCACTCACTAGTAGTAGTATTCGCTAATCGAAATCTCATGCATTTGAATGCAAGTTCTCGGATACTGCTACTCACTAGTGGTAGTATTCGCTAATCGAAATTTCATGCACTCGAATGCAATAATTCGGATACTGTCACTCACTAGTATTAGTATTCGCTAATCGAAATCTCATGCATTCGAATGCAAGTTCTCGGATACTGTCACTCACTAGTAGTAGTATTCGCTAATCGAAATCTCATGCATTCGAATGCTATAATTCGGATACTGTCACTCACTAGTAGTAGTATTCGCTAATCGAAATTTCATGCATTCGAATGCAATAATTCGGATACTGACACTCACTAGTAGTAGTATTCGCTAATCGAGATCTCATGCATTCGAATGCCATAATTCGGATACTGTCACCCACTAGTAGTAGTATTCGCTAATCGATATTTCATGCATTCGAATGCAATAATTCGGATACTGTCACTCACTAGTAGTAGTATTCGCTAATCGAAATCTGATGCATTCGAATGCAAGTTCTCGGATACTATCACTCACTAGTAGTAGTATTCGCTAATCGAAATTTCATGTATTTGAATGCAATAATTCGGATACTGTCACTCACTAGTAGTAGTATTCGCTAATCGAAATCTCATGCATTCGAATGCAAGTTCTCGGATACTGTCACTCACTAGTAGTAGTATTCGCTAATCAAAATTTCATGCATTCGAATGACAGTTCTCGGATACTATCACTCACTAGTAGTAGTATTCGCTAATCGAAATTTCATGTATTTGAATGCAAGTTCTCGGATACTGTCACTCACTAGTAGTAGTATTCGCTAATCGAAATTTCATGCATTCGAATGCAAGTTCTCGGATACTGTCACTCACTAGTAGTAGTATTCGCTAATCGAAATTTCATGCATTCGAATGCAAGTTCTCGGATACTGTCACTCACTAGTAGTAGTATTCGCTAATCGAAATTTCATGCATTCGAATGCAATAATTCGGATACTGTAACTCACTAGTAGTAGTATTCGCTAATCGAAATTTCATGCATTCGAATGCAATAATTCGGATACTGTCACTCACTAGTAGTAGTATTCGCTAATCGAAATTTCATGCATTCGAATGCAATAATTCGGATACTGTCACTCACTAGTAGTAGTATTCGCTAATCGAAATTTCATGCATTCGAATGCAATAATTCGGATACTGTCACTCACCAGTAGTAGTATTCGCTAATCGAAATTTCATGCATTCGAATGCAAGTTCTCGGATACTGTCACTCACTAGTAGTAGTATCCGCTAATCGAAATTTCATGCATTCGAATGCAATAATTCGGATACTGTCACTCACTAGTAGTAGTATTCGCTAATCGAAATCTCATGCTTTCGAATGCAAGTTCTCGGATACTGTCACTCACTAGTAGTAGTATACGCTAATCGAAATTTCATGCATTCGAATGCAATAATTCGGATACTGTCACTCACTAGTAGTAGTATTCGCTAATCGAAATTTCATGCATTCGAATGCAATAATTCGCATACTGTCACTCACTAGTAGTAGTATTCGCTAATCGAAATCTCATGCATTCGAATGCAATAATTCGGATACTGTCACTCACTAGTAGTAGTATTCGCTAATCGAAATTTCATGCATTCGAATGCAATAATTCGGATACTGTCACTCATTAGTAGTAGTATTCGCTAATCGAAATCTCATGCATTCGAATGCAAGTTCTCGGATACTGTCACTCACTAGTAGTAGTATTCGCTAATCGAAATCTCTTGCATTCGAATGCAATAATTCGGATACTGTCACTCACTAGTAGTAGTATTTGCTAATCGAAATCTCATGCATTCGAATGCAAGTTCTCGGATACTTTCACTCACTAGTAGTAATATTCGCTAATCGAAATCTCATGCATTCGAATGCAAGTTCTCGGATACTGTCACTCACTAGTAGTAGTATCCGCTAATCGAAATTTCATGCATTCGAATGCAATAATTCGGATACTGTCACTCACTAGTAGTAGTATTCGCTAATCGAAATTTCATGCATTCGAATGCAATTATTCGGATACTGTCACTCACTACTGGTAGTATTCGCTAATCGAAATTTCATGCATTCTAATGCAATAATTCGGATACTGTCACTCACTAGTAGTAGTATTCGCTAATCGAAATCTCATGCATTCGAATGCAAGTTCTCGGATACTGTCACTCACTAGTAGTAGTATACGCTAATCGAAATTTCATGCATTCGAATGCAATAATTCGGATACTGTCACTCACTAGTAGTAGTATTCGCTAATCGAAATTTCATGCATTCGAATGTAATAATTCGCATACTGTCACTCACTAGTAGTAGTATTCGCTAATCGAAATCTCATGCATTCTAATGCAATAATTCGGATACTGTCACTCACTAGTAGTAGTATTCGCTAATCGAAATTTCATGCATTCGAATGCAATAATTCGGATACTGTCACTCATTAGTAGTAGTATTCGCTAATCGAAATCTCATGCATTCGAATGCAAGTTCTCGGATACTGTCACTCACTAGTAGTAGTATTCGCTAATCAAAATCTCTTGCATTCGAATGCAATAATTCGGATACAGTCACTCACTAGTAGTAGTATTTGCTAATCGAAATCTCATGCATTCGAATGCAAGTTCTCGGATACTGTCACTCACTAGTAGTAGTATTCGCTAATCGAAATCTCATGCATTCGAATGCAAGTTCTCGGATACTGTCACTCACTAGTAGTAGTATTTGCTAATCGAAATCTCATGCATTCGAATGCAAGTTCTCGGATACTGTCACTCACTAGTAGTAGTATTCGCTAATCGAAATCTCTTGCATTCGAATGCAATAATTCGGATACTGTCACTCACTAGTAGTAGTATTCGCTAATCGAAATCTCATGCATTCGACTGCAAGTTCTGGGATACTGTCACTCACTAGTAGTAGTATTCGCTAATCGAAATATCTTGCATTCGAATGCAATAATTCGGATACTGTCACTCACTAGTAGTAGTATTCGCTAATCGAAATCTCTTGCATTCGAATGCAATAATTCGGATACTGTCACTCACTAGTAGTAGTATTCGCTAATCGAAATTTCATGCATTCGAATGCAAGTTCTCGGATACTGTCACTCACTAGTAGTAGTATTCGCTAATCGAAATCTCATGCATTTGAATGCAAGTTCTCGGATACTGTTACTCACTAGTGGTAGTATTCGCTAATCGAAATTTCATGCATTCGAATGCAATAATTCGGATACTGTCACTCACTAGTATTAGTATTCGCTAATCGAAATCTCATGCATTCGAATGCAAGTTCTCGGATACTGTCACTCACTAGTAGTAGTATTCGCTAATCGAAATCTCATGCATTCGAATGCTATAATTCGGATACTGTCACTCACTAGTAGTAGTATTCGCTAATCGAAATTTCATGCATTCGAATGCAATAATTCGGATACTGACACTCACTAGTAGTAGTATTCGCTAATCGAGATCTCATGCATTCGAATGCAATAATTCGGATACTGTCACCCACTAGTAGTAGTATTCGCTAATCGATATTTCATGCATTCGAATGCAATAATTCGGATACTGTCACTCACTAGTAGTAGTATTCGCTAATCGAAATCTCATGCATTCGAATGCAAGTTCTCGGATACTGTCACTCACTAGTAGTAGTATTCGCTAATCGAAATTTCATGCATTCGAATGCAAGTTCTCGGATACTATCACTCACTAGTAGTAGTATTCGCTAATCGAAATTTCATGTATTTGAATGCAAGTTCTCGGATACTGTCACTCACTAGTAGTAGTATTCGCTAATCGAAATTTCATGCATTCGAATGCAAGTTCTCGGATACTGTCACTCACTAGTAGTAGTATTCGCTAATCGAAATCTCATGCATTCGAATGCAAGTTCTCGGATACTGTCACTCACTAGTAGTAGTATTCGCTAATCGAAATTTCATGCATTCGAATGCAATAATTCGGATACTGTCACTCACTAGTAGTAGTATTCGCTAATCGAAATTTCATGCATTCGAATGCAATAATTCGGATACTGTCACTCACTAGTAGTAGTATTCGCTAATCGAAATTTCATGCATTCGAATGCAATAATTCGGATACTGTCACTCACTAGTAGTAGTATTCGCTAATCGAAATTTCATGCATTCGAATGCAATAATTCGGATACTGTCACTCACCAGTAGTAGTATTCGCTAATCGAAATTTCATGCATTCGAATGCAAGTTCTCGGATACTGTCACTCACTAGTAGTAGTATCCGCTAATCGAAATTTCATGCATTCGAATGCAATAATTCGGATACTGTCACTCACTAGTAGTAGTATTCGCTAATCGAAATCTCATGCTTTCAAAAGCAAGTTCTCGGATACTGTCACTCACTAGTAGTAGTATACGCTAATCGAAATTTCATGCATTCGAATGCAATAATTCGGATACTGTCACTCACTAGTAGTAGTATTCGCTAATCGAAATTTCATGCATTCGAATGCAATAATTCGCATACTGTCACTCACTAGTAGTAGTATTCGCTAATCGAAATCTCATGCATTCGAATGCAATAATTCGGATACTGTCACTCACTAGTAGTAGTATTCGCTAATCGAAATTTCATGCATTCGAATGCAATAATTCGGATACTGTCACTCATTAGTAGTAGTATTCGCTAATCGAAATCTCATGCATTCGAATGCAAGTTCTCGGATACTGTCACTCACTAGTAGTAGTATTCGCTAATCGAAATCTCTTGCATTCGAATGCAATAATTCGGATACTGTCACTCACTAGTAGTAGTATTTGCTAATCGAAATCTCATGCATTCGAATGCAAGTTCTCGGATACTTTCACTCACTAGTAGTAATATTCGCTAATCGAAATCTCATGCATTCGAATGCAAGTTCTCGGATACTGTCACTCACTAGTAGTAGTATTCGCTAATCGAAATCTCATGCATTCGACTGCAAGTTCTGGGATACTGTCACTCACTAGTAGTAGTATTCGCTAATCGAAATCTCTTGCATTCGAATGCAATAATTCGGATACTGTCACTCACTAGTAGTAGTATTCGCTAATCGAAATCTCTTGCATTCGAATGCAAGTTCTCGGATACTGTCACTCACTAGTAGTAGTATTCGCTAATCGAAATCTCATGCATTTGAATGCAAGTTCTCGGATACTGTTACTCACTAGTGGTAGTATTCGCTAATCGAAATTTCATGCATTCGAATGCAATAATTCGGATACTGTCACTCACTAGTATTAGTATTCGCTAATCGAAATCTCATGCATTCGAATGCAAGTTCTCGGATACTGTCACTCACTAGTAGTAGTATTCGCTAATCGAAATCTCATGCATTCGAATGCTATAATTCGGATACTGTCACTCACTAGTAGTAGTATTCGCTAATCGAAATTTCATGCATTCGAATGCAATAATTCGGATACTGACACTCACTAGTAGTAGTATTCGCTAATCGAGATCTCATGCATTCGAATGCAATAATTCGGATACTGTCACCCACTAGTAGTAGTATTCGCTAATCGATATTTCATGCATTCGAATGCAATAATTCGGATACTGTCACTCACTAGTAGTAGTATTCGCTAATCGAAATCTCATGCATTCGAATGCAAGTTCTCGGATACTGTCACTCACTAGTAGCAGTATTCGCTAATCGAAATTTCATGCATTCGAATGCAAGTTCTCGGATACTATCACTCACTAGTAGTAGTATTCGCTAATCGAAATTTCATGTATTTGAATGCAAGTTCTCGGATACTGTCACTCACTAGTAGTAGTATTCGCTAATCGAAATTTCATGCATTCGAATGCAAGTTCTCGGATACTGTCACTCACTAGTAGTAGTATTCGCTAATCGAAATCTCATGCATTCGAATGCAAGTTCTCGGATACTGTCACTCACTAGTAGTAGTATTCGCTAATCGAAATTTCATGCATTCGAATGCAATAATTCGGATACTGTCACTCACTAGTAGTAGTATTCGCTAATCGAAATTTCATGCATTCGAATGCAATAATTCGGATACTGTCACTCACTAGTAGTAGTATTCGCTAATCGAAATTTCATGCATTCGAATGCAATAATTCGGATACTGTCACTCACTAGTAGTAGTATTCGCTAATCGAAATCTCATGCATTCGAATGCAAGTTCTCGGATACTGTCACTCACTAGTAGTAGTATCCGCTAATCGAAATTTCATACATTCGAATGCAATTATTCGGATACTGTCACTCACTAGTAGTAGTATTCGCAAATCGAAATTTCATGCATTCGAATGCAATAATTCGGATACTGTCACTCACTAGTGGTAGTATTCGCTAATCGAAATCTCATGCATTCGAATGCAAGTTCTCGGATACTGTCACTCAATAGTAGTAGTATTCGCTAATCGAAATTTCATGCATTCGAATGCAATAAATCGGATACTGTCACTCACTAGTAGTAGTATTCGCTAATCGAAATCTCATGCATTCGAATGCAAGTTCTCGGATACTGTCACTCACTAGTAGTAGTATTCGCTAATCGAAATTTCATGCATTCGAATGCAATAATTCGGATACTGTCACTCACTAGTAGTAGTATTCGCTAATCGAAATTTCTTGCATTCGAATGCAATAATTCGGATACTGTCACTCACTAGTAGTAGTATTCGCTAATTGAAATTTCATTCATTCGAATGCAAGTTCTCGGATACTGTCACTCACTAGTAGTAGTATCCGCTAATCGAAATTTCATACATTCAGATGCAATTATTCGGATACTGTCACACACTAGTAGTAGTATTCGCAAATCGAAATTTCATGCATTCGAATGCAATAATTCGGATACTGTCACTCACTAGTAGTAGTATTCGCTAATCGAAGTCTCATGCATTCGAATGCAAGTTCTCGGATACTGTCACTCACTAGTAGTAGTATTCGCTAATAGAAATTTCATGCATTCGAATGCAATAATTCGGATACTGTCACTCACTAGTAGTAGTATTCGCTAATCGAAATTTCATGCATTCGAATGCAAGTTCTCGGATACTGTCACTCACTAGTAGTAGTATTCGCTAATCGAAATCTCATGCATTCGAATGCAATAATTCGGATACTGTCACTCACTAGTAGTAGTATTCGCTAATCGAAATTTCATGCATTCGAATGCAATAATTCGGATGCTGTCACTCACTAGTATTAGTATTCGCTAATCGAAATCTCATGCATTCGAATGCAATAATTCGGATACTGTAACTCACTAGTAGTAGTATTCGCTAATCGAAATTTCATGCATTCGAATGCAATAATTCGGATACTGTCACTCACTAGTAGTAGTATTCGCTAATCGAAATTTCATGCATTCGAATGCCAGTTCTCGGATACTGTCACTCACTAGTAGTAGTATTCGCTAATCGAAATCTCATGCATTCGAATGCAAGTTCTCGGATACTGTCACTCACTAGTAGTAGTATTCCCTAATCGAAATCTCATGCATTCGAATGCAAGTTCTCGGATACTGTCACTCACTAGTAGTAGTATTCGCTAATTGAAATTTCATGCATTCGAATGCAAGTTCTCGGATACTGTCACTCACTAGTAGTAGTATTCGCTAATCGAAATTTCATGCATTCGAATGCAAGTTCTCGGATACTGTCACTCACTAGTAGTAGTATCCGCTAATCGAAGGTTCATGCATTCGAATGCAATAATTCGGATACTGTCACTCACTAGTAGTAGTATTCGCTAATCGAAATTTCATGTATTCGAATGCAATAATTCGGATACTGTCACTCACTAGTAGTAGTATTCGCTAATCGAAATTTCATGCCTTCGAATGCAATAATTCGGATACTGTCACTCACTAGTAGTAGTATTCGCTAATCGAAATCTCATGCATTGGAATGCAAGTTCTCGGATACTGTCACTCACTGGTAGTAGTATTCGCTAATCGAAATCTCATGCATTCGAATGCAATAATTCGGATACTGTCACACTAGTAGTAGTATTCGCTAATCACAATCTCATGCATTCGAATGCAATATTTCGGATACTATCACTCACTAGTAGTAGTATTCCCTAATCGAAATCTCATGCATTCGAATGCAAGTTCTCGGATACTGTCACTCACTAGTAGTAGTATTCGCTAATTTAAATCTCATGCCTTCGTATGCAATAATTCGGATACTGTCATACTAGTAGTAGTATTCGCTAATCGCAATCTCATGCATTCGAATGCAATAATTCGGATACTGTCACTCACTAGTAGTAGTATTCGCTAATCGAAATTTCATGCATTCGAATGCAATAATTCGGATACTGTCACTCACTAGTAGTAGTATTCGCTAATCGAAATCTCATGCATTCGAATGCAAGTTCTCGGATACTGTCACTCACTAGTAGTAGTATTCGCTAATCGAAATCTCATGCATTCGAATGAAAGTTCTCGGATACTGTCACTCACTAGTAGTAGTATACGCTAATCGAAATTTCATGCATTCGAATGCAATTTTTCGGATACTGTCACTCACTAGTAGTAGTATTCGCTAATCGAAATCTCATGCATTCGAATGCAAGTTCTCGGATACTGTCACTCACTAGTAGTAGTATTCGCTAATAGAAATTTCATGCATTCGAATGCAAGTTCTCGGATACTGTCACTCACTAGTAGTAGTATTCGCTAATCGAAATTTCATGCATTCGAATGCAATAATTCGGATACTGTCACACTAGTAGTAGTATTCGCTAATCGCAATCTCATGCATTCGAATGCAATAATTCGGATACTGTCACTCACTAGTAGTAGTATTCGCTAATCGAAATTTCATGCATTCGAATGCAATAATTCGGATACTGTCACTCACTAGTAGTAGTATTCGCTAATCGAAATCTCATGCATTCGAATGCAAGTTCTCGGATACTGTCACTCACTAGTAGTAGTATTCGCTAATCGAAATCTCATGCATTCGAATGCAAGTTCTCGGATACTGTCACTCACTAGTAGTAGTATACGCTAATCGAAATTTCATGCATTCGAATGCAATTTTTCGGATACTGTCACTCACTAGTAGTAGTATTCGCTAATCGAAATCTCATGCATTCGAATGCAATAATTCGGATACTGTCACTCACTAGTAGTAGTATTCGCTAATCGAAATCTCATGCATTCGAATGCAAGTTCTCGGATACTGTCACTCACTAGTAGTAGTATTCGCTAATCGAAATCTCATGCATTCGAATGCAAGTTCTCGAATACTGTCACTCACTAGTAGTAGTATCCACTAATCGAAATTTCATACATTCGAATGCAATTATTCTGATACTGTCACTCACTAGTAGTAGTATTCGCAAAAAGAAATTTCATGCATTCGAATGCAATAATTCGGATACTGTCACTCACTAGTAGTAGTATTCGCTAATCGAAATCTCATGCATTCGAATGCAAGTTCTCAGATACTGTCACTCACTGGTAGTAGTATTCGCTAATCGAAATCTCATGCATTCGAATGCAAGTTCTCGAATACTGTCACTCACTAGTAGTAGTATCCGCTAATCGAAATTTCATACATTCGAATGCAATTATTCGGATACTGTCACTCACTAGTAGTAGTATTCGCAAATCGAAATTTCATGCATTCGAATGCAATAATTCGGATACTGTCACTCACTGGTAGTAGTATTCGCTAATCGAAATCTCATGCATTCGAATGCAAGTTCTCGGATACTGTCACTCACTAGTAGTAGTATTCGCTAATAGAACTTTCATGCATTCGAATGCAATAATTCGGATACTGTCACTCACTAGTAGTAGTATTCGCTAATCTAAATTTCATGCATTCGAATGCAAGTTCTCGGATACTGTCACTCACTAGTAGTAGTATTCGCTAATCGAAATCTCATGCATTCGAATGCAATAATTCGGATACTGTCACTCACTAATAGTAGTATTCGCTAATCGAAATCTCATGCATTCGAATGCAATAATTCGGATACTGTAACTCACTAGTAGCAGTATTCGCTAATCGAAATCTCATGCATTCGAATGCAAGTTCTCGGATACTGTCACTCACTAGTAGTAGTATTCGCTAATAGAAATTTCATGCATTCGAATGCAATAATTCGGATACTGTCACTCACTAGTAGTAGTATTCGCTAATCGAAATTTCATGCATTCGAATGCAAGTTCTCGGATACTGTCACTCACTAGTAGTAGTATTCGCTAATCGAAATCTCATGCATTCGAATGCAATAATTCGGATACTGTCACTCACTAGTAGTAGTATTCGCTAATCGAAATTTCATGCATTCGAATGCAATAATTCGGATGCTGTCACTCACTAGTATTAGTATTCGCTAATCGAAATCTCATGCATTCGAATGCAATAATTCGGATACTGTAACTCACTAGTAGTAGTATTCGCTAATCGAAATTTCATGCATTCGAATGCAATAATTCGGATACTGTCACTCACTAGTAGTAGTATTCGCTAATCGAAATTTCATGCATTCGAATGCAAGTTCTCGGATACTGTCACTCACTAGTAGTAGTATTCGCTAATCGAAATCTCATGCATTCGAATGCAAGTTCTCGGATACTGTCACTCACTAGTAGTAGTATTCCCTAATCGAAATCTCATGCATTCGAATGCAAGTTCTCGGATACTGTCACTCACTAGTAGTAGTATTCGCTAATTGAAATTTCATGCATTCGAATGCAAGTTCTCGGATACTGTCACTCACTAGTAGTAGTATTCGCTAATCGAAATTTCATGCATTCGAATGCAAGTTCTCGGATACTGTCACTCACTAGTAGGAGTATCCGCTAATCGAAGGTTCATGCATTCGAATGCAATAATTCGGATACTGTCACTCACTAGTAGTAGTATTCGCTAATCGAAATTTCATGCCTTCGAATGCAATAATTCGGATACTGTCACTCACTGGTAGTAGTATTCGCTAATCGAAATCTCATGCATTGGAATGCAAGTTCTCGGATACTGTCACTCACTGGTAGTAGTATTCGCTAATCGAAATCTCATGCATTCGAATGCAATAATTCGGATACTGTCACACTAGTAGTAGTATTCGCTAATCGCAATCTCATGCATTCGAATGCAATATTTCGGATACTATCACTCACTAGTAGTAGTATTCCCTAATCGAAATCTCATGCATTCGAATGCAAGTTCTCGGATACTGTCACTCACTAGTAGTAGTATTCGCTAATTTAAATCTCATGCCTTCGAATGCAATAATTCGGATACTGTCATACTAGTAGTAGTATTCGCTAATCGCAATCTCATGCATTCGAATGCAATAATTCGGATACTGTCACTCACTAGTAGTAGTATTCGCTAATCGAAATTTCATGCATTCGAATGCAATAATTCGGATACTGTCACTCACTAGTAGTAGTATTCGCTAATCGAAATCTCATGCATTCGAATGCAAGTTCTCGGATACTGTCACTCACTAGTAGTAGTATTCGCTAATCGAAATCTCATGCATTCGAATGAAAGTTCTCGGATACTGTCACTCACTAGTAGTAGTATACGCTAATCGAAATTTCATGCATTCGAATGCAATTTTTCGGATACTGTCACTCACTAGTAGTAGTATTCGCTAATCGAAATCTCATGCATTCGAATGCAAGTTCTCGGATACTGTCACTCACTAGTAGTAGTATTCGCTAATAGAAATTTCATGCATTCGAATGCAAGTTCTCGGATACTGTCACTCACTAGTAGTAGTATTCGCTAATCGAAATTTCATGCATTCGAATGCAATAATTCGGATACTGTCACACTAGTAGTAGTATTCGCTAATCGCAATCTCATGCATTCGAATGCAATAATTCGGATACTGTCACTCACTAGTAGTAGTATTCGCTAATCGAAATTTCATGCATTCGAATGCAATAATTCGGATACTGTCACTCACTAGTAGTAGTATTCGCTAATCGCAATCTCATGCATTCGAATGCAATAATTCGGATACTGTCACTCACTAGTAGTAGTATTCGCTAATCGAAATCTCATGCATTCGAATGCAAGTTCTCGGATACTGTCACTCACTAGTAGTAGTATTCGCTAATCGAAATCTCATGCATTCGAATGCAAGTTCTCGGATACTGTCACTCACTAGTAGTAGTATACGCTAATCGAAATTTCATGCATTCGAATGCAATTTTTCGGATACTGTCACTCACTAGTAGTAGTATTCGCTAATCGAAATCTCATGCATTCGAATGCAATAATTCGGATACTGTCACTCACTAGTAGTAGTATTCGCTAATCGAAATCTCATGCATTCGAATGCAAGTTCTCGGATACTGTCACTCACTAGTAGTAGTATTCGCTAATCGAAATCTCATGCATTCGAATGCAAGTTCTCGAATACTGTCACTCACTAGTAGTAGTATCCACTAATCGAAATTTCATACATTCGAATGCAATTATTCGGATACTGTCACTCACTAGTAGTAGTATTCGCAAAAAGAAATTTCATGCATTCGAATGCAATAATTCGGATACTGTCACTCACTAGTAGTAGTATTCGCTAATCGAAATCTCATGCATTCGAATGCAAGTTCTCAGATACTGTCACTCACTGGTAGTAGTATTCGCTAATCGAAATCTCATGCATTCGAATGCAAGTTCTCGAATACTGTCACTCACTAGTAGTAGTATCCGCTAATCGAAATTTCATACATTCGAATGCAATTATTCGGATACTGTCACTCACTAGTAGTAGTATTCGCAAATCGAAATTTCATGCATTCGAATGCAATAATTCGGATACTGTCACTCACTGGTAGTAGTATTCGCTAATCGAAATCTCATGCATTCGAATGCAAGTTCTCGGATACTGTCACTCACTAGTAGTAGTATTCGCTAATAGAACTTTCATGCATTCGAATGCAATAATTCGGATACTGTCACTCACTAGTAGTAGTATTCGCTAATCTAAATTTCATGCATTCGAATGCAAGTTCTCGGATACTGTCACTCACTAGTAGTAGTATTCGCTAATCGAAATCTCATGCATTCGAATGCAATAATTCGGATACTGTCACTCACTAATAGTAGTATTCGCTAATCGAAATCTCATGCATTCGAATGCAATAATTCGGATACTGTAACTCACTAGTAGCAGTATTCGCTAATCCAAATTTCATGCATTCGAATGCAATAATTCGGATACTGTCACTCACTAGTAGTAGTATTCGCTAATCGAAATTTCATGCATTCGAATGCAAGTTCTCGGATACTGTCACTCACTAGTAGTAGTATTCGCTAATCCAAATCTCATGCATTCGAATGCAAGTTCTCGGATACTGTCACTCACTAGTAGTAGTATTCGCTAATCGAAATCTCATGCATTCGAATGCAAGTTCTCGGATACTGTCACTCACTAGTAGTAGTATTCGCTAATTGAAATTTCATGCATTCGAATGCAAGTTCTCGGATACTGTCACTCACTAGTAGTAGTATTCGCTAATCGAAATTTCATGCATTCGAATGCAAGTTCTCGGATACTGTCACTCACTAGTAGTAGTATCCGCTAATCGCAATCTCATGCATTCGAATGCAATAATTCGGATACTGTCACTCACTAGTAGTAGTATTCGCTAATCGAAATCTCATGCATTCGAATGCAATAATTCGGATACTGTCACTCACTAGTAGTAGTATTCGCTAATCGAAATTTCATGCATTCGAATGCAATAATTCGGATACTGTCACTCACTAGTAGTAGTATTCGCTAATCGAAATCTCATGCATTCGAATGCAAGTTCTCGGATACTGTCACTCACTAGTAGTAGTATTCGCTAATCGAAATCTCATGCATTCGAATGAAAGTTATCGGATACTGTCACTTACTAGTAGTAGTATACGCTAATCGAAATTTCATGCATTCGAATGCAATTTTTCGGATACTGTCACTCACTAGTAGTAGTATTCGCTAATCGAAATCTCATGCATTCGAATGCAATAATTCGGATACTGTCACTCACTAGTAGTAGTATTCGCTAATCGAAATCTCATGCATTCGAATGCAAGTTCTCGGATACTGTCACTCACTAGTAGTAGTATTCGCTAATCGAAATTTCATGCATTCGAATGCAATAATTCGGATACTGTCACTCACTAGTAGTAGTATTCGCTAATCGAAATTTCTTGCATTCGAATGCAATAATTCGGATACTGTCACTCACTAGTAGTAGTATTCGCTAATTGAAATTTCATGCATTCGAATGCAAGTTCTCGGATACTGTCACTCACTAGTAGTAGTATTCGCTAATCGAAATTTCATGCATTCGAATGCAAGTTCTCGGATACTGTCACTCACTAGTAGTAGTATCCGCTAATCGAAGGTTCATGCATTCGAATGCAATAATTCGGATACTGTCACTCACTAGTAGTAGTATTCGCTAATCGAAATTTCATGTATTCGAATGCAATAATTCGGATACTGTCACTCACTAGTAGTAGTATTCGCTAATCGAAATTTCATGCCTTCGAATGCAATAATTCGGATACTGTCACTCACTAGTAGTAGTATTCGCTAATCGAAATCTCATGCATTCGAATGCAAGTTCTCGGATACTGTCACTCACTGGTAGTAGTATTCGCTAATCGAAATCTCATGCATTCGAATGCAATAATTCGGATACTGTCACACTAGTAGTAGTATTCGCTAATCGCAATCTCATGCATTCGAATGCAATATTTCGGATACTGTCACTCACTAGTAGTAGTATTCCCTAATCGAAATCTCATGCATTCGAATGCAAGTTCTCGGATACTGTCACTCACTAGTAGTAGTATTCGCTAATTTAAATCTCATGCCTTCGAATGCAATAATTCGGATACTGTCATACTAGTAGTAGTATTCGCTAATCGCAATCTCATGCATTCGAATGCAATAATTCGGATACTGTCACTCACTAGTAGTAGTATTCGCTAATCGAAATTTCATGCATTCGAATGCAATAATTCGGATACTGTCACTCACTAGTAGTAGTATTCGCTAATCGAAATCTCATGCATTACAATGCAAGTTCTCGGATACTGTCACTCACTAGTAGTAGTATTCGCTAATCGAAATCTCATGCATTCGAATGAAAGTTCTCGGATACTGTCACTCACTAGTAGTAGTATACGCTAATCGAAATTTCATGCATTCGAATGCAATTTTTCGGATACTGTCACTCACTAGTAGTAGTTTTCGCTAATCGAAATTTCATGCATTTGAATGCAAGTTCTCGGATACTGTCACTCACTAGTAGTAGTATTCGCTAATAGAAATTTCATGCATTCGAATGCAAGTTCTCGGATACTGTCACTCACTAGTAGTAGTATTCGCTAATCGAAATTTCATGCATTCGAATGCAATAATTCGGATACTGTCACACTAGTAGTAGTATTCGCTAATCGCAATCTTATGCATTCGAATGCAATAATTCGGATACTGTCACTCACTAGTAGTAGTATTCGCTAATCGAAATCTCATGCATTCGAATGCAAGTTCTCGGATACTGTCACTCACTAGTAGTAGTATTCGCTAATCGAAATCTCATGCATTCGAATGCAAGTTCTCGGATACTGTCACTCACTAGTAGTAGTATACGCTAATCGAAATTTCATGCATTCGAATGCAATTTTTCGGATACTGTCACTCACTAGTAGTAGTATTCGCTAATCGAAATCTCATGCATTCGAATGCAATAATTCGGATACTGTCACTCACTAGTAGTAGTATTCGCTAATCGAAATCTCATGCATTCGAATGCAAGTTCTCGGATACTGTCACTCACTAGTAGTAGTATTCGCTAATCGAAATCTCATGCATTCGAATGCAAGTTCTCGAATACTGTCACTCACTAGTAGTAGTATCCGCTAATCGAAATTTCATACATTCGAATGCAATTATTCGGATACTGTCACTCACTAGTAGTAGTATTCGCAAATCGAAATTTCATGCATTCGAATGCAATAATTCGGATACTGTCACTCACTAGTAGTAGTATTCGCTAATCGAAATCTCATGCATTCGAATGCAAGTTCTCAGATACTGTCACTCACTAGTAGTAGTATTCGCTAATCGAAATCTCATGCATTCGAATGCAAGTTCTCGAATACTGTCACTCACTAGTAGTAGTATCCGCTAATCGAAATTTCATACATTCGAATGCAATTATTCGGATACTGTCACTCACTAGTAGTAGTATTCGCAAATCGAAATTTCATGCATTCGAATGCAATAATTCGGATACTGTCACTCACTAGTAGTAGTATTCGCTAATCGAAATCTCATGCATTCGAATGCAAGTTCTCGGATACTGTCACTCACTAGTAGTAGTATTCGCTAATAGAAATTTCATGCATTCGAATGCAATAATTCGGATACTGTCACTCACTAGTAGTAGTATTCGCTAATCTAAATTTCATGCATTCGAATGCAAGTTCTCGGATACTGTCACTCACTAGTAGTAGTATTCGCTAATCGAAATCTCATGCATTCGAATGCAATAATTCGGATACTGTCACTCACTAATAGTAGTATTCGCTAATCGAAATCTCATGTATTCGAATGCAATAATTCGGATACTGTAACTCACTAGTAGCAGTATTCGCTAATCCAAATTTCATGCATTCGAATGCAATAATTCGGATACTGTCACTCACTAGTAGTAGTATTCGCTAATCGAAATTTCATGCATTCGAATGCAAGTTCTCGGATACTGTCACTCACTAGTAGTAGTATTCGCTAATCCAAATCTCATGCATTCGAATGCAAGTTCTCGGATACTGTCACTCACTAGTAGTAGTATTCGCTAATCGAAATCTCATGCATTCAAATGCAAGTTCTCGGATACTGTCACTCACTAGTAGTAGTATTCGCTAATTGAAATTTCATGCATTCGAATGCAAGTTCTCGGATACTGTCACTCACTAGTAGTAGTATTCGCTAATCGAAATTTCATGCATTCGAATGCAAGTTCTCGGATACTGTCACTCACTAGTAGTAGTATCCGCTAATCGCAATCTCATGCATTCGAATGCAATAATTCGGATACTGTCACTCACTAGTAGTAGTATTCGCTAATCGAAATCTCATGCATTCGAATGCAATAATTCGGATACTGTCACTCACTAGTAGTAGTATTCGCTAATCGAAATTTCATGCATTCGAATGCAATAATTCGGATACTGTCACTCACTAGTAGTAGTATTCGCTAATCGAAATCTCATGCATTCGAATGCAAGTTCTCGGATACTGACACTCACTAGTAGTAGTATTCGCTAATCGAAATCTCATGCATTCGAATGAAAGTTATCGGATACTGTCACTCACTAGTAGTAGTATACGCTAATCGAAATTTCATGCATTCGAATGCAATTTTTCGGATACTGTCAGTCACTAGTAGTAGTATTCGCTAATCGAAATCTCATGCATTCGAATGCAATAATTCGGATACTGTCACTCACTAGTAGTAGTATTCGCTAATCGAAATCTCATGCATTCGAATGCAAGTTCTCGGATACTGTCACTCACTAGTAGTAGTATTCGCTAATCGAAATTTCATGCATTCGAATGCAATAATTCGGATACTGTCACTCACTAGTAGTAGTATTCGCTAATCGAAATTTCTTGCATTCGAATGCAATAATTCGGATACTGTCACTCACTATTAGTAGTATTCGCTAATTGAAATTTCATGCATTCGAATGCAAGTTCTCGGATACTGTCACTCACTAGTAGTAGTATTCGCTAATCGAAATCTCATGCATTCGAATGCAAGTTCTCGGATACTGTCACTCACTAGTAGTAGTATCCGCTAATCGAAATTTCATACATTCGAATGCAATTATTCGGATACTGTCACTCACTAGTAGTAGTATTCGCAAATCGAAATTTCAAGCATTCGAATGCAATAATTCGGATACTGTCACTCACTAGTAGTAGTATTCGCTAATCGAAATCTCATGCATTCGAATGCAAGTTCTCGGATACTGTCACTCACTAGTAGTAGTATTCGCAAATCGAAATTTCATGCATTCGAATGCAATAATTCGGATACTGTCACTCACTAGTAGTAGTATTCGCTAATCGAAATCTCATGCATTCGAATGCAAGTTCTCGGATACTGTCACTCACTAGTAGTAGTATTCGCTAATAGAAATTTCATGCATTCGAATGCAATAATTCGGATACTGTCACTCACTAGTAGTAGTATTCGCTAATCTAAATTTCATGCATTCGAATGCAAGTTCTCGGATACTGTCACTCACTAGTAGTAGTATTCGCTAATCGAAATCTCATGCATTCGAATGCAATAATTCGGATACTGTCACTCACTAATAGTAGTATTCGCTAATCGAAATCTCATGCATTCGAATGCAATAATTCGGATACTGTAACTCACTAGTAGCAGTATTCGCTAATCCAAATTTCATGCATTCGAATGCAATAATTCGGATACTGTCACTCACTAGTTGTAGTATTCGCTAATCGAAATTTCATGCATTCGAATGCAAGTTCTCGGATACTGTCACTCACTAGTAGTAGTATTCGCTAATCCAAATCTCATGCATTCGAATGCAAGTTCTCGGATACTGTCACTCACTAGTAGTAGTATTCGCTAATCGAAATCTCATGCATTCGAATGCAAGTTCTCGGATACTGTCACTCACTAGTAGTAGTATTCGCTAATTGAAATTTCATGCATTCGAATGCAAGATCTCGGATACTGTCACTCACTAGTAGTAGTATTCGCTAATCGAAATTTCATGCATTCGAATGCAAGTTCTCGGATACTGTCACTCACTAGTAGTAGTATCCGCTAATCGCAATCTCATGCATTCGAATGCAATAATTCGGATACTGTCACTCACTAGTAGTAGTATTCGCTAATCGAAATCTCATGCATTCGAATGCAATAATTCGGATACTGTCACTCACTAGTAGTAGTATTCGCTAATCGAAATTTCATGCATTCGAATGCAATAATTCGGATACTGTCACTCACTAGTAGTAGTATTCGCTAATCGAAATCTCATGCATTCGAATGCAAGTTCTCGGATACTGTCACTCACTAGTAGTAGTATTCGCTAATCGAAATTTCATGCATTCGAATGCAATAATGCGGATACTGTCACTCACTAGTAGTAGTATTCGCTAATCGAAATCTCATGCATTCGAATGCAATATTTCGGATACTGTCACTCACTAGTAGTAGTATTCCCTAATCGAAATCTCATGCATTCGAATGCAAGTTCTCGGATACTGTCACTCACTAGTAGTAGTATTCGCTAATTTAAATCTCATGCCTTCGAATGCAATAATTCGGATACTGTCATACTAGTAGTAGTATTCGCTAATCGCAATCTCATGCATTCGAATGCAATAATTCGGATACTGTCACTCACTAGTAGTAGTATTCGCTAATCGAAATTTCATGCATTCGAATGCAATAATTCGGATACTGTCACTCACTAGTAGTAGTATTCGCTAATCGAAATCTCATGCATTACAATGCAAGTTCTCGGATACTGTCACTCACTAGTAGTAGTATTCGCTAATCGAAATCTCATGCATTCGAATGAAAGTTCTCGGATACTGTCACTCACTAGTAGTAGTATACGCTAATCGAAATTTCATGCATTCGAATGCAATTTTTCGGATACTGTCACTCACTAGTAGTAGTTTTCGCTAATCGAAATTTCATGCATTTGAATGCAAGTTCTCGGATACTGTCACTCACTAGTAGTAGTATTCGCTAATAGAAATTTCATGCATTCGAATGCAAGTTCTCGGATACTGTCACTCACTAGTAGTAGTATTCGCTAATCGAAATTTCATGCATTCGAATGCAATAATTCGGATACTGTCACACTAGTAGTAGTATTCGCTAATCGCAATCTTATGCATTCGAATGCAATAATTCGGATACTGTCACTCACTAGTAGTAGTATTCGCTAATCGAAATCTCATGCATTCGAATGCAAGTTCTCTTATACTGTCACTCACTAGTAGTAGTATTCGCTAATCGAAATCTCATGCATTCGAATGCAAGTTCTCGGATACTGTCACTCACTAGTAGTAGTATACGCTAATCGAAATTTCATGCATTCGAATGCAATTTTTCGGATACTGTCACTCACTAGTAGTAGTATTCGCTAATCGAAATCTCATGCATTCGAATGCAATAATTCGGATACTGTCACTCACTAGTAGTAGTATTCGCTAATCGAAATCTCATGCATTCGAATGCAAGTTCTCGGATACTGTCACTCACTAGTAGTAGTATTCGCTAATCGAAATCTCATGCATTCGAATGCAAGTTCTCGAATACTGTCACTCACTAGTAGTAGTATCCGCTAATCGAAATTTCATACATTCGAATGCAATTATTCGGATACTGTCACTCACTAGTAGTAGTATTCGCAAATCGAAATTTCATGCATTCGAATGCAATAATTCGGATACTGTCACTCACTAGTAGTAGTATTCGCTAATCGAAATCTCATGCATTCGAATGCAAGTTCTCAGATACTGTCACTCACTAGTAGTAGTATTCGCTAATCGAAATCTCATGCATTCGAATGCAAGTTCTCGAATACTGTCACTCACTAGTAGTAGTATCCGCTAATCGAAATTTCATACATTCGAATGCAATTATTCGGATACTGTCACTCACTAGTAGTAGTATTCGCAAATCGAAATTTCATGCATTCGAATGCAATAATTCGGATACTGTCACTCACTAGTAGTAGTATTCGCTAATCGAAATCTCATGCATTCGAATGCAAGTTCTCGGATACTGTCACTCACTAGTAGTAGTATTCGCTAATAGAAATTTCATGCATTCGAATGCAATAATTCGGATACTGTCACTCACTAGTAGTAGTATTCGCTAATCTAAATTTCATGCATTCGAATGCAAGTTCTCGGATACTATCACTCACTAGTAGTAGTATTCGCTAATCGAAATCTCATGCATTCGAATGCAATAATTCGGATACTGTCACTCACTAATAGTAGTATTCGCTAATCGAAATCTCATGTATTCGAATGCAATAATTCGGATACTGTAACTCACTAGTAGCAGTATTCGCTAATCCAAATTTCATGCATTCGAATGCAATAATTCGGATACTGTCACTCACTAGTAGTAGTATTCGCTAATCGAAATTTCATGCATTCGAATGCAAGTTCTCGGATACTGTCACTCACTAGTAGTAGTATTCGCTAATCCAAATCTCATGCATTCGAATGCAAGTTCTCGGATACTGTCACTCACTAGTAGTAGTATTCGCTAATCGAAATCTCATGCATTCAAATGCAAGTTCTCGGATACTGTCACTCACTAGTAGTAGTATTCGCTAATTGAAATTTCATGCATTCGAATGCAAGTTCTCGGATACTGTCACTCACTAGTAGTAGTATTCGCTAATCGAAATTGCATGCATTCGAATGCAAGTTCTCGGATACTGTCACTCACTAGTAGTAGTATCCGCTAATCGCAATCTCATGCATTCGAATGCAATAATTCGGATACTGTCACTCACTAGTAGTAGTATTCGCTAATCGAAATCTCATGCATTCGAATGCAATAATTCGGATACTGTCACTCACTAGTAGTAGTATTCGCTAATCGAAATTTCATGCATTCGAATGCAATAATTCGGATACTGTCACTCACTAGTAGTAGTATTCGCTAATCGAAATCTCATGCATTCGAATGCAAGTTCTCGGATACTGACACTCACTAGTAGTAGTATTCGCTAATCGAAATCTCATGCATTCGAATGAAAGTTATCGGATACTGTCACTCACTAGTAGTAGTATACGCTAATCGAAATTTCATGCATTCGAATGCAATTTTTCGGATACTGTCAGTCACTAGTAGTAGTATTCGCTAATCGAAATCTCATGCATTCGAATGCAATAATTCGGATACTGTCACTCACTAGTAGTAGTATTCGCTAATCGAAATCTCATGCATTCGAATGCAAGTTCTCGGATACTGTCACTCACTAGTAGTAGTATTCGCTAATCGAAATTTCATGCATTCGAATGCAATAATTCGGATACTGTCACTCACTAGTAGTAGTATTCGCTAATCGAAATTTCTTGCATTCGAATGCAATAATTCGGATACTGTCACTCACTATTAGTAGTATTCGCTAATTGAAATTTCATGCATTCGAATGCAATTTTTCGGATACTGTCACTCACTAGTAGTAGTTTTCGCTAATCGAAATCTCATGCATTCGAATACAAGTTCTCGGATACTGTCACTCACTAGTAGTAGTATTCGCTAATAGAAATTTCATGCATTCGAATGCAATTATTCGGATACTGTCACTCTCTAGTAGTAGTATTCGCAAATCGAAATTTCATGCATTCGAATGCAATATTTCGGATACTGTCACTCACTAGTAGTTGTATTCGCTAATCGGAATCTCATGCATTCGAATGCAAGTTCTCGGATACTGTCACTCACTAGTAGTAGTATTCGCTAATCGAAATTTCATGCATTCGAATGCAATAATTCGGATACTGTCACTCACTAGTAGTAGTATTCGCTAATCGAAATCTCATGCATTCGAATGAAAGTTCTCGGATACTGTCACTCACTAGTAGTAGTATACGCTAATCGAAATTTCATGCATTCGAATGCAATTTTTCGGATACTGTCACTCACTAGTAGTAGTTTTCGCTAATCGAAATCTCATGCATTCGAATACAAGTTCTCGGATACTGTCACTCACTAGTAGTAGTATTCGCTAATAGAAATTTCATGCATTCGAATGCAATAATTCGGATACTGTCACTCACTAGTAGTAGTATTCGCTAATCGAAATCTCATGCATTCGAATGCAAGTTCTCGGATACTGTCACTCACTAGTAGTAGTATTCGCTAATCGAAATCTCATGCATTCGAATGCAAGTTCTCGAATACTGTCACTCACTAGTAGTAGTATCCGCTAATCGAAATTTCATACATTCGAATGCAATTATTCGGATACTGTCACCAACTAGTAGTAGTATTCGCAAATCGAAATTTCATGCATTCGAATGCAATAATTCGGATACTGTCACTCACTAGTAGTAGTATTCGCTAATCGAAATCTCATGCATTCGAATGCAAGTTCTCGGATACTGTCACTCACTAGTAGTAGTATTCGCTAATCGAAATCTCATGCATTCGAATGCAATAATTCGGATACTGTCACTCACTAATAGTAGTATTCGCTAATCGAAATCTCATGCATTCGAATGCAATAATTCGGATACTGTAACTCACTAGTAGCAGTATTCGCTAATCCAAATTTCATGCATTCGAATGCAATAATTCGGATACTGTCACTCACTAGTTGTAGTATTCGCTAATCGAAATTTCATGCATTCGAATGCAAGTTCTCGGATACTGTCACTCACTAGTAGTAGTATTCGCTAATCCAAATCTCATGCATTCGAATGCAAGTTCTCGGATACTGTCACTCACTAGTAGTAGTATTCGCTAATCGAAATCTCATGCATTCGAATGCAAGTTCTCGGATACTGTCACTCACTAGTAGTAGTATTCGCTAATTGAAATTTCATGCATTCGAATGCAAGATCTCGGATACTGTCACTCACTAGTAGTAGTATTCGCTAATCGAAATTTCATGCATTCGAATGCAAGTTCTCGGATACTGTCACTCACTAGTAGTAGTATCCGCTAATCGCAATCTCATGCATTCGAATGCAATAATTCGGATACTGTCACTCACTAGTAGTAGTATTCGCTAATCGAAATCTCATGCATTCGAATGCAATAATTCGGATACTGTCACTCACTAGTAGTGTATTCGCTAATCGAAATTTCATGCATTCGAATGCAATAATTCGGATACTGTCACTCACTAGTAGTAGTATTCGCTAATCGAAATCTCATGCATTCGAATGCAAGTTCTCGGATACTGTCACTCACTAGTAGTAGTATTCGCTAATCGAAATTTCATGCATTCGAATGCAATAATGCGGATACTGTCACTCACTAGTAGTAGTATTCGCTAATCGAAATTTCTTGCATTCGAATGCAATAATTCGGATACTGTCACTCACTAGTAGTAGTATTCGCTAATTGAAATTTCATGCATTCGAATGCAATAATTCGGATACTGTCACTCACTAGTAGTAGTATTCGCTAATCGAAATCTCATGTATTCGAATGCAAGTTCTCGGATACTGTCACTCACTAGTAGTAGTATCCGCTAATCGAAATTTCATACATTCGAATGCAATTATTCGGATACTGTCACTCTCTAGTAGTAGTATTCGCAAATCGAAATTTCATGCATTCGAATGCAATATTTCGGATACTGTCACTCACTAGTAGTTGTATTCGCTAATCGGAATCTCATGCATTCGAATGCAAGTTCTCGGATACTGTCACTCACTAGTAGTAGTATTCGCTAATCGAAATTTCATGCATTCGAATGCAATAATTCGGATACTGTCACTCACTAGTAGTAGTATTCGCTAATCGAAATCTCATGCATTCGAATGAAAGTTCTCGGATACTGTCACTCACTAGTAGTAGTATACGCTAATCGAAATTTCATGCATTCGAATGCAATTTTTCGGATACTGTCACTCACTAGTAGTAGTTTTCGCTAATCGAAATCTCATGCATTCGAATACAAGTTCTCGGATACTGTCACTCACTAGTAGTAGTATTCGCTAATAGAAATTTCATGCATTCGAATGCAAGTTCTCGGATACTGTCACTCACTAGTAGTAGTATTCGCTAATCGAAATTTCATGCATTCGAATGCAATAATTCGGATACTGTCACACTAGTAGTAGTATTCGCTAATCGCAATCTCATGCATTCGAATGCAATAATTCGGATACTGTCACTCACTAGTAGTAGTATTCGCTAATCGAAATTTCATGCATTCGAATGCAATAATTCGGATACTGTCACTCACTAGTAGTAGTATTCGCTAATCGAAATCTCATGCATTCGAATGCAAGTTCTCGGATACTGTCACTCACTAGTAGTAGTATTCGCTAATCGAAATCTCATGCATTCGAATGCAAGTTCTCGGATACTGTCACTCACTAGTAGTAGTATACGCTAATCGAAATTTCATGCATTCGAATGCAATTTTTCGGATACTGTCACTCACTAGTAGTAGTATTCGCTAATCGAAATCTCATGCATTCGAATGCAATAATTCGGATACTGTCACTCACTAGTAGTAGTATTCGCTAATCGAAATCTCATGCATTCGAATGCAAGTTCTCGGATACTGTCACTCACTAGTAGTAGTATTCGCTAATCGAAATCTCATGCATTCGAATGCAAGTTCTCGAATACTGTCACTCACTAGTAGTAGTATCCGCTAATCGAAATTTCATACATTCGAATGCAATTATTCGGATACTGTCACTCACTAGTAGTAGTATTCGCAAATCGAAATTTCATGCATTCGAATGCAATAATTCGGATACTGTCACTCACTAGTAGTAGTATTCGCTAATCGAAATCTCATGCATTCGAATGCAAGTTCTCAGATACTGTCACTCACTAGTAGTAGTATTCGCTAATCGAAATCTCATGCATTCGAATGCAAGTTCTCGAATACTGTCACTCACTAGTAGTAGTATCCGCTAATCGAAATTTCATACATTCGAATGCAATTATTCGGATACTGTCACCAACTAGTAGTAGTATTCGCAAATCGAAATTTCATGCATTCGAATGCAATAATTCGGATACTGTCACTCACTAGTAGTAGTATTCGCTAATCGAAATCTCATGCATTCGAATGCAAGTTCTCGGATACTGTCACTCACTAGTAGTAGTATTCGCTAATGGAAATTTCATGCATTCGAATGCAATAATTCGGATACTGTCACTCACTAGTAGTAGTATTCGCTAATCTAAATTTCATGCATTCGAATGCAAGTTCTCGGATACTGTCACTCACTAGTAGTAGTATTCGCTAATCGAAATCTCATGCATTCGAATGCAATAATTCGGATACTGTCACTCACTAATAGTAGTATTCGCTAATCGAAATCTCATGCATTCGAATGCAATAATTCGGATACTGTAACTCACTAGTAGCAGTATTCGCTAATCCAAATTTCATGCATTCGAATGCAATAATTCGGATACTGTCACTCACTAGTAGTAGTATTCGCTAATCGAAATTTCATGCATTCGAATGCAAGTTCTCGGATACTGTCACTCACTAGTAGTAGTATCCGCTAATCGCAATCTCATGCATTCGAATGCAATAATTCGGATACTGTCACTCACTAGTAGTAGTATTCGCTAATCGAAATCTCATGCATTTGAATGCAATAATTCGGATACTGTCACTCACTAGTAGTAGTATTCGCTAATCGAAATTTCATGCATTCGAATGCAATAATTCGGATACTGTCACTCACTAGTAGTAGTATTCGCTAATCGAAATCTCATGCATTCGAATGCAAGTTCTCGGATACTGTCACTCACTAGTAGTAGTATTCGCTAATCGAAATCTCATGCATTCGAATGAAAGTTATCGGATACTGTCACTCACTAGTAGTAGTATACGCTAATCGAAATTTCATGCATTCGAATGCAATTTTTCGGATACTGTCACTCACTAGTAGTAGTATTCGCTAATCGAAATCTCATGCATTCGAATGCAATAATTCGGATACTGTCACTCACTAGTAGTAGTATTCGCTAATCGAAATCTCATGCATTCGAATGCAAGTTCTCGGATACTGTCACTCACTAGTAGTAGTATTCGCTAATCGAAATTTCATGCATTCGAAAGCAATAATTCGGATACTGTCACTCACTAGTAGTAGTATTCGCTAATCGAAATTTCTTGCATTCGAATGCAATAATTCGGATACTGTCACTCACTAGTAGTAGTATTCGCTAATTGAAATTTCATGCATTCGAATGCAAGTTCTCGGATACTGTCACTCACTAGTAGTAGTATTCGCTAATCGAAATCTCATGCATTCGAATGCAAGTTCTCGGATACTGTCACTCACTAGTAGTAGTATCCGCTAATCGAAATTTCATACATTCGAATGCAATTATTCGGGTACTGTCACTCACTAGTAGTAGTATTCGCAAATCGAAATTTCAAGCATTCGAATGCAATAATTCGGATACTGTCACTCACTAGTAGTAGTATTCGCTAATCGAAATCTCATGCATTCGAATGCAAGTTCTCGGATACTGTCACTCACTAGTAGTAGTATTCGCAAATCGAAATTTCATGCATTCGAATGCAATAATTCGGATACTGTCACTCACTAGTAGTAGTATTCGCTAATCGAAATCTCATGCATTCGAATGCAAGTTCTCGGATACTGTCACTCACTAGTAGTAGTATTCGCTAGTAGAAATTTCATGCATTCGAATGCAATAATTCGGATACTGTCACTCACTAGTAGTAGTATTCGCTAATCTAAATTTCATGCATTCGAATGCAAGTTCTCGGATACTGTCACTCACTAGTAGTAGTATTCGCTAATCGAAATCTCATGCATTCGAATGCAATAATTCGGATACTGTCACTCACTAATAGTAGTATTCGCTAATCGAAATCTCATGCATTCGAATGCAATAATTCGGATACTGTAACTCACTAGTAGCAGTATTCGCTAATCCAAATTTCATGCATTCGAATGCAATAATTCGGATACTGTCACTCACTAGTTGTAGTATTCGCTAATCGAAATTTCATGCATTCGAATGCAAGTTCTCGGATACTGTCACTCACTAGTAGTAGTATTCGCTAATCCAAATCTCATGCATTCGAATGCAAGTTCTCGGATACTGTCACTCACTAGTAGTAGTATTCGCTAATCGAAATCTCATGCATTCGAATGCAAGTTCTCGGATACTGTCACTCACTAGTAGTAGTATTCGCTAATTGAAATTTCATGCATTCGAATGCAAGTTCTCGGATACTGTCACTCACTAGTAGTAGTATTCGCTAATCGAAATTTCATGCATTCGAATGCAAGTTCTCGGATACTGTCACTCACTAGTAGTAGTATCCGCTAATCGCAATCTCATGCATTCGAATGCAATAATTCGGATACTGTCACTCACTACTAGTAGTATTCGCTAATCGAAATCTCATGCATTCGAATGCAATAATTCGGATACTGTCACTCACTAGTAGTAGTATTCGCTAATCGAAATTTCATGCATTCGAATGCAATAATTCGGATACTGTCACTCACTAGTAGTAGTATTCGCTAATCGAAATCTCATGCATTCGAATGCAAGTTCTCGGATACTGTCACTCACTAGTAGTAGTATTCGCTAATCGAAATCTCATGCATTCGAATGAAAGTTATCGGATACTGTCACTCACTAGTAGTAGTATACGCTAATCGAAATTTCATGCATTCGAATGCAATTTTTCGGATACTGTCACTCACTAGTAGTAGTATTCGCTAATCGAAATCTCATGCATTCGAATGCAATAATTCGGATACTGTCACTCACTAGTAGTAGTATTCGCTAATCGGAATCTCATGCATTCGAATGCAAGTTCTCGGATACTGTCACTCACTAGTAGTAGTATTCGCTAATCGAAATTTCATGCATTCGAATGCAATAATTCGGATACTGTCACTCACTAGTAGTAGTATTCGCTAATCGAAATTTCATGCATTCGAATGCAAGTTCTCAGATACTGTCACTCACTAGTAGTAGTATTCGCTAATCGAAAGTTCATGCATTCGAATGCAATAATTCGGATACTGTCACTCACTAGTAGTAGTATTCGCTAATCGAAATTTCATGTATTCGAATGCAATAATTCGGATACTGTCACTCACTAGTAGTAGTATTCGCTAATCGAAATTTCATGCATTCGAATGCAATAATTCGGATACTGTCACTCACTAGTAGTAGTATTCGCTAATCGAAATTTCTTGCATTCGAATGCAATAATTCGGATACTGTCACTCACTAGTAGTAGTATTCGCTAATTGAAATTTCATGCATTCGAATGCAAGTTCTCGGATACTGTCACTCACTAGTAGTAGTATTCGCTAATCGAAATCTCATGCATTCGAATGCAAGTTCTCGGATACTGTCACTCACTAGTAGTAGTATCCCCTAATCGAAATTTCATACATTCGAATGCAATTATTCGGATACTGTCACTCTCTAGTAGTAGTATTCGCAAATCGAAATTTCATGCATTCGAATGCAATAATTCGGATACTGTCACTCACTAGTAGTAGTATTCGCTAATCGGAATCTCATGCATTCGAATGCAAGTTCTCGGATACTGTCACTCACTAGTAGTAGTATTCGCTAATCGAAATTTCATGCATTCGAATGCAATAATTCGGATACTGTCACTCACTAGTAGTAGTATTCGCTAATCGAAATCTCATGCATTCGAATGCAATAATTCGGATACTGTCACTCACTAGTAGTAGTATTCGCTAATCGAAATCTCATGCATTCGAATGCAAGTTCTCGGATACTGTCACTCACTAGTAGTAGTATTCGCTAATCGAAATCTCATGCATTCGAATGCAAGTTCTCGAATACTGTCACTCACTAGTAGTAGTATCCGCTAATCGAAATTTCATACATTCGAATGCAATTATTCGGATACTGTCACTCACTAGTAGTAGTATTCGCAAATCGAAATTTCATGCATTCGAATGCAATAATTCGGATACTGTCACTCACTAGTAGTAGTATTCGCTAATCGAAATCTCATGCATTCGAATGCAAGTTCTCAGATACTGTCACTCACTAGTAGTAGTATTCGCTAATCGAAATCTCATGCATTCGAATGCAAGTTCTCGAATACTGTCACTCACTAGTAGTAGTATACGCTAATCGAAATTTCATGCATTCGAATGCAATTTTTCGGATACTGTCACTCACTAGTAGTAGTATTCGCTAATCGAAATCTCATGCATTCGAATGCAATAATTCGGATACTGTCACTCACTAGTAGTAGTATTCGCTAATCGAAATCTCATGCATTCGAATGCAAGTTCTCGGATACTGTCACTCACTAGTAGTAGTATTCGCTAATCGAAATTTCATGCATTCGAATGCAATAATTAGGATACTGTCACTCACTAGTAGTAGTATTCGCTAATCGAAATTTCTTGCATTCGAATGCAATAATTCGGATACTGTCACTCACTAGTAGTAGTATTCGCTAATTGAAATTTCATGCATTCGAATGCAAGTTCTCGGATACTGTCACTCACTAGTAGTAGTATTCGCTAATCGAAATCTCATGCATTCGAATGCAAGTTCTCGGATACTGTCACTCACTAGTAGTAGTATCCGCTAATCGAAATTTCATACATTCGAATGCAATTATTCGGATACTGTCACTCACTAGTAGTAGTATTCGCAAATCGAAATTTCAAGCATTCGAATGCAATAATTCGGATACTGTCACTCACTAGTAGTAGTATTCGCTAATCGAAATCTCATGCATTCGAATGCAAGTTCTCGGATACTGTCACTCACTAGTAGTAGTATTCGCAAATCGAAATTTCATGCATTCGAATGCAATAATTCGGATACTGTCACTCACTAGTAGTAGTATTCGCTAATCGAAATCTCATGCATTCGAATGCAAGTTCTCGGATACTGTCACTCACTAGTAGTAGTATTCGCTAATAGAAATTTCATGCATTCGAATGCAATAATTCGGATACTGTCACTCACTAGTAGTAGTATTCGCTAATCTAAATTTCATGCATTCGAATGCAAGTTCTCGGATACTGTCACTCACTAGTAGTAGTATTCGCTAATCGAAATCTCATGCATTCGAATGCAATAATTCGGATACTGTCACTCACTAATAGTAGTATTCGCTAATCGAAATCTCATGCATTCGAATGCAATAATTCGGATACTGTAACTCACTAGTAGCAGTATTCGCTAATCCAAATTTCATGCATTCGAATGCAATAATTCGGATACTGTCACTCACTAGTTGTAGTATTCGCTAATCGAAATTTCATGCATTCGAATGCAAGTTCTCGGATACTGTCACTCACTAGTAGTAGTATTCGCTAATCCAAATCTCATGCATTCGAATGCAAGTTCTCGGATACTGTCACTCACTAGTAGTAGTATTCGCTAATCGAAATCTCATGCATTCGAATGCAAGTTCTCGGATACTGTCACTCACTAGTAGTAGTATTCGCTAATTGAAATTTCATGCATTCGAATGCAAGTTCTCGGATACTGTCACTCACTAGTAGTAGTATTCGCTAATCGAAATTTCATGCATTCGAATGCAATAATTCGGATACTGTCACTCACTAGTAGTAGTATCCGCTAATCGCAATCTCATGCATTCGAATGCAATAATTCGGATACTGTCACTCACTACTAGTAGTATTCGCTAATCGAAATCTCATGCATTCGAATGCAATAATTCGGATACTGTCACTCACTAGTAGTAGTATTCGCTAATCGAAATTTCATGCATTCGAATGCATAATTCGGATACTGTCACTCACTAGTAGTAGTATTCGCTAATCGAAATCTCATGCATTCGAATGCAAGTTCTCGGATACTGTCACTCACTAGTAGTAGTATTCGCTAATCGAAATCTCATGCATTCGAATGAAAGTTATCGGATACTGTCACTCACTAGTAGTAGTATACGCTAATCGAAATTTCATGCATTCGAATGCAATTTTTCGGATACTGTCACTCACTAGTAGTAGTATTCGCTAATCGAAATCTCATGCATTCGAATGCAATAATTCGGATACTGTCACTCACTAGTAGTAGTATTCGCTAATCGGAATCTCATGCATTCGAATGCAAGTTCTCGGATACTGTCACTCACTAGTAGTAGTATTCGCTAATCGAAATTTCATGCATTCGAATGCAATAATTCGGATACTGTCACTCACTAGTAGTAGTATTCGCTAATCGAAATTTCATGCATTCGAATGCAAGTTCTCAGATACTGTCACTCACTAGTAGTAGTATTCGCTAATCGAAAGTTCATGCATTCGAATGCAATAATTCGGATACTGTCACTCACTAGTAGTAGTATTCGCTAATCGAAATTTCATGTATTCGAATGCAATAATTCGGATACTGTCACTCACTAGTAGTAGTATTCGCTAATCGAAATTTCATGCATTCGAATGCAATAATTCGGATACTGTCACTCACTAGTAGTAGTATTCGCTAATCGAAATTTCTTGCATTCGAATGCAATAATTCGGATACTGTCACTCACTAGTAGTAGTATTCGCTAATTGAAATTTCATGCATTCGAATGCAAGTTCTCGGATACTGTCACTCACTAGTAGTAGTATTCGCTAATCGAAATCTCATGCATTCGAATGCAAGTTCTCGGATACTGTCACTCACTAGTAGTAGTATCCCCTAATCGAAATTTCATACATTCGAATGCAATTATTCGGATACTGTCACTCTCTAGTAGTAGTATTCGCAAATCGAAATTTCATGCATTCGAATGCAATAATTCGGATACTGTCACTCACTAGTAGTAGTATTCGCTAATCGGAATCTCATGCATTCGAATGCAAGTTCTCGGATACTGTCACTCACTAGTAGTAGTATTCGCTAATCGAAATTTCATGCATTCGAATGCAATAATTCGGATACTGTCACTCACTAGTAGTAGTATTCGCTAATCGAAATCTCATGCATTCGAATGCAAGTTCTCGGATACTGTCACTCACTAGTAGTAGTATTCGCTAATCGAAATTTCATGCATTCGAATGCAATAATTCGGATACTGTCACTCACTAGTAGTAGTATTCGCTAATCGAAATTTCTTGCATTCGAATGCAATAATTCGGATACTGTCACTCACCGGTAGTAGTATTCGCTAATTGAAATTTCATGCATTCGAATGCAAGTTCTCAGATACTGTCACTCACTAGTAGTAGTATTCGCTAATCGAAATCTCATGCATTCGAATGCAAGTTATCGGATACTGTCACTCACTAGTAGTAGTATCCGCTAATCGAAATTTCATACATTCGAATGCAATTATTCGGATACTGTCACTCACTAGTAGTAGTATTAACAAATCGAAATTTCAAGCATTCGAATGCAATAATTGGGATACTGTCACTCACTAGTAGTAGTATTCGCTAATCGAAATCTCATGCATTCGAATGCAATAATTCGGATACTGTCACTCACTAGTAGTAGTATTCGCTAATCGAAATTTCATGCATTCGAATGCAATAATTCGGATGCTGTCACTCACTACTATTAGTATTCGCTACTCGAAATCTCATGCATTCGAATGCAATAATTCGGATACTGTAACTCACTAGTAGTAGTATTCGCTAATCGAAATTTCATGCATTCGAATGCAATAATTCGGATACTGTCACTCACTAGTAGTAGTATTCGCTAATCGAAATTTCATGCATTCGAATGCAAGTTCTCGGATACTGTCACTCACTAGTAGTAGTATTCGCTAATCGAAATCTCATGCATTCGAATGTAAGTTCTCGGATACTGTCACTCACTAGTAGTAGTATTCGCTAATCGAAATCTCATGCATTCTAATGCAATAATTCGGATACTGTCACTCACTAGTAGTAGTATTCGCTAATCGAAATTTCATGCATTCGAATGCAATAATTCGGATACTGTCACTCACTAGTAGTAGTATTCGCTAATCGAAATCTCATGCATTCGAATGCAATAATTCGGATACTGTAACTCACTAGTAGTAGTATTCGCTAATCGAAATTTCATGCATTCGAATGCAATAATTGGGATACTGTCACTCACTAGTAGTAGTATTCGCTAAATTAAATTTCATGCATTCGAATGCAAGTTCTCGGATACTGTCACTCACTAGTAGTAGTATTCGCTAATCGAAATCTCATGCATTCGAATACAAGTTCTCGGATACTGTCACTCACTAGTAGTAGTATTCGCTAATCGAAATCTCATGCATTCGAATGCAAGTTCTCGGATACTGTCACTCACTAGTAGTAGTATTCGCTAATTGAAATTTCATGCATTCGAATGCAAGTTCTCGGATACTGTCACTCACTAGTAGTAGTATTCGCTAATCGAAATTTCATGCATTCGAATGCAATATTTCGGATACTGTCACTCACTAGTAGTAGTATTCGCTAATCGAAATCTCATGCATTCGAATGCAAGTTCTCGGATACTGTCACTCACTAGTAGTAGTATTCGCTAATCGAAATTTCATGCATTCGAATGCAATAATTCGGATACTGTCACTCACTAGTAGTAGTATTCGCTAATCGAAATCTCATGCATTCGAATGCAAGTTCTCGGATACTGTCACTCACTAGTAGTAGTATTCGCTAATCGAAATCTCATGCATTCGAATGAAAGTTCTCGGATACTGTCACTCACTAGTAGTAGTATACGCTAATCGAAATTTCATGCATTCGAATGCAATTTTTCGGATACTGTCACTCACTAGTAGTAGTATTCGCTAATCGAAATCAAATGCATTCGAATGCAATAATTCGGATACTGTCACTCACTAGTAGTAGTATTCGCTAATCGAAATCTCATTCATTCAAATGCAAGTTCTCGGATACTGTCACTCACTATTAGAAGTATTCGCTAATCGAAATTTCATGCATTCGAATGCAATAATTCGGATACTGTCACTCACTAGTAGTAGTATTCGCTAATCGAAATTTCTTGCATTCGAATGCAATAATTCGGATACTGTCACTCACTAGTAGTAGTATTCGCTAATTGAAATTCCATGCATTCGAATGCAAGTTCTCGGATACTGTCACTCACTAGTAGTAGTATTCGCTAATCGAAATCTCATGCATTCGAATGCAAGTTCTCGGATACTGTCACTCACTAGTAGTAGTATCCGCTAATCGAAATTTCATACATTCGAATGCAATTATTCGGATACTGTCACTCACTAGTAGTAGTATTCGCAAATCGAAATTTCATGCATTCGAATGCAATAATTCGGATACTGTCACTCACTAGTAGTAGTATTCGCTAATCGAAATCTCATGCATTCGAATGCAAGTTCTCGGATACTGTCACTCACTAGTAGTAGTATTCGCTAATCGAAATTTCATGCATTCGAATGCAATAATTCGGAAACTTTCACTCACTAGTAGTAGTATTCGCTAATCGAAATTTCATGCATTCGAATGCAAGTTCTCGGATACTGTCACTCACTAGTAGTAGTATTCGCTAATCGAAATCTCATGCATTCGAATGCAATAATTCGGATACTGTCACTCACTAGTAGTAGTATTCGCTAATCGAAATTTCATGCATTCGAATGCAATAATTCGGATACTGTCACTCACTAGTAGTAGTATTCGCTAATCGAAATCTCATGCATACGAATGCAATAATTCGGATACTGTAACTCACTAGTAGTAGTATTCGCTAATCGAAATTTCATGCATTCGAATGCAATAATTGGGATACTGTCACTCACTAGTAGTAGTATTCGCTAAATTAAATTTCATGCATTCGAATGCAAGTTCTCGGATACTGTCACTCACTAGTAGTAGTATTCGCTAATCGAAATCTCATGCATTCGAATACAAGTTCTCGGATACTGTCACTCACTAGTAGTAGTATTCGCTAATCGAAATCTCATGCATTCGAATGCAAGTTCTCGGATACTGTCACTCACTAGTAGTAGTATTCGCTAATTGAAATTTCATGCATTCGAATGCAAGTTCTCGGATACAGTCACTCACTAGTAGTAGTATTCGCTAATCGAAATCTCATGCATTCGAATGCAAGTTCTCGGATACTGTCACTCACTAGTAGTAGTATTCGCTAATCGAAATCTCATGCATTCGAATGCAATAATTCGGATACTGTTACTCACTAGTAGTAGTATTCGCTAATCGAAATTTCATGCATTCGAATGCAATAATTCGGATACTGTCACTCACTAGCAGTAGTATTCGCTAATCGAAATCTCATGCATTGGAATGCAATAATTCGGATACTGTAACTCACTAGTAGTAGTATTCGCTAATCGAAATTTCATGCATTCGAATGCAATAATTCGGATACTGTCACTCACTAGTAGTAGTATTCGCTAATCGAAATTTCATGCATTCGAATGCAATAATTCGGATACTGTCACTCACTAGTAGTAGTATTCGCTAATCGAAATCTCATGCATTCGAATGCAAGTTCTCGGATACTGTCACTCACTAGTAGTAGTATTCGCTAATCGAAATCTCATGCATTCGAGTGTAATAATTCGGATACTGTCACTCACTAGTAGTAGTATTCGCTAATCGAAGTTTCATGCATTCGAGTGCAATAATTCGGATACTGTCACTCACTAGTAGTAGTATTCGCTAATCGAAATCTCATGCATTCGAATGCAATAATTCGGATACTGTAACTCACTAGTAGTAGTATTCGCTAATCGAAATTTTATGCATTCGAATGCAATAATTGGGATACTGTCACTCACTAGTGGTAGTATTCGCTAATCGAAATTTCTTGCATTCGAATGCAATAATTCGGATACTGTCACTCACTAGTAGTAGTATTCGCTAATTGAAATTTCATGCATTCGAATGCAAGTTCTCGGATACTGTCACTCACTAGTAGTAGTATTCGCTAATCGAAATCTCATGCATTCGAATGCAAGTTCTCGGATACTGTCACTCACTAGTAGTAGTATCCGCTAATCGAAATTTCATACATTCGAATGCAATTATTCGGATACTGTCACTCACTAGTAGTAGTATTCGCAAATCGAAATTTCATGCATTCGAATGCAATAATTCGGATACTGTCACTCACTAGTAGTAGTATTCGCTAATCGAAATCTCATGCATTCGAATGCAAGTTCTCGGATACTGTCACTCACTAGTAGTAGTATTCGCTAATCGAAATTTCATGCATTCGAATGCAATAATTCGGAAACTTTCACTCACTAGTAGTAGTATTCGCTAATCGAAATTTAATGCGTTCGAATGCAAGTTCTCGGATACTGTCACTCACTAGTAGTAGTATTCGCTAATCGAAATCTCATGCATTCGAATGCAATAATTCGGATACTGTCACTCACTAGTAGTAGTATTCGCTAATCGAAATTTCATGCATTCGAATGCAATAATTCGGATACTGTCACTCACTAGTAGTAGTATTCGCTAATCGAAATCTCATGCATTCGAATGCAATAATTCGGATACTGTAACTCACTAGTAGTAGTATTCGCTAATCGAAATTTCATGCATTCGAATGCAATAATTCGGATACTGTCACTCACTAGTAGTAGTATTCGCTAAATTAAATTTCATGCATTCGAATGCAAGTTCTCGGATACTGTCACTCACTAGTAGTAGTATTCGCTAATCGAAATCTCATGCATTCGAATACAAGTTCTCGGATACTGTCACTCACTAGTAGTAGTATTCGCTAATCGAAATCTCATGCATTCGAATGCAAGTTCTCGGATACTGTCACTCACTAGTAGTAGTATTCGCTAATTGAAATTTCATGCATTCGAATGCAGGTTCTCGGATACTGTCACTCACTAGTAGTAGTATTCGCTAATCGAAATTTCATGCATTCGAATGCAAGTTCTCGGATACTGTCACTCACTAGTAGTAGTATCCGCTAATCGAAAGTTCATGCATTCGAATGCTATAATTCGGATACTGTCACTCACTAGTAGTAGTATTCGCTAATCGAAATTTCATGCCTTCGAATGCAATAATTCGGATACTGTCACTCACTAGTAGTAGTATTCGCTAATCGAAATCTCATGCATTCGAATGCAAGTTCTCGGATACTGTCACTCACTAGTAGTAGTATTCGCTAATCGAAATCTCATGCATTCGAATGCAATAATTCGGATACTGTTACTCACTAGTAGTAGTATTCGCTAATCGAAATTTCATGCATTCGAATGCAATAATTCGGATACTGTCACTCACTAGCAGTAGTATTCGCTAATCGAAATCTCATGCATTCGAATGCAATAATTCGGATACTGTAACTCACTAGTAGTAGTATTCGCTAATCGAAATTTCATGCATTCGAATGCAATAATTCGGATACTGTCACTCACTAGTAGTAGTATTCGCTAATCGAAATTTCATGCATTCGAATGCAATAATTCGGATACTGTCACTCACTAGTAGTAGTATTCGCTAATCGAAATCTCATGCATTCGAATGCAAGTTCTCGGATACTGTCACTCACTAGTAGTAGTATTCGCTAATCGAAATCTCATGCATTCGAGTGCAATAATTCGGATACTGTCACTCACTAGTAGTAGTATTCGCTAATCGAAGTTTCATGCATTCGAGTGCAATAATTCGGATACTGTCACTCACTAGTAGTAGTATTCGCTAATCGAAATCTCATGCATTCGAATGCAATAATTCGGATACTGTAACTCACTAGTAGTAGTATTCGCTAATCGAAATTTCATGCATTCGAATGCAATAATTCGGATACTGTCACTCACTAGTAGTAGTATTCGCTAATCGAAATCTCATGCATTCGAATGCAATAATTCGGATACTGTCACTCACTAGTAGTAGTATTCGCTAATCGAAATCTCATGCATTCGAATGCAAGTTCTCGGATACTGTCACTCACTAGAAGTAGTATTCGCTAATCGAAATCTCATGCATTCGAATGCAAGTTCTCTGATACTGTCACTCACTAGTAGTAGTATTCGCTAATCGAAATTTCATGCATTCGAATGCAATAATTCGGATACTGTCACTCACTAGTAGAAGTATTCGCTAATCGAAATTTCATGCATTCGAATGCAATAATTCGGATAGTGTCACTCACTAGTAGTAGTATTCGTTAATCGAAATCTCATGCATTCGTATGCAAGTTCTCGGATACTGTCACTCACTAGTAGTAGTATTCGCTAATCGAAATTTCATGCATTCGAATGCAATAATTCGGATACTGTCACTCACTAGTAGTAGTATTCGCTAATCGAAATTTCATGCATTCGAATGCAATAATTCGGATACTGTCACTCACTAGTAGTAGTATTCGCTAATCGAAATTTCATTCATTCGAATGCAAGTTCTCGGATACTGTCACTCACTAGTAGTAGTATTCGCTAATCGAAATCTCATGCATTCGAATGCAAGTTCTCGGATACTGTCACTTACTAGTAGTAGTATTCGCTAATCGGAAGTTCATGCATTCGAATGCAATAATTCGGATACTGTCACTCACTAGTAGTAGTATTCGCTAATCGAAATTTCATGTATCCGAATGCAATAATTCGGATACTGTCACTCACTAGTAGTAGTATTCGCTAATCGAAATTTCATGCATTCGAATGCAATAATTCGGATACTGTCACTCACTAGTAGTAGTATCCGCTAATCGAAATTTCATGCATTCGATTGCAATAATTCGGATACTGTTACTCACTAGTAGTAGTATTCGCTAATCGAAATTTCATGTATCCGAATGCAATAATTCGGATACTGTCACTCACTAGTAGTAGTATTCGCTAATCGAAATTTCATGCATTCGAATGCAATAATTCGGATACTGTCACTCACTAGTAGTAGTATCCGCTAATCGAAATTTCATGCATTCGAATCCAATAATTCGGATACTGTCACTCACTAGTAGTAGTATTCGCTTATGGAAATCTCATGCATTCGAATGCAAGTTCTCGGATACTGTCACTCACTAGTAGTAGTATCCGCTAATCGAAATTTCATGCATTCGATTGCAATAATTCGGATACTGTCACTCACTAGTAGTAGTATTCGCTAATCGAAATTTCATGCATTCGATTGCAATAATTCGGATACTGTCACTCACTAGTAGTAGTATCCGCTAATCGAAATTTCATACATTCGAATGCAATTATTCGGATACTGTCACTCACTAGTAGTAGTATTCGCTAATCGAAATCTCATGCATTCGAATGCAAGTTCTCGGATACTGTCACTCACTAGTAGTAGTATTCGCTAATCGAAATCTCATGCATTCGAATGCAATAATTCGGATACTGTCACTCACTAGTAGTAGTATTCGCTAATCGAAATTTCATGTATCCGAATGCAATAATTCGGATACTGTCACTCACTAGTAGTAGTATTCGCTAATCGAAATTTCATGCATTCGAATGCAATAATTCGGATACTGTCACTCACTAGTAGTAGTATCCGCTAATCGAAATTTCATGCATTCGATTGCAATAATTCGGATACTGTTACTCACTAGTAGTAGTATTCGCTAATCGAAATTTCATGTATCCGAATGCAATAATTCGGATACTGTCACTCACTAGTAGTAGTATTCGCTAATCGAAATTTCATGCATTCGAATGCAATAATTCGGATACTGTCACTCACTAGTAGTAGTATCCGCTAATCGAAATTTCATGCATTCGAATCCAATAATTCGGATACTGTCACTCACTAGTAGTAGTATTCGCTAATGGAAATCTCATGCATTCGAATGCAAGTTCTCGGATACTGTCACTCACTAGTAGTAGTATCCGCTAATCGAAATTTCATGCATTCGATTGCAATAATTCGGATACTGTCACTCACTAGTAGTAGTATTCGCTAATCGAAATTTCATGCATTCGATTGCAATAATTCGGATACTGTCACTCACTAGTAGTAGTATCCGCTAATCGAAATTTCATACATTCGAATGCAATTATTCGGATACTGTCACTCACTAGTAGTAGTATTCGCTAATCGAAATCTCATGCATTCGAATGCAAGTTCTCGGATACTGTCACTCACTAGTAGTAGTATTCGCTAATCGAAATCTCATGCATTCGAATGCAATAATTCGGATACTGTCACTCACTAGTAGTAGTATTCGCTAATCGAAATTTCATGCATTCGAATGCAAGTTCTCAGATACTGTCACTCACTAGTAGTAGTATTCGCTAATCGAAAGTTCATGCATTCGAATGCAATAATTCGGATACTGTCACTCACTCGTAGTAGTATTCGCTAATCGAAATTTCATGTATTCGAATGCAATAATTCGGATACTGTCACTCACTAGTAGTAGTATTCGCTAATCGAAATTTCATGCCTTCGAATGCAATAATTCGGATACTGTCACTCACTAGTAGTAGTATTCGCTAATCGAAATTTCATGCATTCGAATGCAATAATTCGGATACTGTCACTCACTAGTAGTAGTATTCGCTAATTGAAATTTCTTGCATTCGAATGCAATAATTCGGATACTGTCACTCACTAGTAGTAGTATTCGCTAATTGAAATTTCATGCATTCGAATGCAAGTTCTCAGATACTGTCACTCACTAGTAGTAGTATTCGCTAATCGAAATCTCATGCATTCGAATGCAAGTTCTCGGATACTGTCACTCACTGGTAGTAGTATTCGCTAATCGAAATTTCATGCATTCGAATGCAATAATTCGGATACTGTCACTCACTAGTAGTAGTATTCGCTAATTGAAATTTCATGCATTCGAATGCAAGTTCTCGGATACTGTCACTCACTAGTAGTAGTATTCGCTAACCGAAATTTCATGTATTCGAATGCAATAATTCGGATACTGTCACTCACTAGTAGTAGTATTCGCTAATCGAAATTTCATGCCTTCGAATGCAATAATTCGGATACTGTCACTCACTAGTAGTAGTATTCGCTAATCGAAATCTCATGCATTCGAATGCAAGTTCTCGGATACTGTCACTCACTAGTAGTAGTATTCGCTAATCGAAATCTCATGCATTCGAATGCAATAATTCGGATACTGTTACTCACTAGTAGTAGTATTCGCTAATCGAAACTTCATGCATTCGAATGCAATAATTCGGATACTGTCACTCACTAGTAGTAGTATTCGCTAATCGAAATCTCATGCATTCGAATGCAATAATTCGGATACTGTAACTCACTAGTAGTAGTATTCGCTAATCGAAATTTCATGCATTCGAATGCAATAATTCGGATACTGTCACTCACTAGTAGTAGTATTCGCTAATCGAAATTTCATGCATTCGAATGCAATAATTCGGATACTGTCACTCACTAGTAGTAGTATTCGCTAATCGAAATCTCATGCATTCGAATGCAAGTTCTCGGATACTGTCACTCACTAGTAGTAGTATTCGCTAATCGAAATCTCATGCATTCGAATGCAATAATTCGGATACTGTCACTCACTAGTAGTAGTATTCGCTAATCGAAATTTCATGCATTCGAATGCAATAATTCGGATACTGTCACTCACTAGTAGTAGTATTCACTAATCGAAATTTCATGCCTTCGAATGCAATAATTCGGATACTGTCACTCACTAGTAGTAGTATTCGCTAATCGAAATCTCATGCATTCGAATGCAAGTTCTCGGATACTGTTACTCACTAGTAGTAGTATTCGCTAATCGAAATCTCATGCATTCGAATGCAATAATTCGGATACTGTTACTCACTAGTAGTAGTATTCGCTAATCGAAATTTCATGCATTCGAATGCAATAATTCGGATACTGTCACTCACTAGTAGTAGTATTCACTAATCGAAATTTCATGCCTTCGAATGCAATAATTCGGATACTGTCACTCACTAGTAGTAGTATTCGCTAATCGAAATCTCATGCATTCGAATGCAAGTTCTCGGATACTGTTACTCACTAGTAGTAGTATTCGCTAATCGAAATCTCATGCATTCGAATGCAATAATTCGGATACTGTTACTCACTAGTAGTAGTATTCGCTAATCGAAATTTCATGCATTCGAATGCAATAATTCGGATACTGTAACTCACTAGTAGTAGTATTCGCTAATCGAAATTTCATGCATTCGAATGCAATAATTCGGATACTGTCACTCACTAGTAGTAGTATTCGCTAATCGAAATCTCATGCACTCGAATGCAATAATTCCGATGCTGTCACTCACTAGTAGTAGTATTCGCTAATCGAAATTTCATGCATTCGAGTGCAATAATTCGGATACTGTCACTCACTAGTGGTAGTATTCGCTAATCGAAATCTCATGCATTCGAATGCAATAATTCGGATACTGTAACTCACTAGTAGTAGTATTCGCTAATCGAAATTTCATGCATTCGAATGCAATAATTCGGATACTGTCACTCACTAGTAGTAGTATTCGCTAATCGAAATCTCATGCATTCGAATGCAACAATTCGGATACTGTCACTCATTAGTAGTAGTATTCGCTAATCGAAATCTCATGCATTCGAATGCAAGTTCTCGGATACTGTCACTCACTAGTAGTAGTATTCGCTAATCGAAATCTCATGCATTCGAATGCAAGTTGTCTGATACTGTCACTCACTAGTAGTAGTATTCGCTAATCGAAATTTCATGCATTCGAATGCAATAATTCGGATACTGTCACTCACTAGTAGAAGTATTCGCTAATCGAAATTTCATGCATTCGAATGCAATAATTCGGATAGTGTCACTCACTAGTAGTAGTATTCGTTAATCGAAATCTCATGCATTGGTATGCAAGTTCTCGGATACTGTCACTCACTAGTAGTAGTATTCGCTAATCGAAATTTCATGCATTCGAATCCAATAATTCGGATACTGTCACTCACTAGTAGTAGTATTCGCTAATGGAAATCTCATGCATACGAATGCAAGTTCTCGAATACTGTCACTCACTAGTAGTAGTATCCGCTAATCGAAATTTCATGCGTTCGATTGCAATAATTCGGATACTGTCACTCACTAGTAGTAGTATTCGCTAATCGAAATTTCATGCATTCGATTGCAATAATTCGGATACTGTCACTCACTAGTAGTAGTATCCGCTAATCGAAATTTCATACATTCGAATGCAAGTTCTCGGATACTGTCACACACTAGTAGTAGTATTCGCTAATCGAAATTTCATGCATTCGAATCCAATAATTCGGATACTGTCACTCACTAGTATTAGTATTCGCTAATGGAAATCTCATGCATTCGAATGCAAGTTCTCGGATACTGTCACTCACTAGTAGTAGTATCCGCTAATCGAAATTTCATGCATTCGAATGCAATAATTCGGAAACTTTCACTCACTAGTAGTAGTATTCGCTAATCGAAATCTCATGCATTCGAATGCAAGTTCTCGGATACTGTCACTCACTAGTAGTAGTATCCGCTAATCGAAATTTCATACATTCGAATGCAATTATTCGGATACTGTCACTCACTAGTAGTAGTATTCGCAAATCGAAATTTCATGCATTCGAATGCAATAATTCGGATACTGTCACTCACTAGTAGTAGTATTCGCTAATCGAAATCTCATGCATTCGAATGCAAGTTCTCGGATACTGTCACTCACTAGTAGTAGTATTCGCTAATCGAAATTTCATGCATTCGAATGCAATAATTCGGAAACTTTCACTCATTAGTAGTAGTATTCGCTAATCGAAATTTCATGCATTCGAATGCAAGTTCTCGGATACTGTCACTCACTAGTAGTAGTATTCGCTAATCGAAATCTCATGCATTCGAATGCAATAATTCGGATACTGTCACTCACTAGTAGTAGTATTCGCTAATCGAAGTTTCATGCATTCGAATGCAATAATTCGGATACTGTCACTCACTAGTAGTAGTATTCGCTAATCGAAATCTCATGCATACGAATGCAATAATTCGGATACTGTAACTCACTAGTAGTAGTATTCGCTAATCGAAATTTCATGCATTCGAATGCAATAATTGGGATACTGTCACTCACTAGTAGTAGTATTCGCTAAATTAAATTTCATGCATTCGAATGCAAGTTCTCGGATACTGTCACTCACTAGTAGTAGTATTCGCTAATCGAAATCTCATGCATTCGAATACAAGTTCTCGGATACTGTCACTCACTAGTAGTAGTATTCGCTAATCGAAATCTCATGCATTCGAATGCAAGTTCTCGGATACTGTCACTCACTAGTAGTAGTATTCGCTAATTGAAATTTCATGCATTCGAATGCAAGTTCTCGGATACTGTCACTCACTAGTAGTAGTATTCGCTAATCGAAATCTCATGCATTCGAATGCAAGTTCTCGGATACTGTCACTCACTAGTAGTAGTATTCGCTAATCGAAATCTCATGCATTCGAATGCAATAATTCGGATACTGTTACTCACTAGTAGTAGTATTCGCTAATCGAAATTTCATGCATTCGAATGCAATAATTCGGATACTGTCACTCACTAGCAGTAGTATTCGCTAATCGAAATCTCATGCATTGGAATGCAATAATTCGGATACTGTAACTCACTAGTAGTAGTATTCGCTAATCGAAATTTCATGCATTCGAATGCAATAATTCGGATACTGTCACTCACTAGTAGTAGTATTCGCTAATCGAAATTTCATGCATTCGAATGCAATAATTCGGATACTGTCACTCACTAGTAGTAGTATTCGCTAATCGAAATCTCATGCATTCGAATGCAAGTTCTCGGATACTGTCACTCACTAGTAGTAGTATTCGCTAATCGAAATTTCATGCATTCGAATCCAATAATTCGGATACTGTCACTCACTAGTATTAGTATTCGCTAATGGAAATCTCATGCATTCGAATGCAAGTTCTCGGATACTGTCACTCACTAGTAGTAGTATCCGCTAATCGAAATTTCATGCATTCGAATGCAATAATTCGGAAACTTTCACTCACTAGTAGTAGTATTCGCTAATCGAAATCTCATGCATTCGAATGCAAGTTCTCGGATACTGTCACTCACTAGTAGTAGTATCCGCTAATCGAAATTTCATACATTCGAATGCAATTATTCGGATACTGTCACTCACTAGTAGTAGTATTCGCAAATCGAAATTTCATGCATTCGAATGCAATAATTCGGATACTGTCACTCACTAGTAGTAGTATTCGCTAATCGAAATCTCATGCATTCGAATGCAAGTTCTCGGATACTGTCACTCACTAGTAGTAGTATTCGCTAATCGAAATTTCATGCATTCGAATGCAATAATTCGGAAACTTTCACTCATTAGTAGTAGTATTCGCTAATCGAAATTTCATGCATTCGAATGCAAGTTCTCGGATACTGTCACTCACTAGTAGTAGTATTCGCTAATCGAAATCTCATGCATTCGAATGCAATAATTCGGATACTGTCACTCACTAGTAGTAGTATTCGCTAATCGAAATTTCATGCATTCGAATGCAATAATTCGGATACTGTCACTCACTAGTAGTAGTATTCGCTAATCGAAATCTCATGCATACGAATGCAATAATTCGGATACTGTAACTCACTAGTAGTAGTATTCGCTAATCGAAATTTCATGCATTCGAATGCAATAATTGGGATACTGTCACTCACTAGTAGTAGTATTCGCTAAATTAAATTTCATGCATTCGAATGCAAGTTCTCGGATACTGTCACTCACTAGTAGTAGTATTCGCTAATCGAAATCTCATGCATTCGAATACAAGTTCTCGGATACTGTCACTCACTAGTAGTAGTATTCGCTAATCGAAATCTCATGCATTCGAATGCAAGTTCTCGGATACTGTCACTCACTAGTAGTAGTATTCGCTAATTGAAATTTCATGCATTCGAATGCAAGTTCTCGGATACTGTCACTCACTAGTAGTAGTATTCGCTAATCGAAATCTCATGCATTCGAATGCAAGTTCTCGGATACTGTCACTCACTAGTAGTAGTATTCGCTAATCGAAATCTCATGCATTCGAATGCAATAATTCGGATACTGTTACTCACTAGTAGTAGTATTCGCTAATCGAAATTTCATGCATTCGAATGCAATAATTCGGATACTGTCACTCACTAGCAGTAGTATTCGCTAATCGAAATCTCATGCATTGGAATGCAATAATTCGGATACTGTAACTCACTAGTAGTAGTATTCGCTAATCGAAATTTCATGCATTCGAATGCAATAATTCGGATACTGTCACTCACTAGTAGTAGTATTCGCTAATCGAAATTTCATGCATTCGAATGCAATAATTCGGATACTGTCACTCACTAGTAGTAGTATTCGCTAATCGAAATCTCATGCATTCGAATGCAAGTTCTCGGATACTGTCACTCACTAGTAGTAGTATTCGCTAATCGAAATCTCATGCATTCGAGTGCAATAATTCGGATACTGTCACTCACTAGTAGTAGTATTCGCTAATCGAAGTTTCATGCATTCGAGTGCAATAATTCGGATACTGTCACTCACTAGTAGTAGTATTCGCTAATCGAAATCTCATGCATTCGAATGCAATAATTCGGATACTGTAACTCACTAGTAGTAGTATTCGCTAATCGAAATTTCATGCATTCGAATGCAATAATTGGGATACTGTCACTCACTAGTGGTAGTATTCGCTAATCGAAATTTCTTGCATTCGAATGCAATAATTCGGATACTGTCACTCACTAGTAGTAGTATTCGCTAATTGAAATTTCATGCATTCGAATGCAAGTTCTCGGATACTGTCACTCACTAGTAGTAGTATTCGCTAATCGAAATCTCATGCATTCGAATGCAAGTTCTCGGATACTGTCACTCACTAGTAGTAGTATCCGCTAATCGAAATTTCATACATTCGAATGCAATTATTCGGATACTGTCACTCACTAGTAGTAGTATTCGCAAATCGAAATTTCATGCATTCGAATGCAATAATTCGGATACTGTCACTCACTAGTAGTAGTATTCGCTAATCGAAATCTCATGCATTCGAATGCAAGTTCTCGGATACTGTTACTCACTAGTAGTAGTATTCGCTAATCGAAATCTCATGCATTCGAATGCAATAATTCGGATACTGTTACTCACTAGTAGTAGTATTCGCTAATCGAAATTTCATGCATTCGAATGCAATAATTCGGATACTGTCACTCACTAGTAGTAGTATTCGCTAATCGAAATCTCATGCATTCGAATGCAATAATTCGGATACTGTAACTCACTAGTAGTAGTATCCGCTAATCGAAATTTCATGCATTCGAATGCAATAATTCGGATACTGTCACTCACTAGTAGTAGTATTCGCTAATCGAAATCTCATGCACTCGAATGCAATAATTCCGATGCTGTAACTCACTAGTAGTAGTATTCGCTAATCGAAATTTCATGCATTCGAGTGCAATAATTCGGATACTGTCACTCACTAGTAGTAGTATTCGCTAATCGAAATCTCATGCATTCGAATGCAATAATTCGGATACTGTAACTCACTAGTAGTAGTATTCGCTAATCGAAATTTCATGCATTCGAATGCAATAATTCGGATACTGTCACTCACTAGTAGTAGTATTCGCTAATCGAAATCTCATGCATTCGAATGCAACAATTCGGATACTGTCACTCATTAGTAGTAGTAGTATTCGCTAATCGAAATCTCATGCATTCGAATGCAAGTTCTCGGATACTGTCACTCACTAGTAGTAGTATTCGCTAATTGAAATCTCATGCATTCGAATGCAAGTTGTCTGATACTGTCACTCACTAGTAGTAGTATTCGCTAATCGAAATTTCATGCATTCGAATGCAATAATTCGGATACTGTCACTCACTAGTAGAAGTATTCGCTAATCGAAATTTCATGCATTCGAATGCAATAATTCGGATAGTGTCACTCACTAGTAGTAGTATTCGTTAATCGAAATCTCATGCATTGGTATGCAAGTTCTCGGATACTGTCACTCACTAGTAGTAGTATTCGCTAATCGAAATTTCATGCATTCGAATCCAATAATTCGGATACTGTCACTCACTAGTAGTAGTATTCGCTAATGGAAATCTCATGCATTCGAATGCAAGTTCTCGAATACTGTCACTCACTAGTAGTAGTATCCGCTAATCGAAATTTCATGCATTCGATTGCAATAATTCGGATACTGTCACTCAGTAGTAGTAGTATTCGCTAATCGAAATTTCATGCATTCGATTGCAATAATTCGGATACTGTCACTCACTAGTAGTAGTATCCGCTAATCGAAATTTCATACATTCGAATGCAAGTTCTCGGATACTGTCACACACTAGTAGTAGTATTCGCTAATCGAAATTTCATGCATTCGAATGCAATAATTCGGATACTGTCACTCACTAGTAGTAGTATTCGCTAATTGAAATTTCATGCATTCGAATGCAAGTTCTCAGATACTGTCACTCACTAGTAGTAGTATTCGCTAATCGAAATCTCATGCATTCGAATGCAAGTTCTCGGATACTGTCACTCACTGGTAGTAGTATTCGCTAATCGAAATTTCATGCATTCGAATGCAATAATTCGGATACTGTCACTCACTAGTAGTAGTATTCGCTAATTGAAATTTCATGCATTCGAATGCAAGTTCTCGGATACTGTCACTCACTAGTAGTAGTATTCGCTAATCGAAATTTCATGTATTCGAATGCAATAATTCGGATACTGTCACTCACTAGTAGTAGTATTCGCTAATAGAAATTTCATGCCTTCGAATGCAATAATTCGGATACTGTCACTCACTAGTAGTAGTATTCGCTAATCGAAATCTCATGCATTCGAATGCAAGTTCTCGGATACTGTCACTCACTAGTAGTAGTATTCGCTAATCGAAATCTCATGCATTCGAATGCAATAATTCGGATACTGTTACTCACTAGTAGTAGTATTCGCTAATCGAAACTTCATGCATTCGAATGCAATAATTCGGATACTGTCACTCACTAGTAGTAGTATTCGCTAATCGAAATCTCATGCATTCGAATGCAATAATTCGGATACTGTAACTCACTAGTAGTAGTATTCGCTAATCGAAATTTCATGCATTCGAATGCAATAATTCGGATAGTGTCACTCACTAGTAGTAGTATTCGCTAATCGAAATTTCATGCATTCGAATGCAATAATTCGGATACTGTCACTCACTAGTAGTAGTATTCGCTAATCGAAATCTCATGCATTCGAATGCAAGTTCTCGGATACTGTCACTCACTAGTAGTAGTATTCGCTAATCGAAATCTCATGCATTCGAATGCAATAATTCGGATACTGTCACTCACTAGTAGTAGTATTCGCTAATCGAAATTTCATGCATTCGAATGCATTAATTCGGATACTGTCACTCACTAGTAGTAGTATTCACTAATCGAAATTTCATGCCTTCGAATGCAATAATTCGGATACTGTCACTCACTAGTAGTAGTATTCGCTAATCGAAATCTCATGCATTCGAATGCAAGTTCTCGGATACTGTTACTCACTAGTAGTAGTATTCGCTAATCGAAATCTCATGCATTCGAATGCAATAATTCGGATACTGTTACTCACTAGTAGTAGTATTCGCTAATCGAAATTTCATGCATTCGAATGCAATAATTCGGATACTGTCACTCACTAGTAGTAGTATTCGCTAATCGAAATCTCATGCATTCGAATGCAATAATTCGGATACTGTAACTCACTAGTAGTAGTATTCGCTAATCGAAATTTCATGCATTCGAATGCAATAATTCGGATACTGTCACTCACTAGTAGTAGTATTCACTAATCGAAATTTCATGCCTTCGAATGCAATAATTCGAATACTGTCACTCACTAGTAGTAGTATTCGCTAATCGAAATCTCATGCATTCGAATGCAAGTTCTCGGATACTGTTACTCACTAGTAGTAGTATTCGCTAATCGAAATTTCATGCATTCGAATGCAATAATTCGGATACTGTCACTCACTAGTAGTAGTATTCGCTAATCGAAATCTCATGCACTCGAATGCAATAATTCCGATGCTGTAACTCACTAGTAGTAGTATTCGCTAATCGAAATTTCATGCATTCGAGTGCAATAATTCGGATACTGTCACTCACTAGTAGTAGTATTCGCTAATCGAAATCTCATGCATTCGAATGCAATAATTCGGATACTGTAACTCACTAGTAGTAGTATTCGCTAATCGAAATTTCATGCATTCGAATGCAATAATTCGGATACTGTCACTCACTAGTAGTAGTATTCGCTAATCGAAATCTCATGCATTCGAATGCAACAATTCGGATACTGTCACTCATTAGTAGTAGTATTCGCTAATCGAAATCTCATGCATTCGAATGCAAGTTGTCTGATACTGTCACTCACTAGTAGTAGTATTCGCTAATCGAAATTTCATGCATTCGAATGCAATAATTCGGATACTGTCACTCACTAGTAGAAGTATTCGCTAATCGAAATTTCATGCATTCGAATGCAATAATTCGGATAGTGTCACTCACTAGTAGTAGTATTCGTTAATCGAAATCTCATGCATTGGTATGCAAGTTCTCGGATACTGTCACTCACTAGTAGTAGTATTCGCTAATCGAAATTTCATGCATTCGAATCCAATAATTCGGATACTGTCACTCACTAGTAGTAGTATTCGCTAATGGAAATCTCATGCATTCGAATGCAAGTTCTCGAATACTGTCACTCACTAGTAGTAGTATCCGCTAATCGAAATTTCATGCATTCGATTGCAATAATTCGGATACTGTCACTCAGTAGTAGTAGTATTCGCTAATCGAAATTTCATGCATTCGATTGCAATAATTCGGATACTGTCACTCACTAGTAGTAGTATCCGCTAATCGAAATTTCATACATTCGAATGCAAGTTCTCGGATACTGTCACACACTAGTAGTAGTATTCGCTAATCGAAATTTCATGCATTCGAATCCAATAATTCGGATACTGTCACTCACTAGTATTAGTATTCGCTAATGGAAATCTCATGCATTCGAATGCAAGTTCTCGGATACTGTCACTCACTAGTAGTAGTATCCGCTAATCGAAATTTCATGCATTCGATTGCAATAATTCGGATACTGTCACTCACTAGTAGTAGTATTCGCTAATCGAAATTTCATGCATTCGATTGCAATAATTCGGATACTGTCACTCACTAGTAGTAGTATCCGATAATCCAAATTTCATACATTCGAATGCAATTATTCGGATACTGTCACTCACTAGTAGTAGTATTCGCTAATCGAAATCTCATGCATTCGAATGCAAGTTCTCGGATACTGTCACTCACTAGTAGTAGTATTCGCTAATCGAAATCTCATGCATTCGAATGCAATAATTTGGATACTGTCACTCACTAGTAGTAGTATTCGCTAATCGAAATTTCATGCATTCGAATGCAAGTTCTCAGATACTGTCACTCACTAGTAGTAGTATTCGCTAATCGAAAGTTCATGCATTCGAATGCAACAATTCGGATACTGTCACTCACTAGTAGTAGTATTCGCTAATCGAAATTTCATGTATTCGAATGCAATAATTCGGATACTGTCACTCACTAGTAGTAGTATTCGCTAATCGAAATTTCATGCATTCGAATGCAATAATTCGGATACTGTCACTCACTAGTAGTAGTATTCGCTAATCGAAATCTCATGCATTCGAATGCAATAATTCGGATACTGTAACTCACTAGTAGTAGTATTCGCTAATCGAAATTATATGCCTTCGAATGCAATAATTCGGATACTGTCACTCACTAGTAGTAGTATTCGCTAATCGCAATCTCATGCATTCGAATGCAAGCTCTCGGATACTGTCACTCACTAGTAGTAGTATTCGCTAATCGAAATCTCATGCATTCGAATGCAAGTTCTCGGATACTGTCACTCACTAGTAGTAGTATTCGCTAATTGAAATTTCATGCATTCGAATGCAAGTTCTCGGATACTGTCACTCACTAGTAGTAGTATCCGCTAATCGAAAGTTCATGCATTCGAATGCAATAATTCGGATACTGTCACTCACTAGTAGTAGTATTCGCTAATCCAAATTTCATGTATTCGAATGCAATAATTCGGATACTGTCACTCACTAGTAGTAGTATTCACTAATCGAAATTTCATGCCTTCGAATGCAATAATTCGGATACTGTCACTCACTAGTAGTAGTATTCGCTAATCGAAATCTCATGCATTCGAATGCAAGTTCTCGGATACTGTTACTCACTAGTAGTAGTATTCGCTAATCGAAATCTCATGCATTCGAATGCAATAATTCGGATACTGTTACTCACTAGTAGTAGTATTCGCTAATCGAAATTTCATGCATTCGAATGCAATAATTCGGATACTGTCACTCACTAGTAGTAGTATTCGCTAATCGAAATCTCATGCATTCGAATGCAATAATTCGGATACTGTCACTCACTAGTAGTAGTATACGCTAATCGAAATCTCATGCATTCGAAAGCAATAATTCGGATACTATCACTCACTAGTAGTAGTATTCGCTAATTGAAATCTCATGCATTCGAATGCAAGTTCTCGGATACTGTCACTCACTAGTAGTAGTATTCGCTAATCGAAATTTCATGCATTCGAATGCAATAATTCGGATACTGTCACTCACTAGTAGTAGTATTCGCTAATTGAAATTTCATGCATTCGAATGCAAGTTCTCGGATACTGTCACTCACTAGTAGTAGTATTCGCTAATCGAAATTTCATGTATTCGAATGCAATAATTCGGATACTGTCACTCACTAGTAGTAGTATTCGCTAATCGAAATTTCATGCCTTCGAATGCAATAATTCGGATACTGTCACTCACTAGTAGTAGTATTCGCTAATCGAAATCTCATGCATTCGAATGCAAGTTCTCGGATACTGTCACTCACTAGTAGTAGTATTCGCTAATCGAAATCTCATGCATTCGAATGCAATAATTCGGATACTGTTACTCACTAGTAGTAGTATTCGCTAATCAAAACTTCATGCATCCGAATGCAATAATTCGGATACTGTCACTCAATAGTAGTAGTATTCGCTAATCGAAATCTCATGGATTCGAATGCAATAATTCGGATACTGTAACTCACTAGTAGTAGTATTCGCTAATCGAAATTTCATGTATTCGAATGCAATAATTCGGATACTGTCACTCACTAGTAGTAGTATTCGCTAATCGAAATCTCATGCATTCGAATGCAATAATTCGGATACTGTCACTCACTAGTAGTAGTATTCACTAATCGAAATTTCATGCATTCGAGTGCAATAATTCGGATACTGTCGCTCACTAGTAGTAGTATTCGCTAATCGAAATCTCATGCATTCGAATGCAATAATTCGGATACTGTAACTCACTAGAAGTAGTATTCGCTAATCGAAATTTCATGCATTCGAATGCAATAATTCGGATACTGTCACTCACTAGTAGTAGTATCCGCTAATCGAAATTTAATACATTCGAATGCAATTATTCGGATACTGTCACTCACTAGTAGTAGTATTCGCAAATCGAAATTTCATGCATTCGAATGCAATAATTCGGATACTGTCACTCACTAGTAATAGTATTCGCTAATCGAAATCTCATGCATTCGAATGCAAGTTCTCGGATACTGTCACTCACTAGTAGTAGTATTCGCTAATAGAAATTTCATGCATTCAAATGCAATAATTCGGATACTGTCACTCACTAGTAGTAGTGTTCGCTAATCGAAATTTCATGCATTCGAATGCAAGTTCTCGGATACTGTCACTCACTAGTAGTAGTATTCGCTAATCGAAATCTCATGCATTCGAATGCAATAATTCGGATACTATCACTCACTAGTAGTAGTATTCGCTAATCGAAATTTCATGCATTCGAATGCAATAATTCGGATACTGTCACTCACTAGTAGTAGTATTCGCTAATCGAAATCTCATGCATTCGAATGCAATAATTCGGATACTGTAACTCACTAGTAGTAGTATTCGCTAATCGAAATTATATGCCTTCGAATGCAATAATTCGGATACTGTCACTCACTAGTAGTAGTATTCGCTAATCGAAATCTCATGCATTCGAATGCAAGTTCTCGGATACTGTCACTCACTAGTAGTAGTATTCGCTAATCGAAATCTCATGCATTCGAATGCAAGTTCTCGGATACTGTCACTCACTAGTAGTAGTATTCGCTAATTGAAATTTCATGCATTCGAATGCAAGTTCTCGGATACTGTCACTCACTAGTAGTAGTATCCGCTAATCGAAAGTTCATGCATTCGAATGCAATAATTCGGATACTGTCACTCACTAGTAGTAGTATTCGCTAATCCAAATTTCATGTATTCGAATGCAATAATTCGGATACTGTAACTCACTAGTAGTAGTATTCACTAATCGAAATTTCATGCCTTCGAATGCAATAATTCGGATACTGTCACTCACTAGTAGTAGTATTCGCTAATCGAAATCTCATGCATTCGAATGCAAGTTCTCGGATACTGTTACTCACTAGTAGTAGTATTCGCTAATCGAAATCTCATGCATTCGAATGCAATAATTCGGATACTGTTACTCACTAGTAGTAGTATTCGCTAATCGAAATTTCATGCATTCGAATGCAATAATTCGGATACTGTCACTCACTAGTAGTAGTATTCGCTAATCGAAATCTCATGCATTCGAATGCGATAATTCGGATACTGTAACTCACTAGTAGTAGTATTCGCTAATCGAAATTTCATGCATTCGAATGCAATAATTCGGATACTGTCACTCACTAGTAGTAGTATTCGCTAATCGAAATCTCATGCATTCGAATGCAAGTTCTCGGATACTGTCACTCACTAGTAGTAGTATCCGCTAATCGAAATTTCATACATTCGAATGCAATTATTCGGATACTGTCACTCACTAGTAGTAGTATTCGCAAATCGAAATTTCATGCATTCGAATGCAATAATTCGGATACTGTCACTCACTAGTAATAGTATTCGCTAATCGAAATCTCATGCATTCGAATGCAAGTTCTCGGATACTGTCACTCACTAGTAGTAGTATTCGCTAATAGAAATTTCATGCATTCGAATGCAATAATTCGGATACTGTCACTCACTAGTAGTAGTGTTCGCTAATCGAAATTTCATGCATTCGAATGCAAGTTCTCGGATACTGTCACTCACTAGTAGTAGTATTCGCTAATCGAAATCTCATGCATTCGAATGCAATAATTCGGATACTATCACTCACTAGTAGTAGTATTCGCTAATCGAAATTTCATGCATTCGAATGCAATAATTCGGATACTGTCACTCACTAGTAGTAGTATTCGCTAATGGAAATCTCATGCATTCGAATGCAATAATTCGGATACTGTAACTCACTAGTAGTAGTATTCGCTAATCGAAATTATATGCCTTCGAATGCAATAATTCGGATACTGTCACTCACTAGTAGTAGTATTCGCTAATCGCAATCTCATGCATTCGAATGCAAGCTCTCGGATACTGTCACTCACTAGTAGTAGTATTCGCTAATCGAAATCTCATGCATTCGAATGCAAGTTCTCGGATACTGTCACTCACTAGTAGTAGTATTCGCTAATTGAAATTTCATGCATTCGAATGCAAGTTCTCGGATACTGTCACTCACTAGTAGTAGTATCCGCTAATCGAAAGTTCATGCATTCGAATGCAATAATTCGGATACTGTCACTCACTAGTAGTAGTATTCGCTAATCCAAATTTCATGTATTCGAATGCAATAATTCGGATACTGTCACTCACTAGTAGTAGTATTCACTAATCGAAATTTCATGCCTTCGAATGCAATAATTCAGATACTGTCACTCACTAGTAGTAGTATTCGCTAATCGAAATCTCATGCATTCGAATGCAAGTTCTCGGATACTGTTACTCACTAGTAGTAGTATTCGCTAATCGAAATCTCATGCATTCGAATGCAATAATTCGGATACTGTTACTCACTAGTAGTAGTATTCGCTAATCGAAATTTCATGCATTCGAATGCAATAATTCGGATACTGTCACTCACTAGTAGTAGTATTCGCTAATCGAAATCTCATGCATTCGAATGCAATAATTCGGATACTGTCACTCACTAGTAGTAGTATACGCTAATCGAAATCTCATGCATTCGAATGCAATAATTCGGATACTATCACTCACTAGTAGTAGTATTCGCTAATCGAAATCTCATGCATTCGAATGCAAGTTCTCGGATACTGTCACTCACTAGTAGTAGTATTCGCTAATCGAAATTTCATGCATTCGAATGCAATAATTCGGATACTGTCACTCACTAGTAGTAGTATTCGCTAATTGAAATTTCATGCATTCGAATGCAAGTTCTCGGATACTGTCACTCACTAGTAGTAGTATTCGCTAATCGAAATTTCATGTATTCGAATGCAATAATTCGGATACTGTCACTCACTAGTAGTAGTATTCGCTAATCGAAATTTCATGCCTTCGAATGCAATAATTCGGATACTGTCACTCACTAGTAGTAGTATTCGCTAATCGAAATCTCATTCATTCGAATGCAAGTTCTCGGATACTGTCACTCACTAGTAGTAGTATTCGCTAATCGAAATCTCATGCATTCGAATGCAATAATTCGGATACTGTTACTCACTAGTAGTAGTATTCGCTAATCAAAACTTCATGCATTCGAATGCAATAATTCGGATACTGTCACTCAATAGTAGTAGTATTCGCTAATCGAAATCTCATGCATTCGAATGCAATAATTCGGATACTGTAACTCACTAGTAGTAGTATTCGCTAATCGAAATTTCATGTATTCGAATGCAATAATTCGGATACTGTCACTCACTAGTAGTAGTATTCGCTAATCGAAATCTCATGCATTCGAATGCAATAATTCGGATACTGTCACTCACTAGTAGTAGTATTCACTAATCGAAATTTCATGCATTCGAGTGCAATAATTCGGATACTGTCACTCACTAGTAGTAGTATTCGCTAATCGAAATCTCATGCATTCGAATGCAATAATTCGGATACTGTAACTCACTAGAAGTAGTATTCGCTAATCGAAATTTCATGCATTCGAATGCAATAATTCGGATACTGTCGCTCACTAGTAGTAGTATTCGCTAATCGAAATCTCATGCATTCGAATGCAATAATTCGGATACTGTCACTCACTAGTAGTAGTATTCGCTAATCGCAATCTCATGCATTCGAATGCAAGCTCTCGGATACTGTCACTCACTAGTAGTAGTATTCGCTAATCGAAATCTCATGCATTCGAATGCAAGTTCTCGGATACTGTCACTCACTAGTAGTAGTATTCGCTAATTGAAATTTCATGCATTCGAATGCACGTTCTCGGATACTGTCACTCACTAGTAGTAGTATCCGCTAATCGAAAGTTCATGCATTCGAATGCAATAATTCGGATACTGTCACTCACTAGTAGTAGTATTCGCTAATCCAAATTTCATGTATTCGAATGCAATAATTCGGATACTGTCACTCACTAGTAGTAGTATTCACTAATCGAAATTTCATGCCTTCGAATGCAATAATTCGGATACTGTCACTCACTAGTAGTAGTATTCGCTAATCGAAATCTCATGCATTCGAATGCAAGTTCTCGGATACTGTTACTCACTAGTAGTAGTATTCGCTAATCGAAATCTCATGCATTCGAATGCAATAATTCGGATACTGTTACTCACTAGTAGTAGTATTCGCTAATCGAAATTTCATGCATTCGAATGCAATAATTCGGATACTGTCACTCACTAGTAGTAGTATTCGCTAATCGAAATCTCATGCATTCGAATGCAATAATTCGGATACTGTCACTCACTAGTAGTAGTATACGCTAATCGAAATCTCATGCATTCGAAAGCAATAATTCGGATACTATCACTCACTAGTAGTAGTATTCGCTAATTGAAATCTCATGCATTCGAATGCAAGTTCTCGGATACTGTCACTCACTAGTAGTAGTATTCGCTAATCGAAATTTCATGCATTCGAATGCAATAATTCGGATACTGTCACTCACTAGTAGTAGTATTCGCTAATTGAAATTTCATGCATTCGAATGCAAGTTCTCGGATACTGTCACTCACTAGTAGTAGTATTCGCTAATCGAAATTTCATGTATTCGAATGCAATAATTCGGATACTGTCACTCACTAGTAGTAGTATTCGCTAATCGAAATTTCATGCCTTCGAATGCAATAATTCGGATACTGTCACTCACTAGTAGTAGTATTCGCTAATCGAAATCTCATGCATTCGAATGCAAGTTCTCGGATACTGTCACTCACTAGTAGTAGTATTCGCTAATCGAAATCTCATGCATTCGAATGCAATAATTCGGATACTGTTACTCACTAGTAGTAGTATTCGCTAATCAAAACTTCATGCATCCGAATGCAATAATTCGGATACTGTCACTCAATAGTAGTAGTATTCGCTAATCGAAATCTCATGCATTCGAATGCAATAATTCGGATACTGTAACTCACTAGTAGTAGTATTCGCTAATCGAAATTTCATGTATTCGAATGCAATAATTCGGATACTGTCACTCACTAGTAGTAGTATTCGCTAATCGAAATCTCATGCATTCGAATGCAATAATTCGGATACTGTCACTCACTAGTAGTAGTATTCACTAATCGAAATTTCATGCATTCGAGTGCAATAATTCGGATACTGTCGCTCACTAGTAGTAGTATTCGCTAATCGAAATCTCATGCATTCGAATGCAATAATTCGGATACTGTAACTCACTAGAAGTAGTATTCGCTAATCGAAATTTCATGCATTCGAATGCAATAATTCGGATACTGTCACTCACTAGTAGTAGTATCCGCTAATCGAAATTTAATACATTCGAATGCAATTATTCGGATACTGTCACTCACTAGTAGTAGTATTCGCAAATCGAAATTTCATGCATTCGAATGCAATAATTCGGATACTGTCACTCACTAGTAATAGTATTCGCTAATCGAAATCTCATGCATTCGAATGCAAGTTCTCGGATACTGTCACTCACTAGTAGTAGTATTCGCTAATAGAAATTTCATGCATTCAAATGCAATAATTCGGATACTGTCACTCACTAGTAGTAGTGTTCGCTAATCGAAATTTCATGCATTCGAATGCAAGTTCTCGGATACTGTCACTCACTAGTAGTAGTATTCGCTAATCGAAATCTCATGCATTCGAATGCAATAATTCGGATACTATCACTCACTAGTAGTAGTATTCGCTAATCGAAATTTCATGCATTCGAATGCAATAATTCGGATACTGTCACTCACTAGTAGTAGTATTCGCTAATCGAAATCTCATGCATTCGAATGCAATAATTCGGATACTGTAACTCACTAGTAGTAGTATTCGCTAATCGAAATTATATGCCTTCGAATGCAATAATTCGGATACTGTCACTCACTAGTAGTAGTATTCGCTAATCGAAATCTCATGCATTCGAATGCAAGTTCTCGGATACTGTCACTCACTAGTAGTAGTATTCGCTAATCGAAATCTCATGCATTCGAATGCAAGTTCTCGGATACTGTCACTCACTAGTAGTAGTATTCGCTAATTGAAATTTCATGCATTCGAATGCAAGTTCTCGGATACTGTCACTCACTAGTAGTAGTATCCGCTAATCGAAGGTTCATGCATTCGAATGCAATAATTCGGATACTGTCACTCACTAGTAGTAGTATTCGCTAATCCAAATTTCATGTATTCGAATGCAATAATTCGGATACTGTAACTCACTAGTAGTAGTATTCACTAATCGAAATTTCATGCCTTCGAATGCAATAATTCGGATACTGTCACTCACTAGTAGTAGTATTCGCTAATCGAAATCTCATGCATTCGAATGCAAGTTCTCGGATACTGTTACTCACTAGTAGTAGTATTCGCTAATCGAAATCTCATGCATTCGAATGCAATAATTCGGATACTGTTACTCACTAGTAGTAGTATTCGCTAATCGAAATTTCATGCATTCGAATGCAATAATTCGGATACTGTCACTCACTAGTAGTAGTATTCGCTAATCGCAATCTCATGCATTCGAATGCGATAATTCGGATACTGTAACTCACTAGTAGTAGTATTCGCTAATCGAAATTTCATGCATTCGAATGCAATAATTCGGATACTGTCACTCACTAGTAGTAGTATTCGCTAATCGAAATCTCATGCATTCGAATGCAAGTTCTCGGATACTGTCACTCACTAGTAGTAGTATCCGCTAATCGAAATTTCATACATTCGAATGCAATTATTCGGATACTGTCACTCACTAGTAGTAGTATTCGCAAATCGAAATTTCATGCATTCGAATGCAATAATTCGGATACTGTCACTCACTAGTAATAGTATTCCCTAATCGAAATCTCATGCATTCGAATGCAAGTTCTCGGATACTGTCAATCACTAGTAGTAGTATTCGCTAATAGAAATTTCATGCATTCGAATGCAATAATTCGGATACTGTCACTCACTAGTAGTAGTGTTCGCTAATCGAAATTTCATGCATTCGAATGCAAGTTCTCGGATACTGTCACTCACTAGTAGTAGTATTCGCTAATCGAAATCTCATGCATTCGAATGCAATAATTCGGATACTATCACTCACTAGTAGTAGTATTCGCTAATCGAAATTTCATGCATTCGAATGCAATAATTCGGATACTGTCACTCACTAGTAGTAGTATTCGCTAATGGAAATCTCATGCATTCGAATGCAATAATTCGGATACTGTAACTCACTAGTAGTAGTATTCGCTAATCGAAATTATATGCCTTCGAATGCAATAATTCGGATACTGTCACTCACTAGTAGTAGTATTCGCTAATCGCAATCTCATGCATTCGAATGCAAGCTCTCGGATACTGTCACTCACTAGTAGTAGTATTCGCTAATCGAAATCTCATGCATTCGAATGCAAGTTCTCGGATACTGTCACTCACTAGTAGTAGTATTCGCTAATTGAAATTTCATGCATTCGAATGCAAGTTCTCGGATACTGTCACTCACTAGTAGTAGTATCCGCTAATCGAAAGTTCATGCATTCGAATGCAATAATTCGGATACTGTCACTCACTAGTAGTAGTATTCGCTAATCCAAATTTCATGTATTCGAATGCAATAATTCGGATACTGTCACTCACTAGTAGTAGTATTCACTAATCGAAATTTCATGCCTTCGAATGCAATAATTCAGATACTGTCACTCACTAGTAGTAGTATTCGCTAATCGAAATCTCATGCATTCGAATGCAAGTTCTCGGATACTGTTACTCACTAGTAGTAGTATTCGCTAATCGAAATCTCATGCATTCGAATGCAATAATTCGGATACTGTTACTCACTAGTAGTAGTATTCGCTAATCGAAATTTCATGCATTCGAATGCAATAATTCGGATACTGTCACTCACTAGTAGTAGTATTCGCTAATCGAAATCTCATGCATTCGAATGCAATAATTCGGATACTGTCACTCACTAGTAGTAGTATACGCTAATCGAAATCTCATGCATTCGAATGCAATAATTCGGATACTATCACTCACTAGTAGTAGTATTCGCTAATCGAAATCTCATGCATTCGAATGCATGTTCTCGGATACTGTCACTCACTAGTAGTAGTATTCGCTAATCGAAATTTCATGCATTCGAATGCAATAATTCGGATACTGTCACTCACTAGTAGTAGTATTCGCTAATTGAAATTTCATGCATTCGAATGCAAGTTCTCGGATACTGTCACTCACTAGTAGTAGTATTCGCTAATCGAAATTTCATGTATTCGAATGCAATAATTCGGATACTGTCACTCACTAGTAGTAGTATTCGCTAATCGAAATTTCATGCCTTCGAATGCAATAATTCGGATACTGTCACTCACTAGTAGTAGTATTCGCTAATCGAAATCTCATGCATTCGAATGCAAGTTCTCGGATACTGTCACTCACTAGTAGTAGTATTCGCTAATCGAAATCTCATGCATTCGAATGCAATAATTCGGATACTGTTACTCACTAGTAGTAGTATTCGCTAATCAAAACTTCATGCATTCGAATGCAATAATTCGGATACTGTCACTCAATAGTAGTAGTATTCGCTAATCGAAATCTCATGCATTCGAATGCAATAATTCGGATACTGTAACTCACTAGTAGTAGTATTCGCTAATCGAAATTTCATGTATTCGAATGCAATAATTCGGATACTGTCACTCACTAGTAGTAGTATTCGCTAATCGAAATCTCATGCATTCGAATGCAATAATTCGGATACTGTCACTCACTAGTAGTAGTATTCACTAATCGAAATTTCATGCATTCGAGTGCAATAATTCGGATACTGTCACTCACTAGTAGTAGTATTCGCTAATCGAAATCTCATGCATTCGAATGCAATAATTCGGATACTGTAACTCACTAGAAGTAGTATTCGCTAATCGAAATTTCATGCATTCGAATGCAATAATTCGGATACTGTCGCTCACTAGTAGTAGTATTCGCTAATCGAAATCTCATGCATTCGAATGCAATAATTCGGATACTGTCACTCACTAGTAGTAGTATTCGCTAATCGAAATCTCATGCATTCGAATGCAAGTTCTCGGATACTGTCACTCACTAGTAGTAGTATTCACTAATCGAAATCTCATGCATTCGAATGCAAGTTCTCTGATACTGTCACTCACTAGTAGTAGTATTCGCTAATCGAAATTTCATGCATTCGAATGCAATAATTCGGTTAGTGTCACTCACTAGTAGTAGTATTCGTTAATCGAAATCTCATGCATTCGTATGCAAGTTCTCGGATACTGTCACTCACTAGTAGTAGTATTCGCTAATCGAAATTTCATGCATTCGAATGCAATAATTCGGATACTGTCACACACTAGTAGTAGTATTCGCTAATCGAAATTTCATGCATTCGAATGCAATAATACGGATACTGTCACTCACTAGTAGTAGTATTCGCTAATCGAAATTTCATTCACTGAATGCAAGTTCTCGGATACTGTCACTCACTAGTAGTAGTATTCGCTAATCGAAATCTCATGCATTCGAATGCAATAATTCGGATACTGTCACTCACTAGTAGTAGTATTCGCTAATCGAAATCTCATGCATTCGAATGCAAGTTCTCGGATACTGTCACTCACTAGTAGTAGTATTCGCTAATCGAGATTTCATGCATTCGAATGCAATAATTCGGATACTGTCACACTAGTAGTAGTATTCGCTAGTCCCAATCTCATGCATTCGAATGCAATAATTCGGATACTGTCACTCACTAGTAGTAGTATTCGCTAATCGAAATTTCATGCATTCGAATGCAATAATTCGGATACTGTCACTCACTAGTAGTAGTATTCGCTAATCGAAATCTCATGCATTCGAATGCAAGTTCTCGGATACTGTCACTCACTAGTAGTAGTATTCGGTAATCGAAATCTCATGCATTCGAATGCAAGTTCTCGGATACTGTCATTCATTAGTAGTAGTATACGCTAATCGAAATTTCATGCATTCGAATGCAATTTTTCGGATACTGTCACTCACTAGTAGTAGTATTCGCTAATCGAAATCTCATGCATTCGAATGCAATAATTCGGATACTGTCACTCACTAGTAGTAGTATTCGCTAATCGAAATCTCATGCATTCGAATGCAAGTTCTCTGATACTGTCACTCACTAGTAGTAGTATTCGCTAATCGAAATTTCATGCATTCGAATGCAATAATTCGGATACTGTCACTCACTAGTAGTAGTATTCGCTAATTGAAATTTCATGCATTCGAATGCAAGTTCTCGGATACTGACACTCACTAGTAGTAGTATTCGCTAATCGAAATCTCATGCATTCGAATGCAAGTTCTCGGATACTGTCACTCACTAGTAGTAGTATCCGCTAATCGAAATTTAATACATTCGAATGCAATTATTCGGATACTGTCACTCACTAGTAGTAGTATTCGCAAATCGAAATATCATGCATTCGAATGCAAGTTCTCGGATACTGTCACTCACTAGTAGTAGTATTCGCTAATAGAAATTTCATGCATTCAAATGCAATAATTCGGATACTGTCACTCACTAGTAGTAGTGTTCGCTAATCGAAATTTCATGCATTCGAATGCAAGTTCTCGGATACTGTCACTCACTAGTAGTAGTATTCGCTAATCGAAATCTCATGCATTCGAATGCAATAATTCGGATACTATCACTCACTAGTAGTAGTATTCGCTAATCGAAATTTCATGCATTCGAATGCAATAATTCGGATACTGTCACTCACTAGTAGTAGTATTCGCTAATCGAAATCTCATGCATTCGAATGCAATAATTCGGATACTGTAACTCACTAGTAGTAGTATTCGCTAATCGAAATTATATGCCTTCGAATGCAATAATTCGGATACTGTCACTCACTAGTAGTAGTATTCGCTATTCGAAATCTCATGCATTCGAATGCAAGTTCTCGGATACTGTCACTCACTAGTAGTAGTATTCGCTAATCGAAATCTCATGCATTCGAATGCAAGTTCTCGGATACTGTCACTCACTAGTAGTAGTATTCGCTAATTGAAATTTCATGCATTCGAATGCAAGTTCTCGGATACTGTCACTCACTAGTAGTAGTATCCGCTAATCGAAAGTTCATGCATTCGAATGCAATAATTCGGATACTGTCACTCACTAGTAGTAGTATTCGCTAATCCAAATTTCATGTATTCGAATGCAATAATTCGGATACTGTAACTCACTAGTAGTAGTATTCACTAATCGAAATTTCATGCCTTCGAATGCAATAATTCGGATACTGTCACTCACTAGTAGTAGTATTCGCTAATCGAAATCTCATGCATTCGAATGCAAGTTCTCGGATACTGTTACTCACTAGTAGTAGTATTCGCTAATCGAAATCTCATGCATTCGAATGCAATAATTCGGATACTGTTACTCACTAGTAGTAGTATTCGCTAATCGAAATTTCATGCATTCGAATGCAATAATTCGGATACTGTCACTCACTAGTAGTAGTATTCGCTAATCGAAATCTCATGCATTCGAATGCGATAATTCGGATACTGTAACTCACTAGTAGTAGTATTCGCTAATCGAAATTTCATGCATTCGAATGCAGTAATTCGGGTACTGTCACTCACTAGGAGTAGTATTCGCTAATCGAAATCTCATGCATTCGAATGCAAGTTCTCGGATACTGTCACTCACTAGTAGTAGTATCCGCTAATCGAAATTTCATACATTCGAATGCAATTATTCGGATACTGTCACTCACTAGTAGTAGTATTCGCAAATCGAAATTTCATGCATTCGAATGCAATAATTCGGATACTCTCACTCACTAGTAATAGTATTCGCTAATCGAAATCTCATGCATTCGAATGCAAGTTCTCGGATACTGTCACTCACTAGTAGTAGTATTCGCTAATAGAAATTTCATGCATTCGAATGCAATAATTCGGATACTGTCACTCACTAGTAGTAGTGTTCGCTAATCGAAATTTCATGCATTCGAATGCAAGTTCTCGGATACTGTCACTCACTAGTAGTAGTATTCGCTAATCGAAATCTCATGCATTCGAATGCAATAATTCGGATACTATCACTCACTAGTAGTAGTATTCGCTAATCGAAATTTCATGCATTCGAATGCAATAATTCGGATACTGTCACTCACTAGTAGTAGTATTCGCTAATCGAAATCTCATGCATTCGAATGCAATAATTCGGATACTGTAACTCACTAGTAGTAGTATTCGCTAATCGAAATTATATGCCTTCGAATGCAATAATTCGGATACTGTCACTCACTAGTAGTAGTATTCGCTAATCGCAATCTCATGCATTCGAATGCAAGCTCTCGGATACTGTCACTCACTAGTAGTAGTATTCGCTAATCGAAATCTCATGCATTCGAATGCAATAATTCGGATACTGTTACTCACTAGTAGTAGTATTCGCTAATCAAAACTTCATGCATCCGAATGCAATAATTCGGATACTGTCACTCAATAGTAGTAGTATTCGCTAATCGAAATCTCATGCATTCGAATGCAATAATTCGGATACTGTAACTCACTAGTAGTAGTATTCGCTAATCGAAATTTCATGTATTCGAATGCAATAATTCGGATACTGTCACTCACTAGTAGTAGTATTCGCTAATCGAAATCTCATGCATTCGAATGCAATAATTCGGATACTGTCACTCACTAGTAGTAGTATTCACTAATCGAAATTTCATGCATTCGAGTGCAATAATTCGGATACTGTCGCTCACTAGTAGTAGTATTCGCTAATCGAAATCTCATGCATTCGAATGCAATAATTCGGATACTGTAACTCACTAGAAGTAGTATTCGCTAATCGAAATTTCATGCATTCGAATGCAATAATTCGGATACTGTCACTCACTAGTAGTAGTATCCGCTAATCGAAATTTAATACATTCGAATGCAATTATTCGGATACTGTCACTCACTAGTAGTAGTATTCGCAAATCGAAATTTCATGCATTCGAATGCAATAATTCGGATACTGTCACTCACTAGTAATAGTATTCGCTAATCGAAATCTCATGCATTCGAATGCAAGTTCTCGGATACTGTCACTCACTAGTAGTAGTATTCGCTAATAGAAATTTCATGCATTCAAATGCAATAATTCGGATACTGTCACTCACTAGTAGTAGTGTTCGCTAATCGAAATTTCATGCATTCGAATGCAAGTTCTCGGATACTGTCACTCACTAGTAGTAGTATTCGCTAATCGAAATCTCATGCATTCGAATGCAATAATTCGGATACTATCACTCACTAGTAGTAGTATTCGCTAATCGAAATTTCATGCATTCGAATGCAATAATTCGGATACTGTCACTCACTAGTAGTAGTATTCGCTAATCGAAATCTCATGCATTCGAATGCAATAATTCGGATACTGTAACTCACTAGTAGTAGTATTCGCTAATCGAAATTATATGCCTTCGAATGCAATAATTCGGATACTGTCACTCACTAGTAGTAGTATTCGCTAATCGAAATCTCATGCATTCGAATGCAAGTTCTCGGATACTGTCACTCACTAGTAGTAGTATTCGCTAATCGAAATCTCATGCATTCGAATGCAAGTTCTCGGATACTGTCACTCACTAGTAGTAGTATTCGCTAATTGAAATTTCATGCATTCGAATGCAAGTTCTCGGATACTGTCACTCACTAGTAGTAGTATCCGCTACTCGAAAGTTCATGCATTCGAATGCAATAATTCGGATACTGTCACTCACTAGTAGTAGTATTCACTAATCCAAATTTCATGTATTCGAATGCAATAATTCGGATACTGTAACTCACTAGTAGTAGTATTCACTAATCGAAATTTCATGCCTTCGAATGCAATAATTCGGATACTGTCACTCACTAGTAGTAGTATTCGCTAATCGAAATCTCATGCATTCGAATGCAAGTTCTCGGATACTGTTACTCACTAGTAGTAGTATTCGCTAATCGAAATCTCATGCATTCGAATGCAATAATTCGGATACTGTTATTCACTAGTAGTAGTATTCGCTAATCGAAATTTCATGCATTCGAATGCAATAATTCGGATACTGTCACTCACTAGTAGTAGTATTCGCTAATCGAAATCTCATGCATTCGAATGCGATAATTCGGATACTGTAACTCACTAGTAGTAGTATTCGCTAATCGAAATTTCATGCATTCGAATGCAATAATTCGGATACTGTCACTCACTAGTAGTAGTATTCGCTAATCGAAATCTCATGCATTCGAATGCAAGTTCTCGGATACTGTCACTCACTAGTAGTAGTATCCGCTAATCGAAATTTCATACATTCGAATGCAATTATTCGGATACTGTCACTCACTAGTAGTAGTATTCGCAAATCGAAATTTCATGCATTCGAATGCAATAATTCGGATACTGTCACTCACTAGTAATAGTATTCGCTAATCGAAATCTCATGCATTCGAATGCAAGTTCTCGGATACTGTCACTCACTAGTAGTAGTATTCGCTAATAGAAATTTCATGCATTCGAATGCAATAATTCGGATACTGTCACTCACTAGTAGTAGTGTTCGCTAATCGAAATTTCATGCATTCGAATGCAAGTTCTCGGATACTGTCACTCACTAGTAGTAGTATTCGCTAATCGAAATCTCATGCATTCGAATGCAATAATTCGGATACTATCACTCACTAGTAGTAGTATTCGCTAATCGAAATTTCATGCATTCGAATGCAATAATTCGGATACTGTCACTCACTAGTAGTAGTATTCGCTAATCGAAATCTCATGCATTCGAATGCAATAATTCGGATACTGTAACTCACTAGTAGTAGTATTCGCTAATCGAAATTATATGCCTTCGAATTCAATAATTCGGATACTGTCACTCACTAGTAGTAGTATTCGCTAATCGCAATCTCATGCATTCGAATGCAAGCTCTCGGATACTGTCACTCACTAGTAGTAGTATTCGCTAATCGAAATCTCATGCATTCGAATGCAAGTTCTCGGATACTGTCACTCACTAGTAGTAGTATTCGCTAATTGAAATTTCATGCATTCGAATGCAAGTTCTCGGATACTGTCACTCACTAGTAGTAGTATCCGCTAATCGAAAGTTCATGCATTCGAATGCAATAATTCGGATACTGTCACTCACTAGTAGTAGTATTCGCTAATCCAAATTTCATGTATTCGAATGCAATAATTCGGATACTGTCACTCACTAGTAGTAGTTTTCACTAATCGAAATTTCATGCCTTCGAATGCAATAATTCGGATACTGTCACTCACTAGTAGTAGTATTCGCTAATCGAAATCTCATGCATTCGAATGCAAGTTCTCGGATACTGTTACTCACTAGTAGTAGTATTCGCTAATCGAAATCTCATGCATTCGAATGCAATAATTCGGATACTGTTACTCACTAGTAGTAGTATTCGCTAATCGAAATTTCATGCATTCGAATGCAATAATTCGGATACTGTCACTCACTAGTAGTAGTATTCGCTAATCGAAATCTCATGCATTCGAATGCAATAATTCGGATACTGTCACTCACTAGTAGTAGTATACGCTAATCGAAATCTCATGCATTCGAATGCAATAATTCGGATACTATCACTCACTAGTAGTAGTATTCGCTAATCGAAATCTCATGCATTCGAATGCAAGTTCTCGGATACTGTCACTCACTAGTAGTAGTATTCGCTAATCGAAATTTCATGCATTCGAATGCAATAATTCGGATACTGTCACTCACTAGTAGTAGTATTCGCTAATTGAAATTTCATGCATTCGAATGCAAGTTCTCGGATACTGTCACTCACTAGTAGTAGTATTCGCTAATCGAAATTTCATGTATTCGAATGCAATAATTCGGATACTGTCACTCACTAGTAGTAGTATTCGCTAATCGAAATTTCATGCCTTCGAATGCAATAATTCGGATACTGTCACTCACTAGTAGTAGTATTCGCTAATCGAAATCTCATGCATTCGAATGCAAGTTCTCGGATACTGTCACTCACTAGTAGTAGTATTCGCTAATCGAAATCTCATGCATTCGAATGCAATAATTCGGATACTGTTACTCACTAGTAGTAGTATTCGCTAATCAAAACTTCATGCATTCGAATGCAATAATTCGGATACTGTCACTCAATAGTAGTAGTATTCGCTAATCGAAATCTCATGCATTCGAATGCAATAATTCGGATACTGTAACTCACTAGTAGTAGTATTCGCTAATCGAAATTTCATGTATTCGAATGCAATAATTCGGATACTGTCACTCACTAGTAGTAGTATTCGCTAATCGAAATCTCATGCATTCGAATGCAATAATTCGGATACTGTCACTCACTAGTAGTAGTATTCACTAATGGAAATTTCATGCATTCGAGTGCAATAATTCGGATACTGTCACTCACTAGTAGTAGTATTCGCTAATCGAAATCTCATGCATTCGAATGCAATAATTCGGATACTGTAACTCACTAGAAGTAGTATTCGCTAATCGAAATTTCATGCATTCGAATGCAATAATTCGGATACTGTCGCTCACTAGTAGTAGTATTCGGTAATCGAAATCTCATGCATTCGAATGCAATAATTCGGATACTGTCACTCACTAGTAGTAGTATTCGCTAATCGAAATCTCATGCATTCGAATGCAAGTTCTCGGATACTGTCACTCACTAGTAGTAGTATTCACTAATCGAAATCTCATGCATTCGAATGCAAGTTCTCTGATACTGTCACTCACTAGTAGTAGTATTCGCTAATCGAAATTTCATGCATTCGAATGCAATAATTCGGTTAGTGTCACTCACTAGTAGTAGTATTCGTTAATCGAAATCTCATGCATTCGTATGCAAGTTCTCGGATACTGTCACTCACTAGTAGTAGTATTCGCTAATCGAAATTTCATGCATTCGAATGCAATAATTCGGATACTGTCACACACTAGTAGTAGTATTCGCTAATCGAAATTTCATGCATTCGAATGCAATAATACGGATACTGTCACTCACTAGTAGTAGTATTCGCTAATCGAAATTTCATTCACTGAATGCAAGTTCTCGGATACTGTCACTCACTAGTAGTAGTATTCGCTAATCGAAATCTCATGCATTCGAATGCAATAATTCGGATACTGTCACTCACTAGTAGTAGTATTCGCTAATCGAAATCTCATGCATTCGAATGCAAGTTCTCGGATACTGTCACTCACTAGTAGTAGTATTCGCTAATCGAGATTTCATGCATTCGAATGCAATAATTCGGATACTGTCACACTAGTAGTAGTATTCGCTAGTCCCAATCTCATGCATTCGAATGCAATAATTCGGATACTGTCACTCACTAGTAGTAGTATTCGCTAATCGAAATTTCATGCATTCGAATGCAATAATTCGGATACTGTCACTCACTAGTAGTAGTATTCGCTAATCGAAATCTCATGCATCCGAATGCAAGTTCTCGGATACTGTCACTCACTAGTAGTAGTATTCGGTAATCGAAATCTCATGCATTCGAATGCAAGTTCTCGGATACTGTCACTCATTAGTAGTAGTATACGCTAATCGAAATTTCATGCATTCGAATGCAATTTTTCGGATACTGTCACTCACTAGTAGTAGTATTCGCTAATCGAAATCTCATGCATTCGAATGCAATAATTCGGATACTGTCACTCACTAGTAGTAGTATTCGCTAATCGAAATCTCATGCATTCGAATGCAAGTTCTCTGATACTGTCACTCACTAGTAGTAGTATTCGCTAATCGAAATTTCATGCATTCGAATGCAATAATTCGGATACTGTCACTCACTAGTAGTAGTATTCGCTAATCGAAATTTCTTGCATTCGAATGCAATAATTCGGATACTGTCACTCACTAGTAGTAGTATTCGCTAATTGAAATTTCATGCATTCGAATGGAAGTTCTCGGATACTGTCACTCACTAGTAGTAGTATCCGCTAATCGAAATTTAATACATTCGAATGCAATTATTCGGATACTGTCACTCACTAGTAGTAGTATTCGCAAATCGAAATCTCATGCATTCGAATGCAATAATTCGGATACTGTCACTCACTAGTAATAGTATTCGCTAATCGAAATCTCATGCATTCGAATGCAAGTTCTCGGATACTGTCACTCACTAGTAGTAGTATTCGCTAATAGAAATTTCATGCATTCAAATGCAATAATTCGGATACTGTCACTCACTAGTAGTAGTGTTCGCTAATCGAAATTTCATGCATTCGAATGCAAGTTCTCGGATACTGTCACTCACTAGTAGTAGTATTCGCTAATCGAAATCTCATGCATTCGAATGCAATAATTCGGATACTATCACTCACTAGTAGTAGTATTCGCTAATCGAAATTTCATGCATTCGAATGCAATAATTCGGATACTGTCACTCACTAGTAGTAGTATTCGCTAATCGAAATCTCATGCATTCGAATGCAATAATTCGGATACTGTAACTCACTAGTAGTAGTATTCGCTAATCGAAATTATATGCCTTCGAATGCAATAATTCGGATACTGTCACTCACTAGTAGTAGTATTCGCTATTCGAAATCTCATGCATTCGAATGCAAGTTCTCGGATACTGTCACTCACTAGTAGTAGTATTCGCTAATCGAAATCTCATGCATTCGAATGCAAGTTGTCGGATACTGTCACTCACTAGTAGTAGTATTCGCTAATTGAAATTTCATGCATTCGAATGCAAGTTCTCGGATACTGTCACTCACTAGTAGTAGTATCCGCTAATCGAAAGTTCATGCATTCGAATGCAATAATTCGGATACTGTCACTCACTAGTAGTAGTATTCGCTAATCCAAATTTCATGTATTCGAATGCAATAATTCGGATACTGTAACTCACTAGTAGTAGTATTCACTAATCGAAATTTCATGCCTTCGAATGCAATAATTCGGATACTGTCACTCACTAGTAGTAGTATTCGCTAATCGAAATCTCATGCATTCGAATGCAAGTTCTCGGATACTGTTACTCACTAGTAGTAGTATTCGCTAATCGAAATCTCATGCATTCGAATGCAATAATTCGGATACTGTTACTCACTAGTAGTAGTATTCGCTAATCGAAATTTCATGCATTCGAATGCAATAATTCGGATACTGTCACTCACTAGTAGTAGTATTCGCTAATCGAAATCTCATGCATTCGAATGCGATAATTCGGATACTGTAACTCACTAGTAGTAGTATTCGCTAATCGAAATTTCATGCATTCGAATGCAGTAATTCGGGTACTGTCACTCACTAGGAGTAGTATTCGCTAATCGAAATCTCATGCATTCGAATGCAAGTTCTCGGATACTGTCACTCACTAGTAGTAGTATCCGCTAATCGAAATTTCATACATTCGAATGCAATTATTCGGATACTGTCACTCACTAGTAGTAGTATTCGCAAATCGAAATTTCATGCATTCGAATGCAATAATTCGGATACTCTCACTCACTAGTAATAGTATTCGCTAATCGAAATCTCATGCATTCGAATGCAAGTTCTCGGATACTGTCACTCACTAGTAGTAGTATTCGCTAATCGAAATCTCATGCATTCGAATGCAATAATTCGGATACTATCACTCACTAGTAGTAGTATTCGCTAATCGAAATTTCATGCATTCGAATGCAATAATTCGGATACTGTCACTCATTAGTAGTAGTATTCGCTAATCGAAATCTCATGCATTCGAATGCAATAATTCGGATACTGTAACTCACTAGTAGTAGTATTCGCTAATCGAAATTATATGCCTTCGAATGCAATAATTCGGATACTGTCACTCACTAGTAGTAGTATTCGCTAATCGCAATCTCATGCATTCGAATGCAAGCTCTCGGATACTGTCACTCACTAGTAGTAGTATTCGCTAATCGAAATCTCATGCATTCGAATGCAAGTTCTCGGATACTGTCACTCACTAGTAGTAGTATTCGCTAATTGAAATTTCATGCATTCGAATGCAAGTTCTCGGATACTGTCACTCACTAGTAGTAGTATCCGCTAATCGAAAGTTCATGCATTCGAATGCAATAATTCGGATACTGTCACTCACTAGTAGTAGTATTCGCTAATCCAAATTTCATGTATTCGAATGCAATAATTCGGATACTGTCACTCACTAGTAGTAGTATTCACTAATCGAAATTTCATGCCTTCGAATGCAATAATTCGGATACTGTCACTCACTTGTAGTAGTATTCGCTAATCGAAATCTCATGCATTCGAATGCAAGTTCTCGGATACTGTTACTCACTAGTAGTAGTATTCGCTAATCGAAATCTCATGCATTCGAATGCAATAATTCGGATACTGTTACTCACTAGTAGTAGTATTCGCTAATCGAAATTTCATGCATTCGAATGCAATAATTCGGATACTGTCACTCACTAGTAGTAGTATTCGCTAATCGAAATCCCATGCATTCGAATGCAATAATTCGGATACTGTCACTCACTAGTAGTAGTATTCGCTAATCGAAATCTCATGCATTCGAATGCAATAATTCGGATACAATCACTCACTAGTAGTAGTATTCGCTAATCGAAATTTCATGCATTCGAATGCAATAATTCGGATACTGTCACTCACTAGTAGTAGTATTCGCTAATCGAAATTTCATGCATTCGAATGCAATAATTCGGATACTGTAACTCACTAGTAGTAATATTCGCTAATCGAAATTATATGCCTTCGAATGCAATAATTCGGATACTGTCACTCACTAGTAGTAGTATTCGCTAATCGAAATCTCATGCATTCGAATGCAAGTTCTCGGATACTGTCACTCACTAGTAGTAGTATTCGCTATTCGAAATCTCATGCATTCGAATGCAAGTTCTCGGATACTGTCACTCACTAGTAGTAGTATTCGCTAATTGAAATTTCATGCATTCGAATGCAAGTTCTCGGATACTGTCACTCACTAGTAGTAGTATCCGCTAATCGAAAGTTCATGCATTCGAATGCAATAATTCGGATACTGTCACTCACTAGTAGTAGTATTCGCTAATCCAAATTTCATGTATTCGAATGCAATAATTCGGATACTGTCACTCACTAGTAGTAGTATTCACTAATCGAAATTTCATGCCTTCGAATGCAATAATTCGGATACTGTCACTCACTAGTAGTAGTATTCGCTAATCGTAATCTCATGCATTCGAATGCAAGTTCTCGGATACTGTTACTCACTAGTAGTAGTATTCGCTAATCGAAATCTCATGCATTCGAATGCAATAATTCGGATACTCTTACTCACTAGTAGTAGTATTCGCTAATCGAAATTTCATGCATTCGAATGCAATAATTCGGATACTGTCACTCACTAGTAGTAGTATTCGCTAATCGAAATCTCATGCATTCGAATGCAATAATTCGGATACTGTAACTCACTAGTAGTAGTATTCGCTAATCGAAATTTCATGCATTCGAATGCAATAATTCGGATACTGTCACTCACTAGTAGTAGTATTCGCTAATCGAAATCTCATGCATTCGAATGCAATAATTCCGATACTGTCACTCACTAGTAGTAGTATTCGCTAATCGAAATTTCATGCATTCGAGTGCAATAATTCGGATACTGTCACTCACTAGTAGTAGTATTCGCTAATCGAAATCTCATGCATTCGAATGCAATAGTTCGGATACTGTAACTCACTAGTAGTAGTATTCGCTAATCGAAATTTCATGCATTCGAATGCAATAATTCGGATACTGTCACTCACTAGTAGTAGTATTCGCTAATCGAAATCTCATGCATTCGAATGCAACAATTCGGATACTGTCACTCATTAGTAGTAGTATTCGCTAATCGAAATCTCATGCATTCGAATGCAAGTTCTCGGATACTGTCACTCACTAGTAGTAGTATTCGCTAATCGAAATCTCATGCATTCGAATGCAAGTTCTCTGATACTGTCACTCACTAGTAGTAGTATTCGCTAATCGAGATTTCATGCATTCGAATGCAATAATTCGGATACTGTCACACTAGTAGTACTATTCGCTAGTCCCAATCTCATGCATTCGAATGCAATAATTCGGATACTTTCACTCACTAGTAGAAGTATTCGCTAATCGAAATTTCATGCATTCGAATGCAATAATTCGGATAGTGTCACTCACTAGTAGTAGTATTCGTTAATCGAAATCTCATGCATTCGTATGCAAGTTCTCGGATACTGTCACTCACTAGTAGTAGTATTCGCTAATCGAAATTTCATGCATTCGAATGCAAGTTCTCGGATACTGTCACACACTAGTAGTAGTATTCGCTAATCGAAATTTCATTCATTCGAATGCAAGTTCTCGGATACTGTAACTCACTAGTAGTAGTATTCGCAAATCGAAATTTCATGCATTGGAATGGAATAATTCGGATACTGTCACTCACTAGTAGTAGTATTCGCTAATGGAAATCTCATGCATTCGAATGCAAGTTCTTGGATACTGTCACTCATTAGTAGTAGTATCCGCTAATCGAAATTTCATGCATTCGATTGCAATAATTCGGATACTGTCACTCACTAGTAGTAGTATTCGCTAATCGAAATTTCATGCATTCGATTGCAATAATTCGGATACTGTCACTCACTAGTAGTACTATCCGCTAATCGAAATTTCATACATTCGAATGCAGTTATTCGGATACTGTCACTCACTAGTAGTAGTATTCGCTAAACGAAATCTCATGCATTCGAATGCAAGTTCTCGGATACTGTCACTCACTAGTAGTAGTATTCGCTAATCGAAATCTCATGCATTCGAATGCAATAATTCGGATACTGTCACTCACTAGTAGTAGTATTCGCTAATCGAAATTTCATGCATTCGAATGCAAGTTCTCAGATACTGTCACTCACTAGTAGTAGTATTCGCTAATCGAAAGTTCATGCATTCGAATGCAATAATTCGGATACTGTCACTCACTAGTAGTAGTATTCGCTAATCGAAATTTCATGTATTCGAATGCAATAATTCGGATACTGTCACTCACTAGTAGTAGTATTCGCTAATCGAAATTTCATGCCTTCGAATGCAATAATTCGGATACTGTCACTCACTAGTAGTAGTATTCGCTAATCGAAATCTCATGCATTCGAATGCAAGTTCTCGGATACTGTCACTCACTAGTAGTAGTATTCGCTAATCGAAATCTGATGCATTCGAATGCAATAATTCGGATACTGTTACTCACTAGTAGTAGTATTCGCTAATCGAAATTTCATGCATTCGAATGCAATAATTCGGATACTGTCACTCACTAGTAGTAGTATTCGCTAATCGAAATCTCATGCATTCGAATGCAATAATTCGGATACTGTTACTCACTTTTAGAAGTATTCGCTAATCGAAATTTCATGCATTCGAATGCAATAATTCGGATACTGTCACTCACTAGTAGTAGTATTCGCTAATCGAAATTTCATGCATTCGAATGCAATAATTCGGATACTGTCATTCACTAGTAGTAGTATTCACTAATCGAAATTTCATGCCTTCGAATGCAATAATTCGGATACTGTCACTCACTTGTAGTAGTATTCGCTAATCGAAATCTCATGCATTCGAATGCAAGTTCTCGGATACTGTTACTCACTAGTAGTAGTATTCGCTAATCGAAATCTCATGCATTCGAATGCAATAATTCGGATACTGTTACTCACTAGTAGTAGTATTCGCTAATCGAAATTTCATGCATTCGAATGCAATAATTCGGATACTGTCACTCACTAGTAGTAGTATTCGCTAATCGAAATCCCATGCATTCGAATGCAATAATTCGGATACTGTCACTCACTAGTAGTAGTATTCGCTAATCGAAATCTCATGCATTCGAATGCAATAATTCGGATACAATCACTCACTAGTAGTAGTATTCGCTAATCGAAATTTCATGCATTCGAATGCAATAATTCGGATACTGTCACTCACTAGTAGTAGTATTCGCTAATCGAAATTTCATGCATTCGAATGCAATAATTCGGATACTGTAACTCACTAGTAGTAATATTCGCTAATCGAAATTATATGCCTTCGAATGCAATAATTCGGATACTGTAACTCACTAGTAGTAGTATTCGCTAATCGAAATTTCATGCATTCGAATGCAGTAATTCGGGTACTGTCACTCACTAGGAGTAGTATTCGCTAATCGAAATCTCATACATTCGAATGCAATTATTCGGATACTGTCACTCACTAGTAGTAGTATTCGCAAATCGAAATTTCATGCATTCGAATGCAATAATTCGGATACTCTCACTCACTAGTAATAGTATTCGCTAATCGAAATCTCATGCATTCGAATGCAAGTTCTCGGATACTGTCACTCACTAGTAGTAGTATTCGCTAATAGAAATTTCATGCATTCGAATGCAATAATTCGGATACTGTCACTCACTAGTAGTAGTGTTCGCTAATCGAAATTTCATGCATTCGAATGCAAGTTCTCGGATACTGTCACTCACTAGTAGTAGTATTCGCTAATCGAAATCTCATGCATTCGAATGCAATAATTCGGATACTATCACTCACTAGTAGTAGTATTCGCTAATCGAAATTTCATGCATTCGAATGCAATAATTCGGATACTGTCACTCACTAGTAGTAGTATTCGCTAATCGAAATCTCATGCATTCGAATGCAATAATTCGGATACTGTAACTCACTAGTAGTAGTATTCGCTAATCGAAATTATATGCCTTCGAATGCAATAATTCGGATACTGTCACTCACTAGTAGTAGTATTCGCTAATCGCAATCTCATGCATTCGAATGCAAGCTCTCGGATACTGTCACTCACTAGTAGTAGTATTCGCTAATCGAAATCTCATGCATTCGAATGCAAGTTCTCGGATACTGTCACTCACTAGTAGTAGTATTCGCTAATTGAAATTTCATGCATTCGAATGCAAGTTCTCGGATACTGTCACTCACTAGTAGTAGTATCCGCTAATCGAAAGTTCATGCATTCGAATGCAATAATTCGGATACTGTCACTCACTAGTAGTAGTATTCGCTAATCCAAATTTCATGTATTCGAATGCAATAATTCGGATACTGTCACTCACTAGTAGTAGTATTCACTAATCGAAATTTCATGCCTTCGAATGCAATAATTCGGATACTGTCACTCACTTGTAGTAGTATTCGCTAATCGAAATCTCATGCATTCGAATGCAAGTTCTCGGATACTGTTACTCACTAGTAGTAGTATTCGCTAATCGAAATCTCATGCATTCGAATGCAATAATTCGGATACTGTTACTCACTAGTAGTAGTATTCGCTAATCGAAATTTCATGCATTCGAATGCAATAATTCGGATACTGTCACTCACTAGTAGTAGTATTCGCTAATCGAAATCCCATGCATTCGAATGCAATAATTCGGATACTGTCACTCACTAGTAGTAGTATTCGCTAATCGAAATCTCATGCATTCGAATGCAATAATTCGGATACAATCACTCACTAGTAGTAGTATTCGCTAATCGAAATTTCATGCATTCGAATGCAATAATTCGGATACTGTCACTCACTAGTAGTAGTATTCGCTAATCGAAATTTCATGCATTCGAATGCAATAATTCGGATACTGTAACTCACTAGTAGTAATATTCGCTAATCGAAATTATATGCCTTCGAATGCAATAATTCGGATACTGTCACTCACTAGTAGTAGTATTCGCTAATCGAAATCACATGCATTCGAATGCAAGTTCTCGGATACTGTCACTCACTAGTAGTAGTATTCGCTATTCGAAATCTCATGCATTCGAATGCAAGTTCTCGGATACTGTCACTCACTAGTAGTAGTATTCGCTAATTGAAATTTCATGCATTCGAATGCAAGTTCTCGGATACTGTCACTCACTAGTAGTAGTATCCGCTAATCGAAAGTTCATGCATTCGAATGCAATAATTCGGATACTGTCACTCACTAGTAGTAGTATTCGCTAATCCAAATTTCATGTATTCGAATGCAATAATTCGGATACTGTCACTCACTAGTAGTAGTATTCACTAATCGAAATTTCATGCCTTCGAATGCAATAATTCGGATACTGTCACTCACTAGTAGTAGTATTCGCTAATCGTAATCTCATGCATTCGAATGCAAGTTCTCGGATACTGTTACTCACTAGTAGTAGTATTCGCTAATCGAAATCTCATGCATTCGAATGCAATAATTCGGATACTCTTACTCACTAGTAGTAGTATTCGCTAATCGAAATTTCATGCATTCGAATGCAATAATTCGGATACTGTCACTCACTAGTAGTAGTATTCGCTAATCGAAATCTCATGCATTCGAATGCAATAATTCGGATACTGTCACTCACTAGTAGTAGTATTCGCTAATCGAAATCTCATGCATTCGAATGCAATAATTCCGATACTGTCACTCACTAGTAGTAGTATTCGCTAATCGAAATTTCATGCATTCGAGTGCAATAATTCGGATACTGTCACTCACTAGTAGTAGTATTCGCTAATCGAAATCTCATGCATTCGAATGCAATAGTTCGGATACTGTAACTAACTAGTAGTAGTATTCGCTAATCGAAATTTCATGCATTCGAATGCAATAATTCGGATACTGTCACTCACTAGTAGTAGTATTCGCTAATCGAAATCTCATGCATTCGAATGCAACAATTCGGATACTGTCACTCATTAGTAGTAGTATTCGCTAATCGAAATCTCATGCATTCGAATGCAAGTTCTCGGATACTGTCACTCACTAGTAGTAGTATTCGCTAATCGAAATCTCATGCATTCGAATGCAAGTTCTCTGATACTGTCACTCACTAGTAGTAGTATTCGCTAATCGAGATTTCATGCATTCGAATGCAATAATTCGGATACTGTCACACTAGTAGTAGTATTCGCTAGTCCCAATCTCATGCATTCGAATGCAATAATTCGGATACTTTCACTCACTAGTAGAAGTATTCGCTAATCGAAATTTCATGCATTCGAATGCAATAATTCGGATAGTGTCACTCACTAGTAGTAGTATTCGTTAATCGAAATCTCATGCATTCGTATGCAAGTTCTCGGATACTGTCACTCACTAGTAGTAGTATTCGCTAATCGAAATTTCATGCATTCGAATGCAAGTTCTCGGATACTGTCACACACTAGTAGTAGTATTCGCTAATCGAAATTTCATGCATTCGAATCCAATAATTCGGATACTGTCACTCACTAGTAGTAGTATTCGCTAATCGAAATTTCATTCATTCGAATGCAAGTTCTCGGATACTGTAACTCACTAGTAGTAGTATTCGCAAATCGAAATTTCATGCATTGGAATGGAATAATTCGGATACTGTCACTCACTAGTAGTAGTATTCGCTAATGGAAATCTCATGCATTCGAATGCAAGTTCTCGGATACTGTCACTCACTAGTAGTAGTATCCGCTAATCGAAATTTCATGCATTCGATTGCAATAATTCGGATACTGTCACTCACTAGTAGTAGTATTCGCTAATCGAAATTTCATGCATTCGATTGCAATAATTCGGATACTGTCACTCACTAGTAGTACTATCCGCTAATCGAAATTTCATACATTCGAATGCAGTTATTCGGATACTGTCACTCACTAGTAGTAGTATTCGCTAAACGAAATCTCATGCATTCGAATGCAAGTTCTCGGATACTGTCACTCACTAGTAGTAGTATTCGCTAATCGAAATCTCATGCATTCGAATGCAATAATTCGGATACTGTCACTCACTAGTAGTAGTATTCGCTAATCGAAATTTCATGCATTCGAATGCAAGTTCTCAGATACTGTCACTCACTAGTAGTAGTATTCGCTAATCGAAAGTTCATGCATTCGAATGCAATAATTCGGATACTGTCACTCACTAGTAGTAGTATTCGCTAATCGAAATTTCATGTATTCGAATGCAATAATTCGGATACTGTCACTCACTAGTAGTAGTATTCGCTAATCGAAATTTCATGCCTTCGAATGCAATAATTCGGATACTGTCACTCACTAGTAGTAGTATTCGCTAATCGAAATCTCATGCATTCGAATGCAAGTTCTCGGATACTGTCACTCACTAGTAGTAGTATTCGCTAATCGAAATCTGATGCATTCGAATGCAATAATTCGGATACTGTTACTCACTAGTAGTAGTATTCGCTAATCGAAATTTCATGCATTCGAATGCAATAATTCGGATACTGTCACTCACTAGTAGTAGTATTCGCTAATCGAAATCTCATGCATTCGAATGCAATAATTCGGATACTGTTACTCACTTTTAGAAGTATTCGCTAATCGAAATTTCATGCATTCGAATGCAATAATTCGGATACTGTCACTCACTAGTAGTAGTATTCGCTAATCGAAATTTCATGCATTCGAATGCAATAATTCGGATACTGTCATTCACTAGTAGTAGTATTCGCTAATCGAAATCTCATGCATTCGAATGCAAGTTCTCGGATACTGTCACTCACTAGTAGTAGTATTCGCTAATCGAAATCTCATGCATTCGAATGCAATAATTCAGATACTGTCACTCACTAGTAGTAGTACTCGCTAATCGAAATTTCATGCATTCCAATGCAATAATTCGGATACTGTCACTCACTAGTAGTAGTATTCGCTAATCAAATCTCATGCATTCGAATGCAATAATTCGGATACTGTAACTCACTAGTAGTAGTATTCGCTAATCGAAATTTCATGCATTCGAATGCAATAATTCGGATACTGTCACTCACTAGTAGTAGTATTCGCTAATCGAAATCTCATGCATTCGAATGCAATAATTCGGATACTGTCACTCACTAGTAGTAGTATTCGCTAATCGAAATCTCATGCATTCGAATGCAAGTTCTCGGATACTGTCACTCACTAGTAGTAGTATTCGCTAATGGAAATCTCATGCATTCGAATGCAAGTTCTCTGATACTGTCACTCACTAGTAGTAGTATTCGCTAATCGAAATTTCATGCATTCGAATTCAATAATTCGGATACTTTCACTCACTAGTAGAAGTATTCGCTAATCGAAATTTCTTGCATTCGAATGCAATAATTCGGATAGTGTCACTCACTAGTAGTAGTATTCGTTAATCGAAATCTCATGCATTCGTATGCAAGTTCTCGGATACTGTCACTCACTAGTAGTAGTATTCGCTAATCGAAATTTATGCATTCGAATGCAATAATTCGGATACTGTCACACACTAGTAGTAGTATTCGCTAATCGAAATTTCATGCATTCGAATGCAATAATTCGGATACTGTCACTCACTAGTAGTAGTATTCGCTAAACGAAATTTCATTCATTCGAATGCAATAGTTCGGATACTGTCACTCACTAGTTGTAGTATCCGCTAATCGAAATTTCATGCATGCGATTGCAATAATTCGGATACTGTCACTCACTAGTAGTAGTATTCGCTAATCGAAATTTCATGCATTCGAATGCAATAATTCGGATACTGTCACTCACTAGTAGTAGTATTCGCTAATCAAAATCTCTTGCATTCGAATGCAATAATTCGGATACTATCACTCACTAGTAGTAGTATTCGCTAATCGAAATCTCTTGCATTCGAATGCAATAATTCGGATACTGTCACTCACTAGTAGTAGTATTCGCTAATCGAAATCTCTTGCATTCGAAAGCAATAATTCGGAAACTGTCACTGACTAGTAGCAGTATTCGCTAAACGAAATATCATGCATTCGAATGCAATAATTCGGATACTGTCACTCACTAGTAGTAGTATGCGCTAATTGAAATCTCATGCATTCGAATGCGAGTTCTCGGATACTGTCACTCACTAGTAGTAGTATTCGCTAATCGCAATCTCATGCATTCGAATGCAAGTTCTCGGATACTGTCACTCACTAGTAGTAGTATTCGCTAATCGAAATCTCATGCATTCGAATGCAAGTTCCCGGATACTGTCACTCACTAGTAGTAGTATTCGCTAGTCGAAATCTCATGCATTCGAATGCAAGTTCTCGGATACTGTCACTCACTAGTAGTAGTATTCGCTAATCGAAATTTCATGCATTCGAATGCAATAATTCGGATACTGTCACTCACTAGTAGTAGTATTCGCTAATCGCAATCTCATGCATTCGAATGCAATAATTCGGATACTGTCACTCACTAGTAGTAGTATTCGCTAATCGAAATTTCATGCATTCGAATGCAAGTTCTCGGATACAGTCACTCACTAGTAGTAGTATTCGCTAATCGAAATTTCGTGCATTCGAATGCAATAATTCGGATCCTGTCACTCACTAGTAGTAGTATTCGCTAATCGAAATCTCTTGCATTCGAATGCAAGTTCTCGGATACTGTCACTCACTAGTAGTAGTATTCGCTAATCGAAATTTCATGCATTCGAATGCAAGTTCTCGGATACTGTCACTCACTAGTAGTAGTATTCGCTAATCGAAATCTCATGCATTCGAATGCAAGTTCTCGGATACTGTCACTCACTAGTAGTAGTATTCGCTAATTGAAATTTCATACATTCGAATGCAAGTTCTCGGATACTGTCACTCACTAGCAGTAGTATTTGCTAATCGAAATTTCATGCATTCGAATGCAATAATTCGGATACTGTCACTCACTAGTAGTAGTATTCGCTAATCGAAATCTCATGCATTCGAATGCAAGTTCTCGGATACTGTCACTCACTAGTAGTAGTATTCGCTAATCGAAATTTCATGCATTCGAATGCAATAATTCGGATACTGTCACTCACTAGTAGTAGTATTCGCTAATCAAAATTTCATGCATTCGAATGCAATAATTCGGATACGGTCACTCACTAGTAGTAGTATTCGCTAATCGAAATTTCATGCATTCGAATGCAATAATTCGGATACTGTCACTCACTAGTAGTAGTATTCGCTAATCGAAATTTCATGCATTCGAATGCAATAATTCGGATACTGTCACTCACCAGTAGTAGTATTCGCTAATCGAAATCTCATGCATTCGAATGCAAGTTCTCGGATACTGTCACTCACTAGTAGTAGTATTCGCTAATCGAAATTTCATGCATTCGAATGCAAGTTCTCGAATACTGTCACTCACTAGTAGTAGTATTCGCTAATCGAAATTTCATGCATTCGAATGCAAGTTCTCGGATACTCTCACTCACTTGTAGTAGTATTCGCTAATCGAAATCTCATGCATTCGAATGCAAGTTCTCGGATACTGTCACTCACTAGTAGTAGTATTCGCTAATATAAATTTCATGCATTCGAGTGCAAGTTCACGGATACTGTCACTCACTAGTAGTAGTATTCGCTAATCGAAATTTCATGCATTCGAATGCAATAATTCGGATGCTGTCACTCACTAGTAGTAGTATTCGCTAATCGAAATCTCAAGCATTCGAATGCAAGTTCTCGGATACTGTCACTCACTAGTAGTAGTATTCGCTAATCGAAATCTCATGCATTCGAATGCAATAATTCGGATACTGTCACTCACTAGTAGTAGTATTCGCTAATCGAAATTTCATGCATTCGAATGCAAGTTCTCGGATACTGTCACTCACTAGTAGTAGTATTCGCTAATCGAAAGTTCATGCATTCGAATGCAATGATTCGGATACTGTCACTCACTAGTAGTAGTATTCGCTAATCGAAATTTCATGTATTCGAATGCAATAATTCGGATACTGTCACTCACTAGTAGTAGTATTCGCTAATCGAAATTTCATGCCTTCGAATGCAATAATTCGGATACTGTCACTCACTAGTAGTAGTATTCGCTAATCGAAATCTCATGCATTCGAATGCAAGTTCTCGGATACTGTCACTCACTAGTAGTAGTATTCGCTAATGGAAATCTCATGCATTCGAATGCAAGTTCTCTGATACTGTCACTCACTAGTAGTAGTATTCGCTAATCGAAATTTCATGCATTCGAATTCAATAATTCGGATACTTTCACTCACTAGTAGAAGTATTCGCTAATCGAAATTTCTTGCATTCGAATGCAATAATTCGGATAGTGTCACTCACTAGTAGTAGTATTCGTTAATCGAAATCTCATGCATTCGTATGCAAGTTCTCGGATACTGTCACTCACTAGTAGTAGTATTCGCTAATCGAAATTTATGCATTCGAATGCAATAATTCGGATACTGTCACACACTAGTAGTAGTATTCGCTAATCGAAATTTCATGCATTCGAATGCAATAATTCGGATACTGTCACTCACTAGTAGTAGTATTCGCTAAACGAAATTTCATTCATTCGAATGCAATAATTCGGATACTGTCACTCACTAGTTGTAGTATCCGCTAATCGAAATTTCATGCATGCGATTGCAATAATTCGGATACTGTCACTCACTAGTAGTAGTATTCGCTAATCGAAATTTCATGCATTCGAATGCAATAATTCGGATACTGTCACTCACTAGTAGTAGTATTCGCTAATCAAAATCTCTTGCATTCGAATGCAATAATTCGGATACTATCACTCACTAGTAGTAGTATTCGCTAATCGAAATCTCTTGCATTCGAATGCAATAATTCGGATACTGTCACTCACTAGTAGTAGTATTCGCTAATCAAAATCTCTTGCATTCGAATGCAATAATTCGGAAACTGTCACTGACTAGTAGCAGTATTCGCTAAACGAAATATCATGCATTCGAATGCAATAATTCGGATACTGTCACTCACTAGTAGTAGTATGCGCTAATTGAAATCTCATGCATTCGAATGCGAGTTCTCGGATACTGTCACTCACTAGTAGTAGTATTCGCTAATCGCAATCTCATGCATTCGAATGCAAGTTCTCGGATACTGTCACTCACTAGTAGTAGTATTCGCTAATCGAAATCTCATGCATTCGAATGCAAGTTCCCGGATACTGTCACTCACTAGTAGTAGTATTCGCTAGTCGAAATCTCATGCATTCGAATGCAAGTTCTCGGATACTGTCACTCACTAGTAGTAGTATTCGCTAATCGAAATTTCATGCATTCGAATGCAATAATTCGGATACTGTCACTCACTAGTAGTAGTATTCGCTAATCGCAATCTCATGCATTCGAATGCAATAATTCGGATACTGTCACTCACTAGTAGTAGTATTCGCTAATCGAAATTTCATGCATTCGAATGCAAGTTCTCGGATACGGTCACTCACTAGTAGTAGTATTCGCTAATCGAAATTTCGTTCATTCGAATGCAATAATTCGGATCCTGTCACTCACTAGTAGTAGTATTCGCTAATCGAAATCTCTTGCATTCGAATGCAAGTTCTCGGATACTGTCACTCACTAGTAGTAGTATTCGCTAATCGAAATTTCATGCATTCGAATGCAAGTTCTCGGATACTGTCACTCACTAGTAGTAGTATTCGCTAATCGAAATCTCATGCATTCGAATGCAAGTTCTCGGATACTGTCACTCACTAGTAGTAGTATTCGCTAATTGAAATTTCATACATTCGAATGCAAGTTCTCGGATACTGTCACTCACTAGTAGTAGTATTTGCTAATCGAAATTTCATGCATTCGAATGCAATAATTCGGATACTGTCACTCACTAGTAGTAGTATTCGCTAATCGAAATCTCATGCATTCGAATGCAAGTTCTCGTATACTGTCACTCACTAGTAGTAGTATTCGCTAATCGAAATTTCATGCATTCGAATGCAATAATTCGGATACTGTCACTCACTAGTAGTAGTATTCGCTAACCGAAATCTCATGCATTCGAATGCAATAATTCGGATACTGTCACTCACTAGTAGTAGTATTCGCTAATCGAAATTTCATGCATTCGAATGCAATAATTCGGATACTGTCACTCACCAGTAGTAGTATTCGCTAATCGAAATCTCATGCATTCGAATGCAAGTTCTCGGATACTGTCACTCACTAGTAGTAGTATTCGCTAATCGAAATTTCATGCATTCGAATGCAAGTTCTCGAATACTGTCACTCACTAGTAGTAGTATTCGCTAATCGAAATTTCATGCATTCGAATGCAAGTTCTCGGATACTCTCACTCACTTGTAGTAGTATTCGCTAATCGAAATCTCATGCATTCGAATGCAAGTTCTCGGATACTGTCACTCACTAGTAGTAGTATTCGCTAATATAAATTTCATGCATTCGAGTGCAAGTTCACGGATACTGTCACTCACTAGTAGTAGTATTCGCTAATCGAAATTTCATGCATTCGAATGCAATAATTCGGATGCTGTCACTCACTAGTAGTAGTATTCGCTAATCGAAATCTCAAGCATTCGAATGCAAGTTCTCGGATACTGTCACTCACTAGTAGTAGTATTCGCTAATCGAAATCTCATGCATTCGAATGCAATAATTCGGATACTGTCACTCACTAGTAGTAGTATTCGCTAATCGAAATTTCATGCATTCGAATGCAAGTTCTCGGATACTGTCACTCACTAGTAGTAGTATTCGCTAATCGAAAGTTCATGCATTCGAATGCAATGATTCGGATACTGTCACTCACTAGTAGTAGTATTCGCTAATCGAAATTTCATGCCTTCGAATGCAATAATTCGGATACTGTCACTCACTAGTAGTAGTATTCGCTAATCGAAATCTCATGCATTCGAATGCAATAATTCAGATACTGTCACTCACTAGTAGTAGTATTCGCTAATCGAAATCTCATGCATTCGAATGCAAGTTCTCGGATACTGTCACTCACTTGTAGTAGTGTTCGCTAATCGAAATCTCATGCATTCGAATGCAAGTTCTCTGATACTGTCACTCACTAGTAGTAGTATTCGCTAATCGAAATTTCATGCATTCGAATGCAATAATTCGGATACTGTCACTCACTAGTAGTAGTATTCGCTAAACGAAATTTCATTCATTCGAATGCAATAATTCGGATACTGTCACTCACTAGTTGTAGTATCCGCTAATCGAAATTTCATGCATGCGATTGCAATAATTTGGATACTGTCACTCACTAGTAGTAGTATTCGCTAATCGAAATTTCATGCATTCGAATGCAATAATTCGGATACTGTCACTCACTAGTAGTAGTATTCGCTAATCGAAATCTCATGCATTCGAATGCAATAATTCGGATACTGTAACTCACTAGTAGTAGTATTCGCTAATCGAAATTATATGCCTTCGAATGCAATAATTCGGATACTGTCACTCACTAGTAGTAGTATTCGCTAATGGAAATCTCATGCATTCGAATGCAAGTTCTCGGATACTGTCACTCACTAGTAGTAGTATTCGCTAATCGAAATCTCATGCATTCGAATGCAAGTTCTCGGATACTGTCACTCACTAGTAGTAGTATTCGCTAATTGAAATTTCATGCATTCGAATGCAAGTTCTCGGATACTGTCACTCACTAGTAGTAGTATCCGCTAATCGAAAGTTCATGCATTCGAATGCAATAATTCGGATACTGTCACTCACTAGTAGTAGTATTCGCTAATCCAAATTTCATGTATTCGAATGCAATAATTCGGATACTGTCACTCACTAGTACTAGTATTCACTAATCGAAATTTCATGCCTTCGAATGCAATAATTCGGATACTGTCACTCACTAGTAGTAGTATTCGCTAATCGAAATCTCATGCATTCGAATGCAAGTTCTCGGATACTGTTACTCACTAGTAGTAGTATTCGCTAATCGAAATTTCATGCATTCGAATGCAATAATTCGGATACTGTTACTCACTAGTAGTAGTATTCGCTAATCGAAATTTCATGCATTCGAATGCAATAATTCGGATACTGTAACTCACTAGTAGTAGTATTCGCTAATCGAAATTTCATGCATTCGAAAGCAATAATTCGGATACTGTCACTCACTAGTAGTAGTATTCGCTAATCGAAATCTCATGCATTCGAATGCAATAATTCCGATACTGTCACTCACTAGTAGTAGTATTCGCTAATCGAAATTTCATGCATTCGAGTGCAATAATTCGGATACTGTCACTCACTAGTAGTAGTATTCGCTAATCGAAATCTCATGCATTCGAATGCAATAATTCGGATACTGTAACTCACTAGTAGTAGTATTCGCTAATCGAAATTTCATGCATTCGAATGCAATAATTCGGATACTGTCACTCACAAGTAGTAGTATTCGCTAATCGAAATCTCATGCATTCGAATGCAACAATTCGGATACTGTCACTCATTAGTAGTAGTATTCGCTAATCGAAATCTCATGCATTCGAATGCAAGTTCTCGGATACTGTCACTCACTAGTAGTAGTATTCGCTAATCGAAATCTCATGCATTCGAATGCAAGTTCTCTGATACTGTCACTCACTAGTAGTAGTAATCGCTAATCGAAATTTCATGCATTCGAATGCAATTATTCGGATACTGTCACTCACTAGTAGAAGTATTCGCTAATCGAAATTTCATGCATTGGAATGCAATAATTCGGATAGTGTCACTCACTAGTAGTAGTATTCGTTAATCGAAATCTCATGCATTCGTATGCAAGTTCTCGGATACTGTCACTCACTAGTAGTAGTATTCGCTAATCGAAATTTCATGCATTCGAATGCAAGTTCTCGGATGCTGTCACACACTAGTAGTAGTATTCGCTAATCGAAATTTCATGCATTCGAATCCAATAATTCGGATACTGACACTCACTAGTAGTAGTATTCGCTAATCGAAATTTCATTCATTCGAATGCAAGTTCTCGGATACTGTCACTCACTAGTAGTAGTATTCGCTAATGGAAATCTCATGCATTCGAATGCAAGTTCTCGGATACTGTCACTCGCTAGTAGTAGTATCCGCTAATCGAAATTTCATGCATTCGATTGCAATAATTCGGATACTGTCACTCACTAGTAGTAGTATTCGCTAATCGAAATTTCATGCCTTCGAATGCAATAATTCGGATACTGTCACTCACTAGTAGTAGTATTCGCTAATCGAAATCTCATGCATTCGAATGCAAGTTCTCGGATACTGTCACTCACGAGTAGTAGTATTCGCTAATCGAAATCTGATGCATTCGAATGCAATAATTCGGATACTGTTACTCACTAGTAGTAGTATTCGCTAATCGAAATTTCATGCATTCGAATGCAATAATTCGGATACTGTCACTCACTAGTAGTAGTATTCGCTAATCGAAATCTCATGCATTCGAATGCAATAATTCGGATACTGTAACTCACTTTTAGAAGTATTCGCTAATCGAAATTTCATGCATTCGAATGCAATAATTCGGATACTGTCACTCACTAGTAGTAGTATTCGCTAATCGAAATTTCATGCATTCGAATGCAATAATTCGGATACTGTCATTCACTAGTAGTAGTATTCGCTAATCGAAATCTCATGCATTCGAATGCAAGTTCTCGGATACTGTCACTCACTAGTAGTAGTATTCGCTAATCGAAATCTCATGCATTCGAATGCAATAATTCAGATACTGTCACTCACTAGTAGTAGTACTCGCTAATCGAAATTTCATGCATTCCAATGCAATAATTCGGATACTGTCACTCACTAGTAGTAGTATTCGCTAATCGAAATCACATGCATTCGAATGCAATAATTCGGATACTGTAACTCACTAGTAGTAGTATTCGCTAATCGAAATTTCATGCATTCGAATGCAATAATTCGGATACTGTCACTCACTAGTAGTAGTATTCGCTAATCGAAATCTCATGCATTCGAATGCAATAATTCGGATACTGTCACTCACTAGTAGTAGTATTCGCTAATCGAAATCTCATGCATTCGAATGCAAGTTCTCGGATACTGTCACTCACTAGTAGTAGTATTCGCTAATCGAAATCTCATGCATTCGAATGCAAGTTCTCTGATACTGTCACTCACTAGTAGTAGTATTCGCTAATCGAAATTTCATGCATTCGAATTCAATAATTCGGATACTGTCACTCACTAGTAGAAGTATTCGCTAATCGAAATTTCTTGCATTCGAATGCAATAATTCGGATAGTGTCACTCACTAGTAGTAGTATTCGTTAATCGAAATCTCATGCATTCGTATGCAAGTTCTCGGATACTGTCACTCACTAGTAGTAGTATTCGCTAATCGATATTTCATGCATTCGAATGCAATAATTCGGATACTGTCACACACTAGTAGTAGTATTCGCTAATCGAAATTTCATGCATTCGAATGCAATAATTCGGATACTGTCACTCACTAGTAGTAGTATTCGCTAAACGAAATTTCATTCATTCGAATGCAATAATTCGGATACTGTCACTCACTAGTTGTAGTATCCGCTAATCGAAATTTCATGCATGCGATTGCAATAATTCGGATACTGTCAGTCACTAGTAGTAGTATTCGCTAATCGAAATTTCATGCATTCGAATGCAATAATTCGGATACTGTCACTCACTAGTAGTAGTATTCGCTAATCAAAATCTCTTGCATTCGAATGCAATAATTCGGATACTATCACTCACTAGTAGTAGTATTCGCTAATGGAAATCTCTTGCATTCGAATGCAATAATTCGGATACTGTCACTCACTAGTAGTAGTATTCGCTAATCGAAATCTCTTGCATTCGAAAGCAATAATTCGGAAACTGTCACTGACTAGTAGCAGTATTCGCTAAACGAAATATCATGCATTCGAATGCAATAATTCGGATACTGTCACTCACTAGTAGTAGTATTCGCTAATTGAAATCTCATGCATTCGAATGCGAATTCTCGGATACTGTCACTCACTAGTAGTAGTATTCGCTAATCGCAATCTAATGCATTCGAATGCAAGTTCTCGGATACTGTCACTCACTAGTAGTAGTATTCGCTAATCGAAATCTCATGCATTCGAATGCAAGTTCTCGGATACTGTCACTCACTAGTAGTAGTATTCGCTAACCGAAATCTCATGCATTCGAATGCAAGTTCTCGGATACTGTCACTCACTAGTAGTAGTATTCGCTAATCGAAATTTCATGCATTCGAATGCAATAATTCGGATACTGTCACTCACTAGTAGTAGTATTCGCTAATCGCAATCTCATGCATTCGAATGCAATAATTCGGATACTGTCACTCACTAGTAGTAGTATTCGCTAATCGAAATTTCATGCATTCGAATGCAAGTTCTCGTATACGGTCACTCACTAGTAGTAGTATTCGTTAATCGAAATTTCGTGCATTCGAATGCAATAATTCGGATCCTGTCACTCACTAGTGGTAGTATTCGCTAATCGAAATCTCTTGCATTCGAATGCAAGTTCTCGGATACTGTCACTCACTAGTAGTAGTATTCGCTAATCGAAATCTCATGCATTCGAATGCAAGTTCATTGATACTGTCACTCACTAGTAGTAGTATTCGCTAATTGAAATTTCATACATTCGAATGCAAGTTCTCGGATACTGTCACTCACTAGTAGTAGTATTCGCTAATCGAAATTTCATGCATTCGAATGCAATAATTCGGATACTGTCACTCACTAGTAGTAGTATTCGCTAATCGAAATCTCATGCATTCGAATGCAAGTTCTCGGATACTGTCACTCACTAGTAGTAGTATTCGCTAATCGAAATTTCATGCATTCGAATGCAATAATTCGGATACTGTCACTCACTAGTAGTAGTATTCGCTAATCAAAATTTCATGCATTCGAATGCAATAATTCGGATACTGTCACTCACTAGTAGTAGTATTCGCTAACCGAAATCTCATGCATTCGAATGCAATAATTCGGATACTGTCACTCACTAGTAGTAGTATTCGCTAATCGAAATTTCATGCATTCGAATGCAATAATTCGGATACTGTCACTCACCAGTAGTAGTATTCGCTAATCGAAATCTCATGCATTCGAATGCAAGTTCTCGGATACTGTCACTCACTAGTAGTAGTATTCGCTAATCGAAATTTCATGCATTCGAATGCAAGTTCTCGAATACTGTCACTCACTAGTAGTAGTATTCGCTAATCGAAATTTCATGCATTCGAATGCAAGTTCTCGGATACTCTCACTCACTTGTAGTAGTATTCGCTAATCGAAATCTCATGCATTCGAATGCAAGTTCTCGGATACTGTCACTCACTAGTAGTAGTATTCGCTAATTGAAATTTCATGCATTTGAATGCAAGTTCTCGGATACTGTCACTCACTAGTAGTAGTATTCGCTAATCGAGATTTCATGCATTCGAATGCAATAATTCGGATACTGTCACTCACTAGTAGTAGTATTCGCTAATCGAAATCTCAAGCATTCGAATGCAAGTTCTCGGATACTGTCACTCACTAGTAGTAGTATTGGCTAATCGAAATCTCATGCATTCGAATGCAATAATTCGGATACTGTCACTCACTAGTAGTAGTATTCGCTAATCGAAATTTCATGCATTCGAATGCAAGTTCTCGGATACTGTCACTCACTAGTAGTAGTATTCGCTAATCGAAAGTTCATGCATTCGAATGCAATGATTCGGATACTGTCACTCACTAGTAGTAGTATTCGCTAATCGAAATTTCATGTATTCGAATGCAATAATTCGGATACTGTCACTCACTAGTAGTAGTATTCGCTAATCGAAATTTCATGCCTTCGAATGCAATAATTCGGATACTGTCACTCACTAGTAGTAGTATTCGCTAATCGAAATCTCATGCATTCGAATGCAATAATTCGGATACTGTCACTCACTAGTAGTAGTATTCGCTAACCGAAATCTCATGCATTCGAATGCAAGTTCTCGGATACTGTCACTCACTAGTAGTAGTATTCGCTAATCGAAATCTCATGCATTCGAATGCAAGTTCTCTGATACTGTCACTCACTAGTAGTAGTATTCGCTAATCGAAATTTCATGCATTCGAATTCAATAATTCGGATACTGTCACTCACTAGTAGAAGTATTCGCTAATCGAAATTTCTTGCATTCGAATGCAATAATTCGGATAGTGTCACTCACTAGTAGTAGTATTCGTTAATCGAAATCTCATGCATTCGTATGCAAGTTCTCGGATACTGTCACTCACTAGTAGTAGTATTCGCTAATCGAAATTTCATGCATTCGAATGCAATAATTCGGATACTGTCACACACTAGTAGTAGTATTCGCTAATCGAAATTTCATGCATTCGAATGCAATATTTCGGATACTTTCACTCACTAGTAGTAGTATTCGCTAAACGAAATTTCATTCATTCGAATGCAATAATTCGGATACTGTCACTCACTAGTTGTAGTATCCGCTAATCGAAATTTCATGCATGCGATTGCAATAATTCGGATACTGTCCCTCACTAGTAGTAGTATTCGCTAATCGAAATTTCATGCATTCGAATGCAATAATTCGGATACTGTCACTCACTAGTAGTAGTATTCGCTAATCAAAATCTCTTGCATTCGAATGCAATAATTCGGATACTATCACTCACTAGTAGTAGTATTCGCTAATCGAAATCTCTTGCATTCGAATGCAATAATTCGGATACTGTCACTCACTAGTAGTAGTATTCGCTAATCGAAATCTCTTGCATTCGAAAGCAATAATTCGGAAACTGTCACTGACTAGTAGCAGTATTCGCTAAACGAAATATCATGCATTCGAATGCAATAATTCGGATACTGTCACTCACTAGTAGTAGTATTCGCTAATTGAAATCTCATGCATTCGAATGCGAGTTCTCGGATACTGTCACTCACTAGTAGTAGTATTCGCTAATCGCAATCTCATGCATTCGAATGCAAGTTCTCGGATACTGTCACTCACTAGTAGTAGTATTCGCTAATCGAAATCTCATGCATTCGAATGCAAGTTCTCGGATACTGTCACTCACTAGTAGTAGTATTCGCTAATCGAAATCTCATGCATTCGAATGCAAGTTCTCGAATACTGTCACTCACTAGTAGTAGTATTCGCTAATCGAAATCTCATGCATTCGAATGCAATAATTCGGATACTGTCACTCACTAGTAGTAGTATTCGCTAATCGCAATCTCATGCATTCGAATGCAATAATTTGGATACTGTCACTCACTAGTAGTAGTATTCGCTAATCGAAATTTCATGCATTCGAATGCAAGTTCTCGGATACGGTCACTCACTAGTAGTAGTATTCGCTAATCGAAATTTCGTGCATTCGAATGCAATAATTCGGATACTGTCACTCACTAGTAGTAGTATTCGCTAATCGAAATCTCATGCATTCGAATGCAAGTTCTCGGATACTGTCACTCACTAGTAGGAGTATTCGCTAATCGAAATCTCTTGCATTCGAATGCAAGTTCTCGGATCCTGTCACTCACTAGTAGTAGTATTCGCTAATCGAAATCTCTTGCATTCGAATGCAAGTTCTCGGATACTGTCACTCACTAGTAGTAGTATTCGCTAATCGAAATTTCATGCATTCGAATGCAAGTTCTCGGATACTGTCACTCACTAGTAGTAGTATTCGCTAATCGAAATCTCATGCATTCGAATGCAAGTTCTCGGATACTGTCACTCACTAGTAGTAGTATTCGCTAATTGAAATTTCATACATTCGAATGCAAGTTCTCGGATACTGTCACTCACTAGTAGTAGTATTCGCTAATCGAAATTTCATGCATTCGAATGCAATGATTCGGATACTGTCACTCACTAGTAGTAGTATTCGCTAATCGAAATCTCATGCATTCGAATGCAAGTTCTCGGATCCTGTCACTCACTAGTAGTAGTATTCGCTAATCGAAATCTCTTGCATTCGAATGCAAGTTCTCGGATACTGTCACTCACTAGTAGTAGTATTCGCTAATCGAAATTTCATGCATTCTAATGCAAGTTCTCGGATACTGTCACTCACTAGTAGTAGTATTCGCTAATCGAAATCTCATGCATTCGAATGCAAGTTCTCGGATACTGTCACTCACTAGTAGTAGTATTCGCTAATTGAAATTTCATACATTCGAATGCAAGTTCTCGGATACTGTCACTCACTAGTAGTAGTATTCGCTAATCGAAATTTCGTGCATTCGAATGCAATAATTCGGATCCTGTCACTCACTAGTAGTAGTATTCGCTAATCGAAATCTCTTGCATTCGAATGCAAGTTCTCGGATACTGTCACTCACTAGTAGTAGTATTCGCTAATCGAAATCTCATGCATTCGAATGCAAGTTCTCGGATACTGTCACTCACTAGTAGTAGTATTCGCTAATTGAAATTTCATACATTCGAATGCAAGTTCTCGGATACTGTCACTCACTAGTAGTAGTATTCGCTAATCGAAATTTCATGCATTCGAATGCAATAATTCGGATACTGTCACTCACTAGTAGTAGTATTCGCTAATCGAAATCTCATGCATTCGAATGCAATAATTCGGATACTGTCACTCACTAGTAGTAGTATTCGCTAACCGAAATCTCATGCATTCGAATGCAAGTTCTCGGATACTGTCACTCACTAGTAGTAGTATTCGCTAATCGAAATCTCATGCATTCGAATGCAAGTTCTCTGATACTGTCACTCACTAGTAGTAGTATTCGCTAATCGAAATTTCATGCATTCGAATTCAATAATTCGGATACTGTCACTCACTAGTAGAAGTATTCGCTAATCGAAATTTCTTGCATTCGAATGCAATAATTCGGATAGTGTCACTCACTAGTAGTAGTATTCGTTAATCGAAATCTCATGCATTCGTATGCAAGTTCTCGGATACTGTCACTCACTAGTAGTAGTATTCGCTAATCGAAATTTCATGCATTCGAATGCAATAATTCGGATACTGTCACACACTAGTAGTAGTATTCGCTAATCGAAATTTCATGCATTCGAATGCAATATTTCGGATACTTTCACTCACTAGTAGTAGTATTCGCTAAACGAAATTTCATTCATTCGAATGCAATAATTCGGATACTGTCACTCACTAGTTGTAGTATCCGCTAATCGAAATTTCATGCATGCGATTGCAATAATTCGGATACTGTCCCTCACTAGTAGTAGTATTCGCTAATCGAAATTTCATGCATTCGAATGCAATAATTCGGATACTGTCACTCACTAGTAGTAGTATTCGCTAATCAAAATCTCTTGCATTCGAATGCAATAATTCGGATACTATCACTCACTAGTAGTAGTATTCGCTAATCGAAATCTCTTGCATTCGAATGCAATAATTCGGATACTGTCACTCACTAGTAGTAGTATTCGCTAATCGAAATCTCTTGCATTCGAAAGCAATAATTCGGAAACTGTCACTGACTAGTAGCAGTATTCGCTAAACGAAATATCATGCATTCGAATGCAATAATTCGGATACTGTCACTCACTAGTAGTAGTATTCGCTAATTGAAATCTCATGCATTCGAATGCGAGTTCTCGGATACTGTCACTCACTAGTAGTAGTATTCGCTAATCGCAATCTCATGCATTCGAATGCAAGTTCTCGGATACTGTCACTCACTAGTAGTAGTATTCGCTAATCGAAATCTCATGCATTCGAATGCAAGTTCTCGGATACTGTCACTCACTAGTAGTAGTATTCGCTAATCGAAATCTCATGCATTCGAATGCAAGTTCTCGAATACTGTCACTCACTAGTAGTAGTATTCGCTAATCGAAATCTCATGCATTCGAATGCAATAATTCGGATACTGTCACTCACTAGTAGTAGTATTCGCTAATCGCAATCTCATGCATTCGAATGCAATAATTTGGATACTGTCACTCACTAGTAGTAGTATTCGCTAATCGAAATTTCATGCATTCGAATGCAAGTTCTCGGATACGGTCACTCACTAGTAGTAGTATTCGCTAATCGAAATTTCGTGCATTCGAATGCAATAATTCGGATACTGTCACTCACTAGTAGTAGTATTCGCTAATCGAAATCTCATGCATTCGAATGCAAGTTCTCGGATACTGTCACTCACTAGTAGGAGTATTCGCTAATCGAAATCTCTTGCATTCGAATGCAAGTTCTCGGATCCTGTCACTCACTAGTAGTAGTATTCGCTAATCGAAATCTCTTGCATTCGAATGCAAGTTCTCGGATACTGTCACTCACTAGTAGTAGTATTCGCTAATCGAAATTTCATGCATTCGAATGCAAGTTCTCGGATACTGTCACTCACTAGTAGTAGTATTCGCTAATCGAAATCTCATGCATTCGAATGCAAGTTCTCGGATACTGTCACTCACTAGTAGTAGTATTCGCTAATTGAAATTTCATACATTCGAATGCAAGTTCTCGGATACTGTCACTCACTAGTAGTAGTATTCGCTAATCGAAATTTCATGCATTCGAATGCAATGATTCGGATACTGTCACTCACTAGTAGTAGTATTCGCTAATCGAAATCTCATGCATTCGAATGCAAGTTCTCGGATCCTGTCACTCACTAGTAGTAGTATTCGCTAATCGAAATCTCTTGCATTCGAATGCAAGTTCTCGGATACTGTCACTCACTAGTAGTAGTATTCGCTAATCGAAATTTCATGCATTCTAATGCAAGTTCTCGGATACTGTCACTCACTAGTAGTAGTATTCGCTAATCGAAATCTCATGCATTCGAATGCAAGTTCTCGGATACTGTCACTCACTAGTAGTAGTATTCGCTAATTGAAATTTCATACATTCGAATGCAAGTTCTCGGATACTGTCACTCACTAGTAGTAGTATTCGCTAATCGAAATTTCGTGCATTCGAATGCAATAATTCGGATCCTGTCACTCACTAGTAGTAGTATTCGCTAATCGAAATCTCTTGCATTCGAATGCAAGTTCTCGGATACTGTCACTCACTAGTAGTAGTATTCGCTAATCGAAATCTCATGCATTCGAATGCAAGTTCTCGGATACTGTCACTCACTAGTAGTAGTATTCGCTAATTGAAATTTCATACATTCGAATGCAAGTTCTCGGATACTGTCACTCACTAGTAGTAGTATTCGCTAATCGAAATTTCATGCATTCGAATGCAATAATTCGGATACTGTCACTCACTAGTAGTAGTATTCGCTAATCGAAATCTCATGCATTCGAATGCAAGTTCTCGGATACTGTCACTCACTAGTAGTAGTATTCGCTAATCGAAATTTCATGCATTCGAATGCAATAATTCGGATACTGTCACTCACTAGTAGTAGTATTCGCTAATCAAAATTTCATGCATTCGAATGCAATAATTCGGATACTGTCACTCACTAGTAGTAGTATTCGCTAACCGAAATCTCATGCATTCGAATGCAATAATTCGGATACTGTCACTCACTAGTAGTAGTATTCGCTAATCGAAATTTCATGCATTCGAATGCAATAATTCGGATACTGTCACTCACCAGTAGTAGTATTCGCTAATCGAAATCTCATGCATTCGAATGCAAGTTCTCGGATACTGTCACTCACTAGTAGTAGTATTCGCTAATCGAAATTTCATGCATTCGAATGCAAGTTCTCGAATACTGTCACTCACTAGTAGTAGTATTCGCTAATCGAAATTTCATGCATTCGAATGCAAGTGCTCGGATACTCTCACTCACTTGTAGTAGTATTCGCTAATCGAAATCTCATGCATTCGAATGCAAGTTCTCGGATACTGTCACTCACTAGTAGTAGTATTCGCTAATTGAAATTTCATGCATTTGAATGCAAGTTCTCGGATACTGTCACTCACTAGTAGTAGTATTCGCTAATCGAAATTTCATGCATTCGAATGCAATAATTCGGATACTGTCACTCACTAGTAGTAGTATTCGCTAATCGAAATCTCAAGCATTCGAATGCAAGTTCTCGGATACTGTCACTCACTAGTAGTAGTATTGGCTAATCGAAATCTCATGCATTCGAATGCAATAATTCGGATACTGTCACTCACTAGTAGTAGTATTCGCTAATCGAAATTTCATGCATTCGAATGCAAGTTCTCGGATACTGTCACTCACTAGTAGTAGTATTCGCTAATCGAAAGTTCATGCATTCGAATGCAATGATTCGGATACTGTCACTCACTAGTAGTAGTATTCGCTAATCGAAATTTCATGTATTCGAATGCAATAATTCGGATACTGTCACTCACTAGTAGTAGTATTCGCTAATCGAAATTTCATGCCTTCGAATGCAATAATTCGGATACTGTCACTCACTAGTAGTAGTATTCGCTAATCGAAATCTCATGCATTCGAATGCAATAATTCGGATACTGTCACTCACTAGTAGTAGTATTCGCTAACCGAAATCTCATGCATTCGAATGCAAGTTCTCGGATACTGTCACTCACTAGTAGTAGTATTCGCTAATCGAAATCTCATGCATTCGAATGCAAGTTCTCTGATACTGTCACTCACTAGTAGTAGTATTCGCTAATCGAAATTTCATGCATTCGAATTCAATAATTCGGATACTGTCACTCACTAGTAGAAGTATTCGCTAATCGAAATTTCTTGCATTCGAATGCAATAATTCGGATAGTGTCACTCACTAGTAGTAGTATTCGTTAATCGAAATCTCATGCATTCGTATGCAAGTTCTCGGATACTGTCACTCACTAGTAGTAGTATTCGCTAATCGAAATTTCATGCATTCGAATGCAATAATTCGGATACTGTCACACACTAGTAGTAGTATTCGCTAATCGAAATTTCATGCATTCGAATGCAATATTTCGGATACTTTCACTCACTAGTAGTAGTATTCGCTAAACGAAATTTCATTCATTCGAATGCAATAATTCGGATACTGTCACTCACTAGTTGTAGTATCCGCTAATCGAAATTTCATGCATGCGATTGCAATAATTCGGATACTGTCCCTCACTAGTAGTAGTATTCGCTAATCGAAATTTCATGCATTCGAATGCAATAATTCGGATACTGTCACTCACTAGTAGTAGTATTCGCTAATCAAAATCTCTTGCATTCGAATGCAATAATTCGGATACTATCACTCACTAGTAGTAGTATTCGCTAATCGAAATCTCTTGCATTCGAATGCAAGTTCTCGGATCCTGTCACTCACTAGTAGTAGTATTCGCTAATCGAAATCTCTTGCATTCGAATGCAAGTTCTCGGATACTGTCACTCACTAGTAGTAGTATTCGCTAATCGAAATTTCATGCATTCGAATGCAAGTTCTCGGATACTGTCACTCACTAGTAGTAGAATTCGCTAATCGAAATCTCATGCATTCGAATGCAAGTTCTCGCATACTGTCACTCACTAGTAGTAGTATTCGCTAATCGAAATCTCATGCATTCGAATGCAAGTTCTCGGATACTGTCACTCACTAGTAGTAGTATACGCTAATCGAAATTTCATGCATTCGAATGCAATAATTCGGATACTGTCACTCACTAGTAGTAGTATTCGCTAATCGCAATCTCATGCATTCGAATGCAAGTTCTCGGATACTGTCACTCACTAGTAGTAGTATTCGCTAATCGAAATCTCATGCATTCGAATGCAATAATTCGGATACTGTCACTCACTAGTAGTAGTATTCGCTAATCGAAATCTCTTGCATTCGAAAGCAATAATTCGGAAACTGTCACTGACTAGTAGCAGTATTCGCTAAACGAAATATCATGCATTCGAATGCAATAATTCGGATACTGTCACTCACTAGTAGTAGTATTCGCTAATTGAAATCTCATGCATTCGAATGCGAGTTCTCGGATACTGTCACTCACTAGTAGTAGTATTCGCTAATCGCAATCTCATGCATTCGAATGCAAGTTCTCGGATACTGTCACTCACTAGTAGTAGTATTCGCTAATCGAAATCTCATGCATTCGAATGCAAGTTCTCGGATACTGTCACTCACTAGTAGTAGTATTCGCTAATCGAAATCTCATGCATTCGAATGCAAGTTCTCGGATACTGTCACTCACTAGTAGTAGTATTCGCTAATCGAAATCTCATGCATTCGAATGCAATAATTCGGATACTGTCACTCGCTAGTAGTAGTATTCGCTAATCGCAATCTCATGCATTCGAATGCAATAATTCGGATACTGTCACTCACTAGTAGTAGTATTCGCTAATCGAAATTTCATGCATTCGAATGCAAGTTCTCGGATACGGTCACTCACTAGTAGTAGTATTCGCTAATCGAAATTTCGTGCATTCGAATGCAATAATTCGGATACTGTCACTCACTAGTAGTAGTATTCGCTAATCGAAATCTCATGCATTCGAATGCAAGTTCTCGGATACTGTCACTCACTAGTAGGAGTATTCGCTAATCGAAATCTCTTGCATTCGAATGCAAGTTCTCGGATCCTGTCACTCACTAGTAGTAGTATTCGCTAATCGAAATCTCTTGCATTCGAATGCAAGTTATCGTATACTGTCACTCACTAGTAGTAGTATTCGCTAATCGAAATTTCATGCATTCGAATGCAAGTTCTCGGATACTGTCACTCACTAGTAGTAGTATTCGCTAATCGAAATCTCATGCATTCGAATGCAAGTTCTCGGATACTGTCACTCACTAGTAGTAGTATTCGCTAATTGAAATTTCATACATTCGAATGCAAGTTCTCGGATACTGTCACTCACTAGTAGTAGTATTCGCTAATCGAAATTTCATGCATTCGAATGCAATGATTCGGATACTGTCACTCACTAGTAGTAGTATTCGCTAATCGAAATCTCATGCATTCGAATGCAAGTTCTCGGATACTGTCACTCACTAGTAGTAGTATTCGCTAATCGAAATTTCATGCATTCGAATGCAATAATTCGGATACTGTCACTCACTAGTAGTAGTATTCGCTAATCAAAATTTCATGCATTCGAATGCAATAATTCGGATACTGTCACTCACTAGTAGCAGTATTCGCTAACCGAAATCTCATGCATTCGAATGCAATAATTCGGATACTGTCACTCACTAGTAGTAGTATTCGCTAATCGAAATTTCATGCATTCGAATGCAATAATTCGGATACTGTCACTCACCAGTAGTAGTATTCGCTAATCGAAATCTCATGCATTCGAATGCAAGTTCTCGGATACTGTCACTCACTAGTAGTAGTATTCGCTAATCGAAATTTCATGCATTCGAATGCAAGTTCTCGAATACTGTCACTCACTAGTAGTAGTATTCGCTAATCGAAATTTGGTGCATTCGAATGCAATAATTCGGATCCTGTCACTCACTAGTAGTAGTATTCGCTAATCGAAATCTCTTGCATTCGAATGCAAGTTCTCGGATACTGTCACTCACTAGTAGTAGTATTCGCTAATCGAAATTTCATGCATTCGAATGCAAGTTCTCGGATACGGTCACTCACTAGTAGTAGTATTCGTTAATCGAAATTTCGTGCATTCGAATGCAATAATTCGGATCCTGTCACTCACTAGTAGTAGTATTCGCTAATCGAAATCTCTTGCATTCGAATGCAAGTTCTCGGATACTGTCACTCACTAGTAGTAGTATTCGCTAATCGAAATCTCATGCATTCGAATGCAAGTTCATTGATACTGTCACTCACTAGTAGTAGTATTCGCTAATTGAAATTTCATACATTCGAATGCAAGTTCTCGGATACTGTCACTCACTAGTAGTAGTATTCGCTAATCGAAATTTCATGCATTCGAATGCAATAATTCGGATACTGTCACTCACTAGTAGTAGTATTCGCTAATCGAAATCTCATGCATTCGAATGCAAGTTCTCGGATACTGTCACTCACTAGTAGTAGTATTCGCTAATCGAAATTTCATGCATTCGAATGCAATAATTCGGATACTGTCACTCACTAGTAGTAGTATTCGCTAATCAAAATTTCATGCATTCGAATGCAATAATTCGGATACTGTCACTCACTAGTAGTAGTATTCGCTAACCGAAATCTCATGCATTCGAATGCAATAATTCGGGTACTGTCACTCACTAGTAGTAGTATTCGCTAATCGAAATTTCATGCATTCGAATGCAATAATTCGGATACTGTCACTCACCAGTAGTAGTATTCGCTAATCGAAATCTCATGCATTCGAATGCAAGTTCTCGGATACTGTCACTCACTAGTAGTAGTATTCGCTAATCGAAATTTCATGCATTCGAATGCAAGTTCTCGAATACTGTCACTCACTAGTAGTAGTATTCGCTAATCGAAATTTCATGCATTCGAATGCAAGTTCTCGGATACTGTCACTCACTAGTAGTAGTATTCGCTAATCGAAATCTCAAGCATTCGAATGCAAGTTGTCGGATACTGTCACTCACTAGTAGGAGTATTCGCTAATCGAAATCTCTTGCATTCGAATGCAAGTTCTCGGATCCTGTCACTCACTAGTAGTAGTATTCGCTAATCGAAATCTCTTGCATTCGAATGCAAGTTCTCGGATACTGTCACTCACTAGTAGTAGTATTCGCTAATCGAAATTTCATGCATTCGAATGCAAGTTCTCGGATACTGTCACTCACTAGTAGTAGTATTCGCTAATCGAAATCTCATGCATTCGAATGCAAGTTGTCGGATACTGTCACTCACTAGTAGTAGTATTCGCAAATTGAAATTTCATACATTCGAATGCAAGTTCTCGGATACTGTCACTCACTAGTAGTAGTATTCGCTAATCGAAATTTCATGCATTCGAATGCAATGATTCGGATACTGTCACTCACTAGTAGTAGTATTCGCTAATCGAAATCTCATGCATTCGAATGCAAGTTCTCGGATACTGTCACTCACTAGTAGTAGTATTCGCTAATCGAAATTTCATGCATTCGAATGCAATAATTCGGATACTGTCACTCACTAGTAGTAGTATTCGCTAATCAAAATTTCATGCATTCGAATGCAATAATTCGGATACTGTCACTCACTAGTAGCAGTATTCGCTAACCGAAATCTCATGCATTCGAATGCAATAATTCGGATACTGTCACTCACTAGTAGTAGTATTCGCTAATCGAAATTTCATGCATTCGAATGCAATAATTCGGATACTGTCACTCACCAGTAGTAGTATTCGCTAATCGTAATCTCATGCATTCGAATGCAAGTTCTCGGATACTGTCACTCACTAGTAGTAGTATTCGCTAATCGAAATTTCATGCATTCGAATGCAAGTTCTCGAATACTGTCACTCACTAGTAGTAGTATTCGCTAATCGAAATTTCGTGCATTCGAATGCAATAATTCGGATCCTGTCACTCACTAGTAGTAGTATTCGCTAATCGAAATCTCTTGCATTCGAATGCAAGTTCTCGGATACTGTCACTCACTAGTAGTAGTATTCGCTAATCGAAATTTCATGCATTCGAATGCAAGTTCTCGGATACGGTCACTCACTAGTAGTAGTATTCGTTAATCGAAATTTCGTGCATTCGAATGCAATAATTCGGATCCTGTCACTCACTAGTAGTAGTATTCGCTAATCGAAATCTCTTGCATTCGAATGCAAGTTCTCGGATACTGTCACTCACTAGTAGTAGTATTCGCTAATCGAAATCTCATGCATTCGAATGCAAGTTCATTGATACTGTCACTCACTAGTAGTAGTATTCGCTAATTGAAATTTCATACATTCGAATGCAAGTTCTCGGATACTGTCACTCACTAGTAGTAGTATTCGCTAATCGAAATTTCATGCATTCGAATGCAATAATTCGGATACTGTCACTCACTAGTAGTAGTATTCGCTAATCGAAATCTCATGCATTCGAATGCAAGTTCTCGGATACTGTCACTCACTAGTAGTAGTATTCGCTAATCGAAATTTCATGCATTCGAATGCAATAATTCGGATACTGTCACTCACTAGTAGTAGTATTCGCTAATCAAAATTTCATGCATTCGAATGCAATAATTCGGATACTGTCACTCACTAGTAGTAGTATTCGCTAACCGAAATCTCATGCATTCGAATGCAATAATTCGGATACTGTCACTCACTAGTAGTAGTATTCGCTAATCGAAATTTCATGCATTCGAATGCAATAATTCGGATACTGTCACTCACCAGTAGTAGTATTCGCTAATCGAAATCTCATGCATTCGAATGCAAGTTCTCGGATACTGTCACTCACTAGTAGTAGTATTCGCTAATCGAAATTTCATGCATTCGAATGCAAGTTCTCGAATACTGTCACTCACTAGTAGTAGTATTCGCTAATCGAAATTTCATGCATTCGAATGCAAGTTCTCGGATACTCTCACTCACTTGTAGTAGTATTCGCTAATCGAAATCTAATGCATTCGAATGCAAGTTCTCGGATACTGTCACTCACTAGTAGTAGTATTCGCTAATTGAAATTTCATGCATTCGAATGCAAGTTCTCGGATACTGTCACTCACTAGTAGTAGTATTCGCTAATCGAAATTTCATGCATTCGAATGCAATAATTCGGATACTGTCACTCACTAGTAGTAGTATTCGCTAATCGAAATCTCAAGCATTCGAATGCAAGTTCTCGGATACTGTCACTCACTAGTAGTAGTATTGGCTAATCGAAATCTCATGCATTCGAATGCAATAATTCGGATACTGTCACTCACTAGTAGTAGTATTTGCTAATCGAAATTTCATGCATTCGAATGCAAGTTCTCGGATACTGTCACTCACTAGTAGTAGTATTCGCTAATCGAAAGTTCATGCATTCGAATGCAATGATTCGGATACTGTCACTCACTAGTAGTAGTATTCCCTAATCGAAATTTCATGTATTCGAATGCAATAATTCGGATACTGTCACTCACTAGTAGTAGTATTCGCTAATCGAAATTTCATGCCTTCGAATGCAATAATTCGGATACTGTCACTCACTAGTAGTAGTATTCGCTAATCGAAATCTCATGCATTCGAATGCAATAATTCGGATACTGTCACTCACTAGTAGTAGTATTCGCTAACCGAAATCTCATGCATTCGAATGCAAGTTCTCGGATACTGTCACTCACTAGTAGTAGTATTCGCTAATCGAAATCTCATGCATTCGAATGCAAGTTCTCTGATACTGTCACTCACTAGTAGTAGTATTCGCTAATCGAAATTTCATGCATTCGAATTCAATAATTCGGATACTGTCACTCACTAGTAGAAGTATTCGCTAATCGAAATTTCTTGCATTCGAATGCAATAATTCGGATAGTGTCACTCACTAGTAGTAGTATTCGTTAATCGAAATCTCATGCATTCGTATGCAAGTTCTCGGATACTGTCACTCACTAGTAGTAGTATTCGCTAATCGAAATTTCATGCATTCGAATGCAATAATTCGGATACTGTCACACACTAGTAGTAGTATTCGCTAATCGGAATTTCATGCATTCGAATGCAATATTTCGGATACTTTCACTCACTAGTAGTAGTATTCGCTAAACGAAATTTCATTCATTCGAATGCAATAATTCGGATACTGTCACTCACTAGTTGTAGTATCCGCTAATCGAAATTTCATGCATGCGATTGCAATAATTCGGATACTGTCACTCACTAGTAGTAGTATTCGCTAATCAAAATCTCTTGCATTCGAATGCAATAATTCGGATACTGTCACTCACCAGTAGTAGTATTCGCTAATCGAAATCTCATGCATTCGAATGCAAGTTCTCGGATACTGTCACTCACTAGTAGTAGTATTCGCTAATCGAAATTTCATGCATTCGAATGCAAGTTCTCGAATACTGTCACTCACTAGTAGTAGTATTCGCTAATCGAAATTTCATGCATTCGAATGCAAGTTCTCGGATACTCTCACTCACTTGTAGTAGTATTCGCTAATCGAAATCTCATGCATTCGAATGCAAGTTCTCGGATACTGTCACTCACTAGTAGTAGTATTCGCTAATTGAAATTTCATGCATTCGAATGCAAGTTCTCGGATACTGTCACTCACTAGTAGTAGTATTCGCTAATCGAAATTTCATGCATTCGAATGCAATAATTCGGATACTGTCACTCACTAGTAGTAGTATTCGCTAATCGAAATCTCAAGCATTCGAATGCAAGTTCTCGGATACTGTCACTCACTAGTAGTAGTATTGGCTAATCGAAATCTCATGCATTCGAATGCAATAATTCGGATACTGTCACTCACTAGTAGTAGTATTCGCTAATCGAAATTTCATGCATTCGAATGCAAGTTCTCGGATACTGTCACTCACTAGTAGTAGTATTCGCTAATCGAAAGTTCATGCATTCGAATGCAATGATTCGGATACTGTCACTCACTAGTAGTAGTATTCGCTAATCGAAATTTCATGTATTCGAATGCAATAATTCGGATACTGTCACTCACTAGTAGTAGTATTCGCTAATCGAAATTTCATGCCTTCGAATGCAATAATTCGGATACTGTCACTCACTAGTAGTAGTATTCGCTAATCGAAATCTCATGCATTCGAATGCAATAATTCGGATACTGTCACTCACTAGTAGTAGTATTCGCTAACCGAAATCTCATGCATTCGAATGCAAGTTCTCGGATACTGTCACTCACTAGTAGTAGTATTCGCTAATCGAAATCTCATGCATTCGAATGCAAGTTCTCTGATACTGTCACTCACTAGTAGTAGTATTCGCTAATCGAAATTTCATGCATTCGAATTCAATAATTCGGATACTGTCACTCACTAGTAGAAGTATTCGCTAATCGAAATTTCTTGCATTCGAATGCAATAATTCGGATAGTGTCACTCACTAGTAGTAGTATTCGTTAATCGAAGTCTCATGCATTCGTATGCAAGTTCTCGGATACTGTCACTCACTAGTAGTAGTATTCGCTAATCGAAATTTCATGCATTCGAATGCAATAATTCGGATACTGTCACACACTAGTAGTAGTATTCGCTAATCGAAATTTCATGCATTCGAATGCAATATTTCGGATACTTTCACTCACTAGTAGTAGTATTCGCTAAACGAAATTTCATTCATTCGAATGCAATAATTCGGATACTGTCACTCACTAGTTGTAGTATCCGCTAATCGAAATTTCATGCATGCGATTGCAATAATTCGGATACTGTCACTCACTAGTAGTAGTATTCGCTAATCGAAATTTCATGCATTCGAATGCAATAATTCGGATACTGTCACTCACTAGTAGTAGTATTCGCTAATCAAAATCTCTTGCATTCGAATGCAATAATTCGGATACTATCACTCACTAGTAGTAGTATTCGCTAATCGAAATCTCTTGCATTCGAATGCAATAATTCGGATACTGTCACTCACTAGTAGTAGTATTCGCTAATCGAAATCTCTTGCATTCGAAAGCAATAATTCGGAAACTGTCACTGACTAGTAGCAGTATTCGCTAAACGAAATATCATGCATTCGAATGCAATAATTCGGATACTGTCACTCACTAGTAGTAGTATTCGCTAATTGAAATCTCATGCATTCGAATGCGAGTTCTCGGATACTGTCACTCACTAGTAGTAGTATTCGCTAATCGCAATCTCATGCATTCGAATGCAAGTTCTCGGATACTGTCACTCACTAGTAGTAGTATTCGCTAATCGAAATCTCATGCATTCGAATGCAAGTTCTCGGATACTGTCACTCACTAGTAGTAGTATTCGCTAATCGAAATCTCATGCATTCGAATGCAAGTTCTCGGATACTGTCACTCACTAGTAGTAGTATTCGCTAATCGAAATCTCATGCATTCGAATGCAATAATTCGGATACTGTCACTCACTAGTAGTAGTATTCGCTAATCGCAATCTCATGCATTCGAATGCAATAATTCGGATACTGTCACTCACTAGTAGTAGTATTCGCTAATCGAAATTTCATGCATTCGAATGCAAGTTCTCGGATACGGTCACTCACTAGTAGTAGTATTCGCTAATCGAAATTTCGTGCATTCGAATGCAATAATTCGGATACTGTCACTCACTAGTAGTAGTATTCGCTAATCGAAATCTCATGCATTCGAATGCAAGTTCTCGGATACTGTCACTCACTAGTAGGAGTATTCGCTAATCGAAATCTCTTGCATTCGAATGCAAGTTCTCGGATCCTGTCACTCACTAGTAGTAGTATTCGCTAATCGAAATCTCTTGCATTCGAATGCAAGTTCTCGGATACTGTCACTCACTAGTAGTAGTATTCGCTAATCGAAATTTCATGCATTCGAATGCAAGTTCTCGGATACTGTCACTCACTAGTAGTAGTATTCGCTAATCGAAATCTCATGCATTCGAATGCAAGTTCTCGGATACTGTCACTCACTAGTAGTAGTATTCGCTAATTGAAATTTCATACATTCGAATGCAAGTTCTCGGATACTGTCACTCACTAGTAGTAGTATTCGCTAATCGAAATTTCATGCATTCGAATGCAATGATTCGGATACTGTCACTCACTAGTAGTAGTATTCGCTAATCGAAATCTCATGCATTCGAATGCAAGTTCTCGGATACTGTCACTCACTAGTAGTAGTATTCGCTAATCGAAATTTCATGCATTCGAATGCAATAATTCGGATACTGTCACTCACTAGTAGTAGTATTCGCTAATCAAAATTTCATGCATTCGAATGCAATAATTCGGATACTGTCACTCACTAGTAGCAGTATTCGCTAACCGAAATCTCATGCATTCGAATGCAATAATTCGGATAATGTCACTCACTAGTAGTAGTATTCACTAATCGAAATTTCATGCATTCGAATGCAATATTCCGGATACTGTCACTCACCAGTAGTGGTATTCGCTAATCGAAATCTCATGCATTCGAATGCAAGTTCTCGGATACTGTCACTCACTAGTAGTAGTATTCGCTAATCGAAATTTCATGCATTCGAATGCAAGTTCTCGAATACTGTCACTCACTAGTAGTAGTATTCGCTAATCGAAATTTCATGCATTCGAATGCAAGTTCTCGGATACTCTCACTCACTTGTAGTAGTATTCGCTAATCGAAATCTCATGCATTCGAATGCAAGTTCTCGGATACTGTCACTCACTAGTAGTAGTATTCGCTAATTGAAATTTCATGCATTCGAATGCAAGTTCTCGGATACTGTCACTCACTAGTAGTAGTATTCGCTAATCGAAATTTCATGCATTCGAATGCAATAATTCGGATACTGTCACTCACTAGTAGTAGTATTCGCTAATCGATATCTCAAGCATTCGAATGCAAGTTCTCGGATACTGTCACTCACTAGCAGTAGTATTCGCTAATCGAAATCTCATGCGTTCGAATGCAATAATTCGGATACGGTCACTCACTAGTAGTAGTATTCGCTAATCGAAATTTCATGCATTCGAATGCAAGTTCTCGGATACTGTCACTCACTAGTAGTAGTATTCGCTAATCGAAAGTTCATGCATTCGAATGCAATGATTCGGATACTGTCACTCACTAGTAGTAGTACTCGCTAATCGAAATTTCATGTATTCGAATGCAATAATTCGGATACTGCCACTCACCAGTAGTAGTATTCGCTAATCGAAATCTCATGCATTCGAATGCAAGTTCTCGGATACTGTCACTCACTAGTAGTAGTATTCGCTAATCGAAATCTCATGCATTCCAATGCAAGTTCTCGGATACTGTCACTCACTAATAGTAGTATTCGCTAATTGAAATTTCATACATTCGAATGCAAGTTCTCGGATACTGTCACTCACTAGTAGTAGTATTCGCTAATCGAAATTTCATGCATTCGAATGCAATGATTCGGATACTGTCACTCACTAGTAGTAGTATTCGCTAATCGAAATCTCATGCATTCGAATGCAAGTTCTCGGATACTGTCACTCACTAGTAGTAGTATTCGCTAATCGAGATTTCATGCATTCGAATGCAATAATTCGGATACTGTCACTCACTAGTAGTAGTATTCGCTAATCAAAATTTCATGCATTCGAATGCAATAATTCGGATACTGTCACTCACTAGTAGCAGTATTCGCTAACCGAAATCTCATGCATTCGAATGCAATAATTCGGATACTGTCACTCACTAGTAGTAGTATTCGCTAATCGAAATTTCATGCATTCGAATGCAATAATTCGGATACTGTCACTCACCAGTAGTAGTATTCGCTAATCGAAATCTCATGCATTCGAATGCAACTTCTCGGATACTGTCACTCACTAGTAGTAGTATTCGCTAATCGAAATTTCATGCATTCGAATGCAAGTTCTCGAATACTGTCACTCACTAGTAGTAGTATTCGCTAATCGAAATTTCATGCATTCGAATGCAAGTTCTCGGATACTCTCACTCACTTGTAGTAGTATTCGCTAATTGAAATCTCATGCATTCGAATGCAAGTTCTCGGATACTGTCACTCACTAGTAGTAGTATTCGCTAATTGAAATTTCATGCATTCGAATGCAAGTTCTCGGATACTGTCACTCACTAGTAGTAGTATTCGCTAATCGAAATTTCATGCATTCGAATGCAATAATTCGGATACTGTCACTCACTAGTAGTAGTATTCGCTAATCGATATCTCAAGCATTCGAATGCAAGTTCTCGGATACTGTCACTCACTAGTAGTAGTATTCGCTAATCGAAATCTCATGCGTTCGAATGCAATAATTCGGATACTGTCACTCACTAGTAGTAGTATTCGCTAATCGAAATTTCATGCATTCGAATGCAAGTTCTCGGATACTGTCACTCACTAGTAGTAGTATTCGCTAATCGAAAGTTCATGCATTCCAATGCAATGATTCGGATACTGTCACTCACTAGTAGTAGTACTCGCTAATCGAAATTTCATGTATTCGAATGCAATAATTCGGATACTGTCACTCACTAGTAGTAGTATTCGCTAATCGAAATTTCATGCCTTCGAATGCAATAATTCTGATACTGTCACTCACTAGTAGTAGTATTCGCTAATCGAAATCTCATGCATTCGAATGCAAGTTCTCGGATACTGTCACTCACTAGTAGTAGTATTCGCTAATCGAAATCTCATGCATTCGAATGCAATAATTCGGATACTGTCACTCACTAGTAGTAGTATTCGCTAATCGAAATTTCATGCATTCGAATGCAATAATTCGGATACTGTCACTCACTAGTAGTAGTATTCGCTAATCGAAATCTCATGCATTCGAATGCAATAATTCGGATACTGTAACTCACTAGTAGTAGTATTCGCTAATCGAAATTTCATGCATTCGAATGCAATAATTCGGATACTGACACTCACTAGTAGTAGTATTCGCTAATCGAAATTTCATGCATTCGAATGCAATAATTCGGATACTGTCACTCACTAGTAGTAGTATTCGCTAATCGAAATCTCATGCATTCGAATGCAATAATTCGTATACTGTAACTCACTAGTAGAAGTATTCGCTAATCGAAATTTCATGCATTCGAATACAATAATTCGGATACTGTCACTCACTAGTAGTAGTATTCGCTAATCGAAATTTCATGCATTCGAATGCAATAATTCGGATACTGTCATTCACTAGTAGTAGTATTCGCTAATCGAAATCTCATGCATTCGAATTCAAGTTCTCGGATACTGTCACTCACTAGTAGTAGTATTCGCTAATCGAAATCTCATGCATTCGAATGCAATAATTCAGATACTGTCACTCACTAGTAGTAGTATTCGCTAATCGAAATTTCATGCATTCCAATGCAATAATTCGGATACTGTCACTCACTAGTAGTAGTATTCGCTAATCAAAATTTCATGCATTCGAATGCAATAATTCGGATACTGTCACTCACTAGTAGTAGTATTCGCTAATCGAAATCTCATGCATTCGAATGCAATAATTCGGATACTGTCACTCACTAGTAGTAGTATTCGCTAATCGAAATTTCATGCATTCGAATGCAATAATTCGGATACTGTCACTCACCAGTAGTAGTATTCGCTAATCGAAATCTCATGCATTCGAATGCAAGTTCTCGGATACTGTCACTCACTAGTAGTAGTGTTCGCTAATCGAAATTTCATGCATTCGAATGCAAGTTCTCGAATACTGTCACTCACTAGTAGTAGTATTCGCTAATAGAAATTTCATGCATTCGAATGCAAGTTCTCGGATACTCTCACTCACTTGTAGTAGTATTCGCTAATCGAAATCTCATGCATTCGAATGCAAGTTCTCGGATACTGTCACTCACTAGTAGTAGTATTCGCTAATTGAAATTTCATGCATTCGAATGCAAGTTCTCGGATACTGTCACTCACTAGTAGTAGTATTCGCTAATCGAAATTTCATGCATTCGAATGCAATAATTCGGATACTGTCACTCACTAGTAGTAGTATTCGCTAATCGAAATCTCATGCATTCGAATGCAAGTTCTCGGATACTGTCACTCACTAGTAGTAGTATTCGCTAATCGAAATCTCATGCATTCGAATGCAATAATTCGGATACTGTCACTCACTAGTAGTAGTATTCGCTAATCGAAATTTCATGCATTCGAATGCAAGTTCTCGGATACTGTCACTCACTAGTAGTAGTATTCGCTAATCGAAAGTTCATGCATTCGAATGCAATGATTCGGATACTGTCACTCACTAGTAGTAGTATTCGCTAATCGAAATTTCATGTATTCGAATGCAATAATTCGGATACTGTCACTCACTAGTAGTAGAATTCGCTAATCGAAATTTCATGCCTTCGAATGCAATAATTCGGATACTGTCACTCACTAGTAGTAGTATTCGCTAATCGAAATCTCATGCATTCGAATGCAAGTTCTCGGATACTGTCACTCACTAGTAGTAGTATTCGCTAATCGAAATCTCATGCATTCGAATGCAATAATTCGGATACTGTCACTCACTAGTAGTAGTATTCGCTAATCGAAATTTCATGCATTCGAATGCTATAATTCGGATACTGTCACTCACTAGTAGTAGTATTCGCTAATCGAAATCTCATGCATTCGAATGCAATAATTCGGATACTGTAACTCACTAGTAGTGGTATTCGCTAATCGAAATTTCATGCATTCGAATGCAATAATTCGGATACTGACACTCACTAGTAGTAGTATTCGCTAATCGAAATTTCATGCATTCGAATGCAATAATTCGGATACTGTCGCTCACTAGTAGTAGTATTCGCTAATCGAAATCTCATGCATTCGAATGCAATAATTCGGATACTGTAACTCACTAGTAGAAGTATTCGCTAATCGAAATTTCATGCATTCGAATGCAATAATTCGGATACTGTCACTCACTAGTAGTAGTATTCGCTAATCGAAATTTCATGCATTCGAATGCAATAATTCGGATACTGTCATTCACTAGTAGTAGTATTCGCTAATCGAAATCTCATGCATTCGAATGCAAGTTCTCGGATACTGTCACTCACTAGTAGTAGTATTCGCTAATCGAAATCTCATGCATTCGAATGCAATAATTCAGATACTGTCACTCACTAGTAGTAGTGTTCGCTAATCGAAATTTCATGCATTCCAATGCAATAATTCGGATACTGTCACTCACTAGTAGTAGTATTCGCTAATCGAAATCTCATGCATTCGAATGCAATAATTCGGATACTGTAACTCACTAGTAGTAGTATTCGCTAATCGAAATTTCATGCATTCGAATGCAATAATTCGGACACTGTCACTCACTAGTAGTAGTATTGGCTAATCGAAATCTCATGCATTCGAATGCAATAATTCGGATACTGTCACTCACTAGTAGTAGTATTCGCTAATCGAAATCTCATGCATTCGAATGCAAGTTCTCGGATACTGTCACTCACTAGTAGTAGTATTCGCTAATCCAAATCTCATGCATTCGAATGCAAGTTCTCGGATACTGTCACTCACTAGTAGTAGTATTCGCTAATCGAAATCTCATGCATTCGAATGCAAGTTCTCGGATACTGTCACTCACTAGTAGTAGTATTCGCTAATCGAAATCTCATGCATTCGAATGCAAGTTCTCGGATACTGTCACTCACTAGTAGTAGTATTCGCTAATCGAAATTTCATGCATTCGAATGCAATAATTCGGATACTGTCACTCACTAGTAGTAGTATTCGCTAATCGCAATCTCATGCATTCGAATGCAATAATTCGGATACTGTCACTCACTAGTAGTAGTATTCGCTAATCGAAATTTCATGCATTCGAATGCAAGTTCTCGGATACGGTCACTCACTAGTAGTAGTATTCGCTAATCGAAATTTCATGCATTCGAATGCATTAATTCGGATACTGTCACTCACTAGTAGTAGTATTCGCTAATCGAAATCTCATGCATTCGAATGCAAGTTCTCGGATACTGTCACTCACTAGTAGGAGTATTCGCTAATCGAAATCTCTTGCATTCGAATGCAAGTTCTCGGATCCTGTCACTCACTAGTAGTAGTATTCGCTAATCGAAATCTCTTGCATTCGAATGCAAGTTCTCGGATACTGTCACTCACTAGTAGTAGTATTCGCAAATCGAAATTTCATGCATTCGAATGCAAGTTCTCGGATACTGTCACTCACTAGTAGTAGTATTCGCTAATCGAAATCTCATGCATTCGAATGCAAGTTCTCGGATACTGTCACTCACTAGTAGTAGTATTCGCTAATTGAAATTTCATACATTGGAATGCAAGATCTCGGATACTGTCACTCACTAGTAGTAGTATTCGCTAATCGAAATTTCATGCATTCGAATGCAATAATTCGGATACTGTCACTCACTAGTAGTAGTATTCGCTAATCGAAATCTCATGCATTCGAATGCAAGTTCTCGGATACTGTCACTCACTAGTAGTAGTATTCGCTAATCGAAATTTCATGCATTCGAATGCAATAATTCGGATACTGTCACTCACTAGTAGTAGTATTCGCTACTCAAAATTTCATGCATTCGAATGCAATAATTCGGATACTGTCACTCACTAGTAGTAGTATTCGCTAATCGAAATCTCATGCATTCGAATGCAATAATTCGGATACTGTCACTCACTAGTAGTAGTATTCGCTAATCAAAATTTCATGCATTCGAATGCAATAATTCGGATACTGTCACTCACTAGTAGTAGTATTCGCTAATCGAAATTTCATGCATTCGAATGCAATAATTCGGATACTGTCACTCACCAGTAGTAGTATTCGCTAATCGAAATCTCATGCATTCGATTGCAAGTTCTCGGATACTGTCACTCACTAGTAGTAGTATTCGCTAATCGAAATTTCATGCATTCGAATGCAAGTTCTCGGATACTCTCACTCACTTGTAGTAGTATTCGCTAATCGAAATCTCATGCATTCGAATGCAAGTTCTCGGATACTGTCACTCACTAGTAGTAGTATTCGCTAATCGAAATTTCATGCATTCGAATGCAAGTTCTCGGATACTGTCACTCACTAGTAGTAGTATTCGCTAATCGAAATCTCATGCATTCGAATGCAAGTTCTCGGATACTGTCACTCACTAATAGTAGTATTCGCTAATTGAAATTTCATACATTCGAATGCAAGTTCTCGGATACTGTCACTCACTAGTAGTAGTATTCGCTAATCGAAATTTCATGCATTCGAATGCAATGATTCGGATACTGTCACTCACTAGTAGTAGTATTCGCTAATCGAAATCTCATGCATTCGAATGCAAGTTCTCGGATACTGTCACTCACTAGTAGTAGTATTCGCTAATCGAAATTTCATGCATTCGAATGCAATAATTCGGATACTGTCACTCACTAGTAGTAGTATTCGCTAATCAAAATTTCATGCATTCGAATGCAATAATTCGGATACTGTCACTCACTAGTAGCAGTATTCGCTAACCGAAATCTCATGCATTCGAATGCAATAATTCGGATACTGTCACTCACTAGTAGTAGTATTCGCTAATCGAAATTTCATGCATTCGAATGCAATAATTCGGATACTGTCACTCACCAGTAGTAGTATTCGCTAATCGAAATCTCATGCATTCGAATGCAACTTCTCGGATACTGTCACTCACTAGTAGTAGTATTCGCTAATCGAAATTTCATGCATTCGAATGCAAGTTCTCGAATACTGTCACTCACTAGTAGTAGTATTCGCTAATCGAAATTTCATGCATTCGAATGCAAGTTCTCGGATACTCTCACTCACTTGTAGTAGTATTCGCTAATCGAAATCTCATGCATTCGAATGCAAGTTCTCGGATACTGTCACTCACTAGTAGTAGTATTCGCTAATTGAAATTTCATGCATTCGAATGCAAGTTCTCGGATACTGTCACTCACTAGTAGTAGTATTCGCTAATCGAAATTTCATGCATTCGAATGCAATAATTCGGATACTGTCACTCACTAGTAGTAGTATTCGCTAATCGATATCTCAAGCATTCGAATGCAAGTTCTCGGATACTGCCACTCACTAGTAGTAGTATTCGCTAATCGAAATCTCATGCGTTCGAATGCAATAATTCGGATACTGTCACTCACTAGTAGTAGTATTCGCTAATCGAAATTTCATGCATTCGAATGCAAGTTCTCGGATACTGTCACTCACTAGTAGTAGTATTCGCTAATCGAAAGTTCATGCATTCGAATGCAATGATTCGGATACTGTCACTCACTAGTAGTAGTACTCGCTAATCGAAATTTCATGTATTCGAATGCAATAATTCGGATACTGTCACTCACTAGTAGTAGTATTCGCTAATCGAAATTTCATGCCTTCGAATGCAATAATTCTGATACTGTCACTCACTAGTAGTAGTATTCGCTAATCGAAATCTCATGCATTCGAATGCAAGTTCTCGGATACTGTCACTCACTAGTAGTAGTATTCGCTAATCGAAATCTCATGCATTCGAATGCAATAATTCGGATACTGTCACTCACTAGTAGTAGTATTCGCTAATCGAAATTTCATGCATTCGAATGCAATAATTCGGATACTGTCACTCACTAGTAGTAGTATTCGCTAATCGAAATCTCATGCATTCGAATGCAATAATTCGGATACTGTAACTCACTAGTAGTAGTATTCGCTAATCGAAATTTCATGCATTCGAATGCAATAATTCGGATACTGACACTCACTACTAGTAGTATTCGCTAATCGAAATTTCATGCATTCGAATGCAATAATTCGGATACTGTCACTCACTAGTAGTAGTATTCGCTAATCGAAATCTCATGCATTCGAATGCAATAATTCGGATACTGTAACTCACTAGTAGAAGTATTCGCTAATCGAAATTTCATGCATTCGAATACAATAATTCGGATACTGTCACTCACTAGTAGTAGTATTCGCTAATCGAAATTTCATGCATTCGAATGCAATAATTCGGATACTGTCATTCACTAGTAGTAGTATTCGCTAATCGAAATCTCATGCATTCGAATGCAAGTTCTCGGATACTGTCACTCACTAGTAGTAGTATTCGCTAATCGAAATCTCATGCATTCGAATGCAATAATTCAGATACTGTCACTCACTAGTAGTAGTATTCGCTAATCGAAATTTCATGCATTCCAATGCAATAATTCGGATACTGTCACTCACTAGTAGTAGTATTCGCTAATCAAAATTTCATGCATTCGAATGCAATAATTCGGATACTGTCACTCACTAGTAGTAGTATTCGCTAATCGAAATCTCATGCATTCGAATGCAATAATTCGGATACTGTCACTCACTAGTAGTAGTATTCGCTAATCGAAATTTCATGCATTCGAATGCAATAATTCGGATACTGTCACTCACCAGTAGTAGTATTCGCTAATCGAAATCTCATGCATTCGAATGCAAGTTCTCGGATACTGTCACTCACTAGTAGTAGTGTTCGCTAATCGAAATTTCATGCATTCGAATGCAAGTTCTCGAATACTGTCACTCACTAGTAGTAGTATTCGCTAATAGAAATTTCATGCATTCGAATGCAAGTTCTCGGATACTCTCACTCACTTGTAGTAGTATTCGCTAATCGAAATCTCATGCATTCGAATGCAAGTTCTCGGATACTGTCACTCACTAGTAGTAGTATTCGCTAATTGAAATTTCATGCATTCGAATGCAAGTTCTCGGATACTGTCACTCACTAGTAGTAGTATTCGCTAATCGAAATTTCATGCATTCGAATGCAATAATTCGGATACTGTCACCCACCAGTAGTAGTATTCGCTAATCGAAATCTCATGCATTCGATTGCAAGTTCTCGGATACTGTCACTCACTAGTAGTAGTATTCGCTAATCGAAATTTCATGCATTCGAATGCAAGTTCTCGGATACTCTCACTCACTTGTAGTAGTATTCGCTAATCGAAATCTCATGCATTCGAATGCAAGTTCTCGGATACTGTCACTCACTAGTAGTAGTATTCGCTAATCGAAATTTCATGCATTCGAATGCAAGTTCTCGGATACTGTCACTCACTAGTAGTAGTATTCGCTAATCGAAATCTCATGCATTCCAAGGCAAGTTCTCGGATACTGTCACTCACTAATAGTAGTATTCGCTAATTGAAATTTCATACATTCGAATGCAAGTTCTCGGATACTGTCACTCACTAGTAGTAGTATTCGCTAATCGAAATTTCATGCATTCGAATGCAATGATTCGGATACTGTCACTCACTAGTAGTAGTATTCGCTAATCGAAATCTCATGCATTCGAATGCAAGTTCTCGGATACTGTCACTCACTAGTAGTAGTATTCGCTAATCGAAATTTCATGCATTCGAATGCAATAATTCGGATACTGTCACTCACTAGTAGTAGTATTCGCTAATCAAAATTTCATGCATTCGAATGCAATAATTCGGATACTGTCACTCACTAGTAGCAGTATTCGCTAACCGAAATCTCATGCATTCGAATGCAATAATTCGGATACTGTCACTCACTAGTAGTAGTATTCGCTAATCGAAATTTCATGCATTCGAATGCAATAATTCGGATACTGTCACTCACCAGTAGTAGTATTCGCTAATCGAAATCTCATGCATTCGAATGCAACTTCTCGGATACTGTCACTCACTAGTAGTAGTATTCGCTAATCGAAATTTCATGCATTCGAATGCAAGTTCTCGAATACTGTCACTCACTAGTAGTAGTATTCGCTAATCGAAATTTCATGCATTCGAATGCAAGTTCTCGGATACTCTCACTCACTTGTAGTAGTATTCGCTAATCGAAATCTCATGCATTCGAATGCAAGTTCTCGGATACTGTCACTCACTAGTAGTAGTATTCGCTAATTGAAATTTCATGCATTCGAATGCAAGTTCTCGGATACTGTCACTCACTAGTAGTAGTATTCGCTAATCGAAATCTCATGCATTCGAATGCAATAATTCGGATACTGTAACTCACTAGTAGTAGTATTCGCTAATCGAAATTTCATGCATTCGAATGCAATAATTCGGATACTGACACTCACTACTAGTAGTATTCGCTAATCGAAATTTCATGCATTCGAATGCAATAATTCGGATACTGTCACTCACTAGTAGTAGTATTCGCTAATCGAAATCTCATGCATTCGAATGCAATAATTCGGATACTGTAACTCACTAGTAGAAGTATTCGCTAATCGAAATTTCATGCATTCGAATACAATAATTCGGATACTGTCACTCACTAGTAGTAGTGTTCGCTAATCGAAATTTCATGCATTCGAATGCAATAATTCGGATACTGTCATTCACTAGTAGTAGTATTCGCTAATCGAAATCTCATGCATTCGAATGCAAGTTCTCGGATACTGTCACTCACTAGTAGTAGTATTCGCTAATCGAAATCTCATGCATTCGAATGCAATAATTCAGATACTGTCACTCACTAGTAGTAGTATTCGCTAATCGAAATTTCATGCATTCCAATGCAATAATTCGGATACTGTCACTCACTAGTAGTAGTATTCGCTAATCAAAATTTCATGCATTCGAATGCAATAATTCGGATACTGTCACTCACTAGTAGTAGTATTCGCTAATCGAAATCTCATGCATTCGAATGCAATAATTCGGATACTGTCACTCACTAGTAGTAGTATTCGCTAATCGAAATTTCATGCATTCGAATGCAATAATTCGGATACTGTCACTCACCAGTAGTAGTATTCGCTAATCGAAATCTCATGCATTCGAATGCAAGTTCTCGGATACTGTCACTCACTAGTAGTAGTGTTCGCTAATCGAAATTTCATGCATTCGAATGCAAGTTCTCGAATACTGTCACTCACTAGTAGTAGTATTCGCTAATAGAAATTTCATGCATTCGAATGCAAGTTCTCGGATACTCTCACTCACTTGTAGTAGTATTCGCTAATCGAAATCTCATGCATTCGAATGCAAGTTCTCGGATACTGTCACTCACTAGTAGTAGTATTCGCTAATTGAAATTTCATGCATTCGAATGCAAGTTCTCGGATACTGTCACTCACTAGTAGTAGTATTCGCTAATCGAAATTTAATGCATTCGAATGCAATAATTCGGATACTGTCACTCACTAGTAGTAGTATTCGCTAATCGAAATCTCATGCATTCGAATGCAAGTTCTCGGATACTGTCACTCACTAGTAGTAGTATTCGCTAATCGAAATCTCATGCATTCGAATGCAATAATTCAGATACTGTCACTCACTAGTAGTAGTATTCGCTAATCGAAATTTCATGCATTCGAATGCAAGTTCTCGGATACTGTCACTCACTAGTAGTAGTATTCGCTAATCGAAAGTTCATGCATTCGAATGCAATGATTCGGATACTGTCACTCACTAGTAGTAGTATTCGCTAATCGAAATTTCATGTATTCGAATGCAATAATTCGGATACTGTCACTCACTAGTAGTAGAATTCGCTAATCGAAATTTCATGCCTTCGAATGCAATAATTCGGATACTGTCACTCACTAGTAGTAGTATTCGCTAATCGAAATCTCATGCATTCGAATGCAAGTTCTCGGATACTGTCACTCACTAGTAGTAGTATTCGCTAATCGAAATCTCATGCATTCGAATGCAATAATTCGGATACTGTCACTCACTAGTAGTAGTATTCGCTAATCGAAATTTCATGCATTCGAATGCAATAATTCGGATACTGTCACTCACTAGTAGTAGTATTCGCTAATCGAAATCTCATGCATTCGAATGCAATAATTCGGATACTGTAACTCACTAGTAGTGGTATTCGCTAATCGAAATTTCATGCATTCGAATGCAATAATTCGGATACTGACACTCACTAGTAGTAGTATTCGCTAATCGAAATTTCATGCATTCGAATGCAATAATTCGGATACTGTCGCTCACTAGTAGTAGTATTCGCTAATCGAAATCTCATGCATTCGAATGCAATAATTCGGATACTGTAACTCACTAGTAGAAGTATTCGCTAATCGAAATTTCATGCATTCGAATGCAATAATTCGGATACTGTCACTCACTAGTAGTAGTATTCGCTAATCAAAATTTCATGCATTCGAATGCAATAATTCGGATACTGTCACTCACTAGTAGTAGTATTCGCTAATCGAAATCTCATGCATTCGAATGCAATAATTCGGATACTGTCACTCACTAGTAGTAGTATTCGCTAATCGAAATTTCATGCATTCGAATGCAATAATTCGGATACTGTCACTCACCAGTAGTAGTATTCGCTAATCGAAATCTCATGCATTCGAATGCAAGTTCTCGGATACTGTCACTCACTAGTAGTAGTATTCGCTAATCGAAATTTCATGCATTCGAATGCAAGTTCTCGAATACTGTCACTCACTAGTAGTAGTATTCGCTAATCGAAATTTCATGCATTCGAATGCAAGTTCTCGGATACTCTCACTCACTTGTAGTAGTATTCGCTAATCGAAATCTCATGCATTCGAATGCAAGTTCTCGGATACTGTCACTCACTAGTAGTAGTATTCGCTAATTGAAATTTCATGCATTCGAATGCAAGTTCTCGGATACTGTCACTCACTAGTAGTAGTATTCGCTAATCGAAATTTCATGCATTCGAATGCAATAATTCGGATACTGTCACTCACTAGTAGTAGTATTCGCTAATCGAAATCTCATGCATTCGAATGCAAGTTCTCGGATACTGTCACTCACTAGTAGTAGTATTCGCTAATCGAAATCTCATGCATTCGAATGCAATAATTCGGATACTGTCACTCACTAGTAGTAGTATTCGCTAATCGAAATTTCATGCATTCGAATGCAAGTTCTGGGATACTGTCACTCACTAGTAGTAGTATTCGCTAATCGAAAGTTCATGCATTCGAATGCAATGATTCGGATACTGTCACTCACTAGTAGTAGTATTCGCTAATCGAAATTTCATGTATTCGAATGCAATAATTCGGATACTGTCACTCACTAGTAGTAGTATTCGCTAATCGAAATTTCATGCCTTCGAATGCAATAATTCGGATACTGTCACTCACTAGTAGTAGTATTCGCTAATCGAAATCTCATGCATTCGAATGCAAGTTCTCGGATACTGTCACTCACTAGTATTGTATTCGCTAATCGAAATCTCATGCATTCGAATGCAATAATTCGGATACTGTCACTCACTAGTAGTAGTATTCGCTAATCGAAATTTCATGCAATCGAATGCAATAATTCGGATACTCTCACTCACTAGTAGGAGTATTCGCTAATCGAAATCTCATGCATTCCAATGCAATAATTCGGATACTGTCACTCACTAGTAGTAGTATTCGCTAATCGAAATCTCATGCATTCGAATGCAATAATTCGGATACTGTAACTCACTAGTAGTAGTATTCGCTAATCGAAGTTTCATGCATTCGAATGCAATAATTCGGATACTGTCACTCACTAGTAGTAGTATTCGCTAATCGAAATCTCATGCATTCGAATGCAATAATTCGGATACTGTCACTCACTAGTAGTAGTATTCGCTAATCGAAATCTCATGCATTCGAATGCAAGTTCTCGGATACTGTCACTCACTAGTAGTAGTAGTATTCGCTAATCGAAATCTCATGCATTCGAATGCAAGTTCTCTGATACTGTCACTCACTAGTAGTAGTATTCGCTAATCGAAATTTCATGCATTCGAATGCAATAATTCGGATACTGTCACTCACTAGTAGAAGTATTCGCTAATCGATATTTCTTGCATTCGAATGCAATAATTCGGATAGTGTCACTCACTTGTAGTAGTATTCGTTAATCCAAATCTCATGCATTCGTATGCAAGTTCTCGGATACTGTCACTCACTAGTAGTAGTATTCGCTAATCGAAATTTCATGCATTCGAATGCAATAATTCGGATACTGTCACACACTAGTAGTAGTATTCGCTAATCGAAATTTCATGCATTCGATTGCAATAATTCGGATACTGTCACTCACTAGTAGTAGTATTCGCTAAACGAAATTTCATTCATTCGAATGCAATAATTCGGATACTGTCACTCACTAGTAGTAGTATCCGCTAATCGAAATTTCATGCATGCGATTGCAATAATTCGGATACTGTCAGTCACTAGTAGTAGTATTCGCTAATCGAAATTTCATGCATTCGAATGCAATAATTCGGATACTGTCACTCACTAGTAGTAGTATTCGCTAATCAAAATTTCATGCATTCGAATGCAATAATTCGGATACTGTCACTCACTAGTAGTAGTATTCGCTAATCGAAATCTCATGCATTCGAATGCAATAATTCGGATACTGTCACTCACTAGTAGTAGTATTCGCTAATCGAAATTTCATGCATTCGAATGCAATAATTCGGATACTGTCACTCACCAGTAGTAGTATTCGCTAATCGAAATCTCATGCATTCGAATGCAAGTTCTCGGATACTGTCACTCACTAGTAGTAGTATTCGCTAATCGAAATTTCATGCATTCGAATGCAAGTTCTCGGATACTGTCACTCACTAGTAGTAGTATTCGCTAATCGAAAGTTCATGCATTCGAATGCAATGATTCGGATACTGTCACTCACTAGTAGTAGTATTCGCTAATCGAAATTTCATGTATTCGAATGCAATAATTTGGATACTGTCACTCACTAGTGGTAGAATTCGCTAATCGAAATTTCATGCCTTCGAATGCAATAATTCGGATACTGTCACTCACTAGTAGTAGTATTCGCTAATCGCAATCTCATGCATTCGAATGCAAGTTCTCGGATACTGTCACTCACTAGTAGTAGTATTCGCTAATCGAAATCTCATGCATTCGAATGCAATAATTCGGATACTGTCACTCACTAGTAGTAGTATTCGCTAATTGAAATTTCATGCATTCGAATGCAATAATTCGGATACTGTCACTCACTAGTAGTAGTATTCGCTAATCGAAATCTCATGCATTCGAATGCAATAATTCGGATACTGTAACTCACTAGTAGTGGTATTCGCTAATCGAAATTTCATGCATTCGAATGCAATAATTCGGATACTGACACTCACTAGTAGTAGTATTCGCTAATCGAAATTTCATGCATTCGAATGCAATAATTCGGATACTGTCGCTCACTAGTAGTAGTATTCGCTAATCGAAATCTCATGCATTCGAATGCAATAATTCGGATACTGTAACTCACTAGTAGAAGTATTCGCTAATCGAAATTTCATGCATTCGAATGCAATAATTCGGATACTGTCACTCACTAGTAGTAGTATTCGCTAATCGAAATTTCATGCATTCGAATGCAATAATTCGGATACTGTCATTCACTAGTAGTAGTATTCGCTAATCGAAATCTCATGCATTCGAATGCAAGTTCTCGGATACTGTCACTCACTAGTAGTAGTATTCGCTAATCGAAATCTCATGCATTCGAATGCAAGTTCTCGGATACTGTCACTCACTAGTAGTAGTATTCGCTAATCGAAATTTCATGCATTCGAATGCAATAATTCGGATACTGTCACTCACTAGTAGTAGTATTCGCTAATCGCAATCTCATGCATTCGAATGCAATAATTCGGATACTGTCACTCACTAGTAGTAGTATTAGCTAATCGAAATTTCATGCATTCGAATGCAATAATTCGGATACTGACACTCACTAGTAGTAGTATTCGCTAATCGAAATCTCATGCATTCCAATGCAATAATTCGGATACTGTCACTCACTAGTAGTAGTATTCGCTAATCGAAATCTCATGCATTCGAATGCAATAATTCGGATACTGTAACTCACTAGTAGTAGTATTCGCTAATCGAAATTTCATGCATTCGAATGCAATAATTCGGACACTGTCACTCACTAGTAGTAGTATTAGCTAATCGAAATCTCATGCATTCGAATGCAATAATTCGGATACTGTCACTCACTAGTAGTAGTATTCGCTAATCGAAATCTCATGCATTCGAATGCAAGTTCTCGGATACTGTCACTCACTAGTAGTAGTATTCGCTAATCCAAATCTCATGCATTCGAATGCAAGTTCTCGGATACTGTCACTCACTAGTAGTAGTATTCGCTAATCGAAATCTCATGCATTCGAATGCAAGTTGTCGGATACTGTCACTCACTAGTAGTAGTATTCGCTAATCGAAATCTCATGCATTCGAATGCAAGTTCTCGGATACTGTCACTCACTAGTAGTAGTATTCGCTAATCGAAATTTCATGCATTCGAATGCAATAATTCGGATACTGTCACTCACTAGTAGTAGTATTCGCTAATCAAAATTTCATGCATTCGAATGCAATAATTCGGATACTGTCACTCACTAGTAGTAGTATTCGCTAATCGAAATCTCATGCATTCGAATGCAATAATTCGGATACTGTCACTCACTAGTAGTAGTATTCGCTAATCGAAATTTCATGCATTCGAATGCAATAATTCGGATACTGTCACTCACCAGTAGTAGTATTCGCTAATCGAAATCTCATGCATTCGAATGCAAGTTCTCGGATACTGTCACTCACTAGTAGTAGTATTCGCTAATCGAAATTTCATGCATTCGAATGCAAGTTCTCGAATACTGTCACTCACTAGTAGTGGTATTCGCTAATCGAAATTTCATGCATTCGAATGCAAGTTCTCGGATACTCTCACTCACTTGTAGTAGTATTCGCTAATCGAAATCTCATGCATTCGAATGCAAGTTCTCGGATACTGTCACTCACTAGTAGTAGTATTCGCTAATTGAAATTTCATGCATTCGAATGCAAGTTCTCGGATACTGTCACTCACTAGTAGTAGTATTCGCTAATCGAAATTTCATGCATTCGAATGCAATAATTCGGATACTGTCACTCACTAGTAGTAGTATTCGCTAATCGAAATCTCATGCATTCGAATGCAAGTTCTCGGATACTGTCACTCACTAGTAGTAGTATTCGCTAATCGAAATCTCATGCATTCGAATGCAATAATTCGGATACTGTCACTCACTAGTAGTAGTATTCGCTAATCGAAATTTCATGCATTCGAATGCAAGTTCTCGGATACTGTCACTCACTAGTAGTAGTATTCGCTAATCGAAAGTTCATGCATTCGAATGCAATGATTTGGATACTGTCACTCACTAGTAGTAGTATTCGCTAATCGAAATTTCATGTATTCGAATGCAATAATTCGGATACTGTCACTCACTAGTAGTAGTATTCGCTAATCGAAATTTCATGCCTTCGAATGCAATAATTCGGATACTGTCACTCACTAGTAGTAGTATTCGCTAATCGAAATCTCATGCATTCGAATGCAAGTTCTCGGATACTGTCACTCACTAGTATTGTATTCGCTAATCGAAATCTCATGCATTCGAATGCAATAATTCGGATACTGTCACTCACTAGTAGTAGTATTCGCTAATCGAAATTTCATGCATTCGAATGCAATAATTCGGATACTGTCACTCACTAGTAGGAGTATTCGCTAATCGAAATCTCATGCATTCGAATGCAATAATTCGGATACTGTAACTCACTAGTAGTATTCGCTAATCAAAATTTCATGCATTCGAATGCAATAATTCGGATACTGACACTCACTAGTAGGAGTATTCGCTAATCGAAATTTCATGCATTCGAATGCAATAATTCGGATACTGTCACTCACTAGTAGTAGTATTCGCTAATCGAAATCTCATGCATTCGAATGCAATAATTCGGATACTGTAACTCACTAGTAGAAGTATTCGCTAATCGAAATTTCATGCATTCGAATGCAATAATTCGGATACTGTCACTCACTAGTAGTAGTATTCGCTAATCGACATTTCATGCATTCGAATGCAATAATTCGGATACTGTCATTCACTAGTAGTAGTATTCGCTAATCGAAATCTCATGCATTCGAATGCAAGTTCTCGGATACTGTCACTCACTAGTAGTAGTATTCGCTAATCGAAATCTCATGCATTCGAATGCAATAATTCAGATACTGTCACTCACTAGTAGTAGTATTCGCTAATCGAAATTTCATGCATTCCAATGCAATAATTCGGATACTGTCACTCACTAGTAGTAGTATTCGCTAATCGAAATCTCATGCATTCGAATGCAATAATTCGGATACTGTAACTCACTAGTAGTAGTATTCGCTAATCGAAGTTTCATGCATTCGAATGCAATAATTCGGATACTGTCACTCACTAGTAGTAGTATTCGCTAATCGAAATCTCATGCATTCGAATGCAATAATTCGGATACTGTCACTCACTAGTAGTAGTATTCGCTAATCGAAATCTCATGCATTCGAATGCAAGTTCTCGGATACTGTCACTCACTAGTAGTAGTAGTATTCGCTAATCGAAATCTCATGCATTCGAATGCAAGTTCTCTGATACTGTCACTCACTAGTAGTAGTATTCGCTAATCGAAATTTCATGCATTCGAATGCAATAATTCGGATACTGTCACTCACTAGTAGAAGTATTCGCTAATCGATATTTCTTGCATTCGAATGCAATAATTCGGATAGTGTCACTCACTTGTAGTAGTATTCGTTAATCCAAATCTCATGCATTCGTATGCAAGTTCTCGGATACTGTCACTCACTAGTAGTAGTATTCGCTAATCGAAATTTCATGCATTCGAATGCAATAATTCGGATACTGTCACACACTAGTAGTAGTATTCGCTAATCGAAATTTCATGCATTCGATTGCAATAATTAGGATACTGTCACTCACTAGTAGTAGTATCCGCTAATCGAAATTTCATGCATGCGATTGCAATAATTCGGATACTGTCAGTCACTAGTAGTAGTATTCGCTAATCGAAATTTCATGCATTCGAATGCAATAATTCGGATACTGTCACTCACTAGTAGTAGTATTCGCTAATCGAAATTTCATGCATTCGAATGCAATAATTCGGATACTGTCACTCACTAGTAGTAGTATTCGCTAATCGAAATCTCATGCATTCGAATGCAATAATTCGGATACTGTCACTCACTAGTAGTAGTATTCGCTAATCGAAATTTCATGCATTCGAATGCAATAATTCGGATACTGTCACTCACCAGTAGTAGTATTCGCTAATCGAAATCTCATGCATTCGAATGCAAGTTCTCGGATACTGTCACTCACTAGTAGTAGTATTCGCTAATCGAAATTTCATGCATTCGAATGCAAGTTCTCGAATACTGTCACTCACTAGTAGTAGTATTCGCTAATCGAAATTTCATGCATTCGAATGCAAGTTCTCGGATACTCTCACTCACTTGTAGTAGTATTCGCTAATCGAAATCTCATGCATTCGAATGCAAGTTCTCGGATACTGTCACTCACTAGTAGTAGTATTCGCTAATTGAAATTTCATGCATTCGAATGCAAGTTCTCGGATACTGTCACTCACTAGTAGTAGTATTCGCTAATCGAAATTTCATGCATTCGAATGCAATAATTCGGATACTGTCACTCACTAGTAGTAGTATTCGCTAATCGAAATCTCATGCATTCGAATGCAAGTTCTCGGATACTGTCACTCACTAGTAGTAGTATTCGCTAATCGAAATCTCATGCATTCGAATGCAATAATTCGGATACTGTCACTCACTAGTAGTAGTATTCGCTAATCGAAATTTCATGCATTCGAATGCAAGTTCTCGGATACTGTCACTCACTAGTAGTAGTATTCGCTAATCGAAAGTTCATGCATTCGAATGCAATGATTCGGATACTGTCACTCACTAGTAGTAGTATTCGCTAATCGAAATTTCATGTATTCGAATGCAATAATTCGGATACTGTCACTCACTAGTAGTAGTATTCGCTAATCGAAATTTCATGCCTTCGAATGCAATAATTCGGATACTGTCACTCACTAGTAGTAGTATTCGCTAATCGAAATCTCATGCATTCGAATGCAAGTTCTCGGATACTGTCACTCACTAGTAGTAGTATTCGCTAATCGAAATCTCATGCATTCGAATGCAATAATTCGGATACTGTCACTCACTAGTAGTAGTATTCGCTAATCGAAATCTCATGCATTCGAATGCAAGTTCTCGGATACTGTCACTCACTAGTAGTAGTAGTATTCGCTAATCGAAATCTCATGCATTCGAATGCAAGTTCTCTGATACTGTCACTCACTAGTAGTAGTATTCGCTAATCGAAATTTCATGCATTCGAATGCAATAATTCGGATACTGTCACTCACTAGTAGAAGTATTCGCTAATCGATATTTCTTGCATTCGAATGCAATAATTCGGATAGTGTCACTCGCTTGTAGTAGTATTCGTTAATCCAAATCTCATGCATTCGTATGCAAGTTCTCGGATACTGTCACTCACTAGTAGTAGTATTCGCTAATCGAAATTTCATGCATTCGAATGCAATAATTCGGATACTGTCACACACTAGTAGTAGTATTCGCTAATCGAAATTTCATGCATTCGAATGCAATAATTCGGATACTGTCACTCACTAGTAGTAGTATTCGCTAAACGAAATTTCATTCATTCGAATGCAATAATTCGGATACTGTCACTCACTAGTAGTAGTATCCGCTAATCGAAATTTCATGCATGCGATTGCAATAATTCGGATACTGTCAGTCACTAGTAGTAGTATTCGCTAATCGAAATTTCATGCATTCGAATGCAATAATTCGGATACTGTCACTCACTAGTAGTAGTATTCGCTAATCGAAATCTCATGCATTCGAATGCAATAATTCGGATACTGTCACTCACTAGTAGTAGTATTCGCTAATCGAAATCTCTTGCATTCGAAAGCAATAATTCGGAAACTGTCACTGACTAGTAGTAGTATTCGCTAAACGAAATCTCATGCATTCGAATGCAATAATTCGGATACTGTCACTCACTAGTAGTAGTATTCGCTAATCGAAATCTCATGCATTCGAATGCAAGTTCTCGGATACTGTCACTCACTAGTAGTAGTATCCGCTAATCGAAAGTTCATGCATTCGAATGCAATAATTCGGATACTGTCACTCACTAGTAGTAGTATTCGCTAATCCAAATTTCATGTATTCGAATGCAATAATTCGGATACTGTCACTCACTAGTAGTAGTATTCACTAATCGAAATTTCATGCCTTCGAATGCAATAATTCGGATACTGTCACTCACTAGTAGTAGTATTCGCTACTCGCAATCTCATGCATTCGAATGCAATAATTCGGATACTGTCACTCACTAGTAGTAGTATTCGCTAATCGAAATTTCATGCATTCGAATGCAAGTTCTCGGATACGGTCACTCACTAGTAGTAGTATTCGCTAATCGAAATTTCATGCATTCGAATGCCATAATTCGGATACTGTCACTCACTAGTAGTAGTATTCGCTAATCGAAATCTCATGCATTCGAATGCAAGTTCTCGGATACTGTCACTCACTAGTAGGAGTATTCGCTAATCGACATCTCTTGCATTAGAATGCAAGTTCTCGGATCCGGTCACTCAGAAGTAGTAGTATTCGCTAATCGAAATCTCTTGCATTCGAATGCAAGTTCTCGGATACTGTCACTCACTAGTAGTAGTATTCGCTAATCGAAATTTCATGCATTCGAATGCAAGTTCTCGGATACTGTCACTCACTAGTAGTAGTATTCGCTAATCGAAATCTCATGCATTCGAATGTAAGTTCTCGGATACTGTCACTCACTAGTAGTAGTATTCGCTAATTGAAATTTCATGCATTCGACTGCAAGTTCTCGGATACTGTCACTCACTAGTAGTAGTATTCGCTAATCGAAATTTCATGCATTCGAATGCAATAATTCGGATACTGTCACTCACTAGTAGTAGTATTCGCTAATCGAAATCTCATGCATTCGAATGCAAGTTCTCGGATACTGTCACTCACTAGTAGTAGTATTCGCTAATCGAAATTTCATGCATTCGAATGCCATAATTCGGATACTGTCACTCACTAGTAGTAGTATTCGCTAATCGAAATTTCATGCATTCGAATGCAATAATTCGAATACTGTCACTCACTAGTAGTAGTATTCGCTAATCGAAATCTCATGCATTCGAATGCAATAATTCGGATACTGTCACTCACTAGTAGTAGTATTCGCTAATCGAAATTTCATGCATTCGAATGCAATAATTCGGCTACTGTCACTCACTAGCAGTAGTATTCGCTAATCGAAATCTCATGCATTCGAATGCAAGTTATCGGATACTGTCACTCACTAGTAGTAGTATTCGCTAATCGAAATTTCATGCATTCGAATGCAAGTTCTCGAATACTGTCACTCACTAGTAGTAGTATTCGCTAATCGAAATTTCATGCATTCGAATGCAAGTTCTAGGATACTGTCACTCACTTGTAGTAGTATTCGCTAATCGAAATCTCATGCATTCGAATGCAAGTTCTCGGATACATTCACTCACTAGTAGTAGTATTCGCTAATTGAAATTTCATGCATTCGAATGCAAGTTCTCGGATACTGTCACTCACTAGTAGTAGTATTCGATAATCGAAATTTCATGCATTCGAATGCAATAATTCGGATTCTGTCACTCACTAGTTGTAGTATTCGCTAATCGAAATCTCATGCATTCGAATGCAATAATTCGGATACTGTCACTCACTAGTAGTAGTATTCGCTAATCGAAATCTCATGCATTCGAATGCAATAATTCGGATACTGTAACTCACTAGTAGTAGTATTCGCTAATCGAAATTTCATGCATTCTAATGCAATAATTCGGATACTGACACTCACTAGTAGTAGTATTCGCTAATCGAAATTTCATGCATTCGAATGCAATAATTCGGATACTGTCACTCACTAGTAGTAGTATTCGCTAATCGAAATCTCATGCATTCGAATGCAAGTTCTCGGATACTGTCACTCACTAGTAGTAGTATTTGCTAATCGAAATGTCATGCATTCGAATGCAATAATTCGGATACTGTCACTCACTAGTAGTAGTATTCGCTAATCGAAATTTCATGCATTCGAATGCAATAATTCGGATACTGTCACTCACTAGTAGTAGTATTCGCTAATCGAAATCTCATGCATTCGAATGCAATAATTCGGATACTGTAACTCACTAGTAGTAGTATTCGCTAATCGAAATTTCATGCATTCGAATGCAATAATTCGGATACTGTCACTCACTAGTAGTAGTATTCGCTAATCGAAATCTCATGCATTCGAATGCAATAATTCGGATACTGTCACTCACTAGTAGTAGTATTCGCTAATCGAAATCTCATGCATTCGAATGCAAGTTCTCGGATACTGTCACTCACTAGTAGTAGTATTCGCTAATCGAAATCTCATGCATTCGAATGCAAGTTCTCTGATACTGTCACTCACTAGTAGTAGTATTCGCTAATCGAAATTTCATGCATTCGAATGCAATAATTCGGATACTGTCACTCACTAGTAGAAGTATTCGCTAATCGAAATTTCATGCATTCGAATGCAATAATTCGGATAGTGTCACTCACTAGTAGTAGTATTCGTTAATCGAAATCTCAAGCATTCGTATGCAAGTTCTCGGATACTGTCACTTACTAGTAGTAGTATTCGCTAATCGAAATTTCATGCATTCGAATGCAATAATTCGGATACTGTCACACACTAGTAGTAGTATTCGCTAATCGAAATTTCATGCATTCGAATGCAATAATTCGGATACTGTCACTCACTAGTGGTAGTATTCGCTAATCGAAATTTCATTCATTCGAATGCAAGTTCTCGGATACTGTCACTCACTAGTAGTAGTATTCGCTAATCGAAATCTCATGCATTCGAATGCAAGTTCTCGGATACTGTCACTCACTAGTAGTAGTATTCGCTAATCGAAATTTCATGCATTCGAATGCAATAATTCGGATACTGTCACTCACTAGTAGAAGTATTCGCTAATCGATATTTCTTGCATTCGAATGCAATAATTCGGATAGTGTCACTCACTTGTAGTAGTATTCGTTAATCCAAATCTCATGCATTCGTATGCAAGTTCTCGGATACTGTCACTCACTAGTAGTAGTATTCGCTAATAGAAATTTCATGCATTCGAATGCAATAATTCGCATACTGTCACACACTAGTAGTAGTATTCGCTAATCGAAATTTCATGCATTCGAATGCAATAATTCGGATACTGTCACTCACTAGTAGTAGTATTCGCTAATCGAAATCTCTTGCATTCGAAAGCAATAATTCGGAAACTGTCACCGACTAGTAGTAGTATTCGCTAAACGAAATCTCATGCATTCGAATGCAATAATTCGGATACTGTCACTCACTAGTAGTAGTATCCGCTAATTGAAATCTCATGCATTCGAATGCGAGTTCTCGGATACTGTCACTCACTAGTAGTAGTATTCGCTAATCGAAATCTCATGCATTCGAATGCAAGTTCTCGAATACTGTCACTCACTAGTAGTAGTATTCGCTAATCGAAATCTCATGCATTCGAATGCAAGTTCTCGGATACTGTCACTCACTAGTAGTAGTATTCGCTAATCGAAATCTCATGCATTCGAAAGCAAGTTCTCGGATACTGTCACTCACTAGTAGTAGTATACGCTAATCGAAATTTCATGCGTTCGAATGCAATAATTCGGATACTGTCACTCACTAGTAGTAGTATTCGCTAATCGCAATCTCATGCATTCGAATGCAATAATTCGGATACTGTCACTCACTAGTAGTAGTATTCGCTAATCGAAATTTCATGCATTCGAATGCAAGTTCTCGGATACGGTCACTCACTAGTAGTAGTATTCGCTAATCGAAATTTCATGCATTCGAATGCAATAATTCGGATACTGTCACTCACTAGTAGTAGTATTCGCTAATCGAAATCTCATGCATTCGAATGCAAGTTCTCGGATACTGTCACTCACTAGTAGTAGTATTCGCTAATCGAAATCTCTTGCATTCGAATGCAAGTTCTCGGATCCTGTCACTCACTAGTAGTAGTATTCGCTAATCGAAATCTCTTGCATTCGAATGCAAGTTCTCGGATACTGTCACTCACTAGTAGTAGAATTCGCTAATCGAAATCTCATGCATTCGAATGCAAGTTCTCGGATACTGTCACTCACTAGTAGTAGTATTCGCTAAATGAAATTTCATGCATTCGAATGCAAGTTCCCGGATACTGTCACTCACTAGTAGTAGTATTCGCTAATCGAAATTACATGCATTCGAACGCAATAATTCGGATACTGTCACTCACTAGTAGTAGTATTCGCTAATCGAAGTCTCATGCATTCGAATGCAAGTTCTCGGATACTGCCACTCACTAGTAGTAGTATTCGCTAATCGAAATCTCATGCATTCGAATGCAATAATTCGGATACTGTCACTCACTAGTAGTAGTATTCGCTAATCGAAATTTCATGCATTCGAATGCAAGTTCTCGGATACTGTCACTCACTAGTAGTAGTATTCGCTAATCGAAAGTTCATGCATTCGAATGCAATAATTCGGATACTGTCACTCACTAGTAGTAGTATTCGCTAATCGAAATTTCATGTATTCGAATGCAATAATTCGGATACTGTCACTCACTAGTAGTAGTATTCGCTAATCGAAATTTCATGCATTCGAATGCAATAATTCGGATACTGTCACTCACTAGTAGTAGTATTCGCTAATCGAAATCTCATGCATTCGAATGCAAGTTCTCGCATACTGTCACTCACTAGTAGTAGTATTCGCTAATCGAAATCTCATACATTCGAATGCAAGTTCTCGGATACTGTCACTCACTAGTAGTAGTATACGCTAATCGAAATTTCATGCATTCGAATGCAATAATTCGGATACTGTCACTCACTAGTAGTAGTATTCGCTAATCGCAATCTCATGCATTCGAATGCAATAATTCGGATACTGTCACTCACTAGTAGTAGTATTCGCTAATCGAAATTTCATGCATTCGAATGCAATAATTCGGATACTGTCACTCACTAGTAGTAGTATTCGCTAATCGAAATTTCATGCATTCGAATGCAAGTTCTTGGATACGGTCACTCACTAGTAGTAGTATTCGCTAATCGAAATTTCATGCATTCGAATGCAATAATTCGGATACTGTCACTCACTAGTAGTAGTATTCGCTAATCGAAATTTCATGCATTCGAATGCAGGTTCTCGGATACGGTCACTCACTAGTAGTAGTATTCGCTAATCGAAATTTCATGCATTCGAATGCCATTATTCGGATACTGTCACTCACTAGTAGTAGTATTCGCTAATCGAAATCTCATGCATTCGAATGCAAGTTCTCGGATACTGTCACTCACTAGTAGGAGTATTCGCTAATCGAAATCTCTTGCATTCGAATGCAAGTTCTCGGATCCGGTCACTCACTAGTAGTAGTATTCGCTAATCGAAATTTCATGCATTCGAATGCAAGTTCTCGGATACTGTCACTCACTAGTAGTAGTATTCGCTAATCGAAATTTCATGCATTCGAATGCAATAATTCGGATACTGTCACTCACTAGTAGTAGTATTCGCTAATCGAAATCTCATGCATTCGAATGCAAGTTCTCGGATACTGTCACTCACTAGTAGTAGTATTCGCTAATCGAAATTTCATGCATTCGAATGCAATAATTCGGATACTGTCACTCACTAGTAGTAGTATTCGCTAATCAAAATTTCATGCATTCGAATGCAATATTTCGGATACTGTCACTCACTAGTAGTAGTATTCGCTAATCGAAATCTCATGCATTCGAATGCAATAATTCGGATACTGTCACTCACTAGTAGTAGTATTCGCTAATCGAAATTTCATGCATTCGAATGCAATAATTCGGCTACTGTCACTCACTAGTAGTAGTATTCGCTAATCGAAATCTCATGCATTCGAATGCAAGTTATCGGATACTGTCACTCACTAGTAGTAGTATTCGCTAATCGAAATTTCATGCATTCGAATGCAAGTTCTCGAATACTGTCACTCACTAGTAGTAGTATTCGCTAATCGAAATTTCATGCATTCGAATGCAAGTTCTAGGATACTGTCACTCACTTGTAGTAGTATTCGCTAATCGAAATCTCATGCATTCGAATGCAAGTTCTCAGACACATTCACTCACTAGTAGTAGTATTCGCTAATTGAAATTTCATGCATTCGAATGCAAGTTCTCGGATACTGTCACCCACTAGTAGTAGTATTCGATAATCGAAATTTCATGCATTCGAATGCAATAATTCGGATACTGTCACTCACTAGTTGTAGTATTCGCTAATCGAAATCTCATGCATTCGAATGCAATAATTCGGATTCTGTCACTCACTAGTAGTAGTATTCGCTAATCGAAATCTCATGCATTCGAATGCAATAATTCGGATACTGTAACTCACTAGTAGTAGTATTCGCTAATCGAAATTTCATGCATTCTAATGCAATAATTCGGATACTGACACTCACTAGTAGTAGTATTCGCTAATCGAAATTTCATGCATTCGAATGCAATAATTCGGATACTGTCACTCACTAGTAGTAGTATTCGCTAATCGAACTCTCATGCATTCGAATGCAAGTTCTCGGATACTGTCACTCACTAGTAGTAGTATTCGCTAATCGATATCTCATGCATTCGAATGCAATAATTCGGATACTGTCACTCACTAGTAGTAGTATTCGCTAATCGAAATTTCATGCATTCGAATGCAATAATTCGGATACTGTCACTCACTAGTAGTAGTATTCGCTAATCGAAATCTCATGCATTCGAATGCAATAATTCGGATACTGTAACTCACTAGTAGTAGTATTCGCTAATCGAAATTTCATGCATTCGAATGCAATAATTCGGATACTGTCACTCACTAGTAGTAGTATTCGCTAATCGAAATCTCATGCATTCGAATGCAATAATTCGGATACTTTCACTCACTAGTAGTAGTATTCGCTAATCGAAATCTCATGCATTCGAATGCAAGTTCTCGGATACTGTCACTCACTAGTAGTAGTATTCGCTAATCGAAATCTCATGCATTCGAATGCAAGTTCTCTGATACTGTCACTCACTAGTAGTAGTATTCGCTAATCGAAATTTCATGCATTCGAATGCAATAATTCGGATACTGTCACTCACTAGTAGAAGTATTCGCTAATCGAAATTTCATGCATTCGAATGCAATAATTCGGATAGTGTCACTCACTAGTAGTAGTATTCGTTAATCGAAATCTCATGCATTCGTATGCAAGTTCTCGGATACTGTCACTTACTAGTAGTAGTATTCGCTAATCGAAATTTCATGCATTCGAATGCAATAATTCGGATACTGTCACACACTAGTAGTAGTATTCGCTAATCGAAATTTCATGCATTCGAATGCAATAATTCGGATACTGTCACTCACTAGTGGTAGTATTCGCTAATCGAAATTTCATTCATTCGAATGCAAGTTCTCGGATACTGTCACTCACTAGTAGTAGTATTCGCTAATCGAAATCTCATGCATTCGAATGCAAGTTCTCGGATACTGTCACTCACTAGTAGTAGTATTCGCTAATCGAAATTTCATGCATTCGAATGCAATAATTCGGATACTGTCACTCACTAGTAGTAGTATTCGCTAATCCAAATCTCTTGCATTCGAATGCAATAATTCGGATACTATCACTCACTAGTAGTAGTATTCGCTAATCGAAATCTCTTGCATTCGAACGCAATAATTCGGATACTGTCACTCACTAGTAGTAGTATTCGCTAATCGAAATCTCTTGCATTCGAAAGCAATAATTCGGAAACTGTCACCGACTAGTAGTAGTATTCGCTAAACGAAATCTCAGGCATTCGAATGCAATAATTCGGATACTGTCACTCACTAGTAGTAGTATCCGCTAATTGAAATCTCATGCATTCGAATGCGAGTTCTCGGATACTGTCACTCACTAGTAGTAGTATTCGCTAATCGAAATCTCATGCATTCGAATGCAAGTTCTCGAATACTGTCACTCACTAGTAGTAGTATTCGCTAATCGAAATCTCATGCATTCGAATGCAAGTTCTCGGATACTGTCACTCACTAGTAGTAGTATTCGCTAATCGAAATCTCATGCATTCGAAAGCAAGTTCTCGGATACTGTCACTCACTAGTAGTAGTATACGCTAATCGAAATTTCATGCATTCGAATGCAATAATTTGGATACTGTCACTCACTAGTAGTAGTATTCGCTAATCGATCTCATGCATTCGAATGCAATAATTCGGATACTGTCACTCACTAGTAGTAGTATTCGCTAATCGAAATTTCATGCATTCGAATGCAAGTTCTCGGATACGGTCACTCACTAGTAGTAGTATTCGCTAATCGAAATTTCATGCATTCGAATGCAATAATTCGGATACTGTCACTCACTAGTAGTAGTATTCGCTAACCGAAATCTCATGCATTCGAATGCAAGTTCTCGGATACTGTCACTCACTAGTAGTAGTATTCGCTAATCGAAATCTCTTGCATTCGAATGCAAGCTCTCGGATCCTGTCACTCACTAGTAGTAGTATTCGCTAATCGAAATCTCTTGCATTCGAATGCAAGTTCTCGGATACTGTCACTCACTAGTAGTAGTATTCGCTAATCGAAATCTCATGCATTCGAATGCAAGTTCTCTGATACTGTCACTCACTAGTAGTAGTATTCGCTAATCGAAATTTCATGCATTCGAATGCAATAATTCGGATACTGTCACTCACTAGTAGAAGTATTCGCTAATCGAAATTTCATGCATTCGAATGCAATTATTCGGATAGTGTCACTCACTAGTAGTAGTATCCGCTAATTGAAATCTCATGCATTCGAATGCCAGTTCTCGGATACTGTCACTCACTAGTAGTAGTATTCGCTAATCGAAATCTCTTGCATTCGAAAGCAATAATTCGGAAACTGTCACCGACTAGTAGTAGTATTCGCTAAACGAAATCTCATGCATTCGAATGCAATAATTCGGATACTGTCACTCACTAGTAATAGTATCCGCTAATTGAAGTCTCATGCATTCGAATGCGAGTTCTCGGATACTGTCACTCACTAGTAGTAGTATTCGCTAATCGAAATCTCATGCATTCGAATGCAAGTTCTCGAATACTGTCACTCACTAGTAGTAGTATTCGCTAATCGAAATCTCATGCATTCGAAAGCAAGTTCTCGGATACTGTCACTCACTAGTAGTAGTATACGCTAATCGAAATTTCATGCATTCGAATGCAATAATTCGTATACTGTCACTCACTAGTAGTAGTATTCGCTAATCGATCTCATGCATTCGAATGCAATAATTCGGATACTGTCACTCACTAGAAGTAGTATTCGCTAATCGAAATTTCATGCATTCGAATGCAAGTTCTCGGATACGGTCACTCACTAGTAGTAGTATTCGCTAATCGAAATTTCATGCATTCGAATGCAATAATTCGGATACTGTCACTCACTAGTAGTAGTATTCGCTAATCGAAATCTCTTGCATTCGAATGCAAGTTCTCGGATCCTGTCACTCACTAGTAGTAGTATTCGCTAATCGAAATCTCTTGCATTCGAATGCAAGTTCTCGGATACTGTCACTCACTAGTAGTAGTATTCGCTAATCGAAATCTCATGCATTCCAATGCAAGTTCTCGGATACTGTCACTCACTAGTAGTAGTATTCGCTAAATGAAATTTCATGCATTCGAATGCAAGTTCCCGGATACTGTCACTCACTAGTAGTAGTATTCGCTAATCGAAATTACATGCATTCGAACGCAATAATTCGGATACTGTCACTCACTAGTAGTAGTATTCGCTAATCGAAGTCTCATGCATTCGAATGGAAGTTCTCGGATACTGCCACTCACTAGTAGTAGTATTCGCTAATCGAAATCTCATGCATTCGAATGCAATAATTCGGATACTGTCACTCACTAGTAGTAGTATTCGCTAATCGAAATTTCATGCATTCGAATGCAAGTTCTCGGATACTGTCACTCACTAGTAGTAGTATTCGCTAATCGAAAGTTCATGCATTCGAATGCAATAATTCGGATACTGTCACTCACTAGTAATAGTATTCGCTAATCGAAATTTCATGTATTCGAATGCAATAATTCGGATACTGTCACTCACTAGTAGTAGTATTCGCTAATCGAAATTTCATGCATTCGAATGCAATAATTCGGATACTGTCACTCACTAGTAGTAGTATTCGCTAATCGAAATCTCATGCATTCGAATGCAAGTTCTCGCATACTGTCACTCACTAGTAGTAGTATTCGCTAATCGAAATCTCATGCATTCGAATGCAAGTTCTCGGATACTGTCACTCACTAGTAGTAGTATACGCTAATCGAAATTTCATGCATTCGAATGCAATAATTCGGATACTGTCACTCACTAGTAGTAGTAGTATTCGCTAATCCAAATCTCTTGCATTCGAATGCAATAATTCGGATACTATCACTCACTAGTAGTAGTATTCGCTAATCGAAATTTCATGCATTCGAATGCAATAATTCGGATACTGTCACACACTAGTAGTAGTATTCGCTAATCGAAATTTCATGCATTCGAATGCAATAATTCGGATACTGTCACTCACTAGTGGTAGTCTTCGCTAATCGAAATTTCATTCATTCGAATGCAAGTTCTCGGATACTGTCACTCACTAGTAGTAGTATTCGCTAATCGAAATCTCATGCATTCGAATGCAAGTTCTCGGATACTGTCACTCACTAGTAGTAGTATTCGCTAAACGAAATTTCATGCATTCGAATGCAATAATTCGGATACTGTCACTCACTAGTAGTAGTATTCGCTAATCCAAATCTCTTGCATTCGAATGCAATAATTCGGATACTATCACTCACTAGTAGTAGTATTCGCTAATCGAAATCTCTTGCATTCGAACGCAATAATTCGGATACTGTCACTCACTAGTAGTAGTATTCGCTAATCGAAATCTCTTGCATTCGAAAGCAATAATTCGGATACTGTCACTCACTAGTAGTAGTATCCGCTAATTGAAATCTCATGCATTCGAATGCGAGTTCTCGGATACTGTCACTCACTAGTAGTAGTATTCGCTAATCGAAATCTCATGCATTCGAATGCAAGTTCTCGAATACTGTCACTCACTAGTAGTAGTATTCGCTAATCGAAATCTCATGCATTCGAATGCAAGTTCTCGGATACTGTCACTCACTAGTAGTAGTATTCGCTAATCGAAATCTCATGCATTCGAAAGCAAGTTCTCGGATACTGTCACTCACTAGTAGTAGTATACGCTAATCAAAATTTCATGCATTCGAATGCAATAATTCGGATACTGTCACTCACTAGTAGTAGTATTCGCTAATCGATCTCATGCATTCGAATGCAATAATTCGGATACTGTCACTCACTAGTAGTAGTATTCGCTAATCGAAATTTCATGCATTCGAATGCAATAATTCGGATACTGTCACTCACTAGTAGTAGTATTCGCTAATCGAAATCTCATGCATTCGAATGCAAGTTCTCGGATACTGTCACTCACTAGTAGTAGTATTCGCTAATCGAAATCTCTTGCATTCGAATGCAAGTTCTCGGATCCTGTCACTCACTAGTAGTAGTATTCGCTAATCGAAATCTCTTGCATTCGAATGCAAGTTCTCGGATACTGTCACTCACTAGTAGTAGTATTCGCTAATCGAAATCTCATGCATTCGAATGCAAGTTCTCTGATACTGTCACTCACTAGTAGTAGTATTCGCTAATCGAAATTTCATGCATTCGAATGCAATAATTCGGATACTGTCACTCACTAGTAGAAGTATTCGCTAATCGAAATTTCATGCATTCGAATGCAATTATTCGGATAGTGTCACTCACTAGTAGTAGTATTCGTTAATCGAAATCTCATGCATTCGTATGCAAGTTCTCGGATACTGTCACTTACTAGTAGTAGTATTCGCTAATCGAAATTTCATGCATTCGAATGCAATAATTCGGATACTGTCACACACTAGTAGTAGTATTCGCTAATCGAAATTTCATGCATTCGAATGCAATAATTCGGATACTGTCACTCACTAGTGGTAGTATTCGCTAATCGAAATTTCATTCATTCGAATGCAAGTTCTCGGATACTGTCACTCACTAGTAGTAGTATTCGCTAATCGAAATCTCATGCATTCGAATGCAAGTTCTCGGATACTGTCACTCACTAGTAGTAGTATTCGCTAATCGAAATTTCATGCATTCGAATGCAATAATTCGGATACTGTCACTCACTAGTAGTAGTATTCGCTAATCCAAATCTCTTGCATTCGAATGCAATAATTCGGATACTATCACTCACTAGTAGTAGTATTCGCTAATCGAAGTCTCTTGCATTCGAACGCAATAATTCGGATACTGTCACTCACTAGTAGTAGTATTCGCTAATCGAAATCTCTTGCATTCGAAAGCAATAATTCGGAAACTGTCACCGACTAGTAGTAGTATTCGCTAAACGAAATCTCATGCATTCGAATGCAATAATTCGGATACTGTCACTCACTAGTAGTAGTATCCGCTAATTGAAATCTCATGCATTCGAATGCGAGTTCTCGGATACTGTCACTCACTAGTAGTAGTATTCGCTAATCGAAATCTCATGCATTCGAATGCAAGTTCTCGAATACTGTCACTCACTAGTAGTAGTATTCGCTAATCGAAATCTCATGCATTCGAATGCAAGTTCTCGGATACTGTCACTCACTAGTAGTAGTATTCGCTAATCGAAATCTCTTGCATTCGAATGCAAGTTCTCGGATCCTGTCACTCACTAGTAGTAGTATTCGCTAATCGAAAGTTCATGCATTCGAATGCAATAATTCGGATACTGTCACTCACTAGTAGTAGTATTCGCTAATCGAAATTTCATGCATTCGAATGCAAGTTCTCGGATACGGTCACTCACTAGTAGTAGTATTCGCTAATCGAAATTTCATGCATTCGAATGCAATAATTCGGATACTGTCACTCACTAGTAGTAGTATTCGCTAATCGAAATTTCATGCATTCGAATGCAGGTTCTCGGATACGGTCACTCACTAGTAGTAGTATTCGCTAATCGAAATTTCATGCATTCGAATGCCATAATTCGGATACTGTCACTCACTAGTAGTAGTATTCGCTAATCGAAATCTCATGCATTCGAATGCAAGTTCTCGGATACTGTCACTCACTAGTAGGAGTATTCGCTAATCGAAATCTCTTGCATTCGAATGCAAGTTCTCGGATCCGGTCACTCACTAGTAGTAGTATTCGCTAATCGAAATCTCTTGCATTCGAATGCAAGTTCTCGGATACTGTCACTCACTAGTAGTAGTATTCGCTAATCGAAATTTCATGCATTCGAATGCAAGTTCTCGGATACTGTCACTCACTAGTAGTAGTATTCGCTAATCGAAATTTCATGCATTCGAATGCAATAATTCGGATACTGTCACTCACTAGTAGTAGTATTCACTAATCGAAATCTCATGCATTCGAATGCAAGTTCTCGGATACTGTCACTCACTAGTAGTAGTATTCGCTAATCGAAATTTCATGCATTCGAATGCAATAATTCGTATACTGTCACTCACTAGTAGTAGTATTCGCTAATCAAAATTTCATGCATTCGAATGCAATAATTCGGATACTGTCACTCAAGAGTAGTAGTATTCGCTAATCGAAATCTCATGCATTCGAATGCAATAATTCGGATACTGTCACTCACTAGTAGTAGTATTCGCTAATCGAAATTTCATGCATTCGAATGCAATAATTCGGCTACTGTCACTCACTAGTAGTAGTATTCGCTAATCGAAATCTCATGCATTCGAATGCAAGTTATCGGATACTGTCACTCACTAGTAGTAGTATTCGCTAATCGAAATTTCATGCATTCGAATGCAAGTTCTCGAATACTGTCACTCACTAGTAGTAGTATTCGCTAATCGAAATTTCATGCATTCGAATGCAAGTTCTAGGATACTGTCACTCACTTGTAGTAGTATTCGCTAATCGAAATCTCATGCATTCGAATGCAAGTTCTCGGATACATTCACTCACTAGTAGTAGTATTCGCTAATTGAAATTTCATGCATTCGAATGCAAGTTCTCGGATACTGTCACCCACTTGTAGTAGTATTCGATAATCGAAATTTCATGCATTCGAATGCAATAATTCGGATACTGTCACTCACTAGTTGTAGTATTCGCTAATCGAAATCTCATGCATTCGAATGCAATAATTCGGATACTGTCACTCACTAGTAGTAGTATTCGCTAATCGAAATCTCATGCATTCGAATGCAATAATTCGGATACTGTAACTCACTAGTAGTAGTATTCGCTAATCGAAATTTCATGCATTCTAATGCAATAATTCGGATACTGACACTCACTAGTAGTAGTATTCGCTAATCGAAATTTCATGCATTCGAATGCAATAATTCGGATACTGTCACTCACTAGTAGTAGTATTCGCTAATCGAACTCTCATGCATTCGAATGCAAGTTCTCGGATACTGTCACTCACTAGTAGTAGTATTCGCTAATCGAAATCTCATGCATTCGAATGCAATAATTCGGATACTGTCACTCACTAGTAGTAGTATTCGCTAATCGAAATTTCATGCATTCGAATGCAATAATTCGGATACTGTCACTCACTAGTAGTAGTATTCGCTAATCGAAATCTCATGCATTCGAATGCAATAATTCGGATACTGTAACTCACTAGTAGTAGTATTCGCTAATCGAAATTTCATGCATTCGAATGCAATAATTCGGATACTGTCACTCACTAGTAGTAGTATTCGCTAATCGAAATCTCATGCATTCGAATGCAATAATTCGGATACTGTCACTCACTAGTAGTAGTATTCGCTAATCGAAATCTCATGCATTCGAATGCAAGTTCTCGGATACTGTCACTCACTAGTAGTAGTATTCGCTAATCGAAATCTCATGCATTCGAATGCAAGTTCTCTGATACTGTCACTCACTAGTAGTAGTATTCGCTAATCGAAATTTCATGCATTCGAATGCAATAATTCGGATACTGTCACTCACTAGTAGAAGTATTCGCTAATCGAAATTTCATGCATTCGAATGCAATAATTCGGATAGTGTCACTCACTAGTAGTAGTATTCGTTAATCGAAATCTCATGCATTCGTATGCAAGTTCTCGGATACTGTCACTTACTAGTAGTAGTATTCGCTAATCGAAATTTCATGCATTCGAATGCAATAATTCGGATACTGTCACACACTAGTAGTAGTATTCGCTAATCGAAATTTCATGCATTCGAATGCAATAATTCGGATACTGTCACTCACTAGTGGTAGTATTCGCTAATCGAAATTTCATTCATTCGAATGCAAGTTCTCGGATACTGTCACTCACTAGTAGTAGTATTCGCTAATCGAAATCTCATGCATTCGAATGCAAGTTCTCGGATACTGTCACTCACTAGTAGTAGTATTCGCTAATCGAAATTTCATGCATTCGAATGCAATAATTCGGATACTGTCACTCACTAGTAGTAGTATTCGCTAATCCAAATCTCTTGCATTCGAATGCAATAATTCGGATACTATCACTCACTAGTAGTAGTATTCGCTAATCGAAATCTCTTGCATTCGAACGCAATAATTCGGATACTGTCACTCACTAGTAGCAGTATTCGCTAATCGAAATCTCTTGCATTCGAAAGCAATAATTCGGAAACTGTCACCGACTAGTAGTAGTATTCGCTAAACGAAATCTCAGGCATTCGAATGCAATAATTCGGATACTGTCACTCACTAGTAGTAGTATCCGCTAATTGAAATCTCATGCATTCGAATGCGAGTTCTCGGATACTGTCACTCACTAGTAGTAGTATTCGCTAATCGAAATCTCATGCATTCGAATGCAAGTTCTCGAATACTGTCACTCACTAGTAGTAGTATTCGCTAATCGAAATCTCATGCATTCGAATGCAAGTTCTCGGATACTGTCACTCACTAGTAGTAGTATTCGCTAATCGAAATCTCATGCATTCGAAAGCAAGTTCTCGGATACTGTCACTCACTAGTAGTAGTATACGCTAATCGAAATTTCATGCATTCGAATGCAATAATTCGGATACTGTCACTCACTAGTAGTAGTATTCGCTAATCGATCTCATGCATTCGAATGCAATAATTCGGATACTCTCACTCACTAGTAGTAGTATTCGCTAATCGAAATTTCATGCATTCGAATGCAAGTTCTCGGATACGGTCACTCACTAGTAGTAGTATTCGCTAATCGAAATTTCATGCATTCGAATGCAATAATTCGGATACTGTCACTCACTAGTAGTAGTATTCGCTAATCGAAATCTCATGCATTCGAATGCAAGTTCTCGGATACTGTCACTCACTAGTAGTAGTATTCGCTAATCGAAATCTCTTGCATTCGAATGCAAGTTCTCGGATCCTGTCACTCACTAGTAGTAGTATTCGCTAATCGAAATCTCTTGCATTCGAATGCAAGTTCTCGGATACTGTCACTCACTAGTAGTAGTATTCGCTAATCGAAATCTCATGCATTCGAATGCAAGTTCTCTGATACTGTCACTCACTAGTAGTAGTATTCGCTAATCGAAATTTCATGCATTCGAATGCAATAATTCGGATACTGTCACTCACTAGTAGAAGTATTCGCTAATCGAAATTTCATGCATTCGAATGCAATTATTCGGATAGTGTCACTCACTAGTAGTAGTATCCGCTAATTGAAATCTCATGCATTCGAATGCGAGTTCTCGGATACTGTCACTCACTAGTAGTAGTATTCGCTAATCGAAATCTCTTGCATTCGAAAGCAATAATTCGGAAACTGTCACCGACTAGTAGTAGTATTCGCTAAACGAAATCTCATGCATTCGAATGCAATAATTCGGATACTGTCACTCACTAGTAGTAGTATCCGCTAATTGAAATCTCATGCATTCGAATGCGAGTTCTCGGATACTGTCACTCACTAGTAGTAGTATTCGCTAATCGAAATCTCATGCATTCGAATGCAAGTTCTCGAATACTGTCACTCACTAGTAGTAGTATTCGCTAATCGAAATCTCATGCATTCGAATGCAAGTTCTCGGATACTGTCACTCACTAGTAGTAGTATTCGCTAATCGAAATCTCATGCATTCGAAAGCAAGTTCTCGGATACTGTCACTCACTAGTAGTAGTATACGCTAATCGAAATTTCATGCATTCGAATGCAATAATTCGTATACTGTCACTCACTAGTAGTAGTATTCGCTAATCGATCTCATGCATTCGAATGCAATAATTCGGATACTGTCACTCACTAGTAGTAGTATTCGCTAATCGAAATTTCATGCATTCGAATGCAAGTTCTCGGATACGGTCACTCACTAGTAGTAGTATTCGCTAATCGAAATTTCATGCATTCGAATGCAATAATTCGGATACTGTCACTCACTAGTAGTAGTATTCGCTAATCGAAATCTCATGCATTCGAATGCAAGTTCTCGGATACTGTCAGTCACTAGTAGTAGTATTCGCTAATCGAAATCTCTTGCATTCGAATGCAAGTTCTCGGATCCTGTCACTCACTAGTAGTAGTATTCGCTAATCGAGATCTCTTGCATTCGAATGCAAGTTCTCGGATACTGTCACTCACTAGTAGTAGTATTCGCTAATCGAAATCTCATGCATTCCAATGCAAGTTCTCGGATACTGTCACTCACTAGTAGTAGTATTCGCTAAATGAAATTTCATGCATTCGAATGCAAGTTCCCGGATACTGTCACTCACTAGTAGTAGTATTCGCTAATCGAAATTACATGCATTCGAACGCAATAATTCGGATACTGTCACTCACTAGTAGTAGTATTCGCTAATCGAAGTCTCATGCATTCGAATGGAAGTTCTCGGATACTGCCACTCACTAGTAGTAGTATTCGCTAATCGAAATCTCATGCATTCGAATGCAATAATTCGGATACTGTCACTCACTAGTAGTAGTATTCGCTAATCGAAATTTCATGCATTCGAATGCAAGTTCTCGGATACTGTCACTCACTAGTAGTAGTATTCGCTAATCGAAAGTTCATGCATTCGAATGCAATAATTCGGATACTGTCACTCACTAGTAATAGTATTCGCTAATCGAAATTTCATGTATTCGAATGCAATAATTCGGATACTGTCACTCACTAGTAGTAGTATTCGCTAATCGAAATTTCATGCATTCGAATGCAATAATTCGGATACTGTCACTCACTAGTAGTAGTATTCGCTAATCGAAATCTCATGCATTCGAATGCAAGTTCTCGCATACTGTCACTCACTAGTAGTAGTATTCGCTAATCGAAATCTCATGCATTCGAATGCAAGTTCTCGGATACTGTCACTCACTAGTAGTAGTATACGCTAATCGAAATTTCATGCATTCGAATGCAATAATTCGGATACTGTCACTCACTAGTAGTAGTATTCGCTAATCCAAATCTCTTGCATTCGAATGCAATAATTCGGATACTATCACTCACTAGTAGTAGTATTCGCTAATCGAAATTTCATGCATTCGAATGCAATAATTCGGATACTGTCACACACTAGTAGTAGTATTCGCTAATCGAAATTTCATGCATTCGAATGCAAGTTCTCGGATACTGTCACTCACTAGTGGTAGTATTCGCTAATCGAAATTTCATTCATTCGAATGCAAGTTCTCGGATACTGTCACTCACTAGTAGTAGTATTCGCTAATCGAAATCTCATGCATTCGAATGCAAGTTCTCGGATACTGTCACTCACTAGTAGTAGTATTCGCTAATCGAAATTTCATGCATTCGAATGCAATAATTCGGATACTTTCACTCACTAGTAGTAGTATTCGCTAATCCAAATCTCTTGCATTCGAATGCAATAATTCGGATACTATCACTCACTAGTAGTAGTATTCGCTAATCGAAATCTCTTGCATTCGAACGCAATAATTCGGATACTGTCACTCACTAGTAGTAGTATTCGCTAATCGAAATCTCTTGCATTCGAAAGCAATAATTCGGAAACTGTCACCGACTAGTAGTAGTATTCGCTAAACGAAATCTCAGGCATTCGAATGCAATAATTCGGATACTGTCACTCACTAGTAGTAGTATCCGCTAATTGAAATCTCATGCATTCGAATGCGAGTTCTCGGATACTGTCACTCACTAGTAGTAGTATTCGCTAATCGAAATCTCATGCATTCGAGTGCAAGTTCTCGAATACTGTCACTCACTAGTAGTAGTATTCGCTAATCGAAATCTCATGCATTCGAATGCAAGTTCTCGGATACTGTCACTCACTAGTAGTAGTATTCGCTAATCGAAATCTCATGCATTCGAAAGCAAGTTCTCGGATACTGTCACTCACTAGTAGTAGTATACGCTAATCGAAATTTCATGCATTCGAATGCAATAATTCGGATACTGTCACTCACTAGTAGTAGTATTCGCTAATCGAAATCTCTTGCATTCGAATGCATGTTCTCGGATCCTGTCAGTCACTAGTAGTAGTATTCGCTAATCGAAATCTCTTGCATTCGAATGCAAGTTCTCGGATACTGTCACTCACTAGTAGTAGTATTCGCGAATCGAAATTTCATGCATTCGAAAGCAAGTTCTCGGATACTGTCACTCACTAGTAGTAGTATTCGCTAATCGAAATCTCATGCATTCGAATGCAAGTTCTCGGATACTGTCACTCACTAGTAGTAGTATTCGCTAATTGAAATTTCATGCATTCGAATGCAAGTTCCCGGATACTGTCACTCACTAGTAGTAGTATTCGCTAATCGAAATTTCATGCATTCGAATGCAATAATTCGGATACTGTCACTCACTAGTAGTAGTATTCGCTAATCGAAGTCTCATGCATTCGAATGCAAGTTCACGCATACTGTCACTCACTAGTAGTAGTATTCGCTAATCGAAATCTCATGCATTCGAGTGCAATAATTCGGATACTGTCACTCACTAGTAGTAGTATTCGCTAATCGAAATTTCATGCATTCGAATGCAAGTTCTCGGATACTGTCACTCACAAGTAGTAGTATTCGCTAATCGAAAGTTCATGCATTCGAATGCAATAATTCGGATACTGTCACTCACTAGTAGTAGTATTCGCTAATCGAAATTTCATGTATTCGAATGCAATAATTCGGATACTGTCACTCACTAGTAGTAGTATTCGCTAATCGCAATCTCATGCATTTGAATGCAATAATTCGGATACGGTCACTCACTAGTAGTAGTATTCGCTAATCGAAATTTCATGCATTCGAATGCAATAATTCGGATACTGTCACTCACTAGTAGTAGTATTCGCTAATCGAAATCTCATGCATTCGAATGCAAGTTCTCGGATACTGTCACTCACTAGTAGTAGTATTCGCTAATCGAAATCTCTTGCATTCGAATGCAAGTTCTCGGATCCTGTCACTCACTAGTAGTAGTATTCGCTAATCGAAATCTCTTGCATTCGAATCCAAGTTCTCGGATACTGTCACTCACTAGTAGTAGTATTCGCTAATCGAAATTTCATGCATTCGAATGCAAGTTCTCGGTACTGTCACTCACTAGTAGTAGTATTCGCTAATCGAAATCTCATGCATTCGAATGCAAGTTCTCGCATACTGTCACTCACTAGTAGTAGTATTCGCTAATCGAAATCTCATGCATTTGAATGCAAGTTCTCGGATACTGTCACTCACTAGTAGTAGTATACGCTAATCGAAATTTCATGCATTCGAATGCAATAATTCGGATACTGTCACTCACTAGTAGTAGTATTCGCTAATCGCAATCTCATGCATTCGAATGCAATAATTCGGATACGGTCACTCACTAGTAGTAGTATTCGCTAATCGAAATTTCATGCATTCGAATGCAATAATTCGGATACTGTCACTCACTAGTAGTAGTATTCGCTAATCGAAATCTCATGCATTCGAATGCAAGTTCTCGGATACTGTCACTCACTAGTAGTAGTATTCGCTAATCGAAATCTCTTGCATTCGAATGCAAGTTCTCGGATCCTGTCACTCACTAGTAGTAGTATTCGCTAATCGAAATCTCTTGCATTCGAATGCAAGTTCTCGGATACTGTCACTCACTAGTAGTAGTATTCGCTAATCGAAATTTCATGCATTCGAATGCAAGTTCTCGGATACTGTCACTCACTAGTAGTAGTATTCGCTAATCGAAATCTCATGCATTCAAATGCAAGTTCTCGGATACTGTCACTCACTAGTAGTAGTATTCGCTAATTGAAATTTCATGCATTCGAATGCAAGTTCCCGGAAACTGTCACTCACTAGTAGTAGTATTCGCTAATCGAAATTTCATGCATTCGAATGCAATAATTCGGATACTGTCACTCACTAGTAGTAGTATTCGCTAATCGAAGTCTCATGCATTCGAATGCAAGTTCTCGGATACTGTCACTCACTAGTAGTAGTATTCGCTAATCGAAATCTCATGCATTCGAATGCAATAATTCGGATACTGTCACTCACTAGTAGTAGTATTCGCTAATCGAAATTTCATGCATTCGAATGCAATAATTCGGATACTGTCACTCACTAGTAGTAGTATTCGCTAATCGAAAGTTCATGCATTCGAATGCAATAATTCGGATACTGTCACTCACTAGTAGTAGTATTCGCTAATCGAAATTTCATGTATTCGAATGCAATAATTCGGATACTGTCACTCACTAGTAGTAGTATTCGCTAATCGAAATTTCAAGCATTCGAATGCAATAATTCGGATACTGTCACTCACTAGTAGTAGTATTCGCTAATCGAAATCTCATGCATTCGAATGCAAGTTCTCGCATACTGTCGTCACTCACTAGTAGTAGTATTCGCTAATCGAAATCTCATGCATTCGAATGCAATAATTCGGATACTGTCACTCACTAGTAGTAGTATTCGCTAATCGAAATTTCATTCATTTGAATGCAATAATTCGGATACTGTCACTCACTAGTAGTAGTATTCGCTAATCGAAATCTCATGCATTCGAATGCAATAATTAGGATACTGTCACTCACTAGTAGTAGTATTCGCTAATCGAAATCTCATGCATTCGAATGCAAGTTCTCGGATACTGTCACTCACTAGTAGTAGTATTCGCTAATCGAAATCTCATGCATTCGAATGCAATAATTCGGATACTGTCACTCACTAGTAGTAGTATTCGCTAATCGAAATCTCATGCATTCGAATGCAAGTTCTCGGATACTGTCACTCACTAGTAGTTGTATTCGCTAATCGAAATCTCATGCATTCGAATGCAAGTTCTCGCATACTGTCACTCACTAGTAGTAGTATTCGCTAATCGAAATCTCATGCATTCGAATGCAAGTTCTCGGATACTGTCACTCACTAGTAGTAGTATACGCTAATCGAAATTTCATGCATTCGAATGCAATAATTCGGATACTGTCACTCACTAGTAGTAGTATTCGCTAATCGCAATCTCATGCATTCGAATGCAATAATTCGGATACTGTCACTCACTAGTAGTAGTATTCGCTAATCCAAATCTCTTGCATTCGAATGCAATAATTCGGATACTATCACTCACTAGTAGTAGTATTCGCTAATCGAAATCTCTTGCATTCGAACGCAATAATTCGGATACTGTCACTCACTAGTAGTAGTATTCGCTAATCGAAATCTCTTGCATTCGAAAGCAATAATTCGGAAACTGTCACCGACTAGTAGTAGTATTCGCTAAACGAAATCTCATGCATTCGAATGCAATAATTCGGATACTGTCACTCACTAGTAGTAGTATCCGCTAATTGAAATCTCATGCATTCGAATGCGAGTTCTCGGATACTGTCACTCACTAGTAGTAGTATTCGCTAATCGAAATCTCATGCATTCGAATGCAAGTTCTCGAACACTGTCACTCACTAGTAGTAGTATTCGCTAATCGAAATCTCATGCATTCGAATGCAAGTTCTCGGATACTGTCACTCACTACTAGTAGTATTCGCTAATCGAAATCTCATGCATTCGAAAGCAAGTTCTCGGATACTGTCACTCACTAGTAGTAGTATACGCTAATCGAAATTTCATGCATTCGAATGCAATAATTCGGATACTGTCACTCACCAGTAGTAGTATTCGCTAATCGCAATCTCATGCATTCGAATGCAATAATTCGGATACTGTCACTCACTAGTAGTAGTATTCGCTAATCGAAATTTCATGCATTCGAATGCAAGTTCTCGGATACGGTCACTCACTAGTAGTAGTATTCGCTAATCGAAATTTCATGCATTCGAATGCAATAATTCGGATACTGTCACTCACTAGTAGTAGTATTCGCTAATCGAAATCTCATGCATTCGAATGCAAGTTCTCGGATACTGTCACTCACTAGTAGTAGTATTCGCTAATCGAAATCTCTTGCATTCGAATGCAAGTTCTCGGATCCTGTCACTCACTAGTAGTAGTATTCGCTAATCGAAATCTCTTGCATTCGAATGCAAGTTCTCGGATACTGTCACTCACTAGTAGTAGTATTCGCTAATCGAAATCTCATGCATTCGAATGCAAGTTCTCGGATACTGTCACTCACTAGTAGTAGTATTCGCTAAATGAAATTTCATGCATTCGAATGCAAGTTCCCGGATACTGTCACTCACTAGTAGTAGTATTCGCTAATCGAAATTACATGCATTCGAACGAAATAATTCGGATACTGTCACTCACTAGTAGTAGTATTCGCTAATCGAAGTCTCATGCATTCGAATGCAAGTTCTCGGATACTGCCACTCACTAGTAGTAGTATTCGCTAATCGAAATCTCATGCATTCGAATGCAATAATTCGGATACTGTCACTCACTAGTAGTAGTATTCGCTAATTGAAATTTCATGCATTCGAATGCAAGTTCTCGGATACTGTCACTCACTAGTAGTAGTATTCGCTAATCGAAAGTTCATGCATTCGAATGCAATAATTCGGATACTGTCACTCACTAGTAGTAGTATTCGCTAATCGAAATTTCATGTATTCGAATGCAATAATTCGGATACTGTCACTCACTAGTAGTAGTATTCGCTAATCGAAATTTCATGCATTCGAATGCAATAATTCGGATACTGTCACTCACTAGTAGTAGTATTCGCTAATCGAAATCTCATGCATTCGAATGCAAGTTCTCGCATACTGTCATTCACTAGTAGTAGTATTCGCTAATCGAAATCTCATGCATTCGAATGCAAGTTCTCGGATACTGTCACTCACTAGTAGTAGTATACGCTAATCGAAATTTCATGCATTCGAATGCAATAATTCGGATACTGTCACTCACTAGTAGTAGTATTCGCTAATCGCAATCTCATGCATTCGAATGCAATAATTCGGATACTGTCACTCACTAGTAGTAGTATTCGCTAATCGAAATTTCATGCATTCGAATGCAAGTTCTCGGATACGGTCACTCACTAGTAGTAGTATTCGCTAATCGAAATTTCATGCATTCGAATGCAATAATTCGGATACTGTCACTCACTAGTAGTAGTATTCGCTAATCGAAATTTCATGCATTCGAATGCAGGTTCTCGGATACGGTCACTCACTAGTAGTAGTATTCGCTAATCGAAATTTCATGCATTCGAATGCAATAATTCGGATACTGTCACTCACTAGTAGTAGTATTCGCTAATCGAAATCTCATGCATTCGAATGCAAGTTCTCGGATACTGTCACTCACTAGTAGTAGTATTCGCTAATCGAAATCTCTTGCATTCGAATGCAAGTTCTCGGATCCTGTCACTCACTAGTAGTAGTATTCGCTAATCGAAATCTCTTGCATTCGAATGCAAGTTCTCGGATACTGTCACTCACTAGTAGTAGTATTCGCTAATCGAAATTTCATGCATTCGAATGCAGGTTCTCGGATACTGTCACTCACTAGTAGTAGTATTCGCTAATCGAAATCTCATGCATTCGAATGCAAGTTCTCGCATACTGTCACTCACTAGTAGTAGTATTCGCTAATCGAAATCTCATGCATTCGAATGCAAGTTCTCGGATACTGTCACTCACTAGTAGTAGTATACGCTAATCGAAATTTCATGCATTCGAATGCAATAATTCGGATACTGTCACTCACTAGTAGTAGTATTCGCTAATCGCAATCTCATGCATTCGAATGCAATAATTCGGATACGGTCACTCACTAGTAGTAGTATTCGCTAATCGAAATTTCATGCATTCGAATGCAATAATTCGGATACTGTCACTCACTAGTAGTAGTATTCGCTAATCGAAATCTCATGCATTCGAATGCAAGTTCTCGGATACTGTCACTCACTAGTAGTAGTATTCGCTAATCGAAATCTCTTGCATTCGAATGCAAGTTCTCGGATCCTGTCACTCACTAGTAGTAGTATTCGCTAATCGAAATCTCTTGCATTCGAATGCAAGTTCTCGGATACTGTCACTCACTAGTAGTAGTATTCGCTAATCGAAATTTCATGCATTCGAATGCAAGTTCTCGGATACTGTCACTCACTAGTAGTAGTATTCGCTAATCGAAATCTCATGCATTCGAATGCAAGTTCTCGGATACTGTCACTCACTAGTAGTAGTATTCGCTAATTGAAATTTCATGCATTCGAATGCAAGTTCCCGGATACTGTCACTCACTAGTAGTAGTATTCGCTAATCGAAATTTCATGCATTCGAATGCAATAATTCGGATACTGTCACTCACTAGTAGAAGTATTCGCTAATCGAAATTTCATGCATTCGAATGCAAGTTCTCGGATACTGTCACTCACTAGTAGTAGTATTCGCTAATCGAAAGTTCATGCATTCGAATGCAATAATTCGGATACTGTCACTCACTAGTAGTAGTATTCGCTAATCGAAATTTCATGTATTCGAATGCAATAATTCGGATACTGTCACTCACTAGTAGTAGTATTCGCTAATCGCAATCTCATGCATTCGAATGCAATAATTCGGATACGGTCACTCACTAGTAGTAGTATTCGCTAATCGAAATTTCATGCATTCGAATGCAATAATTCGGATACTGTCACTCACTAGTAGTAGTATTCGCTAATCGAAATCTCATGCATTCGAATGCAAGTTCTCGGATACTGTCACTCACTAGTAGTAGTATTCGCTAATCGAAATCTCATGCATTCGAATGCAAGTTCTCGCATACTGTCACTCACTAGTAGTAGTATTCGCTAATCGAAATCTCATGCATTCGAATGCAAGTTCTCGGATACTGTCACTCACTAGTAGTAGTATACGCTAATCGAAATTTCATGCATTCGAATGCAATAATTCGGATACTGTCACTCACTAGTAGTAGTATTCGCTAATCGCAATCTCATGCATTCGAATGCAATAATTCGGATACGGTCACTCACTAGTAGTAGTATTCGCTAATCGAAATTTCATGCATTCGAATGCAAGTTCTCGGATACTGTCACTCACTAGTAGTAGTATTCGCTAATCGAAATCTCTTGCATTCGAATGCAATAATTCGGATACTGTCACTCACTAGTAGTAGTATTCGCTAATCGAAGTCTCATGCATTCGAATGCAAGTTCTCGGATACTGTCACTCACTAGTAGTAGTATTCGCTAATCGAAATCTCATGCATTCGAATGCAATAATTCGGATACTGTCACTCACTAGTAGTAGTATTCGCTAATCGAAATCTCATGCATTCGAATGCAAGTTCTCGGATACTGTCACTCACTAGTAGTAGTATTCGCTAATCGAAAGTTCATGCATTCGAATGCAATAATTCGGATACTGTCACTCACTAGTAGTAGTATTCGCTAATCGAAATTTCATGTATTCGAATGCAATAATTCGGATACTGTCACTCACTAGTAGTAGTATTCGCTAATCGAAATTTCAAGCATTCGAATGCAATAATTCGGATACTGTCACTCACTAGTAGTAGTATTCGCTAATCGAAATCTCATGCATTCGAATGCAAGTTCTCGCATACTGTCGTCACTCACTAGTAGTAGTATTCGCTAATCGAAATCTCATGCATTCGAATGCAATAATTCGGATACTGTCACTCACTAGTAGTAGTATTCGCTAATCGAAATTTCATGCATTTGAATGCAATAATTTGGATACTGTCACTCACTAGTAGTAGTATTCGCTAATCGAAATCTCATGCATTCGAATGCAATAATTAGGATACTGTCACTCACTAGTAGTAGTATTCGCTAATCGAAATCTCATGCATTCGAATGCAAGTTCTCGGATACTGTCACTCACTAGTAGTAGTATTCGCTAATCGAAATCTCATGCATTCGAATGCAATAATTCGGATACTGTCACTCACTAGTAGTAGTATTCGCTAATCGAAATCTCATGCATTCGAATGCAAGTTCTCGGATACTGTCACTCACTAGTAGTTGTATTCGCTAATCGAAATCTCATGCATTCGAATGCAAGTTCTCGCATACTGTCACTCACTAGTAGTAGTATTCGCTAATCGAAATCTCATGCATTCGAATGCAAGTTCTCGGATACTGTCACTCACTAGTAGTAGTATACGCTAATCGAAATTTCATGCATTCGAATGCAATAATTCGGATACTGTCACTCACTAGTAGTAGTATTCGCTAATCGCAATCTCATGCATTCGAATGCAATAATTCGGATACTGTCACTCACTAGTAGTAGTATTCGCTAATCCAAATCTCTTGCATTCGAATGCAATAATTCGGATACTATCACTCACTAGTAGTAGTATTCGCTAATCGAAATCTCTTGCATTCGAACGCAATAATTCGGATACTGTCACTCACTAGTAGTAGTATTCGCTAATCGAAATCTCTTGCATTCGAAAGCAATAATTCGGAAACTGTCACCGACTAGTAGTAGTATTCGCTAAACGAAATCTCATGCATTCGAATGCAATAATTCGGATACTGTCACTCACTAGTAGTAGTATCCGCTAATTGAAATCTCATGCATTCGAATGCGAGTTCTCGGATACTGTCACTCACTAGTAGTAGTATTCGCTAATCGAAATCTCATGCATTCGAATGCAAGTTCTCGAACACTGTCACTCACTAGTAGTAGTATTCGCTAATCGAAATCTCATGCATTCGAATGCAAGTTCTCGGATACTGTCACTCACTAGTAGTAGTATTCGCTAATCGAAATCTCATGCATTCGAAAGCAAGTTCTCGGATACTGTCACTCACTAGTAGTAGTATACGCTAATCGAAATTTCATGCATTCGAATGCAATAATTCGGATACTGTCACTCACCAGTAGTAGTATTCGCTAATCGCAATCTCATGCATTCGAATGCAATAATTCGGATACTGTCACTCACTAGTAGTAGTATTCGCTAATCGAAATTTCATGCATTCGAATGCAAGTTCTCGGATACGGTCACTCACTAGTAGTAGTATTCGCTAATCGAAATTTCATGCATTCGAATGCAATAATTCGGATACTGTCACTCACTAGTAGTAGTATTCGCTAATCGAAATCTCATGCATTCGAATGCAAGTTCTCGGATACTGTCACTCACTAGTAGTAGTATTCGCTAATCGAAATCTCTTGCATTCGAATGCAAGTTCTCGGATCCTGTCACTCACTAGTAGTAGTATTCGCTAATCGAAATCTCTTGCATTCGAATGCAAGTTCTCGGATACTGTCACTCACTAGTAGTAGTATTCGCTAATCGAAATCTCATGCATTCGAATGCAAGTTCTCGGATACTGTCACTCACTAGTAGTAGTATTCGCTAAATGAAATTTCATGCATTCGAATGCAAGTTCCCGGATACTGTCACTCACTAGTAGTAGTATTCGCTAATCGAAATTACATGCATTCGAACGAAATAATTCGGATACTGTCACTCACTAGTAGTAGTATTCGCTAATCGAAGTCTCATGCATTCGAATGCAAGTTCTCGGATACTGCCACTCACTAGTAGTAGTATTCGCTAATCGAAATCTCATGCATTCGAATGCAATAATTCGGATACTGTCACTCACTAGTAGTAGTATTCGCTAATTGAAATTTCATGCATTCAAATGCAAGTTCTCGGATACTGTCACTCACTAGTAGTAGTATTCGCTAATCGAAAGTTCATGCATTCGAATGCAATAATTCGGATACTGTCACTCACTAGTAGTAGTATTCGCTAATCGAAATTTCATGTATTCGAATGCAATAATTCGGATACTGTCACTCACTAGTAGTAGTATTCGCTAATCGAAATTTCATGCATTCGAATGCAATAATTCGGATACTGTCACTCACTAGTAGTAGTATTCGCTAATCGAAATCTCATGCATTCGAATGCAAGTTCTCGCATACTGTCATTCACTAGTAGTAGTATTCGCTAATCCAAATCTCATGCATTCGAATGCAAGTTCTCGGATACTGTCACTCACTAGTAGTAGTATACGCTAATCGAAATTTCATGCATTCGAATGCAATAATTCGGATACTGTCACTCACTAGTAGTAGTATTCGCTAATCGCAATCTCATGCATTCGAATGCAATAATTCGGATACTGTCACTCACTAGTAGTAGTATTCGCAAATCGAAATTTCATGCATTCGAATGCAAGTTCTCGGATACGGTCACTCACTAGTAGTAGTATTCGCTAATCGAAATTTCATGCATTCGAATGCAATAATTCGGATACTGTCACTCACTAGTAGTAGTATTCGCTAATCGAAATTTCATGCATTCGAATGCAGGTTCTCGGATACGGTCACTCACTAGTAGTAGTATTCGCTAATCGAAATTTCATGCATTCGAATGCAATAATTCGGATACTGTCACTCACTAGTAGTAGTATTCGCTAATCGAAATCTCATGCATTCGAATGCAAGTTCTCGGATACTGTCACTCACTAGTAGTAGTATTCGCTAATCGAAATCTCTTGCATTCGAATGCAAGTTCTCGGATCCTGTCACTCACTAGTAGTAGTACTCGCTAATCGAAATTTCATGCATTCGAATGCAATAATTCGGAAACTGTCACTCACTAGTAGTAGTATTCGCTAATCGAAATTTCATGCATTCGAATGCAAGTTCTCGGATACTGTCACTCACTAGTAGTAGTATTCGCTAATCGAAAGTTCATGCATTCGAATGCAATAATTCGGATACTGTCACTCACTAGTAGTAGTATTCGCTAATCGAAATTTCATGTATTCGAATGCAATAATTCGGATACTGTCACTCACTAGTAGTAGTATTCGCTAATCGCAATCTCATGCATTCGAATGCAATAATTCGGATACGGTCACTCACTAGTAGTAGTATTCGCTAATCGAAATTTCATGCATTCGAATGCAATAATTCGGATACTGTCACTCACTAGTAGTAGTATTCGCTAATCGAAATCTCATGCATTCGAATGCAAGTTCTCGGATACTGTCACTCACTAGTAGTAGTATTCGCTAATCGAAATCTCATGCATTCGAATGCAAGTTCTCGCATACTGTCACTCACTAGTAGTAGTATTCGCTAATCGAAATCTCATGCATTCGAATGCAAGTTCTCGGATACTGTCACTCACTAGTAGTAGTATACGCTAATCGAAATTTCATGCATTCGAATGCAATAATTCGGATACTGTCACTCACTAGTAGTAGTATTCGCTAATCGCAATCTCATGCATTCGAATGCAATAATTCGGATACGGTCACTCACTAGTAGTAGTATTCGCTAATCGAAATTTCATGCATTCGAATGCAAGTTCTCGGATACTGTCACTCACTAGTAGTAGTATTCGCTAATCGAAATCTCTTGCATTCGAATGCAATAATTCGGATACTGTCACTCACTAGTAGTAGTATTCGCTAATCGAAGTCTCATGCATTCGAATGCAAGTTCTCGGATACTGTCACTCACTAGTAGTAGTATTCGCTAATCGAAATCTCATGCATTCGAATGCAATAATTCAGATACTGTCACTCACTAGTAGTAGTATTCGCTAATCGAAATTTCATGCATTCGAATGCAATAATTCGGATACTGTCACTCACTAGTAGTAGTATTCGCTAATCGAAAGTTCATGCATTCGAATGCAATAATTCGGATACTGTCACTCACTAGTAGTAGTATTCATTAATCGAAATTTCATGTATTCGAATGCAATAATTCGGATACTGTCACTCACTAGTAGTAGTATTCGCTAATCGAAATTTCAAGCATTCGAATGCAATAATTCGGATACTGTCACTCACTAGTAGTAGTATTCGCTAATCGAAATCTCATGCATTCGAATGCAAGTTCTCGCATACTGTCGTCACTCACTAGTAGTAGTATTCGCTAATCGAAATCTCATGCATTCGAATGCAATAATTCGGATACTGTCACTCACTAGTAGTAGTATTCGCTAATCGAAATTTCATGCATTTGAATGCAATAATTCGGATACTGTCACTCACTAGTAGTAGTATTCGCTAATCGAAATCTCATGCATTCGAATGCAATAATTAGGATACTGTCACTCACTAGTAGTAGTATTCGCTAATCGAAATCTCATGCATTCGAATGCAAGTTCTCGGATACTGTCACTCACTAGTAGTAGTATTCGCTAATCGAAATCTCATGCATTCGAATGCAATAATTCGGATACTGTCACTCACTAGTAGTAGTATTCGCTAATCGAAATCTCATGCATTCGAATGCAAGTTCTCGGATACTGTCACTCACTAGTAGTTGTATTCGCTAATCGAAATCTCATGCATTCGAATGCAAGTTCTCGCATACTGTCACTCACTAGTAGTAGTATTCGCTAATCGAAATCTCATGCATTCGAATGCAAGTTCTCGGATACTGTCACTCACTAGTAGTAGTATACGCTAATCGAAATTTCATGCATTCGAATGCAATAATTCGGATACTGTCACTCACTAGTGGTAGTATTCGCTAATCGCAATCTCATGCATTCGAATGCAATAATTCGGATACTGTCACTCACTAGTAGTAGTATTCGCTAATCCAAATCTCTTGCATTCGAATGCAATAATTCGGATACTATCACTCACTAGTAGTAGTATTCGCTAATCGAAATCTCTTGCATTCGAACGCAATAATTCGGATACTGTCACTCACTAGTAGTAGTATTCGCTAATCGAAATCTCTTGCATTCGAAAGCAATAATTCGGAAACTGTCACCGACTAGTAGTAGTATTCGCTAAACGAAATCTCATGCATTCGAGTGCAATAATTCGGATACTGTCACTCACTAGTAGTAGTATCCGCTAATTGAAATCTCATGCATTCGAATGCGAGTTCTCGGATACTGTCACTCACTAGTAGTAGTATTCGCTAATCGAAATCTCATGCATTCGAATGCAAGTTCTCGAACACTGTCACTCACTAGTAGTAGTATTCGCTAATCGAAATCTCATGCATTCGAATGCAAGTTCTCGGATACTGTCACTCACTAGTAGTAGTATTCGCTAATCGAAATCTCATGCATTCGAAAGCAAGTTCTCGGATACTGTCACTCACTAGTAGTAGTATACGCTAATCGAAATTTCATGCATTCGAATGCAATAATTCGGATACTGTCACTCACCAGTAGTAGTATTCGCTAATCGCAATCTCATGCATTCGAATGCAATAATTCGGATACTGTCACTCACTAGTAGTAGTATTCGCTAATCGAAATTTCATGCATTCGAATGCAAGTTCTCGGATACGGTCACTCACTAGTAGTAGTATTCGCTAATCGAAATTTCATGCATTCGAATGCAATAATTCGGATACTGTCACTCACTAGTAGTAGTATTCGCTAATCGAAATCTCATGCATTCGAATGCAAGTTCTCGGATACTGTCACTCACTAGTAGTAGTATTCGCTAATCGAAATCTCTTGCATTCGAATGCAAGTTCTCGGATCCTGTCACTCACTAGTAGTAGTATTCGCTAATCGAAATCTCTTGCATTCGAATGCAAGTTCTCGGATACTGTCACTCACTAGTAGTAGTATTCGCTAATCGAAATCTCATGCATTCGAATGCAAGTTCTCGGATACTGTCACTCACTAGTAGTAGTATTCGCTAAATGAAATTTCATGCATTCGAATGCAAGTTCCCGGATACTGTCACTCACTAGTAGTAGTATTCGCTAATCGAAATTACATGCATTCGAACGAAATAATTCGGATACTGTCACTCACTAGTAGTAGTATTCGCTAATCGGAGTCTCATGCATTCGAATGCAAGTTCTCGGATACTGCCACTCACTAGTAGTAGTATTCGCTAATCGAAATCTCATGCATTCGAATGCAATAATTCGGATACTGTCACTCACTAGTAGTAGTATTCGCTAATTGAAATTTCATGCATTCGAATGCAAGTTCTCGGATACAGTCACTCACTAGTAGTAGTATTCGCTAATCGAAAGTTCATGCATTCGAATGCAATAATTCGGATACTGTCACTCACTAGTAGTAGTATTCGCTAATCGAAATTTCATGTATTCGAATGCAATAATTCGGATACTGTCACTCACTAGTAGTAGTATTCGCTAATCGAAATTTCATGCATTCGAATGCAATAATTCGGATACTGTCACTCACTAGTAGTAGTATTCGCTAATCGAAATCTCATGCATTCGAATGCAAGTTCTCGCATACTGTCATTCACTAGTAGTAGTATTCGCTAATCGACATCTCATGCATTCGAATGCAAGTTCTCGGATACTGTCACTCACTAGTAGTAGTATACGCTAATCGAAATTTCATGCATTCGAATGCAATAATTCGGATACTGTCACTCACTAGTAGTAGTATTCGCTAATCGCAATCTCATGCATTCGAATGCAATAATTCGGATACTGTCACTCACTAGTAGTAGTATTCGCTAATCGAAATTTCATGCATTCGAATGCAAGTTCTCGGATACGGTCACTCACTAGTAGTAGTATTCGCTAATCGAAATTTCATGCATTCGAATGCAATAATTCGGATACTGTCACCCACTAGTAGTAGTATTCGCTAATCGAAATTTCATGCATTCGAATGCAGGTTCTCGGATACGGTCACTCACTAGTAGTAGTATTCGCTAATCGAAATTTCATGCATTCGAATGCAATAATTCGGATACTGTCACTCACTAGTAGTAGTATTCGCTAATCGAAATCTCATGCATTCGAATGCAAATTCTCGGATACTGTCACTCACTAGTAGTAGTATTCGCTAATCGAAATCTCTTGCATTCGAATGCAAGTTCTCGGATCCTGTCACTCACTAGTAGTAGTATTCGCTAATCGAAATCTCTTGCATTCGAATGCAAGTTCTCGGATACTGTCACTCACTAGTAGTAGTATTCGCTAATCGAAATTTCATGCATTCGAATGCAGGTTCTCGGATACTGTCACTCACTAGTAGTAGTATTCGCTAATCGAAATCTCATGCATTCGAATGCAAGTTCTCGCATACTGTCACTCACTAGTAGTAGTATTCGCTAATCGAAATCTCATGCATTCGAATGCAAGTTCTCGGATACTGTCACTCACTAGTAGTAGTATACGCTAATCGAAATTTCATGCATTCGAATGCAATAATTCGGATACTGTCACTCACTAGTAGTAGTATTCGCTAATCGCAATCTCATGCATTCGAATGCAATAATTCGGATACGGTCACTCACTAGTAGTAGTATTCGCTAATCGAAATTTCATGCATTCGAATGCAATAATTCGGATACTGTCACTCACTAGTAGTAGTATTCGCTAATCGAAATTTCATGCATTCGAATGCAAGTTCTCGGATACGGTCACTCACTAGTAGTAGTATTCGCTAATCGAAATTTCATGCATTCGAATGCAATAATTCGGATACTGTCACCCACTAGTAGTAATATTCGCTAATCGAAATTTCATGCATTCGAATGCAGGTTCTCGGATACGGTCACTCACTAGTAGTAGTATTCGCTAATCGAAATTTCATGCATTCGAATGCAATAATTCGGATACTGTCACTCACTAGTAGTAGTATTCGCTAATCGAAATCTCATGCATTCGAATGCAAGTTCTCGGATACTGTCACTCACTAGTAGTAGTATTCGCTAATCGAAATCTCTTGCATTCGAATGCAAGTTCTCGGATCCTGTCACTCACTAGTAGTAGTATTCGCTAATCGAAATCTCTTGCATTCGAATGCAAGTTCTCGGATACTGTCACTCACTAGTAGTAGTATTCGCTAATCGAAATTTCATGCATTCGAATGCAGGTTCTCGGATACTGTCACTCACTAGTAGTAGTATTCGCTAATCGAAATCTCATGCATTCGAATGCAAGTTCTCGCATACTGTCACTCACTAGTAGTAGTATTCGCTAATCGAAATCTCATGCATTCGAATGCAAGTTCTCGGATACTGTCACTCACTAGTAGTAGTATACGCTAATCGAAATTTCATGCATTCGAATGCAATAATTCGGATACTGTCACTCACTAGTAGTAGTATTCGCTAATTGCAATCTCATGCATTCGAATGCAATAATTCGGATACGGTCACTCACTAGTAGTAGTATTCGCTAATCGAAATTTCATGCATTCGAATGCAATAATTCGGATACTGTCACTCACTAGTAGTAGTATTCGCTAATCGAAATCTCATGCATTCGAATGCAAGTTCTCGGATACTGTCACTCACTAGTAGTAGTATTCGCTAATCGAAATCTCTTGCATTCGAATGCAAGTTCTCGGATCCTGTCACTCACTAGTAGTAGTATTCGCTAATCGAAATCTCTTGCATTCGAATGCAAGTTCTCGGATACTGTCACTCACTAGTAGTAGTATTCGCTAATCGAAATTTCATGCATTCGAATGCAAGTTCTCGGATACTGTCACTCACTAGTAGTAGTATTCGCTAATCGAAATCTCATGCATTCGAATGCAAGTTCTCGGATACTGTCACTCACTAGTAGTAGTATTCGCTAATTGAAATTTCATGCATTCGAATGCAAGTTCCCGGATACTGTCACTCACTAGTAGTAGTATTCGCTAATCGAAATTTCATGCATTCGAATGCAATAATTCGGATACTGTCACTCACTAGTAGTAGTATTCGCTAATCGAAATTTCATGCATTCGAATGCAAGTTCTCGGATACTGTCACTCACTAGTAGTAGTATTCGCTAATCGAAAGTTCATGCATTCGAATGCAATAATTCGGATACTGTCACTCACTAGTAGTAGTATTCGCTAATCGAAATTTCATGTATTCGAATGCAATAATTCGGATACTGTCACTCACTAGTAGTAGTATTCGCTAATCGCAATCTCATGCATTCGAATGCAATAATTCGGATACGGTCACTCACTAGTAGTAGTATTCGCTAATCGAAATTTCATGCATTCGAATGCAATAATTCGGATACTGTCACTCACTAGTAGTAGTATTCGCTAATCGAAATCTCATGCATTCGAATGCAAGTTCTCGGATACTGTCACTCACTAGTAGTAGTATTCGCTAATCGAAATCTCATGCATTCGAATGCAAGTTCTCGCATACTGTCACTCACTAGTAGTAGTATTCGCTAATCGAAATCTCATGCATTCGAATGCAAGTTCTCGGATACTGTCACTCACTAGTAGTAGTATACGCTAATCGAAATTTCATGCATTCGAATGCAATAATTCGGATACTGTCACTCACTAGTAGTAGTATTCGCTAATCGCAATCTCATGCATTCGAATGCAATAATTCGGATACGGTCACTCACTAGTAGTAGTATTCGCTAATCGAAATTTCATGCATTCGAATGCAAGTTCTCGGATACTGTCACTCACTAGTAGTAGTATTCGCTAATCGAAATCTCTTGCATTCGAATGCAAGTTCTCGGATCCTGTCACTCACTAGTAGTAGAATTCGCTAATCGAAATCTCTTGCATTGGAATGCAAGTTCTCGGATACTGTCACTCACTAGTAGTAGTATTCGCTAATCGAAATTTCATGCATTCGAATGCAAGTTCTCGGATACTGTCACTCACTTGTAGTAGTATTCGCTAATCGAAATCTCATGCATTCGAATGCAAGTTCTCGGATACTGTCACTCACTAGTAGTAGTATTCGCTAATTGAAATTTCATGCATTCGAATGCAAGTTCCCGGATACTGTCACTCACTAGTAGTAGTATTCGCTAATCGAAATTTCATGCATTCGAATGCTATAATTCGGATACTGTCACTCACTAGTAGAAGTATTCGCTAATCCAAATCTCTTGCATTCGAATGCAATAATTCGGATACTGTCACTCACTAGTAGTAGTATACGCTAATCGAAATTTCATGCATTCGAATGCAATAATTCGGATACTGTCACTCACTAGTAGTAGTATTCGCTAATCGCAATCTCATGCATTCGAATGCAATAATTCGGATACGGTCACTCACTAGTAGTAGTATTCGCTAATCGAAATTTCATGCATTCGAATGCAATAATTCGGATACTGTCACTCACTAGTAGTAGTATTCGCTAATCGAAATCTCATGCATTCGAATGCAAGTTCTCGGATACTGTCACTCACTAGTAGTAGTATTCGCTAATCGAAATCTCTTGCATTCGAATGCAAGTTCTCGGATCCTGTCACTCACTAGTAGTAGTATTCGCTAATCGAAATCTCTTGCATTCGAATGCAAGTTCTCGGATACTGTCACTCACTAGTAGTAGTATTCGCTAATCGAAATTTCATGCATTCGAATGCAAGTTCTCGGATACTGTCACTCACTAGTAGTAGTATTCGCTAATCGAAATCTCATGCATTCGAATGCAAGTTCTCGGATACTGTCACTCACTAGTAGTAGTATTCGCTAATTGAAATTTCATGCATTCGAATGCAAGTTCCCGGATACTGTCACTCACTAGTAGTAGTATTCGCTAATCGAAATTTCATGCATTCGAATGCAATAATTCGGATACTGTCACTCACTAGTAGTAGTATTCGCTAATCGAAATTTCATGCATTCGAATGCAAGTTCTCGGATACTGTCACTCACTAGTAGTAGTATTCGCTAATCGAAAGTTCATGCATTCGAATGCAATAATTCGGATACTGTCACTCACTAGTAGTAGTATTCGCTAATCGAAATTTCATGTATTCCAATGCAATAATTCAGATACTGTCACTCACTAGTAGTAGTATTCGCTAATCGCAATCTCATGCATTCGAATGCAATAATTCGGATACGGTCACTCACTAGTAGTAGTATTCGCTAATCGAAATTTCATGCATTCGAATGCAATAATTCGGATACTGTCACTCACTAGTAGTAGTATTCGCTAATCGAAATCTCATGCATTCGAATGCAAGTTCTCGGATACTGTCACTCACTAGTAGTAGTATTCGCTAATCGAAATCTCTTGCATTCGAATGCAAGTTCTCGGATCCTGTCACTCACTAGTAGTAGTATTCGCTAATCGAAATCTCTTGCATTCGAATGCAAGTTCTCGGATACTGTCACTCACTAGTAGTAGTATTCGCTAATCGAAATTTCATGCATTCGAATGCAAGTTCTCGGATACTGTCACTCACTAGTAGTAGTATTCGCTAATCGAAATCTCATGCATTCGAATGCAATAATTCGGATACTGTCACTCACTAGTAGTAGTATTCGCTAATCGAAATCTCATGCATTCGAATGCAAGTTCTCGGATACTGTCACTCACTAGTAGTAGTATACGCTAATCGAAATTTCATGCATTCGAATGCAATAATTCGGATACTGTCACTCACTAGTAGTAGTATTCGCTAATCGCAATCTCATGCATTCGAATGCAATAATTCGGATACGGTCACTCACTAGTAGTAGTATTCGCTAATCGAAATTTCATGCATTCGAATGCAAGTTCTCGGATACTGTCACTCACTAGTAGTAGTATTCGCTAATCGAAATCTCTTGCATTCGAATGCAAGTTCTCGGATCCTGTCACTCACTAGTAGTAGAATTCGCTAATCGAAATCTCTTGCATTCGAATGCAAGTTCTCGGATACTGTCACTCACTAGTAGTAGTATTCGCTAATCGAAATTTCATGCATTCGAATGCAAGTTCTCGGATACTGTCACTCACTAGTAGTAGTATTCGCTAATCGAAATCTCATGCATTCGAATGCAAGTTCTCGGATACTGTCACTCACTAGTAGTAGTATTCGCTAATTGAAATTTCATGCATTCGAATGCAAGTTCTCGGATACTGTCACTCACTAGTAGTAGTATTCGCTAATCGAAATCTCATGCATTCGAATGCAATAATTCGGATACTGTCACTCACTAGTAGTAGTATTCGCTAATCGAAATTTCATGCATTCGAATGCAAGTTCTCGGATACTGTCACTCACTAGTAGTAGTATTCGCTAATCGAAAGTTCATGCATTCGAATGCAATAATTCGGATACTGTCACTCACTAGTAGTAGTATTCGCTAATCGAAATTTCATGTATTCGAATGCAATAATTCGGATACTGTCACTCACTAGTAGCAGTATTCGCTAATCGAAATTTCATGCATTCGAATGCAATAATTCGGATACTGTCACTCACTAGTAGTAGTATTCGCTAATCGAAATCTCATGCATTCGAATGCAAGTTCTCGCATACTGTCACTCACTAGTAGTAGTATTCGCTAATCGAAATCTCATGCATTCGAATGCAATAATTCGGATAGTGTCACTCACTAGTAGTAGTATTCGCTAATCGAAATTTCATGCATTCGAATGCAATAATTCGGATACTGTCACTCACTAGTAGTAGTATTCGCTAATCGAAATCTCATGCATTCGAATGCAATAATTCGGATACTGTAACTCACTAGTAGTAGTATTCGCTAATCGAAATCTCATGCATTCGAATGCAATAATTCGGATACTGTCACTCACTAGTAGTAGTATTCGCTAATCGAAATCTCATGAATTCGAATGCAATAATTAGGATACTGTCACTCACTAGTGGTAGTATTCGCTAATCGAAATTTCATGCATTCGAATGCAAGTTCTCGGATACGGTCACTCACTAGTAGTAGTATTCGCTAATCGAAATTTCATGCATTCGAATGCAATAATTCGGATACTGTCACTCACTAGTAGTAGTATTCGCTAATCGAAATCTCATGCATTCGAATGCAAGTTCTCGGATACTGTCACTCACTAGTAGTAGTATTCGCTAATCGAAATCTCTTGCATTCGAATGCAAGTTCTCGGATCCTGTCACTCACTAGTAGTAGTATTCGCTAATCGAAATTTCATGCATTCGAATGCAAGTTCTTGGATACTGTCACTCACTAGTAGTAGTATTCGCTAATCGAAATCTCATGCATTCGAATGCAAGTTCTCGGATACTGTCACTCACTAGTAGTAGTATTCGCTAATTGAAATTTCATGCATTCGAATGCAAGTTCCCGGATACTGTCACTCACTAGTAGTAGTATTCGCTAATCGAAATTTCATGCATTCGAATGCAATAATTCGGATACTGTCACTCACTAGTAGTAGTATTCGCTAATCGAAGTCTCATGCATTCGAATGCAAGTTCTCGGATACTGTCACTCACTAGTAGTAGTATTCGCTAATCGAAATCTCATGCATTCGAATGCAATAATTCGGATACTGTCACTCACTAGTAGTAGTATTCGCTAATCGAAATTTCATGCATTGGAATGCAAGTTCTCGGATACTGTCACTCACTAGTAGTAGTATTCGCTAATCGAAATTTCATGCATTCGAATGCAAGTTCTCGGATACTGTCACTCACTAGTAGTAGTATTCGCTAATCGAAATCTCATGCATTCGAATGCAAGTTCTCGGATACTGTCACTCACTAGTAGTAGTATTCGCTAATTGAAATTTCATGCATTCGAATGCAAGTTCCCGGATACTGTCACTCACTAGTAGTAGTATTCGCTAATCGAAATTTCATGCATTCGAATGCTATAATTCGGATACTGTCACTCACTAGTAGAAGTATTCGCTAATCCAAATCTCTTGCATTCGAATGCAATAATTCGGATACTGTCACTCACTAGTAGTAGTATACGCTAATCGAAATTTCATGCATTCGAATGCAATAATTCGGATACTGTCACTCACTAGTAGTAGTATTCGCTAATCGCAATCTCATGCATTCGAATGCAATAATTCGGATACGGTCACTCACTAGTAGTAGTATTCGCTAATCGAAATTTCATGCATTCGAATGCAATAATTCGGATACTGTCACTCACTAGTAGTAGTATTCGCTAATCGAAATCTCATGCATTCGAATGCAAGTTCTCGGATACTGTCACTCACTAGTAGTAGTATTCGCTAATCGAAATCTCTTGCATTCGAATGCAAGTTCTCGGATCCTGTCACTCACTAGTAGTAGTATTCGCTAATCGAAATCTCTTGCATTCGAATGCAAGTTCTCGGATACTGTCACTCACTAGTAGTAGTATTCGCTAATCGAAATATCATGCACTCGAATGCAAGTTCTCGGATACTGTCACTCACTAGTAGTAGTATTCGCTAATCGAAATCTCATGCATTCGAATGCAAGTTCTCGGATACTGTCACTCACTAGTAGTAGTATTCGCTAATTGAAATTTCATGCATTCGAATGCAAGTTCCCGGATACTGTCACTCACTAGTAGTAGTATTCGCTAATCGAAATTTCATGCATTCGAATGCAATAATTCGGATACTGTCACTCACTAGTAGTAGTATTCGCTAATCGAAATTTCATGCATTCGAATGCAAGTTCTCGGATACTGTCACTTACTAGTAGTAGTATTCGCTAATCGAAAGTTCATGCATTCGAATGCAATAATTCGGATACTGTCACTCACTAGTAGTAGTATTCGCTAATCGAAATTTCATGTATTCGAATGCAATAATTCGGATACTGTCACTCACTAGTAGTAGTATTCGCTAATCGCAATCTCATGCATTCGAATGCAATAATTCGGATACGGTCACTCACTAGTAGTAGTATTCGCTAATCGAAATTTCATGCATTCGAATGCAATAATTCGGATACTGTCACTCACTAGTAGTAGTATTCGCTAATCGAAATCTCATGCATTCGAATGCAAGTTCTCGGATACTGTCACTCACTAGTAGTAGTATTCGCTAATCGAAATCTCTTGCATTCGAATGCAAGTTCTCGGATCCTGTCACTCACTAGTAGTAGTATTCGCTAATCGAAATCTCTTGCATTCGAATGCAAGTTCTCGGATACTGTCACTCACTAGTAGTAGTATTCGCTAATCGAAATTTCATGCATTCGAATGCAAGTTCTCGGATACTGTCACTCACTAGTAGTAGTATTCGCTAATCGAAATCTCATGCATTCGAATGCAAGTTCTCGCATACTGTCACTCACTAGTAGTAGTATTCGCTAATCGAAATCTCATGCATTCGAATGCAAGTTCTCGGATACTGTCACTCACTAGTAGTAGTATACGCTAATCGAAATTTCATGCATTCGAATGCAATAATTCGGATACTGTCACTCACTAGTAGTAGTATTCGCTAATCGCAATCTCATGCATTCGAATGCAATAATTCGGATACGGTCACTCACTAGTAGTAGTATTCGCTAATCGAAATTTCATGCATTCGAATGCAAGTTCTCGGATACTGTCACTCACTAGTAGTAGTATTCGCTAATCGAAATCTCTTGCATTCGAATGCAAGTTCTCGGATCCTGTCACTCACTAGTAGTAGAATTCGCTAATCGAAATCTCTTGCATTCGAATGCAAGTTCTCGGATACTCTCACTCACTAGTAGTAGTATTCGCTAATCGAAATTTCATGCATTCGAGTGCAAGTTCTCGGATACTGTCACTCACTAGTAGTAGTATTCGCTAATCGAAATCTCATGCATTCGAATGCAAGTTCTCGGATACTGTCACTCACTAGTAGTAGTATTCGCTAATTGAAATTTCATGCATTCGAATGCAAGTTCTCGGATACTGTCACTCACTAGTAGTAGTATTCGCTAATCGAAATCTCATGCATTCGAATGCAATAATTCGGATACTGTCACTCACTAGTAGTAGTATTCGCTAATCGAAATTTCATGCATTCGAATGCAAGTTCTCGGATACTGTCACTCACTAGTAGTAGTATTCGCTAATCGAAAGTTCATGCATTCGAATGCAATAATTCGGATACTGTCACTCACTAGTAGTAGTATTCGCTAATCGAAATTTCATGTATTCGAATGCAATAATTCGGATACTGTCACTCACTAGTAGCAGTATTCGCTAATCGAAATTTCATGCATACGAATGCAATAATTCGGATACTGTCACTCACTAGTAGTAGTATTCGCTAATCGAAATCTCATGCATTCGAATGCAAGTTCTCGCATACTGTCACTCACTAGTAGTAGTATTCGCTAATCGAAATCTCATGCATTCGAATGCAATAATTCGGATAGTGTCACTCACTAGTAGTAGTATTCGCTAATCGAAATTTCATGCATTCGAATGCAATAATTCGGATACTGTCACTCACTAGTAGTAGTATTCGCTAATCGAAATCTCATGCATTCGAATGCAATAATTCGGATACTGTAACTCACTAGTAGTAGTATTCGCTAATCGAAATCTCATGCATTCGAATGCAATAATTCGGATACTGTCACTCACTAGTAGTAGTATTCGCTAATCGAAATCTCATGCATTCGAATGCAATAATTAGGATACTGTCACTCACTAGTGGTAGTATTCGCTAATCGAAATTTCATGCATTCGAATGCAAGTTCTCGGATACGGTCACTCACTAGTAGTAGTATTCGCTAATCGAAATTTCATGCATTCGAATGCAATAATTCGGATACTGTCACTCACTAGTAGTAGTATTCGCTAATCGAAATCTCATGCATTCGAATGCAAGTTCTCGGATACTGTCACTCACTAGTAGTAGTATTCGCTAATCGAAATCTCTTGCATTCGAATGCAAGTTCTCGGATCCTGTCACTCACTAGTAGTAGTATTCGCTAATCGAAATTTCATGCATTCGAATGCAAGTTCTTGGATACTGTCACTCACTAGTAGTAGTATTCGCTAATCGAAATCTCATGCATTCGAATGCAAGTTCTCGGATACTGTCACTCACTAGTAGTAGTATTCGCTAATTGAAATTTCATGCATTCGAATGCAAGTTCCCGGATACTGTCACTCACTAGTAGTAGTATTCGCTAATCGAAATTTCATGCATTCGAATGCAATAATTCGGATACTGTCACTCACTAGTAGTAGTATTCGCTAATCGAAGTCTCATGCATTCGAATGCAAGTTCTCGGATACTGTCACTCACTAGTAGTAGTATTCGCTAATCGAAATCTCATGCATTCGAATGCAATAATTCGGATACTGTCACTCACTAGTAGTAGTATTCGCTAATCGAAATTTCATGCATTCGAATGCACGTTCTCGGATACTGTCACTCACTAGTAGTAGTATTCGCTAATCGAAAGTTCATGCATTCGAATGCAATAATTCGGATACTGTCACTCACTAGTAGTAGTATTCGCTAATCGAAATTTCATGTATTCGAATGCAATAATTCGGATACTGTCACTCACTAGTAGTAGTATTCGCTAATCGAAATTTCATGCATTCGAATGCAATAATTCGGATACTGTCACTCACTAGTAGTAGTATTCGCTAATCGAAATCTCATGCATTCGAATGCAAGTTCTCGCATACTGTCACTCACTAGTAGTAGTATTCGCTAATCGAAATCTCATGCATTCGAATGCAATAATTCGGATACTGTCACTCACTAGTAGTAGTATTCGCTAATCGAAATTTCATGCTTTCGAATGCAATAATTCGGATACTGTCACTCACTAGTAGTAGTATTCGCTAATCGAAAACTCATGCATTCGAATGCAATAATTCGGATACTGCAACTCACTAGTAGTAGTATTCGCTAATCGAAATTTCATGCATTCGAATGCAATAATTCGGATACTGTCACTCACTAGTAGTAGTATTCGCTAATCGAAATCTCATGCATTCGAATGCAATAATTCGGATACTGTCACTCACTAGTAGTAGTATTCGCTAATCGAAATCTCATGCATTCGAATGCAAGTTCTCGGATACTGTCACTCACTAGTAGTAGTATTCACTAATCGAAATCTCATGCATTCGAATGCAAGTTCTCTGATACTGTCACTCACTAGTAGTAGTATTCGCTAATCGAAATTTCATGAATTCGAATGCAATAATTCGGATACTGCCACTCACTAGTAGTAGTATTCGCTAATCGAAATTTCATGCATTCGAATGCAATAATTCGGATAGTGTCACTCACTAGTAGTAGTATCCGCTAATCGAAATTTCATGCATTCGAATGCATTAATTCGGATACTTCCACTCACTAGTAGTAGTATTCGCTAATCGAAATTTCATGCATTCGAATGCAATAATTCGGATACTGTCGCACACTAGTAGTAGTATTCGCTAATCGAAATTTCATGCATTCGAATGCAATAATTCGGATACTGTCACTCACTAGTAGTAGTATTCGCTAATCGAAATTTCATGCATTCGAATGCAATAATTCGGATACTGTCACTCACTAGTAGTAGTATTCGCTAATCGAAATTTCATTCATTCGAATGCAAGTTCTCGGATACTGTCACTCACTAGTAGTAGTATTCGCTAATCGAAATCTCATGCATTCGAATGCAAGTTCTCGGACACTGTCACTCACTAGTAGTAGTATCCGCTAATCGAAATTTCATGCATTCGCATGCATTAATTCGGATACTTTCACTCACTAGTAGTAGTATTCGCTAATCGAAATTTCATGCATTCGAATGCAATAATTCGGATACTGTCACACACTAGTAGTAGTATTCGCTAATCGAAATTTCATGCATTCGAATGCAATAATTCGGATACTGTCACTCACTAGTAGTAGTATTCGCTAATCGAAATTTCATGCATTCGAATGCAATAATTCGGATACTGTCACTCACTAGTAGTAGTATTCGCTAATCGAAATTTCATGCATTCGAATGCAATAATTCGGATACTGTCACTCACTAGTAGTAGTATTCGCTAATCGAAATTTCATTCATTCGAATGCAAGTTCTCGGATACTGTCACTCACTAGTAGTAGTATTCGCTAATCGAAATCTCATGCATTCGAATGCAAGTTCTCGGATACTGTCACTCACTAGTAGTAGTATTCGCTAACTGAAATTTCATGCATTCGAATGGAAGTTCCCGGATACTGTCACTCACTAGTAGTAGTATTCGCTAATCGAAATTTCATGCATTCGAATGCAATAATTCGGATACTGTCACTCACTAGTAGTAGTATTCGCTAATCGAAGTCTCATGCATTCGAATGCAAGTTCTCGGATACTGTCACTCACTAGTAGTAGTATTCGCTAATCGAAATTTCATCTATTCGAATGCAATAATTCGGATACTGTCACTCACTAGTAGTAGTATTCGCTAATCAAAATCTCTTGCATTCGAATGCAATAATTCGGATACTATCACTCTCTAGTAGTAGTATTCGCTAATTGAAATCTCTTGCATTCCAATGCAATAATTCGGATACTGTCACTCACTAGTAGTAGTATTCGCTAATCGAAATCTCTTGCATTCGAAAGCAATAATTCGGAAACTGCCACTGACTAGTAGTAGTATTCGCTAAACGAAATCTCATGCATTCGAATGCAATAATTCGGATACTGTCACTCACTAGTAGTAGTATTCGCTAATTGAAGTCTCATGCATTCGAATGCGAGTTCTCGGAAACTGTCACTCACTAGTAGTAGTATTCGCTAATCGAAATCTCATGCATTCGAATGCAAGTTCTCGGATACTGTCACTCACTAGTAGCAGTATTCGCCAATCGAAATCTCATGCATTCGAATGCAAGTTCTCGGATACTGTCACTCACTAGTAGTAGTATTCGCTAATCGAAATCTCATGCATTCGAATGCAAGTTCTCGGATACTGTCACTCACTAGTAGTAGTATTCGCTAATCGAAATTTCATGCATTCGAATGCAATAATTCGGATACTGTCACTTACTAGTAGCAGTATTCGCTAATCGCAATCTCATGCATTCGAATGCAATAATTCGGATACTGTCACTCACTAGTAGTAGTATTCGCTAATCGAAATTTCATGCATTCGAATGCAAGTTCTCGGATACGGTCACTCACTAGTAGTAGTATTCGCTAATCGAAATTTCATGCATTCGAATGCAATAATTCGGATACTGTCACTCACTAGTAGTAGTATTCGCTAATCGAAATCTCATGCATTCGAATGCAAGTTCTCGGATACTATCACTCACTTGTAGTAGTATTCGCTAATCGAAATCTCTTGCATTCGAATGCAAGATCTCGGATCCTGTCACTCACTAGTAGTAGTATTCGCTAATCGAAATCTCATGCATTCGAATGCAAGTTCTCGGATACTGTCACTCACTAGCAGTAGTATTCGCAAATCGAAATCTCTTGCATTCGAATGCAAGTTCTCGGAATCTGTCACTCACTAGTAGTAGTATTCGCTAATCGAAATCTCATGCATTCGAATGCAAGTTCTCAGATACTGTCACTCACTAGTAGTAGTATTCGCTAATCGAAATCTCATGCATTCGAATGCAAGTTCTCTGATACTGTCACTCACTAGTAGTAGTATTCGCTAATCGAAATTTCATGCATTCGAATGCAATAATTCGGATACTGCCACTCACTAGTAGTAGTATTCGCTAATCGAAATTTCATGCATTCGAATGCAATAATTCGGATAGTGTCACTCACTAGTAGTAGTATTCGTTAATCGAAATCTCATGCATTCGAATGCAAGTTCTCGGATACTGTCACTCACTAGTAGTAGTATTCGCTAATCGATATTTCATGCATTCGAATGCAATAATTCGGATACTGTCACACACTAGTAGTAGTATTCGCTAATCGAAATTTCATGCATTCGAATGCAATAATTCGGATACTGTCACTCACTAGTAGTAGTATTCGCTAATCGAAATCTCATGCATTCGAATGCAATAATTCGGATACTGTCACTCACTAGTAGTAGTATTCGCTAATCGAAATCTCATGCATTCGAATGCAAGTTCTCGGATACTGTCACTCACTAGTAGTAGTATTCGCTAATCGAAATCTCATGCATTCGAATGCAAGTTCTCTGATACTGTCACTCACTAGCAGTAGTATTCGCTAATCGAAATTTCATGCATTCGAATGCAATAATTTGGATACTGTCACTCACTAGTAGAAGTATTCGCTAATCCAAATCTCTTGCATTCGAATGCAATAATTCGGATACTATCACTCACTAGTAGTAGTATTCGCTAATCGAAATTTCATGCATTCGAATGCAATAATTCGGATACTGTCACACACTAGTAGTAGTATTCGCTAATCGAAATTTCATGCATTCGAATGCAATAATTCGGATACTGTCACTCACTAGTGGTAGTATTCGCTAATCGAAATTTCATTCATTCGAATGCAAGTTCTCGGATACTGTCACTCACTAGTAGTAGTATTCGCTAATCGAAATCTCATGCATTCGAATGCAAGTTCTCGGATACTGTCACTCACTAGTAGTAGTATCCGCTAATCGAAATTTCATGCATTCGATTGCAATAATTCGGATACTGTCACTCACTAGTAGTAGTATTCGCTAATCGAAATTTCATGCATTCGAATGCAATAATTCGGATACTGTCACTCATTAGTAGTAGTATTCGCTAATCCAAATCTCTTGCATTCGAATTCAATAATTCGGATACTATCACTCACTAGTAGTAGTATTCGCTAATCGAAATCTCTTGCATTCGAATGCAATAATTCGAATACTGTCACTCACTAGTAGTAGTATTCGCTAATCGAAATCTCTTGCATTCGAAAGCAATAATTCGGAAACTGTCACCGACTAGTAGTAGTATTCGCTAAACGAAATCTCATGCATTCGAATGCAATAATTCGGATACTGTCACTCACTAGTAGTAGTATCCGCTACTTGAAATCTCATGCATTCGAATGCGGGTTCTCGGATACTGTCACTCACTAGTAGTAGTATCCGCTAATTGAAATCTCATGCATTCGAATGCGAGTTCTCGGATACTGTCACTCACTAGTAGTAGTATTCGCTAATCGAAATCTCTTGCATTCGAATGCAAGTTCTCGGATCCTGTCACTCACTAGTAGTAGTATTCGCTAATTGAAATCTCATGCATTCGAATGCGAGTTCTCGGATACTGTCACTCACTAGTAGTAGTATTCGCTAATCGAAATCTCTTGCATTCGAATGCAAGTTCTCGGATCCTGTCACTCACTAGTAGTAGTATTCGCTAATCGAAATCTCTTGCATTCGAATGCAAGTTCTCGGATACTGTCACTCACTAGTAGTAGTATTCGCTAATCGAAATCTCATGCATTCGAATGCAAGTTCTCGGATACTGTCACTCACTAGTAGTAGTATTCGCTAAATGAAATTTCATGCATTCGAATGCATGTTCCCGGATACTGTCACTCACTAGTAGTAGTATTCGCTAATCGAAATTTCATGCATTCGAACGCAATAATTCGTATACTGTCACTCACTAGTAGTAGTATTCGCTAATCGAAGTCTCATGCATTCGAATGCAAGTTCTCGGATACTGCCACTCACTAGTAGTAGTATTCGCTAATCGAAATCTCATGCTTTCGAATGCAATAATTCGGATACTGTCACTCACTAGTAGTAGTATTCGCTAATCGAAATTTCATGCATTCGAATGCCATAATTCGGATACTGTCACTCACTAGTAGTAGTATTCGCTAATCGAAATCTCATGCATTCGAATGCAAGTTCTCGCATACTGTCACTCACTAGTAGTAGTATTCGCTAATCGAAATCTCATGCATTCGAATGCAATAATTCGGATACTGTCACTCACTAGTAGTAGTATTCGCTAATCGAAATTTCATGCATTCGAATGCAATAATTCGGATACTGTCACTCACTAGTAGTAGTATTCGCTAATCGAAATCTCAGGCATTCGAATGCAATAATTCGGATACTGTAACTCACTAGTAGTAGTATTCGCTAATCGAAATTTCATGCATTCGAATGCAATAATTCGGATACTGTCACTCACTAGTAGTAGTATTCGCTAATCGAAATCTCATGCATTCGAATGCAATAATTAGGATACTGTCACTCACTAGTAGTAGTATTCGCTAATCGAAATCTCATGCATTTGAATGCAAGTTCTCGGATACTGTCACTCACTAGTAGTAGTATTCGCTAATCGAAATCTCATGCAATCGAATGCAAGTTCTCGGATACTGTCACTCACTAGTAGTAGTATTCGCTAATCGAAATTTCATGCATTCGAATGCAAGTTCTCGGATACTGTCACTCACTAGTAGTAGTATTCGTTAATCGAAATCTCATGCATTCGAATGCAAGTTCTCGCATACTGTCACTCACTAGTAGTAGTATTCGCTAATCAAAATCTCTTGCATTCGAATGCAATAATTCGGATTCTACCACTCACTAGTAGTAGTATTCGCTAATCGAAATCTCTTGCATTCGAATGCAATAATTCGGATACTGTCACTCACTAGTAGTAGTATTTGCTAATCGAAATCTCTTGCATTCGAAAGCAATAATTCGGAAACTGTCACTGACTAGTACTAGTATTCGCTAAACGAAATCTCATGCATTCGAATGCAATAATTCGGATACTGTCACTCACTAGTAGTAGTATTCGCTAATCGAAATTTCATGCATTCGAATGCAATAATTCGGATACTGTCACTCACTAGTAGTAGTATTCGCTAATCGAAATCTCATGCATTCGAATGCAAGTTCTCGCATACTGTCACTCACTAGTAGTAGTATTCGCTAATCGAAATCTCATGCATTCGAATGCAATAATTCGGATACTGTCACTCACTAGTAGTAGTATTCGCTAATCGAAATTTCATGCATTCGAATGCAATAATTCGGATACTGTCACTCACTAGTAGTAGTATTTGCTAATCGAAATCTCTTGCATTCGAAAGCAATAATCCGGACACTGTCACTGACTAGTACTAGTATTCGCTAATCGAAATCTCATGCATTCGAATGCGAGTTCTCGGATACTGTCACTCACTAGTAGTAGTATTCGCTAATCGAAATCTCATGCATTCGAATGCAAGTTCTCGGAAACTGTCACTCACTAGTAGTAGTATTCGCTAATCGAAATCTCATGCATTCGAATGCAAGTTCTCGGATACTGTCACTCACTAGTAGTAGTATTCGCTAATCGAACTCTCATGCATTCGAATGCAAGCTCTCGGATACTGTCACTCACTAGTAGTATACGCTAATCGAAATTTCATGCATTCGAATGCAAGTTCTCGGATACTGTCTCTCACTAGTAGTAGTATACGCTAATCGAAATCTCATGCATTCGAATGCAATAATTCGGATACAGTAACTCACTAGTAGTAGTATTCGCTAATCGAAATTTCATGCATTCGAATGCAATAATTCGGATACTGTCACTCACTAGTAGTAGTATTCGCTAATCGAAATCTCATGCATTCGAATGCAATAATTAGGATACTGTCACTCACTAGTAGTAGTATTCGCTAATCGAAATCTCATGCATTCGAATGCAAGTTCTCGGATACTGTCACTCACTAGTAGTAGTATTCGCTAATCGAAATCTCATGCATTCGAATGCAAGTTCTCGGATACTGTCACTCACTAGTAGTAGTATTCGCTAATCGAAATCTCATGCATTCGAATGCAAGTTCTCGCATACTGTCACTCACTAGTAGTAGTATTCGCTAATCGAAATCTCATGCATTCGAATGCAAGTTCTCGGATAATTTCACTCACTAGTAGTAGTATACGCTAATCGACATTTCATGAATTCGAATGCAATAATTCGGATACTGTCTCTCACTAGTAGTAGTATTCGCTAATCGCAATCTCATGCATTCGAATGCAATAATTCGGATACTGTCACTCACTAGTAGTAGTATTCGCTAATCGAAATTTCATGCATTCGAATGCAAGTTCTCGGATACGGTCACCCACTAGTAGTAGTATTCGCTAATCGAAATTTCATGCATTCGAATGCAATAATTCGGATACTGTCACTCACTAGTAGTAGTATTCGCTAATCGAAATCTCATGCATTCGAATGCAAGTTCTCGGATACTGTCACTCACTAGTAGTACTATTCGCTAATCGAAATCTCTTGCATTCGAATGCAAGTTCTCGGATCCTGTCACTCACTAGTAGTAGTATTCGCTAATCGAAATCTCTTGCATTCGAATGCAAGTTCTCGGATACTGTCACTCACTAGTAGTAGTATTCGCTAATCGAAGTCTCATGCATTCGAATGCAAGTTCTCGGATACTGTCACTCACTAGTAGTAGTATTCGCTAATCGAAATCTCATGCATTCGAATGCAATAATTCGGATACTGTCACTCACTAGTAGTAGTATTCGCTAATCGAAATTTCATGCATTCGAATGCAAGTTCTCGGATACTGTCACTCACTAGTAGTAGTATTCGCTAATCGAAAGTTCATGCATTCGAATGCAATAATTCGGATACTGTCACTCACTAGTAGTAGTATTCGCTAATCGAAATCTCATGTATTCGAATGCAATAATTCGGATACTGTCACTCACTAGTAGTAGTATTCGCTAATCGAAATTTCATGCATTCGAATGCAATAATTCGGATACTGTCACTCACTAGTAGTAGTATTCGCTAATCGAAATCTCATGCATTCGAATGCAAGTTCTCGCATACTGTCACTCACTTGTAGTAGTATTCGCTAATCGAAATCTCATGCATTCGAATGCAATAATTCGGATACTGTCACTCACTAGTAGTAGTATTCGCTAATCGAAATTTCATGCATTCGAATGCAATAATTCTGTCACTCACTAGTAGTAGTTTTCGCTAATCGAAAACTCATGCATTCGAATGCAATAATTCGGATACTGTAACTCACTAGTAGTAGTATTCGCTAATCGAAATTTCATGCATTCGAATGCAATAATTCGGATACTGTCACTCACTAGTAGTAGTATTCGCTAATCGAAATCTCATGCATTCGAATGCAATAATTCGGATACTGTCACTCACTAGTAGTAGTATTCGCTAATCGAAATCTCATGCATTCGAATGCAAGTTCTCGGATACTGTCACTCACTAGTAGTAGTATTCGCTAATCGAAATCTCATGCATTCGAATGCAAGTTCTCTGATACTGTCACTCACTAGTAGTAGTATTCGCTAATCGAAATTTCATGCATTCGAATGCAATAATTCGGATAGTGTCACTCACTAGTAGTAGTATTCGTTAATCGAAATCTCATGCATTCGAATGCAAGTGCTCAGATACTGTCACTCACTAGTAGTAGTATTCGCTAATCGAAATTTCATGCATTCGAATGCAATAATTCGGATACTGTCACAAACTAGTAGTAGTATTCGCTAATCGAAATTTCATGCATTCGAATGCAATAATTCGGATACTGTCACTCACTAGTAGTAGTATTCGCTAATCGAAATTTCATGCATTCGAATGCAATAATTCGGATACTGTCACTCACTAGTAGTAGTATTCGCTAATCGAAATTTCATTCATTCGAATGCAAGTTCTCGGATACTGTCACTCACTAGTTGTAGTATTCGCTAATCGAAATCTCATGCATTCGAATGCAAGTTCTCGGACACTGTCACTCACTAGTAGTAGTATCCGCTAATCGAAATTTCATGCATTCGAATGCATTAATTCGGATACTTTCACTCACTAGTAGTAGTATTCGCTAATCGAAATTTCATCTATTCGAATGCAATAATTCGGATACTGTCACTCACTAGTAGTAGTATTCGCTAATCAAAATCTCTTGCATTCGAATGCAATAATTCGGATACTATCACTCTCTAGTAGTAGTATTCGCTAATTGAAATCTCTTGCATTCGAATGCAATAATTCGGATACTGTCACTCACTGGTAGTAGTATTCGCTAATCGAAATCTCTTGCATTCGAAAGCAATAATTCGGAAACTGCCACTGACTAGTAGTAGTATTCGCTAAACGAAATCTCATGCATTCGAATGCAATAATTCGGATACTGTCACTCACTAGTAGTAGTATTCGCTAATTGAAGTCTCATGCATTCGAATGCGAGTTCTCGGAAACTGTCACTCACTAGTAGTAGTATTCGCTAATCGAAATCTCATGCATTCGAATACAAGTTCTCGGATACTGTCACTCACTAGTAGTAGTATTCGCTAATCGAAATCTCATGCATTCGAATGCAAGTTCTCGGATACTGTCACTCACTAGTAGTAGTATTCGCTAATCGAAATCTCATGCATTCGAATGCAAGTTCTCGGATACTGTCACTCACTAGTAGTAGTATTCGCTAATCGAAATTTCATGCATTCGAATGCAATAATTCGGATACTGTCACTTACTAGTAGCAGTATTCGCTAATCGCAATCTCATGCATTCGAATGCAATAATTCGGATACTGTCACTCACTAGTAGTAGTATTCGCTAATCGAAATTTCATGCATTCGAATGCAAGTTCTCGGATACGGTCACTCACTAGTAGTAGTATTCGCTAATCGAAATTTCATGCATTCGAATGCAATAACTCGGATACTGTCACTCACTAGTAGTAGTATTCGCTAATCGAAATCTCTTGCATTTGAATGCAATAATTCGGATACTGTCACTCACTAGTAGTAGTATTCGCTAATCGAAATCTCATGCATTCGAATGCAATAATTCGGATACTGTCACTCACTAGTAGTAGTATTCGCTAATCGAAATCTCATGCATTCGAATGCAAGTTCTCCGAAACCGTCACTCACTAGTAGTAGTATTCGCTAATCGAAATCTCATGCATTCGAATGCAAGTTCTCAGATACTGTCACTCACTAGTAGTAGTATTCGCTAATCGAAATCTCTTGCATTCGAATGCAAGTTCTCGGAAACTGTCACTCACTAGTAGTAGTATTCGCTAATCGAAATCTCATGCATTCGAATGCAAGTTCTCAGATACTGTCACTCACTAGTAGTAGTATTCGCTAATCGAAATCTCATGCATTCGAATGCAAGTTCTCTGATACTGTCGCTCACTAGTAGTAGTATTCGCTAATCGAAACCTCATGCATTCGAATGCAAGTTCTCGGATACTGTCACTCACTAGTCGTAGTATTCGCAAATCGAAATCTCTTGCATTCGAATGCAAGTTCTCGGAAACTGTCACTCACTAGTAGTAGTATTCGCTAATCGAAATCTCATGCATTCGAATGCAAGTTCTCAGATACTGTCACTCACTAGTAGTAGTATTCGCTAATCGAAATCTCATGCATTCGAATGCAAGTTCTCTGATACTGTCACTCACTAGTAGTAGTATTCGCTAATCGAAATTTCATGCATTCGAATGCAATAATTCGGATACTGCCACTCACTAGTAGTAGTATTCGCTAATCGAAATTTCATGCATTCGAATGCAATAATTCGGATAGTGTCACTCACTAGTAGTAGTATTCGTTAATCGAAATCTCATGCATTCGAATGCAAGTTCTCGGATACTGTCACTCACTAGTAGTAGTATTCGCTAATCGATATTTCATGCATTCGAATGCAATAATTCGGATACTGTCACTCACTAGTAGTAGTATTCGCTAATCGAAATTTCATGCATTCGAATGCAATAATTCGGATACTGTCACTCACTAGTAGTAGTATTCGCTAATCGAAATTTCATGCATTCGAATGCAATAATTCGGATACTGTCACTCACTAGTAGTAGTATTCGCTAATCGAAATTTCATGCATTCGAATGCAATAATTCGGATACTGTCACTCACTAGTAGTAGTATTCGCTAATCGAAGTCTCATGCATTCGAATGCAAGTTCTCGGATACTGTCACTCACTAGTAGTAGTATTCGCTAATCGAAATCTCATGCATTTGAATGCAATAATTCGGATACTGTCACTCACTAGTAGTAGTATTCGCTAATCGAAATTTCATGCATTCGAATGCAATAATTCGGATACTGTCACTCACTAGTAGTAGTATTCGCTAATCGAAATCTCATGCATTCGAATGCAAGTTCTCGCATACTGTCACTCACTAGTAGTAGTATTCGCTAATCGAAATCTCATGCATTCGAATGCAATAATTCGGATACTGTCACTCACTAGTAGTAGTATTCGCTAATCGAAATTTCATGCATTCGAATGCAATAATTCGGATACTGTCACTCACTAGTAGTAGTATTCGCTAATCGAAATCTCATGCATTCGAATGCAATAATTCGGATAATGTAACTCACTAGTAGTAGTATTCGCTAATCGAAATTTCATGCATTTGAATGCAATAATTCGGATACTGTCACTCACTAGTAGTAGTATTCGCTAATCGAAATCTCATGCATTCGAATGCAATAATTCGGATACTGTCACTCACTAGTAGTAGTATTCGCTAATCGAAATCTCATGCATTCGAATGCAAGTTCTCGGATACTGTCACTCACTAGTAGTAGTATTCGCTAATCGAAATCTCATGCATTCGAATGCAAGTTCTCGGATACTGTCACTCACTAGTAGTAGTATTCGCTAATCGAAATTTCATGCATTCGAATGCAAGCTCTCGGATACTGTCACTCACTAGTAGTAGTATTCGCTAATCGAAATCTCATGCATTCGAATGCAAGTTCTCGCATACTGTCACTCAATAGTAGTAGTATTCGCTAATCGAAATCTCATGCATTCGAATGCAAGTTTTCGGATACTGTCACTCACTAGTAGTAGTATACGCTAATCGAAATTTCACGCATTCGAATACAATAATTCGGATACTGTCACTCACTAGTAGTAGTATTCGCTAATCGCAATCTCATGCTTTCGAATGCAATAATTCGGATACTGTCGCTCACTAGTAGTAGTATTCGCTAATCGAAATTTCATGCATTCGAATGCAAGTTCTCGGATACGGTCACTCACTAGTAGTAGTATTCGCTAATCGAAATTTCATGCATTCGAATGCAATAATTCGGATACTGTCACTCACTAGTAGTAGTATTCGCTAATCGAAATCTCATGCATTCGAATGCAAGTTCTCGGATACTGTCACTCACTAGTAGTAGTATTCGCTAATCGAAATCTCTTGCATTCGAATGCAAGTTCTCGGATCCTGTCACTCACTAGTAGTAGTATTCGCTAATCGAAATCTCTTGCATTCGAATGCAAGTTCTCGGATACTGTCACTCACTAGTAGTAGTATTCGCTAATCGAAATTTCATGCATTCGAATGCAAGTTCTCGGATACTGTCACTCACTAGTAGGAGTATTCGCTAATCGAAATCTCATGCATTCGAATGCAAGTTCTCGGATACTGTCACTCACTAGTAGTAGTATTCGCTAATTGAAATTTCATGCATTCGAATGCAAGTTCCCGGATACTGTCACTCACTAGTAGTAGTATTCGCTAATCGAAATTTCATGCATTCGAATGCAATAATTCGGATACTGTCACTCACTAGTAGTAGTATTCGCTAATCGAAGTCTCATGCATTCGAATGCAAGTTCTCGGATACTGTCACTCACTAGTAGTAGTATTCGCTAATCGAAATCTCATGCATTCGAATGCAATAATTCGGATACTGTCACTCACTAGTAGTAGTATTCGCTAATCGAAATTTCATGCATTCGAATGCAAGTTCTCGGATACTGTCACTCACTAGTAGTAGTATTCGCTAATCGAAAGTTCATGCATTCGAATGCAATAATTCGGATACTGTCACTCACTAGTAGTAGTATTCGCTAATCGAAATTTCATGTATTCGAATGCAATAATTCGGATACTGTCACTCACTAGTAGTAGTATTCGCTAATCGAAATTTCATGCATTCGAATGCAATAATTCGGATACTGTCACTCACTAGTAGTAGTATACGCTAATCGAAATCTCATGCATTCGAATGCAAGTTCTCGCATACTGTCACTCACTAGTAGTAGTATTCGCTAATCGAAATCTCATGCATTCGAATGCAATAATTCGGATACTGTCACTCACTAGTAGTAGTATTCGCTAATCGAAATTTCATGCATTCGAATGCAAGTTCTCGGATACTGTCACTCACTAGTAGTAGTATTCGCTAATCGAAAGTTCATGCATTCGAATGCAATAATTCGGATACTGTTACTCACTAGTAGTAGTATTCGCTAATCGAAATCTCATGCATTCGAATGCAATAATTCGGATACTGTCACTCACTAGTAGTAGTATTCGCTAATCGAAATCTCATGCATTCGAATGCAAGTTCTCGGATACTGTCACTCACTAGTAGTAGTATTCGCTAATCGAAATCTCATGCATTCGAATGCAAGTTCTCTGATACTGTCACTCACTAGTAGTAGTATTCGCTAATCGAAATTTCATGAATTCGAATGCAATAATTCGGATACTGCCACTCACTAGTAGTAGTATTCGCTAATCGAAATTTCATGCATTCGAATGCAATAATTCGGATAGTGTCACTCACTAGTAGTAGTATTCGTTAATCGAAATCTCATGCATTCGAATGCAAGTTCTCGGATACTGTCACTCACTAGTAGTTGTATTCGCTAATCGAAATTTCATGCATTCGAATGCAATAATTCGGATACTGTCACACACTAGTAGTAGTATTCGCTAATCGAAAGTTCATGCATTCGAATGCAATAATTCGGATACTGTCACTCACTAGTAGTAGTATTCGCTAATCGAAATTTCATTCATTCGAATGCAAGTTCTCGGATACTGTCACTCACTAGTAGTAGTATTCGCTAATCGAAATCTCATGCATTCGAATGCAAGTTCTCGGACACTGTCACTCACTAGTAGTAGTATCCGCTAATCGAAATTTCATGCATTCGAATGCATTAATTCGGATACTTTCACTCTCTAGTAGTAGTATTCGCTAATCGAAATTTCATCTATTCGAATGCAATAATTCGGATACTGTCACTCACTAGTAGTAGTATTCGCTAATCAAAATCTCTTGCATTCGAATGCAATAATTCGGATACTATAACTCTCTAGCAGTAGTATTCGCTAATTGAAATCTCTTGCATTCGAATGCAATAATTCGGATACTGTCACTCACTAGTAGTAGTATTCGCTGATCGAAATCTCTTGCATTCGAAAGCAATAATTCGGAAACTGCCACTGACTAGTAGTAGTCGCTAAACGAAATCTCATGCATTCGAATGCAATAATTCGGATACTGTTACTCACTAGTAGTAGTATTCGCTAATTGAAGTCTCATGCATTCGAATGCGAGTTCTCGGAAACTGTCACTCACTAGTAGTAGTATTCGCTAATCGAAATCTCATGCATTCGAATGCAAGTTCTCGGATACTGTCACTCACTAGTAGTAGTATTCGCTAATCGAAATCTCATGCATTCGAATGCAAGTTCTCGGATACTGTCACTCACTAGTAGTAGTATTCGCTAATCGAAATTTCATGCATTCGAATGCAATAATTCGGATACTGTCACTTACTAGTAGCAGTATTCGCTAATCGCAATCTCATGCATTCGAATGCAATAATTCGGATACTGTCACTCACTAGTAGTAGTATTCGCTAATCGAAATTTCATGCATTCGAATGCAAGTTCTCGGATACGGTCACTCACTAGTAGTAGTATTCGCTAATCGAAATTTCATGCATTCGAATGCAATAATTCGGATACTGTCACTCACTAGTAGTAGTATTCGCTAATCGAAATCTCATGCATTCGAATGCAAGTTCTCGGATACTATCACTCACTTGTAGTAGTATTCGCTAATCGAAATCTCTTGCATTCGAATGCAAGTTCTCGGATCCTGTCACTCACTAGTAGTAGTATTCGCTAATCGAAATCTCATGCATTCGAATGCAAGTTCTCGGATACTGTCACTCACTAGTAGTAGTATTCGCAAATCGAAATCTCTTGCATTCGAATGCAAGTTCTCGGAAACTGTCACTCACTAGTAGTAGTATTCGCTAATCGAAATCTCATGCATTCGAATGCAAGTTCTCAGATACTGTCACTCACTAGTAGTAGTATTCGCTAATCGAAATCTCATGCATTCGAATGCAAGTTCTCTGATACTGTCACTCACTAGTAGTAGTATTCGCTAATCGAAATTTCATGCATTCTAATGCAATAATTCGGATACTGCCACTCACTAGTAGTAGTATTCGCTAATCGAAATTTCATGCATTCGAATGCAATAATTCGGATAGTGTCACTCACTAGTAGTAGTATTCGTTAATCGAAATCTCATGCATTCGAATGCAAGTTCTCGGATACTGTCACTCACTAGTAGTAGTATTCGCTAATCGATATTTCATGCATTCGAATGCAATAATTCGGATACTGTCACACACTAGTAGTAGTATTCGCTAATCGAAATTTCATGCATTCGAATGCAATAATTCGGATACTGTCACTCACTTGTAGTAGTATTCGCTAATCGAAATTTCATGCATTCGAATGCAATAATTCGGATACTGTCACTCACTAGTAGTAGTATTCGCTAATTGAAGTCTCATGCATTCGAATGCGAGTTCTCGGAAACTGTCACTCACTAGTAGTAGTATTCGCTAATCGAAAACTCATGCATTCGAATGCAAGTTCTCGGATACTGTCACTCACTAGTAGTAGTATTCGCTAATCGAAGTTTCATTCATTCGAATGCAAGTTCTCGGATACTGTCACTCACTAGTAGTAGTATTCGCTAATCGAAATCTCATGCATTCGAATGCGAGTTCTCGGACACTGCCACTCACTAGTAGTAGTATCCGCTAATCGAAATTTCATGCATTCGAATGCATTAATTCGGATACTTTCACTCATTAGTAGTAGTATTCGCTAATCGAAATTTCATCTACTCGAATGCAATAATTCGGATACTGTCACTCACTAGTAGTAGTATTCGCTAATCAAAATCTCTTGCATTCGAATGCAACAATTCGGATACTATCACTCTCTACTAGTAGTATTCGCTAATTGAAATCTCTTGCATTCGAATGCAATAATTCGGATACTGTCACTCACTAGTAGTAGTATTCGCTAATCGAAATCTCTTGCATTCGAAAGCAATAATTCGGAAACTGCCACTGACTAGTAGTAGTATTCGCTAAACGAAATCTCATGCATTCGAATCCAATAATTCGGATACTGTCACTCACTAGTAGTAGTATTCGCTAATTGAAGTCTCATGCATTCGAATGCGAGTTCTCGGAAACTGTCATTCACTAGTAGTAGTATTCGCTAATCGAAATCTCATGCATTCGAATGCAAGTTCTCGGATACTGTCACTCACTAGTAGTAGTATTCGCTAATCGAAATCTCATGCATTCGAATGCAAGTTCTCGGATACTGTCACTCACTAGTAGTAGTATTCGCTAATCGAAATCTCATGCATTCGAATGCAAGTTCTCGGATACTGTCACTCACTAGTAGTAGTATTCGCTAATCGAAATCTCATGCATTCGAATGCAATAATTCGGATACTGTCACTCACTAGTAGTAGTGTTCGCTAATCGAAATTTCATGCATTCGAATGCAAGTTCTCGGATACGGTCACTCACTAGTAGTAGTATTCGCTAATCGAAATTTCATGCATTCGAATGCAATAATTCGGATACTGTCACTCACTAGTAGTAGTATTCGCTAATCGAAATCTCATGCATTCGAATGCAATTTCTCGGATACTGTCACTCACTTGTAGTAGTATTCGCTAATCGAAATCTCTTGCATTCGAATGCAAGTTCTCGGATCCTGTCACTCACTAGTAGTAGTATTCGCTAATCGAAATCTCATGCATTCGAATGCAAGTTCTCGGATACTGTCACTCACTAGTAGTGGTATTCGCAAATCGAAATCTCTTGCATTCGAATGCAAGTTCTCGGAAACTGTCACTCACTAGTAGTAGTATTCGCTAATCGAAATCTCATGCATTCGAATGCAAGTTCTCAGATACTGTCACTCACTAGTAGTAGTATTGGCTAATCGAAATCTCTTGCATTCGAATGCAATAATTCGGATTCTTTCACTTACTAGTAGTAGTATTCGCTAATCGAAATCTCTTGCATTCGAATGCAAGTTCTCGGATACTGTCACTCACTAGTAGTAGTATTCGCTAATCGAAATTTCATGCATTCGAATGCAATAATTCGGATACTGTCACTCACTAGTAGTAATATTCGCTAATCGAAATCTCATGCATTCGAATGCAATAATTCGGATACTGTCACTTACTAGTAGTAGTATTCGCTAATCGAAATCTCATGCATTCGAATGCAATAATTCGGATACTTTCACTCACTAGTAGTAGCATTCGCTAATCGAAATCTCTTGCATTCGAATGCAGTAATTCGGATACTGTCACTCACTAGTAGTAGTAATCGCTAATCGAAATTTCAGGCATTCGAATGCAAGTTCTCGGATACTGTCACTCACTAGTAGTAGTATTCGCTAATCGAAATCTCATGGATTCGAATGCAAGTTCTCGGATACTGTCACTCACTAGTAGTAGTATCCGCTAATCGAAATTTCATGCATTCGAATGCAATAATTTGGATACTGTCACTCACTAGTAGTAGTATTCGCTAATCGAAATTTCATGCATTCGAATGCAATATTTCGGATACTGTCACTCACTAGTAGTAGTATTCGCTAATCGAAATCACATGCATTCGAATGCAAGTTCTCGGATACTGTCACTCACTAGTAGTAGTATTCGCTAATCGAAATTTCATGCATTCGAATGCAATAATTCGGATACTGTCACTCACTAGTAGTAGTATATGCTAATCGAAATTTCATGCATTCGAATGCAATAATTCGGATACTGTCACTCACTAGTAGTAGTATTCGCTAATCGAAATCTCATGCATTCGAATACAATAATTCGGACACTGTCACCCACTATTAGCATTATTCGCTAATCGAAATCTCATGCATTTGAATGCAAGTTCTCGGATACTGTCACTCACAAGTAGTAGTATTCGCTAATCGAAATCTCATGCATTCGAATGCAGGTTCTCGGATACTGTCACTCACTAGTAGTAGTATTCGCTAATCGAAATCTGTTGCATTCGAATGCAAGTTCTCGGATACTGTCACTCACTAGTAGTAGTATTCGCTAATCGAAATCTCATGCATTCGAATGCAAGTTCTCGGAAACTGTCTCTCACTAGTAGTAGTATTCGCTAATCGAAATCTCTTGCATTCGAATGCAAGTTCTCGGATACTGTCACTCACTAGTAGTAGTATTCGCTAATCGAAATCTCTTGCATTCGAATGCAAGTTCTCGGAAACTGTCTCTCACTAGTAGTAGTATTCGCTAATCGAAATCTCATGCATTCGAATGCAAGTTCTCGGATAGTGTCACTCACTAGTAGTAGTATTCGCAAATCGAAATCTCTTGCATTCGAATGCAAGTTCTCGGAAACTGTCACTCACTAGTAGTAGTATTCGCTAATCGAAATCTCATGCATTCGAATGCAAGTTCTGGAATACTGTCACTCACTAGTAGTAGTATTCGCTAATCGAAATCTCTTGCATTCGAATGCAATAATTTGGATTCTTTCACTCACTAGTAGTAGTATTCGCTAATTGAAATCTCTTGCATTCGAATGCAAGTTCTCGGACACTGTCACTCACTAGTAGTAGTATTCGCTAATCGAAATTTCATGCATTCGAATGCAATAATTCGGATACTGTCACTCACTAGTAGTAATATTCGCTAATCGAAATCTCATGCATTCGAATGCAATAATTCGGATACTGTCACTTACCAGTAGTAGTATTCGCTAATCGAAATCTCATGCATTCGAATGCAATAATTCGGATACTGTCACTCACTAGTAGTAGCATTCGCTAATCGAAATCTCTTGCATTCGAATGCAATAATTGGGATACTGTCACTCACTGGTAGTAGTAATCGCTAATCGAAATTTCATGCATTCGAATGCAAGTTCTCGGATACTGTCACTCACTAGTAGTAGTATTCGCTAATCGAAATCTCATGCATTCGAATGCAAGTTCTCGGATACTGTCACTCACTAGTAGTAGTATTCGCTAATCGAAATCTCTTGCATTTGAATGCAAGTTCTCGGATACTGTCACTCACTAGTAGTAGTATTCGCTAATCGAAATCTCTTGCATTCGAATGCAATTTCTCGGATACTGTCACTCACTAGTAGTAGTATTCGCTAATCGAAATCTCTTGCATTCGAATGCAAGTTCTCGGAAACTGTCACTAACTAGTAGTAGTATTCGCTAATCGAAATCTCATGCATTCGAATGCAAATTCTCGGATACTGTCACTCACTAGTAGTAGTATTCGCAAATCGAAATCTCTTGCATTCGAATGCAAGTTCTCGGAAACTGCCTCACACTAGTAGTAGTATTCGCTAATCGAAATCTCATGCATTCGAATGCAAGTTCTCGGATAGTGTCACTCACTAGTAGTAGTATTCGCTAATCAAAATCTCTTGCATTCGAATGCAATAATTCGGATTCTTTCACTCACTAGTAGTAGTATTCGCTAATCGAAATCTCTTGCATTCGAATGCAAGTTCTCGGATACTGTCACTCACTAGTAGTAGTATTCGCTAATCGAAATTTCATGCATTCGAATGCAATAAGTCGGATACTGTCACTCACTAGTAATAATATTCGCTAATCGAAATCTCATGCATTCGAATGCAATAATTCGGATACTGTCACTTACTAGTAGTAGTATTCGCTAATCGAAATCTCATGCATTCGATTGCAATAATTCGGATACTGTCACTCACTAGTAGTAGCATTCGCTAATCGAAATCTCTTGCATTCGAATGCAATAATTCGGATACTGTCACTCACTAGTATTAGTAATCGCTAATCGAAATTTCATGCATTCGAATGCAAGTTCTCGGATACTGTCACTCACTAGTAGTAGTATTCGCATATCGAAATCTCATGCATTCGAATGCAAGTTCTCGGATAGTGTCACTCACTAGTAGTAGTATTCGCTAATTGAAATTTCATGCATTCGAATGCAATAATTCGGATACTGTCACTCACTAGTGGTAGTATTCGCTAATCGAAATTTCATGCATTCGAATGCAATAATTCGGATACTGTCACTCACTAGTAGTAGTATTCGCTAATCGAAATCTCATGCATTCGAATGCAATAATTCGGATACTGTCACCCACTATTAGCATTATTCGCTAATCGAAATCTCATGCATTCGAATGCAAGTTCTCGGATACTGTCACTCACTAGTAGTAGTATTCGCTAATCGAAATTTCATGCATTCGAATGCAAGTTCTCCGATACTGTCACTCACTAGTAGTAGTATTCGCTAATCGAAATTTCAGGCATTCGAATGCAATAATTCGGATACTGTCACTCACTAGTAGTAGTATTCGTTAATCGAAATCTCATGCATTCGAATGCAAGTTCTCGGATACTGTCACTCACTAGTAGTAGTATTCGCTAATCGAAGTTTCATGCATTCGAATGCAATAATTCGGATACTGTCACACACCAGTAGTAGTATTCGCTAATCGAAATTTCATGCATTTGAATGCAATAATTCGGATACTGTCACTCACTAGTAGTAGTATTCGCTAAACGAAATTTCATGCATTCGAATGCAATAATTCGGATACTGTCACCCACTAGTAGTAGTATTCGCTAATCAAAATTTCATTCATTCGAATGCAAGTTCTCGGATACTGTCACTCACTAGTAGTAGTATTCGCTAATCGAAATCTCATGCATTCGAATGCAAGTTCTCGGATACTGTCACTCACTAGTAGTAGTATTCGCTAATCGATATTTCTTGCATTCGAATGCAATAATTCGGATACTGTCACACACTAGTAGTAGTATTCGGTAATCGAAATTTCATGCATTCGAATGCAATAATTCGGATACTGTCACTCACTAGTAGTAGTATTCGCTAATCGAAATTTCATGCATTCGAATGCAATAATTCGGATACTGTCACTCACTAGTAGTAGTATTCGCTAATCGAAGTTTCATTCATTCGAATGCAAGTTCTCGGATACTGTCACTCACTAGTAGTAGTATTCGCTAATCGAAATCTCATGCATTCGAATGCGAGTTCTCGGACACTGTCACTCACTAGTAGTAGTATCCGCTAATCGAAATTTCATGCATTCGAATGCATTAATTCGGATACTTTCACTCATTAGTAGTAGTATTCGCTAATCGAAATTTCATCTATTCGAATGCAATAATTCGGATCCTGTCACTCACTAGTAGTAGTATTCGCTAATCAAAATCTCTTGCATTCGTATGCAATAATACGGATACTATCACTCTCTACTAGTAGTATTCGCTAATTGAAATCTCTTGCATTCGAATGCAATAATTCGGATACTGTCACTCACTAGTAGTAGTATTCGCTAATCGAAATCTCTTGCATTCGAAAGCAATAATTCGGAAACTGCCACTGACTAGTAGTAGTATTCGCTAAACGAAATCTCATGCATTCGAATCCAATAATTCGGATACTGTCACTCACTAGTAGTAGTATTCGCTAATTGAAGTCTCATGCATTCGAATGCGAGTTCTCGGAAACTGTCACTCACTAGTAGTAGTATTCGCTAATCGAAATCTCATGCATTCGAATGCAAGTTCTCGGATACTGTCACTCACTAGTAGTGGTATTCGCTAATCGAAATCTCATGCATTCGAATGCAAGTTCTCGGATACTGTCACTCACTAGTAGTAGTATTCGCTAATCGAAATCTCATGCATTCGAATGCAAGTTCTCGGATACTGTCACTCACTAGTAGTAGTATTCGCTAATCGAAATTTCATGCATTCGAATGCAATAATTCGGATACTGTCACTTACTAGTAGCAGTATTCGCTAATCGCAATCTCATGCATTCGAATGCAATAATTCGGATACTGTCACTCACTAGTAGTAGTATTCGCTAATCGAAATTTCATGCATTCGAATTGAAGTTCTCGGATACGGTCACTCACTAGTAGTAGTATTCGCTAATCGAAATTTCATGCATTCGAATGCAATAATTCGGATACTGTCACTCACTAGTAGTAGTATTCGCTAATCGAAATCTCATGCATTCGAATGCAAGTTCTCGGATACTGTCACTCACTTGTAGTAGTATTCGCTAATCGAAATCTCTTGCATTCGAATGCAAGTTCTCGGATCCTGTCACTCACTAGTAGTAGTATTCGCTAATCGAAATCTCATGCATTCGAATGCAAGTTCTCGGATACTGTCACTCACTAGTAGTAGTATTCGCAAATCGAAATCTCTTGCATTCGAATGCAAATTCTCGGAAACTGTCACTCACTAGTAGTAGTATTCGCTAATCGAAATCTCATGCATTCGAATGCAAGTTCTCAGATACTGTCACTCACTAGTAGTAGTATTGGCTAATCGAAATCTCTTGCATTCGAATGCAATAATTCGGATTCTTTCACTTACTAGTAGTAGTATTCGCTAATCGAAATCTCTTGCATTCGAATGCAAATTCTCGGATACTGTCACTCACTAGTAGTAGTATTCGCTAATCGAAATTTCATGCATTCGAATGCAATAATTCGGATACTGTCACTCACTAGTAGTAATATTCGCTAATCGAAATCTCATGCATTCGAATGCAATAATTCGGATACTGTCACTTACTAGTAGTAGTATTCGCTAATCGAAATCTCATGCATTCGAATGCAATAATTCGGATACTTTCACTCACTAGTAGTAGCATTCGCTAATCGAAATCTCTTGCATTCGAATGCAATAATTCGGATACTGTCACTCACTAGTAGTAGTAATCGCTAATCGAAATTTCATGCATTCGAATGCAAGTTCTCGGATACTGTCACTCACTAGTAGTAGTATTCGCTAATCGAAATCTCATGGATTCGAATGCAAGTTCTCGGATACTGTCACTCACTAGTAGTAGTATCCGCTAATCGAAATTTCATGCATTCGAATGCAATAATTTGGATACTGTCACTCACTAGTAGTAGTATTCGCTAATCGAAATTTCATGCATTCGAATGCAATATTTCGGATACTGTCACTCACTAGTAGTAGTATTCGCTAATCGAAATCACATGCATTCGAATGCAAGTTCTCGGATACTGTCACTCACTAGTAGTAGTATTCGCTAATCGAAATTTCATGCATTCGAATGCAATAATTCGGATACTGTCACTCACTAGTAGTAGTATATGCTAATCGAAATTTCATGCATTCGAATGCAATAATTCGGATACTGTCACTCACTAGTAGTAGTATTCGCTAATCGAAATCTCATGCATTCGAATACAATAATTCGGACACTGTCACCCACTATTAGCATTATTCGCTAATCGAAATCTCATGCATTTGAATGCAAGTTCTCGGATACTGTCACTCACAAGTAGTAGTATTCGCTAATCGAAATCTCATGCATTCGAATGCAGGTTCTCGGATACTGTCACTCACTAGTATTAGTATTCGCTAATCGAAATCTGTTGCATTCGAATGCAAGTTCTCGGATACTGTCACTCACTAGTAGTAGTATTCGCTAATCGAAATCTCTTGCATTCGAATGCAAGTTCTCGGAAACTGTCTCTCACTAGTAGTAGTATTCGCTAATCGAAGTCTCATGCATTCGAATGCAAGTTCTCGGATAGTGTCACTCACTAGTAGTAGTATTCGCAAATCGAAATCTCTTGCATTCGAATGCAAGTTCTCGGAAACTGTCACTCACTAGTAGTAGTATTCGCTAATCGAAATCTCATGCATTCGAATGCAAGTTCTGGGATACTGTCACTCACTAGTAGTAGTATTCGCTAATCGAAATCTCTTGCATTCGAATGCAATAATTTGGATTCTTTCACTCACTAGTAGTAGTATTCGCTAATTGAAATCTCTTGCATTCGAATGCAAGTTCTCGGACACTGTCACTCACTAGTAGTAGTATTCGCTAATCGAAATTTCATGCATTCGAATGCAATAATTCGGATACTGTCACTCAATAGTAGTAATATTCGCTAATCGAAATCTCATGCATTCGAATGCAATAATTCGGATACTGTCACTTACCAGTAGTAGTATTCGCTAATCGAAATCTCATGCATTCGAATGCAATAATTCGGATACTGTCACTCACTAGTAGTAGCATTCGCTAATCGAAATCTCTTGCATTCGAATGCAATAATTGGGATACTGTCACTCACTGGTAGTAGTAATCGCTAATCGAAATTTCATGCATTCGAATGCAAGTTCTCGGATACTGTCACTCACTAGTAGTAGTATTCGCTAATCGAAATCTCATGCATTCGAATGCAAGTTCTCGGATACTGTGACTCACTAGTAGTAGTATTCGCTAATCGAAATCTCTTGCATTTGAATGCAAGTTCTCGGATACTGTCACTCACTAGTAGTAGTATTCGCTAATCGAAATCTCTTGCATTCGAATGCAATTTCTCGGATACTGTCACTCACTAGTAGTAGTATTCGCTAATCGAAATCTCTTGCATTCGAATGCAAGTTCTCGGAAACTGTCACTAACTAGTAGTAGTATTCGCTAATCGAAATCTCATGCATTCGAATGCAAATTCTCGGATACTGTCACTCACTAGTAGTAGTATTCGCAAATCGAAATCTCTTGCATTCGAATGCAAGTTCTCGGAAACTGTCACACACTAGTAGTAGTATTCGCTAATCGAAATCTCATGCATTCGAATGCAAGTTCTCGGATACTGTCACTCACTAGTAGTAGTATTCGCTAATCGAAATCTCTTGCATTCGAATGCAATAATTCGGATTCTTTCACTCACTAGTAGTAGTATTCGCTAATCGAAATCTCTTGCATTCGAATGCAAGTTCTCGGATACTGTCACTCACTAGTAGTAGTATTCGCTAATCGAAATTTCATGCATTCGAATGCAATAAGTCGGATACTGTCACTCACTAGTAATAATATTCGCTAATCGAAATCTCATGCATTCGAATGCAATAATTCGGATACTGTCACTTACTAGTAGTAATATTCGCTAATCGAAATCTCATGCATTCGATTGCAATAATTCGGATACTGTCACTCACTAGTAGCAGCATTCGCTAATCGAAATCTCATGCATTCGAATGCAAGTTCTCGGATACTGTCACTCACTAGTAGTAGTATTCGCTAATTGAAATTTCATGCATTCGAATGCAATAATTCGGATACTGTCACTCACTAGTGGTAGTATTCGCTAATCGAAATTTCATGCATTCGAATGCAATAATTCGGATACTGTCACTCACTAGTAGTAGTATTCGCCAATCGAAATCTCATGCATTCGAATGCAATAATTCGGATACTGTCTCCCACTATTAGCATTATTCGCTAATCGAAATCTCATGCATTCAAATGCAAGTTCTCGGATACTGTCACTCACTAGTAGTAGTATTCGCTAATCGAAATTTCATGCATTCGAATGCAAGTTCTCCGATACTGTCACTCACTAGTAGTAGTATTCGCTAATCGAAGTTTCATGCATTCGAATGCAATAATTCGGATACTGTCACACACCAGTAGTAGTATTCGCTAATCGAAATTTCATGCATTCGAATGCAATAATTCGGATACTGTCAGTCACTAGTAGTAGTATTCGCTAAACGAAATTTCATGCATTCGAATGCAATAATTCGGATACTGTCACCCACTAGTAGTAGTATTCGCTAATCAAAATTTCATTCATTCGAATGCAAGTTCTCGGATACTGTCACTCACTAGTAGTAGTATTCGCTAATCGAAATCTCATGCATTCGAATGCAAGTTCTCGGATACTGTCACTCACTAGTAGTAGTATCCGCTAATCGAAATTTCATGCATTCGAATGCAATAATTCGGATACTGTCACTCACTAGTAGTAGTATTCGCCAATCGAAATTTCATTCATTCGAATGCAAGTTCTCGGATACTGTCACTCACTAGTAGTAGTATTCGCTAATCGAAATCTCATGCATTCGAATGCAAGTTCTCGGATACTGTCACTCACTAGTAGTAGTATCCGCTAATCGAAATTTCATTCATTCGAATGCAATAATTCGGATACTGTCACTCACTAGTAGTAGTATTCGCTAATCGAAATTTCATGCATTCGAATGCAATAATTCGGATACTGTCACTCACTAGTAGTAGTATTCGCTAATCGAAATCTCTTGCATTCAAATGCAATAATTCGGATACTGTCACTCACTAGTAGTAGTATTCGGTAATCGAAATCTCTTGCATTCGAAAGCAATAATTCGGAAACTGTCACTGACTAGTAGTAGTATTCGCTAAACGAAATCTCATGCATTCGAATGCAATAATTCGGATACTGTCACTCACTAGTAGTAGTATTCGCTAATTGAAATCTCATGCATTCGAATGCGAGTTCTCGGATACTGTCACTCACTAGTAGTAGTATTCGCTAATCGAAATCTCATGCATTCGAATGCAAGTTCTCGGATACTGTCATTCACTAGTAGTAGTATTCGCTAATCGAAATCTCATGCATTCGAATGCAAGTTCTCGGATACTGTCACTCACTAGTAGTAGTATTCGCTAATCGAAATCTCATGCATTCGAATGCAAGTTCTCGGATACTCTCACTCACTAGTAGTAGTATTCGCTAATCGAAATTTTCTGCATTCGAATGCAATAATTCGGATACTGTCACTCACTAGTAGTAGTATTCGCTAATCGCAATCTCATGCATTCGAATGCAATAATTCGGATACTGTCACTCACTAGTAGTAGTATTCGCTAATCGAAATTTCATGCATTCGAATGCAAATTCTCGGATACGGTCACTCACTGGTAGTAGTATTCGCTAATCGAAATTTCATGCATTCGAATGCAATAATTCGGATACTGTCACTCACTAGTAGTAGTATTCGCTAATCGAAATCTCATGCATTCGAATGCAAGTTCTCGGATACTGTGACTCACTAGTAGTAGTATTCGCTAATCGAAATCTCTTGCATTCGAATGCAAGTTCTCGGATCCTGTCACTCACTAGTAGTAGTATTCGCTAATCGAAATCTCTTGCATTCGAATGCAAGCTCTCGGATACTGTCACTCACTAGTAGTAGTATTCGCTAATCGAAATCTCTTGCATTCGAATGCAAATTCTCGGAAACTGTCACTCACTAGTAGTAGTATTCGCTAATCGAAATCTCATGCATTCGAATGCAAGTTCTCGGATACTGTCACTCACTAGTAGTAGTATTCGCAAATCGAAATCTCTTGCATTCGAATGCAAGTTCTCGGAAGCTGTCACTCACTAGTAGTAGTATTCGCTAATCGAAATCTCTTGCATTGGAATGCAAGTTCTCGGATACCGTCACTCACTAGTAGTAGTATTCGCTAATCGAAATTTCATGCATTCGAATGCAATAATTCGGATACTGTCACTCACTAGTAGTAATATTCGCTAATCGAAATCTCATGCATTCGAATGCAATAATTCGGATACTGTCACTTACTAGTAGTAGTATTCGCTAATCGAAATCTCATGCATTCGAATGCAATAATTCGGATACTGTCACTCACTAGTAGTAGCATTCGCTAATCGAAATCTCTTGCATTCGAATGCAATAATTCGGATACTGTCACTCACTAGTAGTAGTAATCGCTAATCGAAATTTCATGCATTCGAATGCAAGTTCTCGGATACTGTCACTCACTAGTAGTAGTATTCGCTAATCGAAATCTCATGCATTCGAATGCAAGTTCTCGGATACTGTCACTCACTAGTAGTAGTATCCGCTAATCGAAATTTCATGCATTCGAATGCAATAATTCGGATACTGTCACTCACTAGTAGTAGTATTCGCTAATCGAAATTTCATGCATTCGAATGCAATATTTCGGATACTGTCACTCACTAGTAGTAGTATTCGCTAATCGAAATCTCATGCATTCGAATGCAAGTTCTCGGATACTGTCACTCACTAGTAGTAGTATTCGCTAATCGAAATTTCATGCATTCGAATGCAATAATTCGGATACTGTCACTCACTAGCAGTAGTATTCGCTAATCGAAATTTCATGCATTCGAATGCAATAATTCGGATACTGTCACTCACTAGTAGTAGTATTCGCTAATCGAAATCTCATGCATTCGAATGCAATAATTCGGATACTGTCACCCACTATTAGCATTATTCGCTAATCGAAATCTCATGCATTCGAATGCAAGTTCTCTGATACTGTCACTCACTAGTAGTAGTATTCGCTAATCGAAATTTCATGCATTCGAATGCAAGTTCTCGGATACTGTCACTCACTAGTAGTAGTATTCGCTAATCGAAATTTCATGCATTCGAATGCAATAATTCGGATACTGTCACTCACTAGTAGTAGTATTTGTTAATCGAAATCACATGCATTCGAATGCAAGTTCTCGGATACTGTCACTCACTAGTAGTAGTATTCGCTTATCGAAATTTCATGCTTTCGAATGCAATAATTCGGATACTGTCACACACTAGTAGTAGTATTCGCTAATCGAAATTTCATGCATTCGAATGCAATAATTCGGATACTGTCACTCACTAGTAGTAGTATTCGCTAATCGAAATTTCATGCATTCGAATGCAATAATTCGGATACTGTCACTCACTAGTAGTAGTATTCGCTGATCGAAATTTCATTCATTCGAATGCAAGTTCTCGGATACTGTCACTCACTAGTAGTAGTACTCGCTAATCGAAATCTCATGCATTCGAATGCAAGTTCTCGGATACTGTCACTCACTAGTAGTAGTATCCGCTAATCGAAATTTCATGCATTCGAATGCAATAATTCGGATACTGTCACTCACTAGTAGTAGTATGCGCTAATCGAAATTTCATGCATTCGAATGCAATAATTCGGATACTGTCACACCCTAGTAGTAGTATTCGCTAATCGAAATCTCTTGCATTCGAAAGCAATAATTCGGAAACTGTCACTGACTAGTAGTAGCATTCGCTAAACGAAATCTCATGCATTCGAATGCAATAATTCGGATACTGTCACTCACTAGTAGTAGTATTCGCTAATTGAAATCTCATGCATTCGAATGCGAGTTCTCGGATACTGTCAGTTACTAGTAGTAGTATTCGCTAATCGAAATCTCATGCATTCGAATGCAAGTTCTCGGATACTGTCACTCACTAGTAGTAGTATTCGCTAATCGAAATCTCATGCATTCGAATGCAAGTTCTCGGATACTGTCACTCACTAGTAGTAGTATTCGCTAATTGAAATCTCTTGCATTTGAATGCAAGTTCTCGGACACTGTCACTCACTGGTAGTAGTATTCGCTAATCGAAATTTCATGCATTCGAATGCAATAATTCGGATACTGTCACTCACTAGTAGTAATATTCGCTAATCGAAATCTCATGCATTCGAATGCAATAATTCGGATACTGTCACTTACCAGTAGTAGTATTCGCTAATCGAAATCTCATGCATTCGAATGCAATAATTCGGATACTGTCACTCACTAGTAGTAGCATTCGCTAATCGAAATCTCTTGCATTCGAATGCAATAATTGGGATACTGTCACTCACTGGTAGTAGTAATCGCTAATCGAAATTTCATGCATTCGAATGCAAGTTCTCGGATACTGTCACTCACTAGTGATAGTATTCGCTAATCGAAATCTCATGCATTCGAATGCAAGTTCTCGGATACTGTCACTCACTAGTAGTAGTATTCGCTAATCGAAATCTCTTGCATTTGAATGCAAGTTCTTGGATACTGTCACTCACTAGTAGTAGTATTCGCTAATCGAAATCTCTTGCATTCGAATGCAATTTCTCGGATACTGTCACTCACTAGTAGTAGTATTCGCTAATCGAAATCTCTTGCATTCGAATGCAAGTTCTCGGAAACTGTCACTAACTAGTAGTAGTATTCGCTAATCGAAATCTCATGCATTCGAATGCAAATTCTCGGATACTGTCACTCACTAGTAGTAGTATTCGCAAATCGAAATCTCTTGCATTCGAATGCAAGTTCTCGGATACTGTCACTCACTAGTAGTAGTATTCGCTAATCGAAATCTCATGCATTCGAATGCAAGTTCTCGGATACTGTCACTCACTAGTAGTAGTATTCGCTAATCGAAATCTCTTGTATTCGAATGCAATAATTCGGATTCTTTCACTCACTAGTAGTAGTATTCGCTAATCGAAATCTCTTGCATTCTAATGCAAGTTCTCGGATACTGTCACTCACTAGTAGTAGTATTCGCTAATCGAAATTTCATGCATTCAAACGCAATAAGTCGGATACTGTCACTCACTAGTAATAATATTCGCTAATCGAAATCTCAAGCATTCGAATGCAATAATTCGGATACTGTCACTTACTAGTAGTAGTATTCGCTAATCGAAATCTCTTGCATTCGAAAGCAATAATTCGGAAACTGCCACTGACTAGTAGTAGTATTCGCTAATCGAAATCTCATGCATTCGATTGCAATAATTCGGATACTGTCACTCACTAGTAGTAGCATTCGCTAATCGAAATCTCTTGCATTCGAATGCAATAATTCGGATACTGTCACTCACTAGTATTAGTAATCGCTAATCGAAATTTCATGCATTCGAATGCAATATTTCGGATACTGTCACTCACTAGTAGTAGTATTCGCATATCGAAATCTCATGCATTCGAATGCAAGTTCTCGGATACTGTCACTCACTAGTAGTAGTATTCGCTAATTGAAATTTCAAGCATTCGAATGCAATAATTCGGATACTGTCACTCACTAGTGGTAGTATTCGCTAATCGAAATTTCATGCATTCGAATGCAATAATTCGGATACTGTCACTCACTAGTAGTAGTATTCGCAAATCGAAATCTCATGCATTCGAATGCAATAATTCGGATACTGTCACCCACTATTAGCATTATTCGCTAATCCAAATCTCATGCATTCGAATGCAAGTTCTCGGATACTGTCACTCACTAGTAGTAGTATTCGCTAATCGAAATTTCATGCATTCGAATGCAAGTTCTCGGATACTGTCACTCACTAGTAGTAGTATTCGCTAATCGAAATTTCATGCATTCGAATGCAATAATTCGGATACTGTCACTCACTAGTAGTAGTATTCGCTAATCGAAATCTCATGCATTCGAATGCAAGTTCTCGGATACTGTCACTCACTAGTAGTAGTATTCGCTAATCGAAGTTTCATGCATTCGAATGCAATAATTCGGATACTGTCACACACCAGTAGTAGTATTCGCTAATCGAAATTTCATGCATTCGAATGCAATAATTCGGATACTGTCACTCACTAGTAGTAGTATTCGCTAATCGAAATTTCATGCATTCGAATGCAATAATTCGGATACTGTCACCCACTAGTAGTAGTATTCGCTAATCAAAATTTCATTCATTCGAATGCAAGTTCTCGGATACTGTCACTCACTAGTACTAGTATTCGCTAATCGAAATCTCATGCATTCGAATGCAAGTTCTCGGATACTGTCACTCACTAGTAGTAGTATCCGCTAATCGAAATTTCATGCATTCGAATGCAATAATTCGGATACTGTCACTCACTAGTAGTAGTATTCGCTAATCGAAATTTCATTCATTCGAATGCAAGTTCTCGGATACTGTCACTCACTAGTAGTAGTATTCGCTAATCGAAATCTCATGCATTCGAATAAAAGTTCTCGGATACTGTCACTCACTAGTAGTAGTATCCGCTAATCGAAATTTCATTCATTCGAATGCAATAATTCGGATACTGTCACTCACTAGTAGTAGTATTCGCTAATCGAAATTTCATGCATTCGAATGCAATAATTCGGATACTGTCACTCACTAGTAGTAGTATTCGCTAATCGAAATCTCTTGCATTCGAATGCAATAATTCGGATACTGTCACTCACTAGTAGTAGTATTCGCTAATCGAAATCTCTTGCATTCGAAAGCAATAATTCGGAAACTGTCACTGACTAGTAGTAGTATTCGCTAAACGAAATCTCATGCATTCGAATGCAATAATTCGGATACTGTCACTCACTAGTAGTAGTATTCGCTAATTGAAATCTCATGCATTGGAATGCGAGTTCTCGGATACTGTCACTCACTAGTAGTAGTATTCGCTAATCGAAATCTCATGCATTCGAATGCAAGTTCTCGGATACTGTCACTCACTAGTAGTAGTATCCGCTAATCGAAATTTCATGCATTCGAATGCAATAATTCGGATACTGTCACTCACTAGTAGTAGTATTCGCTAATCGAAATTTCATGCATTCGAATGCAATATTTCGGATACTGTCACTCACTAGTAGTAGTATTCGCTAATCGAAATCTCATGCATTCGAATGCAAGTTCTCGGATACTGTCACTCACTAGTAGTAGTATTCGCTAATCGAAATTTCATGCATTCGAATGCAATAATTCGGATACTGTCACTCACTAGCAGTAGTATTCGCTAATCGAAATTTCATGCATTCGAATGCAATAATTCGGATACTGTCACTCACTAGTAGTAGTATTCGCTAATCGAAATCTCATGCATTCGAATGCAATAATTCGGATACTGTCACCCACTATTAGCATTATTCGCTAATCGAAATCTCATGCATTCGAATGCAAGTTCTCTGATACTGTCACTCACTAGTAGTAGTATTCGCTAATCGAAATTTCATGCATTCGAATGCAAGTTCTCGGATACTGTCACTCACTAGTAGTAGTATTCGCTAATCGAAATTTCATGCATTCGAATGCAATAATTCGGATACTGTCACTCACTAGTAGTAGTATTTGTTAATCGAAATCACATGCATTCGAATGCAAGTTCTCGGATACTGTCACTCACTAGTAGTAGTATTCGCTTATCGAAATTTCATGCTTTCGAATGCAATAATTCGGATACTGTCACACACTAGTAGTAGTATTCGCTAATCGAAATTTCATGCATTCGAATGCAATAATTCGGATACTGTCACTCACTAGTAGTAGTATTCGCTAATCGAAATTTTAATGCATTCGAATGCAATAATTCGGATACTGTCACTCACTAGTAGTAGTATTCGCTGATCGAAATTTCATTCATTCGAATGCAAGTTCTCGGATACTGTCACTCACTAGTAGTAGTACTCGCTAATCGAAATCTCATGCATTCGAATGCAAGTTCTCGGATACTGTCACTCACTAGTAGTAGTATCCGCTAATCGAAATTTCATGCATTCGAATGCAATAATTCGGATACTGTCACTCACTAGTAGTAGTATGCGCTAATCGAAATTTCATGCATTCGAATGCAATATTTCGGATACTGTCACTCACTAGTAGTAGTATTCGCTAATCAAAATCTCTTGCATTCGAATGCAATAATTCGGAAACTATCACTCACTAGTAGTAGTATTCGCTAATCGAAATCTCTTGCATTCGAATGCAATAATTCGGATACTGTCACACCCTAGTAGTAGTATTCGCTAATCGAAATCTCTTGCATTCGAAAGCAATAATTCGGAAACTGTCACTGACTAGTAGTAGTATTCGCTAAACGAAATCTCATGCATTCGAATGCAATAATTCGGATACTGTCACTCACTAGTAGTAGTATTCGCTAATTGAAATCTCATGCATTCGAATGCAAGTTCTCGGATACTGTCACTCACTAGTAGTAGTATTCGCTAATCGAAATCTCATGCATTCGAATGCGAGTTCTCGGATACTGTCAGTTACTAGTAGTAGTATTCGCTAATCGAAATCTCATGCATTCGAATGCAAGTTCTCGGATACTGTCACTCACTAGTAGTAGTATTCGCTAATCGAAATCTCATGCATTCGAATGCAAGTTCTCGGATACTGTCACTCACTAGTAGTAGTATTCGCTAATTGAAATCTCTTGCATTTGAATGCAAGTTCTCGGACACTGTCACTCACTGGTAGTAGTATTCGCTAATCGAAATTTCATGCATTCGAATGCAATAATTCGGATACTGTCACTCACTAGTAGTAATATTCGCTAATCGAAATCTCATGCATTCGAATGCAATAATTCGGATACTGTCACTTACCAGTAGTAGTATTCGCTAATCGAAATCTCATGCATTCGAATGCAATAATTCGGATACTGTCACTCACTAGTAGTAGCATTCGCTAATCGAAATCTCTTGCATTCGAATGCAATAATTGGGATTTTGTCACTCACTGGTAGTAGTAATCGCTAATCGAAATTTCATGCATTCGAATGCAAGTTCTGGGATACTGTCACTCACTAGTGATAGTATTCGCTAATCGAAATCTCATGCATTCGAATGCAAGTTCTCGGATACTGTCACTCACTAGTAGTAGTATTCGCTAATCGAAATCTCTTGCATTTGAATGCAAGTTCTCGGATACTGTCACTCACTAGTAGTAGTATTCGCTAATCGAAATCTCTTGAATTCGAAAGCAATTTCTCGGATACTGTCACTCACTAGTAGTAGTATTCGCTAATCGAAATCTCTTGCATTCGAATGCAAGTTCTCGGAAACTGTCACTAACTAGTAGTAGTATTCGCTAATCGAAATCTCATGCATTCGAATGCAAATTCTCGGATACTGTCACTCACTAGTAGTAGTATTCGCAAATCGAAATCTCTTGCATTCGAATGCAAGTTCTCGGATACTGTCACTCACTAGTAGTAGTATTCGCTAATCGAAATCTCATGCATTCGAATGCAAGTTCTCGGATACTGTCACTCACTAGTAGTAGTATTCGCTAATCGAAATCTCTTGTATTCGAATGCAATAATTCGGATTCTTTCACTCACTAGTAGTAGTATTCGCTAATCGAAATCTCTTGCATTCGAATGCAAGTTCTCGGATACTGTCACTCACTAGTAGTAGTATTCGCTAATCGAAATTTCATGCATTCAAATGCAATAAGTCGGATACTGTCACTCACTAGTAATAATATTCGCTAATCGAAATCTCAAGCATTCGAATGCAATAATTCGGATACTGTCACTTACTAGTAGTAGTATTCGCTAATCGAAATCTCTTGCATTCGAAAGCAATAATTCGGAAACTGCCACTGACTAGTAGTAGTATTCGCTAATCGAAATCTCATGCATTCGATTGCAATAATTCGGATACTGTCACTCACTAGTAGTAGCATTCGCTAATCGAAATCTCTTGCATTCGAATGCAATAATTCGGATACTGTCACTCACTAGTATTAGTAATCGCTAATCGAAATTTCATGCATTCGAATGCAATATTTCGGATACTGTCACTCACTAGTAGTAGTATTCGCATATCGAAATCTCATGCATTCGAATGCAAGTTCTCGGATACTGTCACTCACTAGTAGTAGTATTCGCTAATTGAAATTTCATGCATTCGAATGCAATAATTCGGATACTGTCACTCACTAGTGGTAGTATTCGCTAATCGAAATTTCATGCATTCGAATGCAAAAATTCGGATACTGTCACTCACTAGTAGTAGTATTCGCTAATCGAAATCTCATGCATTCGAATGCAATAATTCGGATACTGTCACCCACTATTAGCATTATTCGCTAATCCAAATCTCATGCATTCGAATGCAAGTTCTCGGATACTGTCACTCACTAGTAGTAGTATTCGCTAATCGAAATTTCATGCATTCGAATGCAAGTTCTCGGATACTGTCACTCACTAGTAGTAGTATTCGCTAATCGAAATTTCATGCATTCGAATGCAATAATTCGGATACTGTCACTCACTAGTAGTAGTATTCGCTAATCGAAATCTCATGCATTCGAATGCAAGTTCTCGGATACTGTCACTCACTAGTAGTAGTATTCGCTAATCGAAGTTTCATGCATTCGAATGCAATAATTCGGATACTGTCACACACCAGTAGTAGTATTCGCTAATCGAAATTTCATGCATTCGAATGCAATAATTCGGATACTGTCACTCACTAGTAGTAGTATTCGCTAATCCAAATTTCATGCATTCGAATGCAATAATTCGGATACTGTCACCCACTAGTAGTAGTATTCGCTAATCAAAATTTCATTCATTCGAATGCAAGTTCTCGGATACTGTCACTCACTAGTACTAGTATTCGCTAATCGAAATCTCATGCATTCGAATGCAAGTTCTCGGATACTGTCACTCACTAGTAGTAGTATCCGCTAATCGAAATTTCATGCATTCGAATGCAATAATTCGGATACTGTCACTCACTAGTAGTAGTATTCGCTAATCGAAATTTCATTCATTCGAATGCAAGTTCTCGGATACTGTCACTCACTAGTAGTAGTATTCGCTAATCGAAATCTCATGCATTCGAATAAAAGTTCTCGGATACTGTCACTCACTAGTAGTAGTATCCGCTAATCGAAATTTCATTCATTCGAATGCAATAATTCGGATACTGTCACTCACTAGTAGTAGTATTCGCTAATCGAAATTTCATGCATTCGAATGCAATAATTCGGATACTGTCACTCACTAGTAGTAGTATTCGCTAATCGAAATCTCTTGCATTCGAATGCAATAATTCGGATACTGTCACTCACTAGTAGTAGTATTCGCTAATCGAAATCTCTTGCATTCGAAAGCAATAATTCGGAAACTGTCACTGACTAGTAGTAGTATTCGCTAAACGAAATCTCATGCATTCGAATGCAATAATTCGGATACTGTCACTCACTAGTAGTAGTATTCGCTAATTGAAATCTCATGCATTGGAATGCGAGTTCTCGGATACTGTCACTCACTAGTAGTAGTATTCGCTAATCGAAATCTCATGCATTCGAATGCAAGTTCTCGGATACTGTCACTCACTAGTAGTAGTATTCGCTAATCGAAATCTCATGCATTCGAATGCAATAATTCGGATACTGTCACTCACTAGTAGTAGTATTCGCTAATCGAAATCTCATGCATTCGAATGCAAGTTCTCGGATACTGTCACTCACTAGTAGTAGTATTCGCTAATCGAAATTTTCTGCATTCGAATGCAATAATTCGGATACTGTCACTCACTAGTAGTAGTATTCGCTAATCGCAATCTCATGCATTCGAATGCAACAATTCGGATACTGTCACTCACTAGTAGTAGTATTCGCTAATCGAAATCTCTTGCATTCGAATGCAAGTTCTCGGATACTGTCACTCACTAGTAGTAGTATTCGCTAATCGAAATTTCATGCATTCGAATGCAATAATTCGGATACTGTCACTCACTAGTAGTAGTATTCGCAAATCGAAATCTCTTGCATTCGAATGCAAGTTCTCGGATACTGTCACTCACTAGTAGTAGTATTCGCTAATCGAAATCTCATGCATTCGAATGCAAGTTCTCGGATACTGTCACTCACTAGTAGTAGTATTCGCAAATCGAAATCTCTTGCATTCGAATGCAAGTTCTCGGAAACTGTCACTCACTAGTAGTAGTATTCGCTAATCGAAATCTCATGCATTCGAATGCAAGTTCTCGGATACTGTCACTCACTAGTAGTAGTATTCGCTAATCGAAATCTCTTGCAATCGAATGCAATAATTCGGATTCTTTCACTCACTAGTAGTAGTATTCGCTAATCGAAATCTCTTGCATTCGAATGCAATAATTCGGATACTGTCACTCGCTAGTAGTAGCAAGTGCTAATCGAAATCTCTTGCATTCGAATGCAATAATTCGGATACTGTCACTCACTAGTAGAAGTAATCGCTAATCGAAATCTCATGCATTCGAATGCAAGTTCACGGATACTGTCACTCACTAGTAGTAGTATTCGCTAATCGAAATCTCTTGCATTCGAATGCAATAATTCGGATTCTTTCACTCACTAGTAGTAGTATTCGCTAATCGAAATCTGTTGCATTCGAATGCAAGTTCTCGGATACTGTCACTCACTAGTAGTAGTATTCGCTAATCGAAATTTCATGCATTCGAATGCAATAATTCGGATACTGTCACTCACTAGTAGTAATATTCGCTAATCGAAATCTCATGCATTCGAATGCAATAATTCGGATACTGTCACTTACTATTAGTAGTATTCGCTAATCGAAATCTCATGCATTCGAATGCAATAATTCGGATACTGTCACTCACTAGTAGTAGCATTCGCTAATCGAAATCTCTTGCATTCGAATGCAATAATTCGGATACTGTCACTCACTAGTAGTAGTAATCGCTAATCGAAATTTCATGCATTCGAATGCAAGTTCTCGGATACTGTCACTCACTAGTAGTAGTATTCGCTAATCGAAATCTCATGCATTCGAATGCAAGTTCTCGGATACTGTCACTCACTAGTAGTAGTATTCGCTAATCGAAATCTCATGCATTCGAATGCAATAATTCGGATACTGTCACTCACTAGTAGTAGTATTCGCTAATCGAAATCTCATACATTCGAATGCAAGTTCTCGGATACTGTCACTCACTAGTAGTAGTATTCGCTAATCGAAATTTTCTGCATTCGAATGCAATAATTCGGATACTGTCACTCACTAGTAGTAGTATTCGCTAATCGCAATCTCATGCATTCGAATGCAATAATTCGGATACTGTCACTCACTAGTAGTAGTAATCGCTAATCGAAATCTCTTGCATTCGAATGCAAGTTCTCGGATCCTGTCACTCACTAGTAGTAGTATTCGCTAATCGAAATCTCTTGCATTCGAATGCAAGTTCTCGGATACTGTCACTCACTAGTAGTAGTATTCGCTAAACGAAATCTCTTGAATTCGAATGCAAGTTCTCGGAAACTGTCACTCACTAGTGGTAGTATTCGCTAATCGAAATCTCATGCATTCGAATGCAAGTTCTCGGATACTGTCACTCACTAGTAGTAGTATTCGCAAATCGAAATCTCTTGCATTCGAATGCAAGTTCTCGGAAACTGTCAGTCACTAGTAGTAGTATTCGCTAATCGATATCTCATGCATTCGAATGCAAGTTCTCGGATACTGTCACTCACTAGTAGTAGTATTCGCTAATCGAAATCTCTTGCATTCGAATGCAATAATTCGGATACTGTCACTCGCTAGTAGTAGCATTCGCTAATCGAAATCTCTTGCATTCGAATGCAATAATTCGGATACTGTCACTCACTAGTAGTAGTAATTGCTTATCGAAATTTCATGCATTCGAATGCAAGTTCTCGGATACTGTCACTCACTAGTAGTAGTATTCGCTAATCGAAATCTCTTGCATTCGAAAGCAATAATTCGGAAACTGTCACTGACTAGTAGTAGTATTCGCTAAACGAAGTCTCATGCATTCGAATGCAATAATTCGGATACTGTCACTCACTAGTAGTAGTATTCGCTAATTGAAATCTCATGCATTGGAATGCGAGTTCTCGGAAACTGTCAGTCACTAGTAGTAGTATTCGCTAATCGAAATCTCATGCATTCGAATGCAAGTTCTCGGATACTGTCACTCACTAGTAGTAGTATTCGCTAATCGAAATCTCTTGCATTCGAATGCAATAATTCGGATTCTTTCACTCACTAGTAGTAGTATTCGCTAATCGAAATTTCATTCATTCGAATGCAATAATTCGGATACTGTCACTCACTAGTAGTAGTATTCGCTAATCGAAATTTCATGCATTCGAATGCAATAATTCGGATACTGTCACTCACTAGTAGTAGTATTCGCTACTCGAAATCTCTTGCATTCGAATGCAATAATTCGGATACTGTCACTCACTAGTAGTAGTATTCGCTAATCGAAATCTCTTGCATTCGAAAGCAATAATTCGGAAACTGTCACTGACTAGTAGTAGTATTCGCTAAACGAAATCTCATGCATTCGAATGCAATAATTCGGATACTGTCACTCACTAGTAGTAGTATTCGCTAATTGAAATCTCATGCATTGGAATGCGAGTTCTCGGATACTGTCACTCACTAGTAGTAGTATTCGCTAATCGAAATCTCATGCATTCGAATGCAAGTTCTCGGATACTGTCACTCACTAGTAGTAGTATTCGCTAATCGAAATCTCATGCATTCGAATGCAATAATTCGGATACTGTCACTCACTAGTAGTAGTATTCGCTAATCGAAATCTCATGCATTCGAATGCAAGTTCTCGGATACTGTCACTCACTAGTAGTAGTATTCGCTAATCGAAATTTTCTGCATTCGAATGCAATAATTCGGATACTGTCACTCACTAGTAGTAGTATTCGCTAATCGCAATCTCATGCATTCGAATGCAATAATTCGGATACTGTCACTCACTAGTAGTAGTATTCGCTAGTCGAAATTTCATGCATTCGAATGCAATAATTCGGATACTGTCACTCACTAGTAGTAGTATTCGCTAATCGAAATCTCATGCATTCGAATGCAATAATTCGGATACTGTCACCCACTATTAGCATTATTCGCTAATCGAAATCTCATGCATTCGAATGCAAGTTCTCGGATACTGTCACTCACTAGTAGTAGTATTCGCTAATCGAAATTTCATGCATTCGAATGCAAGTTCTCGGATACTGTCACTCACTAGTAGTAGTATTCGCTAATCGAAATTTCATGCATTCGAATGCAATAATTCGGATACTGTCACTCACTAGTAGTAGTATTCCTTAATCGAAATCACATGCATTCGAATGCAAGTTCTCGGATACTGTCACTCACTAGTAGTAGTATTCGCTAATCGAAATTTCATGCATTCGAATGCAATAATTCGGATACTGTCACACACTAGTAGTAGTATTCGCTAATCGAAATTTCATGCATTCGAATGCAATAATTCGGATACTGTCACTCACTAGTAGTAGTATTCGCTAATCGAAATTTCATGCATTCGAATGCAATAATTCGGATACTGTCACTCACTACTAGTAGTATTCGCTTATCGAAATTTCATTCATTCGAATGCAAGTTCTCGGATACTGTCACTCACTAGTAGTAGTACTCGCTAATCGAAATCTCATGCATTCGAATGCAAGTTCTCGGATACTGTCACTCACTAGTAGTAGTATCCGCTAATCGAAATTTCATGCATTCGAATGCAATAATTCGGATACTGTCACTCACTAGTAGAAGTATGCGCTAATCGAAATTTCATGCATTCGAATGCAATATTTCGGATACTGTCACTCACTAGTAGTAGTATTCGCTAATCAAAATCTCTTGCATTCGAATGCAATAATTCGGAAACTATCACTCACTAGTAGTAGTATTCGCTAATCGAAATCTCTTGCATTCGAATGCAATAATTCTAATACTGTCACTCACTAGTAGTAGTATTCGCTAATCGAAATCTCTTGCATTCGAAAGCAATAATTCGGAAACTGTCACTGACTAGTAGTAGTATTCGCTAAACGAAATCTCCTGCATTCGAATGCAATAATTCGGATACTGTCACTCACTAGTAGTAGTATTCGCTAATTGAAATCTCATGCATTCGAATGCGAGTTCTCGGATACTGTCAGTTACTAGTAGTAGTATTCGCTAATCGAAATCTCATGCATTCGAATGCAAGTTCTCGGATACTGTCACTCACTAGTAGTAGTATTCGCTAATCGAAATCTCATGCATTCGAATGCAAGTTCTCGGATACTGTCACTCACTAGTAGTAGTATTCGCCAATCGAAATCTCATGCATTCGAATGCAAGTTCTCGGATACTGTCACTCACTAGTAGTAGTATTCGCTATTCGAAATTTCATGCATTCGAATGCAATAATTCGGATACTGTCACTCACTAGTAGTAGTATTCGCTAATCGCAATCTCATGCATTCGAATGCAATAAATCGGATACTGTCACTCACTAGTAGTAGTATTCGCTAATCGAAATCTCATGCATTCGAATGCAAGTTCTCGGATACTGTCACTCACTAGTAGTAGTATTCGCTAATCGAAATCTCTTGCATTCGAATGCAAGTTCTCGGATCCTGTCACTCACTAGTAGTAGTATTCGCAAATAGAAATCTCTTGCATTCGAATGCAAGTTCTCGGATACTGTCACTCACTAGTAGTAGTATTCGCTAATCGAAATCTCTTGCATTCGAATGCAAGTTCTCGGAAACTGTCACTCACTAGTAGTAGTATTCGCTAATCGAAATCTCATGCATTCGAATGCAAGTTCTCGGATACTGTCACTCACTAGTAGTAGTATTCGCAAATCGAAATCTCTTGCATTCGAATGCAAGTTCTCGGAAACTGTCACTCACTAGTAGTAGTATTCGCTAATCGAAATCTCATGCATTCGAATGCAAGTTCTCGGATACTGTCACTCACTAGTTGTAGTATTCGCTAATCGAAATCTCTTGCATTCGAATGCAATAATTCGGATTCTTTCACTCACTAGTAGTAGTATTCGCTAATCGAAATCTCTTGCATTCGAATGCAATAATTCGGATACTGTCACTCGCTAGTAGTAGCAAGTGCTAATCGAAATCTCATGCATTCGAATGCAATAATTCGGATACTGTCACTCACTAGTAGTAGCATTCGCTAATCGAAATCTCTTGCATTCGAATGCAATAATTCGGATACTGTCACTCACTAGTAGTAGCATTCGCTAATCGAAATCTCTTGCATTCGAATGCAATAATTCGGATACTGTCACTCACTAGTAGTAGTAATCGCTAATCGAAATTTCATGCATTCGAATGCAAGTTCTCGGATACTGTCACTCACTAGTAGTAGTATTCGCGAATCGAAATCTCATGCATTCGAATGCAAGTTCTCGGATACTGTCACTCACTAGTAGTAGTATCCGCTAATCGAAATTTCATGCATTCGAATGCAATAATTCGGATACTGTCACTCACTAGTATTAGTATTCGCTAATCGAAATCTCTTGCATTCGAATGCAATAATTCGGATACTGTCACTCACTAGTAGTAGTATTCGCTAAACGAAATCTCCTGCATTCGAATGCAATAATTCGGATACTGTCACTCACTAGTAGTAGTATTCGCTAATTGAAATCTCATGCATTCGAATGCGAGTTCTCGGATACTGTCAGTTACTAGTAGTAGTATTCGATAATCGAAATCTCATGCATTCGAATGCAAATTCTCGGATACTGTCACTCACTAGTAGTAGTATTCGCTAATCGAAATCTCATGCATTCGAATGCAAGTTCTCGGATACTGTCACTCACTAGTAGTAGTATTCGCCAATCGAAATCTCATGCATTCGAATGCAAGTTCTCGGATACTGTCACTCACTAGTAGTAGTATTCGCTATTCGAAATTTCATGCATTCGAATGCAATAATTCGGATACTGTCACTCACTAGTAGTAGTATTCGCTAATCGCAATCTCATGCATTCGAATGCAATAAATCGGATACTGTCACTCAGTAGTAGTAGTATTCGCTAATCGAAATCTCATGCATTCGAATGCAAGTTCTCGGATACTGTCACTCACTAGTAGTAGTATTCGCTAATCGAAATCTCTTGCATTCGAATGCAAGTTCTCGGATCCTGTCACTCACTAGTAGTAGTATTCGCAAATCGAAATCTCTTGCATTCGAATGCAAGTTCTCGGATACTGTCACTCACTAGTAGTAGTATTCGCTAATCGAAATCTCTTGCATTCGAATGCAAGTTCTCGGAAACTGTCACTCACTAGTAGTAGTATTCGCTAATCGAAATCTCATGCATTCGAATGCAAGTTCTCGGATACTGTCACTCACTAGTAGTAGTATTCGCAAATCGAAATCTCTTGCATTCGAATGCAAGTTCTCGGAAACTGTCACTCACTAGTAGTAGTATTCGCTAATCGAAATCTCATGCATTCGAATGCAATAATTCGGATTCTTTCACTCATAGTAGTAGTATTCGCTAATCGAAATCTCTTGCATTCGAATGCAATAATTCGGATACTGTCACTCGCTAGTAGTAGCAAGTGCTAATCGAAATCTCATGCATTCGAATGCAATAATTCGGATACTGTCACTCACTAGTAGTAGCATTCGCTAATCGAAATCTCTTGCATTCGAATGCAATAATTCGGATACTGTCACTCACTAGTAGTAGTAATCGCTAATCGAAATTTCATGCATTCGAATGCAAGTTCTCGGATACTGTCACTCACTAGTAGTAGTATTCGCGAATCGAAATCTCATGCATTCGAATGCAAGTTCTCGGATACTGTCACTCACTAGTAGTAGTATCCGCTAATCGAAATTTCATGCATTCGAATGCAATAATTCGGATACTGTCACTCACTAGTATTAGTATTCGCTAATCGAAATCTCTTGCATTCGAATGCAATAATTCGGATACTGTCACTCACTAGTAGTAGTATTCGCTAATCGCAATCTCATGCATTCGAATGCAATAAATCGGATACTGTCACTCACTAGTAGTAGTATTCGCTAATCGAAATCTCATGCATTCGAATGCAAGTTCTCGGATACTGTCACTCACCAGTAGTAGTATTCGCTAATCGAAATCTCTTGCATTCGAATGCAAGTTCTCGGATTATGTCACTCACTAGTAGTAGTATTCGCTAATCGAAATCTCTTGCATTCGATAGCAAGTTCTCGGATACTGTCACTCACTAGTAGTAGTATTCGCTAATCGAAATCTCTTGCATTCGAATGCAAGTTCTCGGAAACTGTCACTCACTAGTAGTAGTATTCGCTAATCGAAATCCCATGCATTCGAATGCAAGTTCTCGGATACTGTCACTCACTAGTAGTAGTATTCGCAAATCAAAATCTCTTGCATTCGAATGCAAGTTCTCGGAAACTGTCACTCACTAGTAGTAGTATTCGCTAATCGAAATCTCATGCATTCGAATGCAAGTTCTCGGATACTGTCACTCACTAGTTGTAGTATTCGCTAATCGAAATCTCTTGCATTCGAATGCAATAATTCGGATTCTTTCACTCACTAGTAGTAGTATTCGCTAATCGAAATCTCTTGCATTCGAATGCAATAATTCGGATACTGTCACTCGCTAGTAGTAGCAAGTGCTAATCGAAATCTCTTGCATTCGAATGCAATAATTCGGATACTGTCACTCACTAGTAGTAGTAATCGCTAATCGAAATTTCATGCATTCGAATGCAAGTTCTCGGATACTGTCACTCACTAGTAGTAGTATTCGCTAATCGAAATCTCATGCATTCGAATGCAAGTTCACGGATACTGTCACTCACTAGTAGTAGTATTCGCTAATCGAAATCTCTTGCATTCGAATGCAATATTTCGGATTCTTTCACTCACTAGTAGTAGTATTCGCTACTCGAAATCTCTTGCATTCGAATGCAAGTTCTCGGATACTGTCACTCACTAGTAGTAGTATTCGCTAATCGAAATTTCATGCATTCGAATGCAATAATTCGGATACTGTCACTCACTAGTAGTAGTATTCGCAAATCGAAATCTCTTGCATTCGAATGCAAGTTCTCGGATACTGTCACTCACTAGTAGTAGTATTCGCTAATCGAAATCTCATGCATTCGAATGCAAGTTCTCGGATACTGTCACTCACTAGTAGTAGTATTCGCAAATCGAAATCTCTTGCATTCGAATGCAAGTTCTCGGAAACTGTCACTCACTAGTAGTAGTATTCGCTAATCGAAATCTCATGCATTCGAATGCAAGTTCTCGGATACTGTCACTCACTAGTAGTAGTATTCGCTAATCGAAATCTCTTGCATTCGAATGCAATAATTCGGATTCTTTCACTCACTAGTAGTAGTATTCGCTAATCGAAATCTCATGCATTCGAATGCAAGTTCTCGGATACTGTCACTCACTAGTAGTAGTGTCCGCTAATCGAAATTTCATGCATTCGAATGCAATAATTCGGATACTGTCACTCACTAGTAGTAGTATTCGCTAATCGAAATCTCTTGCATTCGAATGCAATAATTCGGATACTGTCACTCGCTAGTAGTAGCATTCGCTAATCGAAATCTCTTGCATTCGAATGCAATAATTCGGATACTGTCACTCACTAGTAGTAGTAATCGCTAATCGAAATCTCTTGCATTCGAATGCAAGTTCTCGGATCCTGTCACTCACTAGTAGTAGTATTCGCTAATCGAAATCTCTTGCATTCGAATGCAAGTTCTCGGATACTGTCACTCACTAGTAGTAGTATTCGCTAAACGAAATCTCATGAATTCGAATGCAAGTTCTCGGAAACTGTCACTCACTAGTGGTAGTATTCGCTAATCGAAATCTCATGCATTCGAATGCAAGTTCTCGGATACTGTTACTCACTAGTAGTAGTATTCGCAAATCGAAATCTCTTGCATTCGAATGCAAGTTCTCGGAAACTGTCAGTCACTAGTAGTAGTATTCGCTAATCGAAATCTCATGCATTCGAATGCAAGTTCTCGGATACTGTCACTCACTAGTAGTAGTATTCGCTAATCGAAATCTCTTGCATTCGAATGCAATAATTCGGATTCTTTCACTCACTAGTAGTAGTATTCGCTAATCGAAATCTCTTGCATTCGAATGCAATAATTCGGATACTGTCACTCGCTAGTAATAGCATTCGCTAATCGAAATCTCTTGCATTCGAATGCAATAATTCGGATACTGTCACTCACTAGTAGTAGTAATCGCTAATCGAAATTTCATGCATTCGAATGCAAGTTCTCGGATACTGTCACTCACTAGTAGTAGTATTCGCTAATCGAAATCTCATGCATTCGAATGCAAGTTCTCGGATACTGTCACTCACCAGTAGTAGTATTCGCTAATCGAAATCTCTTGCATTCGAATGCAAGTTCTCGGATACTGTCACTCACTAGTAGTAGTATTCGCTAATCGAAATCTCTTGCATTCGAATGCAAGTTCTCGGATACTGACACTCACTAGTAGTAGTATTCGCTAATCGAAATCTCTTGCATTCGAATGCAAGTTCTCGGAAACTGTCACTCACTAGTAGTAGTATTCGCTAATCGAAATCTCATGCATTCGAATGCAAGTTCTCGGATACTGTCACTCACTAGTAGTAGTATTCGCAAATCGAAATCTCTTGCATTCGAATGCAAGTTCTCGGAAACTGTCACTCACTAGTAGTAGTATTCGCTAATCGAAATCTCATGCATTCGAATGCAAGTTCTCGGATACTGTCACTCACTAGTTGTAGTATTCGCTAATCGAAATCTCTTGCATTCGAATGCAATAATTCGGATTCTTTCACTCACTAGCAGTAGTATTCGCTAATCGAAATCTCTTGCATTCGAATGCAATAATTCGGATACTGTCGCTCGCTAGTAGTAGTAAGTGCTAATCGAAATCTCTTGCATTCGAATGCAATAATTCGGATACTGTCACTCACTAGTAGTAGTAATCGCTAATCGAAATTTCATGCATTCGAATGCAAGTTCTCGGATACTGTCACTCACTAGTAGTAGTATTCGCTAATCGAAATCTCATGCATTCGAATGCAAGTTCACGGATACTGTCACTCACTAGTAGTAGTATTCGCTAATCGAAATCTCTTGCATTCGAATGCAATAATTCGGATTCTTTCACTCACTAGTAGTAGTATTCGCTAATCGAAATCTCTTGCATTCGAATGCAAGTTCTCGGATACTGTCACTCACTAGTAGTAGTATTCGCTAATCGAAATCTCATGCATTCGAATGCAATAATTCGGATACTGTCACTCACTAGTAGTAGTATTCGCAAATCGAAATCTCTTGCATTCGAATGCAAGTTCTCGGATACTGTCACTCACTAGTAGTAGTATTCGCTAATCGAAATCTCATGCATTCGAATGCAAGTTCTCGGATACTGTCACTCACTAGTAGTAGTATTCGCAAATCGAAATCTCTTGCATTCGAATGCAAGTTCTCGGAAACTGTCACTCACTAGTAGTAGTATTCGCTAATCGAAATCTCATGCATTCGAATGCAAGTTCTCGGATACTGTCACTCACTAGTAGTAGTATTCGCTAATCGAAATCTCTTGCATTCGAATGCAATAATTCGGATTCTTTCACTCACTAGTAGTAGTATTCGCTAATCGAAATCTCTTGCATTCGAATGCAATAATTCGGATACTGTCACTCGCTAGTAGTAGCAAGTGCTAATCGAAATCTCTTGCATTCGAATGCAATAATTCGGATACTGTCACTCACTAGTAGTAGTAATCGCTAATCGAAATCTCATGCATTCGAATGCAAGTTCACGGATACTGTCACTCACTAGTAGTAGTATTCGCTAATCGAAATCTCTTGCATCCGAATGCAATAATTCGGATTCTTTCACTCACTAGTAGTAGTATTCGCTAATCGAAATCTCTTGCATTGGAATGCAAGTTCTCGGATACTGTCACTCACTAGTAGTAGTATTCGCTAATCGAAATTTCATGCATTCGAATGCAGTAATTCGGATACTGTCACTCACTAGTAGTAATATTCGCTAATCGAAATCTCATGCATTCGAATGCAATAATTCGGATACTGTCACTTACTATTAGTAGTATTCGCTAATCGAAATCTCATGCATTCGAATGCAATAATTCGGATACTGTCACTCACTAGTAGTAGCATTCGCTAATCGAAATCTCTTGCATTCGAATGCAATAATTCGGATACTGTCACTCACTAGTAGTAGTAATCGCTAATCGAAATTTCATGTATTCGAATGCAAGTTCTCGGATACTGTCACTCACTAGTAGTAGTATTCGCTAATCGAAATCTCATGCATTCGAATGCAAGTTCTCGGATACTGTCACTCACTAGTAGTAGTATCCGCTAATCGAAATTTCATGCATTCGAATGCAATAATTCGGATACTGTCACTCACTAGTAGTAGTATTCGCTAATCGAAATCTCTTGCATTCGAATGCAATAATTCGGATACTGTCACTCGCTAGTAGTAGCATTCGCTAACCGAAATCTCTTGCATTCGAATGCAATAATTCGGATACTGTCACTCACTAGTAGTAGTAATCGCTAATCGAAATCTCTTGCATTCGAATGCAAGTTCTCGGATCCTGTCACTCACTAGTAGTAGTATTCGCTAATCGAAATCTCTTGCATTCGAATGCAAGTTCTCGGATACTGTCACTCACTAGTAGTAGTATTCGCTAAACGAAATCTCTTGAATTCGAATGCAAGTTCTCGGAAACTGTCAGTCACTAGTAGTAGTATTCGCTAATCGAAATCTCATGCATTCGAATGCAAGTTCTCGGATACTGTCACTCACTAGTAGTAGTATTCGCTAATCGAAATCTCTTGCATTCGAATGCAATAATTCGGATTCTTTCACTCACTAGTAGTAGTATTCGCTAATCGAAATCTCTTGCATTCGAATGCAATAATTCGGATACTGTCACTCGCTAGTAGTAGCATTCGCTAATCGAAATCTCTTGCATTCGAATGCAATAATTCGGATACTGTCACTCACTAGTAGTAGTAATCGCTAATCGAAATTTCATGCATTCGAATGCAAGTTCTCGGATACTGTCACTCACTAGTAGTAGTATTCGCTAATCGAAATCTCATGCATTCGAATGCAAGTTCTCGGATACTGTCACTCACCAGTAGTAGTATTCGCTAATCGAAATCTCTTGCATTCGAATGCAAGTTCTCGGATACTGTCACTCACTAGTAGTAGTATTCGCTAATCGAAATCTCTTGCATTCGAATGCAAGTTCTCGGATACTGTCACTCACTAGTAGTAGTATTCGCTAATCGAAATCTCTTGCATTCGAATGCAAGTTCTCGGAAACTGTCACTCACTAGTAGTAGTATTCGCTAATCGAAATCTCATGCATTCGAATGCAAGTTCTCGGATACTGTCACTCACTAGTACTAGTATTCGGTCATCGAAATCTCTTGCATTCGAATGCAATAATTCGGATTCTTTCACTCACTAGTAGTAGTATTCGCTAATCGAAATCTCTTGCATTCGAATGCAATAATTCGGATACTGTCACTCGCTAGTAGTAGCAAGTGCTAATCGAAATCTCTTGCATTCGAATGCAATAATTCGGATACTGTCACTCACTAGTAGTAGTAATCGCTAATCGAAATCTCATGCATTCGAATGCAAGTTCACGGATACTGTCACTCACTAGTAGTAGTATTCGCTAATCGAAATCTCTTGCATTCGAATGCAATAATTCGGATTCTTTCACTCACTAGTAGTAGTATTCGCTAATCGAAATCTCTTGCATTCGAATGCAAGTTCTCGGATACTGTCACTCACTAGTAGTAGTATTCGCTAATCGAAATTTCATGCATTCGAATGCAGTAATTCGGATACTGTCACTCACTAGTAGTAATATTCGCTAATCGAAATCTCATGCATTCGAATGCAATAATTCGGATACTGTCACTTACTATTAGTAGTATTCGCTAATCGAAATCTCATGCATTCGAATGCAATAATTCGGATACTGTCACTCACTAGTAGTAGCATTCGCTAATCGAAATCTCTTGCATTCGAATGCAATAATTCGGATACTGTCACTCACTAGTAGTAGTAATCGCTAATCGAAATTTCATGTATTCGAATGCAAGTTCTCGGATACTGTCACTCACTAGTAGTAGTATTCGCTAATCGAAATCTCATGCATTCGAATGCAAGTTCTCGGATACTGTCACTCACCAGTAGTAGTATTCGCTAATCGAAATCTCTTGCATTCGAATGCAAGTTCTCGGATACTGTCACTCACTAGTAGTAGTATTCGCTAATCGAAATCTCTTGCATTCGAATGCAAGTTCTCGGATACTGACACTCACTAGTAGTAGTATTCGCTAATCGAAATCTCTTGCATTCGAATGCAAGTTCTCGGAAACTGTCACTCACTAGTAGTAGTATTCGCTAATCGAAATCTCATGCATTCGAATGCAAGTTCTCGGATACTGTCACTCACTAGTAGTAGTATTCGCAAATCGAAATCTCTTGCATTCGAATGCAAGTTCTCGGAAACTGTCACTCACTAGTAGTAGTATTCGCTAATCGAAATCTCATGCATTCGAATGCAAGTTCTCGGATACTGTCACTCACTAGTTGTAGTATTCGCTAATCGAAATCTCTTGCATTCGAATGCAATAATTCGGATTCTTTCACTCACTAGCAGTAGTATTCGCTAATCGAAATCTCTTGCATTCGAATGCAATAATTCGGATACTGTCGCTCGCTAGTAGTAGTAAGTGCTAATCGAAATCTCTTGCATTCGAATGCAATAATTCGGATACTGTCACTCACTAGTAGTAGTAATCGCTAATCGAAATTTCATGCATTCGAATGCAAGTTCTCGGATACTGTCACTCACTAGTAGTAGTATTCGCTAATCGAAATCTCATGCATTCGAATGCAAGTTCACGGATACTGTCACTCACTAGTAGTAGTATTCGCTAATCGAAATCTCTTGCATTCGAATGCAATAATTCGGATTCTTTCACTCACTAGTAGTAGTATTCGCTAATCGAAATCTCTTGCATTCGAATGCAAGTTCTCGGATACTGTCACTCACTAGTAGTAGTATTCGCTAATCGAAATTTCATGCATTCGAATGCAATAATTCGGATACTGTCACTCACTAGTAGTAGTATTCGCAAATCGAAATCTCTTGCATTCGAATGCAAGTTCTCGGATACTGTCACTCACTAGTAGTAGTATTCGCTAATCGAAATCTCATGCATTCGAATGCAAGTTCTCGGATACTGTCACTCACTAGTAGTAGTATTCGCAAATCGAAATCTCTTGCATTCGAATGCAAGTTCTCGGAAACTGTCACTCACTAGTAGTAGTATTCGCTAATCGAAATCTCATGCATTCGAATGCAAGTTCTCGGATACTGTCACTCACTAGTAGTAGTATTCGCTAATCGAAATCTCTTGCATTCGAATGCAATAATTCGGATTCTTTCACTCACTAGTAGTAGTATTCGCTAATCGAAATCTCTTGCATTCGAATGCAATAATTCGGATACTGTCACTCGCTAGTAGTAGCAAGTGCTAATCGAAATCTCTTGCATTCGAATGCAATAATTCGGATACTGTCACTCACTAGTAGTAGTAATCGCTAATCGAAATCTCATGCATTCGAATGCAAGTTCACGGATACTGTCACTCACTAGTAGTAGTATTCGCTAATCGAAATCTCTTGCATTCGAATGCAATAATTCGGATTCTTTCACTCACTAGTAGTAGTATTCGCTAATCGAAATCTCTTGCATTCGAATGCAAGTTCTCGGATACTGTCACTCACTAGTAGTAGTATTCGCTAATCGAAATTTCATGCATTCGAATGCAGTAATTCGGATACTGTCACTCACTAGTAGTAATATTCGCTAATCGAAATCTCATGCATTCGAATGCAATAATTCGGATACTGTCACTTACTATTAGTAGTATTCGCTAATCGAAATCTCATGCATTCGAATGCAATAATTCGGATACTGTCACTCACTAGTAGTAGCATTCGCTAATCGAAATCTCTTGCATTCGAATGCAATAATTCGGATACTGTCACTCACTAGTAGTAGTAATCGCTAATCGAAATTTCATGTATTCGAATGCAAGTTCTCGGATACTGTCACTCACTAGTAGTAGTATTCGCTAATCGAAATCTCATGCATTCGAATGCAAGTTCTCGGATACTGTCACTCACTAGTAGTAGTATCCGCTAATCGAAATTTCATGCATTCGAATGCAATAATTCGGATACTGTCACTCACTAGTAGTAGTATTCGCTAATCGAAATCTCTTGCATTCGAAAGCAATAATTCGGATACTGTCACTCGCTAGTAGTAGCATTCGCTAACCGAAATCTCTTGCATTCGAATGCAATAATTCGGATACTGTCACTCACTAGTAGTAGTAATCGCTAATCGAAATCTCTTGCATTCGAATGCAAGTTCTCGGATCCTGTCACTCACTAGTAGTAGTATTCGCTAATCGAAATCTCTTGCATTCGAATGCAAGTTCTCGGATACTGTCACTCACTAGTGGTAGTATTCGCTAAACGAAATCTCTTGAATTCGAATGCAAGTTCTCGGAAACTGTCAGTCACTAGTAGTAGTATTCGCTAATCGAAATCTCATGCATTCGAATGCAAGTTCTCGGATACTGTCACTCACTAGTAGTAGTATTCGCTAATCGAAATCTCTTGCATTCGAATGCAATAATTCGGATTCTTTCACTCACTAGTAGTAGTATTCGCTAATCGAAATCTCTTGCATTCGAATGCAATAATTCGGATACTGTCACTTGCTAGTAGTAGCATTCGCTAATCGAAATCTCTTGCATTCGAATGCAATAATTCGGATACTGTCACTCACTAGTAGTAGTAATCGCTAATCGAAATTTCATGCATTCGAATGCAAGTTCTCGGATACTGTCACTCACTAGTAGTAGTATTCGCTAATCGAAATCTCATGCATTCGAATGCAAGTTCTCGGATACTGTCACTCACCAGTAGTAGTATTCGCTAATCGAAATCTCTTGCATTCGAATGCAAGTTCTCGGATACTGTCACTCACTAGTAGTAGTATTCGCTAATCGAAATCTCTTGCATTCGAATGCAAGTTCTCGGATACTGTCACTCACTAGTAGTAGTATTCGCTAATCGAAATCTCTTGCATTCGAATGCAAGTTCTCGGAAACTGTCACTCACTAGTAGTAGTATTCGCTAATCGAAATCTCATGCATTCGAATGCAAGTTCTCGGATACTGTCACTCACTAGTAGTAGTATTCGAAATCGAAATCTCTTGCATTCGAATGCAAGTTCTCGGAAACTGTCACTCACTAGTAGTAGTATTCGCTAATCGAAATCTCATGCATTCGAATGCAAGTTCTCGGATACTGTCACTCACTAGTACTAGTATTCGGTCATCGAAATCTCTTGCATTCGAATGCAATAATTCGGATTCTTTCACTCACTAGTAGTAGTATTCGCTAATCGAAATCTCTTGCATTCGAATGCAATAATTCGGATACTGTCACTCGCTAGTAGTAGCAAGTGCTAATCGAAATCTCTTGCATTCGAATGCAATAATTCGGATACTGTCACTCACTAGTAGTAGTAATCGCTAATCGAAATCTCATGCATTCGAATGCAAGTTCACGGATACTGTCACTCACTAGTAGTAGTATTCGCTAATCGAAATCTCTTGCATTCGAATGCAATAATTCGGATTCTTTCACTCACTAGTAGTAGTATTCGCTAATCGAAATCTCTTGCATTCGAATGCAAGTTCTCGGATACTGTCACTCACTAGTAGTAGTATTCGCTAATCGAAATTTCATGCATTCGAATGCAGTAATTCGGATACTGTCACTCACTAGTAGTAATATTCGCTAATCGAAATCTCATGCATTCGAATGCAATAATTCGGATACTGTCACTCACTAGTAGTAGCATTCGCTAATCGAAATCTCTTGCATTCGAATGCAATAATTCGGATACTGTCACTCACTAGTAGTAGTAATCGCTAATCGAAATTTCATGTATTCGAATGCAAGTTCTCGGATACTGTCACTCACTAGTAGTAGTATTCGCTAATCGAAATCTCATGCATTCGAATGCAAGTTCTCGGATACTGTCACTCACTAGTAGTAGTATCCGCTAATCGAAATTTCATGCATTCGAATGCAATAATTCGGATACTGTCACTCACTAGTAGTAGTATTCGCTAATCGAAATCTCTTGCATTCGAATGCACTAATTCGGATACTGTCACTCGCTAGTAGTAGCATTCGCTAATCGAAATCTCTTGCATTCGAATGCAATAATTCGGATACTGTCACTCACTAGTAGTAGTAATCGCTAATCGAAATCTCTTGCATTCGAATGCAAGTTCTCGGATCCTGTCACTCACTAGTAGTAGTATTCGCTAATCGAAATCTCTTGCATTCGAATGCAAGTTCTCGGATACTGTCACTCACTAGTAGTAGTATTCGCTAAACGAAATCTCTTGAATTCGAATGCAAGTTCTCGGAAACTGTCACTCACTAGTGGTAGTATTCGCTAATCGAAATCTCATGCATTCGAATGCAAGTTCTCGGATATTGTCACTCACTAGTAGTAGTATTCGCAAATCGAAATCTCTTGCATTCGAATGCAAGTTCTCGGAAACTGTCAGTCACTAGTAGTAGTATTCGCTAATCGAAATCTCATGCATTCGAATGCAAGTTCTCGGATACTGTCACTCACTAGTAGTAGTATTCGCTAATCGAAATCTCTTGCATTCGAATGCAATAATTCGGATTCTTTCACTCACTAGTAGTAGTATTCGCTAATCGAAATCTCTTGCATTCGAATGCAATAATTCGGATACTGTCACTCGCTAGTAGTAGCATTCGCTAATCGAAATCTCTTGCATTCGAATGCAATAATTCGGATACTGTCACTCACTAGTAGTAGTAATCGCTAATCGAAATTTCATGCATTCGAATGCAAGTTCTCGGATACTGTCACTCACTAGTAGTAGTATTCGCTAATCGAAATCTCATGCATTCGAATGCAAGTTCTCGGATACTGTCACTCACCAGTAGTAGTATTCGCTAATCGAAATCTCTTGCATTCGAATGCAAGTTCTCGGATACTGTCACTCACTAGTAGTAGTATTCGCTAATCGAAATCTCTTGCATTCGAATGCAAGTTCTCGGATACTGTCACTCACTAGTAGTAGTATTCGCTAATCGAAATCTCTTGCATTCGAATGCAAGTTCTCGGAAACTGTCACTCACTAGTAGTAGTATTCGCTAATCGAAATTTCATGCATTCGAATGCAAGTTCTCGGATACTGTCACTCACTAGTAGTAGTATTCGCAAATCGAAATCTCTTGCATTCGAATGCAAGTTCTCGGAAACTGTCACTCACTAGTAGTAGTATTCGCTAATCGAAATCTCATGCATTCGAATGCAAGTTCTCGGATACTGTCACTCACTAGTAGTAGTATTCGCTAATCGAAATCTCTTGCATTCGAATGCAATAATTCGGATTCTTTCACTCACTAGTAGTAGTATTCGCTAATCGAAATCTCTTGCATTCGAATGCAAGTTCTCGGATACTGTCACTCACTAGTAGTAGTATTCGCTAATCGAAATTTCATGCATTCGAATGCAATAATTCGGATACTGTCACTCACTAGTAGTAATATTCGCTAATCGAAATCTCATGCATTCGAATGCAATAATTCGGGTACTGTCACTTACTAGTAGTAGTATTCGCTAATCGAAATCTCATGCATTCGAATGCAATATTTCGGATACTGTCACTCACTAGTAGTAGCATTCGCTAACCGAAATCTCTTGCTTTCGAATGCAATAATTCGGATACTGTCACTCACTAGTAGTAGTAATCGCTAATCGAAGTTTCATGCATTCGAATGCAAGTTCTCGGATACTGTCACTCACTAGTAGTAGTATTCGCTAATCGAAATCTCATGCATTCGAATGCAAGCTCTCGGATACTGTCACTCACTAGTAGTAGTATCCGCTAATCGAAATTTCATGCATTCGAATGCAATAATTCGGATACTGTCACTCACTAGTAGTAGTATTCGCTAATCGAAATTTCATGCATTCGAATGCAATATTTCGGATACTGTCACTCACTAGTAGTAGTATTCGCTAATCGAAATCTCATGCATTCGAATGCAAGTTCTCGGATACTGTCACTCACTAGTAGTAGTATTCGCTAATCGAAATTTCATGCATTCGAATGCAATAATTCGGATACTGTCACTCACTAGTAGTAGTATTCGCTAATCGAAATTTCATGCATTCGAATGCAATAATTCGGATACTGTCACTCACTAGTAGTAGTATTCGCTAATCGAAATCTCATGCATTCGAATGCAATAATTCGGATACTGTCACCCACTATTAGCATTATTGGCTAATCGAAATCTCATGCATTCGAATGCAAGTTCTCTGATACTGTCACTCACTAGTAGTAGTATTCGCTAATCGAAATTTCATGCATTCGAATGCAAGTTCTCGGATACTGTCACTCACTAGTAGTAGTATTCGCTAATCGAAATTTCATGCATTCGAATGCAATAATTCGGATACTGTCACTCACTAGTAGTAGTATTCGTTAATCGAAATCACATGCATTCGAATGCAAGTTCTCGGATACTGTCACTCACTAGTAGTAGTATTCGCTAATCGAAATTTCATGCATTCGAATGCAATAATTCGGATACTGTCACACACAAGTAGTAGTAGTATTCGCTAATCGAAATTTCATGCATTCGAATGCAATAATTCGGATACTGTCACTCACTAGTAGTAGTATTCGCTAATCGAAATTTCATTCATTCGAATGCAAGTTCTCGGATACTGTCACTCACTAGTAGTAGTACTCGCTAATTGAAATCTCATGCATTCGAATGCAAGTTCTCGGATACTGTCACTCACTAGTAGTAGTATCCGCTAATCGAAATTTCATGCATTCGAATGCAATAATTCGGATACTGTCACTCACTAGTAGTAGTATTCGCTAATCAAAATCTCTTGCATTCGAATGCAATAATTCGGATACTATCACTCACTAGTAGTAGTATTCGCTAATCGAAATCTCTTGCATTCGAATGCAATAATTCGGATACTGTCACTCACTAGTAGTAGTATTCGCTAATCGAAATCTTTTGCATTCGAAAGCATTAATTCGGAAACTGTCACTCGCTAGTAGTAGCAAGTGCTAATCGAAATCTCTTGCATTCGAATGCAATAATTCGGATACTGTCACTCACTAGTAGTAGTAATCGCTAATCGAAATCTCATGCATTCGAATGCAAGTTCACGGATACTGTCACTCACTAGTAGTAGTATTCGCTAATCGAAATCTCTTGCATTCGAATGCAATAATTCGGATTCTTTCACTCACTAGTAGTAGTATTCGCTAATCGAAATCTCTTGCATTCGAATGCAAGTTCTCGGATACTGTCACTCACTAGTAGTAGTATTCGCTAATCGAAATTTCATGCATTCGAATGCAGTAATTCGGATACTGTCACTCACTAGTAGTAATATTCGCTAATCGAAATCTCATGCATTCGAATGCAATAATTCGGATACTGTCACTTACTATTAGTAGTATTCGCTAATCGAAATCTCATGCATTCGAATGCAATAATTCGGATACTGTCACTCACTAGTAGTAGCATTCGCTAATCGAAATCTCTTGCATTCGAATGCAATAATTCGGATACTGTCACTCACTAGTAGTAGTAATCGCTAATCGAAATTTCATGTATTCGAATGCAAGTTCTCGGATACTGTCACTCACTAGTAGTAGTATTCGCTAATCGAAATCTCATGCATTCGAATGCAAGTTCTCGGATACTGTCACTCACTAGTAGTAGTATCCGCTAATCGAAATTTCATGCATTCGAATGCAATAATTCGGATACTGTCACTCACTAGTAGTAGTATTCGCTAATCGAAATCTCTTGCATTCGAATGCACTAATTCGGATACTGTCACTCGCTAGTAGTAGCATTCGCTAATCGAAATCTCTTGCATTCGAATGCAATAATTCGGATACTGTCACTCACTAGTAGTAGTAATCGCTAATCGAAATCTCTTGCATTCGAATGCAAGTTCTCGGATCCTGTCACTCACTAGTAGTAGTATTCGCTAATCGAAATCTCTTGCATTCGAATGCAAGTTCTCGGATACTGTCACTCACTAGTAGTAGTATTCGCTAAACGAAATCTCTTGAATTCGAATGCAAGTTCTCGGAAACTGTCACTCACTAGTGGTAGTATTCGCTAATCGAAATCTCATGCATTCGAATGCAAGTTCTCGGATATTGTCACTCACTAGTAGTAGTATTCGCAAATCGAAATCTCTTGCATTCGAATGCAAGTTCTCGGAAACTGTCAGTCACTAGTAGTAGTATTCGCTAATCGAAATCTCATGCATTCGAATGCAAGTTCTCGGATACTGTCACTCACTAGTAGTAGTATTCGCTAATCGAAATCTCTTGCATTCGAATGCAATAATTCGGATTCTTTCACTCACTAGTAGTAGTATTCGCTAATCGAAATCTCTTGCTTTCGAATGCAATAATTCGGATACTGTCACTCGCTAGTAGTAGCATTCGCTAATCGAAATCTCTTGCATTCGAATGCAATAATTCGGATACTGTCACTCACTAGTAGTAGTAATCGCTAATCGAAATTTCATGCATTCGAATGCAAGTTCTCGGATACTGTCACTCACTAGTAGTAGTATTCGCTAATCGAAATCTCATGCATTCGAATGCAAGTTCTCGGATACTGTCACTCACCAGTAGTAGTATTCGCTAATCGAAATCTCTTGCATTCGAATGCAAGTTCTCGGATACTGTCACTCACTAGTAGTAGTATTCGCTAATCGAAATCTCTTGCATTCGAATGCAAGTTCTCGGATACTGTCACTCACTAGTAGTAGTATTCGCTAATCGAAATCTCTTGCATTCGAATGCAAGTTCTCGGAAACTGTCACTCACTAGTAGTAGTATTCGCTAATCGAAATTTCATGCATTCGAATGCAAGTTCTCGGATACTGTCACTCACTAGTAGTAGTATTCGCAAATCGAAATCTCTTGCATTCGAATGCAAGTTCTCGGAAACTGTCACTCACTAGTAGTAGTATTCGCTAATCGAAATCTCATGCATTCGAATGCAAGTTCTCGGATACTGTCACTCACTAGTAGTAGTATTCGCTAATCGAAATCTCTTGCATTCGAATGCAATAATTCGGATTCTTTCACTCACTAGTAGTAGTATTCGCTAATCGAAATCTCTTGCATTCGAATGCAAGTTCTCGGATACTGTCACTCACTAGTAGTAGTATTCGCTAATCGAAATTTCATGCATTCGAATGCAATAATTCGGATACTGTCACTCACTAGTAGTAATATTCGCTAATCGAAATCTCATGCATTCGAATGCAATAATTCGGGTACTGTCACTTACTAGTAGTAGTATTCGCTAATCGAAATCTCATGCATTCGAATGCAATATTTCGGATACTGTCACTCACTAGTAGTAGCATTCGCTAACCGAAATCTCTTGCTTTCGAATGCAATAATTCGGATACTGTTACTCACTAGTAGTAGTAATCGCTAATCGAAGTTTCATGCATTCGAATGCAAGTTCTCGGATACTGTCACTCACTAGTAGTAGTATTCGCTAATCGAAATCTCATGCATTCGAATGCAAGCTCTCGGATACTGTCACTCACTAGTAGTAGTATCCGCTAATCGAAATTTCATGCATTCGAATGCAATAATTCGGATACTGTCACTCACTAGTAGTAGTATTCGCTAATCGAAATTTCATGCATTCGAATGCAATATTTCGGATACTGTCACTCACTAGTAGTAGTATTCGCTAATCGAAATCTCATGCATTCGAATGCAAGTTCTCGGATACTGTCACTCACTAGTAGTAGTATTCGCTAATCGAAATTTCATGCATTCGAATGCAATAATTCGGATACTGTCACTCACTAGTAGTAGTATTCGCTAATCGAAATTTCATGCATTCGAATGCAATAATTCGGATACTGTCACTCACTAGTAGTAGTATTCGCTAATCGAAATCTCATGCATTCGAATGCAATAATTCGGATACTGTCACCCACTATTAGCATTATTGGCTAATCGAAATCTCATGCATTCGAATGCAAGTTCTCTGATACTGTCACTCACTAGTAGTAGTATTCGCTAATCGAAATTTCATGCATTCGAATGCAAGTTCTCGGATACTGTCACTCACTAGTAGTAGTATTCGCTAATCGAAATTTCATGCATTCGAATGCAATAATTCGGATACTGTCACTCACTAGTAGTAGTATTCGTTAATCGAAATCACATGCATTCGAATGCAAGTTCTCGGATACTGTCACTCACTAGTAGTAGTATTCGCTAATCGAAATTTCATGCATTCGAATGCAATAATTCGGATACTGTCACACACAAGTAGTAGTAGTATTCGCTAATCGAAATTTCATGCATTCGAATGCAATAATTCGGATACTGTCACTCACTAGTAGTAGTATTCGCTAATCGAAATTTCATTCATTCGAATGCAAGTTCTCGGATACTGTCACTCACTAGTAGTAGTACTCGCTAATTGAAATCTCATGCATTCGAATGCAAGTTCTCGGATACTGTCACTCACTAGTAGTAGTATCCGCTAATCGAAATTTCATGCATTCGAATGCAATAATTCGGATACTGTCACTCACTAGTAGTAGTATTCGCTAATCGAAATTTCATGCATTCGAATGCAATATTTCGGATACTGTCACTCACTAGTAGTAGTATTCGCTAATCAAAATCTCTTGCATTCGAATGCAATAATTCGGATACTATCACTCACTAGTAGTAGTATTCGCTAATCGAAATCTCTTGCATTCGAATGCAATAATTCGGATACTGTCACTCACTAGTAGTAGTATTCGCTAATCGAAATCTTTTGCATTCGAAAGCATTAATTCGGAAACTGTCACTGACTAGTAGTAGTATTCGCTAAACGAAATCTCATGCATTCGAATGCAATAATTCGGATTCTTTCACTCACTAGTAGTAGTATTCGCTAATCGAAATCTCATGCATTCGAATGCAAGTTCTCGGATACTGTCACTCACTAGTAGTAGTATTCGCAAATCGAAATCTCTTGCATTCGAATGCAAGTTCTCGGAAACTGTCACTCACTAGTAGTAGTATTCGCTAATCGAAATCTCATGCATTCGAATGCAAGTTCTCGGATACTGTCACTCACTAGTAGTAGTATTCGCTAATCGAAATCTCTTGCAATCGAATGCAATAATTCGGATTCTTTCACTCACTAGTAGTAGTATTCGCTAATCGAAATCTCTTGCATTCGAATGCAATAATTCGGATACTGTCACTCGCTAGTAGTAGCAAGTGCTAATCGAAATCTCTTGCATTCGAATGCAATAATTCGGATACTGTCACTCACTAGTAGTAGTAATCGCTAATCGAAATCTCATGCATTCGAATGCAAGTTCACGGATACTGTCACTCACTAGTAGTAGTATTCGCTAATCGAAATCTCTTGCATTCGAATGCAATAATTCGGATTCTTTCACTCACTAGTAGTAGTATTCGCTAATCGAAATCTCTTGCATTCGAATGCAAGTTCTCGGATACTGTCACTCACTAGTAGTAGTATTCGCTAATCGAAATTTCATGCATTCGAATGCAATAATTCGGATACTGTCACTCACTAGTAGTAATATTCGCTAATCAAAATCTCATGCATTCGAATGCAATAATTCGGATACTGTCACTTACTATTAGTAGTATTCGCTAATCGAAATCTCATGCATTCGAATGCAATAATTCGGATACTGTCACTCACTAGTAGTAGCATTCGCTAATCGAAATCTCTTGCATTCGAATGCAATAATTCGGATACTGTCACCCACTATTAGCATTATTGGCTAATCGAAATCTCATGCATTCGAATGCAAGTTCTCTGATACTGTCACTCACTAGTAGTAGTATTCGCTAATCGAAATTTCATGCATTCGAATGCAAGTTCTCGGATACTGTCACTCACTAGTAGTAGTATTCGCTAATCGAAATTTCATGCATTCGAATGCAATAATTCGGATACTGTCACTCACTAGTAGTAGTATTCGTTAATCGAAATCACATGCATTCGAATACAAGTTCTCGGATACTGTCACTCACTAGTAGTAGTATTCGCTAATCGAAATTTCATGCATTCGAATGCAATAATTCGGATACTGTCACACACAAGTAGTAGTAGTATTCGCTAATCGAAATTTCATGCATTCGAATGCAATAATTCGGATACTGTCACTCACTAGTAGTAGTATTCGCTAATCGAAATTTCATTCATTCGAATGCAAGTTCTCGGATACTGTCACTCACTAGTAGTAGTACTCGCTAATTGAAATCTCATGCATTCGAATGCAAGTTCTCGGATACTGTCACTCACTAGTAGTAGTATCCGCTAATCGAAATTTCATGCATTCGAATGCAATAATTCGGATACTGTCACTCACTAGTAGTAGTATTCGCTAATCGAAATTTCATGCATTCGAATGCAATATTTCGGATACTGTCACTCACTAGTAGTAGTATTCGCTAATCAAAATCTCTTGCATTCGAATGCAATAATTCGGATACTATCACTCACTAGTAGTAGTATTCGCTAATCGAAATCTCTTGCATTCGAATGCAATAATTCGGATACTGTCACTCACTAGTAGTAGTATTCGCTAATCGAAATCTTTTGCATTCGAAAGCATTAATTCGGAAACTGTCACTGACTAGTAGTAGTATTCGCTAAACGAAATCTCATGCATTCGAATGCAATAATTCGGATACTGTCACTCACTAGTTGTAGTATTCGCTAATTGAAATCTCATGCATTCGAATGCGAGTTCTCGGATACTGTCACTTACTAGTAGCAGTATTCGCTAATCGAAATCTCATGCATTCGAATGCAAGTTCTCGGATACTGTCACTCACTAGTAGTAGTATTCGCTAATCGAAATTTCATGCATTCGAATGCAATAATTCGGATACTGTCACTCACTAGTAGTAATATTCGCTAATCGAAATCTCATGCATTCGAATGCAATAATTCGGGTACTGTCACTTACTAGTAGTAGTATTCGCTAATCGAAATCTCATGCATTCGAATGCAATATTTCGGATACTGTCACTCACTAGTAGTAGCATTCGCTAACCGAAATCTCTTGCTTTCGAATGCAATAATTCGGATACTGTCACTCACTAGTAGTAGTAATCGCTAATCGAAGTTTCATGCATTCGAATGCAAGTTCTCGGATACTGTCACTCACTAGTAGTAGTATTCGCTAATCGAAATCTCATGCATTCGAATGCAAGCTCTCGGATACTGTCACTCACTAGTAGTAGTATCCGCTAATCGAAATTTCATGCATTCGAATGCAATAATTCGGATACTGTCACTCACTAGTAGTAGTATTCGCTAATCGAAATTTCATGCATTCGAATGCAATATTTCGGATACTGTCACTCACTAGTAGTAGTATTCGCTAATCGAAATCTCATGCATTCGAATGCAAGTTCTCGGATACTGTCACTCACTAGTAGTAGTATTCGCTAATCGAAATTTCATGCATTCGAATGCAATAATTCGGATACTGTCACTCACTTGTAGTAGTATTCGCTAATCGAAATTTCATGCATTCGAATGCAATAATTCGGATACTGTCACTCACTAGTAGTAGTATTCGCTAATCGAAATCTCATGCATTCGAATGCAATAATTCGGATACTGTCACCCACTATTAGCATTATTGGCTAATCGAAATCTCATGCATTCGAATGCAAGTTCTCTGATACTGTCACTCACTAGTAGTAGTATTCGCTAATCGAAATTTCATGCATTCGAATGCAAGTTCTCGGATACTGTCACTCACTAGTAGTAGTATTCGCTAATCGAAATTTCATGCATTCGAATGCAATAATTCGGATACTGTCACTCACTAGTAGTAGTATTCGTTAATCGAAATCACATGCATTCGAATGCAAGTTCTCGGATACTGTCACTCACTAGTAGTAGTATTCGCTAATCGAAATTTCATGCATTCGAATGCAATAATTCGGATACTGTCACACACAAGTAGTAGTAGTATTCGCTAATCGAAATTTCATGCATTCGAATGCAATAATTCGGATACTGTCACTCACTAGTAGTAGTATTCGCTAATCGAAATTTCATTCATTCGAATGCAAGTTCTCGGATACTGTCACTCACTAGTAGTAGTACTCGCTAATTGAAATCTCATGCATTCGAATGCAAGTTCTCGGATACTGTCACTCACTAGTAGTAGTATCCGCTAATCGAAATTTCATGCATTCGAATGCAATAATTCGGATACTGTCACTCACTAGTAGTAGTATTCGCTAATCGAAATTTCATGCATTCGAATGCAATATTTCGGATACTGTCACTCACTAGTAGTAGTATTCGCTAATCAAAATCTCTTGCATTCGAATGCAATAATTCGGATACTATCACTCACTAGTAGTAGTATTCGCTAGTCGAAATCTCTTGCATTCGAATGCAATAATTCGGATACTGTCACTCACTAGTAGTAGTATTCGCTAATCGAAATCTTTTGCATTCGAAAGCATTAATTCGGAAACTGTCACTGACTAGTAGTAGTATTCGCTAAACGAAATCTCATGCATTCGAATGCAATAATTCGGATACTGTCACTCACTAGTTGTAGTATTCGCTAATTGAAATCTCATGCATTCGAATGCGAGTTCTCGGATACTGTCACTTACTAGTAGCAGTATTCGCTAATCGAAATCTCATGCATTCGAATGCAAGTTCTCGGATACTGTCACTCACTAGTAGTAGTATTCGCTATTCGAAATCTCATGCATTCGAATGCAAGTTCTCGGATACTGTCACTCACTAGTAGTAGTATTCGCTAATCGAAATCTCTTGCATTCGAATGCAATAATTCGGATTCTTTCACTCACTAGTAGTAGTATTCGCTAATCGAAATCTCATGCATTCGAATGCAAGTTCTCGGATACTGTCACTCACTAGTAGTAGTATTCGCAAATCGAAATCTCTTGCATTCGAATGCAAGTTCTCGGAAACTGTCACTCACTAGTAGTAGTATTCGCTAATCGAAATCTCATGCATTCGAATGCAAGTTCTCGGATACTGTCACTCACTAGTAGTAGTATTCGCTAATCGAAATCTCTTGCAATCGAATGCAATAATTCGGATTCTTTCACTCACTAGTAGTAGTATTCGCTAATCGAAATCTCTTGCATTCGAATGCAATAATTCGGATACTGTCACTCGCTAGTAGTAGCAAGTGCTAATCGAAATCTCTTGCATTCGAATGCAATAATTCGGATACTGTCACTCACTAGTAGTAGTAATCGCTAATCGAAATCTCATGCATTCGAATGCAAGTTCACGGATACTGTCACTCACTAGTAGTAGTATTTGCTAATCGAAATCTCTTGCATTCGAATGCAATAATTCGGATTCTTTCACTCACTAGTAGTAGTATTCGCTAATCGAAATCTCTTGCATTCGAATGCAAGTTCTCGGATACTGTCACTCACTAGTAGTAGTATTCGCTAATCGAAATTTCATGCATTCGAATGCAATAATTCGGATACTGTCACTCACTAGTAGTAATATTCGCTAATCGAAATCTCATGCATTCGAATGCAATAATTCGGATACTGTCACTTACTATTAGTAGTATTCGCTAATCGAAATCTCATGCATTCGAATGCAATAATTCGGATACTGTCACTCACTAGTAGTAGCATTCGCTAATCGAAATCTCTTGCATTCGAATGCAATAATTCGGATACTGTCACTCACTAGTAGTAGTAATCGCTAATCGAAATTTCATGCATTCGAATGCAAGTTCTCGGATACTGTCACTCACTAGTAGTAGTATTCGCTAATCGAAATCTCATGCATTCGAATGCAAGTTCTCGGATACTGTCACTCACTAGTAGTAGTATTCGCTAATCGAAATCTCATGCATTCGAATGCAATAATTCGGATACTGTCACTCACTAGTAGTAGTATTCGCTAATCGAAATCTCATGCATTCGAATGCAAGTTCTCGGATTCTGTCACTCACTAGTAGTAGTATTCGCTAATCGAAATTTTCTGCATTCGAATGCAATAATTCGGATACTGTCACTCACTAGTAGTAGTATTCGCTAATCGCAATCTCATGCATTCGAATGCAATAATTCGGATACTGTCACTCACTAGTAGTAGTAATCGCTAATCGAAATCTCTTGCATTCGAATGCAAGTTCTCGGATCCTGTCACTCACTAGTAGTAGTATTCGCTAATCGAAATCTCTTGCATTCGAATGCAAGTTCTCGGATACTGTCACTCACTAGTAGTAGTATTCGCTAAACGAAATCTCTTGAATTCGAATGCAAGTTCTCGGAAACTGTCACTCACTAGTGGTAGTATTCGCTAATCGAAATCTCATGCATTCGAATGCAAGTTCTCGGATACTGTCACTCACTAGTAGTAGTATTCGCAAATCGAAATCTCTTGCATTCGAATGCAAGTTCTCGGAAACTGTCAGTCACTAGTAGTAGTATTCGCTAATCGATATCTCATGCATTCGAATGCAAGTTCTCGGATACTGTCACTCACTAGTAGTAGTATTCGCTAATCGAAATCACTTGCATTCGAATGCAATAATTCGGATTCTTTCACTCACTAGTAGTAGTATTCGCTAATCGAAATCTCTTGCATTCGAATGCAATAATTCGGATACTGTCACTCGCTAGTAGTAGCATTCGCTAATCGAAATCTCTTGCATTCGAATGCAATAATTCGGATACTGTCACTCACTAGTAGTAGTAATTGCTTATCGAAATTTCATGCATTCGAATGCAAGTTCTCGGATACTGTCACTCACTAGTAGTAGTATTCGCTAATCGAAATCTCTTGCATTCGAAAGCAATAATTCGGAAACTGTCACTGACTAGTAGTAGTATTCGCTAAACGAAATCTCATGCATTCGAATGCAATAATTCGGATACTGTCACTCACTAGTAGTAGTATTCGCTAATTGAAATCTCATGCATTGGAATGCGAGTTCTCGGAAACTGTCAGTCACTAGTAGTAGTATTCGCTAATCGAAATCTCATGCATTCGAATGCAAGTTCTCGGATACTGTCACTCACTAGTAGTAGTATTCGCTAATCGAAATCTCTTGCATTCGAATGCAATAATTCGGATTCTTTCACTCACTAGTAGTAGTATTCGCTAATCGAAATTTCATTCATTCGAATGCAATAATTCGGATACTGTCACTCACTAGTAGTAGTATTCGCTAATCGAAATTTCATGCATTCGAATGCAATAATTCGGATACTGTCACTCACTAGTAGTAGTATTCGCTAATCGAAATCTCTTGCATTCGAATGCAATAATTCGGATACTGTCACTCACTAGTAGTAGTATTCGCTAATCGAAATCTCTTGCATTCGAAAGCAATAATTCGGAAACTGTCACTGACTAGTAGTAGTATTCGCTAAACGAAATCTCATGCATTCGAATGCAATAATTCGGATACTGTCACTCACTAGTAGTAGTATTCGCTAATTGAAATCTCATGCATTGGAATGCGAGTTCTCGGATACTGTCACTCACTAGTAGTAGTATTCGCTAATCGAAATCTCATGCATTCGAATGCAAGTTCTCGGATACTGTCACTCACTAGTAGTAGTATTCGCTAATCGAAATCTCATGCATTCGAATGCAATAATTCGGATACTGTCACTCACTAGTAGTAGTATTCGCTAGTCGAAATCTCATGCATTCGAATGCAAGTTCTCGGATACTGTCACTCACTAGTAGTAGTATTCGCTAATCGAAATTTTCTGCATTCGAATGCAATAATTCGGATACTGTCACTCACTAGTAGTAGTATTCGCTAATCGCAATCTCATGCATTCGAATGCAATCATTCGGATACTGTCACTCACTAGTAGTAGTATTCGCTAATCGAAATTTCATGCATTCGAATGCAAATTCTCGGATACGGTCACTCACTAGTAGTAGTATTCGCTAATCGAAATTTCATGCATTCGAATGCAATAATTCGGATACTGTCATTCACTAGTAGTAGTATTCGCTAATCGAAATCTCATGTATTCGAATGCAAGTTCCCGGATACTGTCACTCACTAGTAGTAGTATTCGCTAATCGAAATCTCTTGCATTCGAATGCAAGTTCTCGGATCCTGTCACTCACTAGTAGTAGTAATCGCTAATCGAAATCTCTTGCATTCGAATGCAAGTTCTCGGATCCTGTCACTCACTAGTAGTAGTATTCGCTAATCGAAATCTCTTGCATTCGAATGCAAGTTCTCGGATACTGTCACTCACTAGTAGTAGTATTCGCTAAACGAAATCTCTTGAATTCGAATGCAAGTTCTCGGAAACTGTCACTCACTAGTGGTAGTATTCGCTAATCGAAATCTCATGCATTCGAATGCAAGTTCTCGGATACTGTCACTCACTAGTAGTAGTATTCGCAAATCGAAATCTCTTGCATTCGAATGCAAGTTCTCGGAAACTGTCAGTCACTAGTAGTAGTATTCGCTAATCGATATCTCATGCATTCGAATGCAAGTTCTCGGATACTGTCACTCACTAGTAGTAGTATTCGCTAATCGAAATCTCATGCATTCGAATGCAAGTTCTCGGATACTGTCACTCACTAGTAGTAGTATTCGCTAATCGAAATCTCATGCATTCGAATGCAATAATTCGGATACTGTCACTCACTAGTAGTAGTATTCGCTAATCGAAATCTCATGCATTCGAATGCAAGTTCTCGGATTCTGTCACTCACTAGTAGTAGTATTCGCTAATCGAAATTTTCTGCATTCGAATGCAATAATTCGGATACTGTCACTCACTAGTAGTAGTAATCGCTAATCGAAATCTCTTGCATTCGAATGCAAGTTCTCGGATCCTGTCACTCACTAGTAGTAGTATTCGCTAATCGAAATCTCTTGCATTCGAATGCAAGTTCTCGGATACTGTCACTCACTAGTAGTAGTATTCGCTAAACGAAATCTCTTGAATTCGAATGCAAGTTCTCGGAAACTGTCACTCACTAGTGGTAGTATTCGCTAATCGAAATCTCATGCATTCGAATGCAAGTTCTCGGATACTGTCACTCACTAGTAGTAGTATTCGCAAATCGAAATCTCTTGCATTCGAATGCAAGTTCTCGGAAACTGTCAGTCACTAGTAGTAGTATTCGCTAATCGATATCTCATGCATTCGAATGCAAGTTCTCGGATACTGTCACTCACTAGTAGTAGTATTCGCTAATCGAAATCACTTGCATTCGAATGCAATAATTCGGATTCTTTCACTCACTAGTAGTAGTATTCGCTAATCGAAATCTCTTGCATTCGAATGCAATAATTCGGATACTGTCACTCGCTAGTAGTAGCATTCGCTAATCGAAATCTCTTGCATTCGAATGCAATAATTCGGATACTGTCACTCACTAGTAGTAGTAATTGCTTATCGAAATTTCATGCATTCGAATGCAAGTTCTCGGATACTGTCACTCACTAGTAGTAGTATTCGCTAATCGAAATCTCTTGCATTCGAAAGCAATAATTCGGAAACTGTCACTGACTAGTAGTAGTATTCGCTAAACGAAATCTCATGCATTCGAATGCAATAATTCGGATACTGTCACTCACTAGTAGTAGTATTCGCTAATTGAAATCTCATGCATTGGAATGCGAGTTCTCGGAAACTGTCAGTCACTAGTAGTAGTATTCGCTAATCGAAATCTCATGCATTCGAATGCAAGTTCTCGGATACTGTCACTCACTAGTAGTAGTATTCGCTAATCGAAATCTCTTGCATTCGAATGCAATAATTCGGATTCTTTCACTCACTAGTAGTAGTATTCGCTAATCGAAATTTCATTCATTCGAATGCAATAATTCGGATACTGTCACTCACTAGTAGTAGTATTCGCTAATCGAAATTTCATGCATTCGAATGCAATAATTCGGATACTGTCACTCACTAGTAGTAGTATTCGCTAATCGAAATCTCTTGCATTCGAATGCAATAATTCGGATACTGTCACTCACTAGTAGTAGTATTCGCTAATCGAAATCTCATGCATTCGAAAGCAATAATTCGGAAACTGTCACTGACTAGTAGTAGTATTCGCTAAACGAAATCTCATGCATTCGAATGCAATAATTCGGATACTGTCACTCACTAGTAGTAGTATTCGCTAATTGAAATCTCATGCATTGGAATGCGAGTTCTCGGATACTGTCACTCACTAGTAGTAGTATTCGCTAATCGAAATCTCATGCATTCGAATGCAAGTTCTCGGATACTGTCACTCACTAGTAGTAGTATTCGCTAATCGAAATCTCATGCATTCGAATGCAATTATTCTGATACTGTTACTCACTAGTAGTAGTATTCGCTAGTCGAAATCTCATGCATTCGAATGCAAGTTCTCGGATACTGTCACTCACTAGTAGTAGTATTCGCTAATCGAAATTTTCTGCATTCGAATGCAATAATTCGGATACTGTCACTCACTAGTAGTAGTATTCGCTAATCGCAATCTCATGCATTCGAATGCAATCATTCGGATACTGTCACTCACTAGTAGTAGTATTCGCTAATCGAAATTTCATGCATTCGAATGCAAATTCTCGGATACGGTCACTCACTAGTAGTAGTATTCGCTAATCGAAATTTCATGCATTCGAATGCAATAATTCGGATACTGTCATTCACTAGTAGTAGTATTCGCTAATCGAAATCTCATGTATTCGAATGCAAGTTCCCGGATACTGTCACTCACTAGTAGTAGTATTCGCTAATCGAAATCTCTTGCATTCGAATGCAAGTTCTCGGATCCTGTCACTCACTAGTAGTAGTAATCGCTAATCGAAATCTCTTGCATTCGAATGCAAGTTCTCGGATCCTGTCACTCACTAGTAGTAGTATTCGCTAATCGAAATCTCTTGCATTCGAATGCAAGTTCTCGGATACTGTCACTCACTAGTAGTAGTATTCGCTAAACGAAATCTCTTGAATTCGAATGCAAGTTCTCGGAAACTGTCACTCACTAGTGGTAGTATTCGCTAATCGAAATCTCATGCATTCGAATGCAAGTTCTCGGATACTGTCACTCACTAGTAGTAGTATTCGCAAATCGAAATCTCTTGCATTCGAATGCAAGTTCTCGGAAACTGTCAGTCACTAGTAGTAGTATTCGCTAATCGATATCTCATGCATTCGAATGCAAGTTCTCGGATACTGTCACTCACTAGTAGTAGTATTCGCTAATCGAAATCTCTTGCATTCGAATGCAATAATTCGGATTCTTTCACTCACTAGTAGTAGTATTCGCTAATCGAAATCTCTTGCATTCGAATGCAATAATTCGGATACTGTCACTCGCTAGTAGTAGCATTCGCTAATCGAAATCTCTTGCATTCGAATGCAATAATTCGGATACTGTCACTCACTAGTAGTAGTAATTGCTTATCGAAATTTCATGCATTCGAATGCAAGTTCTCGGATACTGTCACTCACTAGTAGTAGTATTCGCTAATCGAAATCTCTTGCATTCGAAAGCAATAATTCGGAAACTGTCACTGACTAGTAGTAGTATTCGCTAAACGAAATCTCATGCATTCGAATGCAATAATTCGGATACTGTCACTCACTAGTAGTAGTATTCGCTAATTGAAATCTCATGCATTGGAATGCGAGTTCTCGGAAACTGTCAGTCACTAGTAGTAGTATTCGCTAATCGAAATCTCATGCATTCGAATGCAAGTTCTCGGATACTGTCACTCACTAGTAGTAGTATTCGCTAATCGAAATCTCTTGCATTCGAATGCAATAATTCGGATTCTTTCACTCACTAGTAGTAGTATTCGCTAATCGAAATTTCATTCATTCGAATGCAATAATTCGGATACTCTCACTCACTAGTAGTAGTATTCGCTAATCGAAATCTCTTGCATTCGAATGCAATAATTCGGATACTGTCACTCACTAGTAGTAGTATTCGCTAATCGAAATCTCTTGCATTCGAAAGCAATAATTCGGAAACTGTCACTGACTAGTAGTAGTATTCGCTAAACGAAATCTCATGCATTCGAATGCAATAATTCGGATACTGTCACTCACTAGTAGTAGTATTCGCTAATTGAAATCTCATGCATTGGAATGCGAGTTCTCGGATACTGTCACTCACTAGTAGTAGTATTCGCTAATCGAAATCTCATGCATTCGAATGCAAGTTCTCGGATACTGTCACTCACTAGTAGTAGTATTCGCTAATCGAAATCTCATGCATTCGAATGCAATAATTCGGATACTGTCACTCACTAGTAGTAGTATTCGCTAATCGAAATCTCATGTATTCGAATGCAAGTTCCCGGATACTGTCACTCACTAGTAGTAGTATTCGCCAATCGAAATCTCTTGCATTCGAATGCAAGTTCTCGGATCCTGTCACTCACTAGTAGTAGTATTCGCTAATCGAAATCTCTTGCATTCGAATGCAAGCTCTCGGATACTGTCACTCACTAGTAGTAGTATTCGCTAATCGAAATCTCTTGCATTCGAATGCAAATTCTCGGAAACTGTCACTCACTAGTAGTAGTATTCGCTAATCGAAATCTCATGCATTCGAATGCAAGTTCTCGGATACTGTCACTCACTAGTAGTAGTATTCGCAAATCGAAATCTCTTGCATTCGAATGCAAGTTCTCGGAAACTGTCACTCACTAGTAGTAGTATTCGCTAATCGAAATCTCATGCATTCGAATGCAAGTTCTCGGATACTGTCACTCACTAGTAGTAGTATTCGCTAATCGAAATCTCTTGCATTCGAATGCAATAATTCGGATTCTTTCACTCACTAGTAGTAGTATTAGCTAATCGAAATCTCTTGCATTCGAATGCAATAATTCGGATACTGTCACTCGCTAGTAGTAGCATTCGCTAATCGAAATCTCTTGCATTCGAATGCAACAATTCGGATACTGTCACTCACTAGTAGTAGTAATCGCTAATCGAAATTTCATGCATTCGAATGCAAGTTCTCGGATACTGTCACTCACTAGTAGTAGTATTCGCTAATCGAAATCTCTTGCATTCGAATGCAAGTTCTCGGAAACTGTCACTCACTAGTAGTAGTATTCGCTAATCGAAATCTCATGCATTCGAATGCAAGTTCTCGGATACTGTCACTCACTAGTAGTAGTATTCGCAAATCGAAATCTCTTGCATTCGAATGCAAGTTCTCGGAAACCGTCACTCACTAGTAGTAGTATTCGCTAATCGAAATCTCATGCATTCGAATGCAAGTTCTCGGATACTGTCACTCACTAGTAGTAGTATTCGCTAATCGAAATCTCTTGCATTCGAATGCAATATTTCGGATTCTTTCACTCACTAGTAGTAGTATTCGCTAATCGAAATCTCTTGCATTCGAATGCAAGTTCTCGGATACTGTCACTCACTAGTAGTAGTATTCGCTAATCGAAATTTCATGCATTCGAATGCAATAATTCGGATACTGTCACTCACTAGTAGTATTATTCGCTAATCGAAATCTCATGCATTCGAATGCAATAATTCGGATACTGTCACTTACTAGTAGTAGTATTCGCAAATCGAAATCTCATGCATTCGAATGCAATAATTCGGATACTGTCACTCACTAGTAGTAGCATTCGCTAATCGAAATCTCTTGCATTCGAATGCAATAATTCGGATACTGTCACTCACTAGTAGTAGTAATCGCTAATCGAAATTTCATGCATTCGAATGCAAGTTATCGGATACTGTCACTCACTAGTAGTAGTATTCGCTAATCGAAATCTCATGCATTCGAATGCAAGTTCTCGGATACTGTCACTCACTAGTAGTAGTATCCGCTAATCGAAATTTCATGCATTCGAATGCAATAATTCGGATACTGTCACTCACTAGTAGTAGTATTCGCTAATCGAAATTTCATGCATTCGAATGCAATATTTCGGATACTGTCACTCACTAGTAGTAGTATTCGCTAATCGAAATCTCATGCATTCGAATGCAAGTTCTCGGATACTGTCACTCACTAGTAGTAGTATTCGCTAATCGAAATTTCATGCATTCGAATGCAATAATTCGGATACTGTCACTCACTAGTAGTAGTATTCGCTAATCGAAATTTCATGCATTCGAATGCAATAATTCGGATACTGTCACTCACTAGTAGTAGTATTCGCTAATCGAAATCTCATGCATTCGAATGCAATAATTCGGATACTGTCACCCACTATTAGCATTATTCGCTAATCGAAATCTCATGCATTCGAATGCAAGTTCTCGGATACTGTCACTCACTAGTAGTAGTATTCGCTAATCGAAATTTCATGCATTCGAATGCAAGTTCTCGGATACTGTCACTCACTAGTAGTAGTATTCGCTAATCGAAATTTCATGCATTCGAATGCAATAATTCGGATACTGTCACTCACTAGTAGTAGTATTCCTTAATCGAAATCACATGCATTCGAATGCAAGTTCTCGGATACTGTCACTCACTAGTAGTAGTATTCGCTAATCGAAATTTCATGCATTCGAATGCAATAATTCGGATACTGTCACACACTAGTAGTAGTATTCGCTAATCGAAATTTCATGCATTCGAATGCAATAATTCGGATACTGTCACTCACTAGTAGTAGTATTCGCTAATCGAAATTTCATGCATTCGAATGCAATAATTCGGATACTGTCACTCACTACTAGTAGTATTCGCTTATCGAAATTTCATTCATTCGAATGCAAGTTCTCGGATACTGTCACTCACTAGTAGTAGTACTCGCTAATCGAAATCTCATGCATTCGAATGCAAGTTCTCGGATACTGTCACTCACTAGTAGTAGTATCCGCTAATCGAAATTTCATGCATTCGAATGCAATAATTCCGATACTGTCACTCACTAGTAGAAGTATGCGCTAATCGAAATTTCATGCATTCGAATGCAATATTTCGGATACTGTCACTCACTAGTAGTAGTATTCGCTAATCAAAATCTCTTGCATTCGAATGCAATAATTCGGAAACTATCACTCACTAGTAGTAGTATTCGCTAATCGAAATCTCTTGCATTCGAATGCAATAATTCGGATACTGTCACTCGCTAGTAGTAGTATTCGCTAATCGAAATCTCTTGCATTCGAAAGCAATAATTCGGAAACTGTCACTGACTAGTAGTAGTATTCGCTAAACGAAATCTCCTGCATTCGAATGCAATAATTCGGATACTGTCACTCACTAGTAGTAGTATTCGCTAATTGAAATCTCATGCATTCGAATGCGAGTTCTCGGATACTGTCAGTTACTAGTAGTAGTATTCGCTAATCGAAATCTCATGCATTCGAATGCAAGTTCTCGGATACTGTCACTCACTAGTAGTAGTATTCGCTAATCGAAATCTCATGCATTCGAATGCAAGTTCTCGGATACTGTCACTCACTAGTAGTAGTATTCGCTAATCGAAATCTCATGCATTCGAATGCAAGTTCTCGGATACTGTCACTCACTAGTAGTAGTATTCGCTATTCGAAATTTCATGCATTCGAATGCAATAATTCGGATACTGTCACTCACTAGTAGTAGTATTCGCTAATCGCAATCTCATGCATTCGAATGCAATAAATCGGATACTGTCACTCACTAGTAGTAGTATTCGCTAATCGAAATCTCATGCATTCGAATGCAAGTTCTCGGATACTGTCACTCACTAGTAGTAGTATTCGCTAATCGAAATCTCTTGCATTCGAATGCAAGTTCTCGGATCCTGTCACTCACTAGTAGTAGTATTCGCAAATCGAAATCTCTTGCATTCGAATGCAAGTTCTCGGATACTGTCACTCACTAGTAGTAGTATTCGCTAATCGAAATCTCTTGCATTCGAATGCAAGTTCTCGGAAACTGTCACTCACTAGTAGTAGTATTCGCTAATCGAAATCTCATGCATTCGAATGCAAGTTCTCGGATACTGTCACTCACTAGTAGTAGTATTCGCAAATCGAAATCTCTTGCATTCGAATGCAAGTTCTCGGAAACTGTCACTCACTAGTTGTAGTATTCGCTAATCGAAATCTCTTGCATTCGAATGCAATAATTCGGGTTCTTTCACTCACTAGTAGTAGTATTCGCTAATCGAAATCTCTTGCATTCGAATGCAATAATTCGGATACTGTCACTCGCTAGTAGTAGCAAGTGCTAATCGAAATCTCATGCATTCGAATGCAATAATTCGGATACTGTCACTCACTAGTAGTAGCATTCGCTAATCGAAATCTCCTGCATTCGAATGCAATAATTCGGATACTGTCACTCACTAGTAGTAGTAATCGCTAATCGAAATTTCATGCATTCGAATGCAAGTTCTCGGATACTGTCACTCACTAGTAGTAGTATTCGCGAATCGAAATCTCATGCATTCGAATGCAAGTTCTCGGATACTGTCACTCACTAGTAGTAGTATCCGCTAATCGAAATTTCATGCATTCGAATGCCATAATTCGGATACTGTCACTCACTAGTATTAGTATTCGCTAATCGAAATCTCTTGCATTCGAATGCAATAATTCGGATACTGTCACTCACTAGTAGTAGTATTCGCTAATCGCAATCTCATGCATTCGAATGCAATAAATCGGATACTGTCACTCACTAGTAGTAGTATTCGCTAATCGAAATCTCATGCATTCGAATGCAAGTTCTCGGATACTGTCACTCACCAGTAGTAGTATTCGCTAATCGAAATCTCTTGCATTCGAATGCAAGTTCTCGGATACTGTCACTCACTAGTAGTAGTATTCGCTAATCGAAATCTCTTGCATTCGAATGCAAGTTCTCGGATACTGACACTCACTAGTTGTAGTATTCGCTAATCGAAATCTCTTGCATTCGAATGCAATAATTCGGATTCTTTCACTCACTAGCAGTAGTATTCGCTAATCGAAATCTCTTGCATTCGAATGCAATAATTCGGATACTGTCGCTCGCTAGTAGTAGTAAGTGCTAATCGAAATCTCTTGCATTCGAATGCAATAATTCGGATACTGTCACTCACTAGTAGTAGTAATCGCTAATCGAAATTTCATGCATTCGAATGCAAGTTCTCGGATACTGTCACTCACTAGTAGTAGTATTCGCTAATCGAAATCTCATGCATTCGAATGCAAGTTCACGGATACTGTCACTCACTAGTAGTAGTATTCGCTAATCGAAATCTCTTGCATTCGAATGCAATAATTCGTATTCTTTCACTCACTAGTAGTAGTATTCGCTAATCGAAATCTCTTGCATTCGAATGCAAGTTCTCGGATACTGTCACTCACTAGTAGTAGTATTCGCTAATCGAAATTTCATGCATTCGAATGCAATAATTCGGATACTGTCACTCACTAGTAGTAGTATTCGCAAATCGAAATCTCTTGCATTCGAATGCAAGTTCTCGGATACTGTCACTCACTAGTAGTAGTATTCGCTAATCGAAATCTCATGCATTCGAATGCAAGTTCTCGGATACTGTCACTCACTAGTAGTAGTATTCGCAAATCGAAATCTCTTGCATTCGAATGCAAGTTCTCGGAAACTGTCACTCACTAGTAGTAGTATTCGCTAATCGAAATCTCATGCATTCGAATGCAAGTTCTCGGATACTGTCACTCACTACTAGTAGTATTCGCTAATCGAAATCTCTTGCATTCGAATGCAATAATTCGGATTCTTTCACTCACTAGTAGTAGTATTCGCTAATCGAAATCTCTTGCATTCGAATGCAATAATTCGGATACTGTCACTCGCTAGTAGTAGCAAGTGCTAATCGCAATCTCTTGCATTCGAATGCAATAATTCGGATACTGTCACTCACTAGTAGTAGTAATCGCTAATCGAAATCTCATGCATTCGAATGCAAGTTCACGGATACTGTCACTCACTAGTAGTAGTATTCGCTAATCGAAATCTCTTGCATTCGAATGCAATAATTCGGATTCTTTCACTCACTAGTAGTAGTATTCGCTAATCGAAATCTCTTGCATTCGAATGCAAGTTCTCGGATACTGTCACTCACTAGTAGTAGTATTCGCTAATCGAAATTTCATGCATTCGAATGCAGTAATTCGGATACTGTCACTCACTAGTAGTAATATTCGCTAATCGAAATCTCATGCATTCGAATGCAATAATTCGGATACTGTCACTTACTATTAGTAGTATTCGCTAATCGAAATCTCATGCATTCGAATGCAATAATTCGGATACTGTCACTCACTAGTAGTAGCATTCGCTAATCGAAATCTCTTGCATTCGAATGCAATAATTCGGATACTGTCACTCACTAGTAGTAGTAATCGCTAATCGAAATTTCATGTATTCGAATGCAAGTTCTCGGATACTGTCACTCACTAGTAGTAGTATTCGCTAATCGAAATCTCATGCATTCGAATGCAAGTTCTCGGATACTGTCACTCACTAGTAGTAGTATCCGCTAATCGAAATTTCATGCATTCGAATGCAATAATTCGGATACTGTCACTCACTAGTAGTAGTATTCGCTAATCGAAATCTCTTGCATTCGAATGCAATAATTCGGATACTGTCACTCACTAGTAGTAGTAATCGCTAATCGAAATCTCTTGCATTCGAATGCAAGTTCTCGGATCCTGTCACTCACAAGTAGTAGTATTCGCTAATCGAAATCTCTTGCATTCGAATGCAAGTTCTCGGATACTGTCACTCACTAGTAGTAGTATTCGCTAAACGAAATCTCTTGAATTCGAATGCAAGTTCTCGGAAACTGTCACTCACTAGTGGTAGTATTCGCTAATCGAAATCTCATGCATTCGAATGCAAGTTCTCGGATATTGTCACTCACTAGTAGTAGTATTCGCAAATCGAAATCTCTTGCATTCGAATGCAAGTTCTCGGAAACTGTCAGTCACTAGTAGTAGTATTCGCTAATCGAAATCTCATGCATTCGAATGCAAGTTCTCGGATACTGTCACTCACTAGTAGTAGTATTCGCTAATCGAAATCTCTTGCATTCGAATGCAATAATTCGGATTCTTTCACTCACTAGTAGTAGTATTCGCTAATCGAAATCTCTTGCATTCGAATGCAATAATTCGGATACTGTCACTCGCTAGTAGTAGCATTCGCTAATCGAAATCTCTTGCATTCGAATGCAATAATTCGGATACTGTCACTCACTAGTAGTAGTAATCGCTAATCGAAATTTCATGCATTCGAATGCAAGTTCTCGGATACTGTCACTCACTAGTAGTAGTATTCGCTAATCGAAATCTCATGCATTCGAATGCAAGTTCTCGGATACTGTCACTCACCAGTAGTAGTATTCGCTAATCGAAATCTCTTGCATTCGAATGCAAGTTCTCGGATACTGTCACTCACTAGTAGTAGTATTCGCTAATCGAAATCTCTTGCATTCGAATGCAAGTTCTCGGATACTGTCACTCACTAGTAGTAGTATTCGCTAATCGAAATCTCTTGCATTCGAATGCAAGTTCTCGGAAACTGTCACTCACTAGTAGTAGTATTCGCTAATCGAAATTTCATGCATTCGAATGCAAGTTCTCGGATACTGTCACTCACTAGTAGTAGTATTCGCAAATCGAAATCTCTTGCATTCGAATGCAAGTTCTCGGAAACTGTCACTCACTAGTAGTAGTATTCGCTAATCGAAATCTCATGCATTCGAATGCAAGTTCTCGGATACTGTCACTCACTAGTAGTAGTATTCGCTAATCGAAATCTCTTGCATTCGAATGCAATAATTCGGATTCTTTCACTCACTAGTAGTAGTATTCGCTAATCGAACTCTCTTGCATTCGAATGCAAGTTCTCGGATACTGTCACTCACTAGTAGTAGTATTCGCTAATCGAAATTTCATGCATTCGAATGCAATAATTCGGATACTGTCACTCACTAGTAGTAATATTCGCTAATCGAAATCTCATGCATTCGAATGCAATAATTCGGATACTGTCACTTACTAGTAGTAGTATTCGCTAATCGAAATCTCATGCATTCGAATGCAATATTTCGGATACTGTCACTCACTAGTAGTAGCATTCGCTAATCGAAATCTCTTGCTTTCGAATGCAATAATTCGGATACTGTCACTCACTAGTAGTAGTAATCGCTAATCGAAGTTTCATGCATTCGAATGCAAGTTCTCGGATACTGTCACTCACTAGTAGTAGTATTCGCTAATCGAAATCTCATGCATTCGAATGCAAGCTCTCGGATACTGTCACTCACTAGTAGTAGTATCCGCTAATCGAAATTTCATGCATTCGAATGCAATAATTCGGATACTGTCACTCACTAGTAGTAGTATTCGCTAATCGAAATTTCATGCATTCGAATGCAATATTTCGGATACTGTCACTCACTAGTAGTAGTATTCGCTAACCGAAATCTCATGCATTCGAATGCAAGTTCTCGGATACTGTCACTCACTAGTAGTAGTATTCGCTAATCGAAATTTCATGCATTCGAATGCAATAATTCGGATACTGTCACTCACTAGTAGTAGTATTCGCTAATCGAAATTTCATGCATTCGAATGCAATAATTCGGATACTGTCACTCACTAGTAGTAGTATTCGCTAATCGAAATCTCATGCATTCGAATGCAATAATTCGGATACTGTCACCCACTATTAGCATTATTGGCTAATCGAAATCTCATGCATTCGAATGCAAGTTCTCTGATACTGTCACTCACTAGTAGTAGTATTCGCTAATCGAAATTTCATGCATTCGAATGCAAGTTCTCGGATACTGTCACTCACTAGTAGTAGTATTCGCTAATCGAAATTTCATGCATTCGAATGCAATAATTCGGATACTGTCACTCACTAGTAGTAGTATTCGTTAATCGAAATCACATGCATTCGAATGCAAGTTCTCGGATACTGTCACTCACTAGTAGTAGTATTCGCTAATCGAAATTTCATGCATTCGAATGCAATAATTCGGATACTGTCACACACAAGTAGTAGTAGTATTCGCTAATCGAAATTTCATGCATTCGAATGCAATAATTCGGATACTGTCACTCACTAGTAGTAGTATTCGCTAATCGAAATTTCATTCATTCGAATGCAAGTTCTCGGATACTGTCACTCACTAGTAGTAGTACTCGCTAATTGAAATCTCATGCATTCGAATGCAAGTTCTCGGATACTGTCACTCACTAGTAGTAGTATCCGCTAATCGAAATTTCATGCATTCGAATGCAATAATTCGGATACTGTCACTCACTAGTAGTAGTATTCGCTAATCGAAATTTCATGCATTCGAATGCAATATTTCGGATACTGTCACTCACTAGTAGTAGTATTCGCTAATCGAAATTTCATTCATTCGAATGCAAGTTCTCGGATACTGTCACTCACTAGTAGTAGTATTCGCTAATCGAAATCTCTTGCATTCGAATGCAAGTTCTCGGAAACTGTCACTCACTAGTAGTAGTATTCGCTAATCGAAATTTCATGCATTCGAATGCAAGTTCTCGGATACTGTCACTCACTAGTAGTAGTATTCGCAAATCGAAATCTCTTGCATTCGAATGCAAGTTCTCGGAAACTGTCACTCACTAGTAGTAGTATTCGCTAATCGAAATCTCATGCATTCGAATGCAAGTTCTCGGATACTGTCACTCACTAGTAGTAGTATTCGCTAATCGAAATCTCTTGCATTCGAATGCAATAATTCGGATTCTTTCACTCACTAGTAGTAGTATTCGCTAATCGAAATCTCTTGCATTCGAATGCAAGTTCTCGGATACTGTCACTCACTAGTAGTAGTATTCGCTAATCGAAATTTCATGCATTCGAATGCAATAATTCGGATACTGTCACTCACTAGTAGTAATATTCGCTAATCGAAATCTCATGCATTCGAATGCAATAATTCGGATACTGTCACTTACTAGTAGTAGTATTCGCTAATCGAAATCTCATGCATTCGAATGCAATATTTCGGATACTGTCACTCACTAGTAGTAGCATTCGCTAATCGAAATCTCTTGCTTTCGAATGCAATAATTCGGATACTGTCACTCACTAGTAGTAGTAATCGCTAATCGAAGTTTCATGCATTCGAATGCAAGTTCTCGGATACTGTCACTCACTAGTAGTAGTATTCGCTAATCGAAATCTCATGCATTCGAATGCAAGCTCTCGGATACTGTCACTCACTAGTAGTAGTATCCGCTAATCGAAATATCATGCATTCGAATGCAATAATTCGGATACTGTCACTCACTAGTAGTAGTATTCGCTAATCGAAATTTCATGCATTCGAATGCAATATTTCGGATACTGTCACTCACTAGTAGTAGTATTCGCTAATCGAAATCTCATGCATTCGAATGCAAGTTCTCGGATACTGTCACTCACTAGTAGTAGTATTCGCTAATCGAAATTTCATGCATTCGAATGCAATAATTCGGATACTGTCACTCACTAGTAGTTGTATTCGCTAATCGAAATTTCATGCATTCGAATGCAATAATTCGGATACTGTCACTCACTAGTAGTAGTATTCGCTAATCGAAATCTCATGCATTCGAATGCAATAATTCGGATACTGTCACCCACTATTAGCATTATTGGCTAATCGAAATCTCATGCATTCGAATGCAAGTTCTCTGATACTGTCACTCACTAGTAGTAGTATTCGCTAATCGAAATTTCATGCATTCGAATGCAAGTTCTCGGATACTGTCACTCACTAGTAGTAGTATTCGCTAATCGAAATTTCATGCATTCGAATGCAATAATTCGGATACTGTCACTCACTAGTAGTAGTATTCGTTAATCGAAATCACATGCATTCGAATGCAAGTTCTCGGATACTGTCACTCACTAGTAGTAGTATTCGCTAATCGAAATTTCATGCATTCGAATGCAATAATTCGGATACTGTCACACACAAGTAGTAGTAGTATTCGCTAATCGAAATTTCATGCATTCGAATGCAATAATTCGGATACTGTCACTCACTAGTAGTAGTATTCGCTAATCGAAATTTCATTCATTCGAATGCAAGTTCTCGGATACTGTCACTCACTAGTAGTAGTACTCGCTAATTGAAATCTCATGCATTCGAATGCAAGTTCTCGGATACTGTCACTCACTAGTAGTAGTATCCGCTAATCGAAATTTCATGCATTCGAATGCAATAATTCGGATACTGTCACTCACTAGTAGTAGTATTCGCTAATCGAAATTTCATGCATTCGAATGCAATATTTCGGATACTGTCACTCACTAGTAGTAGTATTCGCTAATCAAAATCTCTTGCATTCGAATGCAATAATTCGGATACTATCACTCACTAGTAGTAGTATTCGCTAATCGAAATCTCTTGCATTCGAATGCAATAATTCGGATACTGTCACTCACTAGTAGTAGTATTCGCTAATCGAAATCTTTTGCATTCGAAAGCAATAATTCGGATACTGTCACTCACTAGTGGTAGTATTCGCTAATTGAAATCTCATGCATTCGAATGCGAGTTCTCGGATACTGTCACTTACTAGTAGCAGTATTCGCTAATCGAAATCTCATGCATTCGAATGCAAGTTCTCGGATACTGTCACTCACTAGTAGCAGTATTCGCTAATCGAAATCTCATGCATTCGAATGCAAGTTCTCGGATACTGTCACTCACTAGTAGTAGTATTCGCTATTCGAAATCTCATGCATTCGAATGCAAGTTCTCGGATACTGTCACTCACTAGTAGTAGTATTCGCTAATCGAAATCTCTTGCATTCGAATGCAATAATTCGGATTCTTTCACTCACTAGTAGTAGTATTCGCTAATCGAAATCTCTTGCATTCGAATGCAAGTTCTCGGATACTGTCACTCACTAGTAGTAGTATTCGCTAATCGAAATTTCATGCATTCAAATGCAATAATTCGGATACTGTCACTCACTAGTAGTAATATTCGCTAATCGAAATCTCATGCATTCGAATGCAATAATTCGGATACTGTCACTTACTAGTAGTAGTATTCGCTAATCGAAATCTCATGCATTCGAATGCAATAATTCGGATACTGTCACTCACTAGTAGTAGCATTCACTAATCGAAATCTCATGCAATCGAATGCAATAATTCGGATACTGTCACTCACTAGTAGTAGTAATCGCTAATCGAAATTTCATGCATTCGAATGCAAGTTCTCGGATACTGTCGCTCACTAGTAGTAGTATTCGCTAATCGAAATCTCATGCATTCGAATGCAAGTTCTCGGATACTGTCACTCACTAGTAGTAGTATCCGCTAATCGAAATTTCATGCATTCGAATGCAATAATTCGGATACTGTCACTCACTAGTAGTAGTATTCGCTAATCGAAATTTCATGCATTCGAATGCAATATTTCGGATACTGTCACTCACTAGTAGTAGTATTCGCTAATCGAAATCTCATGCATTCGAATGCAAGTTCTCGGATACTGTCACTCACTAGTAGTAGTATTCGCTAATCGAAATTTCATGCATTTGAATGCAATAATTCGGATACTGTCACTCACTAGTAGTAGTATTCGCTAATCGAAATTTCATGCATTCGAATGCAATAATTCGTATACTGTCACCCACTATTAGCATTATTCGCTAATCGAAATCTCATGCATTCGAATGCAAGTTCTCTGATACTGTCACTCACTAGTAGTAGTATTCGCTAATCGAAATTTCATGCATTCGAATGCAAGTTCTCGGATACTGTCACTCACTAGTAGTAGTATTCGCTAATCGAAATTTCATGCATTCGAATGCAATAATTCGGATACTGTCACTCACTAGTTGTAGTATTCGTTAATCGAAATCACATGCATTCGAATGCAAGTTCTCGGATACTGTCACTCACTAGTAGTAGTATTCGCTGATCGAAATTTCATGCATTCGAATGCAATAATTCGGATACTGTCACACACAAGTAGTAGTAGTATTCGCTAATCGAAATTTCATGCATTCGAATGCAATAATTCGGATACTGTCACACACTAGTAGTAGTATTCGCTAATCGAAATTTCATGCATTCGAATGCAATAATTCGGATACTGTCACTCACAAGTAGTAGTATTCGCTTATCGAAATTTCATTCATTCGAATGCAAGTTCTCGGATACTGTCACTCACTAGTAGTAGTATTCGCTAATCGAAATCTCTTGCATTCGAATGCAATAATTCGGATTTTTTTTCACTCACTAGTAGTAGTATTCGCTAATCGAAATCTCTTGCATTCGAATGCAAGTTCTCGGATACTGTCACTCACTAGTAGTAGTATCCGCTAATCGAAATTTCATGCATTCGAATGCAATAATTCGGATACTGTCACTCACTAGTAGTAATATTCGCTAATCGAAATCTCATGCATTCGAATGCAATAATTCGGATACTGCCACTTACTAGTAGTAGTATTCGCTAATCGAAATCTCATGCATTCGAATGCAATAATTCGGATACTGTCACTCACTAGTAGTAGCATTCGCTAATCGAAATCTCTTGCATTCGAATGCAATAATTCGGATACTGTCACTCACTAGTAGTAGTAATCGCTAATCGAAATTTCATGCATTCGAATGCAAGTTCTCGGATACTGTCACTCACTAGTAGTAGTATTCGCTAATCGAAATCTCATGCATTCGAATGCAAGTTCTCGGATACTGTCACTCACTAGTAGTAGTATCCGCTAATCGAAATTTCATGCATTCGAATGCAATAATTCGGATACTGTCACTCACTAGTAGTAGTATTCGCTAATCGAAATTTCATGCATTCGAATGCAATATTTCGGATACTGTCACTCACTAGTAGTAGTATTCGCTAATCGAAATCTCATGCATTCGAATGCAAGTTCTCGGATACTGTCACTCACTAGTAGTAGTATCCGCTAATCGAAATTTCATGCATTCGAATGCAATAATTCGGATACTGTCACTCACTAGTAGTAGTATTCGCTAATCGAAATTTCATGCATTCGAATGCAATAATTCGGATACTGTCACTCACTAGTAGTAGTATTCGCTAATCGAAATCTCATGCATTCGAATGCAATAATTCGGATACTGTCACCCACTATTAGCATTATTCGCTAATCGAAATCTCATGCATTCGAATGCAAGTTCTCTGATACTGTCACTCATTAGTAGTAGTATTCGCTAATCGAAATTTCATGCATTCGAATGCAAGTTCTCGTATACTGTCACTCACTAGTAGTAGTATTCGCTAATCGAAATTTCATGCATTCGAATGCAATAATTCGGATACTGTCACTCACTAGTAGTAGTATTCGTTAATCGAAATCACATGCATTCGAATGCAATAATTCGGATACTGTCACTCACTAGTAGTAGTATTCGCTAATCGAAATTTCATGCATTCGAATGCAATAATTCGGATACTGTCACTCACTAGTAGTTGTATTCGCTTATCGAAATTTCATTCATTCGAATGCAAGTTCTCGGATACTGTCACTCACTAGTAGTAGTATCCGCTAATCGAAATTTCATGCATGCGAATGCAATAATTCGGATACTGTCTCTCACTAGTAGTAGTATTCGCTAATCGAAATTTCATGCATTCGAATGCAATATTTCGGATACTGTCACTCACTAGTAGTAGTATTCGCTAATCAAAATCTCTTGCATTCGAATGCAATATTTCGGATACTATCACTCACTAGTAGTAGTATTCGCTAATCGAAATCTCTTGCATTCGAATGCAATAATTCGGATACTGTCACTCACTAGTAGTAGTATTCGCTAATCGAAATCTCTTGCATTCGAAAGCATTAATTCGGAAACTGTCACTGACTAGTAGTAGTATTCGCTAAACGAAATCTCATGCATTCGAATGCAATAATTCGGATACTGTCACTCACTAGTAGTAGTATTCGCTAATTGAAATCTCATGCATTCGAATGCGAGTTCTCGGATACTGTCACTCACTAGTATCAGTATTCGCTAATCGAAATCTCATGCATTCGAATGCAAGTTCTCGGATACTGTCACTCACTAGTAGTAGTATTCGCTAATCGAAATCTCATGCATTCGAATGCAAGTTCTCGGATACTGTCACTCACTAGTAGTAGTATTCGCTAATCGAAATCTCATGCATTCGAATGCAAGTTCTCGGATACTGTCACTCACTAGTAGTAGTATTCGCTAATCGAAATTTCATGCATTCGAATGCAATAATTCGGATACTGTCACTCACTAGTAGTAGTATTCGCTAATCGCAATCTCATGCATTCGAATGCAATAATTCGGATACTGTCACTCACTAGTAGTAGTATTCGCTAATCGAAATCTCATGCATTCGAATGCAAGTTCTCGGATACTGTCACTCACTAGTAGTAGTATTCGCTAATCGAAATCTCTTGCATTCGAATGCAAGTTCTCGGATCCTTTAACTCACTAGTAGTAGTATTCGCTAATCGAAATCTCTTGCATTCGAATGCAAGTTCTCGGATACTGTCACTCACTAGTAGTAGTATTCGCTAATCGAAATCTCTTGCATTCGAATGCAAGTTCTCGGAAACTGTCACTCACTAGTAGTAGTATTCGCTAATCGAAATCTCATGCATTCGAATGCAAGTTCTCGGATACTGTCACTCACTAGTAGTAGTATTCGCAAATCGAAATCTCTTGCATTCGAATGCAAGTTCTAGGATACTGTCACTCACTAGTAGTAGTATTCGCTAATCGAAATCTCTTGCATTCGAATGCAATAATTCGGATTCTTTCACTCACTAGTAGTAGTATTCGCTAATCGAAATCTCTTGCATTCGAATGCAAGTTCTCGGATACTGTCACTCACTAGTAGTAGTATTCGCTAATCGAAATTTCATGCATTCGAATGCAATAATTCGGATACTGTTACTCACTAGTAGTAATATTCGCTAATCGAAATCTCATGCATTCGAATGCAATAATTCGGATACTGTCAGTTACTAGTAGTAGTATTCGCTAATCGAGTTCTCATGCATTCGAACGCAATAATTGGGATACTGTCACTCACTAGTAGTAGCATTCGCTAATCGAAATCTCTTGCATTCGAATGCAATAATTCGGATACTGTCACTCACTATTAGTAGTAATCGCTAATCGAAATTTCATGCATTCGAATGCAAGTTCTCGGATACTGTCACTCACCAGTAGTAGTATTCGCTAATCGAAATCTCATGCATTCGAATGCAAGTTCTCGGATACTGTCACTCACTAGTGGTAGTATCCGCTAATCGAAATTCATGCATTCGAATGCAATAATTCGGATACTGTCACTCACTAGTAGTAGTATTCGCTAATCGAAATTTCATGCATTCGAATGCAATATTTCGGATACTGTCACTCACTACTAGTAGTATTCGCTAATCGAAATCTCATGCATTCGAATGCAAGTTCTCGGATACTGTCACTCACTAGTAGTAGTATTCGCTAATCGAAATTTCATGCATTCGAATGCAATAATTCGGATACTGTCACTCACTAGTAGTAGTATTCGCTAATCGAAATCTCATGCATTCGAATGCAATAATTCGGATACTGTCACCCACTATAAGCATTATTCGCTAATCGAAATCTCATGCATTCGAATGCAAGTTCTCGGATACTGTCACTCACAAGTAGTAGTATTCGCTAATCGAAATTTCATGCATTCGAATGCAAGTTCTCGGATACTGTCACTCACTAGTAGTAGTATTCGCTAATCGAAATTTCATGCATTCGAATGCAAGTTCTCGGATACTGTCACTCACTAGTAGTAGTATTCGCTTATCGAAATTTCATGCATTCGAATACAAGTTCTCGGATACTGTCACTCACTAGTAGTAGTATTCGCTAATCGAAATCTCATGCATTCGAATGCAGGTTCTCGGATACTGTCACTCACTAGTAGTAGTATTCGCTAATCGAAATCTCTTGCATTCGAATGCAAGTTCTCGGATACTGTCACTCACTAGTAGTAGTATTCGCTAATCGAAATCTCTTGCATTCGAATGCAAGTTCTCGGAAACTGTCTCTCACTAGTAGTAGTATTCGCTAATCGAAATCTCATGCATTCGAATGCAAGTTCTCGGATACTCTCACTCACTAGTAGTAGTATTCGCAAATCGAAATCTCTTTCATTCGAATGCAAGTTCTCGGAAACTGTCACTCACTAGTAGTAGTATTCGCTAATCGAAATCTCATGCATTCGTATGCAAGTTCTCGGATACTGTCACCCACTAGTAGTAGTATTCGCTAATCGAAATCTCTTGCATTCGAATGCAATAATTCGGATTCTTTCACTCACTAGTAGTAGTATTCGCTAATCGAAATCTCTTGCATTCGAATGCAAGTTCTCGGATACTGTCACTTACTAGTAGTAGCATTCGCTAATCGAAATCTCATGCATTCGAATGCAATAATTCGGATACTGTCACTCACTAGTAGTAGCATTCGCTAATCGAAATGTCTTGCATTCGAATGCAATAATTCGGATACTGTCACTCACTAGTAGTAGTAATCGCTAATCGAAATTTCATGCATTCGAATGCAAGTTCTCGGATACTGTCACTCACTAGTAGTAGTATTCGCTAATCGAAATCTCATGCATTCGAATGCAAGTTCTCGGATACTGTCACTCACTAGTAGTAGTATTCGCTAATCGAAATCTCTTGCATTGGAATGCAAGTTCTCGGATACTGTCACTCACTAGTAGTAGTATTCGCTAATCGAAATCTCTTGCATTCGAATGCAAGTTCTCGGATACTGTCACTCACTAGTAGTAGTATTCGCTAATCGAAATCTCTTGCATTCGAATGCAAGTTCTCGGAAACTGTCACTCACTAGTAGTAGTATTTGCTAATCGAAATCTCATGCATTCGAATGCAAGTTCTCGGATACTGTCACTCACTAGTAGTAGTATTCGCAAATCGAAATCTCTTGCATTTCGAATGCAAGTTCTCGGAAACTGTCACTCACTAGTAGTAGTATTCGCTAATCGAAGTCTCATGCATTCGAATGCAAGTTCTCGGATACTGTCACTCACTAGGAGTAGTATTCGCTAATCGAAATCTCTTGCATTCGAATGCAATAATTCGGATTCTTTCACTCACTAGTAGTAGTATTCGCTAATCGAAATCTCTTGCATTCGAATGCAAGTTCTCGGATACTGTCACTCACTAGTAGTAGTATTTGCTAATCGAAATTTCATGCATTCGAATGCAATAATTCGGATACTGTCACTCACTAGTAGTAATATTCGCTAATCGAAATCTCATGCATTCGAATGCAATAATTCGGATACTGTCACTTACTAGTAGTAGTATTCGCTAATCGAAATCTCATGCATTCGAATGCAATAATTCGGATACTGTCACTCACTAGTAGTAGAATTCGCTAATCGAAATCTCTTGCATTCGAATGCAATAATTCGGATACTGTCACTCATTAGTAGTAGTAATCGCTAATCGAAATTTCATGCATTCGAATGCAAGTTCTCGGATACTGTCACTGACTAGTAGTAGTATTCGCTAATCGAAATCTCATAAATTCGAATGCAAGTTCTCGGATACTGTCACTCACTAGTAGTAGTATCCGCTAATAGAAATTTCATGCATTCGAATGCAATAATTCGGATACTGTCACTCACTAGTAGTAGTAATCGCTAATCGAAATTTCATGCATTCCAGTGCAATATTTCGGATACTGTCACTCACTAGTAGTAGTATTCGCTAATCGAAATCTCATGCATTCGAATGCAAGTTCTCGGATACTGTCACTCACTAGTAGTAGTATTCGCTAATCGAAATTTCATGCATTCGAATGCAATAATTCGGATACTGTCACTCACTAGTAGTAGTATTCGCTAATCGAAATCTCATGCATTCGAATGCAATAATTCGGATACTGTCACCCACTATTAGCATTATTCGCTAATCGAAATCTCATGCATTCGAATGCAAGTTCTCGGATACTGTCACTCACTAGTAATAGTATTCGCTAATCGAAATTTCATGCATTCGAATGCAAGTTCTCGGATACTGTCACTCACTAGTAGTAGTATTCGCTAATCGAAATTTCATGCATTCGAATGCAAGTTCTCGGATACCTTCACTCACTAGTAGTAGTATTCGCTAATCGAAATTTCATGCATTCGAATGCAAGTTATCGGATACTGTCACTCACTAGTAGTAGTATTCGCTAATCGAAATCTCATGCATTCGAATGCAAGTTCTCGGATACTGTCACTCACTAGTAGTAGTATTCGCAAATCGAAATCTCTTGCATTCGAATGCAAGTTCTCGGAAACTGTCACTCACTAGTAGTAGTATTCGCTAATCGAAATCTCATGCATTCGAATGCAAGTTCTCGGATACTGTCACTCACTAGTAGTAGTATTCGCTAATCGAAATTTCATGCATTCGAATGCAAGTTCTCGGATACTGTCACTCACTAGTAGTAGTATTCGCTAATCGAAATTTCATGCATTCGAATGCAAGTTCTCGGATACCTTCACTCACTAGTAGTAGTATTCGCTAATCGAAATTTCATGCATTCGAATGCAAGTTCTCGGATACTGTCACTCACTAGTAGTAGTATTCGGTAATCGAAATCTCATGCATTCGAATGCAAGTTCTCGGATACTGTCACTCACTAGTAGTAGTATTCGCAAATCGAAATCTCTTGCATTCGAATGCAAGTTCTCGGAAACTGTCACTCACTAGTAGTAGTATTCGCTAATCGAAATCTCATGCATTCGAATGCAAGTTCTCGGATACTGTCACTCACTAGTAGTAGTATTCGCTAATCGAAATCTCTTGCATTCGAATGCAATAATTCGGATTCTTTCACTCACTAGTAGTAGTATTCGCTAATCGAAATCTCTTGCATTCGAATGCAATAATTCGGATACTGTCACTCGCTAGTAGTAGCAAGTGCTAATCGAAATCTCTTGCATTCGAATGCAATAATTCGGATACTGTCACTCACTAGTAGTAGTAATCGCTAATCGGAATTTCATGCATTCGAATGCAAGTTCTCGGATACTGTCACTCACTAGTAGTAGTATTCGCTAATCGAAATCTCATGCATTCGAATGCAAGTTCACGGATACTGTCACTCACTAGTAGTAGTATTCGCTAATCGAAATCTCTTGCATTCGAATGCAAGTTCTCGGATACTGTCACTCACTAGTAGTAGTATTCGCTAATCGAAATCTCTTGCATTCGAATGCAAGTTCTCGGATACTGTCACTCACTAGTAGTAGTATTCGCTAATCGAAATCTCTTGCATTCGAATGCAAGTTCTCGGAAACTGTCACTCACTAGTAGTAGTATTCGCTAATCGAAATCTCATGCATTCGAATGCAAGTTCTCGGATACTGTCACTCACTAGTAGTAGTATTCGCAAATCGAAATCTCTTGCATTCGAATGCAAGTTCTCGGAAACTGTCACTCACTAGTAGTAGTATTCGCTAATCGAAATCTCATGCATTCGAATGCAAGTTCTCGGATACTGTCACTCACTAGTAGTAGTATTCGCTAATCGAAATCTCTTGCATTCGAATGCAATAATTCGGATTCTTTCACTCACTAGTAGTAGTATTCGCTAATCGAAATCTCTTGCATTCGAATGCAAGTCCTCGGATACTGTCACTCACTAGTAGTAGTATTCGCTAATCGAAATTTCATGCATTCGAATGCAATAATTCGGATACTGTCACTCACTAGTAGTAATATTCGCTAATCGAAATCTCATGCATTCGAATGCAATAATTCGGATACTGTCACTTACTAGTAGTAGTATTCGCTAATCGAAATCTCATGCATTCGAATGCAATAATTCGGATACTGTCACTCACTAGTAGTAGTAATCGCTAATCGAAATCTCTTGCATTCGAATGCAATAATTCGGATACTGTCACTCACTAGTAGTAGTAATCGCTAATCGAAATTTCATGCATTCGAATGCAAGTTCTCCGATACTGTCACTCACTAGTAGTAGTATTCGCTAATCGAAATCTCATGCATTCGAATGCAAGTTCTCGGATACTGTCACTCACTAGTAGTAGTATCCGCTAATCGAAATTTCATGCATTCGAATGCAATAATTCGGATACTGTCACTCACTAGTAGTAGTATTCGCTAATCGAAATCTCTTGCATTCGAATGCAATAATTCGGATACTGTCACTCGCTAGTAGTAGCATTCGCTAATCGAAATCTCTTGCATTCGAATGCAATAATTCGGATACTGTCACTCACTAGTAGTAGTAATCGCTAATCGAAATCTCTTGCATTCGAATGCAAGTTCTCGGATCCTGTCACTCACTAGTAGTAGTATTCGCTAATCGAAGTCTCTTGCATTCGAATGCAAGTTCTCGGATACTGTCACTCACTAGTAGTAGTATTCGCTAAACGAAATCTCTTGAATTCGAATGCAAGTTCTCGGAAACTGTCACTCACTAGTGGTAGTATTCGCTAATCGAAATCTCATGCATTCGAATGCAAGTTCTCGGATACTGTCACTCACTAGTAGTAGTATTCGCAAATCGAAATCTCTTGCATTCGAATGCAAGTTCTCGGAAACTGTCAGTCACTAGTAGTAGTATTCGCTAATCGAAATCTCATGCATTCGAATGCAAGTTCTCGGATACTGTCACTCACTAGTAGTAGTATTCGCTAATCGAAATCTCTTGCATTCGAATGCAATAATTCGGATTCTTTCACTCACTAGTAGTAGTATTCGCTAATCGAAATCTCTTGCATTCGAATGCAATAATTCGGATACTGTCACTCGCTAGTAGTAGCATTCGCTAATCGAAATCTCTTGCATTCGAATGCAATAATTCGGATACTGTCACTCACTAGTAGTAGTAATCGCTAATCGAAATTTCATGCATTCGAATGCAAGTTCTCGGATACTGTCACTCACTAGTAGTAGTATTCGCTAATCGAAATCTCATGCATTCGAATGCGAGAGGATCCGGAACCTGATTTTGCTACAACGCATCTGGTACCTGCATACTTATGGTCTAAGCAAAATCTGGTATGTGGCACAGATTCTGCCGATTGCAAAACGTGACGCACAGAAATTGGAACAACTCCTTGGTTACTTTTTTTGGACTGGAAAAGCATATAAGGTGAGCCGGCCTCAACTACGTTTGCCTCCGTCCAAAGGTGGTTGCGGCTTAGTGGACATTGCCAAGAAATGCATGGCCTTATTGGGGAAAACCGCCACACAATCATTGCGCGGATCTGGCTCATCCATTGACCAAAATTTCTGGAAGGAACAGCTGCATAACCCTCAGGTGGCACTCAACGGATTTAAACCCACTGTCCTTCACCTAAAACGAATTCTGGACAACAACGATGACATTACGGCCTTCGAATGCACCCGGAACCACTACCGTATGCTCACGACAGTGCATCTGGTGCCCAGAGTGGCAGAGAAATATACCAGGGAGTGGAAAGTGATCTGGCAGAATTTATTTTGTAAACATGTGCCCAGTGATTGGCAGGAAACCACCTATGAAGTATTAAATGAGACTATACCGACAGCGGATAAACTCTGACGACACGGAAGGGCACAGTCAAACCAATGTCCATCTTGTGCCGCCGTCGACACACTGGACCACCGGATTGCTTCCTGTAAGCAGGTTGAAGTCATCTGGGTAGAGCTCAGGACCTACGTCGCCAAATGGTGCCCACCGCAAGCTCCACCATGCCTTGAGAAGCTCCAGCGTTTGGAATTTCATTTTCAGAATACTGCACTCCAACGCTGTGTAGTTTGGCTGGTAATGGGAACAATGTACTGGATCCTCAAACAGAATAATGGCCCAGTGGCGCAGAGGAAGGATTGGGTCAGTTTTCTGAGACAGGCACGCTGGCAACTGATAACTTCTGGTCTTAGCAAATCAATGCAGCCGTACATAACACGCCTTGCACTTTAAATACGACAATGCAACTATAATCAAAATAATATATACATATCAAAAAAAAAAAATAAATAAATAAATAAAAAAAAAAATAAAATAAAAAATAAAAAACAAGCTAACTTTGAGTATCTGTTATGAAAATAAATGACCATGTGTCACCTAAAAAAAAATAAAAAATAAAAAAAAAAAAAAAAAATAAGAAAAAATTAAAAAAAAAAAAATAAAAATAAAAAAAAAAAAAATGCAAGTTCTCGGATACTGTCACTCACCAGTAGTAGTATTCGCTAATCGAAATCTCTTGCATTCGAATGCAAGTTCTCGGATACTGTCACTCACTAGTAGTAGTATTCGCTAATCGAAATCTCTTGCATTCGAATGCAAGTTCTCGGATACTGTCACTCACTAGTAGTAGTATTCGCTAATCGAAATCTCTTGCATTCGAATGCAAGTTCTCGGAAACTGTCACTCACTAGTAGTAGTATTCGCTAATCGAAATTTCATGCATTCGAATGCAAGTTCTCGGATACTATCACTCACTAGTAGTAGTATTCGCTAATCGAAATCTCTTGCATTCGAATGCAAGTTCTCGGATACTGTCACTCACTAGTAGTAGTATTCGCTAATCGAAATCTCTTGCATTCGAATGCAAGTTCTCGGATACTGTCACTCACTAGTAGTAGTATTCGCTAATCGAAATCTCTTGCATTCGAATGCAAGTTCTCGGATACTGTCACTCACTAGTAGTAGTATTCGCTAATCGAAATTTCATGCATTCGAATGCAAGTTCTCGGATACTGTCACTCACTAGTAGTAGTATTCGCAAATCGAAATCTCTTGCATTCGAATGCAAGTTCTCGGAAACTGTCACTCACTAGTAGTAGTATTCGCTAATCGAAATCTCATGCATTCGAATGCAAGTTCTCGGATACTGTCACTCACTAGTAGTAGTATTCGCTAATCGAAATCTCTTGCATTCGAATGCAATAATTCGGATTCTTTCACTCACTAGTAGTAGTATTCGCTAATCGAAATCTCTTGCATTCGAATGCAATAATTCGGATACTGTCACTCGCTAGTAGTAGCAAGTGCTAATCGAAATCTCTTGCATTTGAATGCAATAATTCGGATACTGTCACTCACTAGTAGTAGTAATCGCTAATCGAAATTTCATGCATTCGAATGCAAGTTCTCGGATACTGTCACTCACTGGTAGTAGTATTCGCTAATCGAAATCTCATGCATTCGAATGCAAGTTCACGGATACTGTCACTCACTAGTAGTAGTATTCGCTAATCGAAATCTCTTGCATTCGAATGCAAGTTCTCGGATACTGTCACTCACTAGTAGTAGTATTCGCTAATCGAAATCTCTTGCATTCGAATGCAAGTTCTCGGATACTGTCACTCACTAGTAGTAGTATTCGCTAATCGAAATCTCTTGCATTCGAATGCAAGTTCTCGGAAACTGTCACTCACTAGTAGTAGTATTCGCTAATCGAAATCTCATGCATTCGAATGCAAGTTCTCGGATACTGTCACTCACTAGTAGTAGTATTCGCAAATCGAAATCTCTTGCATTCGAATGCAAGTTCTCGGAAACTGTCACTCACTAGTAGTAGTATTCGCTAATCGAAATCTCATGCATTCGAATGCAAGTTCTCGGATACTGTCACTCACTAGTAGTAGTATTCGCTAATCGAAATCTCTTGCATTCGAATGCAATAATTCGGATTCTTTCACTCACTAGTAGTAGTATTCGCTAATCGAAATCTCTTGCATTCGAATGCAAGTTCTCGGATACTGTCACTCACTAGTAGTAGTACTCGCTAATCGAAATTTCATGCATTCGAATGCAATAATTCGGATACTGTCACTCACTAGTAGTAATATTCGCTAATCGAAATCTCATGCATTCGAATGCAATAATTCGCATACTGTCACTTACTAGTAGTAGTATTCGCTAATCGAAATCTCATGCATTCGAATGCAATAATTCGGATACTGTCACTCACTAGTAGTAGCATTCGCTGATCGAAATCTCTTGCATTCGAATGCAATAATTCGGATACTGTCACTCACTAGTAGTAGTAATCGCTAATCGAAATTTCATGCATTCGAATGCAAGTTCTCCGATACTGTCACTCACTAGTAGTAGTATTCGCTAATCGAAATCTCATGCATTCGAATGCAAGTTCTCGGATACTGTCACTCACTAGTAGTAGTATCCGCTAATCGAAATTTCATGCATTCGAATGCAAGTTCTCGGATACTGTCACTCACTAGTAGTAGTATTCGCTAATCGAAATCTCTTGCATTCGAATGCAATAATTCGGATACTGTCACTCGCTAGTAGTAGCATTCGCTAATCGAAATCTCTTGCATTCGAATGCAATAATTCGGATACTGTCACTCACTAGTAGTAGTAATCGCTAATCGAAATCACTTGCAATCGAATGCAAGTTCTCGGATCCTGTCACTCACTAGTAGTAGTATTCGCTAATCGAAATCTCTTGCATTCGAATGCAAGTTCTCGGATACTGTCACTCACTAGTAGTAGTATTCGCTAAACGAAATCTCTTGAATTCGAATGCAAGTTCTCGGAAACTGTCACTCACTAGTGGTAGTATTCGCTAATCGAAATCTCATGCATTCGAATGCAAGTTCTCGGATACTGTCACTCACTAGTAGTAGTATTCGCTAATCGAAATCTCTTGCATTCGAATGCAATAATTCGGATTCTTTCACTCACTAGTAGTAGTATTCGCTAATCGAAATCTCTTGCATTCGAATGCAATAATTCGGATACTGTCACTCGCTAGTAGTAGCATTCGCTAATCGAAATCTCTTGCAATCGAATGCAATAATTCGGATACTGTCACTCACTAGTAGTAGTAATCGCTAATCGAAATTTCATGCATTCGAATGCAAGTTCTCGGATACTGTCACTCACTAGTAGTAGTATTCGCTAATCGAAATCTCATGCATTCGAATGCAAGTTCTCGGATACTGTCACTCACCAGTAGTAGTATTCGCTAATCGAAATCTCTTGCATTCGAATGCAAGTTCTCGGATACTGTCACTCACTAGTAGTAGTATTCGTTAATCGAAATCTCTTGCATTCGAATGCAAGTTCTCGGATACTGTCACTCACTAGTAGTAGTATTCGCTAATCGAAATCTCTTGCATTCGAATGCAAGTTCTCGGAAACTGTCACTCACTAGTAGTAGTATTCGCTAATCGAAATTTCATGCATTCGAATGCAAGTTCTCGGATACTGTCACTCACTAGTAGTAGTATTCGCAAATCGAAATCTCTTGCATTCGAATGCAAGTTCTCGGAAACTGTCACTCACTAGTAGTAGTATTCGCTAATCGAAATCTCATGCATTCGAATGCAAGTTCTCGGATACTGTCACTCACTAGTAGTAGTATTCGCTAATCGAAATCTCTTGCATTCGAATGCAATAATTCGGATTCTTTCACTCACTAGTAGTAGTATTCGCTAATCGAAATCTCTTGCATTCGAATGCAATAATTCGGATACTGTCACTCGCTAGTAGTAGCAAGTGCTAATCGAAATCTCTTGCATTTGAATCCAATAATTCGGATACTGTCACTCACTAGTAGTAGTAATCGCTAATCGAAATTTCATGCATTCGAATGCAAGTTCTCGGATACTGTCACTCACTGGTAGTAGTATTCGCTAATCGAAATCTCATGCATTCGAATGCAAGTTCACGGATACTGTCACTCACTAGTAGTAGTATTCGCTAATCGAAATCTCTTGCATTCGAATGCAAGTTCTCGGATACTGTCACTCACTAGTAGTAGTATTCGCTAATCGAAATCTCTTGCATTCGAATGCAAGTTCTCGGATACTGTCACTCACTAGTAGTAGTATTCGCTAATCGAAATCTCTTGCATTCGAATGCAAGTTCTCGGAAACTGTCACTCACTAGTAGTAGTATTCGCTAATCGAAATCTCATGCATTCGAATGCAAGTTCTCGGATACTGTCACTCACTAGTAGTAGTATTCGCAAATCGAAATCTCTTGCATTCGAATGCAAGTTCTCGGAAACTGTCAATCACTAGTAGTAGTATTCGCTAATCGAAATCTCATGCATTCGAATGCAAGTTCTTGGATACTGTCACTCACTAGTAGTAGTATTCGCTAATCGAAATCTCTTGCATTCGAATGCAATAATTCGGATTCTTTCACTCACTAGTAGTAGTATTCGCTAATCGAAATCTCTTGCATTCGAATGCAAGTTCTCGGATACTGTCACTCACTAGTAGTAGTATTCGCTAATCGAAATTTCATGCATTCGAATGCAATAATTCGGATACTGTCACTCACTAGTAGTAATATTCGCTAATCGAAATCTCATGCATTCGAATGCAATAATTCGCATACTGTCACTTACTAGTAGTAGTATTCGCTAATCGAAATCTCATGCATTCGAATGCAATAATTCGGATACTGTCACTCACTAGTAGTAGCATTCGCTGATCGAAATCTCTTGCATTCGAATGCAATAATTCGGATACTGTCACTCACTAGTAGTAGTAATCGCTAATCGAAATTTCATGCATTCGAATGCAAGTTCTCCGATACTGTCACTCACTAGTAGTAGTATTCGCTAATCGAAATCTCATGCATTCGAATGAGAGTTCTCGGATACTGTCACTCACTAGTAGTAGTATCCGCTAATCGAAATTTCATGCATTCGAATGCAATAATTCGGATACTGTCACTCACTAGTAGTAGTATTCGCTAATCGAAATCTCTTGCATTCGAATGCAATAATTCGGATACTGTCACTCGCTAGTAGTAGCATTCGCTAATCGAAATCTCTTGCATTCGAATGCAATAATTCGTATACTGTCACTCACTAGTAGTAGTAATCGCTAATCGAAATCTCTTGCAATCGAATGCAAGTTCTCGGATCCTGTCACTCACTAGTAGTAGTATTCGCTAATCGAAATCTCTTGCATTCGAATGCAAGTTCTCGGATACTGTCACTCACTAGTAGTAGTATTCGCTAAACGAAATCTCTTGAATTCGAATGCAAGTTCTCGGAAACTGTCACTCACTAGTGGTAGTATTCGCTAATCGAAATCTCATGCATTCGAATGCAAGTTCTCGGATACTGTCACTCACTAGTAGTAGTATTCGCAAATCGAAATCTCTTGCATTCGAATGCAAGTTCTCGGAAACTGTCAGTCACTAGTGGTAGTATTCGCTAATCGAAATCTCATGCATTCGAATGCAAGTTCTCGGATACTGTCACTCACTAGTAGTAGTATTCGCTAATCGAAATCTCTTGCATTCGAATGCAATAATTCGGATTCTTTCACTCACTAGTAGTAGTATTCGCTAATCGAAATCTCTTGCATTCGAATGCAATAATTCGGATACTGTCACCCGCTAGTAGTAGCATTCGCTAATCGAAATCTCTTGCAATCGAATGCAATAATTCGGATACTGTCACTCACTAGTAGTAGTAATCGCTAATCGAAATTTCATGCATTCGAATGCAAGTTCTCGGATACTGTCACTCACTAGTAGTAGCATTCGCTAATCGAAATCTCTTGCAATCGAATGCAATAATTCGGATACTGTCACTCACTAGTAGTAGTAATCGCTAATCGAAATTTCATGCATTCGAATGCAAGTTCTCGGATACTGTCACTCACTAGTAGTAGTATTCGCTAATCGAAATCTCATGCATTCGAATGCAAGTTCTCGGATACTGTCACTCACCAGTAGTAGTATTCGCTAATCGAAATCTCTTGCATTCGAATGCAAGTTCTCGGATACTGTCACTCACTAGTAGTAGTATTCGTTAATCGAAATCTCTTGCATTCGAATGCAAGTTCTCGGATACTGTCACTCACTAGTAGTAGTAATCGCTAATCGAAATTTCATGCATTCGAATGCAAGTTCTCGGATACTGTCACTCACTAGTAGTAGTATTCGCAAATCGAAATCTCTTGCATTCGAATGCAAGTTCTCGGAAACTGTCACTCACTAGTAGTAGTATTCGCTAATCGAAATCTCATGCATTCGAATGCAAGTTCTCGGATACTGTCACTCACTAGTAGTAGTATTCGCTAATCGAAATCTCTTGCATTCGAATGCAATAATTCGGATTCTTTCACTCACTAGTAGTAGTATTCGCTAATCGAAATCTCTTGCATTCGAATGCAAGTTCTCGGATACTGTCACTCACTAGTAGTAGTATTCGCTAATCGAAATTTCACGCATTCGAATGCAATAATTCGGATACTGTCACTCACTAGTAGTACTATTCGCTAATCGAAATCTCATGCATTCGAATGCAATAATTCGGATACTGTCACTTACTAGTAGTAGTATTCGCTAATCGAAATCTCATGCATTCGAATGCAATAATTCGGATACTGTCACTCACTAGTAGTAGCATTCGCTAATCGAAATCTCTTGCATTCGAATGCAATGATTCGGATACTGTCACTCACTAGTAGTAGTAATCGCTAATCGAAATTTCATGCATTCGAATGCAAGTTCTCGGATACTGTCACTCACTAGTAGTAGTATTCGCTAATCGAAATCTCATGCATTCGAATGCAAGCTCTCGGATACTGTCACTCACCAGTAGTAGTATCCGCTAATCGAAATTTCATGCATTCGAATGCAATAATTCGGATACTGTCACTCACTAGTAGTAGTATTCGCTAATCGAAATTTCATGCATTCGAATGCAATATTTCGGATACTGTCACTCACTAGTAGTAGTATTCGCTAATCGAAATCAAATGCATTCGAATGCAAGTTCTCGGATACTGTCACTCACTAGTAGTAGTATTCGCTAATCGAAATTTCATGCATTCGAATGCAATAATTCGGATACTGTCACTCACTAGTAGTAGTATTCGCTAATCGAAATTTTATGCATTGGAATGCAATAATTCGGATACTGTCAATCACTATTAGTAGTAGTATTCGCTAATCGAAATCTCATGCATTCGAATGCAATAATTCGGATACTGTCACCCACTATTAGCATTATTCGCTAATCGAAATCTCATGCATTCGAATGCAAGTTCTCTGATACTGTCACTCACTAGTAGTAGTATTCGCTAATCGAAATTTCATGCATTCGAATGCAAGTTCTCGGATACTGTCACTCACTAGTAGTAGTATTCGCTAATCGAAATTTCATGCATTCGAATGCAATAATTCGGATCCTGTCACACACAAGTAGTAGTAGTATTCGCTAATCGAAATTTCATGCATTCGAATGCAATAATTCGGATACTGTCACTTACTAGTAGTAGTATTCGCTAATCGAAATTTCATGCATTCGAATGCAATAATTCGGATACTGTCACTCACTAGTAGTAGTATTCGCTTATCGAAATTTCATTTATTCGAATGCAAGTTCTCGGATACTGTCACTCACTAGTAGTAGTACTCGCTAATCGAAATCTCATGCATTCGAATGCAAGTTCTCGGATACTGTCACTCACTAGTAGTAGTATCCGCTAATCGAAATTTCATGCATTCGAATGCAATAATTCGGATATTGTCACTCACTAGTAGTAGTATTCGCTAATCGAAATTTCATGCATTCGAATGCAATATTTCGGATACTGTCACTCACTAGTAGTAGTATTCGCTAATCAAAATCTCTTGCATTCGAATGCAATAATTCGGATACTATCACTCACTAGTAGTAGTATTCGCTAATCGAAATCTCTTGCATTCGAATGCAATAATTCGGATACTGTCACTCACTAGTAGTAGTATTCGCTAATCGAAATCTTTTGCATTCGAAAGCATTAATTCGGAAACTGTCACTGACTAGTAGTAGTATTCGCTAAACGAAATCTCATGCATTCGAATGCAATAATTCGGATACTGTCACTCACTAGTAGTAGTATTCGCTAATTGAAATCTCATGCATTCGAATGCGAGTTCTCGGATACTGTCACTCACTAGTATCAGTATTCGCTAATCGAAATCTCATGCATTCGAATGCAAGTTCTCGGACACTGTCACTCACTAGTAGTAGTATTCGCTAATCGAAATCTCATGCATTCGAATGCAAGTTCTCGGATACTGTCACTCACTAGTAGTAGTATTCGCTAATCGAAATCTCATGCATTCGAATGCAAGTTCTCGGATACTGTCACTCACTAGTAGTAGTATTCGCTAATCGAAATCTCTTGCATTCGAATGCAATAATTCGGATTCTTTCACTCACTAGTAGAAGTATTCGCTAATCGAAATCTTTTGCATTCGAATGCAAGTTCTCGGATACTGTCACTCACTAGTAGTAGTATTCGCTAATCGAAATTTCATGCATTCGAATGCAATAATTCGGATACTGTCACTCACTAGTAGTAATATTCGCTAATCGAAATCTCATGCATTCGAATGCAATAATTCGGATACTGTCACTTACTAGTAGTAGTATTCGCTAATCGAAATCTCATGCATTCGACTGCAATAATTCGGATACTGTCACTCACTAGTAGTAGCATTCACTAATCGAAATCTCTTGCAATCGAATGCAATAATTCGGATACTGTCACTCACTAGTAGTAGTAATCGCTAATCGAAATTTCATGCATTCGAATGCAAGTTCTCGGATACTGTCACTCACTAGTAGTAGTATTCGCTAATCGAAATCTCATGCATTCGAATGCAAGTTCTCGGATACTGTCACTCACTAGTAGTAGTATCCGCTAATCGAAATTTCATGCATTCGAATGCAATAATTTGGATACTGTCACTCACTAGTAGTAGTATTCGCTAATCGAAATTTCATGCATTCGAATGCAATATTTCCGACACTGTCACTCACTAGTAATAGTATTCGCTAATCGAAATCTCATGCATTCGAATGCAAGTTCTCGGATACTGTCACTCACTAGTAGTAGTATTCGCTAATCGAAATTTCATGCATTCGAATGCAATAATTCGGATACTGTCACTCACTAGTAGTAGTATTCGCTAATCGAAATTTCATGCATTCGAATGCAATAATTCGGATACTGTCACTCACTAGTAGTAGTATTCGCTAATCGAAATCTCATGCATTCGAATGCAATAATTCGGATACTGTCACCCACTATTAGCATTATTCGCTAATCGAAATCTCATGCATTCGAATACAAGTTCTCTGATACTGTCACTCACTAGTAGTAGTATTCGCTAATCGAAATTTCATGCATTCGAATGCAAGTTCTCGGATACTGTCACTCACTAGTAGTAGTATTCGCTAATCGAAATTTCATGCATTCAAATGCAATAATTCGGATACTGTCACTCACTAGTTGTAGTATTCGTTAACCGAAATCACATGCATTCGAATGCAAGTTCTCGGATACTGTCACTCACTAGTAGTAGTATTCGCTAATCGAAATTTCATGCATTCGAATGCAATAATTCGGATACTGTCACACACAAGGAGTAGTAGTATTCGCTAATCGAAATTTCATGCATTCGAATGCAATAATTCGGATACTGTCACTCACTAGTAGTAGTATTCGCTAATCGAAATTTCATGCATTCGAATGCAATAATTCGGATACTGTCACTCACTAGTAGTAGTATTCGCTTATCGAAATTTCATTCATTCGAATGCAAGTTCTCGGATACTGTCACTCACTAGTAGTAGTATTCGCTAATCGAAATCTCTTGCATTCGAATGCAATAATTCGGATTCATTCACTCACTAGTAGTAGTATTCGCTAATCGAAATCTCTTGCATTCGAATGCAAGTTCTCGGATACTGTCACTCACTAGTAGTAGTATTCGCTAATCGAAATTTCATGCATTCGAATGCAATAATTCGGATACTGTCACTCACTAGTAGTAATATTCGCTAATCGAAATCTCATGCATTCGAATGCAATAATTCGGATACTGCCACTTACTAGTAGTAGTATTCGCTAATCGACATCTCATGCATTCGAATGCAATAATTCGGATACTGTCACTCACTAGTAGTAGCATTCGCTAATCGAAATCTCTTGCATTCGAATGCAATAATTCGGATACTGTCACTCACTAGTAGTAGTAATCGCTAATCGAAATTTCATGCATTCGAATGCAAGTTCTCGGATACTGTCACTCACTAGTAGTAGTATTCGCTAATCGAAATCTCATGCATTCGAATGCAAGTTCTCGGATACTGTCACTCACTAGTAGTAGTATCCGCTAATCGAAATTTCATGCATTCGAATGCAATAATTCGGAAACTGTCACTCACTAGTGGTAGTATTCGCTAATCGAAATTTCATGCATTCGAATGCAATATTTCGGATGCTGTCACTCACTAGTAGTAGTATTCGCTAATCGAAATCTCATGCATTCGAATGCAAGTTCTAGGATACTGTCACTCACTAGTAGTAGTATTCGCTAATCGAAATTTCATGCATTCGAATGCAATAATTCGGATACTGTCACTCACTAGTAGTAGTATTCGCTAATCGAAATTTCATGCATTCGAATGCAATAATTCGGATACTGTCACTCACTAGTAGTAGTATTCGCTAATCGAAATCTCATGCATTCGAATGCAATAATTCGGATACTGTCAACCACTATTAGCATTATTCGCTAATCGAAATCTCATGCATTCGAATGCAAGTTCTCTGATACTGTCACTCATTAGTAGTAGTATTCGCTAATCGAAATTTCATGCATTCGAATGCAAGTTCTCGGATACCGTCACTCACTAGTAGTAGTATTCGCTAATCGAAATTTCATGCATTCGAATGCAATAATTCGGATACTGTCACTCACTAGTAGTAGTATTCGTTAATCGAAATCACATGCATTCGAATGCTAGTTCTCGGATACTATCACTCACTAGTAGTAGTATTCGCTAATCGAAATTTCATGCATTCGAATGCAATAATTCGGATACTGTCACACACAAGTAGTAGTAGTATTCGCTAATCGAAATTTCATGCATTCGAATGCAATAATTCGGATACTGTCACTAACTAGTAGTAGTATTCGCTAATCGAAATTTCATGCATTCGAATGCAATAATTCGGATACTGTCACTCACTAGTAGTAGTATTCGCTTATCGAAATTTCCTTCATTCGAATGCAAGTTCTCGGATACTGTCACTCACTAGTAGTAGTACTCGCTAATCGAAATCTCATGCATTCGAATGCAAGTTCTCGGATACTGTCACTCACTAGTAGTAGTATCCGCTAATCGAAATTTCATGCATTCGAATGCAATAATTCGGATACTGTCACTCACTAGTAGTAGTATTCGCTAATCCAAATTTCATGCATTCGAATGCAATATTTCGGATACTGTCACTCACAAGTAGTAGTATTCGCTAATCAAAATCTCTTGCATTCGAATGCAATATTTCGGATACTATCACTCACTAGTAGTAGTATTCGCTAATGGAAATCTCTTGCATTCGAAAGCATTAATTCGGAAACTGTCACTGACTAGTAGTAGTATTCGCTAAACGAAATCTCATGCATTCGAATGCAATAATTCGGATACTGTCACTCACTAGTAGTAGTATTCGCTAATTGAAATCTCATGCATTCGAATGCGAGTTCTCGGATACTGTCACTCACTAGTAGCAGTATTCGCTAATCGAAATCTCATGCATTCGAATGCAAGTTCTCGGATACTGTCACTCACTAGTAGTAGTATTCGCTAATCGAAATCTCATGCATTCGAATGCAAGTTCTCGGATACTGTCACTCACTAGTAGTAGTATTCGCTAATCGAAATCTCATGCATTCGAATGCAAGTTCTCGGATACTGTCACTCACTAGTAGTAGTATTCGCTAATCGAAATTTCATGCATTCGAATGCAATAATTCGGATACTGTCACTCACTAGTAGTAGTATTCGCTAATCGCAATCTCATGCATTCGAATGCAATAATTCGGATACTGTCACTCACTAGTAGTAGTATTCGCTAATCGAAATTTCATGCTTTCGAATGCAAGTTCTCGGATACGTTCACTCACTAGTAGTAGTATTCGCTAATCGAAATTTCATGCATTCGAATGCAATAATTCGGATACTGTCACTCACTAGTAGTAGTATTCGCTAATCGAAGTCTCATGCATTCGAATGCAAGTTCTCGGATACTGTCACTCACTAGTAGTAGTATTCGCTAATCGAAATGTCTTGCATTCGAATGCAAGTTCTCGGATCCTTTAACTCACTAGTAGTAGTATTCGCTAATCGAAATCTCTTGCATTCGAATGCAAGTTCTCGGATACTGTCACTCACTAGTAGTAGTATTCGCTAATCGAAATCTCTTGCATTCGAATGCAAGTTCTCGGAAACTGTCACTCACTAGTAGTAGTATTCGCTAATCGAAATCAAATGCATTCGAATGCAAGTTCTCGGATACTGTCACTCACTAGTAGTAGTATTCGCTAATCGAAATCTCATGCATTCGAATGCAAGTTCTCGGATACTGTCACTCACCAGTAGTAGTATTCGCTAATCGAAATCTCTTGCATTCGAATGCAAGTTCTCGGATACTGTCACTCACTAGTAGTAGTATTCGCTAATCGAAATCTCTTGCATTCGAATGCAAGATCTCGGATACTGTCACTCACTAGTAGTAGTATTCGCTAATCGAAATCTCTTGCATTCGAATGCAAGTTCTCGGACACTGTCACTCACTAGTAGTAGCATTCGCTAATCGAAATTTCATGCATTCGAATGCAAGTTCTCAGATACTGTCACTCACTAGTAGTAGTATTCGCAAATCGAAATCTCTTGCATTCGAATGCAAGTTCTCGGAAACTGTCACTCACTAGTAGTAGTATTCGCTAATCGAAATCTCATGCATTCGAATGCAAGTTCTCGGATACTGTCACTCACTAGTAGTAGTATTCGCTAATCGAAATCTCTTGCATTCGAATGCAATAATTCGGATTCTTTCACCCACTAGTAGTAGCATTCGCTAATCGAAATCTCTTGCATTCGAATGCAAGTTCTCGGATACTGTCACTCACTAGTAGTAGTATTCGCTAATCGAAATTTCATGCATTCGAATGCAATAATTCGGATACTGTCACTCACTAGTAGTAATATTCGCTAATCGAAATCTCATGCATTCGAATGCAATAATTCGGATACTGTCACTTACTAGTAGTAGTATTCGCTAATCGAAATCTCATGCATTCGAATGCAATAATTCGGATACTGTCACTCACTAGTAGTAGCATTCGCTAATCGAAATCTCTTGCATTCGAATGCAATAATTCGGATACTGTCACTCACTAGTAGTAGTAATCGCTAATCGAAATTTCATGCATTCGAATGCAAGTTCTCGGATACTGTCACTCACTAGTAGTAGTATTCGCTAATCGAAATCTCATGCATTCGAATGCAAGCTCTCGGATACTGTCACTCACTAGTAGTAGTATCCGCTAATCGAAATTTCATGCATTCGAATGCAATAATTCGGATACTGTCACTCACTAGTAGTAGTATTCGCTAATCGAAATTTCATGCATTCGAATGCAATATTTCGGATACTGTCACTCACTAGTAGTAGTATTCGCTAATCGAAATCTCATGCATTCGAATGCAAGTTCTCGGATACTGTCACTCACTAGTAGTAGTATTCGCTAATCGAAATTTCATGCATTCGAATGCAATAATTCGGATACTGTCACTCACTAGTAGTAGTATTCGCTAATCGAAATTTCATGCATTCGAATGCAATAATTCGGATACTGTCACTCACTAGTAGTAGTATTCGCTAATCGAAATCTCATGCATTCGAATGCAATAATTCGGATACAGTCACCCACTATTAGCATTATTCGCTAATCGAAATCTCATGCATTCGAATGCAAGTTCTCTGATACTGTCACTCACTAGTAGTAGTATTCGCTAATCGAAATTTCATGCATTCGAATGCAAGTTCTCGGATACTGTCACTCACTAGTAGTAGTATTCGCTAATCGAAATTTCATGCATTCGAATGCAATAATTCGGATACTGTCACTCACTAGTAGTAGTATTCGTTAATCGAAATCACATGCATTCGAATGCAAGTTCTCGGATACTGTCACTCACTAGTAGTAGTATTCGCTAATCGAAATCTCATGCATTCGAATGCAAGTTCTCGGATACTGTCACTCACTAGTAGTAGTATCCGCTAATCGAAATTTCATGCATTCGAATGCAATAATTCGGATACTGTCACTCACTAGTAGTAGTATTCGCTAATCGAAATCTCTTGCATTCGAATGCAATAATTCGGATTCATTCACTCACTAGTAGTAGTATTCGCTAATCGAAATCTCTTGCATTCGAATGCAAGTTCTCGGATACTGTCACTCACTAGTAGTAGTATTCGCTAATCGAAATTTCATGCATTCGAATGCAATAATTCGGATACTGTCACTCACTAGTAGTAATATTCGCTAATCGAAATCTCATGCATTCGAATGCAATAATTCGGATACTGGCACTTACTAGTAGTAGTATTCGCTAATCGACATCTCATGCATTCGAGTGCAATAATTCGGATACTGTCACTCACTAGTAGTAGCATTCGCTAATCGAAATCTCTTGCATTCGAATGCAATAATTCGGATACTGTCACTCACTAGTAGTAGTAATCGCTAATCGAAATTTCATGCATTCGAATGCAAGTTCTCGGATACTGTCACTCACTAGTAGTAGTATTCGCTAATCGAAATCTCATGCATTCGAATGCAAGTTCTCGGATACTGTCACTCACTAGTAGTAGTATCCGCTAATCGAAATTTCATGCATTCGAATGCAATAATTCGGATACTGTCACTCACTAGTGGTAGTATTCGCTAATCGAAATTTCATGCATTCGAATGCAATATTTCGGATGCTGTCACTCACTAGTAGTAGTATTCGCTAATCGAAATCTCATGCATTCGAATGCAAGTTCTAGGATACTGTCACTCACTAGTAGTAGTATTCGCTAATCGAAATTTCATGCATTCGAATGCAATAATTCGGATACTGTCACTCACTAGTAGTAGTATTCGCTAATCGAAATTTCATGCATTCGAATGCAATAATTCGGATACTGTCACTCACTAGTAGTAGTATTCGCTAATCGAAATCTCATGCATTCGAATGCAATAATTCGGATACTGTCAACCACTATTAGCATTATTCGCTAATCGAAATCTCATGCATTCGAATGCAAGTTCTCTGATACTGTCACTCATTAGTAGTAGTATTCGCTAATCGAAATTTCATGCATTCGAATGCAAGTTCTCGGATACTGTCACTCACTAGTAGTAGTATTCGCTAATCGAAATTTCATGCATTCGAATGCAATAATTCGGATACTGTCACTCACTAGTAGTAGTATTCGTTAATCGAAATCACATGCATTCGAATGCTAGTTCTCGGATACTGTCACTCACTAGTAGTAGTATTCGCTAATCGAAATTTCATGCATTCGAATGCAATAATTCGGATACTGTCACACACAAGTAGTAGTAGTATTCGCTAATCGAAATTTCATGCATTCGAATGCAATAATTCGGATACTGTCACTAACTAGTAGTAGTATTCGCTAATCGAAATTTCATGCATTCGAATGCAATAATTCGGATACTGTCACTCACTAGTAGTAGTATTCGCTTATCGAAATTTCCTTCATTCGAATGCAAGTTCTCGGATACTGTCACTCACTAGTAGTAGTACTCGCTAATCGAAATCTCATGCATTCGAATGCAAGTTCTCGGATACTGTCACTCACTAGTAGTAGTATCCGCTAATCGAAATTTCATGCATTCGAATGCAATAATTCGGATACTGTCACTCACTAGTAGTAGTATTCGCTAATCCAAATTTCATGCATTCGAATGCAATATTTCGGATACTGTCACTCACAAGTAGTAGTATTCGCTAATCAAAATCTCTTGCATTCGAATGCAATATTTCGGATACTATCACTCACTAGTAGTAGTATTCGCTAATCGAAATCTCTTGCATTCGAATGCAAGTTCTCGGATACTGTCACTCACTAGTAGTAGTATTCGCTAATCGAAATTTCATGCATTCGAATGCAATAATTCGGATACTGTCACTCACTAGTAGTAATATTCGCTAATCGAAATCTCATGCATTCGAATGCAATAATTCGGATACTGTCACTTACTAGTAGTAGTATTCGCTAATCGAAATCTCATGCATTCGAATGCAATAATTCGGATACTGTCACTCACTAGTAGTAGCATTCGCTAATCGAAATCTCTTGCATTCGAATGCAATAATTCGGATACTGTCACTCACTAGTAGTAGTAATCGCTAATCGAAATTTCATGCATTCGAATGCAAGTTCTCGGATACTGTCACTCACTAGTAGTAGTATTCGCTAATCGAAATCTCATGCATTCGAATGCAAGCTCTCGGATACTGTCACTCACTAGTAGTAGTATCCGCTAATCGAAATTTCATGCATTCGAATGCAATAATTCGGATACTGTCACTCACTAGTAGTAGTATTCGCTAATCGAAATTTCATGCATTCGAATGCAATATTTCGGATACTGTCACTCACTAGTAGTAGTATTCGCTAATCGAAATCTCATGCATTCGAATGCAAGTTCTCGGATACTGTCACTCACTAGTAGTAGTATTCGCTAATCGAAATTTCATGCATTCGAATGCAATAATTCGGATACTGTCACTCACTAGTAGTAGTATTCGCTAATCGAAATTTCATGCATTCGAATGCAATAATTCGGATACTGTCACTCACTAGTAGTAGTATTCGCTAATCGAAATCTCATGCATTCGAATGCAATAATTCGGATACTGTCACCCACTATTAGCATTTTTCGCTAATCGAAATCTCATGCATTCGAATGCAAGTTCTCTGATACTGTCACTCACTAGTAGTAGTATTCGCTAATCGAAATTTCATGCATTCGAATGCAAGTTCTCGGATACTGTCACTCACTAGTAGTAGTATTCGCTAATCGAAATTTCATGCATTCGAATGCAATAATTCGGATACTGTCACTCACTAGTAGTAGTATTCGTTAATCGAAATCACATGCATTCGAATGCAAGTTCTCGGATACTGTCACTCACTAGTAGTAGTATTCGCTAATCGAAATCTCATGCATTCGAATGCAAGTTCTCGGATACTGTCACTCACTAGTAGTAGTATCCGCTAATCGAAATTTCATGCATTCGAATGCAATAATTCGGATACTGTCACTCACTAGTAGTAGTATTCGCTAATCGAAATCTCTTGCATTCGAATGCAATAATTCGGATTCATTCACTCACTAGTAGTAGTATTCGCTAATCGAAATCTCTTGCATTCGAATGCAAGTTCTCGGATACTGTCACTCACTAGTAGTAGTATTCGCTAATCGAAATTTCATGCATTCGAATGCAATAATTCGGATACTGTCACTCACTAGTAGTAATATTCGCTAATCGAAATCTCATGCATTCGAATGCAATAATTCGGATACTGGCACTTACTAGTAGTAGTATTCGCTAATCGACATCTCATGCATTCGAATGCAATAATTCGGATACTGTCACTCACTAGTAGTAGCATTCGCTAATCGAAATCTCTTGCATTCGAATGCAATAATTCGGATACTGTCACTCACTAGTAGTAGTAATCGCTAATCGAAATTTCATGCATTCGAATGCAAGTTCTCGGATACTGTCACTCACTAGTAGTAGTATTCGCTAATCGAAATCTCATGCATTCGAATGCAAGTTCTCGGATACTGTCACTCACTAGTAGTAGTATCCGCTAATCGAAATTTCATGCATTCGAATGCAATAATTCGGATACTGTCACTCACTAGTGGTAGTATTCGCTAATCGAAATTTCATGCATTCGAATGCAATATTTCGGATGCTGTCACTCACTAGTAGTAGTATTCGCTAATCGAAATCTCATGCATTCGAATGCAAGTTCTAGGATACTGTCACTCACTAGTAGTAGTATTCGCTAATCGAAATTTCATGCATTCGAATGCAATAATTCGGATACTGTCACTCACTAGTAGTAGTATTCGCTAATCGAAATTTCATGCATTCGAATGCAATAATTCGGATACTGTCACTCACTAGTAGTAGTATTCGCTAATCGAAATCTCATGCATTCGAATGCAATAATTCGGATACTGTCAACCACTATTAGCATTATTCGCTAATCGAAATCTCATGCATTCGAATGCAAGTTCTCTGATACTGTCACTCATTAGTAGTAGTATTCGCTAATCGAAATTTCATGCATTCGAATGCAAGTTCTCGGATACTGTCACTCACTAGTAGTAGTATTCGCTAATCGAAATTTCATGCATTCGAATGCAATAATTCGGATACTGTCACTCACTAGTAGTAGTATTCGTTAATCGAAATCACATGCATTCGAATGCTAGTTCTCGGATACTGTCACTCACTAGTAGTAGTATTCGCTAATCGAAATTTCATGCATTCGAATGCAATAATTCGGATACTGTCACACACAAGTAGTAGTAGTATTCGCTAATCGAAATTTCATGCATTCGAATGCAATAATTCGGATACTGTCACTAACTAGTAGTAGTATTCGCTAATCGAAATTTCATGCATTCGAATGCAATAATTCGGATACTGTCACTCACTAGTAGTAGTATTCGCTTATCGAAATTTCCTTCATTCGAATGCAAGTTCTCGGATACTGTCACTCACTAGTAGTAGTACTCGCTAATCGAAATCTCATGCATTCGAATGCAAGTTCTCGGATACTGTCACTCACTAGTAGTAGTATCCGCTAATCGAAATTTCATGCATTCGAATGCAATTATTCGGATACTGTCACTCACTAGTAGTAGTATTCGCTAATCCAAATTTCATGCATTCGAATGCAATATTTCGGATACTGTCACTCACAAGTAGTAGTATTCGCTAATCAAAATCTCTTGCATTCGAATGCAATATTTCGGATACTATCACTCACTAGTAGTAGTATTCGCTAATCGAAATCTCTTGCATTCGAAAGCATTAATTCGGAAACTGTCACTGACTAGTAGTAGTATTCGCTAAACGAAATCTCATGCATTCGAATGCAATAATTCGGATACTGTCACTCACTAGTAGTAGTATTCGCTAATTGAAATCTCATGCATTCGAATGCGAGTTCTCGGATACTGTCACTCACTAGTAGCAGTATTCGCTAATCGAAATCTCATGCATTCGAATGCAAGTTCTCGGATACTGTCACTCACTAGCAGTAGTATTCGCTAATCGAAATCTCATGCATTCGAATGCAAGTTCTCGGATACTGTCACTCACTAGTAGTAGTATTCGCTAATCGAAATCTCATGCATTCGAATGCAAGTTCTCGGATACTGTCACTCACTAGTAGTAGTATTCGCTAATCGAAATTTCATGCATTCGAATGCAATAATTCGGATACTGTCACTCACTAGTAGTAGTATTCGCTAATCGCAATCTCATGCATTCGAATGCAATAATTCGGATACTGTCACTCACTAGTAGTAGTATTCGCTAATCGAAATTTCATGCTTTCGAATGCAAGTTCTCGGATACGTTCACTCACTAGTAGTAGTATTCGCTAATCGAAATTTCATGCATTCGAATGCAATAATTCGGATACTGTCACTCACTAGTAGTAGTATTCGCTAATCGAAGTCTCATGCATTCGAATGCAAGTTCTCGGATACTGTCACTCACTAGTAGTAGTATTCGCTAATCGAAATGTCTTGCATTCGAATGCAAGTTCTCGGATCCTTTAACTCACTAGTAGTAGTATTCGCTAATCGAAATCTCTTGCATTCGAATGCAAGTTCTCGGATACTGTCACTCACTAGTAGTAGTATTCGCTAATCGAAATCTCTTGCATTCGAATGCAAGTTCTCGGAAACTGTCACTCACTAGTAGTAGTATTCGCTAATCGAAATCAAATGCATTCGAATGCAAGTTCTCGGATACTGTCACTCACTAGTAGTAGTATTCGCTAATCGAAATCTCATGCATTCGAATGCAAGTTCTCTGATACTGTCACTCACCAGTAGTAGTATTCGCTAATCGAAATCTCTTGCATTCGAATGCAAGTTCTCGGATACTGTCACTCACTAGTAGTAGTATTCGCTAATCGAAATCTCTTGCATTCGAATGCAAGTTCTCGGATACTGTCACTCACTAGTAGTAGTATTCGCTAATCGAAATCTCTTGCATTCGAATGCAAGTTCTCGGACACTGTCACTCACTAGTAGTAGCATTCGCTAATCGAAATTTCATGCATTCGAATGCAAGTTCTCAGATACTGTCACTCACTAGTAGTAGTATTCGCAAATCGAAATCTCTTGCATTCGAATGCAAGTTCTCGGAAACTGTCACTCACTAGTAGTAGTATTCGCTAATCGAAATCTCATGCATTCGAATGCAAGTTCTCGGATACTGTCACTCACTAGTAGTAGTATTCGCTAATCGAAATCTCTTGCATTCGAATGCAATAATTCGGATTCTTTCACCCACTAGTAGTAGCATTCGCTAATCGAAATCTCTTGCATTCGAATGCAAGTTCTCGGATACTGTCACTCACTAGTAGTAGTATTCGCTAATCGAAATTTCATGCATTCGAATGCAATAATTCGGATACTGTCACTCACTAGTAGTAATATTCGCTAATCGAAATCTCATGCATTCGAATGCAATAATTCGGATACTGTCACTTACTAGTAGTAGCATTCGCTAATCGAAATCTCTTGCATTCGAATGCAATAATTCGGATACTGTCACTCACTAGTACTAGTAATCGCTAATCGAAATTTCATGCATTCGAATGCAAGTTCTCGGATACTGTCACTCACTAGTAGTAGTATTCGCTAATCGAAATCTCATGCATTCGAATGCAAGCTCTCGGATACTGTCACTCACTAGTAGTAGTATCCGCTAATCGAAATTTCATGCATTCGAATGCAATAATTCGGATACTGTCACTCACTAGTAGTAGTATTCGCTAATCGAAATTTCATGCATTCGAATGCAATATTTCGGATACTGTCACTCACTAGTAGTAGTATTCGCTAATCGAAATCTCATGCATTCGAATGCAAGTTCTCGGATACTGTCACTCACTAGTAGTAGTATTCGCTAATCGAAATTTCATGCATTCGAATGCAATAATTCGGATACTGTCACTCACTAGTAGTAGTATTCGCTAATCGAAATTTCATGCATTCGAATGCAATAATTCGGATACTGTCACTCACTAGTAGTAGTATTCGCTAATCGAAATCTCATGCATTCGAATGCAATAATTCGGATACTGTCACCCACTATTAGCATTATTCGCTAATCGAAATCTCATGCATTCGAATGCAAGTTCTCTGATACTGTCACTCACTAGTAGTAGTATTCGCTAATCGAAATTTCATGCATTCGAATGCAAGTTCTCGGATACTGTCACTCACTAGTAGTAGTATTCGCTAATCGAAATTTCATGCATTCGAATGCAATAATTCGGATACTGTCACTCACTAGTAGTAGTATTCGTTAATCGAAATCACATGCATTCGAATGCAAGTTCTCGGATACTGTCACTCACTAGTAGTAGTATTCGCTAATCGAAATCTCATGCATTCGAATGCAAGTTCTCGGATACTGTCACTCTCTAGTAGTAGTATCCGCTAATCGAAATTTCATGCATTCGAATGCAATAATTCGGATACTGTCACTCACTAGTAGTAGTATTCGCTAATCGAAATTTCATGCATTCGAATGCAATATTTCGGATACTGTCACTCACTAGTAGTAGTATTCGCTAATCAAAATCTCATGCATTCGAATGCAATAATTCGGATACTATCACTCACTAGTTGTAGTATTCGCTAATCGAAATCTCTTGCATTCGAATGCAATAATTCGGATACTGTCACTCACTAGTAGTAGTATTCGCTAATCGAAATCTTTTGCATTCGAAAGCATTAATTCGGAAACTGTCACTGACTAGTAGTAGTATTCGCTAAACGAAATCTCATGCATTCGAATGCAATAATTCGGATACTGTCACTCACTAGTAGTAGTATTCGCTAATTGAAATCTCATGCATTGGAATGCGAGTTCTCGGATACTGTCACTCACTAGTATCAGTATTCGCTAATCGAAATCTCATGCATTCGAATGCAAGTTCTCGGATACTGTCACTCACTAGTAGCAGTATTCGCTAATCGAAATCTCATGCATTCGAATGCAAGTTCTCGGATACTGTCACTCACTAGTAGTAGTATTCGCTAATCGAAATCTCATGCATTCGAATGCAAGTTCTCGGATACTGTCACTCACTAGTAGTAGTATTCGCTAATCGAAATCTCTTGCATTCGAATGCAATAATTCGGATTCTTTCACTCACTAGTAGTAGTATTCGCTAATCGAAATCTCTTGCATTCGAATGCAAGTTCTCGGATACTGTCACTCACTAGTAGTAGTATTCGCTAATCGAAATTTCATGCATTCGAATTCAATAATTCGGATACTGTCACTCACTAGTTGTAGTATTCGTTAATCGAAATCACATGCATTCGAATGCAAGTTCTCGGATACTGTCACTCACTAGTAGTAGTATTCGCTAATCGAAATTTCATGCATTCGAATGCAATAATTCGGATACTGTCACACACAAGTAGTAGTAGTATTCGCTAATCGAAATTTCATGCATTCGAATGCAATAATTCGGATACTGTCACTCACTAGTAGTAGTATTCGCTAATCGAAATTTCATGCATTCGAATGCAATAATTCGGATACTGTCACTCACTAGTAGTAGTATTCGCTTATCGAAATTTCATTCATTCGAATGCAAGTTCTCGGATACTGTCACTCACTAGTAGTAGTATTCGCTAATCGAAATCTCTTCCATTCGAATGCAATAATTCGGATTCTTTCACTCACTAGTAGTAGTATTCGCTAATCGAAATCTCTTGCCTTTAAATGCAAGTTCTCGGATACTGTCACTCACTAGTAGTAGTATTCGCTAATCGAAATTTCATGCATTCGAATGCAATAATTCGGATACTGTCACTCACTAGTAGTAATATTCGCTAATCGAAATCTCATGCATTCGAATGCAATAATTCGGATACTGCCACTTACTACTAGTAGTATTCGCTAATCGAAATCTCATGCATTCGAATGCAATAATTCGGATACTGTCACTCACTAGTAGTAGCATTCGCTAATCGAAATCTCTTGCATTCGAATGCAATAATTCGGATACTGTCACTCACTAGTAGTAGTAATCGCTAATCGAAATTTAATGCATTCGAATGCAAGTTCTCGGATACTGTCACTCACTAGTAGTAGTATCCGCTAATCGAAATTTCATGCATTCGAATGCAATAATTCGGATACTGTCACTCACTAGTAGTAGTATTCGCTAATCGAAATTTCATGCATTCGAATGCAATATTTCGGATACTGTCACTCACTAGTAGTAGTATTCGCTAATCGAAATCTCATGCATTCGAATGCAAGTTCTCGGATACTGTCACTCACTAGTAGTAGTATTCGCTAATCGAAATTTCATGCATTCGAATGCAATAATTCGGATACTGTCACTCACTAGTAGTAGTATTCGCTAATCGAAATTTCATGCATTCGAATGCAATAATTCGGATACTGTCACTCACTAGTAGTAGTATTCGCTAATCGAAATCTCATGCATTCGAATGCAATAATTCGGATACTGTCACCCACTATTAGCATTATTCGCTAATCGAAATCTCATGCATTCGAATGCAAGTTCTCTGATACTGTCACTCACTAGTAGTAGTATTCGCTAATCGAAATTTCATGCATTCGAATGCAAGTTCTCGGATACTGTCACTCACTAGTAGTAGTATTCGCTAATCGAAATTTCATGCATTCGAATGCAATAATTCGGATACTGTCACTCACTAGTAGTAGTATTCGTTAATCGAAATCACATGCATTCGAATGCAAGTTCTCGGATACTGTCACTCACTAGTAGTAGTATTCGTTAATCGAAATCACATGCATTCGAATGCAAGTTCTCGGATACTGTCACTCACTAGTAGTAGTACTCGCTAATCGAAATCTCATGCATTCGAATGCAAGTTCTCGGATACTGTCACTCACTAGTAGTAGTATCCGCTAATCGAAATTTCATGCATTCGAATGCAATAATTCGGATACTGTCACTCACTAGTAGTAGTATTCGCTAATCGAAATTTCATGCATTCGAATGCAATATTTCGGATACTGTCACTCACTAGTAGTAGTATTCGCTAATCAAAATCTCATGCATTCGAATGCAATAATTCGGATACTATCACTCACTAGTAGTAGTATTCGCTAATCGAAATCTCTTGCATTCGAATGCAATAATTCGGATACTGTCACTCACTAGTAGTAGTATTCGCTAATCGAAATCTTTTGCATTCGAAAGCATTAATTCGGAAACTGTCACTGACTAGTAGTAGTATTCGCTAAACGAAATCTCATGCATTCGAATGCAATAATTCGGATACTGTCACTCACTAGTAGTAGTATTCGCTAATTGAAATCTCATGCATTGGAATGCGAGCTCTCGGATACTGTCACTCACTAGTATCAGTATTCGCTAATCGAAATCTCATGCATTCGAATGCAAGTTCTCGGATACTGTCACTCACTAGTAGTAGTATTCGCTAATCGAAATCTCATGCATTCGAATGCAAGTTCTCGGATACTGTCACTCACTAGTAGTAGTATTCGCTAATCGAAATCTCTTGCATTCGAATGCAATAATTCGGATTCTTTCACTCACTAGTAGTAGTATTCGCTAATCGAAATCTCTTGCATTCGAATGCAAGTTCTCGGATACTGTCACTTACTAGTAGTAGTATTCGCTAATCGAAATTTCATGCATTCGAATGCAATAATTCGGATACTGTCACACACAAGTAGTAGTAGTATTGGCTAATCGAAATTTCATGCATTCGAATGCAATAATTCGGATACTGTCACTCACTAGTAGTAGTATTCGCTAATCGAAATTTCATGCATTCGAATGCAATAATTCGGATACTGTCACTCACTAGTAGTAGTATTCGCTTATCGAAATTTCATTCATTCGAATGCAAGTTCTCGGATACTGTCACTCACTAGTAGTAGTATTCGCTAATCGAAATCTCTTGCATTCGAATGCAATAATTCGGATTCTTTCACTCACTAGTAGTAGTATTCGCTAATCGAAATCTCTTGCATTCGAATGCAAGTTCTCGGATACTGTCACTCACTAGTAGTAGTATTCGCTAATCGAAATTTCATGTATCGAATGCAATAATTCGGATACTGTCACTCACTAGTAGTAATATTCGCTAATCGAAATCTCATGCATTCGAATGCAATAATTCGGATACTGCCACTTACTAGTAGTAGTATTCGCTAATCGAAATCTCATGCATTCGAATGCAATAATTCGGATACTGTCACTCACTAGTAGTAGCATTCGCTAATCGAAATCTCTTGCATTCGAATGCAATAATTCGGATACTGTCACTCGATAGTAGTAGTAATCGCTAATCGAAATTTCATGCATTCGAATGCAAGTTCTCGGATACTGTCACTCACTAGTAGTAGTATCCGCTAATCGAAATTTCATGCATTCGAATGCAATAATTCGGATACTGTCACTCACTAGTAGTAGTATTCGCTAATCGAAATTTCATGCATTCGAATGCAATATTTCGGATACTGTCACTCACTAGTAGTAGTATTCGCTAATCGAAATCTCATGCATTCGAATGCAAGTTCTCGGATACTGTCACTCACTAGTAGTAGTATTCGCTAATCGAAATTTCATGCATTCGAATGCAATAATTCGGATACTGTCACTCACTAGTAGTAGTATTCGCTAATCGAAATTTCATGCATTCGAATGCAATAATTCGGATACTGTCACTCACTAGTAGTAGTATTCGCTAATCGAAATCTCATGCATTCGAATGCAATAATTCGGATACTGTCACCCACTATTAGCATTATTCACTAATCGAAATCTCATGCATTCGAATGCAAGTTCTCTGATACTGTCACTCATTAGTAGTAGTATTCGCTAATCGAAATTTCATGCATTCGAATGCAAGTTCTCGGATACTGTCACTCACTAGTAGTAGTATTCGCTAATCGAAATTTCATGCATTCGAATGCAATAATTCGGATACTGTCACTCACTAGTAGTAGTATTCCCAAATCGAAATCACATGCATTCGAATGCAAGTTCTCGGAGACTGTCACTCACTAGTAGTAGTATTCGCTAATCGAAATTTCATGCATTCGAATGCAATAATTCGGATACTGTCACACACAAGTAGTAGTAGTATTCGCTAATCGAAATTTCATGCATTCGAATGCAATAATTCGGATACTGTCACTCACTAGTAGTAGTATTCGCTAATCGAAATTTCATGCATTCGAATGCAATAATTCGGATACTGTCACTCACTAGTAGTAGTATTCGCTTATCGAAATTTCATTCATTCGAATGCAAGTTCTCGGATACTGTCACTCACTAGTAGTAGTATCCGCTAATCGAAATTTCATGCATTCGAATGCAATAATTCGGATACTGTCACTCACTAGTAGTAGTATTCCTAAATCGAAATCACATGCATTCGAATGCAAGTTCTCGGAGACTGTCACTCACTAGTAGTAGTATTCGCTAATCGAAATTTCATGCATTCGAATGCAATAATTCGGATACTGTCACACACAAGTAGTAGTAGTATTCGCTAATCGAAATTTCATGCATTCGAATGCAATAATTCGGATACTGTCACTCACTAGTAGTAGTATTCGCTAATCGAAATTTCATGCATTCGAATGCAATAATTCGGATACTGTCACTCACTAGTAGTAGTACTCGCTAATCGAAATCTCATGCATTCGAATGCAAGTTCTCGGATACTGTCACTCACTAGTAGTAGTATCCGCTAATCGAAATTTCATGCATTCGAATGCAATAATTCGGATACTGTCACTCACTAGTAGTAGTATTCGCTAATCGAAATTTCATGCATTCGAATGCAATATTTCGGATACTGTCACTCACTAGTAGTAGTATTCGCTAATCAAAATCTCATGCATTCGAATGCAATAATTCGGATACTATCACTCACTAGTAGTAGTATTCGCTAATCGAAATCTCTTGCATTCGAATGCAATAATTCGGATACTGTCACTCACTAGTAGTAGTATTCGCTAATCGAAATCTTTTGCATTCGAAAGCATTAATTCGGAAACTGTCACTGACTAGTAGTAGTATTCGCTAAACGAAATCTCATGCATTCGAATGCAATAATTCGGATACTGTCACTCACTAGTAGTAGTATTCGCTAATTGAAATCTCATGCATTGGAATGCGAGTTCTCGGATACTGTCACTCACTAGTATCAGTATTCGCTAATCGAAATCTCATGCATTCGAATGCAAGTTCTCGGATACTGTCACTCACTAGTAGTAGTATTCGCTAATCGAAATCTCATGCATTCGAATGCAAGTTCTCGGATACTGTCACTCACTAGTAGTAGTATTCGCTAATCGAAATCTCTTGCATTCGAATGCAATAATTCGGATTCTTTCACTCACTAGTAGTAGTATTCGCTAATCGAAATCTCTTGCATTCGAATGCAAGTTCTCGGATACTGTCACTTACTAGTAGTAGTATTCGCTAATCGAAATTTCATGCATTCGAATGCAATAATTCGGATACTGTCACACACAAGTAGTAGTAGTATTGGCTAATCGAAATTTCATGCATTCGAATGCAATAATTCGGATACTGTCACTCACTAGTAGTAGTATTCGCTAATCGAAATTTCATGCATTCGAATGCAATAATTCGGATACTGTCACTCACTAGTAGTAGTATTCGCTTATCGAAATTTCATTCATTCGAATGCAAGTTCTCGGATACTGTCACTCACTAGTAGTAGTATTCGCTAATCGAAATCTCTTGCATTCGAATGCAATAATTCGGATTCTTTCACTCACTAGTAGTAGTATTCGCTAATCGAAATCTCTTGCATTCGAATGCAAGTTCTCGGATACTGTCACTCACTAGTAGTAGTATTCGCTAATCGAAATTTCATGTATCGAATGCAATAATTCGGATACTGTCACTCACTAGTAGTAATATTCGCTAATCGAAATCTCATGCATTCGAATGCAATAATTCGGATACTGCCACTTACTAGTAGTAGTATTCGCTAATCGAAATCTCATGCATTCGAATGCAATAATTCGGATACTGTCACTCACTAGTAGTAGCATTCGCTAATCGAAATCTCTTGCATTCGAATGCAATAATTCGGATACTGTCACTCGATAGTAGTAGTAATCGCTAATCGAAATTTCATGCATTCGAATGCAAGTTCTCGGATACTGTCACTCACTAGTAGTAGTATCCGCTAATCGAAATTTCATGCATTCGAATGCAATAATTCGGATACTGTCACTCACTAGTAGTAGTATTCGCTAATCGAAATTTCATGCATTCGAATGCAATATTTCGGATACTGTCACTCACTAGTAGTAGTATTCGCTAATCGAAATCTCATGCATTCGAATGCAAGTTCTCGGATACTGTCACTCACTAGTAGTAGTATTCGCTAATCGAAATTTCATGCATTCGAATGCAATAATTCGGATACTGTCACTCACTAGTAGTAGTATTCGCTAATCGAAATTTCATGCATTCGAATGCAATAATTCGGATACTGTCACTCACTAGTAGTAGTATTCGCTAATCGAAATCTCATGCATTCGAATGCAATAATTCGGATACTGTCACCCACTATTAGCATTATTCACTAATCGAAATCTCATGCATTCGAATGCAAGTTCTCTGATACTGTCACTCATTAGTAGTAGTATTCGCTAATCGAAATTTCATGCATTCGAATGCAAGTTCTCGGATACTGTCACTCACTAGTAGTAGTATTCGCTAATCGAAATTTCATGCATTCGAATGCAATAATTCGGATACTGTCACTCACTAGTAGTAGTATTCCTAAATCGAAATCACATGCATTCGAATGCAAGTTCTCGGAGACTGTCACTCACTAGTAGTAGTATTCGCTAATCGAAATTTCATGCATTCGAATGCAATAATTCGGATACTGTCACACACAAGTAGTAGTAGTATTCGCTAATCGAAATTTCATGCATTCGAATGCAATAATTCGGATACTGTCACTCACTAGTAGTAGTATTCGCTAATCGAAATTTCATGCATTCGAATGCAATAATTCGGATACTGTCACTCACTAGTAGTAGTATTCGCTTATCGAAATTTCATTCATTCGAATGCAAGTTCTCGGATACTTTCACTCACTAGTAGTAGTACTCGCTAATCGAAATCTCATGCATTCGAATGCAAGTTCTCGGATACTGTCACTCACTAGTAGTAGTATCCGCTAATCGAAATTTCGTGCATTCGAATGCAATAATTCGGATACTGTCACTCACTAGTAGTAGTATTCGCTAATCGAAATTTCATGCATTCGAATGCAATATTTCGGATACTGTCACTCACTAGTAGTAGTATTCGCTAATCAAAATCTCTTGCATTCGAATGCAATATTTCGGACACTATCACTCACTAGTAGTAGTATTCGCTAATCGAAATCTCTTGCATTCGAAAGCATTAATTCGGAAACTGTCACTGACTAGTAGTAGTATTCGCTAAACGAAATCTCATGCATTCGAATGCAATAATTCGGATACTGTCACTCACTAGTAGTAGTATTCGCTAATTGAAATCTCATGCATTCGAATGCGAGTTCTCGGATACTGTCACTCACTAGTAGCAGTATTCGCTAATCGAAATCTCATGCATTCGAATGCAAGTTCTCGGATACTGTCACTCACTAGTAGTAGTATTCGCTAATCGAAATCTCATGCATTCGAATGCAAGTTCTCGGATACTGTCACTCACTAGTAGTAGTATTCGCTAATCGAAATTTCATGCATTCGAATGCAATAATTCGGATACTGTCACTCACTAGTAGTAGTATTCGCTAATCGCAATCTCATGCATTCGAATGCAATAATTCGGATACTGTCACTCACTAGTAGTAGTATTCGCTAATCGAAATTTCATGCATTCGAATGCAATATTTCGGATACTGTCACTCACTAGTAGTAGTATTCGCTAATCAAAATCTCTTGCATTCGAATGCAATAATTCGGATACTGTCACTCACTAGTAGTAGTATTCGCTAATTGAAATCTCATGCATTCGAATGCGAGTTCTCGGATACTGTCACTCACTAGTAGTAGTATTCGCTAATCGAAATCTCATGCATTCGAATGCGAGTTCTCGGATACTCTCACTCACTAGTAGCAGTATTCGCTAATCGAAATCTCATGCATTCGAATGCAAGTTCTCGGATACTGTCACTCACTAGTAGTAGTATTCGCTAATCGAAATCTCATGCATTCGAATGCAAGTTCTCGGATACTGTCACTCACTAGTAGTAGTATTCGCTAATCGAAATTTCATGCATGCGAATGCAATAATTCGGATACTGTCACTCACTAGTAGTAGTATTCGCTAATCGCAATCTCATGCATTCGAATGCAATAATTCGGATACTGTCACTCACTAGTAGTAGTATTCGCTAATCGAAATTTCATGCATTCGAATGCAATATTTCGGATACTGTCACTCACTAGTAGTAGTATTCGCTAATCAAAATCTCTTGCATTCGAATGCAATAATTCGGATACTATCACTCACTAGTAGTAGTATTCGCTAATCGAAATCTCTTGCATTCGAATGCAATAATTCGGATACTGTCACTCACTAGTAGTAGTATTCGCTAATCGAAATCTTTTGCATTCGAAAGCATTAATTCGGAAACTGTCACTGACTAGTAGTAGTATTCGCTAAACGAAATCTCATGCATTCGAATGCGAGTTCTCGGATACTGTCACTCACTAGTATCAGTATTCGCTAATCGAAATCTCATGCATTCGAATGCAAGTTCTCGGATACTGTCACTCACTAGTAGCAGTATTCGCTAATCGAAATCTCATGCATTCGAATGCAAGTTCTCGGATACTGTCACTCACTAGTAGTAGTATTCGCTAATCGAAACCTCATGCATTCGAATGCAAGTTCTCGGATACTGTCACTCACTAGTAGTAGTATTCGCTAATCGAAATCTCTTGCATTCGAATGCAATAATTCGGATTCTTTCACTCACTAGTAGTAGTATTCGCTAATCGCAATCTCATGCATTCGAATGCAATAATTCGGATACTGTCACTCACTAGTAGTAGTATTCGCTAATCGAAATTTCATGCATTCGAATGCAATATTTCGGATACTGTCACTCACTAGTAGTAGTATTCGCTAATCGAAATCTCATGCATTCGAATGCAAGTTCTCGGATACTGTCACTCACTAGTAGTAGTATTCGTTAATCGAAATTTCATGCATTCGAATGCAATAATTCGGATACTGTCACTCACTAGTAGTAGTATTCGCTAATCGAAATTTCATGCATTCGAATGCAATAATTCGGATACTGTCACTCACTAGTAGTAGTATTCGCTAATCGAAATCTCATGCATTCGAATGCAATAATTCGGATACTGTCACCCACTATTAGCATTATTCGCTAATCGAAATCTCATGCATTCGAATGCAAGTTCTCTGATACTGTCACTCACTAGTAGTAGTATTCGCTAATCGAAATTTCATGCATTCGAATGCAAGTTCTCGGATACTGTCACTCACTAGTAGTAGTATTCGCTAATCGAAATTTCATGCATTCGAATGCAATAATTCGGGTACTGTCACTCACTAGTTGTAGTATTCGTTAATCGAAATCACATGCATTCGAATGCAAGTTCTCGGATACTGTCACTCACTAGTAGTAGTATTCGCTAATCGAAATTTCATGCATTCGAATGCAATAATTCGGATACTGTCACACACAAGTAGTAGTAGTATTCGCTAATCGAAATTTCATGCATTCGAATGCAATAATTCGGATACTTTCACTCACTAGTAGTAGTATTCGCTAATCGAAATTTCATGCATTCGAATGCAATAATTCGGATACTGTCACTCACTAGTAGTAGTATTCGCTTATCGAAATTTCATTCACTCGAATGCAAGTTCTCGGATACTGTCACTCACTAGTAGTAGTATTCGCTAATCGAAATCTCTTGCATTCGAATGCAATAATTCGGATTCTTTCACTCACTAGTAGTAGTATTCGCTAATCGAAATCTCTTGCATTCGAATGCAAGTTCTCGGATACTGTCACTCACTAGTAGTAGTATTCGCTAATCGAAATTTCATGCATTCGAATGCAATAATTCGGATACTGTCACTCACTAGTAGTAGCATTCGCTAATCGAAATCTCTTGCATTCGAATGCAATAATTCGGATACTGTCACTCACTAGTAGTAGTATTCGCTAATCGAAATTTCATGCATTCGAATGCAAGTTCTCGGATACTGTCACTCACTAGTAGTAGTATCCGCTAATCGAAATTTCATGCATTCGAATGCAATAATTCGGATACTGTCACTCAGTAGTAGTAGTATTCGCTAATCGAAATTTCATGCATTCGAATGCAATATTTCGGATACTGTCACTCACTAGTAGTAGTATTCGCTAATCGAAATCTCATGCATTCGAATGCAAGTTCTCGGATACTGTCACTCACTAGTAGTAGTATTCGCTAATCGAAATTTCATGCATTCGAATGCAATAATTCGGATACTGTCACTCACTGGTAGTAGTATTCGCTAATCGAAATCTCATGCATTCGAATGCAATAATTCGGATACTGTCACTCACTAGTAGTAGTATTCGCTAATCGAAATCTCATGCATTCGAATGCAATAATTCGGATACTGTCACCCACTATTAGCATTATTCGCTAATCGAAATCTCATGCATTCGAATGCAAGTTCTCTGATACTGTCACTCATTAGTAGTAGTATTCGCTAATCGAAATTTCATGCATTCGAATGCAAGTTCTCGGATACTGTCACTCACTAGTAGTAGTATTCGCTAATCGAAATCTCATGCATTCGAATGCAAGTTCTCGGATACTGTCACTCACTAGTAGTAGTATTCGCTAATCGAAATTTCATGCATTCGAATGCAATAATTCGGATACTGTCACTCACTAGTAGTAGTATTCGTTAATCGAAATCACATGCATTCGAATGCAAGTTCTCGGATACTGTCACTCACTAGTAGTAGTATTCGCTAATCGAAATTTCATGTATTCGAATGCAATAATTCGGATACTGTCACACACAAGTAGTAGTAGTATTCGCTAATCGAAATTTCATGCATTCGAATGCAATAATTCGGATACTGTCACTCACTAGTAGTAGTATTCGCTAATCGAAATTTCATGCATTCGAATGCAATAATTCGGATACTGTCACTCACTAGTAGTAGTATTCGCTTATCGAAATTTCATTCATTCGAATGCAAGTTCTCGGATACTGTCACTCACTAGTAGTAGTACTCGCTAATCGAAATCTCATGCATTCGAATGCAAGTTCTCGGATACTGTCACTCACAAGTAGTAGTATCCGCTAATCGAAATTTCATGCATTCGAATGCAATAATTCGGATACTGTCACTCACTAGTAGTAGTATTCGCTAATCGAAATTTCATGCATTCGAATGCAATATTTCGGATACTGTCACTCACTAGTAGTAGTATTCGCTAATCAAAATCTCTTGCATTCGAATGCAATATTTCGGATACTATCACTCACTAGTAGTAGTATTCGCTAATCGAAATCTCTTGCATTCGAATGCAATAATTCGGATACTGTCACTCACTAGTAGTAGTATTCGCTAATCGAAATCTCTTGCATTCGAAAGCATTAACTCGGAAACTGTCGCTGACTAGTAGTAGTATTCGCTAAACGAAATCTCATGCATTCGAATGCAATAATTCGGATACTGTCACTCACTAGTAGTAGTATTCGCTAATTGAAATCTCATGCATTCGAATGCGAGTTCTCGGATACTGTCACTCACTAGTAGTACTATTCGCTAATCGAAATCTCATGCATTCGAATGCGAGTTCTCGGATACTCTCACTCACTAGTAGCAGTATTCGCTAATCGAAATCTCATGCATTCGAATGCAAGTTCTCGGATACTGTCACTCACTAGTAGTAGTATTCGCTAATCGAAATCTCATGCATTCGAATGCAAGTTCTCGGATACTGTCACTCACTAGTAGTAGTATTCGCTAATCGAAATTTCATGCATGCGAATGCAATAATTCGGATACTGTCACTCACTAGTAGTAGTATTCGCTAATCGCAATCTCATGCATTCGAATGCAATAATTCGGATACTGTCACTCACTAGTAGTAGTATTCGCTAATCGAAATTTCATGCATTCGAATGCAATATTTCGGATACTGTCACTCACTAGTAGTAGTATTCGCTAATCAAAATCTCTTGCATTCGAATGCAATAATTCGGATACTATCACTCACTAGTAGTAGTATTCGCTAATCGAAATCTCTTGCATTCGAATGCAATAATTCGGATACTGTCACTCACTAGTAGTAGTATTCGCTAATCGAAATCTTTTGCATTCGAAAGCATTAATTCGGAAACTGTCACTGACTAGTAGTAGTATTCGCTAAACGAAATCTCATGCATTCGAATGCAATAATTCGGATACTGTCACTCACTAGTAGTAGTATTCGCTAATTGAAATCTCATGCATTCGAATGCGAGTTCTCGGATACTGTCACTCACTAGTATCAGTATTCGCTAATCGAAATCTCATGCATTCGAATGCAAGTTCTCGGATACTGTCACTCACTAGTAGCAGTATTCGCTAATCGAAATCTCATGCATTCGAATGCAAGTTCTCGGATACTGTCACTCACTAGTAGTAGTATTCGCTAATCGAAACCTCATGCATTCGAATGCAAGTTCTCGGATACTGTCACTCACTAGTAGTAGTATTCGCTAATCGAAATCTCTTGCATTCGAATGCAATAATTCGGATTCTTTCACTCACTAGTAGTAGTATTCGCTAATCGAAATCTCTTGCATTCGAATGCAAGTTCTCGGATACTGTCACTCACTAGTAGTAGTATTCGCTAATCGAAATTTCATGCATTCGAATGCAATAATTCGGATACTGTCACTCACTAGTAGTAGCATTCACTAATCGAAATCTCTTGCAATCGAATGCAATAATTCGGATACTGTCACTCACTAATAGTAGTAATCGCTAATCGAAATTTCATGCATTCGAATGCAAGTTCTCGGATACTGTCACTCACTAGTAGTAGTATTCGCTAATCGAAATCTCATGCATTCGAATGCAAGTTCTCGGATACTGTCACTCACTAGTAGTAGTATCCGCTAACCGAAATTTCATGCATTCGAATGCAATAATTCGGATACTGTCACTCACTAGTAGTAGTATTCGCTAATCGAAATTTCATGCATTCGAATGCAATATTTCGGATACTGTCACTCACTAGTAGTAGTATTCGCTAATCGAAATCTCATGCATTCGAATGCAAGTTCTCGGATACTGTCACTCACTAGTAGTAGTATTCGTTAATCGAAATTTCATGCATTCGAATGCAATAATTCGGATACTGTCACTCACTAGTAGTAGTATTCGCTAATCGAAATTTCATGCATTCGAATGCAATAATTCGGATACTGTCACTCACTAGTAGTAGTATTCGCTAATCGAAATCTCATGCATTCGAATGCAATAATTCGGATACTGTCACCCACTATTAGCATTATTCGCTAATCGAAATCTCATGCATTCGAATGCAAGTTCTCTGATACTGTCACTCACTAGTAGTAGTATTCGCTAATCGAAATTTCATGCATTCGAATGCAAGTTCTCGGATACTGTCACTCACTAGTAGTAGTATTCGCTAATCGAAATTTCATGCATTCGAATGCAATAATTCGGGTACTGTCACTCACTAGTTGTAGTATTCGTTAATCGAAATCACATGCATTCGAATGCAAGTTCTCGGATACTGTCACTCACTAGTAGTAGTATTCGCTAATCGAAATTTCATGCATTCGAATGCAATAATTCGGATACTGTCACACACAAGTAGTAGTAGTATTCGCTAATCGAAATTTCATGCATTCGAATGCAATAATTCGGATACTTTCACTCACTAGTAGTAGTATTCGCTAATCGAAATTTCATGCATTCGAATGCAATAATTCGGATACTGTCACTCACTAGTAGTAGTATTCGCTTATCGAAATTTCATTCACTCGAATGCAAGTTCTCGGATACTGTCACTCACTAGTAGTAGTATTCGCTAATCGAAATCTCTTGCATTCGAATGCAATAATTCGGATTCTTTCACTCACTAGTAGTAGTATTCGCTAATCGAAATCTCTTGCATTCGAATGCAAGTTCTCGGATACTGTCACTCACTAGTAGTAGTATTCGCTAATCGAAATTTCATGCATTCGAATGCAATAATTCGGATACTGTCACTCACTAGTAGTAGCATTCGCTAATCGAAATCTCTTGCATTCGAATGCAATAATTCGGATACTGTCACTCACTAGTAGTAGTATTCGCTAATCGAAATTTCATGCATTCGAATGCAAGTTCTCGGATACTGTCACTCACTAGTAGTAGTATCCGCTAATCGAAATTTCATGCATTCGAATGCAATAATTCGGATACTGTCACTCACTAGTAGTAGTATTCGCTAATCGAAATTTCATGCATTCGAATGCAATATTTCGGATACTGTCACTCACTAGTAGTAGTATTCGCTAATCGAAATCTCATGCATTCGAATGCAAGTTCTCGGATACTGTCACTCACTAGTAGTAGTATTCGCTAATCGAAATTTCATGCATTCGAATGCAATAATTCGGATACTGTCACTCACTGGTAGTAGTATTCGCTAATCGAAATTTCATGCATTCGAATGCAATAATTCGGATACTGTCACTCACTAGTAGTAGTATTCGCTAATCGAAATCTCATGCATTCGAATGCAATAATTCGGATACTGTCACCCACTATTAGCATTATTCGCTAATCGAAATCTCATGCATTCGAATGCAAGTTCTCTGATACTGTCACTCATTAGTAGTAGTATTCGCTAATCGAAATTTCATGCATTCGAATGCAAGTTCTCGGATACTGTCACTCACTAGTAGTAGTATTCGCTAATCGAAATCTCATGCATTCGAATGCAAGTTCTCGGATACTGTCACTCACTAGTAGTAGTATTCGCTAATCGAAATTTCATGCATTCGAATGCAATAATTCGGATACTGTCACTCACTAGTAGTAGTATTCGTTAATCGAAATCACATGCATTCGAATGCAAGTTCTCGGATACTGTCACTCACTAGTAGTAGTATTCGCTAATCGAAATTTCATGTATTCGAATGCAATAATTCGGATACTGTCACACACAAGTAGTAGTAGTATTCGCTAATCGAAATTGCATGCATTCGAATGCAATAATTCGGATACTGTCACTCACTAGTAGTAGTATTCGCTAATCGAAATTTCATGCATTCGAATGCAATAATTCGGATACTGTCACTCACTAGTAGTAGTATTCGCTTATCGAAATTTCATTCATTCGAATGCAAGTTCTCGGATACTGTCACTCACTAGTAGTAGTACTCGCTAATCGAAATCTCATGCATTCGAATGCAAGTTCTCGGATACTGTCACTCACAAGTAGTAGTATCCGCTAATCGAAATTTCATGCATTCGAATGCAATAATTCGGATACTGTCACTCACTAGTAGTAGTATTCGCTAATCGAAATTTCATGCATTCGAATGCAATATTTCGGATACTGTCACTCACTAGTAGTAGTATTCGCTAATCAAAATCTCTTGCATTCGAATGCAATATTTCGGATACTATCACTCACTAGTAGTAGTATTCGCTAATCGAAATCTCTTGCATTCGAATGCAATAATTCGGATACTGTCACTCACTAGTAGTAGTATTCGCTAATCGAAATCTCTTGCATTCGAAAGCATTAACTCGGAAACTGTCGCTGACTAGTAGTAGTATTCGCTAAACGAAATCTCATGCATTCGAATGCAATAATTCGGATACTGTCACTCACTAGTAGTAGTATTCGCTAACTGAAATCTCATGCATTCGAATGCGAGTTCTCGGATACTGTCACTCACTAGTAGCAGTATTCGCTAATCGAAATCTCATGCATTCGAATGCAAGTTCTCGGATACTGTCACTCACTAGTAGTAGTATTCGCTAATCGAAATCTCATGCATTCGAATGCAAGTTCTCGGATACTGTCACTCACTAGTAGTAGTATTCGCTAATCGAAATCTCATGCATTCGAATGCAATAATTCGGATACTGTCACTCACTAGTAGTAGTATTCGCTAATCGCAATCTCATGCATTCGAATGCAATAATTCGGATACTGTCACTCACTAGTAGTAGTATTCGCTAAACGAAATTTCATGCATTCGAATGCAATAATTCGGATACTGTCACTCACTAGTAGTAGTATTCGCTAATCGAAATCTCATGCATTCGAATGCAAGTTCTCGGATACTGTCACTCACTAGTAGTGGTATTCGCTAATCGAAATCTCTTGCATTCGAATGCAAGTTCTCGGATCCTTTAACTCACTAGTAGTAGTATTCGCAAATCGAAATCTCTTTCATTCGAATGCAAGTTCTCGGAAACTGTCACTCACTAGTAGTAGTATTCGCTAATCGAAATCTCATGGATTCGTATGCAAGTTCTCGGATACTGTCACTCACTAGTAGTAGTATCCGCTAATCGAAATCTCTTGCATTCGAATGCAATAATTCGGATTCTTTCACTCACTAGTAGTAGTATTCGCTAATCGAAATCTCTTGCATTCGAATGCAAGTTCTCGGATACTGTCACTCACTAGTAGTAGTATTCGCTAATCGAAATCTCATGCATTCGAATTGCAATGATTCGGATACTGTCACTTACTAGTAGTAGCATTCGCTAATCGAAATCTTATGCATTCGAATGCAATAATTCGGATACTGTCACTCACTAGTAGTAGCATTCGCTAATCGAAATCTCTTGCATTCGAATGCAATAATTCGGATACTGTCACTCACTAGTAGTAGTAATCGCTAATCGAAATTTCATGCATTCGAATGCAAGTTCTCGGATACTGTCACTCACTAGTAGTAGTATTCGCTAATTGAAATCTCATGCATTCGAATGCAAGTTCTCGGATACTGTCACTCACTAGTAGAAGTATTCGCTAATCGAAATCTCTTGCATTCGAATGCAAGTTCTCGGATACTGTCACTCACTAGTAGTAGTATTCGCTAATCGAAATCTCTTGCATTCGAATGCAAGTTCTCGGATACTGTCACTCACTAGTAGTAGTATTCGCTAATCGAAATCTCTTGCATTCGAATGCAAGTTCTCGGAAACTGTCACTCACTAGTAGTAGTATTCGCTAATCGAAATCTCATGCATTCGAATGCAAGTTCTCGGATACTGTCACTCACTAGTAGTAGTATTCGCAAATCGAAATCTCTTGCATTCGAATGCAAGTTCTCGGAAACTGTCACTCACTAGTAGTAGTATTCGCTAATCGAAATCTCATGCATTCGAATGCAAGTTCTCGGATACTGTCACTCTCTAGTAGTAGTATTCGCTAATCGAAATCTCTTGCATTCGAATGCAATAATTCGGATTCTTTCACTCACTAGTAGTAGTATTCGCTAATCGAAATCTCTTGCATTCGAATGCAAGTTCTCGGATACTGTCACTCACTAGTAGTAGTATTCTCTAATCGAAATTTCATGCATTCGAATGCAATAATTCGGATACTGTCACTCACTAGTAGTAATATTCGCTAATCGAAATCTCATGCATTCGAATGCAATAATTCGGATACTGTCACTTACTAGTAGTAGTATTCGCTAATCGAAATCTCATGCATTCGAATGCAATAATTCGGATACTGTCACTCACTAGTAGTAGCATTCGCTAATCGAAATCTCTTGCATTCGAATGCAATAATTCGGATACTGTCACTCACTAGTAGTAGTAATCGCTAATCGAAATTTCATGCATTCGAATGCAAGTTCTCGGATACTGTCACTGACTAGTAGTAGTATTCGCTAATCGAAATCCCATACATTCGAATGCAAGTTCTCGGATACTGTCACTCACTAGTAGTAGTATCCGCTAATCGAAATTTCATGCATTCGAATGCAATAATTCGGATACTGTCACTCACTAGTAGTAGTAATCGCTAATCGAAATTTCATGCATTCGAATGCAATATTTCGGATACTGTCACTCACTAGTAGTAGTATTCGCTAATCGAAATCTCATGCATTCGAATGCAAGTTCTCGGATACTGTCACTCACTAGTAGTAGTATTCGCTAATCGAAATTTCATGCATTCGAATGCAATAATTCGGATACTGTCACTCACTAGTAGTAGTATTCGCTAATCGAAATTTCATGCATTCGAATGCAATAATTCGGATACTGTCACTCACTAGTAGTAGTATTCGCTAATCGAAATCTCATGCATTCGAATGCAATAATTCGGATACTGTCACCCACTATTAGCATTATTCGCTAATCGAAATCTCATGCATTCGAATGCAAGTTCTCGGATACTGTCACTCACTAGTAGTAGTATTCGCTAATCGAAATTTCATGCATTCGAATGCAAGTTCTCGGATACTGTCACTCACTAGTAGTAGTATTCGCTAATCGAAATTTCATGCATTCGAATGCAAGTTCTCGGATACCTTCACTCACTAGTAGTAGTATTCGCTAATCGAAATTTCATGCATTCGAATGCAAGTTCTCGGATACTGTCACTCACTAGTAGTAGTATTCGCTAATCGAAATCTCATGCATTCGAATGCAGGTTCTCGGATACTGTCACTCACTAGTAGTAGTATTCGCTAATCGAAATCTCTTGCATTCGAATGCAAGTTCTCGGATACTGTCACTCACTAGTAGTAGTATTCGCTAATCGAAATCTCTTGCATTCGAATGCAAGTTCTCGGATACTGTCACTCACTAGTAGTAGTATTCGCTAATTGAAATCTCATGCATTCGAATGCAAGTTCTCGGAAACTGTCACTCACTAGTAGTAGTATTCGCTAATTGAAATCTCATGCATTCGAATGCAAGTTCTGCGATACTGTCACTCACTAGTAGTAGTATTCGCTAATCGAAATCTCTTGCATTCGAACGCAATAATTCGGATTCTTTCACTCACTAGTAGTAGTATTCGCTAATCGAAATCTCTTGCATTCGACTGCAAGTTCTCGGATACTGTCACTCACTAGTAGTAGTATTCGCTAATCGAAATTTGATGCATTCGAATGCAAAAGTTCGGATACTGTCACTCACTAGTAGTAATATTCGCTAATCGAAATCTCATGCATTCGAATGCAATAATTCGGATACTGTCACTTACGAGTAGTAGTATTCGCTAATCGAAATCTCATGCATTCGAATGCAATAATTCGGATACTGTCACTCACTAGTAGTAGCATTCGCTAATCGAAATCTCTTGCATTCGAATGCAATAATTCGGATACTGTCACTCACTAGTAGTAGTAATCGCTAATCGAAATTTCATGCATTCAGATGCAAGTTCTCGGATACTGTCACTCACTAGTGATAGTATTCGCTAATCGAAATCTCATGCATTCGAATGGAAGTTCTCGGATACTGTCACTCACTAATAGTAGTATCCGCTAATCGAAATTTCATGCATTCGAATGCAATAATTCGGATACTGTCACTCACGAGTAGTAGTATTCGCTAATCGAAATTTCATGCATTCGAATGCAATATTTCGGATACTGTCACTCACTAGTAGTAGTATTCGCTAATCGAAATCTCATGCATTCGAATGCAGGTTCTCGGATACTGTCACTCACTAGTAGTAGTATTCGCTAATCGAGATTTCATGCATTCGAATGCAATAATTCGGATACTGTCACTCACTAGTAATAGTATTCGCTAATCGAAATTTCATGCATTCGAATGCAATAATTCGGATACTGTCACCCACTATTAGCATTATTCGCTAATCGAAATCTCATGCATTCGAATGCAAGTTCTCGGATACTGTCACTCACTAATAGTAGTATCCGCTAATCCAAATTTCATGCATTCGAATGCAATAATTCGGATACTGTCACTCACTAGTAATAGTATTCGCTAATCGAAATTTCATGCATTCGAATGCAATAATTCGGATACTGTCACTCGCTAGTAGTAGTATTCGCTAATCGAAATCTCTTGCATTCGAATGCAAGTTCTCGGATACTGTCACTCACTAGTAGTAGTATTCGCTAATCGAAATCTCATGCATTCGAATGCAAGTTCTCGGATACTGTCACTCACTAGTAGTAGTATTCGCAAATCGAAATTTCATGCATTCGAATGCAAGTTCTCGGATACTGTCACTCATTAGTAGTAGTATTCGCTAATCGAAATTTCATGCATTCGAATGCAAGTTCTCGGATACTGTCACTCACTAGTAGTAGTATTCGCTAATCGAAATTTCATGCATTCGAATGCAATAGTTCGGATACTGTCACTCATTAGTAGTAGTATTCGCTAATCGAAATCTCATGCATTCGAATGCAAGTTCTCGGATACTGTCACTCACTAGTAGTAGTATTCGCTAATCGAAATCTCTTGCATTCGAATGCAATAATTCGGATACTGTCACTCACTAGTAGTAGTATTCGCTAATCGAAATCTCATGCATTCGAATGCAAGTTCTCGGATACTGTCACTCACTAGTAGTAGTATTCGCTAATCGAAATCTCATGCATTCGAATGCAAGTTCTCGGATACTGTCACTCACTAGTAGTAGTATTCGCAAATCGAAATCTCTTGCATTCGAATGCAAGTTCTCGGATACTTTCACTCACTAGTAGTAGTATTCGCTAATCGAAATCTCATGCATTCGACTGCAAGTTCTGGGATACTGTCACTCACTAGTAGTAGTATTCGCTAATCGAAATCTCTTGCATTCGAATGCAATAATTCGGATACTGTCACTCACTAGTAGCAGTATTCGCTAATCGAAATCTCTTGCATTCGAATGCAATAATTCGGATACTGTCACTCACTAGTAGTAGTATTCGCTAATCGAAATTTCATGCATTCGAATGCAAGTTCTCGGATACTGTCACTCACTCGTAGTAGTATTCGCTAATCGAAATCTGATGCATTCGAATGCAAGTTCTCGGATACTGTCACTCACTAGTAGTAGTATTCGCTAATAGAAATCTCATGCATTCGAATGCAAGTTCTCGGATACTGTCACTCACTAGTCTTTGTATTCGCTAATCGAAATCCCTTGCATTCGAATGCAATAATTCGGATACTGTCACCCACAAGTAGTAGTATTCGCTAATCGAAATTTCATGCATTCGAATGCAATAATTCGGATACTGTCACTCACTAGTAGTAGTATTCGCTAATCGAAATCTCATGCATTCGAATGCAAGTTCTCGGATACTGTCACTCACTAGTAGTAGTATTCGCTAGTCGAAATTTCATGCATTCGAATGCAAGTTCTCGGATACTGTCACTCACTAGTAGTAGTATTCGCTAATCGAAATCTCTTGCATTCGAATGCAATAATTCGGATACTGTCACTCACTAGTAGTAGTATTCGCTAATCGAAATCTCATGCATTCGAATGCAAGTTCTCGGATACTGTCACTCACTAGTAGTAGTATTCGCTAATCGAAATCTCATGCATTCGAATGCAAGTTCTCGGATACTGTCACTCACTAGTAGTAGTATTCGCAAATCGAAATCTCTTGCATTCGAATGCAAGTTCTCGGATACTGTCGCTCACTAGTAGTAGTATTCGCTAATCGAAATCTCATGCATTCGACTGCAAGTTCTGGGATACTGTCACTCACTAGTAGTAGTATTCGCTAATCGAAATCTCTTGCATTCGAATGCAATAATTCGGATACTGTCACTCACTAGTAGCAGTATTCGCTAATCGAAATCTCTTGCATTCGAATGCAATAATTCGGATACTGTCACTCACTAGTAGTAGTATTCGCTAATCGAAATTTCATGCATTCGAATGCAAGTTCTCGGATACTGTCACTCACTAGTAGTAGTATTCGCTAATCGAAATCTGATGCATTCGAATGCAAGTTCTCGGATACTGTCACTCTCTAGTAGTAGTATTCGCTAATAGAAATCTCATGCATTCGAATGCAAGTTCTCGGATACTGTCACTCACTAGTCGTAGTATTCGCTAATCGAAATCCCTTGCATTCGAATGCAATAATTCGGATACTGTCACCCACAAGTAGTAGTATTCGCTAATCGAAATTTCATGCATTCGAATGCAATAATTCGGATACTCTCACTCACTAGTAGTAGTATTCGCTAATCGAAATCTCATGCATTCGAATGCAAGTTCTCGGATACTGTCACTCACTAGTAGTAGTATTCGCTAGTCGAAATTTCATGCATTCGAATGCAAGTTCTCGGATACTATCACTCACTAGTAGTAGTATTCGCTAATCGAAATTTTATGCATTTGAATGCAAGTTCTCGGATACTGTTACTCACTAGTAGAAGTATTCGCTAATCAAAATTTCATGCATTCGAATGCAAGTTCTCGGATACTGTCACTCACGAGTAGTAGTATTCGCTAATCGAAATCTCATGCATTCGAATGCAAGTTCTCGGATACTGTCACTCACTAGTAGTAGTATTCGCTAATCGAAATCTCATGCATTCGAATGCAAGTTCTCGGATACTGTCACTCACTAGTAGTAGTATTCGCAAATCGAAATCTCTTGCATTCGAATGCAAGTTCTCGGAAACTGTCACTCACTAGTAGTAGTATTCGCTAATCGAAATCTCATGCATTCGAATGCAAGTTCTCGGATACTGTCACTCACTAGTAGTAGTATTCGCTAATCCAAATCTCTTGCATTCGAATGCAATTATTCGGATTCTTTCACTCACTAGTAGTAGTATTCGCTAATCGAAATCTCTTGCATTCGAATGCAAGTTCTCGGATATTGTCACTCACTAGTAGAAGTATTCGCTAATCGAAATTTCATGCATTCGAATGCAATAATCCGGATACTGTCACTCACTAGTAGTAATATTCGCTAATCGAAATCTCATGCATTCGAATGCAATAATTCGGATACTGTCACTTACTAGTAGTAGTATTCGCTAATCGAAATCTCATGCATTCGAATGCAATAATTCGGATACTGTCACTCACTAGTAGTAGCATTCGCTAATCGAAATCTCTTGCATTCGAATGCAATAATTCGGATACTGTCACTCACTAGTAGTAGTAATCGCTAATCGAAATTCTTGCATTCGAATGCAAGTTCTCGGATACTGTCACTCACTAGTAGTAGTATTCGCTAATCGAAATCTCATACATTCGAATGCAAGTTCTCGGATACTGTCACTCACTAGTAGTAGTATTCGCTAATAGAAATCTCATGCATTCGAATGCAAGTTCTCGGATACTGTCACTCACTAGTCGTAGTATTCGCTAATCGAAATCTCTTGCATTCGAATGCAAGTTCTCGGATACTGTCACTCACTAGTAGTAGTATTCGCTAATCGAAATTTCATGCATTCGAATGCAATAATTCGGATACTGTCACTCACTAGTAGTAGTATTTGCTAATCGAAATTTCATGCATTCGAATGCAATAATTCGGATACTGTCACTCACTAGTAGTAGTATTCGCTAATCGAAATTTCATACATTCGAATGCAAGTTCTCGGATACTGTCACTCACTACTAGTAGTATCCGCTAATCGAAATTTGATGCATTCGAATGCAATAATTCGGATACTGTCACTCACTAGTAGTAGTATTCGCTAATCGAAATTTCATGCATTCGAATGCAATAATTTGGATACTGTCACTCAGTAGTAGTAGTATTCGCTAATCGAAATTTCATGCATTCGAATGCAATAACTCGGATACTGTTACTCACTAGTAGTAGTATTCGCTAATTGAAATTTCATGCATTCGAGTGCAAGTTCTCGGATACTGTCACTCACTAGTAGTAGTATTCGCTAATCGAAATCTCATGCATTCGAATGCAAGTTCTCGGATACTGTCACTCACTAGTAGTAGTATCCGCTAATCGAAATTTCATGCATTCGAATGCAATTATCCGGATACTGTCACTCACTAGTAGTAGTATTCGCTAATCGAAATTTCATGCATTCGAATGCAATAATTCGGACACTGTCACTCACTAGTAGTAGTATTCGCTAATCGAAATTTCATGCATTCGAATGCAGGTTCTCGGATACTGTCATTCACTAGTAGTAGTATTCGCTAATCGAAATCTCATGCATTCGAATGCAATAATTCGGATACTGTCACTCACTAGTAGTAGTATTCGCTAATCGAAATTTCATGCATTCGAATGCAATAATTCGGATACTGTCACTCACTAGTAGTGGTATTCGCTAATCGAAATCTCATGCATTCACATGCAAGTTCTCGGATACTGTCACTCACTAGTAGTAGTATTCGCTAATCGAAATCTCATGCATTCGAATGCAAGTTCTCGGATACTGTCACTCACTAGTAGTAGTATTCGCTAATCGAAATTTCATGCATTCGAATGCAATAATTCGGATACTGTCACTCACTAGTAGTAGTATTCGCTAATCGAAATCTCATGCATTCGAATGACAGTTCTCGGATACTGTCACTCACTAGTCGTAGTATTCGCTAATCGAAATCTCATGCATTCGAATGCAAGTTCTCGGATACTGTCACTCACTAGTAGTAGTATTCGCTAATCGAAATTTCATGCATTCGAATGCAATAATTCGGATACTGTCACTCACTAGTAGTAGTATTCGCTAATCGAAATTTCATGCATTCGATTGCAGGTTCTCGGATACTGTCATTCACTAGTAGTAGTATTCGCTAATCGAAATCTCATGCATTCGAATGCAATAATTCGGATACTGTCACTCACTAGTAGTAGTATTCGCTAATCGAAATTTCATGCATTCGAATGCAATAATTCGGATACTGTCACTCACTAGTAGTAGTATTCGCTAATCGAAATCTCATGCATTCACATGCAAGTTCTCGGATACTGTCACTCACTAGTAGTAGTATTCGCTAATCGAAATCTCATGCATTCGAATGCAAGTTCTCGGATACTGTCACTCACTAGTAGTAGTATTCGCTAATCGAAATTTCATGCATTCGAATGCAAGTTCTCGGATACTGTCACTCACTAGTAGTAGTATTCGCTAATGGAAAGTTCATGCATTCGAATGCAATAATTCGGATACTGTCACTCACTAGTAGTAGTATTCGCTAATCGAAATTTCATGCATTCGAATGCAATAATTCGGATACTGTAACTCACTAGTAGTAGTATTCGCTAATCGAAATTTCATGCATTCGAATGCAATAATTCGGATACTGTCACTCACTAGTAGTAGTATTCGCTAATCGAAATTTCATGCATTCGAATGCAATAATTCAGATACTGTCACTCACTAGTAGTAGTATTCGCTAATCGAAATCTCATGCATTCGAATGCAATAATTCGGATACTGTCACTCACTAGTAGTAGTATTCGCTAATCGAAATCTCATGCATTCGAATGCAAGTTCTCGGATACTGTCACTCACTCGTAGTAGTATTCGCTAATCGAAATTTCATGCATTCGAATGCAAGTTCTCGGATACTGTCACTCACAAGTAGTAGCATTCGCTAATCGAAATATCATGCATTCGAATGCAAGTTCTCTGATACTGTCACTCACTAGTAGTAGTATTCGCTAATCGAAATTTCATGCATTCGAATGCAATAATTCGGATACTGTCACTCACTAGTAGTAGTATTCGCTAATCGAAATTTCATGCATTCGAATGCAATAATTCGGATACTGTCACTCACTAGTAGTAGTATTCGCTAATCGAAATTTCATGCATTCGAATGCAATAATTCGGATACTGTCACTCACTAGTAGTAGTATTCGCTAGTCGAAATTTCATTCATTCGAATGCAAGTTCTCGGATACTGTCACTCACTAGTAGTAGTATCCGCTAATCGAAATTTCATGCATTCGAATGCAATTATTCGGATACTGTCACTCACTAGTAGTAGTATTCGCTAATCGAAATTTCATGCATTCGACTGCAATAATTCGGATACTGTCACTCACTAGTAGTAGTATTCGCTAATCGAAATTTCATGCATTCGAATGCAAGTTCTCAGATACTGTCACTCACTAGTAGTAGTATTCGCTAATCGAAATCTCATGCATTCGAATGCAATAATTCGGATACTGTCACTCACTAGTAGTAGTATTCGCTAATCGAAATTTCATGCATTCGAATGCAATAATTCGGATACTGTCACTCACTAGTAGTAGTATTCGGTAATCGAAATCTCATGCATTCAAATGCAGGTTCTCGGATACTGTCACTCACTAGTAGTAGTATTCGCTAATCGAAATCTCATGCATTCGAATGCAAGTTCTCGGATACTGTCACTCACTAGTAGTAGTATTCGCTAATCGAAATTTCATGCTTTCGAATGCAAGTTCTCGGATACTGTCACTCACTAGTAGTAGTATTCGCTAATCGAAATCTCATGCATTCGAATGCAAGTTCTCGGATACTGTCACTCACTAGTAGTAGTATTCGCTAATCGAAATTTCATGCATTCGAATGCAAGTTCTCGGAAACTGTCACTCACTAGTAGTAGTATTCGCTAATCGAAATTTCATGCATTCAAATGCAATAATTCGGATACTGTCACTCACTAGTAGTATTTTCGCTAATCGAAATCTCATGCATTCGAATGCAAGTTCTCGGATACTGTCACTCACTAGTAGTAGTGTTCGCTAATCGAAATCTCATGCATTCGAATGCAATAATTCGGATACTGTCACTCAGTAGTAGTAGTATTCGCTAATCGAAATTTCATGCATTCGAATGCAATAATTCGGATACTGTCACTCACTAGTAGTAGTATTCGCTAATCGAAATCTCATGCATTCGAATGCAATAATTCGGATACTGTAACTCACTAGTAGTAGTATTCGCTTTTCGAAATTTCATGCACTCGAATGCAATAATTCGGATACTGTAACTCACTAGTAGTAGTATTCGCTAATCGAAATTTCATGCATTCGAATGCAATAATTCAGATACTGTCACTCACTAGTAGTAGTATTCGCTAATCGAAATCTCATGCATTCGAATGCAATAATTCGGATACTGTCACTCACTAGTAGTAGTATTCGCTAATCGAAATCTCATGCATTCGAATGCAAGTTCTCGGATACTGTCACTTGCTAGTAGTAGTATTCGCTAATCGAAATTTCATGCATTCGAATGCAAGTTCTCGGATACTGTCACTCACTAGTAGTAGCATTCGCTAATCGAAATATCATGCATTCGAATGCAAGTTCTCTGATACTGTCACTCACTAGTAGTAGTATTCGCTAATCGAAATTTCATGCATTCGAATGCAATAATTCGGATAGTGTCACTCATTAGTAGTAGTATTCGTTAATCGAAATCTCATGCATTCGAATGCAAGTTCTCGGATACTGTCACTCACTAGTAGTAGTATCCGCTAATCGAAATTTCATGCATTCGAATGCAATTATTCGGATACTGTCACTCACTAGTAGTAGTATTCGCTAATCGAAATTTCATGCATTCGAATGCAATAATTCGGATACTGTCACTCACTAGTAGTAGTATTCGCTAATCGAAATTTCATGCATTCGAATGCAAGTTCTCGGATACTGTCACTCACTAGTAGTAGTATTCGCTAATCGAAATCTCATGCATTCGAATGCAATAATTCGGATACTGTCATTCACTAGTAGTAGTATTCGCTAATCGAAATTTCATGCATTCGAATGCAATAATTCGGATACTGTCACTCACTAGTAGTAGTATTCGCTAATCGAAATCTCATGCATTCAAATGCAAGTTCTCGGATACTGTCACTCAGTAGTAGTTGTATTCGCTAATCGAAATTTCATGCATTCGAATGCAAGTTCTCGGATACTGTCACTCAGTAGTAGTAGTATTCGCTAATCGAAATTTCATGCATTCGAATGCAATAATTCGGATACTGTCACTCACTAGTAGTAGTATTCGCTAATCGAAATCTCATGCATTCGAATGCAATAATTCGGATACTGTAACTCACTAGTAGTAGTATTCGCTTTTCGAAATTTCATGCACTCGAATGCAATAATTCGGATACTGTAACTCACTAGTAGTAGTATTCGCTAATCGAAATTTCATGCATTCGAATGCAATAATTCAGATACTGTCACTCACTAGTAGTAGTATTCGCTAATCGAAATCTCATGCATTCGAATGCAATAATTCGGATACTGTCACTCACTAGTAGTAGTATTCGCTAATCGAAATCTCATGCATTCGAATGCAAGTTCTCGGATACTGTCACTTGCTAGTAGTAGTATTCGCTAATCGAAATTTCATGCATTCGAATGCAAGTTCTCGGATACTGTCACTCACTAGTAGTAGCATTCGCTAATCGAAATATCATGCATTCGAATGCAAGTTCTCTGATACTGTCACTCACTAGTAGTAGTATTCGCTAATCGAAATTTCATGCATTCGAATGCAATAATTCGGATAGTGTCACTCATTAGTAGTAGTATTCGTTAATCGAAATCTCATGCATTCGAATGCAAGTTCTCGGATACTGTCACTCACTAGTAGTAGTATCCGCTAATCGAAATTTCATGCATTCGAATGCAATTATTCGGATACTGTCACTCACTAGTAGTAGTATTCGCTAATCGAAATTTCATGCATTCGAATGCAATAATTCGGATACTGTCACTCACTAGTAGTAGTATTCGCTAATCGAAATTTCATGCATTCGAATGCAAGTTCTCGGATACTGTCACTCACTAGTAGTAGTATTCGCTAATCGAAATCTCATGCATTCGAATGCAATAATTCGGATACTGTCACTCACTAGTAGTAGCATTCGCTAATCGAAATCTCTTGCATTCGAATGCAATAACTCGGATACTGTCACTCACTAGTAGTAGTAATCGCTAATCGAAATTCTTGCATTCGAATGCAAGTTCTCGGATACTGTCACTCACTAGTAGTAGTATTCGCTAATCGAAATCTCATACATTCGAATGCAAGTTCTCGGATACTGTCACTCACTAGTAGTAGTATTCGCTAATAGAAATCTCATGCATTCGAATGCAAGTTCTCGGATACTGTCACTCACTAGTCGTAGTATTCGCTAATCGAAATCTCTTGCATTCGAATGCAAGTTCTCGGATACTGTCACTCACTAGTAGTAGTATTCGCTAATCGAAATTTCATGCATTCGAATGCAATAATTCGGATACTGTCACTCACTAGTAGTAGTATTTGCTAATCGAAATTTCATGCATTCGAATGCAATAATTCGGATACTGTCACTCACTAGTAGTAGTATTCGCTAATCGAAATTTCATACATTCGAATGCAAGTTCTCGGATACTGTCACTCACTACTAGTAGTATCCGCTAATCGAAATTTGATGCATTCGAATGCAATAATTCGGATACTGTCACTCACTAGTAGTAGTATTCGCTAATCGAAATTTCATGCATTCGAATGCAATAATTTGGATACTGTCACTCACTAGTAGTAGTATTCGCTAATCGAAATTTCATGCATTCGAATGCAATAACTCGGATACTGTTACTCACTAGTAGTAGTATTCGCTAATTGAAATTTCATGCATTCGAGTGCAAGTTCTCGGATACTGTCACTCACTAGTAGTAGTATTCGCTAATCGAAATCTCATGCATTCGAATGCAAGTTCTCGGATACTGTCACTCACTAGTAGTAGTATTCGCTAATCGAAATTTCATGCATTCGAATGCAATAATTCGGACACTGTCACTCACTAGTAGTAGTATTCGCTAATCGAAATTTCATGCATTCGAATGCAGGTTCTCGGATACTGTCATTCACTAGTAGTAGTATTCGCTAATCGAAATCTCATGCATTCGAATGCAATAATTCGGATACTGTCACTCACTAGTAGTAGTATTCGCTAATCGAAATTTCATGCATTCGAATGCAATAATTCGGATACTGTCACTCACTAGTAGTGGTATTCGCTAATCGAAATCTCATGCATTCACATGCAAGTTCTCGGATACTGTCACTCACTAGTAGTAGTATTCGCTAATCGAAATCTCATGCATTCGAATGCAAGTTCTCGGATACTGTCACTCACTAGTAGTAGTATTCGCTAATCGAAATTTCATGCATTCGAATGCAATAATTCGGATACTGTCACTCACTAGTAGTAGTATTCGCTAATCGAAATCTCATGCATTCGAATGACAGTTCTCGGATACTGTCACTCACTAGTCGTAGTATTCGCTAATCGAAATCTCATGCATTCGAATGCAAGTTCTCGGATACTGTCACTCACTAGTAGTAGTATTCGCTAATCGAAATTTCATGCATTCGAATGCAAGTTCTCGGATACTGTCACTCACTAGTAGTAGTATTCGCTAATCGAAATCTCATGCATTCGAATGACAGTTTTCGGATACTGTCACTCACTAGTCGTAGTATTCGCTAATCGAAATCTCATGCATTCGAATGCAAGTTCTCGGATACTGTCACTCACTAGTAGTAGTATTCGCTAATCGAAATCTCTTGCATTCGAATGCAATAATTCGGATTCTTTCACTCACTAGTAGTAGTATTCGCTAATCGAAATCTCTTGCATTCGAATGCAAGTTCTCGGATACTGTCACTTACTAGTAGTAGTATTCGCTAATCGAAATTTCATGCATTCGAATGCAATAATTCGGGGACTGTCACACACAAGTAGTAGTAGTATTGGCTAATCGAAATTTCATGCATTCGAATGCAATAATTCGGATACTGTCACTCACTAGTAGTAGTATTCGCTAATCGAAATTTCATGCATTCGAATGCAATAATTCGGATACTGTCACTCACTAGTAGTAGTATTCGCTTATCGAAATTTCATTCATTCGAATGCAAGTTCTCGGATACTGTCACTCACTAGTAGTAGTATTCGCTAATCGAAATCTCTTGCATTCGAATGCAATAATTCGGATTCTTTCACTCACTAGTAGTAGTATTCGCTAATCGAAATCTCTTGCATTCGAATGCAAGTTCTCGGATACTGTCACTCACTAGTAGTAGTATTCGCTAATCGAAATTTCATGTATCGAATGCAATAATTCGGATACTGTCACTCACTAGTAGTAATATTCGCTAATCGAAATCTCATGCATTCGAATGCAATAATTCGGATACTGCCACTTACTAGTAGTAGTATTCGCTAATCGAAATCTCATGCATTCGAATGCAATAATTCGGATACTGTCACTCACTAGTAGTAGCATTCGCTAATCGAAATCTCTTGCATTCGAATGCAATAATTCGGATACTGTCACTCGATAGTAGTAGTAATCGCTAATCGAAATTTCATGCATTCGAATGCAAGTTCTCGGATACTGTCACTCACTAGTAGTAGTATCCGCTAATCGAAATTTCATGCATTCGAATGCAATAATTCGGATACTGTCACTCACTAGTAGTAGTATTCGCTAATCGAAATTTCATGCATTCGAATGCAATATTTCGGATACTGTCACTCACTAGTAGTAGTATTCGCTAATCGAAATCTCATGCATTCGAATGCAAGTTCTCGGATACTGTCACTCACTAGTAGTAGTATTCGCTAATCGAAATTTCATGCATTCGAATGCAATAATTCGGATACTGTCACTCACTAGTAGTAGTATTCGCTAATCGAAATTTCATGCATTCGAATGCAATAATTCGGATACTGTCACTCACTAGTAGTAGTATTCGCTAATCGAAATCTCATGCATTCGAATGCAATAATTCGGATACTGTCACCCACTATTAGCATTATTCACTAATCGAAATCTCATGCATTCGAATGCAAGTTCTCTGATACTGTCACTCATTAGTAGTAGTATTCGCTAATCGAAATTTCATGCATTCGAATGCAAGTTCTCGGATACTGTCACTCACTAGTAGTAGTATTCGCTAATCGAAATTTCATGCATTCGAATGCAATAATTCGGATACTGTCACTCACTAGTAGTAGTATTCCTAAATCGAAATCACATGCATTCGAATGCAAGTTCTCGGAGACTGTCACTCACTAGTAGTAGTATTCGCTAATCGAAATTTCATGCATTCGAATGCAATAATTCGGATACTGTCACACACAAGTAGTAGTAGTATTCGCTAATCGAAATTTCATGCATTCGAATGCAATAATTCGGATACTGTCACTCACTAGTAGTAGTATTCGCTAATCGAAATTTCATGCATTCGAATGCAATAATTCGGATACTGTCACTCACTAGTAGTAGTATTCGCTTATCGAAATTTCATTCATTCGAATGCAAGTTCTCGGATACTTTCACTCACTAGTAGTAGTACTCGCTAATCGAAATCTCATGCATTCGAATGCAAGTTCTCGGATACTGTCACTCACTAGTAGTAGTATCCGCTAATCGAAATTTCGTGCATTCGAATGCAATAATTCGGATACTGTCACTCACTAGTAGTAGTATTCGCTAATCGAAATTTCATGCATTCGAATGCAATATTTCGGATACTGTCACTCACTAGTAGTAGTATTCGCTAATCAAAATCTCTTGCATTCGAATGCAATATTTCGGACACTATCACTCACTAGTAGTAGTATTCGCTAATCGAAATCTCTTGCATTCGAAAGCATTAATTCGGAAACTGTCACTGACTAGTAGTAGTATTCGCTAAACGAAATCTCATGCATTCGAATGCAATAATTCGGATACTGTCACTCACTAGTAGTAGTATTCGCTAATTGAAATCTCATGCATTCGAATGCGAGTTCTCGGATACTGTCACTCACTAGTAGCAGTATTCGCTAATCGAAATCTCATGCATTCGAATGCAAGTTCTCGGATACTGTCACTCACTAGTAGTAGTATTCGCTAATCGAAATCTCATGCATTCGAATGCAAGTTCTCGGATACTGTCACTCACTAGTAGTAGTATTCGCTAATCGAAATTTCATGCATTCGAATGCAATAATTCGGATACTGTCACTCACTAGTAGTAGTATTCGCTAATCGCAATCTCATGCATTCGAATGCAATAATTCGGATACTGTCACTCACTAGTAGTAGTATTCGCTAATCGAAATTTCATGCATTCGAATGCAATATTTCGGATACTGTCACTCACTAGTAGTAGTATTCGCTAATCAAAATCTCTTGCATTCGAATGCAATAATTCGGATACTGTCACTCACTAGTAGTAGTATTCGCTAATTGAAATCTCATGCATTCGAATGCGAGTTCTCGGATACTGTCACTCACTAGTAGTAGTATTCGCTAATCGAAATCTCATGCATTCGAATGCGAGTTCTCGGATACTCTCACTCACTAGTAGCAGTATTCGCTAATCGAAATCTCATGCATTCGAATGCAAGTTCTCGGATACTGTCACTCACTAGTAGTAGTATTCGCTAATCGAAATCTCATGCATTCGAATGCAAGTTCTCGGATACTGTCACTCACTAGTAGTAGTATTCGCTAATCGAAATTTCATGCATGCGAATGCAATAATTCGGATACTGTCACTCACTAGTAGTAGTATTCGCTAATCGCAATCTCATGCATTCGAATGCAATAATTCGGATACTGTCACTCACTAGTAGTAGTATTCGCTAATCGAAATTTCATGCATTCGAATGCAATATTTCGGATACTGTCACTCACTAGTAGTAGTATTCGCTAATCAAAATCTCTTGCATTCGAATGCAATAATTCGGATACTATCACTCACTAGTAGTAGTATTCGCTAATCGAAATCTCTTGCATTCGAATGCAATAATTCGGATACTGTCACTCACTAGTAGTAGTATTCGCTAATCGAAATCTTTTGCATTCGAAAGCATTAATTCGGAAACTGTCACTGACTAGTAGTAGTATTCGCTAAACGAAATCTCATGCATTCGAATGCGAGTTCTCGGATACTGTCACTCACTAGTATCAGTATTCGCTAATCGAAATCTCATGCATTCGAATGCAAGTTCTCGGATACTGTCACTCACTAGTAGCAGTATTCGCTAATCGAAATCTCATGCATTCGAATGCAAGTTCTCGGATACTGTCACTCACTAGTAGTAGTATTCGCTAATCGAAACCTCATGCATTCGAATGCAAGTTCTCGGATACTGTCACTCACTAGTAGTAGTATTCGCTAATCGAAATCTCTTGCATTCGAATGCAATAATTCGGATTCTTTCACTCACTAGTAGTAGTATTCGCTAATCGCAATCTCATGCATTCGAATGCAATAATTCGGATACTGTCACTCACTAGTAGTAGTATTCGCTAATCGAAATTTCATGCATTCGAATGCAATATTTCGGATACTGTCACTCACTAGTAGTAGTATTCGCTAATCGAAATCTCATGCATTCGAATGCAAGTTCTCGGATACTGTCACTCACTAGTAGTAGTATTCGTTAATCGAAATTTCATGCATTCGAATGCAATAATTCGGATACTGTCACTCACTAGTAGTAGTATTCGCTAATCGAAATTTCATGCATTCGAATGCAATAATTCGGATACTGTCACTCACTAGTAGTAGTATTCGCTAATCGAAATCTCATGCATTCGAATGCAATAATTCGGATACTGTCACCCACTATTAGCATTATTCGCTAATCGAAATCTCATGCATTCGAATGCAAGTTCTCTGATACTGTCACTCACTAGTAGTAGTATTCGCTAATCGAAATTTCATGCATTCGAATGCAAGTTCTCGGATACTGTCACTCACTAGTAGTAGTATTCGCTAATCGAAATTTCATGCATTCGAATGCAATAATTCGGGTACTGTCACTCACTAGTTGTAGTATTCGTTAATCGAAATCACATGCATTCGAATGCAAGTTCTCGGATACTGTCACTCACTAGTAGTAGTATTCGCTAATCGAAATTTCATGCATTCGAATGCAATAATTCGGATACTGTCACACACAAGTAGTAGTAGTATTCGCTAATCGAAATTTCATGCATTCGAATGCAATAATTCGGATACTTTCACTCACTAGTAGTAGTATTCGCTAATCGAAATTTCATGCATTCGAATGCAATAATTCGGATACTGTCACTCACTAGTAGTAGTATTCGCTTATCGAAATTTCATTCACTCGAATGCAAGTTCTCGGATACTGTCACTCACTAGTAGTAGTATTCGCTAATCGAAATCTCTTGCATTCGAATGCAATAATTCGGATTCTTTCACTCACTAGTAGTAGTATTCGCTAATCGAAATCTCTTGCATTCGAATGCAAGTTCTCGGATACTGTCACTCACTAGTAGTAGTATTCGCTAATCGAAATTTCATGCATTCGAATGCAATAATTCGGATACTGTCACTCACTAGTAGTAGCATTCGCTAATCGAAATCTCTTGCATTCGAATGCAATAATTCGGATACTGTCACTCACTAGTAGTAGTATTCGCTAATCGAAATTTCATGCATTCGAATGCAAGTTCTCGGATACTGTCACTCACTAGTAGTAGTATCCGCTAATCGAAATTTCATGCATTCGAATGCAATAATTCGGATACTGTCACTCAGTAGTAGTAGTATTCGCTAATCGAAATTTCATGCATTCGAATGCAATATTTCGGATACTGTCACTCACTAGTAGTAGTATTCGCTAATCGAAATCTCATGCATTCGAATGCAAGTTCTCGGATACTGTCACTCACTAGTAGTAGTATTCGCTAATCGAAATTTCATGCATTCGAATGCAATAATTCGGATACTGTCACTCACTGGTAGTAGTATTCGCTAATCGAAATCTCATGCATTCGAATGCAATAATTCGGATACTGTCACTCACTAGTAGTAGTATTCGCTAATCGAAATCTCATGCATTCGAATGCAATAATTCGGATACTGTCACCCACTATTAGCATTATTCGCTAATCGAAATCTCATGCATTCGAATGCAAGTTCTCTGATACTGTCACTCATTAGTAGTAGTATTCGCTAATCGAAATTTCATGCATTCGAATGCAAGTTCTCGGATACTGTCACTCACTAGTAGTAGTATTCGCTAATCGAAATCTCATGCATTCGAATGCAAGTTCTCGGATACTGTCACTCACTAGTAGTAGTATTCGCTAATCGAAATTTCATGCATTCGAATGCAATAATTCGGATACTGTCACTCACTAGTAGTAGTATTCGTTAATCGAAATCACATGCATTCGAATGCAAGTTCTCGGATACTGTCACTCACTAGTAGTAGTATTCGCTAATCGAAATTTCATGTATTCGAATGCAATAATTCGGATACTGTCACACACAAGTAGTAGTAGTATTCGCTAATCGAAATTTCATGCATTCGAATGCAATAATTCGGATACTGTCACTCACTAGTAGTAGTATTCGCTAATCGAAATTTCATGCATTCGAATGCAATAATTCGGATACTGTCACTCACTAGTAGTAGTATTCGCTTATCGAAATTTCATTCATTCGAATGCAAGTTCTCGGATACTGTCACTCACTAGTAGTAGTACTCGCTAATCGAAATCTCATGCATTCGAATGCAAGTTCTCGGATACTGTCACTCACAAGTAGTAGTATCCGCTAATCGAAATTTCATGCATTCGAATGCAATAATTCGGATACTGTCACTCACTAGTAGTAGTATTCGCTAATCGAAATTTCATGCATTCGAATGCAATATTTCGGATACTGTCACTCACTAGTAGTAGTATTCGCTAATCAAAATCTCTTGCATTCGAATGCAATATTTCGGATACTATCACTCACTAGTAGTAGTATTCGCTAATCGAAATCTCTTGCATTCGAATGCAATAATTCGGATACTGTCACTCACTAGTAGTAGTATTCGCTAATCGAAATCTCTTGCATTCGAAAGCATTAACTCGGAAACTGTCGCTGACTAGTAGTAGTATTCGCTAAACGAAATCTCATGCATTCGAATGCAATAATTCGGATACTGTCACTCACTAGTAGTAGTATTCGCTAATTGAAATCTCATGCATTCGAATGCGAGTTCTCGGATACTGTCACTCACTAGTAGTACTATTCGCTAATCGAAATCTCATGCATTCGAATGCGAGTTCTCGGATACTCTCACTCACTAGTAGCAGTATTCGCTAATCGAAATCTCATGCATTCGAATGCAAGTTCTCGGATACTGTCACTCACTAGTAGTAGTATTCGCTAATCGAAATCTCATGCATTCGAATGCAAGTTCTCGGATACTGTCACTCACTAGTAGTAGTATTCGCTAATCGAAATTTCATGCATGCGAATGCAATAATTCGGATACTGTCACTCACTAGTAGTAGTATTCGCTAATCGCAATCTCATGCATTCGAATGCAATAATTCGGATACTGTCACTCACTAGTAGTAGTATTCGCTAATCGAAATTTCATGCATTCGAATGCAATATTTCGGATACTGTCACTCACTAGTAGTAGTATTCGCTAATCAAAATCTCTTGCATTCGAATGCAATAATTCGGATACTATCACTCACTAGTAGTAGTATTCGCTAATCGAAATCTCTTGCATTCGAATGCAATAATTCGGATACTGTCACTCACTAGTAGTAGTATTCGCTAATCGAAATCTTTTGCATTCGAAAGCATTAATTCGGAAACTGTCACTGACTAGTAGTAGTATTCGCTAAACGAAATCTCATGCATTCGAATGCAATAATTCGGATACTGTCACTCACTAGTAGTAGTATTCGCTAATTGAAATCTCATGCATTCGAATGCGAGTTCTCGGATACTGTCACTCACTAGTATCAGTATTCGCTAATCGAAATCTCATGCATTCGAATGCAAGTTCTCGGATACTGTCACTCACTAGTAGCAGTATTCGCTAATCGAAATCTCATGCATTCGAATGCAAGTTCTCGGATACTGTCACTCACTAGTAGTAGTATTCGCTAATCGAAACCTCATGCATTCGAATGCAAGTTCTCGGATACTGTCACTCACTAGTAGTAGTATTCGCTAATCGAAATCTCTTGCATTCGAATGCAATAATTCGGATTCTTTCACTCACTAGTAGTAGTATTCGCTAATCGAAATCTCTTGCATTCGAATGCAAGTTCTCGGATACTGTCACTCACTAGTAGTAGTATTCGCTAATCGAAATTTCATGCATTCGAATGCAATAATTCGGATACTGTCACTCACTAGTAGTAGCATTCACTAATCGAAATCTCTTGCAATCGAATGCAATAATTCGGATACTGTCACTCACTAATAGTAGTAATCGCTAATCGAAATTTCATGCATTCGAATGCAAGTTCTCGGATACTGTCACTCACTAGTAGTAGTATTCGCTAATCGAAATCTCATGCATTCGAATGCAAGTTCTCGGATACTGTCACTCACTAGTAGTAGTATCCGCTAACCGAAATTTCATGCATTCGAATGCAATAATTCGGATACTGTCACTCACTAGTAGTAGTATTCGCTAATCGAAATTTCATGCATTCGAATGCAATATTTCGGATACTGTCACTCACTAGTAGTAGTATTCGCTAATCGAAATCTCATGCATTCGAATGCAAGTTCTCGGATACTGTCACTCACTAGTAGTAGTATTCGTTAATCGAAATTTCATGCATTCGAATGCAATAATTCGGATACTGTCACTCACTAGTAGTAGTATTCGCTAATCGAAATTTCATGCATTCGAATGCAATAATTCGGATACTGTCACTCACTAGTAGTAGTATTCGCTAATCGAAATCTCATGCATTCGAATGCAATAATTCGGATACTGTCACCCACTATTAGCATTATTCGCTAATCGAAATCTCATGCATTCGAATGCAAGTTCTCTGATACTGTCACTCACTAGTAGTAGTATTCGCTAATCGAAATTTCATGCATTCGAATGCAAGTTCTCGGATACTGTCACTCACTAGTAGTAGTATTCGCTAATCGAAATTTCATGCATTCGAATGCAATAATTCGGGTACTGTCACTCACTAGTTGTAGTATTCGTTAATCGAAATCACATGCATTCGAATGCAAGTTCTCGGATACTGTCACTCACTAGTAGTAGTATTCGCTAATCGAAATTTCATGCATTCGAATGCAATAATTCGGATACTGTCACACACAAGTAGTAGTAGTATTCGCTAATCGAAATTTCATGCATTCGAATGCAATAATTCGGATACTTTCACTCACTAGTAGTAGTATTCGCTAATCGAAATTTCATGCATTCGAATGCAATAATTCGGATACTGTCACTCACTAGTAGTAGTATTCGCTTATCGAAATTTCATTCACTCGAATGCAAGTTCTCGGATACTGTCACTCACTAGTAGTAGTATTCGCTAATCGAAATCTCTTGCATTCGAATGCAATAATTCGGATTCTTTCACTCACTAGTAGTAGTATTCGCTAATCGAAATCTCTTGCATTCGAATGCAAGTTCTCGGATACTGTCACTCACTAGTAGTAGTATTCGCTAATCGAAATTTCATGCATTCGAATGCAATAATTCGGATACTGTCACTCACTAGTAGTAGCATTCGCTAATCGAAATCTCTTGCATTCGAATGCAATAATTCGGATACTGTCACTCACTAGTAGTAGTATTCGCTAATCGAAATTTCATGCATTCGAATGCAAGTTCTCGGATACTGTCACTCACTAGTAGTAGTATCCGCTAATCGAAATTTCATGCATTCGAATGCAATAATTCGGATACTGTCACTCACTAGTAGTAGTATTCGCTAATCGAAATTTCATGCATTCGAATGCAATATTTCGGATACTGTCACTCACTAGTAGTAGTATTCGCTAATCGAAATCTCATGCATTCGAATGCAAGTTCTCGGATACTGTCACTCACTAGTAGTAGTATTCGCTAATCGAAATTTCATGCATTCGAATGCAATAATTCGGATACTGTCACTCACTGGTAGTAGTATTCGCTAATCGAAATTTCATGCATTCGAATGCAATAATTCGGATACTGTCACTCACTAGTAGTAGTATTCGCTAATCGAAATCTCATGCATTCGAATGCAATAATTCGGATACTGTCACCCACTATTAGCATTATTCGCTAATCGAAATCTCATGCATTCGAATGCAAGTTCTCTGATACTGTCACTCATTAGTAGTAGTATTCGCTAATCGAAATTTCATGCATTCGAATGCAAGTTCTCGGATACTGTCACTCACTAGTAGTAGTATTCGCTAATCGAAATCTCATGCATTCGAATGCAAGTTCTCGGATACTGTCACTCACTAGTAGTAGTATTCGCTAATCGAAATTTCATGCATTCGAATGCAATAATTCGGATACTGTCACTCACTAGTAGTAGTATTCGTTAATCGAAATCACATGCATTCGAATGCAAGTTCTCGGATACTGTCACTCACTAGTAGTAGTATTCGCTAATCGAAATTTCATGTATTCGAATGCAATAATTCGGATACTGTCACACACAAGTAGTAGTAGTATTCGCTAATCGAAATTGCATGCATTCGAATGCAATAATTCGGATACTGTCACTCACTAGTAGTAGTATTCGCTAATCGAAATCTCTTGCATTCGAATGCAATAATTCGGATACTGTCACTCACTAGTAGTAGTATTCGCTAATCGAAATCTCTTGCATTCGAAAGCATTAACTCGGAAACTGTCGCTGACTAGTAGTAGTATTCGCTAAACGAAATCTCATGCATTCGAATGCAATAATTCGGATACTGTCACTCACTAGTAGTAGTATTCGCTAACTGAAATCTCATGCATTCGAATGCGAGTTCTCGGATACTGTCACTCACTAGTAGCAGTATTCGCTAATCGAAATCTCATGCATTCGAATGCAAGTTCTCGGATACTGTCACACACTAGTAGTAGTATTCGCTAATCGAAATCTCATGCATTCGAATGCAAGTTCTCGGATACTGTCACTCACTAGTAGTAGTATTCGCTAATCGAAATCTCATGCATTCGAATGCAATAATTCGGATACTGTCACTCACTAGTAGTAGTATTCGCTAATCGCAATCTCATGCATTCGAATGCAATAATTCGGATACTGTCACTCACTAGTAGTAGTATTCGCTAAACGAAATTTCATGCATTCGAATGCAATAATTCGGATACTGTCACTCACTAGTAGTAGTATTCGCTAATCGAAATCTCATGCATTCGAATGCAAGTTCTCGGATACTGTCACTCACTAGTAGTAGTATTCGCTAATCGAAATCTCTTGCATTCGAATGCAAGTTCTCGGATCCTTTAACTCACTAGTAGTAGTATTCGCAAATCGAAATCTCTTTCATTCGAATGCAAGTTCTCGGAAACTGTCACTCACTAGTAGTAGTATTCGCTAATCGAAATCTCATGGATTCGTATGCAAGTTCTCGGATACTGTCACTCACTAGTAGTAGTATCCGCTAATCGAAATCTCTTGCATTCGAATGCAATAATTCGGATTCTTTCACTCACTAGTAGTAGTATTCGCTAATCGAAATCTCTTGCATTCGAATGCAAGTTCTCGGATACTGTCACTCACTAGTAGTAGTATTCGCTAATCGAAATCTCATGCATTCGAATTGCAATGATTCGGATACTGTCACTTACTAGTAGTAGCATTCGCTAATCGAAATCTTATGCATTCGAATGCAATAATTCGGATACTGTCACTCACTAGTAGTAGCATTCGCTAATCGAAATCTCTTGCATTCGAATGCAATAATTCGGATACTGTCACTCACTAGTAGTAGTAATCGCTAATCGAAATTTCATGCATTCGAATGCAAGTTCTCGGATACTGTCACTCACTAGTAGTAGTATTCGCTAATTGAAATCTCATGCATTCGAATGCAAGTTCTCGGATACTGTCACTCACTAGTAGAAGTATTCGCTAATCGAAATCTCTTGCATTCGAATGCAAGTTCTCGGATACTGTCACTCACTAGTAGTAGTATTCGCTAATCGAAATCTCTTGCATTCGAATGCAAGTTCTCGGATACTGTCACTCACTAGTAGTAGTATTCGCTAATCGAAATCTCTTGCATTCGAATGCAAGTTCTCGGAAACTGTCACTCACTAGTAGTAGTATTCGCTAATCGAAATCTCATGCATTCGAATGCAAGTTCTCGGATACTGTCACTCACTAGTAGTAGTATTCGCAAATCGAAATCTCTTGCATTCGAATGCAAGTTCTCGGAAACTGTCACTCACTAGTAGTAGTATTCGCTAATCGAAATCTCATGCATTCGAATGCAAGTTCTCGGATACTGTCACTCTCTAGTAGTAGTATTCGCTAATCGAAATCTCTTGCATTCGAATGCAATAATTCGGATTCTTTCACTCACTAGTAGTAGTATTCGCTAATCGAAATCTCTTGCATTCGAATGCAAGTTCTCGGATACTGTCACTCACTAGTAGTAGTATTCTCTAATCGAAATTTCATGCATTCGAATGCAATAATTCGGATACTGTCACTCACTAGTAGTAATATTCGCTAATCGAAATCTCATGCATTCGAATGCAATAATTCGGATACTGTCACTTACTAGTAGTAGTATTCGCTAATCGAAATCTCATGCATTCGAATGCAATAATTCGGATACTGTCACTCACTAGTAGTAGCATTCGCTAATCGAAATCTCTTGCATTCGAATGCAATAATTCGGATACTGTCACTCACTAGTAGTAGTAATCGCTAATCGAAATTTCATGCATTCGAATGCAAGTTCTCGGATACTGTCACTGACTAGTAGTAGTATTCGCTAATCGAAATCCCATACATTCGAATGCAAGTTCTCGGATACTGTCACTCACTAGTAGTAGTATCCGCTAATCGAAATTTCATGCATTCGAATGCAATAATTCGGATACTGTCACTCACTAGTAGTAGTAATCGCTAATCGAAATTTCATGCATTCGAATGCAATATTTCGGATACTGTCACTCACTAGTAGTAGTATTCGCTAATCGAAATCTCATGCATTCGAATGCAAGTTCTCGGATACTGTCACTCACTAGTAGTAGTATTCGCTAATCGAAATTTCATGCATTCGAATGCAATAATTCGGATACTGTCACTCACTAGTAGTAGTATTCGCTAATCGAAATTTCATGCATTCGAATGCAATAATTCGGATACTGTCACTCACTAGTAGTAGTATTCGCTAATCGAAATCTCATGCATTCGAATGCAATAATTCGGATACTGTCACCCACTATTAGCATTATTCGCTAATCGAAATCTCATGCATTCGAATGCAAGTTCTCGGATACTGTCACTCACTAGTAGTAGTATTCGCTAATCGAAATTTCATGCATTCGAATGCAAGTTCTCGGATACTGTCACTCACTAGTAGTAGTATTCGCTAATCGAAATTTCATGCATTCGAATGCAAGTTCTCGGATACCTTCACTCACTAGTAGTAGTATTCGCTAATCGAAATTTCATGCATTCGAATGCAAGTTCTCGGATACTGTCACTCACTAGTAGTAGTATTCGCTAATCGAAATCTCATGCATTCGAATGCAGGTTCTCGGATACTGTCACTCACTAGTAGTAGTATTCGCTAATCGAAATCTCTTGCATTCGAATGCAAGTTCTCGGATACTGTCACTCACTAGTAGTAGTATTCGCTAATCGAAATCTCTTGCATTCGAATGCAAGTTCTCGGATACTGTCACTCACTAGTAGTAGTATTCGCTAATTGAAATCTCATGCATTCGAATGCAAGTTCTCGGAAACTGTCACTCACTAGTAGTAGTATTCGCTAATTGAAATCTCATGCATTCGAATGCAAGTTCTGCGATACTGTCACTCACTAGTAGTAGTATTCGCTAATCGAAATCTCTTGCATTCGAACGCAATAATTCGGATTCTTTCACTCACTAGTAGTAGTATTCGCTAATCGAAATCTCTTGCATTCGACTGCAAGTTCTCGGATACTGTCACTCACTAGTAGTAGTATTCGCTAATCGAAATTTGATGCATTCGAATGCAAAAGTTCGGATACTGTCACTCACTAGTAGTAATATTCGCTAATCGAAATCTCATGCATTCGAATGCAATAATTCGGATACTGTCACTTACGAGTAGTAGTATTCGCTAATCGAAATCTCATGCATTCGAATGCAATAATTCGGATACTGTCACTCACTAGTAGTAGCATTCGCTAATCGAAATCTCTTGCATTCGAATGCAATAATTCGGATACTGTCACTCACTAGTAGTAGTAATCGCTAATCGAAATTTCATGCATTCAGATGCAAGTTCTCGGATACTGTCACTCACTAGTGATAGTATTCGCTAATCGAAATCTCATGCATTCGAATGGAAGTTCTCGGATACTGTCACTCACTAATAGTAGTATCCGCTAATCGAAATTTCATGCATTCGAATGCAATAATTCGGATACTGTCACTCACGAGTAGTAGTATTCGCTAATCGAAATTTCATGCATTCGAATGCAATATTTCGGATACTGTCACTCACTAGTAGTAGTATTCGCTAATCGAAATCTCATGCATTCGAATGCAGGTTCTCGGATACTGTCACTCACTAGTAGTAGTATTCGCTAATCGAGATTTCATGCATTCGAATGCAATAATTCGGATACTGTCACTCACTAGTAATAGTATTCGCTAATCGAAATTTCATGCATTCGAATGCAATAATTCGGATACTGTCACCCACTATTAGCATTATTCGCTAATCGAAATCTCATGCATTCGAATGCAAGTTCTCGGATACTGTCACTCACTAATAGTAGTATCCGCTAATCCAAATTTCATGCATTCGAATGCAATAATTCGGATACTGTCACTCACTAGTAATAGTATTCGCTAATCGAAATTTCATGCATTCGAATGCAATAATTCGGATACTGTCACTCGCTAGTAGTAGTATTCGCTAATCGAAATCTCTTGCATTCGAATGCAAGTTCTCGGATACTGTCACTCACTAGTAGTAGTATTCGCTAATCGAAATCTCATGCATTCGAATGCAAGTTCTCGGATACTGTCACTCACTAGTAGTAGTATTCGCAAATCGAAATTTCATGCATTCGAATGCAAGTTCTCGGATACTGTCACTCATTAGTAGTAGTATTCGCTAATCGAAATTTCATGCATTCGAATGCAAGTTCTCGGATACTGTCACTCACTAGTAGTAGTATTCGCTAATCGAAATTTCATGCATTCGAATGCAATAGTTCGGATACTGTCACTCATTAGTAGTAGTATTCGCTAATCGAAATCTCATGCATTCGAATGCAAGTTCTCGGATACTGTCACTCACTAGTAGTAGTATTCGCTAATCGAAATCTCTTGCATTCGAATGCAATAATTCGGATACTGTCACTCACTAGTAGTAGTATTCGCTAATCGAAATCTCATGCATTCGAATGCAAGTTCTCGGATACTGTCACTCACTAGTAGTAGTATTCGCTAATCGAAATCTCATGCATTCGAATGCAAGTTCTCGGATACTGTCACTCACTAGTAGTAGTATTCGCAAATCGAAATCTCTTGCATTCGAATGCAAGTTCTCGGATACTTTCACTCACTAGTAGTAGTATTCGCTAATCGAAATCTCATGCATTCGACTGCAAGTTCTGGGATACTGTCACTCACTAGTAGTAGTATTCGCTAATCGAAATCTCTTGCATTCGAATGCAATAATTCGGATACTGTCACTCACTAGTAGCAGTATTCGCTAATCGAAATCTCTTGCATTCGAATGCAATAATTCGGATACTGTCACTCACTAGTAGTAGTATTCGCTAATCGAAATTTCATGCATTCAAATGCAAGTTCTCGGATACTGTCACTCACTCGTAGTAGTATTCGCTAATCGAAATCTGATGCATTCGAATGCAAGTTCTCGGATACTGTCACTCACTAGTAGTAGTATTCGCTAATAGAAATCTCATGCATTCGAATGCAAGTTCTCGGATACTGTCACTCACTAGTCTTTGTATTCGCTAATCGAAATCCCTTGCATTCGAATGCAATAATTCGGATACTGTCACCCACAAGTAGTAGTATTCGCTAATCGAAATTTCATGCATTCGAATGCAATAATTCGGATACTGTCACTCACTAGTAGTAGTATTCGCTAATCGAAATCTCATGCATTCGAATGCAAGTTCTCGGATACTGTCACTCACTAGTAGTAGTATTCGCTAGTCGAAATTTCATGCATTCGAATGCAAGTTCTCGGATACTGTCACTCACTAGTAGTAGTATTCGCTAATCGAAATCTCTTGCATTCGAATGCAATAATTCGGATACTGTCACTCACTAGTAGTAGTATTCGCTAATCGAAATCTCATGCATTCGAATGCAAGTTCTCGGATACTGTCACTCACTAGTAGTAGTATTCGCTAATCGAAATCTCATGCATTCGAATGCAAGTTCTCGGATACTGTCACTCACTAGTAGTAGTATTCGCAAATCGAAATCTCTTGCATTCGAATGCAAGTTCTCGGATACTGTCGCTCACTAGTAGTAGTATTCGCTAATCGAAATCTCATGCATTCGACTGCAAGTTCTGGGATACTGTCACTCACTAGTAGTAGTATTCGCTAATCGAAATCTCTTGCATTCGAATGCAATAATTCGGATACTGTCACTCACTAGTAGCAGTATTCGCTAATCGAAATCTCTTGCATTCGAATGCAATAATTCGGATACTGTCACTCACTAGTAGTAGTATTCGCTAATCGAAATTTCATGCATTCGAATGCAAGTTCTCGGATACTGTCACTCACTAGTAGTAGTATTCGCTAATCGAAATCTGATGCATTCGAATGCAAGTTCTCGGATACTGTCACTCTCTAGTAGTAGTATTCGCTAATAGAAATCTCATGCATTCGAATGCAAGTTCTCGGATACTGTCACTCACTAGTCGTAGTATTCGCTAATCGAAATCCCTTGCATTCGAATGCAATAATTCGGATACTGTCACCCACAAGTAGTAGTATTCGCTAATCGAAATTTCATGCATTCGAATGCAATAATTCGGATACTCTCACTCACTAGTAGTAGTATTCGCTAATCGAAATCTCATGCATTCGAATGCAAGTTCTCGGATACTGTCACTCACTAGTAGTAGTATTCGCTAGTCGAAATTTCATGCATTCGAATGCAAGTTCTCGGATACTATCACTCACTAGTAGTAGTATTCGCTAATCGAAATTTTATGCATTTGAATGCAAGTTCTCGGATACTGTTACTCACTAGTAGAAGTATTCGCTAATCAAAATTTCATGCATTCGAATGCAAGTTCTCGGATACTGTCACTCACGAGTAGTAGTATTCGCTAATCGAAATCTCATGCATTCGAATGCAAGTTCTCGGATACTGTCACTCACTAGTAGTAGTATTCGCTAATCGAAATCTCATGCATTCGAATGCAAGTTCTCGGATACTGTCACTCACTAGTAGTAGTATTCGCAAATCGAAATCTCTTGCATTCGAATGCAAGTTCTCGGAAACTGTCACTCACTAGTAGTAGTATTCGCTAATCGAAATCTCATGCATTCGAATGCAAGTTCTCGGATACTGTCACTCACTAGTAGTAGTATTCGCTAATCCAAATCTCTTGCATTCGAATGCAATAATTCGGATTCTTTCACTCACTAGTAGTAGTATTCGCTAATCGAAATCTCTTGCATTCGAATGCAAGTTCTCGGATATTGTCACTCACTAGTAGAAGTATTCGCTAATCGAAATTTCATGCATTCGAATGCAATAATCCGGATACTGTCACTCACTAGTAGTAATATTCGCTAATCGAAATCTCATGCATTCGAATGCAATAATTCGGATACTGTCACTTACTAGTAGTAGTATTCGCTAATCGAAATCTCATGCATTCGAATGCAATAATTCGGATACTGTCACTCACTAGTAGTAGCATTCGCTAATCGAAATCTCTTGCATTCGAATGCAATAATTCGGATACTGTCACTCACTAGTAGTAGTAATCGCTAATCGAAATTCTTGCATTCGAATGCAAGTTCTCGGATACTGTCACTCACTAGTAGTAGTATTCGCTAATCGAAATCTCATACACTCGAATGCAAGTTCTCGGATACTGTCACTCACTAGTAGTAGTATTCGCTAATAGAAATCTCATGCATTCGAATGCAAGTTCTCGGATACTGTCACTCACTAGTCGTAGTATTCGCTAATCGAAATCTCTTGCATTCGAATGCAAGTTCTCGGATACTGTCACTCACTAGTAGTAGTATTCGCTAATCGAAATTTCATGCATTCGAATGCAATAATTCGGATACTGTCACTCACTAGTAGTAGTATTTGCTAATCGAAATTTCATGCATTCGAATGCAATAATTCGGATACTGTCACTCACTAGTAGTAGTATTCGCTAATCGAAATTTCATACATTCGAATGCAAGTTCTCGGATACTGTCACTCACTACTAGTAGTATCCGCTAATCGAAATTTGATGCATTCGAATGCAATAATTCGGATACTGTCACTCACTAGTAGTAGTATTCGCTAATCGAAATTTCATGCATTCGAATGCAATAATTTGGATACTGTCACTCAGTAGTAGTAGTATTCGCTAATCGAAATTTCATGCATTCGAATGCAATAACTCGGATACTGTTACTCACTAGTAGTAGTATTCGCTAATTGAAATTTCATGCATTCGAGTGCAAGTTCTCGGATACTGTCACTCACTAGTAGTAGTATTCGCTAATCGAAATCTCATGCATTCGAATGCAATAATTCGGATACTGTCACTCACTAGTAGTAGTATTCGCTAATCGAAATTTCATGCATTCGAATGCAATAATTCGGATACTGTTACTCACTAGTAGTGGTATTCGCTAATCGAAATCTCATGCATTCACATGCAAGTTCTCGGATACTGTCACTCACTAGTAGTAGTATTCGCTAATCGAAATCTCATGCATTCGAATGCAAGTTCTCGGATACTGTCACTCACTAGTAGTAGTATTCGCTAATCGAAATTTCATGCATTCGAATGCAATAATTCGGATACTGTCACTCACTAGTAGTAGTATTCGCTAATCGAAATCTCATGCATTCGAATGACAGTTCTCGGATACTGTCACTCACTAGTCGTAGTATTCGCTAATCGAAATCTCATGCATTCGAATGCAAGTTCTCGGATACTGTCACTCACTAGTAGTAGTATTCGCTAATCGAAATTTCATGCATTCGAATGCAATAATTCGGATACTGTCACTCACTAGTAGTAGTATTCGCTAATCGAAATTTCATGCATTCGATTGCAGGTTCTCGGATACTGTCATTCACTAGTAGTAGTATTCGCTAATCGAAATCTCATGCATTCGAATGCAATAATTCGGATACTGTCACTCACTAGTAGTAGTATTCGCTAATCGAAATTTCATGCATTCGAATGCAATAATTCGGATACTGTCACTCACTAGTAGTAGTATTCGCTAATCGAAATCTCATGCATTCACATGCAAGTTCTCGGATACTGTCACTCACTAGTAGTAGTATTCGCTAATCGAAATCTCATGCATTCGAATGCAAGTTCTCGGATACTGTCCTCACTAGTAGTAGTATTCGCTAATCGAAATTTCATGCATTCGAATGCAAGTTCTCGGATACTGTCACTCACTAGTAGTAGTATTCGCTAATGGAAAGTTCATGCATTCGAATGCAATAATTCGGATACTGTCACTCACTAGTAGTAGTATTCGCTAATCGAAATTTCATGCATTCGAATGCAATAATTCGGATACTGTAACTCACTAGTAGTAGTATTCGCTAATCGAAATTTCATGCATTCGAATGCAATAATTCGGATACTGTCACTCACTAGTAGTAGTATTCGCTAATCGAAATTTCATGCATTCGAATGCAATAATTCAGATACTGTCACTCACTAGTAGTAGTATTCGCTAATCGAAATCTCATGCATTCGAATGCAATAATTCGGATACTGTCACTCACTAGTAGTAGTATTCGCTAATCGAAATCTCATGCATTCGAATGCAAGTTCTCGGATACTGTCACTCACTCGTAGTAGTATTCGCTAATCGAAATTTCATGCATTCGAATGCAAGTTCTCGGATACTGTCACTCACAAGTAGTAGCATTCGCTAATCGAAATATCATGCATTCGAATGCAAGTTCTCTGATACTGTCACTCACTAGTAGTAGTATTCGCTAATCGAAATTTCATGCATTCGAATGCAATAATTCGGATACTGTCACTCACTAGTAGTAGTATTCGCTAATCGAAATTTCATGCATTCGAATGCAATAATTCGGATACTGTCACTCACTAGTAGTAGTATTCGCTAATCGAAATTTCATGCATTCGAATGCAATAATTCGGATACTGTCACTCACTAGTAGTAGTATTCGCTAGTCGAAATTTCATTCATTCGAATGCAAGTTCTCGGATACTGTCACTCACTAGTAGTAGTATCCGCTAATCGAAATTTCATGCATTCGAATGCAATTATTCGGATACTGTCACTCACTAGTAGTAGTATTCGCTAATCGAAATTTCATGCATTCGACTGCAATAATTCGGATACTGTCACTCACTAGTAGTAGTATTCGCTAATCGAAATTTCATGCATTCGAATGCAAGTTCTCGGATACTGTCACTCACTAGTAGTAGTATTCGCTAATCGAAATCTCATGCATTCGAATGCAATAATTCGGATACTGTCACTCACTAGTAGTAGTATTCGCTAATCGAAATTTCATGCATTCGAATGCAATAATTCGGATACTGTCACTCACTAGTAGTAGTATTCGGTAATCGAAATCTCATGCATTCAAATGCAGGTTCTCGGATACTGTCACTCACTAGTAGTAGTATTCGCTAATCGAAATCTCATGCATTCGAATGCAAGTTCTCGGATACTGTCACTCACTAGTAGTAGTATTCGCTAATCGAAATTTCATGCTTTCGAATGCAAGTTCTCGGATACTGTCACTCACTAGTAGTAGTATTCGCTAATCGAAATCTCATGCATTCGAATGCAAGTTCTCGGATACTGTCACTCACTAGTAGTAGTATTCGCTAATCGAAATTTCATGCATTCGAATGCAAGTTCTCGGAAACTGTCACTCACTAGTAGTAGTATTCGCTAATCGAAATTTCATGCATTCAAATGCAATAATTCGGATACTGTCACTCACTAGTAGTAGTATTCGCTAATCGAAATCTCATGCATTCGAATGCAAGTTCTCGGATACTGTCACTCACTAGTAGTAGTGTTCGCTAATCGAAATCTCATGCATTCGAATGCAATAATTCGGATACTGTCACTCAGTAGTAGTAGTATTCGCTAATCGAAATTTCATGCATTCGAATGCAATAATTCGGATACTGTCACTCACTAGTAGTAGTATTCGCTAATCGAAATCTCATGCATTCGAATGCAATAATTCGGATACTGTAACTCACTAGTAGTAGTATTCGCTTTTCGAAATTTCATGCACTCGAATGCAATAATTCGGATACTGTAACTCACTAGTAGTAGTATTCGCTAATCGAAATTTCATGCATTCGAATGCAATAATTCAGATACTGTCACTCACTAGTAGTAGTATTCGCTAATCGAAATCTCATGCATTCGAATGCAATAATTCGGATACTGTCACTCACTAGTAGTAGTATTCGCTAATCGAAATCTCATGCATTCGAATGCAAGTTCTCGGATACTGTCACTTGCTAGTAGTAGTATTCGCTAATCGAAATTTCATGCATTCGAATGCAAGTTCTCGGATACTGTCACTCACTAGTAGTAGCATTCGCTAATCGAAATATCATGCATTCGAATGCAAGTTCTCTGATACTGTCACTCACTAGTAGTAGTATTCGCTAATCGAAATTTCATGCATTCGAATGCAATAATTCGGATAGTGTCACTCATTAGTAGTAGTATTCGTTAATCGAAATCTCATGCATTCGAATGCAAGTTCTCGGATACTGTCACTCACTAGTAGTAGTATCCGCTAATCGAAATTTCATGCATTCGAATGCAATTATTCGGATACTGTCACTCACTAGTAGTAGTATTCGCTAATCGAAATTTCATGCATTCGAATGCAATAATTCGGATACTGTCACTCACTAGTAGTAGTATTCGCTAATCGAAATTTCATGCATTCGAATGCAAGTTCTCGGATACTGTCACTCACTAGTAGTAGTATTCGCTAATCGAAATCTCATGCATTCGAATGCAATAATTCGGATACTGTCATTCACTAGTAGTAGTATTCGCTAATCGAAATTTCATGCATTCGAATGCAATAATTCGGATACTGTCACTCACTAGTAGTAGTATTCGCTAATCGAAATCTCATGCATTCAAATGCAAGTTCTCGGATACTGTCACTCAGTAGTAGTTGTATTCGCTAATCGAAATTTCATGCATTCGAATGCAAGTTCTCGGATACTGTCACTCAGTAGTAGTAGTATTCGCTAATCGAAATTTCATGCATTCGAATGCAATAATTCGGATACTGTCACTCACTAGTAGTAGTATTCGCTAATCGAAATCTCATGCATTCGAATGCAATAATTCGGATACTGTAACTCACTAGTAGTAGTATTCGCTTTTCGAAATTTCATGCACTCGAATGCAATAATTCGGATACTGTAACTCACTAGTAGTAGTATTCGCTAATCGAAATTTCATGCATTCGAATGCAATAATTCAGATACTGTCACTCACTAGTAGTAGTATTCGCTAATCGAAATCTCATGCATTCGAATGCAATAATTCGGATACTGTCACTCACTAGTAGTAGTATTCGCTAATCGAAATCTCATGCATTCGAATGCAAGTTCTCGGATACTGTCACTTGCTAGTAGTAGTATTCGCTAATCGAAATTTCATGCATTCGAATGCAAGTTCTCGGATACTGTCACTCACTAGTAGTAGCATTCGCTAATCGAAATATCATGCATTCGAATGCAAGTTCTCTGATACTGTCACTCACTAGTAGTAGTATTCGCTAATCGAAATTTCATGCATTCGAATGCAATAATTCGGATAGTGTCACTCATTAGTAGTAGTATTCGTTAATCGAAATCTCATGCATTCGAATGCAAGTTCTCGGATACTGTCACTCACTAGTAGTAGTATCCGCTAATCGAAATTTCATGCATTCGAATGCAATTATTCGGATACTGTCACTCACTAGTAGTAGTATTCGCTAATCGAAATTTCATGCATTCGAATGCAATAATTCGGATACTGTCACTCACTAGTAGTAGTATTCGCTAATCGAAATTTCATGCATTCGAATGCAAGTTCTCGGATACTGTCACTCACTAGTAGTAGTATTCGCTAATCGAAATCTCATGCATTCGAATGCAATAATTCGGATACTGTCACTCACTAGTAGTAGCATTCGCTAATCGAAATCTCTTGCATTCGAATGCAATAATTCGGATACTGTCACTCACTAGTAGTAGTAATCGCTAATCGAAATTCTTGCATTCGAATGCAAGTTCTCGGATACTGTCACTCACTAGTAGTAGTATTCGCTAATCGAAATCTCATACATTCGAATGCAAGTTCTCGGATACTGTCACTCACTAGTAGTAGTATTCGCTAATAGAAATCTCATGCATTCGAATGCAAGTTCTCGGATACTGTCACTCACTAGTCGTAGTATTCGCTAATCGAAATCTCTTGCATTCGAATGCAAGTTCTCGGATACTGTCACTCACTAGTAGTAGTATTCGCTAATCGAAATTTCATGCATTCGAATGCAATAATTCGGATACTGTCACTCACTAGTAGTAGTATTTGCTAATCGAAATTTCATGCATTCGAATGCAATAATTCGGATACTGTCACTCACTAGTAGTAGTATTCGCTAATCGAAATTTCATACATTCGAATGCAAGTTCTCGGATACTGTCACTCACTACTAGTAGTATCCGCTAATCGAAATTTGATGCATTCGAATGCAATAATTCGGATACTGTCACTCACTAGTAGTAGTATTCGCTAATCGAAATTTCATGCATTCGAATGCAATAATTTGGATACTGTCACTCACTAGTAGTAGTATTCGCTAATCGAAATTTCATGCATTCGAATGCAATAACTCGGATACTGTTACTCACTAGTAGTAGTATTCGCTAATTGAAATTTCATGCATTCGAGTGCAAGTTCTCGGATACTGTCACTCACTAGTAGTAGTATTCGCTAATCGAAATCTCATGCATTCGAATGCAAGTTCTCGGATACTGTCACTCACTAGTAGTAGTATTCGCTAATCGAAATTTCATGCATTCGAATGCAATAATTCGGACACTGTCACTCACTAGTAGTAGTATTCGCTAATCGAAATTTCATGCATTCGAATGCAGGTTCTCGGATACTGTCATTCACTAGTAGTAGTATTCGCTAATCGAAATCTCATGCATTCGAATGCAATAATTCGGATACTGTCACTCACTAGTAGTAGTATTCGCTAATCGAAATTTCATGCATTCGAATGCAATAATTCGGATACTGTCACTCACTAGTAGTGGTATTCGCTAATCGAAATCTCATGCATTCACATGCAAGTTCTCGGATACTGTCACTCACTAGTAGTAGTATTCGCTAATCGAAATCTCATGCATTCGAATGCAAGTTCTCGGATACTGTCACTCACTAGTAGTAGTATTCGCTAATCGAAATTTCATGCATTCGAATGCAATAATTCGGATACTGTCACTCACTAGTAGTAGTATTCGCTAATCGAAATCTCATGCATTCGAATGACAGTTCTCGGATACTGTCACTCACTAGTCGTAGTATTCGCTAATCGAAATCTCATGCATTCGAATGCAAGTTCTCGGATACTGTCACTCACTAGTAGTAGTATTCGCTAATCGAAATTTCATGCATTCGAATGCAATAATTCGGATACTGTCACTCACTAGTAGTAGTATTCGCTAATCGAAATTTCATGCATTCGATTGCAGGTTCTCGGATACTGTCATTCACTAGTAGTAGTATTCGCTAATCGAAATCTCATGCATTCGAATGCAATAATTCGGATACTGTCACTCACTAGTAGTAGTATTCGCTAATCGAAATTTCATGCATTCGAATGCAATAATTCGGATACTGTCACTCACTAGTAGTAGTATTCGCTAATCGAAATCTCATGCATTCACATGCAAGTTCTCGGATACTGTCACTCACTAGTAGTAGTATTCGCTAATCGAAATCTCATGCATTCGAATGCAAGTTCTCGGATAGTGTCACTCACTAGTAGTAGTATTCGCTAATCGAAATTTCATGCATTCGAATGCAAGTTCTCGGATACTGTCACTCACTAGTAGTAGTATTCGCTAATGGAAAGTTCATGCATTCGAATGCAATAATTCGGATACTGTCACTCACTAGTAGTAGTATTCGCTAATCGAAATTTCATGCATTCGAATGCAATAATTCGGATACTGTAACTCACTAGTAGTAGTATTCGCTAATCGAAATTTCATGCATTCGAATGCAATAATTCGGATACTGTCACTCACTAGTAGTAGTATTCGCTAATCGAAATTTCATGCATTCGAATGCAATAATTCAGATACTGTCACTCACTAGTAGTAGTATTCGCTAATCGAAATCTCATGCATTCGAATGCAAGTTCTCGGATACTGTCACTCACTCGTAGTAGTATTCGCTAATCGAAATTTCATGCATTCGAATGCAAGTTCTCGGATACTGTCACTCACAAGTAGTAGCATTCGCTAATCGAAATATCATGCATTCGAATGCAAGTTCTCTGATACTGTCACTCACTAGTAGTAGTATTCGCTAATCGAAATTTCATGCATTCGAATGCAATAATTCGGATACTGTCACTCACTAGTAGTAGTATTCGCTAATCGAAATTTCATGCATTCGAATGCAATAATTCGGATACTGTCACTCACTAGTAGTAGTATTCGCTAATCGAAATTTCATGCATTCGAATGCAATAATTCGGATACTGTCACTCACTAGTAGTAGTATTCGCTAGTCGAAATTTCATTCATTCGAATGCAAGTTCTCGGATACTGTCACTCACTAGTAGTAGTATCCGCTAATCGAAATTTCATGCATTCGAATGCAATTATTCGGATACTGTCACTCACTAGTAGTAGTATTCGCTAATCGAAATTTCATGCATTCGACTGCAATAATTCGGATACTGTCACTCACTAGTAGTAGTATTCGCTAATCGAAATTTCATGCATTCGAATGCAAGTTCTCGGATACTGTCACTCACTAGTAGTAGTATTCGCTAATCGAAATCTCATGCATTCGAATGCAATAATTCGGATACTGTCACTCACTAGTAGTAGTATTCGCTAATCGAAATTTCATGCATTCGAATGCAATAATTCGGATACTGTCACTCACTAGTAGTAGTATTCGGTAATCGAAATCTCATGCATTCAAATGCAGGTTCTCGGATACTGTCACTCACTAGTAGTAGTATTCGCTAATCGAAATCTCATGCATTCGAATGCAAGTTCTCGGATACTGTCACTCACTAGTAGTAGTATTCGCTAATCGAAATTTCATGCTTTCGAATGCAAGTTCTCGGATACTGTCACTCACTAGTAGTAGTATTCGCTAATCGAAATCTCATGCATTCGAATGCAAGTTCTCGGATACTGTCACTCACTAGTAGTAGTATTCGCTAATCGAAATTTCATGCATTCGAATGCAAGTTCTCGGATACTGTCACTCACTAGTAGTAGTATTCGCTAATCGAAATTTCATGCATTCAAATGCAATAATTCGGATACTGTCACTCACTAGTAGTAGTATTCGCTAATCGAAATCTCATGCATTCGAATGCAAGTTCTCGGATACTGTCACTCACTAGTAGTAGTGTTCGCTAATCGAAATCTCATGCATTCGAATGCAATAATTCGGATACTGTCACTCAGTAGTAGTAGTATTCGCTAATCGAAATTTCATGCATTCGAATGCAATAATTCGGATACTGTCACTCACTAGTAGTAGTATTCGCTAATCGAAATCTCATGCATTCGAATGCAATAATTCGGATACTGTAACTCACTAGTAGTAGTATTCGCTTTTCGAAATTTCATGCACTCGAATGCAATAATTCGGATACTGTAACTCACTAGTAGTAGTATTCGCTAATCGAAATTTCATGCATTCGAATGCAATAATTCAGATACTGTCACTCACTAGTAGTAGTATTCGCTAATCGAAATCTCATGCATTCGAATGCAATAATTCGGATACTGTCACTCACTAGTAGTAGTATTCGCTAATCGAAATCTCATGCATTCGAATGCAAGTTCTCGGATACTGTCACTTGCTAGTAGTAGTATTCGCTAATCGAAATTTCATGCATTCGAATGCAAGTTCTCGGATACTGTCACTCACTAGTAGTAGCATTCGCTAATCGAAATATCATGCATTCGAATGCAAGTTCTCTGATACTGTCACTCACTAGTAGTAGTATTCGCTAATCGAAATTTCATGCATTCGAATGCAATAATTCGGATAGTGTCACTCATTAGTAGTAGTATTCGTTAATCGAAATCTCATGCATTCGAATGCAAGTTCTCGGATACTGTCACTCACTAGTAGTAGTATCCGCTAATCGAAATTTCATGCATTCGAATGCAATTATTCGGATACTGTCACTCACTAGTAGTAGTATTCGCTAATCGAAATTTCATGCATTCGAATGCAATAATTCGGATACTGTCACTCACTAGTAGTAGTATTCGCTAATCGAAATTTCATGCATTCGAATGCAAGTTCTCGGATACTGTCACTCACTAGTAGTAGTATTCGCTAATCGAAATCTCATGCATTCGAATGCAATAATTCGGATACTGTCACTCACTAGTAGTAGTATTCGCTAATCGAAATTTCATGCATTCGAATGCAATAATTCGGATACTGTCACTCACTAGTAGTAGTATTCGCTAATCGAAATTTCATGCATTCGAATGCAATAATTCGGATACTGTCACTCACTAGTAGTAGTATTCGCTAGTCGAAATTTCATTCATTCGAATGCAAGTTCTCGGATACTGTCACTCACTAGTAGTAGTATCCGCTAATCGAAATTTCATGCATTCGAATGCAATTATTCGGATACTGTCACTCACTAGTAGTAGTATTCGCTAATCGAAATTTCATGCATTCGACTGCAATAATTCGGATACTGTCACTCACTAGTAGTAGTATTCGCTAATCGAAATTTCATGCATTCGAATGCAAGTTCTCGGATACTGTCACTCACTAGTAGTAGTATTCGCTAATCGAAATCTCATGCATTCGAATGCAATAATTCGGATACTGTCACTCACTAGTAGTAGTATTCGCTAATCGAAATTTCATGCATTCGAATGCAATAATTCGGATACTGTCACTCACTAGTAGTAGTATTCGGTAATCGAAATCTCATGCATTCAAATGCAGGTTCTCGGATACTGTCACTCACTAGTAGTAGTATTCGCTAATCGAAATCTCATGCATTCGAATGCAAGTTCTCGGATACTGTCACTCACTAGTAGTAGTATTCGCTAATCGAAATTTCATGCTTTCGAATGCAAGTTCTCGGATACTGTCACTCACTAGTAGTAGTATTCGCTAATCGAAATCTCATGCATTCGAATGCAAGTTCTCGGATACTGTCACTCACTAGTAGTAGTATTCGCTAATCGAAATTTCATGCATTCGAATGCAAGTTCTCGGATACTGTCACTCACTAGTAGTAGTATTCGCTAATCGAAATTTCATGCATTCAAATGCAATAATTCGGATACTGTCACTCACTAGTAGTAGTATTCGCTAATCGAAATCTCATGTATTCGAATGCAAGTTCTCGGATACTGTCACTCACTAGTAGTAGTGTTCGCTAATCGAAATCTCATGCATTCGAATGCAATAATTCGGATACTTTCACTCAGTAGTAGTAGTATTCGCTAATCGAAATTTCATGCATTCGAATGCAATAATTCGGATACTGTCACTCACTAGTAGTAGTATTCGCTAATCGAAATCTCATGCATTCGAATGCAATAATTCGGATACTGTAACTCACTAGTAGTAGTATTCGCTTTTCGAAATTTCATGCACTCGAATGCAATAATTCGGATACTGTAACTCACTAGTAGTAGTACTCGCTAATCGAAATTTCATGCATTCGAATGCAATAATTCAGATACTGTCACTCACTAGTAGTAGTATTCGCTAATCGAAATCTCATGCATTCGAATGCAATAATTCGGATACTGTCACTCACTAGTAGTAGTATTCGCTAATCGAAATCTCATGCATTCGAATGCAAGTTCTCGGATACTGTCACTTGCTAGTAGTAGTATTCGCTAATCGAAATTTCATGCATTCGAATGCAAGTTCTCGGATACTGTCACTCACTAGTAGTAGCATTCGCTAATCGAAATATCATGCATTCGAATGCAAGTTCTCTGATACTGTCACTCACTAGTAGTAGTATTCGCTAATCGAAATTTCATGCATTCGAATGCAATAATTCGGATAGTGTCACTCATTAGTAGTAGTATTCGTTAATCGAAATCTCATGCATTCGAATGCAAGTTCTCGGATACTGTCACTCACTAGTAGTAGTATCCGCTAATCGAAATTTCATGCATTCGAATGCAATAATTTGGATACTGTCACTCACTAGTAGTAGTATTCGCTAATCGAAATTTCATGCATTCGAATGCAATAATTCGGATACTGTCACTCACTAGTAGTAGTATTCGCTAATCGAAATTTCATGCATTCGAATGCAAGTTCTCGGATACTGTCACTCACTAGTAGTAGTATTCGCTAATCGAAATCTCATGCATTCGAATGCAATAATTCGGATACTGTCATTCACTAGTAGTAGTATTCGCTAATCGAAATTTCATGCATTCGAATGCAATAATTCGGATACTGTCACTCACTAGTAGTAGTATTCGCTAATCGAAATCTCATGCATTCAAATGCAAGTTCTCGGATACTGTCACTCAGTAGTAGTTGTATTCGCTAATCGAAATTTCATGCATTCGAATGCAAGTTCTCGGATACTGTCACTCAGTAGTAGTAGTATTCGCTAATCGAAATTTCATGCATTCGAATGCAATAATTCGGATACTGTCACTCACTAGTAGTAGTATTCGCTAATCGAAATCTCATGCATTCGAATGCAATAATTCGGATACTGTAACTCACTAGTAGTAGTATTCGCTTTTCGAAATTTCATGCACTCGAATGCAATAATTCGGATACTGTAACTCACTAGTAGTAGTATTCGCTAATCGAAATTTCATGCATTCGAATGCAATAATTCAGATACTGTCACTCACTAGTAGTAGTATTCGCTAATCGAAATCTCATGCATTCGAATGCAATAATTCGGATACTGTCACTCACTAGTAGTAGTATTCGCTAATCGAAATCTCATGCATTCGAATGCAAGTTCTCGGATACTGTCACTTGCTAGTAGTAGTATTCGCTAATCGAAATTTCATGCATTCGAATGCAAGTTCTCGGATACTGTCACTCACTAGTAGTAGCATTCGCTAATCGAAATATCATGCATTCGAATGCAAGTTCTCTGATACTGTCACTCACTAGCAGTAGTATTCGCTAATCGAAATTTCATGCATTCGAATGCAATAATTCGGATAGTGTCACTCATTAGTAGTAGTATTCGTTAATCGAAATCTCATGCATTCGAATGCAAGTTCTCGGATACTGTCACTCACTAGTAGTAGTATCCGCTAATCGAAATTTCATGCATTCGAATGCAATTATTCGGATACTGTCACTCACTAGTAGTAGTATTCGCTAATCGAAATTTCATGCATTCGAATGCAATAATTCGGATACTGTCACTCACTAGTAGTAGTATTCGCTAATCGAAATTTCATGCATTCGAATGCAAGTTCTCGGATACTGTCACTCACTAGTAGTAGTATTCGCTAATCGAAATCTCATGCATTCGAATGCAATAATAAGGATACTGTCACTCACTAGTAGTAGTATTTGCTAATCGAAATTTCATGCATTCGAATGCAATAATTCGGATACTGTCACTCACTAAAAGTAGTATTCGCTAATCGAAATTTCATGCATTCGAATGCAATAATTCGGATAATGTCACTCACTAGTAGTAGTTTTCGCTAGTCGAAATTTCATTCATCCGACTGCAAGTTCTCGGATACTGTCACTCACTAGTAGTAGTATTCGCTAATCGAAATCTCATGCATTCGAATGCAAGTTCTCGGATACTGTCACTCACTAGTAGTAGTATCCGCTAATCGAAATTTCATGCATTCGAATGCAATTATTCGGATACTGTCACTCACTAGTAGTAGTATTCGCTAATCGAAATTTCATGCATTCGAATGCAATAATTCGGATACTGTCACTCACTAGTAGTAGTATTCGCTAATCGAAATTTCATGCATTCGAATGCAAGTTCTCGGATACTGTCACTCACTAGTAGTAGTATTCGCTAATCTAAATCTCATGCATTCGAATGCGATAATTCGGATACTGTCACTCACTAGTAGTAGTATTCGCTAATCGAAATTTCATGCATTCGAATGCAATAATTCCGATACTGTCACTCACTAGTAGTAGTATTCGCTAATCGAAATCTCATGCATTCAAATGCAAGTTCTCGGATACTGTCACTCAGTAGTACTTGTATTCGCTAATCGAAATTTCATGCATTCGAATGCAAGATCTCGGATACTGTCACTCACTAGTAGTAGTATTCGCTAATCGAAATCTCATGCATTCGAATGCAAGTTCTCGGATACTGTCACTCACTAGTAGTAGTATACGCTAATCGAAATTTCATGCATTCGAATGCAAGTTCTCGGATACTGTCACTCACTAGTAGTAGTATTCGCTAATCGAAATCTCATGCATTCGAATGCAAGTTCTCGGATACTGTCACTCACTAGTAGTAGTATTCGCTAATCGAAATTTCATGCATTCGAATGCAAGTTCTCGGATACTGTCACTCACTAGTAGTAGTATTCGCTAATCGAAAGTTCATGCATCCGAATGCAATAATTCGGATACTGTCACTCACTAGTAGTAGTATTCGCTAATCGAAATTTCATGCATTCGAATGCAAGTTCTCGGATACTGTCACTCACTAGTAGTAGTATTCGCTAATCGAAATTTCATGCATTCGAATGCAATAATTCGGATACTGTCACTCACTAGTAGTAGTATCCGCTAATCGAAATTTCATGCATTCGAATGCAATAATTCGGATACTGTCACTCACTAGTAGTAGTATTCGCTAATCGAAATCTCATGCATCCGAATGCAATAATTCGGATACTGTAACTCACTAGTAGTAGTATTCGCTAATCGAAATTTCATGCATTCGAATGCAATAATTCGGATACTGTCACTCACTAGTAGTAGTATTCGCTAATCGAAATTTCATGCATTCGAATGCAATAATTCAGATACTGTCACTCACTAGTAGTAGTATTCGCTAATCGAAATCTCATGCATTCGAATGCAAGTTCTCGGATACTGTCACTCACTAGTAGTAGTATTCGCTAATCGAAATTTCATGCATTCGAATGCAAGTTCTCGGATACTGTCACTCACTAGTAGTAACATTCGCTAGTCGAAATTTCATTCATCCGAATGCAAGTTCTCGGATACTGTCACTCACTAGTAGTAGTATTCGCTAATCTAAATTTCATGCATTCGAATGCAATAAATCGGATACTGTCACTCACTGGTAGTAGTATTTGCTAATCGAAATTTCATGCATTCGAATGCAATAATTCGGATACTGTCACTCACTAAAAGTAGTATTCGCTAATCAAAATTTCATGCATTCGAATGCAATAATTCGGATACTGTCACTCACTAGTAGTAGTATTCGCTAGTCGAAATTTCATTCATCCGAATGCAAGTTCTCGGATACTGTCACTCACTAGTAGTAGTATTCGCTAATCGAAATCTCATGCATTCGAATGCAAGTTCTCGGATACTGTCACTAACTAGTAGTAGTATCCGCTAATCGAAATTTCATGCATTCGAATGCAATTATTCGGATACTGTCACTCACTAGTAGTAGTATTCGCTAATCGAAATTTCATGCATTCGAATGCAATAATTCGGATACTGTCACACACTAGTAGTAGTATTCGCTAATCGAAATTTCATGCATTCGAATGCAAGTTCTCGGATACTGTCACTCACTAGTAGTAGTATTCGCAATTCCAAATCTCATGCATTCGAATGCAATAATTCGGATACTGTCACTCACTAGTAGTAGTATTCGCTAATCGAAATTTCATGCATTCGAATGCAATAATTCGGATACTGTCACTCACTAGTAGTAGTATTCGCTAATCGAAATCTCATGCATTCAAATGCAAGTTCTCGGATACTGTCACTCAGTAGTAGTTGTATTCGCTAATCGAAATTTCATGCATTCGAATGCAAGTTCTCGGATACTGTCACTCACTAGTAGTAGTATTCGCTAATCGAAATTTCATGCATTCGAATGCAAGTTCTCGGATACTGTCACTCACTAGTAGTAGTATTCGCTAATCGAAATTTCATGCATTCGAATGCAATAATTCGGATACTGTCACTCACTAGTAGTAGTATTCGCTAGTTGAAATTTCATTCATTCGAATGCAAGTTCTCGGATACTGTCACTCACTAGTAGTAGTATTCGCTAATCGAAATCTCATGCATTCGAATGCAATAATTCGGATACTGTCACTCACTAGTAGTAGTATTCGCTAATCGAAATTTCATGCATTCGAATGCAATAATTCGGATACTGTCACTCACTAGTAGTAGTATTCGGTAATCGAAATCTCATGCATTCAAATGCAGGTTCTCGGATACTGTCACTCACTAGTAGTAGTATTCGCTAATCGAAATCTCATGCATTCGAATGCAAGTTCTCGGATACTGTCACTCACTAGTAGTAGTATTCGCTAATCGAAATTTCATGCTTTCGAATGCAAGTTCTCGGATACTGTCACTCACTAGTAGTAGTATTCGCTAATCGAAATCTCATGCATTCGAATGCAAGTTCTCGGATACTGTCACTCACTAGTAGTAGTATTCGCTAATCGAAATTTCATGCATTCGAATGCAAGTTCTCGGATACTGTCACTCACTAGTAGTAGTATTCGCTAATCGAAATTTCATGCATTCAAATGCAATAATTCGGATACTGTCACTCACTAGTAGTAGTATTCGCTAATCGAAATCTCATGCATTCGAATGCAAGTTCTCGGATACTGTCACTCACTAGTAGTAGTGTTCGCTAATCGAAATCTCATGCATTCGAATGCAATAATTCGGATACTGTCACTCACTAGTAGTAGTATTCGCTAATCGAAATTTCATGCATTCGAATGCAATAATTCGGATACTGTCACTCACTAGTAGTAGTATTCGCTAATCGAAATCTCATGCATTCGAATGCAATAATTCGGATACTGTAACTCACTAGTAGTAGTATTCGCTTTTCGAAATTTCATGCACTCGAATGCAATAATTCGGATACTGTAACTCACTAGTAGTAGTATTCGCTAATCGAAATTTCATGCATTCGAATGCAATAATTCAGATACTGTCACTCACTAGTAGTAGTATTCGCTAATCGAAATCTCATGCATTCGAATGCAATAATTCGGATACTGTCACTCACTAGTAGTAGTATTCGCTAATCGAAATCTCATGCATTCGAATGCAAGTTCTCGGATACTGTCACTTGCTAGTAGTAGTATTCGCTAATCGAAATTTCATGCATTCGAATGCAAGTTCTCGGATACTGTCACTCACTAGTAGTAGCATTCGCTAATCGAAATATCATGCATTCGAATGCAAGTTCTCTGATACTGTCACTCACTAGTAGTAGTATTCGCTAATCGAAATTTCATGCATTCGAATGCAATAATTCGGATAGTGTCACTCATTAGCAGTAGTATTCGTTAATTGAAATCTCATGCATTCGAATGCAAGTTCTCGGATACTGTCACTCACTAGTAGTAGTATCCGCTAATCGAAATTTCATGCATTCGAATGCAATTATTCGGATACTGTCACTCACTAGTAGTAGTATTCGCTAATCGAAATTTCATGCATTCGAATGCAATAATTCGGATACTGTCACTCACTAGTAGTAGTATTCGCTAATCGAAATTTCATGCATTCGAATGCAAGTTCTCGGATACTGTCACTCACTAGTAGTAGTATTCGCTAATCGAAATCTCATGCATTCGAATGCAATAATTCGGATACTGTCATTCACTAGTAGTAGTATTCGCTAATCGAAATTTCATGCATTCGAATGCAATAATTCGGATACTGTCACTCACTAGTAGTAGTATTCGCTAATCGAAATCTCATGCATTCAAATGCAAGTTCTCGGATACTGTCACTCAGTAGTAGTTGTATTCGCTAATCGAAATTTCATGCATTCGAATGCAAGTTCTCGGATACTGTCACTCACTAGTAGTAATATTCGCTAATCGAAATCTCATGCATTCGAATGCAATAATTCGGATACTGTCACTCACTAGTAGTAGTATTCGCTAATCGAAATTTCATGCATTCGAATGCAATAATTCGGATACTGTCACTCACTAGTAGTAGTATTCACTAATCGAAATCTCATGCATTCGAATGCAATAATTCGGATACTGTAACTCACTAGTAGTAGTATTCGCTAATCGAAATTTCATGCATTCGAATGCAATAATTCGGATACTGTCACTCACTAGTAGCAGTATTCGCTAATCGAAATTTCATGCATTCGAATGCAATAATTCAGATACTGTCACTCACTAGTAGTAGTATTCGCTAATCGAAATCTCATGCATTCGAATGCAAGTTCTCGGATACTGTCACTCACTAGTAGTAGCATTCGCTAATCGAAATATCATGCATTCGAATGCAATAATTCAGATACTGTCACTCACTAGTAGTAGTATTCGCTAATGGAAATTTCATGCATTCGAATGCAAGTTCTCGGATACTGTCACTCACTAGTAGTAGCATTCGCTAGTCGAAATTTCATTCACCCGAATGCAAGTTCTCGGATACTGTCACTCACTAGCAGTAGTATTCGCTAATCTAAATTTCATGCATTCGAATGCAATAAATCGGATACTGTCACTCACTAGTAGTAGTATTTGCTAATCGAAATTTCATGCATTCGAATGCAATAATTCAGATACTGTCACTCACTAAAAGTAGTATTCGCTAATCGAAATTTCATGCATTCGAATGCAATAATTCGGATAATGTCACTCACTAGTAGTAGTATTCGCTAGTCGAAATTTCATTCATCCGACTGCAAGTTCTCGGATACTGTCACTCACTAGTAGTAGTATTCGCTAATCGAAATCTCATGCATTCGAATGCAAGTTCTCGGATACTGTCACTCACTAGTAGTAGTATCCGCTAATCGAAATTTCATGCATTCGAATGCAATTATTCGGATACTGTCACTCACTAGTAGTAGTATTCGCTAATCGAAATTTCATGCATTCGAATGCAATAATTCGGATACTGTCACTCACTAGTAGTAGTATTCGCTAATCGAAATTTCATGCATTCGAATGCAAGTTCTCGGATACTGTCACTCACTAGTACTAGTATTCGCTAATCTAAATCTCATGCATTCGAATGCGATAATTCGAATACTGTCACTCACTAGTAGTAGTATTCGCTAATCGAAATTTCATGCATTCGAATGCAATAATTCGGATACTGTCACTCACTAGTAGTAGTATTCGCTAATCGAAATCTCATGCATTCAAATGCAAGTTCTCGGATACTGTCACTCAGTAGTACTTGTATTCGCTAATCGAAATTTCATGCATTCGAATGCAAGATCTCGGATACTGTCACTCACTAGTAGTAGTATTCGCTAATCGAAATCTCATGCATTCGAATGCAAGTTCTCGGATACTGTCACTCACTAGTAGTAGTATACGCTAATCGAAATTTCATGCATTCGAATGCAAGTTCTCGGATACTGTCACTCACTAGTAGTAGTATTCGCTAATCGAAATCTCATGCATTCGAATGCAAGTTCTCGGATACTGTCACTCACTAGTAGTAGTATTCGCTAATCGAAATTTCATGCATTCGAATGCAAGTTCTCGGATACTGTCACTCACTAGTAGTAGTATTCGCTAATCGAAATTTCATGCATTCGAATGCAAGTTCTCGGATACTGTCACTCACTAGTAGTAGTATTCGCTAATCGAAATCTCATGCATTCGAATGCAAGTTCTCGGATACTGTCACTCACTAGTAGTAGTATTCGCTAATCGAAATTTCATGCATTCGAATGCAATAATTCGGATACTGTCACTCACTAGTAGTAGTATTCGCTAATCGAAATTTCATGCATTCGAACGCAATAATTCAGATACTGTCACTCACTAGTAGTAGTATTCGCTAATCGAAATCTCATGCATTCGAATGCAAGTTCTCGGATACTGTCACTCACTAGTAGTAGTATTCGCTAATCGAAATTTCATGCATTCGAATGCAAGTTCTCGGATACTGTCACTCACTAGTAGTAACATTCGCTAGTCGAAATTTCATTCATCCGAATGCAAGTTCTCGGATACTGTCACTCACTAGTAGTAGTATTCGCTAATCTAAATTTCATGCATTCGAATGCAATAAATCGGATACTGTCACTCACTGGTAGTAGTATTTGCTAATCGAAATTTCATGCATTCGAATGCAATAATTCGGATACTGTCACTCACTAAAAGTAGTATTCGCTAATCGAAATTTCATGCATTCGAATGCAATAATTCGGATACTGTCACTCACTAGTAGTAGTATTCGCTAGTCGAAATTTCATTCATCCGAATGCAAGTTCTCGGATACTGTCACTCACTAGTAGTAGTATTCGCTAATCGAAATCTCATGCATTCGAATGCAAGTTCTCGGATACTGTCACTAACTAGTAGTAGTATCCGCTAATCGAAATTTCATGCATTCGAATGCAATTATTCGGATACTGTCACTCACTAGTAGTAGTATTCGCTAATCGAAATTTCATGCATTCGAATGCAATAATTCGGATACTGTCACACACTAGTAGTAGTATTCGCTAATTGAAATTTCATGCATTCGAATGCAAGTTCTCGGATACTGTCACTCACTAGTAGTAGTATTCGCTAATCCAAATCTCATGCATTCGAATGCAATAATTCGGATACTGTCACTCACTAGTAGTAGTATTCGCTAATCGAAATTTCATGCATTCGAATGCAATAATTCGGATACTGTCACTCACTAGTAGTAGTATTCGCTAATCGAAATCTCATGCATTCAAATGCAAGTTCTCGGATACTGTCACTCAGTTGTAGTTGTATTCGCTAATCGAAATTTCATGCATTCGAATGCAAGTTCTCGGATACTGTCACTCACTAGTAGTAGCATTCGCTAATCGAAATCTCATGCATTCGAATGCAAGTTCTCGGATACTGTCACTCACTAGTAGTAGTATTCGCTAATCGAAATTTCATGCATTCGAATGCAAGTTCTCGGATACTGTCACTCACTAGTAGTAGTATTCGCTAATCGAAATCTCATGCATTCGAATGCAAGTTCTCGGATACTGTCACTCACTAGTAGTAGTATTCGCTAATCGAAATTTCATGCATTCGAATGCAAGTTCTCGGATACTGTCACTCACTAGTAGTAGTATTCGCTAATCGAAAGTTCATGCATTCGAATGCAATAATTCGGATACTGTCACTCACTAGTAGTAGTATTCGCTAATCGAAATTTCATGCATTCGAATGCAAGTTCTCGGATACTGTCACTCACTAGTAGTAGTATTCGCTAATCCAAATTTCATGCATTCGAATGCAATAATTCGGATACTGTCACTCACTAGTAGTAGTATCCGCTAGTCGAAATCTCATGCATTCGAATGCAATAATTCGGATACTGTCACTCACTAGTAGTAGTATTCGCTAATCGAAATCTCATGCATCCGAATGCAATAATTCGGATACTGTAACTCACTAGTAGTAGTATTCGCTAATCGAAATTTCATGCATTCGAATGCAATTATTCGGATACTGTCACTCACTAGTAGTAGTATTCGCTAATCGAAATTTCATGCATTCGAATGCAATAATTCAGATACTGTCACTCACTAGTAGTAATTCGCTAATCGAAATCTCATGCATTCGAATGCAAGTTCTCGGATACTGTCACACACTAGTAGTAGTATTCGCTAATCGAAATTTCATGCATTCGAATGCAATAATTCAGATACTGTCACTCACTAGTAGTAGTATTCGCTAATCGAAATCTCATGCATTCGAATGCAATAATTCGGATACTCTCACTCACTAGTAGTAGTATTCGCTAATCGAAATTTCATGCATTCGAATTCAAGTTCTCGGATACTGTCACTCACTAGTAGTAGCATTCGCTAATCGAAATATCATGCATTCGAATGCAAGTTCTCTGATACTGTCACTCACTAGTAGTAGTATTCGCTAATCGAAATTTCATGCATTCGAATACAATAATTCGGATAGTGTCACTCATTAGTAGTAGTATTCGTTAATCGAAATCTCATGCATTCGAATGCAAGTTCTCGGATACTGTCACTCACTAGTAGTAGTATTCGCTAATCGAAATATCATGCATTCGAATGCAATAAATCGGATACTGTCACTCACTAGTAGTAGTATTCGCAAATCGAAATTTCATGCATTCGAATGCAATAATTCGGATACTGTCACTCACTAGTAGTAGTATTCGCTAATCGAAATTTCATGCATTCGAATGCAATAAATCGGATACTGTCACTCACTAGTAGTAGTATGCGCTAGTCGAAATTTCATTCATTCGAATGCAAGTTCTCGGATACTGTCACTCACTAGTAGTAGTATTCGCTAATCGAAATCTCATGCATTCGAATGCAAGTTCTCGGATACTGTCACTCACTAGTAGTAGTATCCGCTAATCGAAATTTCATGCATTCGAATGCAATTATTCGGATACTGTCACTCACTAGTAGTAGTATTCGCTAATCGAAATTTCATGCATTCGAATGCAATAATTCGGATACTGTCACTCACTAGTAGTAGTATTCGCTAATCGAAATTTCATGCATTCGAATGCAAGTTCTCGGATACTGTCACTCACTAGTAGTAGTATTCGCTAATCGAAATCTCATGCATTCGAATGCAATAATTCGGATACTGTCACTCACTAGTAGTAGTATTCGCTAATCGAAATTTCATGCATTCGAATGCAATAATTCGGATACTGTCACTCACTAGTAGTAGTATTCGCTAATCGAAATCTCATGCATTCAAATGCAAGTTCTCGGATACTGTCACTCAGTAGTAGTTGTATTCGCTAACCGAAATTTCATGCATTCGAATGCAAGTTCTCGGATACTGTCACTCACTAGTAGTAGTATTCGCTAATCGAAAGTTCATGCATTCGGATGCAATAATTCGGATACTGTAACTCACTAGTAGTAGTATTCGCTAATCGAAATTTCATGCATTCGAATGCAATAATTCGGATACTGTCACTCACTAGTAGTAGTATTCGCTAATCGAAATTTCATGCATTCGAATGCAATAATTCAGATACTGTCACTCACTAGTAGTAGTATTCGCTAATCGAAATCTCATGCATTCGAATGCAATAATTCGGATACTGTCACTCACTAGTAGTAGTATTCGCTAATCGAAATCTCATGCATTCGAATGCAAGTTCTCGGATACTGTCACTCACTAGTAGTAGTATTCGCTAATCGAAATTTCATGCATTCGAATGCAAGTTCTCGGATTTTGTCACTCACTAGTAGTAGCATTCGCTAATCGAAATATCATGCATTCGAATGCAAGTTCTCTGATACTGTCACTCACTAGTAGTAGTATTCGCTAATCGAAATTTCGTGCATTCGAATGCAATAATTCGGATAGTGTCACTCATTAGTAGTAGTATTCGTTAATCGAAATCTAATGCATTCGAATGCAAGTTCTCGGATACTGTCACTCACTAGTAGTAGTATTCGCTAATCTAAATTTCATGCATTCGAATGCAATAAATCGGATACTGTCACTCACTAGTAGTAGTATTTGCTAATCGAAATTTCATGCATTCGAATGCAATAATTCGGATACTGTCACTCACTAAAAGTAGTATTCACTAATCGAAATTTCATGCATTCGAATGCAATAATTCGGATACTGTCACTCACTAGTAGTAGTATTCGCTAGTCGAAATTTCATTCATCCGAATGCAAGTTCTCGGATACTGTCACTCACTAGTAGTAGTATTCGCTAATCGAAATCTCATGCATTCGAATGCAAGTTCTCGGATACTGTCACTCACTAGTAGTAGTATCCGCTAATCGAAATTTCATGCATTCGAATGCAATTATTCGGATACTGTCACTCACTAGTAGTAGTATTCGCTAATCGAAATTTCATGCATTCGAATGCAATAATTCGGATACTGTCACTCACTAGTAGTAGTATTCGCTAATCGAAATTTCATGCATTCGAATGCAAGTTCTCGGATACTGTCACTCACTAGTAGTAGTATTCGCTAATCCAAATCTCATGCATTCGAATGCAATAATTCGGATACTGTCACTCACTAGTAGTAGTATTCGCTAGTCGAAATTTCATTCATTCGAATGCAAGTTCTCGGATACTGTCACTCACTAGTAGTAGTATTCGCTAATTGAAATCTCATGCACTCGAATGCAAGTTCTCGGATACTGTCACTCACTAGTAGTAGTATTCGCTAATCGAAATTTCATGCAATAGAATGCAAGTTCTCGAATACTGTCACTCACTAGTAGTAGTCTTCGCTAATCGAAATTTCATGCATTCGAATGCAAGTTCTCGGATACTGTCACTCACTAGTAGTAGTATTCGCTAATCGAAATTTCATGCATTCGAATGCAAGTTCTCGGATACTGTCACTCACTAGTAGTAGTATTCGCTAATCGAAATCTCATGCATTCGAATGCAAGTTCTCGGATACTGTCACTCACTAGTAGTAGTATTCGCTAATTGAAATTTCATGCATTCGAATGCAAGTTCTCGGAAACTGTCACTCACTAGTAGTAGTATTCGCTAATCGAAATTTCATGCATTCGAATGCAATAATTCGGATACTGTCACTCACTAGTAGTAGTATTCGCTAATCGAAATCTCATGCATTTAAATGCAAGTTCTCGGATACTGTCTCTCACTAGTAGTAGTATTCGCTAATCGAAATCTCATGCATTCGAATGCAAGTTCTCGGATACTGTCACTCACTAGTAGTAGTATTCGCTATTCGAAATTTCATGCATTCGAATGCAATAATTCGGATACTGTCACTCACTAGTAGTAGTATTCGCTAATCGAAATCTCATGCATTCGAATGCAATAATTCGGATACTGTCACTCACTAGTAGTAGTATTCGCTAATCGAAATTTCATGCATTCCAATGTAATAATTCGGATACTGTCACTCATTAGTAGTAGTATTCGCTAATTGAAATCTCATGAATTCGAATGCAAATTCTCGGATACTGTCACTCACTAGTAGTAGTATTCGCTAATCGAAATCTCTTGCATTCGAATGCAATAATTCGGATACTGTCACTCACTAGTAGTAGTATTCGCTAATCGAAATCTCATGCATTCGAATGTAAGTTCTCGGATACTGTCACTCACTAGTAGTAGTATTCGCTAATCGAAATTTCATGCATTCGAATGCAAGTTCTCGGATACTATCACCCACTAGTAGTAGTTTTCGCTAATCGAAATTTCATGCATTTGAATGCAAGTTCTCGGATACTGTCACTCACTAGTAGTAGTATCCGCTAATCGAAATTTCATGCATTCGAATGCAATTATTCGGATACTGTCACTCACTACTAGTAGTATTCGCTAATCGAAATTTCATGCATTCTAATGCAATAATTCGGATACTGTCACTCACTAGTAGTAGTATTCGCTAATCGAAATCTCATGCATTCGAATGCAAGTTCTCGGATACTGTCACTTACTAGTAGTAGTATACGCAAATCGAAATTTCATGCATTCGAATGCAATAATTCGGATACTGTCACCCACTAGTAGTAGTATTCGCTAATCGAAATTTCATGCATTCGAATGCAATAATTCGCATACTGTCACTCACTAGTAGTAGTATTCGCTAATCGAAATTTCATGCATTCGAATGCAATAATTCGGGTACTGTCACTCACTAGTAGTAGTATTCGCTAATCGAAATCTCATGCACTCGAATGCAAGTTCTCGGATACTGTCACTCACTAGTAGTAGTATTCGCTAATCGAAATTTCATGCATTCGAATGCAAGTTCTCGAATACTGTCACTCACTAGTAGTAGTCTTCGCTAATCGAAATTTCATGCATTCGAATGCAAGTTCTCGGATACTGTCACTCACTAGTAGTAGTATTCGCTAATCGAAATTTCATGCATTCGAATGCAAGTTCTCGGATACTGTCACTCACTAGTAGTAGTATTCGCTAATCGAAATCTCATGCATTCGAATGCAAGTTCTCGGATACTGTCACTCACTAGTAGTAGTATTCGATAATTGAAATTTCATGCATTTGAATGCAAGTTCTCGGATACTGTCACTCACTAGTAGTAGTATCCGCTAATCGAAATTTCATGCATTCGAATGCAATTATTCGGATACTGTCACTCACTACTAGTAGTATTCGCTAATCGATATTTCATGCATTCTAATGCAATAATTCGGATACTGTCACTCACTAGTAGTAGTATTCGCTAATCGAAATCTCATGCATTCGAATGCAAGTTCTCGGATACTGTCACTCACTAGTAGTAGTATTCGCTAATTGAAATTTCATGCATTTGAATGCAAGTTCTCGGATACTGTCACTCACTAGTAGTAGTATACGCTAATCGAAATTTCATGCATTCGAATGCAATAATTCGGATACTGTCACTCACTAGTAGTAGTATTCGCTAATCGAAATTTCATGCATTCGAATGCAATAATTCGCATACTGTCACTCACTAGTAGTAGTATTCGCTAATCGAAATTTCATGCATTCGAATGCAATAATTCGGATACTGTCACTCACTAGTAGTAGTATTCGCTAATCGAAATCTCATGCACTCGAATGCAAGTTCTCGGATACTGTCACTCACTAGTAGTAGTATTCGCTAATCGAAATTTCATACATTCGAATGCAAGTTCTCGAATACTGTCACTCACTAGTAGTAGTCTACGCTAATCGAAATTTCATGCATTCGAATGCAAGTTCTCGGATACTGTCACTCACTAGTAGTAGTATTCGCTAATCGAAATTTCATGCATTCGAATGCAAGTTCTCGGATACTGTCACTCACTAGTAGTAGTATTCGCTAATCGAAATCTCATGCATTCGAATGCAAGTTCTCGGATACTGTCACTCACTAGTAGTAGTATTCGCTAATTGAAATTTCATGCATTCGAATGCAAGTTCTCGGATACTGTCACTCACTAGTAATAGTATTCGCTAATCGAAATTTCATGCATTCGAATGCAATAATTCGGATACTGTCACTCACTAGTAGTAGTATTCGCTAATCGAAATCTCATGCATTTGAATGCAAGTTCTCGGATACTGTCTCTCACTAGTAGTAGTATTCGCTAATCGAAATTTCATGCATTCGAATGCAATAATTCGGATACTGTCACTCACTAGTAGTAGTATTCGCTAATCGAAATTTCATGCATTCCAATGCAATAATTCGGATACTGTCGCTCACTAGTAGTAGTATTCGCTAACCGAAATTTCATGCATTCGAATGCAATAATTCGGATACTGTCACTCACTAGTAGTAGTATTCGCTAATCGAAATTTCATGCATTCGAATGCAATAATTCGGATACTGTCACTCACTAGTAGTAGTATTCGCTAATCCAAATCTCATGCATTCGAATGCAAGTTCTCGGATACTGTCACTCACTAGTAGTAGTATACGCTAATCGAAATTTCATGCATTCGAATGCAATAATTCGGATACTGTCACTCACTAGTAGTAGTATTCGCTAATCGAAATTTCATGCATTCGAATGCAATAATTCGCATACTGTCACTCACTAGTAGTAGTATTCGCTAATCGAAATCTCATGCATTCGAATGCAATAATTCGGATACTGTCACTCACTAGTAGTAGTATTCGCTAATCGAAATTTCATGCATTCGAATGCAATAATTCGGATACTGTCACTCATTAGTAGTAGTATTCGCTAATCGAAATCTCATGCATTCGAATGCAAGTTCTCGGATACAGTCACTCACTAGTAGTAGTATTCGCTAATCGAAATCTCTTGCATTCGAATGCAATAATTCGGATACTGTCACTCACTAGTAGTAGTATTCGCTAATCGAAATTTCATGCATTCGAATGCAAGTTCTCGGATACTGTCACTCACTAGTAGTAGTATTCGCTAATCGAAATCTCTTGCATTCGAATGCAATAATTCGGATACTGTCACTCACTAGTAGTAGTATTCGCTAATCGAAATCTCATGCATTCGAATGCTATAATTCGGATACTGTCACTCACTAGTAGTAGTATTCGCTAATCGAAATTTCATTCATTCGAATGCAATAATTCGGATACTGACACTCACTAGTAGTAGTATTCGCTAATCGAGATCTGATGCATTCGAATGCAATAATTCGGATACTGTCACCCACTAGTAGTAGTATTCGCTAATCGATATTTCATGCATTCGAATGCAATAATTCGGATACTGTCACTCACTAGTAGTAGTATTCGCTAATCGAAATCTCATGCATTCGAATGCAAGTTCTCGGATACTGTCACTCACTAGTAGTAGTATTCGCTAATCGAAATTTCATGCATTCGAATGCAAGTTCTCGGATACTATCACTCACTAGTAGTAGTATTCGCTAATCGAAATTTCATGTATTTGAATGCAAGTTCTCGGATACTGTCACTCACTAGTAGTAGTATTCGCTAATCGAAATTTCATGCATTCGAATGCAAGTTCTCGGATACTGTCACTCACTAGTAGTAGTATTCGCTAATCGAAATCTCATGCATTCGAATGCAAGTTCTCGGATACTGTCACTCACTAGTAGTAGTATTCGCTAATCGAAATCTCATGCATTCGAATGACAGTTTTCGGATACTGTCACTCACTAGTCGTAGTATTCGCTAATCGAAATCTCATGCATTCGAATGCAAGTTCTCGGATACTGTCACTCACTAGTAGTAGTATTCGCTAATCGAAATTTCATGCATTCGAATGCAATAATTCGGATACTGTCACTCACTAGTAGTAGTATTCGCTAATCGAAATTTCATGCATTCGAATGCAATAATTCGGATAATGTCACTCACTAGTAGTAGTATTCGCTAATCGAAATTTCATGCATTCGAATGCAAGTTCTCGGATACTGTCACTCACTAGTAGTAGTATTCGCTAATCGAAGTCTCATGCATTCGAATGCAAGTTCTCGGATACTGTCACTCACTAGTAGTAGTATTCGCTAATTGAAATTTCATGCATTCGAATGCAAGTTCTCGGATACTGTCACTCACTAGTAGTAGTATTCGCTAATCGAAATTTCATGCATTCGAATGCAATAATTCGGATACTGTCACTCACTAGTAGTAGTATTCGCTAATCGAAATCTCATGCATTTAAATGCAAGTTCTCGGATACTGTCTCTCACTAGTAGTAGTATTCGCTAATCGAAATCTCATGCATTCGAATGCAAGTTCTCGGATACTGTCACTCACTAGTAGTAGTATTCGCTATTCGAAATTTCATGCATTCGAATGCAATAATTCGGATACTGTCACTCACTAGTAGCAGTATTCGCTAATCGAAATCTCATGCATTCGAATGCAATAATTCGGATACTGTCACTCACTAGTAGTAGTATTCGCTAATCGAAATTTCATGCATTCCAATGTAATAATTCGGATACTGTCACTCATTAGTAGTAGTATTCGCTAATTGAAATCTCATGCATTCGAATGCAAATTCTCGGATACTGTCACTCACTAGTAGTAGTATTCGCTAATCGAAATCTCTTGCATTCGAATGCAATAATTCGGATACTGTCACTCACTAGTAGTAGTATTCGCTAATCGAAATCTCATGCATTCGAATGTAAGTTCTCGGATACTGTCACTCACTAGTAGTAGTATTCGCTAATCGAAATTTCATGCATTCGAATGCAAGTTCTCGGATACTATCACCCACTAGTAGTAGTTTTCGCTAATCGAAATTTCATGCATTTGAATGCAAGTTCTCGGATACTGTCACTCACTAGTAGTAGTATCCGCTAATCGAAATTTCATGCATTCGAATGCAATTATTCGGATACTGTCACTCACTACTAGTAGTATTCGCTAATCGAAATTTCATGCATTCTAATGCAATAATTCGGATACTGTCACTCACTAGTAGTAGTATTCGCTAATCGAAATCTCATGCATTCGAATGCAAGTTCTCGGATACTGTCACTTACTAGTAGTAGTATACGCTAATCGAAATTTCATGCATTCGAATGCAATAATTCGGATACTGTCACCCACTAGTAGTAGTATTCGCTAATCGAAATTTCATGCATTCGAATGCAATAATTCGCATACTGTCACTCACTAGTAGTAGTATTCGCTAATCGAAATTTCATGCATTCGAATGCAATAATTCGGGTACTGTCACTCACTAGTAGTAGTATTCGCTAATCGAAATCTCATGCACTCGAATGCAAGTTCTCGGATACTGTCACTCACTAGTAGTAGTATTCGCTAATCGAAATTTCATGCATTCGAATGCAAGTTCTCGAATACTGTCACTCACTAGTAGTAGTCTTCGCTAATCGAAATTTCATGCATTCGAATGCAAGTTCTCGGATACTGTCACTCACTAGTAGTAGTATTCGCTAATCGAAATTTCATGCATTCGAATGCAAGTTCTCGGATACTGTCACTCACTAGTAGTAGTATTCGCTAATCGAAATCTCATGCATTCGAATGCAAGTTCTCGGATACTGTCACTCACTAGTAGTAGTATTCGCTAATTGAAATTTCATGCATTTGAATGCAAGTTCTCGGATACTGTCACTCACTAGTAGTAGTATCCGCTAATCGAAATTTCATGCATTCGAATGCAATTATTCGGATACTGTCACTCACTACTAGTAGTATTCGCTAATCGATATTTCATGCATTCTAATGCAATAATTCGGATACTGTCACTCACTAGTAGTAGTATTCGCTAATCGAAATCTCATGCATTCGAATGCAAGTTCTCGGATACTGTCACTCACTAGTAGTAGTATTCGCTAATTGAAATTTCATGCATTTGAATGCAAGTTCTCGGATACTGTCACTCACTAGTAGTAGTATACGCTAATCGAAATTTCATGCATTCGAATGCAATAATTCGGATACTGTCACTCACTAGTAGTAGTATTCGCTAATCGAAATTTCATGCATTCGAATGCAAGTTCTCGGATACTGTCACTCACTAGTAGTAGTATTCGCTAATCGAAATCTCATGCATTCGAATGCAAGTTCTCGGATACTGTCACTCACTAGTAGTAGTATTCGATAATTGAAATTTCATGCATTTGAATGCAAGTTCTCGGATACTGTCACTCACTAGTAGTAGTATCCGCTAATCGAAATTTCATGCATTCGAATGCAATTATTCGGATACTGTCACTCACTACTAGTAGTATTCGCTAATCGATATTTCATGCATTCTAATGCAATAATTCGGATACTGTCACTCACTAGTAGTAGTATTCGCTAATCGAAATCTCATGCATTCGAATGCAAGTTCTCGGATACTGTCACTCACTAGTAGTAGTATTCGCTAATTGAAATTTCATGCATTTGAATGCAAGTTCTCGGATACTGTCACTCACTAGTAGTAGTATACGCTAATCGAAATTTCATGCATTCGAATGCAATAATTCGGATACTGTCACTCACTAGTAGTAGTATTCGCTAATCGAAATTTCATGCATTCGAATGCAATAATTCGCATACTGTCACTCACTAGTAGTAGTATTCGCTAATCGAAATTTCATGCATTCGAATGCAATAATTCGGATACTGTCACTCACTAGTAGTAGTATTCGCTAATCGAAATCTCATGCACTCGAATGCAAGTTCTCGGATACTGTCACTCACTAGTAGTAGTATTCGCTAATCGAAATTTCATACATTCGAATGCAAGTTCTCGAATACTGTCACTCACTAGTAGTAGTCTACGCTAATCGAAATTTCATGCATTCGAATGCAAGTTCTCGGATACTGTCACTCACTAGTAGTAGTATTCGCTAATCGAAATTTCATGCATTCGAATGCAAGTTCTCGGATACTGTCACTCACTAGTAGTAGTATTCGCTAATCGAAATCTCATGCATTCGAATGCAAGTTCTCGGATACTGTCACTCACTAGTAGTAGTATTCGCTAATTGAAATTTCATGCATTCGAATGCAAGTTCTCGGATACTGTCACTCACTAGTAATAGTATTCGCTAATCGAAATTTCATGCATTCGAATGCAATAATTCGGATACTGTCACTCACTAGTAGTAGTATTCGCTAATCGAAATCTCATGCATTTGAATGCAAGTTCTCGGATACTGTCTCTCACTAGTAGTAGTATTCGCTAATCGAAATTTCATGCATTCGAATGCAATAATTCGGATACTGTCACTCACTAGTAGTAGTATTCGCTAATCGAAATTTCATGCATTCCAATGCAATAATTCGGATACTGTCGCTCACTAGTAGTAGTATTCGCTAATCGAAATTTCATGCATTCGAATGCAATAATTCGGATACTGTCACTCACTAGTAGTAGTATTCGCTAATCGAAATTTCATGCATTCGAATGCAATAATTCGGATACTGTCACTCACTAGTAGTAGTATTCGCTAATCCAAATCTCATGCATTCGAATGCAAGTTCTCGGATACTGTCACTCACTAGTAGTAGTATACGCTAATCGAAATTTCATGCATTCGAATGCAATAATTCGGATACTGTCACTCACTAGTAGTAGTATTCGCTAATCGAAATTTCATGCATTCGAATGCAATAATTCGCATACTGTCACTCACTAGTAGTAGTATTCGCTAATCGAAATCTCATGCATTCGAATGCAATAATTCGGATACTGTCACTCACTAGTAGTAGTATTCGCTAATCGAAATTTCATGCATTCGAATGCAATAATTCGGATACTGTCACTCATTAGTAGTAGTATTCGCTAATCGAAATCTCATGCATTCGAATGCAAGTTCTCGGATACAGTCACTCACTAGTAGTAGTATTCGCTAATCGAAATCTCTTGCATTCGAATGCAATAATTCGGATACTGTCACTCACTAGTAGTAGTATTCGCTAATCGAAATTTCATGCATTCGAATGCAAGTTCTCGGATACTGTCACTCACTAGTAGTAGTATTCGCTAATCGAAATCTCTTGCATTCGAATGCAATAATTCGGATACTGTCACTCACTAGTAGTAGTATTCGCTAATCGAAATCTCATGCATTCGAATGCTATAATTCGGATACTGTCACTCACTAGTAGTAGTATTCGCTAATCGAAATTTCATTCATTCGAATGCAATAATTCGGATACTGACACTCACTAGTAGTAGTATTCGCTAATCGAGATCTGATGCATTCGAATGCAATAATTCGGATACTGTCACCCACTAGTAGTAGTATTCGCTAATCGATATTTCATGCATTCGAATGCAATAATTCGGATACTGTCACTCACTAGTAGTAGTATTCGCTAATCGAAATCTCATGCATTCGAATGCAAGTTCTCGGATACTGTCACTCACTAGTAGTAGTATTCGCTAATCGAAATTTCATGCATTCGAATGCAAGTTCTCGGATACTATCACTCACTAGTAGTAGTATTCGCTAATCGAAATTTCATGTATTTGAATGCAAGTTCTCGGATACTGTCACTCACTAGTAGTAGTATTCGCTAATCGAAATTTCATGCATTCGAATGCAAGTTCTCGGATACTGTCACTCACTAGTAGTAGTATTCGCTAATCGAAATCTCATGCATTCGAATGCAAGTTCTCGGATACTGTCACTCACTAGTAGTAGTATTCGCTAATCGAAATCTCATGCATTCGAATGACAGTTTTCGGATACTGTCACTCACTAGTCGTAGTATTCGCTAATCGAAATCTCATGCATTCGAATGCAAGTTCTCGGATACTGTCACTCACTAGTAGTAGTATTCGCTAATCGAAATTTCATGCATTCGAATGCAATAATTCGGATACTGTCACTCACTAGTAGTAGTATTCGCTAATCGAAATTTCATGCATTCGAATGCAATAATTCGGATAATGTCACTCACTAGTAGTAGTATTCGCTAATCGAAATTTCATGCATTCGAATGCAAGTTCTCGGATACTGTCACTCACTAGTAGTAGTATTCGCTAATCGAAGTCTCATGCATTCGAATGCAAGTTCTCGGATACTGTCACTCACTAGTAGTAGTATTCGCTAATTGAAATTTCATGCATTCGAATGCAAGTTCTCGGATACTGTCACTCACTAGTAGTAGTATTCGCTAATCGAAATTTCATGCATTCGAATGCAATAATTCGGATACTGTCACTCACTAGTAGTAGTATTCGCTAATCGAAATCTCATGCATTTAAATGCAAGTTCTCGGATACTGTCTCTCACTAGTAGTAGTATTCGCTAATCGAAATCTCATGCATTCGAATCTAAGTTCTCGGATACTGTCACTCACTAGTAGTAGTATTCGCTATTCGAAATTTCATGCATTCGAATGCAATAATTCGGATACTGTCACTCACTAGTAGCAGTATTCGCTAATCGAAATCTCATGCATTCGAATGCAATAATTCGGATACTGTCACTCACTAGTAGTAGTATTCGCTAATCGAAATTTCATGCATTCCAATGTAATAATTCGGATACTGTCACTCATTAGTAGTAGTATTCGCTAATTGAAATCTCATGCATTCGAATGCAAATTCTCGGATACTGTCACTCACTAGTAGTAGTATTCGCTAATCGAAATCTCTTGCATTCGAATGCAATAATTCGGATACTGTCACTCACTAGTAGTAGTATTCGCTAATCGAAATCTCATGCATTCGAATGTAAGTTCTCGGATACTGTCACTCACTAGTAGTAGTATTCGCTAATCGAAATTTCATGCATTCGAATGCAAGTTCTCGGATACTATCACCCACTAGTAGTAGTTTTCGCTAATCGAAATTTCATGCATTTGAATGCAAGTTCTCGGATACTGTCACTCACTAGTAGTAGTATCCGCTAATCGAAATTTCATGCATTCGAATGCAATTATTCGGATACTGTCACTCACTACTAGTAGTATTCGCTAATCGAAATTTCATGCATTCTAATGCAATAATTCGGATACTGTCACTCACTAGTAGTAGTATTCGCTAATCGAAATCTCATGCATTCGAATGCAAGTTCTCGGATACTGTCACTTACTAGTAGTAGTATACGCTAATCGAAATTTCATGCATTCGAATGCAATAATTCGGATACTGTCACCCACTAGTAGTAGTATTCGCTAATCGAAATTTCATGCATTCGAATGCAATAATTCGCATACTGTCACTCACTAGTAGTAGTATTCGCTAATCGAAATTTCATGCATTCGAATGCAATAATTCGGGTACTGTCACTCACTAGTAGTAGTATTCGCTAATCGAAATCTCATGCACTCGAATGCAAGTTCTCGGATACTGTCACTCACTAGTAGTAGTATTCGCTAATCGAAATTTCATGCATTCGAATGCAAGTTCTCGAATACTGTCACTCACTAGTAGTAGTCTTCGCTAATCGAAATTTCATGCATTCGAATGCAAGTTCTCGGATACTGTCACTCACTAGTAGTAGTATTCGCTAATCGAAATTTCATGCATTCGAATGCAAGTTCTCGGATACTGTCACTCACTAGTAGTAGTATTCGCTAATCGAAATCTCATGCATTCGAATGCAAGTTCTCGGATACTGTCACTCACTAGTAGTAGTATTCGCTAATTGAAATTTCATGCATTTGAATGCAAGTTCTCGGATACTGTCACTCACTAGTAGTAGTATCCGCTAATCGAAATTTCATGCATTCGAATGCAATTATTCGGATACTGTCACTCACTACTAGTAGTATTCGCTAATCGATATTTCATGCATTCTAATGCAATAATTCGGATACTGTCACTCACTAGTAGTAGTATTCGCTAATCGAAATCTCATGCATTCGAATGCAAGTTCTCGGATACTGTCACTCACTAGTAGTAGTATTCGCTAATTGAAATTTCATGCATTTGAATGCAAGTTCTCGGATACTGTCACTCACTAGTAGTAGTATACGCTAATCGAAATTTCATGCATTCGAATGCAATAATTCGGATACTGTCACTCACTAGTAGTAGTATTCGCTAATCAAAATTTCATGCATTCGAATGCAATAATTCGCATACTGTCACTCACTAGTAGTAGTATTCGCTAATCGAAATTTCATGCATTCGAATGCAATAATTCGGATACTGTCACTCACTAGTAGTAGTATTCGCTAATCGAAATCTCATGCACTCGAATGCAAGTTCTCGGATACTGTCACTCACTAGTAGTAGTATTCGCTAATCGAAATTTCATGCATTCGAATGCAAGTTCTCGAATACTGTCACTCACTAGTAGTAGTCTTCGCTAATCGAAATTTCATGCATTCGAATGCAAGTTCTCGGATACTGTCACTCACTAGTAGTAGTATTCGCTAATCGAAATTTCATGCATTCGAATGCAAGTTCTCGGATACTGTCACTCACTAGTAGTAGTATTCGCTAATCGAAATCTCATGCATTCGAATGCAAGTTCTCGGATACTGTCACTCACTAGTAGTAGTATTCGCTAATTGAAATTTCATGCATTCGAATGCAAGTTCTCGGATACTGTCACTCACTAGTAATAGTATTCGCTAATCGAAATTTCATGCATTCGAATGCAATAATTCGGATACTGTCACTCACTAGTAGTAGTATTCGCTAATCGAAATCTCATGCATTTGAATGCAAGTTCTCGGATACTGTCTCTCACTAGTAGTAGTATTCGCTAATCGAAATTTCATGCATTCGAATGCAATAATTCGGATACTGTCACTCACTAGTAGTAGTATTCGCTAATCGAAATTTCATGCATTCGAATGCAATAATTCGGATACTGTCACTCACTAGTAGTAGTATTCGCTAATCGAAATTTCATGCATTCGAATGCAATAATTCGGATACTGTCACTCACTAGTAGTAGTATTCGCTAATCGAAATTTCATGCATTCGAATGCAATAATTCGGATACTGTCACTCACTAGTAGTAGTATTCGCTAATCCAAATCTCATGCATTCGAATGCAAGTTCTCGGATACTGTCACTCACTAGTAGTAGTATACGCTAATCGAAATTTCATGCATTCGAATGCAATAATTCGGATACTGTCACTCACTAGTAGTAGTATTCGCTAATCGAAATTTCATGCATTCGAATGCAATAATACGCATACTGTCACTCACTAGTAGTAGTATTCGCTAATCGAAATCTCATGCATTCGAATGCAATAATTCGGATACTGTCACTCACTAGTAGTAGTATTCGCTAATCGAAATTTCATGCATTCGAATGCAATAATTCGGATACTGTCACTCATTAGTAGTAGTATTCGCTAATCGAAATCTCATGCATTCGAATGCAAGTTCTCGGATACTGTCACTCACTAGTAGTAGTATTCGCTAATCGAAATCTCTTGCATTCGAATGCAATAATTCGGATACTGTCACTCACTAGTAGTAGTATTCGCTAATCGAAATTTCATGCATTCGAATGCAAGTTCTCGGATACTGTCACTCACTAGTAGTAGTATTCGCTAATCGAAATTTCATGCATTCCAATGTAATAATTCGGATACTGTCACTCATTAGTAGTAGTATTCGCTAATTGAAATCTCATGCATTCGAATGCAAGTTCTCGGATACTGTCACTCACTAGTAGTAGTATTCGCTAATCGAAATCTCATGCATTCGAATGCTATAATTCGGATACTGTCACTCACTAGTAGTAGTATTCGCTAATCGAAATTTCATTCATTCGAATGCAATAATTCGGATACTGACACTCACTAGTAGTAGTATTCGCTAATCGAGATCTCATGCATTCGAATGCAATAATTCGGATACTGTCACCCACTAGTAGTAGTATTCGATAATCGATATTTCATGCATTCGAATGCAATAATTCGGATACTGTCACTCACTAGTAGTAGTATTCGCTAATCGAAATCTCATGCATTCGAATGCAAGTTCTCGGATACTGTCACTCACTAGTAGTAGTATTCGCTAATCGAAATTTCATGCATTCGAATGCAAGTTCTCGGATACTATCACTCACTAGTAGTAGTATTCGCTAATCGAAATTTCATGTATTTGAATGCAAGTTCTCGGATACTGTCACTCACTAGTAGTAGTATTCGCTAATCGAAATTTCATGCATTCGAATGCAAGTTCTCGGATACTGTCACTCACTAGTAGTAGTATTCGCTAATCGAAATCTCATGCATTCGAATGCAAGTTCTCGGATACTGTCACTCACTAGTAGTAGTATTCGCTAATCGAAATCTCATGCATTCGAATGACAGTTCTCGGATACTGTCACTCACTAGTCGTAGTATTCGCTAATCGAAATCTCATGCATTCGAATGCAAGTTCTCGGATACTGTCACTCACTAGTAGTAGTATTCGCTAATCGAAATTTCATGCATTCGAATGCAATAATACGGATACTGTCACTCACTAGTAGTAGTATTCGCTAATCGAAATTTCATGCATTCGAATGCAATAATTCGGATAATGTCACTCACTAGTAGTAGTATTCGCTAATCGAAATTTCATGCATTCGAATGCAAGTTCTCGGATACTGTCACTCACTAGTAGTAGTATTCGCTAATCGAAATCTCATGCATTCGAATGCAAGTTCTCGGATACTGTCACTCACTAGTAGTAGTATTCGCTAATTGAAATTTCATGCATTCGAATGCAAGTTCTCGGATACTGTCACTCACTAGCAGTAGTATTCGCTAATCGAAATTTCATGCATTCGAATGCAATAATTCGGATACTGTCACTCACTAGTAGTAGTATTCGCTAATCGAAATCTCATGCATTTAAATGCAAGTTCTCGGATACTGTCTCTCACTAGTAGTAGTATTCGCTAATCGAAATCTCATGCATTCGAATGCAAGTTCTCGGATACTGTCACTCACTAGTAGTAGTATTCGCTATTCGAAATTTCATGCATTCAAATGCAATAATTCGGATACTGTCACTCACTAGTAGTAGTATTCGCTAATCGAAATCTCATGCATTCGAATGCAATAATTCGGATACTGTCACTCACTAGTAGTAGTATTCGCTAATCGAAATTTCATGCATTCCAATGTAATAATTCGGATACTGTCACTCATTAGTAGTAGTATTCGCTAATTGAAATCTCATGCATTCGAATGCAAATTCCCGGATAGTGTCACTCACTAGTAGTAGTATTCGCTAATCGAAATCTCTTGCATTCGAATGCAAGTTCTCGGATACTGTCACTCACTAGTAGTAGTATTCGCTAATCGAAATCTCATGCATTCGAATGTAAGTTCTCGGATACTGTCACTCACTAGTAGTAGTATTCGCTAATCGAAATTTCATGCATTCGAATGCAAGTTCTCGGATACTATCACCCACTAGTAGTAGTTTTCGCTAATCGAAATTTCATGCATTTGAATGCAAGTTCTCGGATACTGTCACTCACTAGTAGTAGTATCCGCTAATCGAAATTTCATGCATTCGAATGCAATTATTCGGATACTGTCACTCACTACTAGTAGTATTCGCTAATCGAAATTTCATGCATTCTAATGCAATAATTCGGATACTGTCACTCACTAGTAGTAGTATTCGCTAATCGAAATCTCATGCATTCGAATGCAAGTTCTCGGATACTGTCACTTACTAGTAGTAGTATACGCTAATCGAAATTTCATGCATTCGAATGCAATAATTCGGATACTGTCACCCACTAGTAGTAGTATTCGCTAATCGAAATTTCATGCATTCGAATGCAATAATTCGCATACTGTCACTCACTAGTAGTAGTATTCGCTAATCGAAATTTCATGCATTCGAATGCAATAATTCGGGTACTGTCACTCACTAGTAGTAGTATTCGCTAATCGAAATCTCATGCACTCGAATGCAAGTTCTCGGATACTGTCACTCACTAGTAGTAGTATTCGCTAATCGAAATTTCATGCATTCGAATGCAAGTTCTCGAATACTGTCACTCACTAGTAGTAGTCTTCGCTAATCGAAATTTCATGCATTCGAATGCAAGTTCTCGGATACTGTCACTCACTAGTAGTAGTATTCGCTAATCGAAATTTCATGCATTCGAATGCAAGTTCTCGGATACTGTCACTCACTAGTAGTAGTATTCGCTAATCGAAATCTCATGCATTCGAATGCAAGTTCTCGGATACTGTCACTCACTAGTAGTAGTATTCGCTAATTGAAATTTCATGCATTTGAATGCAAGTTCTCGGATACTGTCACTCACTAGTAGTAGTATCCGCTAATCGAAATTTCATGCATTCGAATGCAATTATTCGGATACTGTCACTCACTACTAGTAGTATTCGCTAATCGATATTTCATGCATTCTAATGCAATAATTCGGATACTGTCACTCACTAGTAGTAGTATTCGCTAATCGAAATCTCATGCATTCGAATGCAAGTTCTCGGATACTGTCACTCACTAGTAGTAGTATTCGCTAATTGAAATTTCATGCATTTGAATGCAAGTTCTCGGATACTGTCACTCACTAGTAGTAGTATACGCTAATCGAAATTTCATGCATTCGAATGCAATAATTCGCATACTGTCACTCACTAGTAGTAGTATTCGCTAATCGAAATTTCATGCATTCGAATGCAATAATTCGCATACTGTCACTCACTAGTAGTAGTATTCGCTAATCGAAATTTCATGCATTCGAATGCAATAATTCGGATACTGTCACTCACTAGTAGTAGTATTCGCTAATCGAAATCTCATGCACTCGAATGCAAGTTCTCGGATACTGTCACTCACTAGTAGTAGTATTCGCTTATCGAAATTTCATGCATTCGAATGCAAGTTCTCGAATACTGTCACTCACATGTAGTAGTCTTCGCTAATCGAAATTTCATGCATTCGAATGCAAGTTCTTGGATACTGTCACTCACTAGTAGTAGTATTCGCTAATCGAAATTTCATGCATTCGAATGCAAGTTCTCGGATACTGTCACTCACTAGTAGTAGTATTCGCTAATCGAAATCTCATGCATTCGAATGCAAGTTCTCGGATACTTGCACTCACTAGTAGTAGTATCCGCTAATCGAAATTTCATGCATTCGAATGCAATTATTCGGATACTGTCACTCACTAGTAGTAGTATTCGCTAATCGAAATTTCATTCATTCGAATGCAATAATTCGGATACTGTCACTCACTAGTAGTAGTATTCGCTAATCGAAATCTCATGCATTCGAATGCAAGTTCTCGGATACTGTCACTCACTAGTAGTAGTATTCGCTAATCGAAATTTCATGCATTCGAATGCAAGTTCTCGGATACTATCACTCACTAGTAGTAGTATTCGCTAATCGAAATTTCATGTATTTGAATGCAAGTTCTCGGATACTGTCACTCACTAGTAGTAGTATTCGCTAATCGAAATTTCATGCATTCGAATGCAAGTTCTCGGATACTGTCACTCACTAGTAGTAGTATTCGCTAATCGAAATCTCATGCATTCGAATGCAAGTTCCCGGATACTGTCACTCACTAGTAGTAGTATTCGCTAATCGAAATTTCATGCATTCGAATGCAAGTTCTCGGATACTATCACTCATAAGTAGTAGTATTCGCTAATCGAAATTTCATGTATTTGAATGCAAGTTCTCGGATACTGTCACTCACTAGTAGTAGTATTCGCTAATCGAAATTTCATGCATTCCAATGTAATAATTCGGATACTGTCACTCATTAGTAGTAGTATTCGCTAATTGAAATCTCATGCATTCGAATGCAAATTCTCGGATACTGTCACTCACTAGTAGTAGTATTCGCTAATCGAAATCTCTTGCATTCGAATGCAATAATTCGGATACTGTCACTCACTAGTAGTAGTATTCGCTAATCGAAATCTCATGCATTCGAATGCAAGTTCTCGGATACTGTCACTCACTAGTAGTAGTATTCGCTAATCGAAATCTCATGCATTCGAATGACAGTTCTCGGATACTGTCACTCACTAGTCGTAGTATTCGCTAATCGAAATCTCATGCATTCGAATGCAAGTTCTCGGATACTGTCACTCACTAGTAGTAGTATTCGCTAATCGAAATTTCATGCATTCGAATGCAATAATTCGGATACTGTCACTCACTAGTAGTAGTATTCGCTAATCGAAATCTCATGCATTCGAATGACAGTTCTCGGATACTGTCACTCACTAGTCGTAGTATTCGCTAATCGAAATCTCATGCATTCGAATGCAAGTTCTCGGATACTGTCACTCACTAGTAGTAGTATTCGCTAATCGAAATTTCATGCATTCGAATGCAATAATTCGGATACTGTCACTCACTAGTAGTAGTATTCGCTAATCGAAATTTCATGCATTCGAATGCAATAATTCGGATAATGTCACTCACTAGTAGTAGTATTCGCTAATCGAAATTTCATGCATTTGAATGCAAGTTCTCGGATACTGTCACTCAATAGTAGTAGTATTCGCTAATCGAAATCTCATGCATTCGAATGCAAGTTCTCGGATACTGTCACTCACTAGTAGTAGTATTCGCTAATTGAAATTTCATGCATTCGAATGCAAGTTCTCGGATACTGTCACTCACTAGTAGTAGTATTCGCTAATTGAAATTTCATGCATTCGAATGCAATAATTCGGATACTGTCACTCACTAGTAGTAGTATTCGCTAATCGAAATCTCATGCATTTAAATGCAATAATTCGGATACTGTCACTCACTAGTAGTAGTATTCGCTAATCGAAATTTCATGCATTCCAATGTAATAATTCGGATACTGTCACTCATTAGTAGTAGTATTCGCTAATTGAAATCTCATGCATTCGAATGCAAATTCTCGGATACTGTCACTCACTAGTAGTAGTATTCGCTAATCGAAATCTCTTGCATTCGAATGCAAGTTCTCGGATACTGTCACTCACTAGTAGTAGTATTCGCTAATCGAAATCTCATGCATTCGAATGTAAGTTCTCGGATACTGTCACTCACTAGTAGTAGTATTCGCTAATCGAAATTTCATGCATTCGAATGCAAGTTCTCGGATACTATCACCCACTAGTAGTAGTTTTCGCTAATCGAAATTTCATGCATTTGAATGCAAGTTCTCGGATACTGTCACTCACTAGTAGTAGTATCCGCTAATCGAAATTTCATGCATTCGAATGCAATAATTCGGATACTGTCACTCACTAGTAGTAGTATTCGCTAATCGAAATCTCATGCATTTAAATGCAAGTTCTCGGATACTGTCTCTCACTAGTAGTAGTATTCGCTAATCGAAATCTCATGCATTCGAATGCAAGTTCTCGGATACTGTCACTCACTAGTAGTAGTATTCGCTATTCGAAATTTCATGCATTCAAATGCAATAATTCGGATACTGTCACTCACTAGTAGTAGTATTCGCTAATCGAAATCTCATGCATTCGAATGCAATAATTCGGATACTGTCACTCACTAGTAGTAGTATTCGCTAATCGAAATTTCATGCATTCCAATGTAATAATTCGGATACTGTCACTCATTAGTAGTAGTATTCGCTAATTGAAATCTCATGCATTCGAATGCAAATTCTCGGATACTGTCACTCACTAGTAGTAGTATTCGCTAATCGAAATCTCTTGCATTCGAATGCAAGTTCTCGGATACTGTCACTCACTAGTAGTAGTATTCGCTAATCGAAATCTCATGCATTCGAATGTAAGTTCTCGGATACTGTCACTCACTAGTAGTAGTATTCGCTAATCGAAATTTCATGCATTCGAATGCAAGTTCTCGGATACTATCACCCACTAGTAGTAGTTTTCGCTAATCGAAATTTCATGCATTTGAATGCAAGTTCTCGGATACTGTCACTCACTAGTAGTAGTATCCGCTAATCGAAATTTCATGCATTCGAATGCAATTATTCGGATACTGTCACTCACTACTAGTAGTATTCGCTAATCGAAATTTCATGCATTCTAATGCAATAATTCGGATACTGTCACTCACTAGTAGTAGTATTCACTAATCGAAATCTCATGCATTCGAATGCAAGTTCTCGGATACTGTCACTTACTAGTAGTAGTATACGCTAATCGAAATTTCATGCATTCGAATGCAATAATTCGGATACTGTCACCCACTAGTAGTAGTATTCGCTAATCGAAATTTCATGCATTCGAATGCAATAATTCGCATACTGTCACTCACTAGTAGTAGTATTCGCTAATCGAAATTTCATGCATTCGAATGCAATAATTCGGGTACTGTCACTCACTAGTAGTAGTATTCGCTAATCGAAATCTCATGCACTCGAATGCAAGTTCTCGGATACTGTCACTCACTAGTAGTAGTATTCGCTAATCGAAATTTCATGCATTCGAATGCAAGTTCTCGAATACTGTCACTCACTAGTAGTAGTCTTCGCTAATCGAAATTTCATGCATTCGAATGCAAGTTCTCGGATACTGTCACTCACTAGTAGTAGTATTCGCTAATCGAAATTTCATGCATTCGAATGCAAGTTCTCGGATACTGTCACTCACTAGTAGTAGTATTCGCTAATCGAAATCTCATGCATTCGAATGCAAGTTCTCGGATACTGTCACTCACTAGTAGTAGTATTCGCTAATTGAAATTTCATGCATTTGAATGCAAGTTCTCGGATACTGTCACTCACTAGTAGTAGTATCCGCTAATCGAAATTTCATGCATTCGAATGCAATTATTCGGATACTGTCACTCACTACTAGTAGTATTCGCTAATCGATATTTCATGCATTCTAATGCAATAATTCGGATACTGTCACTCACTAGTAGTAGTATTCGCTAATCGAAATCTCATGCATTCGAATGCAAGTTCTCGGATACTGTCACTCACTAGAAGTAGTATTCGCTAATTGAAATTTCATGCATTTGAATGCAAGTTCTCGGATACTGTCACTCACTAGTAGTAGTATACGCTAATCGAAATTTCATGCATTCGAATGCAATAATTCGGATACTGTCACTCACTAGTAGTAGTATTCGCTAATCGAAATTTCATGCATTCGAATGCAATAATTCGCATACTGTCACTCACTAGTGGTAGTATTCGCTAATCGAAATTTCATGCATTCGAATGCAATAATTCGGATACTGTCACTCACTAGTAGTAGTATTCGCTAATCGAAATCTCATGCACTCGAATGCAAGTTCTCGGATACTGTCACTCACTAGTAGTAGTATTCGCTAATCGAAATTTCATGCATTCGAATGCAAGTTCTCGAATACTGTCACTCACTAGTAGTAGTCTTCGCTAATCGAAATTTCATGCATTCGAATGCAAGTTCTCGGATACTGTCACTCACTAGTAGTAGTATTCGCTAATCGAAATTTCATGCATTCGAATGCAAGTTCTCGGATACTGTCACTCACTAGTAGTAGTATTCGCTAATCGAAATCTCATGCATTCGAATGCAAGTTCTCGGATACTGTCACTCACTAGTAGTAGTATCCGCTAATCGAAATTTCATGCATTCGAATGCAATAATTCGGATACTGACACTCACTAGTAGTAGTATTCGCTAATCGAGATCTCATGCATTCGAATGCAATAATTCGGATACTGTCACCCACTAGTAGTAGTATTCGCTAATCGATAGTTCATGCATTCGAATGCAATAATTCGGATACTGTCACTCACTAGTAGTAGTATTCGCTAATCGAAATCTCATGCATTCGAATGCAAGTTCTCGGATACTGTCACTCACTAGTAGTAGTATTCGCTAATCGAAATTTCATGCATTCGAATGCAAGTTCTCGGATACTATCACTCACTAGTAGTAGTATTCGCTAATCGAAATTTCATGTATTTGAATGCAAGTTCTCGGATACTGTCACTTACTATTAGTAGTATTCGCTAATCGAAATTTCATGCATTCGAATGCAAGTTCTCGGATACTGTCACTCACTAGTAGTAGTATTCGCTAATCGAAATCTCATGCATTCGAATGCAAGTTCTCGGATACTGTCACTCACTAGTAGTAGTATTCGCTAATCGAAATCTCATGCATTCGAATGACAGTTCTCGGATACTGTCACTCACTAGTCGTAGTATTCGCTAATCGAAATCTCATGCATTCGAATGCAAGTTCTCGGATACTGTCACTCACTAGTAGTAGTATTCGCTAATCGAAATTTCATGCATTCGAATGCAATAATTCGGATACTGTCACTCACTAGTAGTAGTATTCGCTAATCGAAATCTCATGCATTCGAATGACAGTTCTCGGATACTGTCACTCACTAGTCGTAGTATTCGCTAATCGAAATCTCATGCATTCGAATGCAAGTTCTCGGATACTGTCACTCACTAGTAGTAGTATTCGCTAATCGAAATTTCATGCATTCGAATGCAATAATTCGGATACTGTCACTCACTAGTAGTAGTATTCGCTAATCGAAATTTCATGCATTCGAATGCAAGTTCTCGGATACTGTCACTCACTAGTAGTAGTATTCGCTAATCGAAATTTCATGCATTCGAATGCAATAATTCGGATACTGTCACTCACTAGTAGTAGTATTCGCTAATCGAAATTTCATGCATTTAAATGCAAGTTCTCGGTTACTGTCTCTCACTAGTAGTAGTATTCGGTAATCGAAATCTCATGCATTCGAATGCAAGTTCTCGGATACTGTCACTCACTAGTAGTAGTATTCGCTATTCGAAATTTCATGCATTCGAATGCAATAATTCGGATACTGTCACTCACTAGTAGTAGTATTCGCTAATCGAAATCTCATGCATTCGAATGCAATAATTCGGATACTGTCACTCACTAGTAGTAGTATTCGCTAATCGAAATTTCATGCATTCCAATGTAATAATTCGGATACTGTCACTCATTAGTAGTAGTATTCGCTAATTGAAATCTCATGCATTCGAATGCAAATTCTCGGATACTGTCACTCACTAGTAGTAGTATTCGCTAATCGAAATCTCTTGCATTCGAATGCAATAATTCGGATACTGTCACTCACTAGTAGTAGTATTCGCTAATCGAAATCTCATGCATTCGAATGTAAGTTCTCGGATACTGTCACTCACTAGTAGTAGTATTCGCTAATCGAAATTTCATGCATTCGAATGCAAGTTCTCGGATACTATCACCCACTAGTAGTAGTTTTCGCTAATCGAAATTTCATGCATTTGAATGCAAGTTCTCGGATACTGTCACTCACTAGTAGTAGTATCCGCTAATCGAAATTTCATGCATTCGAATGCAATTATTCGGATACTGTCACTCACTACTAGTAGTATTCGCTAATCGAAATTTCATGCATTCTAATGCAATAATTCTGATACTGTCACTCACTAGTAGTAGTATTCGCTAATCGAAATCTCATGCATTCGAATGCAAGTTCTCGGATACTGTCACTTACTAGTAGTAGTATACGCTAATCGAAATTTCATGCATTCGAATGCAATAATTCGGATACTGTCACCCACTAGTAGTAGTATTCGCTAATCGAAATTTCATGCATTCGAATGCAATAATTCGCATACTGTTACTCACTAGTAGTAGTATTCGCTAATCGAAATTTCATGCATTCGAATGCAATAATTCGGGTACTGTCACTCACTAGTAGTAGTATTCGCTAATCGAAATCTCATGCACTCGAATGCAAGTTCTCGGATACTGTCACTCACTAGTAGTAGTATTCGCTAATCGAAATTTCATGCATTCGAATGCAAGTTCTCGAATACTGTCACTCACTAGTAGTAGTCTTCGCTAATCGAAATTTCATGCATTCGAATGCAAGTTCTCGGATACTCTCACTCACTAGTAGTAGTATTCGCTAATCGAAATTTCATGCATTCGAATGCAAGTTCTCGGATACTGTCACTCACTAGTAGTAGTATTCGCTAATCGAAATCTCATGCATTCGAATGCAAGTTCTCGGATACTGTCACTCACTAGTAGTAGTATTCGCTAATTGAAATTTCATGCATTTGAATGCAAGTTCTCGGATACTGTCACTCACTAGTAGTAGTATCCGCTAATCGAAATTTCATGCATTCGAATGCAATTATTCGGATACTGTCACTCACTACTAGTAGTATTCGCTAATCGATATTTCATGCATTCTAATGCAATAATTCGGATACTGTCACTCACTAGTAGTAGTATTCGCTAATCGAAATCTCATGCATTCGAATGCAAGTTCTCGGATACTGTCACTCACTAGTAGTAGTATTCGCTAATTGAAATTTCATGCATTTGAATGCAAGTTCTCGGATACTGTCACTCACTAGTAGTAGTATACGCTAATCGAAATTTCATGCATTCGAATGCAATAATTCGGATACTGTCACTCACTAGTAGTAGTATTCGCTAATCGAAATTTCATGCATTCGAATGCAATAATTCGCATACTGTCACTCACTAGTAGTAGAATTCGCTAATCGAAATTTCATGCATTCGAATGCAATAATTCGGATACTGTCACTCACTAGTAGTAGTATTCGCTAATCGAAATCTCATGCACTCGAATGCAAGTTCTCGGATACTGTCACTCACTAGTAGTAGTATTCGCTAATCGAAATTTCATGCATTCGAATGCAAGTTCTCGAATACTGTCACTCACTAGTAGTAGTCTTCGCTAATCGAAATTTCATGCATTCGAATGCAAGTTCTCGGATACTGTCACTCACTAGTAGTAGTATTCGCTAATCGAAATTTCATGCATTCGAATGCAAGTTCTCGGATACTGTCACTCACTAGTAGTAGTATTCGCTAATCGAAATCTCATGCATTCGAATGCAAGTTCTCGGATACTGTCACTCACTAGTAGTAGTATTCGCTAATTGAAATTTCATGCATTCGAATGCAAGTTCTCGGATACTGTCACTCACTAGTAATAGTATTCGCTAATCGAAATTTCATGCATTCGAATGCAATAATTCGGATACTGTCACTCACTAGTAGTAGTATTCGCTAATCGAAATCTCATGCATTTGAATGCAAGTTCTCGGATACTGTCTGTCACTAGTAGTAGTATTCGCTAATCGAAATTTCATGCATTCGAATGCAATAATTCGGATACTGTCACTCACTAGTAGTAGTATTCGCTAATCGAAATTTCATGCATTCGAATGCAATAATTCGGATACTGTCACTCACTAGTAGTAGTATTCGCTAATCGAAATTTCATGCATTCGAATGCAATAATTCGGATACTGTCACTCACTAGTAGTAGTATTCGCTAATCGAAATTTCATGCATTCGAATGCAATAATTCGGATACTGTCACTCGCTAGTAGTAGTATTCGCTAATCCAAATCTCATGCATTCGAATGCAAGTTCTCGGATACTGTCACTCACTAGTAGTAGTATACGCTAATCGAAATTTCATGCATTCGAATGCAATAATTCGGATACTGTCACTCACTAGTAGTAGTATTCGCTAATCGAAATTTCATGCATTCGAATGCAATAATTCGCATACTGTCACTCACCAGTAGTAGTATTCGCTAATCGAAATCTCATGCATTCGAATGCAATAATTCGGATACTGTCACTCACTAGTAGTAGTATTCGCTAATCGAAATTTCATGCATTCGAATGCAATAATTCGGATACTGTCACTCATTAGTAGTAGTATTCGCTAATCGAAATCTCATGCATTCGAATGCAAGTTCTCGGATACTGTCACTCACTAGTAGTAGTATTCGCTAATCGAAATCTCTTGCATTCGAATGCAATAATTCGGATACTGTCACTCACTAGTAGTAGTATTCGCTAATCGAAATTTCATGCATTCGAATGCAAGTTCTCGGATACTGTCACTCACTAGTAGTAGTATTCGCTAATCGAAATTTCATGCATTCCAATGTAATAATTCGGATACTGTCACTCATTAGTAGTAGTATTCGCTAATTGAAATCTCATGCATTCGAATGCAAGTTCTCGGATACTGTCACTCACTAGTAGTAGTATTCGCTAATCGAAATCTCTTGCATTCGAATGCAATAATTCGGATACTGTCACTCACTAGTAGTAGTATTGGCTAATCGAAATCTCATGCATTCGAATGCTATAATTCGGATACTGTCACTCACTAGTAGTAGTATTCGCTAATCGAAATTTCATTCATTCGAATGCAATAATTCGGATACTGACACTCACTAGTAGTAGTATTCGCTAATCGAGATCTCATGCATTCGAATGCAATAATTCGGATACTGTCACCCACTAGTAGTAGTATTCGCTAATCGATATTTCATGCATTCGAATGCAATAATTCGGATACTGTCACTCACTAGTAGTAGTATTCGCTAATCGAAATCTCATGCATTCGAATGCAAGTTCTCGGATACTGTCACTCACTAGTAGTAGTATTCGCTAATCCAAATTTCATGCATTCGAATGCAAGTTCTCGGATACTATCACTCACTAGTAGTAGTATTCGCTAATCGAAATTTCATGTATTTGAATGCAAGTTCTCGGATACTGTCACTCACTAGTAGTAGTATTCGCTAATCGAAATTTCATGCATTCGAATGCAAGTTCTCGGATACTGTCACTCACTAGTAGTAGTATTCGCTAATCGAAATCTCATGCATTCGAATGCAAGTTCTCGGATACTGTCACTCACTAGTAGTAGTATTCGCTAATCGAAATCTCATGCATTCGAATGACAGTTCTCGGATACTGTCACTCACTAGTCGTAGTATTCGCTAATAGAAATCTCATGCATTCGAATGCAAGTTCTCGGATACTGTCACTCACTAGTAGTAGTATTCGCTAATCGAAATTTCATGCATTCGAATGCAATAATTCGGATACTGTCACTCACTAGTAGTAGTATTCGCTAATCGAAATTTCATGCATTCGAATGCAATAATTCGGATAATGTCACTCACTAGTAGCAGTATTCGCTAATCGAAATTTCATGCATTCGAATGCAAGTTCTCGGATACTGTCTCTCACTAGTAGTAGTATTCGCTAATCGAAATCTCATGCATTCGAATGCAAGTTCTCGGATACTGTCACTCACTAGTAGTAGTATTCGCTAATTGAAATTTCATGCATTCGAATGCAAGTTCTCGGATACTGTCACTCACTAGTAGTAGTATTCGCTAATCGAAATTTCATGCATTCGAATGCAATAATTCGGATACTGTCACTCACTAGTAGTAGTATTCGCTAATCGAAATCTCATGCATTTAAATGCAAGTTCTCGGATACTGTCTCTCACTAGTAGTAATATTCGCTAATCGAAATCTCATGCATTCGAATGCAAGTTCTCGGATACTGTCACTCACTAGTAGTAGTATTCGCTATTCGAAATTTCATGCATTCAAATGCAATAATGCGGATACTGTCACTCACTAGTAGTAGTATTCGCTAATCGAAATCTCATGCATTCGAATGCAATAATTCGGATACTGTCACTCACTAGTAGTAGTATTCGCTAATCGAAATTTCATGCATTCCAATGTAATAATTCGGATACTGTCACTCATTAGTAGTAGTATTCACTAATTGAAATCTCATGCATTCGAATGCAAATTCTCGGATACTGTCACTCACTAGTAGTAGTATTCGCTAATCGAAATCTCTTGCATTCGAATGCAAGTTCTCGGATACTGTCACTCACTAGTAGTAGTATTCGCTAATCGAAATCTCATGCATTCGAATGTAAGTTCTCGGATACTGTCACTCACTAGTAGTAGTATTCGCTAATCGAAATTTCATGCATTCGAATGCAAGTTCTCGGATACTATCACCCACTAGTAGTAGTTTTCGCTAATCGAAATTTCATGCATTTGAATGCAAGTTCTCGGATACTGTCACTCACTAGTAGTAGTATCCGCTAATCGAAATTTCATGCATTCGAATGCAATTATTCGGATACTGTCACTCACTACTAGTAGTATTCGCTAATCGAAATTTCATGCATTCTAATGCAATAATTCGGATACTGTCACTCACTAGTAGTAGTATTCGCTAATCGAAATCTCATGCATTCGAATGCAAGTTCTCGGATACTGTCACTTACTAGTAGTAGTATACGCTAATCGAAATTTCATGCATTCGAATGCAATAATTCGGATACTGTCACCCACTAGTAGTAGTATTCGCTAATCGAAATTTCATGCATTCGAATGCAATAATTCGCATACTGTCACTCACTAGTAGTAGTATTCGCTAATCGAAATTTCATGCATTCGAATGCAATAATTCGGGTACTGTCACTCACTAGTAGTAGTATTCGCTAATCGAAATCTCATGCACTCGAATGCAAGTTCTCGGATACTGTCACTCACTAGTAGTAGTATTCGCTAATCGAAATTTCATGCATTCGAATGCAAGTTCTCGAATACTGTCACTCACTAGTAGTAGTCTTCGCTAATCGAAATTTCATGCATTCGAATGCAAGTTCTCGGATACTGTCACTCACTAGTAGTAGTATTCGCTAATCGAAATTTCATGCATTCGAATGCAAGTTCTCGGATACTGTCACTCACTAGTAGTAGTATTCGCTAATCGAAATCTCATGCACTCGAATGCAAGTTCTCGGATACTGTCACTCACTAGTAGTAGTATTCGCTAATCGAAATTTCATGCATTCGAATGCAAGTTCTCGAATACTGTCACTCACTAGTAGTAGTCTTCGCTAATCGAAATTTCATGCATTCGAATGCAAGTTCTCGGATACTGTCACTCACTAGTAGTAGTATTCGCTAATCGAAATTTCATGCATTCGAATGCAAGTTCTCGGATACTGTCACTCACTAGTAGTAGTATTCGCTAATCGAAATCTCATGCATTCGAATGCAAGTTCTCGGATACTGTCACTCACTAGTAGTAGTATCCGCTAATCGAAATCTCATGCATTCGAATGCAAGTTCTCGGATACTGTCACTCACTAGTAGTAGTATTCGCTAATCGAAATTTTATGCATTCGAATGCAATAATTCGGATACTGTCACTCACTAGTAGTAGTATTCGCTAATCGAAATTTCATGCATTCGAATGCAATAATTCGGATACTGTCACTCACTGGTAGTAGTATTCGCTAATCGAAATCTCATGCATTCAAATGCAAGTTCTCGGATACTGTCACTCAGTAGTAGTTGTATTCGCTAATCGAAATTTCATGGATTCGAATGCAAGTTCTCGGATACTGTCACTCACTAGTAGTAGTATTCGCTAATCGAAATTTCATGCATTCGAATGCAAGTTCTCGGATACTGTCACTCACTAGTAGTAGTATTCGCTAATCGAAATTTCATGCATTCGAATTCAAGTTCTCGGATACTGTCACTCACTAGTAGTAGTATTCGCTAATCGAAATATCATGCATTCGAATGCAATAATTCGGATACTGTCACTCACTAGTAGTAGTATTCGCTAATCGAAATTTCATGCATTCGAATGGAAGTTCTCGGATACTGTCACTCACTAGTAGTAGTATTCGCTAATCGAAAGTTCATGCATTCGAATGCAATAATTCGGATACTGTCACTCACTAGTAGTAGTATTCGCTAATCGAAATTTCATGTATTCGAATGCAATAATTCGGATACTGTCACTCACTAGTAGTAGTATTCGCTAATCGAAATTTCATGCATTCGAATGCAATAATTCGGATACTGTCACTCACTAGTAGTAGTATTCGCTAATCGAAATTTCATGCATTCGAATGCAATAATTCGGATACTGTCACTCACTAGTAGTAGTATTCGCTAATCGAAATCTCATGCATTCGAATGCAATAATTCGGATACTGTAACTCACTAGTAGTAGTATTCGCTAATCGAAATTTCATGCATTCGAATGCAATAATTCGGATACTGTCACTCACTAGTAGTAGTATTCGCTAATCGAAATTTCATGCATTCGAATGCAAGTTCTCGGATACTGTCACTCACTAGTAGTAGTATTCGCTAATCCAAATCTCATGCATTCGAATGCAATAATTCGGATACTGTCACTCACTAGTAGTAGTATTCGCTAGTCGAAATTTCATTCATTCGAATGCAAGTTCTCGGATACTGTCACTCACTAGTAGTAGTATTCGCTAATCGAAATCTCATGCATTCGAATGCAAGTTCTCGGATACTGTCACTCACTAGTAGTAGTATCCGCTAATCGAAATTTCATGCATTCGAATGCAATTATTCGGATACTGTCACTCACTAGTAGTAGTATTCGCTAATCGAAATTTCATGCATTCGAATGCAATAATTCGGATACTGTCACCCACTAGTAGTAGTATTCGCTAATCGAAATCTCATGCATTCGAATGCAAGTTCTCGGATACTGTCACTCACTAGTAGTAGTATTCGCTAATCGAAATTTTATGCATTCGAATGCAATAATTCGGATACTGTCACTCACTAGTAGTAGTATTCGCTAATCGAAATTTCATGCATTCGAATGCAATAATTCGGATACTGTCACTCACTGGTAGTAGTATTCGCTAATCGAAATCTCATGCATTCAAATGCAAGTTCTCGGATACTGTCACTCAGTAGTAGTTGTATTCGCTAATCGAAATTTCATGCATTCGAATGCAAGTTCTCGGATACTGTCACTCACTAGTAGTAGTATTCGCTAATCGAAATTTCATGCATTCGAATGCAAGTTCTCGGATACTGTTACTCACTAGTAGTAGTATTCGCTAATCGAAATTACATGCATTCGAATTCAAGTTCTCGGATACTGTCACTCACTAGTAGTAGTATTCGCTAATCGAAATCTCATGCATTCGAATGCAATAATTCGGATACTGTCACTCACTAGTAGTAGTATTCGCTAATCGAAATTTCATGCATTCGAATGGAAGTTCTCGGATACTGTCACTCACTAGTAGTAGTATTCGCTAATCGAAAGTTCATGCATTCGAATGCAATAATTCGGATACTGTCACTCACTAGTAGTAGTATTCGCTAATCGAAATTTCATGTATTCGAATGCAATAATTCGGATACTGTCACTCACTAGTAGTAGTATTCGCTAATCGAAATTTCATGCATTCGAATGCAATAATTCGGATACTGTCACTCACTAGTAGTAGTATTCGCTAATCGAAATCTCATGCATTCGAATGCAAGTTCTCGGATACTGTCACTCACTAGTAGTAGTATCCGCTAATCGAAATCTCATGCATTCGAATGCAATAATTCGGATACTGTCACTCACTAGTAGTAGTATTCGCTAATCGAAATTTCATGCATTCGAATGCAATAATTCGGATACTGTCACTCACTAGTAGTAGTATTCGCTAATCGAAATCTCATGCATTCGAATGCAATAATTCGGATACTGTAACTCACTAGTAGTAGTATTCGCTAATCGAAATTTCATGCATTCGAATGCAATAATTCGGATACTGTCACTCACTAGTAGTAGTATTCGCTAATCGAAATTTCATGCATTCGAATGCAATAATTCAGATACTGTCACTCACTAGTAGTAGTATTCGCTAATCGAAATCTCATGCATTCGAATGCAATAATTCGGATACTGTCACTCACTAGTAGTAGTATTCGCTAATCGAAATCTCATGCATTCGAATGCAAGTTCTCGGATACTGTCACTCACTAGTGGTAGTATTCGCTAATAGAAATTTCATGCATTCGAATGCAAGTTCTCGGATACTGTCACTCACTAGTAGTAGCATTCGCTAATCGAAATATCATGCATTCGAATGCAAGTTCTCTGATACTGTCACTCACTAGTAGTAGTATTCGCTAATCGAAATTTCATGCATTCGAATGCAATAATTCGGATAGTGTCACTCATTAGTAGTAGTATTCGTTAATCGAAATCTCATGCATTCGAATGCAAGTTCTCGGATACTGTCACTCACTAGAAGTAGTATTCGCTAATCGAAATTTCATGCATTCGAATGCAATAATTCGGATACTGTCACTCACTAGTAGTAGTATTCGCTAATCGAAATTTCATGCATTCGAGTGCAATAATTCGGATACTGTCACTCACTAGTAGTAGTATTCGCTAATCGAAGTTTCATGCATTCGAATGCAATAATTCGGATACTGTCACTCACTAGTAGTAGTATTCGCTAGTCGAAATTTCATTCATTCGAATGCAAGTTCTCGGATACTGTCACTCACTAGTAGTAGTATTCGCTAATCGAAATTTCATGCATTCGAATGCAAGTTCTCGTATACTGTCACTCACTAGTAGTAGTATCCGCTCAGCGAAATTTCATGCATTCGAATGCAATAATTCGGATACTGTCACTCACTTGTAGTAGTATTCGCTAATCGAAATTTCATGCATTCGAATGCAATAATTCGGATACTGTCACTCACTAGTAGTAGTATTCACTAATCAAAATCTCTTGCATTCGAATGCAATAATTCGGATTCTATCACTCACTAGTAGTAGTATTCGCTAATCGAAATCTCTTGCATTCGAATGCAATAATTCGGATACTGTCACTCACTAGTAGTAGTATTTGCTAATCGAAATCTCTTGCATTCGAAAGCAATAATTCGGAAACTGTCACTGACTAGTAGTAGTATTCGCTAAATGAAATCTCATGCATTCGAATGCAATAATTCGGATACTGTCACTCACTAGTAGTAGTATTCGCTAATCGAAATCTCATGCATTCGAATGCGAGTTCTCGGATACTGTCACTCACTAGTAGTAGTATTCGCTAATCGAAATCTTATGCATTCTAATGCATGTTCTCGGATACTGTCACTCACTAGTAGTAGTATTCGCTAATCGCAATTTCATGCATTCGAATGCAAGTTCTCGGATACTGTCACTCACTAGTAGTAGTATTCGCTAATCGAAATCTCATGCATTCGAATGCAAGTTCTCGGATACTGTCACTCACTAGTATTAGTATTCGCTAATCGAAATTTCATGCATTCGAATGCAAGTTCTCGGATACTGTCACTCACTAGTAGTAGTATTCGCTAATCGAAATTTCATGCATTCGAATGCAATAATTCGGATACTGTCACTCACTAGTAGTAGTATTCGCTAATCGAAATCTCATGCATTCGAATGCAAGTTCTCGGATACTGTCACTCACTGGTAGTAGTATTCGCTAATCGAAATCTCATGCATTCGAATGCAATAATTCGGATACTGTCACTCACTAGTAGTAGTATTCGCTAATCGAAATTCCATGCATTCGAATGCAATAATTCGGATACTGTCACTCACTAGTAGTAGTATTCGCTAATCGAAATCTCATGCATTCGAATGCAATAATTCGGATACCGTAACTCACTAGTAGTAGTATTCGCTAATCGAAATTTCATGCATTCGAATGCAATAATTCGGATACTGTAACTCACTAGTAGTAGTATTCGCTAATCGAAATTTCATGCATTCGAATGCAATAATTCAGATACTGTCACTCACTAGTAGTAGTATTCGCTAATCGAAATCTCATGCATTCGAATGCAATAATTCGGATACTGTCACTCACTAGTAGTAGTATTCGCTAATCGAAATCTCATGCATTCGAATGCAAGTTCTCGGATACTGTCACTCACTAGTAGTAGTATTCGCTAATCGAAATTTCATGCATTCGAATGCAAGTTCTCGGATACTGTCACTCACTAGTAGTAGCATTCGCTAATCGAAATATCATGCATTCGAATGCAAGTTCTCTGATACTGTCACTCACTAGTAGTAGTATTCGCTAATCGAAATTTCATGCATTCGAATGCAATAATTCGGATAGTGTCACTCATTAGTAGTAGTATTCGTTAATCGAAATCTCATGCATTCGAATGCAAGTTCTCGGATACTGTCACTCACTAGTAGTAGTATTCGCTAATCGAAATTTCATGCATTCGAATGCAATAAATCGGATACTATCACTCACTAGTAGTAGTATTCGCTAATCGAAATTTCATGCATTCGAATGCAATAATTCGGATACTGTCACTCACTAGTAGTAGTATTCGCTAATCGAAATTTCATGCATTCGAATGCAATAATTCGGATACTGTCACTCACTAGTAGTAGTATTCGCTAGTCGAAATTTCATTCATTCGAATGCAAGTTCTCGGATACTGTCACTCACTAGTAGTAGTATTCGCTAATCGAAATCTCATGCATTCGAATGCAAGTTCTCGGATACTGTCACTAACTAGTAGTAGTATCCGCTAATCGAAATTTCATGCATTCGAATGCAATTATTGTGATACTGTCACTCACTAGTAGTAGTATTCGCTAATCGAAATTTCATGCATTCGAATGCAATAATTCGGATACTGTCACTCACTAGTAGTAGTATTCGCTAATCGAAATCTCATGCATTCGAATGCAAGTTCTCGGATACTGTCACTCACTAGTAGTAGTATTCGCTAATCGAAATTTTATGCATTCGAATGCAATAATTCGGATACTGTCACTCACTAGTAGTAGTATTCGCTAATCGAAATTTCATGCATTCGAATGCAATAATTCGGATACTGTCACTCACTGGTAGTAGTATTCGCTAATCGAAATCTCATGCATTCAAATGCAAGTTCTCGGATACTGTCACTCAGTAGTAGTTGTATTCGCTAATCGAAATTTCATGCATTCGAATGCAAGTTCTCGGATACTGTCACTCACTAGTAGTAGTATTCGCTAATCGAAATTTCATGCATTCGAATGCAAGTTCTCGGATACTGTCACTCACTAGTAGTAGTATTCGCTAATCGAAATTTCATGCATTCGAATTCAAGTTCTCGGATACTGTCACTCACTAGTAGTAGTATTCGCTAATCGAAATCTCATGCATTCGAATGCAATAATTCGGATACTGTCACTCACTAGTAGTAGTATTCGCTAATCGAAATTTCATGCATTCGAATGGAAGTTCTCGGATACTGTCACTCACTAGTAGTAGTATTCGCTAATCGAAAGTTCATGCATTCGAATGCAATAATTCGGATACTGTCACTCACTAGTAGTAGTATTCGCTAATCGAAATTTCATGTATTCGAATGCAATAATTCGGATACTGTCACTCACTAGTAGTAGTATTCGCTAATCGAAATTTCATGCATTCGAATGCAATAATTCGGATACTGTCACTCACTAGTAGTAGTATTCGCTAATCGAAATCTCATGCATTCGAATGCAAGTTCTCGGATACTGTCACTCACTAGTAGTAGTATCCGCTAATCGAAATCTCATGCATTCGAATGCAATAATTCGGATACTGTCACTCACTAGTAGTAGTATTCGCTAATCGAAATTTCATGCATTCGAATGCAATAATTCGGATACTGTCACTCACTAGTAGTAGTATTCGCTAATCGAAATCTCATGCATTCGAATGCAATAATTCGGATACTGTAACTCACTAGTAGTAGTATTCGCTAATCGAAATTTCATGCATTCGAATGCAATAATTCGGATACTGTCACTCACTAGTAGTAGTATTCGCTTATCGAAATTTCATGCATTCGAATGCAATAATTCAGATACTGTCACTCACTAGTAGTAGTATTCGCTAATCGAAATCTCATGCATTCGAATGCAATAATTCGGATACTGTCACTCACTAGTAGTAGTATTCGCTAATCGAAATCTCATGCATTCGAATGCAAGTTCTCGGATACTGTCACTCACTAGTAGTAGTATTCGCTAATAGAAATTTCATGCATTCGAATGCAAGTTCTCGGATACTGTCACTCACTAGTAGTAGCATTCGCTAATCGAAATATCATGCATTCGAATGCAAGTTCTCTGATACTGTCACTCACTAGTAGTAGTATTCGCTAATCGAAATTTCATGCATTCGAATGCAATAATTCGGATAGTGTCACTCATTAGTAGTAGTATTCGTTAATCGAAATCTCATGCATTCGAATGCAAGTTCTCGGATACTGTCACTCACTAGAAGTAGTATTCGCTAATCGAAATTTCATGCATTCGAATGCAATAATTCGGATACTGTCACTCACTAGTAGTAGTATTCGCTAATCGAAATTTCATGCATTCGAATGCAATAATTCGGATACTGTCACTCACTAGTAGTAGTATTCGCTAATCGAAGTTTCATGCATTCGAATGCAATAATTCGGATACTGTCACTCACTAGTAGTAGTATTCGTTAGTCGAAATTTCATTCATTCGAATGCAAGTTCTCGGATACTGTCACTCACTAGTAGTAGTATTCGCTAATCGAAATCTCATGCATTCGAATGCAAGTTCTCGTATACTGTCACTCACTAGTAGTAGTATCCGCTAATCGAAATTTCATGCATTCGAATGCAATAATTCGGATACTGTCACTCACTTGTAGTAGTATTCGCTAATCGAAATTTCATGCATTCGAATGCAATAATTCGGATACTGTCACTCACTAGTAGTAGTATTCACTAATCAAAATCTCTTGCATTCGAATGCAATAATTCGGATTCTATCACTCACTAGTAGTAGTATTCGCTAATCGAAATCTCTTGCATTCGAATGCAATAATTCGGATACTGTCACTCACTAGTAGTAGTATTTGCTAATCGAAATCTCTTGCATTCGAAAGCAATAATTCGGAAACTGTCACTGACTAGTAGTAGTATTCGCTAAACGAAATCTCATGCATTCGAATGCAATAATTCGGATACTGTCACTCACTAGTAGTAGTATTCGCTAATCGAAATCTCATGCATTCGAATGCGAGTTCTCGGATACTGTCACTCACTAGTAGTAGTATTCGCTAATCGAAATCTTATGCATTCTAATGCATGTTCTCGGATACTGTCACTCACTAGTAGTAGTATTCGCTAATCGCAATTTCATGCATTCGAATGCAAGTTCTCGGATACTGTCACTCACTAGTAGTAGTATTCGCTAATCGAAATCTCATGCATTCGAATGCAAGTTCTCGGATACTGTCACTCACTAGTATTAGTATTCGCTAATCGAAATTTCATGCATTCGAATGCAAGTTCTCGGATACTGTCACTCACTAGTAGTAGTATTCGCTAATCGAAATTTCATGCATTCGAATGCAATAATTCGGATACTGTCACTCACTAGTAGTAGTATTCGCTAATCGAAATCTCATGCATTCGAATGCAAGTTCTCGGATACTGTCACTCACTGGTAGTAGTATTCGCTAATCGAAATCTCATGCATTCGAATGCAATAATTCGGATACTGTCACTCACTAGTAGTAGTATTCGCTAATCGAAATTCCATGCATTCGAATGCAATAATTCGGATACTGTCACTCACTAGTAGTAGTATTCGCTAATCGAAATCTCATGCATTCGAATGCAATAATTCGGATACCGTAACTCACTAGTAGTAGTATTCGCTAATCGAAATTTCATGCATTCGAATGCAATAATTCGGATACTGTAACTCACTAGTAGTAGTATTCGCTAATCGAAATTTCATGCATTCGAATGCAATAATTCAGATACTGTCACTCACTAGTAGTAGTATTCGCTAATCGAAATCTCATGCATTCGAATGCAATAATTCGGATACTGTCACTCACTAGTAGTAGTATTCGCTAATCGAAATCTCATGCATTCGAATGCAAGTTCTCGGATACTGTCACTCACTAGTAGTAGTATTCGCTAATCGAAATTTCATGCATTCGAATGCAAGTTCTCGGATACTGTCACTCACTAGTAGTAGCATTCGCTAATCGAAATATCATGCATTCGAATGCAAGTTCTCTGATACTGTCACTCACTAGTAGTAGTATTCGCTAATCGAAATTTCATGCATTCGAATGCAATAATTCGGATAGTGTCACTCATTAGTAGTAGTATTCGTTAATCGAAATCTCATGCATTCGAATGCAAGTTCTCGGATACTGTCACTCACTAGTAGTAGTATTCGCTAATCGAAATTTCATGCATTCGAATGCAATAATTCGGATACTGTCACTCACTAGTAGTAGTATTCGCTAATCGAAATTTCATGCATTCGAATGCAATAATTCGGATACTGTCACTCACTAGTAGTAGTATTCGCTAATCGAAATCTCATGCATTCGAATGCAAGTTCTCGGATACTGTCACTAACTAGTAGTAGTATCCGCTAATCGAAATTTCATGCATTCGAATGCAATTATTGGGATACTGTCACTCACTAGTAGTAGTATTCGCTAATCGAAATTTCATGCATTCGAATGCAATAATTCGGATACTGTCACTCACTAGTAGAAGTATTCGCTAATCGAAATCTCATGCATTCGAATGCAAGTTCTCGGATACATTCACTCACTAGTAGTAGTATTCGCTAATCGAAATTTCATGCATTCGAATGCAATAATTCGGATACTGTCACTCACTAGTAGTAGTATTCGCTAATCGAAATTTCATGCATTCGAATGCAATAATTCGGATACTGTCACCCACTAGTAGTAGTATTCGCTAATCGAAATCTCATGCATTCGAATGCAATAATTCGGATACTGTCACTCACTAGTAGTAGTATTCGCTAATCGAAATTTCATGCATTCGAATGCAATAATTCGGATACTGTCACTCACTAGTAGTAGTATTCGCTAATCGAAATCTCATGCATTCAAATGCAAGTTCTCGGATACTGTCACTCAGTAGTAGTTGTATTCGCTAATCGAAATTTCATGCATTCGAATGCAAGTTCTCGGATACTGTCACTCACTAGTAGTAGTATTCGCTAATCGAAATTTCATGCATTCGAATGCAAGTTCTCGGATACTGTCACTCACTAGTAGTATAATTCGCTAATCGAAATTTCATGCATTCGAATGCAAGTTCTCGGATACTGTCACTCACTAGTAGTAGTATTCGCTAATCGAAATCTCATGCATTCGAATGCAAGTTCTCGGATACTGTCACTCACTAGTAGTAGTATTCGCTAATCGAAATTTCATGCATTCGAATGCAAGTTCTCGGATACTGTCACTCACTAGTAGTAGTATTCGCTAATCGAAAGTTCATGCATTCGAATGCAATAATTCGGATACTGTCACTCACTAGTAGTAGTATTCGCTAATCGAAATTTCATGTATTCGAATGCAATAATTCGGATACTGTCACTCACTAGTAGTAGTATTCGCTAATCGAAATTTCATGCATTCGAATGCAATAATTCGGATACTGTCACTCACTAGTAGTAGTATTCGCTAATCGAAATCTCATGCATTCGAATGCAAGTTCTCGGATACTGTCACTCACTAGTAGTAGTATTCGCTAATCGAAATCTCATGCATTCGAAAGCAATAATTCGGAAACTGTCACTGACTAGTAGTAGTATTCGCTAAACGAAATCTCATGCATTCGAATGCAATAATTCGGATACTGTCACTCACTAGTAGTAGTATTTGCTAATCGAAATCTCTTGCATTCGAAAGCAATAATTCGGATACTGTCACTCACTAGTAGTAGTATTCGCTAATCGAAATCTCATGCATTCGAATGCATGTTCTCGGATACTGTCACTCACTAGTAGTAGTATTCGCTAATCGAAATTTCATGCATTCGAATGCAAGTTCTCGGATACTGTCACTCACTAGTAGTAGTATTCGCTAATCGAAATCTCATGCATTCGAATGCAAGTTCTCGGATACTGTCACTCACTAGTGGTAGTATTCGCTAATCGAAATTTCATGCATTCGAATGCAAGTTCTCGGATACTGTCACTCACTAGTAGTAGTATTCGCTAATCGAAAGTTCATGCATTCGAATGCAATAATTCGGATACTGTCACTCACTAGTAGTAGTATTCACTAATCGAAATTTCATGCATTCGAATGCAAGTTCTCGGATACTGTCACTCACTAGTAGTAGTATTCGCTAATCGAAATTTCATGCATTCGAATGCAATAATTCGGATACTGTCACTCACTAGTAGTTATATTCGCTAATCGAAATTCCATGCATTCGAATGCAATAATTCGGATACTGTCACTCACTAGTAGTAGTATTCGCTAATCGAAATCTCATGCATTCGAATGCAATAATTCGGATACTGTAACTCACTAGTAGTAGTATTCGCTAATCGAAATTTCATGCATTCGAATGCAATAATTCTGATACTGTCACTCACTAGTAGTAGTATTCGCTAATCGAAATCTCATGCATTCGAATGCAAGTTCTCGGATACTGGCACTCACTAGTAGTAGTATTCGCTATTTGAAATTTCATGCATTCGAATGCAATAATTCGGATACTGTCACTCACTAAAAGTAGTATTCGCTAATCGAAATTTCATGCATTCGAATGCAATAATTCGGATACTGTCACTCACTAGTAGTAGTATTCGCTAATCGATATCTCATGCATTCGAATTCAATAATTCGGATACTGTCACTCAGTAGTAGTTGTATTCGCTAATCGAAATTTCATGCATTCGAATGCAAGTTCTCGGATACTGTCACTCACTAGTAGTAGTATTCGCTAATCGAAATTTCATGCATTCGAATGCAAGTTCTCGGATACTGTCACTCACTAGTAGTATAATTTGCTAATCGAAATTTCATGCATTCGAATGCAAGTTCTCGGATACTGTCACTCACTAGTAGTAGTATTCGCTAATCGAAATCTCATGCATTCGAATGCAAGTTCTCGGATACTGTCACTCACTAGTAGTAGTATTCGCTAATCGAAATTTCATGCATTCGAATGCAAGTTCTCGGATACTGTCACTCACTAGTAGTAGTATTCGCTAATCGAAAGTTCATGCATTCGAATGCAATAATTCGGATACTGTCACTCACTAGTAGTAGTATTCGCTAATCGAAATTTCATGTATTCGAATGCAATAATTCGGATACTGTCACTCACTAGTAGTAGTATTCGCTAATCGAAATTTCATGCATTCGAATGCAATAATTCGGATACTGTCACTCACTAGTAGTAGTATTCGCTAATCGAAATCTCATGCATTCGAATGCAAGTTCTCGGATACTGTCACTCACTAGTAGTAGTATTCGCTAATCGAAATCTCATGCATTCCAATGCAATAATTCGGATACTGTCACTCACTAGTAGTAGTATTTGCTAATCGAAATCTCTTGCATTCGAAAGCAATAATTCGGAAACTGTCACTGACTAGTAGTAGTATTCGCTAAACGAAATCTCATGCATTCGAATGCAATAATTCGGATACTGTCACTCACTAGTAGTAGTATTCGCTAATCGAAATCTCATGCATTCCAATGCGAGTTCTCGGATACTGTCACTCACTAGTAGTAGTATTCGCTAATCGAAATCTCATGCATTCGAATGCATGTTCTCGGATTCTGTCACTCACTAGTAGTAGTATTCGCTAATCGAAATTTCATGCATTCGAATGCAAGTTCTCGGATACTGTCACTCACTAGTAGTAGTATTCGCTAATCGAAATCTCATGCATTCGAATGCAAGTTCTCGGATACTGTCACTCACTAGTAGTAGTATTCGCTAATCGAAATTTCATGCATTCGAATGCAAGTTCTCGGATACTGTCACTCACTAGTAGTAGTATTCGCTAATCGAAAGTTCATGCATTCGAATGCAATAATTCGGATACTGTCACTCACTAGTAGTAGTATTCACTAATCGAAATTTCATGCATTCGAATGCAAGTTCTCGGATACTGTCACTCACTAGTAGTAGTATTCGCCAATCGAAATTTCATGCATTCGAATGCAATAATTCGGATACTGTCACTCACTAGTAGTAGTATTCGCTAATCGAAATCTCATGCATTCGAATGCAAGTTCTCGGATACTGTCACTCACTGGTAGTAGTATTCGCTAATCGAAATCTCATGCATTCGAATGCAATAATTCGGATATTGTCACTCACTAGTAGTAGTATTCGCTAATCGAAATTCCATGCATTCGAATGCAATAATTCGGATACTGTCACTCACTAGTAGTAGTATTCGCTAATCGAAATCTCATGCATTCGAATGCAATAATTCGGATACTGTAACTCACTAGTAGTAGTATTCGCTAATCGAAATTTCATGCATTCGAATGCAATAATTCTGATACTGTCACTCACTAGTAGTAGTATTCGCTAATCGAAATCTCATGCATTCGAATGCAAGTTCTCGGATACTTGCACTCACTAGTAGTAGTATTCGCTATTTGAAATTTCATGCATTCGAATGCAATAATTCGGATACTGTCACTCACTAAAAGTAGTATTCGCTAATCGAAATTTCATGCATTCAAATGCAATAATTCGGATACTGTCACTCACTAGTAGTAGTATTCGCTAATCGATATCTCATGCATTCGAATGCAATAATTCGGATACTGTCACTCACTAGTAGTAGTATTGGCTAATCGAAATTTCATGCATTCGAATGCAAGTTCTCGGATACTGTCACTCATTAGTAGTAGTATTCGCTAATCGAAATTTCATGCATTCGAATGCAATAATTCGGATACTGTCACTCACTAGTAGTAGTATTGGCTAATCGAAATTTCATGCATTCGAATGCAAGTTCTCGGATACTGTCACTCACTAGTAGTAGTATTCGCTAATCGAAATTTCATGCATTCGAATGCAATAATTCGGATACTGTCACTCGCTAGTAGTAGTATTCGCTAATCGAAATCTCTTGCATTGGAATGCAAGTTCTCGGATACTGTCACTCACTAGTAGTAGTATTCGCTATTCGAAATCTCATGCATGCGAATGCAAGTTCTCGGATACTGTCACACACTAGTAGTAGTATTCGCAATTCGAAATTTCATGCATTCGAATGCAAGTTCTCGGATACTGTCACTCACTAGTAGTAGTATTCGCTAATCGAAATTTCATGCATTCGAATGCAATAAATCGGATACTGTCACTCATTAGTAGTAGTATTCGCTAATCGAAATCTCATGCTTTCGAATGCAAGTTCTCGGACACTGTCACTCACTAGTAGTAGTATTCGCTAATCGAAATCTCTTGCATTCGAATGCAATAATTCGGATACTGTCACTCACTAGTAGTAGTATTCGCTAATCGAAATCTCATGCATTCGAATGCAAGTTCTCGGATACTGTCACTCACTAGTAGTAGTATGCGCTAATCGATATCTCATGCATTCGAATGCAAGTTCTCGGATACTGTCACTCACTAGTAGTAGTATTCGCAAATCGAAATCTCTTGCATTCGAATGCAAGTTCTCGGATACTGTCACTCACTAGTAGTAGTATTCGCTAATCGAAATCTCTTGCATTCTAATGCAATAATTCGGAAACTGTCACTCACTAGTAGTAGTATTCGCTAATCGAAATTTCATGCACTTCGAATGCAAGTTCTCGGATACTGTCACTCACTAGTAGTAGTATTCGCTAATCGAAATCTCATGCATTTGAATGCAAGTTCTCGGATACTGTCACTCACTAGTAGTAGTATTCGCTAATCGAAATTTCATGCATTCGAATGCAATAATTCGGATACTGTCACTCACTAGTAGTAGTATTCGCTAATCGAAATCTCATGCATTCGAATGCAATAATTCGGATACTGTCAGTCACTAGTAGTAGTATTCGCTAATTGAAATTTCATGCATTCGAATGCAAGTTCTCGGATACTGTCACTCACTAGTAGTAGTATTCGCTAATCGCAATTTCATGCATTCGAATGCAATAATTCGGATACTGTCACTCGCTAGTAGTAGTATTCGCTAATCGAAATCTCTTGCATTCGAATTCAAGTTCTCGGATACTGTCACTCACTAGCAGTAGTATTCGCTAATCGAAATCTCATGCATTCTAATGCAAGTTCTCGGATACTGTCACTCACTAGTAGTAGTATTCGCAAATCGAAATTTCATGCATTCGAATGCAAGTTCTCGGATACTGTCACTCACTAGTAGTAGTATTCGCTAATCGAAATTTCATGCATTCGAATGCAAGTTCTCGGATACTGTCACTCACTAGTAGTAGTATTCGCTAATCGAAATTTCATGCACTCGAATGCAATAATACGGATACTGTCACTCATTAGTAGTAGTATTCGCTAATCGAAATCTCATGCTATCGAATGCAAGTTCTCGGATAGTCACTCACTAGTAGTAGTATTCGCTAATCGAAATCTCTTGCATTCGAATGCAATAATTCGGATACTGTCACTCACTAGTAGTAGTATTCGCTAATCGAAATTTCATGCACTCGAATGCAATAATTCGGATACTGTCACTCATTAGTAGTAGTATTCGCTAATCGAAATCTGTTGCATTCGAATGCATGTTCTCGGATACTGTCACTCACTAGTAGTAGTATTCGCTAATCGAAATCTCTTGCATTCGAATGCAATAATTCGGATACTGTCACTCACTAGTAGTAGTATTCGCTAATCGAAATTTCATGCACTTCGAATGCAAGTTCTCGGATACTGTCACTCACTAGTAGTAGTATTCGCTAATCGAAATCTCATGCATTTGAATGCAAGTTCTCGGATACTGTCACTCACTAGTAGTAGTATTCGCTATTCGAAATTTCATGCATTCGAATCCAATAATTTGGATACTGTCACTCACTAGTAGTAGTATTCGCTAATCGAAATTTCATGCATTCGAATGCAAGTTCCTGGATACTGTCACTCACTAGTAGTAGTATTCGCTAATCGAAATCTCATGCATTCGAATGCAAGTTCTCGTATACTGTCACTCACTAGTAGTAGTATTCGCTAATCGAAATCTCATGCATTCGAATGCAAGTTCTCGGATACTGTCACTCACTAGTCGTAGTATTCGCTAATCGAAATCTCATGCATTCGAATGCAAGTTCTCGGATACTGTCACTCACTAGCAGTAGTATTCGCTAATCGAAATTTCATACATTCGAATGCAATAATTCGGATACTGTCACTCACTAGTAGTAGTATTCGCTAATCGAAATTTCATGCATTCGAATGCAAGTTCTCGGATACTGTCACTCACTAGTAGTAGTATTCGCTAATCGAAGTTTCATGCATTCGAATGCAAGTTCTCGGATACTGTCACTCACTAGTAGTAGTATCCGCTAATCGAAATTTCATGCATTCGAATGCAATAATTCGGATACTGTCTCTCACTAGTAGTAGTATTCGCTAATCGAAATTTCATGCATTCGAATGCAATAATTTGGATACTGTCACTCACTAGTAGTAGTATTCGCTAATTGAAATTTCATGCATTCGAATGCAATAATTCGGATACTGTCACTCACTAGTAGTAGTATTCGCTAATCGAAATTTCATGCATTCGAATGCAATAATTCGGATACTGTCACTCACTAGTAGTAGTATTCGCTAATCGAAATCTCATGCATTCGAATGCAATAATTCGGATACTGTCACTCACTAGTAGTAGTATTGGCTAATCGAAATTTCATGCATTCGAATGCAATAATTCGGATACTGTCACTCGCTAGTAGTAGTATTCGCTAATCGAAATCTCTTGCATTCGAATGCAAGTTCTCGGATACTGTCACTCATTAGTAGTAGTATTCGCTAATCGAAATCTCATGCATTCGAATGCAAGTTCTCGGATACTGTCACTCACTAGTAGTAGTATTCGCTAATCGAAATTTCATGCATTCGAATGCAATAATTCGGATACTGTCACTCGCTAGTAGTAGTATTCGCTAATCGAAATCTCTTGCATTCGAATGCAAGTTCTCGGATACTGTCACTCACTAGTAGTAGTATTCGCTAATCGAAATCTCATGCATGCGAATGCAAGTTCTCGGATACTGTCACTCACTAGTAGTAGTATTCGCAAATCGAAATTTCATGCATTCGAATGCAAGTTCTCGGATACTGTCACTCACTAGTAGTAGTATTCGCAAATCGAAATCTCTTGCATTCGAATGCAAGTTCTCGGATACTGTCACTCACTAGTAGTAGTATTCGCTAATCGAAATCTCTTGCATTCGACTGCAAGTTCTGGGATACTGTCACTCTCTAGTAGTAGTATTCGCTAATCGAAATCTCTTGCATTCGAATGGAATAATTCGGAAACTGTCGCTCACTAGTAGTAGTATTCGCTAATCGAAATCTCTTGCATTCGAATGCAAGTTCTCGGATACTGTCACTCACTAGTAGTAGTATTCGCTAATCGAAATCTCTTGCATTCGAATGCAATAATACGGATACTGTCACTCACTAGTAGTAGTATTCGCTAATCGAAATCTCTTGCATTCCAATGAAAGTTCTCGGATACTGTCACTCACTAGTAGTAGTATTCGCTAATCGAAATCTCTTGCATTCGAATGCAATAATTCGGATACTGTCACTCACTAGTAGTAGTATTCGCTAATCGAAATTTCATGCACTTCGAATGCAAGTTCTCGGATACTGTCACTCACTAGTAGTAGTATTCGCAAATGGAAATTTCATGCATTCGAATGCAAGTACTCGGATACTGTCACTCACTAGTAGTAGTATTCGCTAATTCAAATTTCATGCATTCGAATGCAAGTTCTCGGATACTGTCACTCACTAGTAGTAGTATTCGCTAATCGAAATTTCATGCATTCGAATTCAATAATTCGGATACTGTCACTCATTAGTAGTAGTTTTCGCTAATCGAAATCTCATGCTTTCGAATGCAAGTTCTCGGATACTGGCACTCACTAGTAGTAGTATTCGCTAATCGAAATCTCTTGCATTCGAATGCAATAATTCGGATACTGTCACTCACTAGTAGTAGTATTCGCTAATCGAAATCTCATGCATTCGAATGCAAGTTCTCGGATACTGTCACTCACTAGTAGTAGTATTCGCTAATCGAAATCTCTTGCATTCGAATGCAATAATTTGGAAACTGTCACTCACTAGTAGTAGTATTCGCTAATCGAAATCTGTTGCATTCGAATGCATGTTCTCGGATACTGTCACTCACTAGTAGTAGTATTCGCTAATCAAAATCTCTTGCATTCGAATGCAATAATTCGGATACTGTCACTCACTAGTAGTAGTATTCGCTAATCGAAATTTCATGCATTCGAATGCAATAATTCGGATACTGTAACTCACTTGTAGTAGTATTCGCTAATCGAAATCTCATGCACTCGAATGCAAGTTCTCGGATACTGTCACTCACTAGTAGTAGTATTCGCTAATCGAAATCTCATGCATTCGAATGCTATAATTCGGATACTGTCACTCACTAGTAGTAGTATTCGCTAATCGAAATTTCATGCATTCGAATGCAATAATTCGGATACTGTCACTCACTAGTAGTAGTATTCGCTAATCGAGATCTCATGCATTCGAATGCAATAATTCGGATACTGTCACCCACTAGTAGTAGTATTCGCTAATCGAAATTTCATGCATTCGAATGCAATAATTCGGATACTGTCACTCACTAGTAGTAGTATTCGCTAATCGAAATCTCATGCATTCGAATGCAAGTTCTCGCATACTGTCACTCACTAGTAGTAGTATTCGCTAATCGAAATTTCATGCATTCGAATGCAAGTCTTCGGCACTATCACTCACTAGTAGTAGTTTTCGCTAATCGAAATTTCATGCATTTGAATGCAAGTTCTCGGATACTGTCACTCACTAGTAGTAGTATTCGCTAATCGAAATTTCATGCATTCGAATGCAAGTTCTTGGATACTGTCACTCACTAGTAGTAGTATTCGCTAATCGAAATCTCATGCATTCGAATGCAAGTTCTCGGATACTGTCACTCACTAGTAGTAGTATTCGCTAATCGAAATCTCATGCATTCGAATGCAAGTTCTCGGATACTGTCACTCACTGGTCGTAGTATTCGCTAATCGAAATCTCATGCATTCGAATGCAATTTCTCGGATACTGTCACTCACTAGTAGTAGTATTCGCTAATCGAAATTTCATTTATTCGAATGCAATAATTCGGATACTGTCACTCACTAGTAGTAGTATTCGCTAATCGAAATTTCATGCATTCGAATGCAATAATTCGGATACTGTCACTCACTAGTAGTAGTATTCGCTAATCGAAGTTTCATGCATTCGAATGCAAGTTCTCGGATACTGTCACTCACTAGTAGTAGTATCCGCTAATCGAAATTTCATGCATTCGAATGCAATAATTCGGATACTGTCTCTCACTAGTAGTAGTATTCGCTAATCGAAATTTCATGCATTCGAATGCAATAATTTGGATACTGTCACTCACTAGTAGTAGTATTCGCTAATCGAAATTTCATGCATTCGAATGCAATAATTCGGATACTGTCACTCACTAGTAGTAGTATTCGCTAATTGAAATTTCATGCATTCGAATGCAAGTTCTCGGATACTGTCACTCACTAGTAGTAGTATTCGCTAATCGAAATCTCATGCATTCGAATGCAAGTTCTCGGATACTGTCACTCACTAGTAGTAGTATCCGCTAATCGAAATTTCATGCATTCGAATGCAATTATTCGGATACTGTCACTCACTAGTAGTAGTATTCGCTAATCGAAATTTCATGCATTCGGATGCAATAATTCGTATACTGCCACTCACTAGTAGTAGTATTCGCTAATCGAAATCTCATGCATTCGAATGCAAGTTCTCGGATACTGTCACTCACTAGTAGTAGTATTCGCTAATCGAAATTTCATGCATTCGAATGCAATAATTCGGATACTGTCACTCGCTAGTATTAGTATTCGCTAATCGAAATCTCTTGCATTCGAATGCAAGTTCTCGGATACTGTCACTCACTAGTAGTAGTATTCGCTAATCGAAATCTCATGCATGCGAATGCAAGTTCTCGGATACTGTCACTCACTAGTAGTAGTATTCGCAAATCGAAATTTCATGCATTCGAATGCAAGTTCTCGGATACTGTCACTCACTAGTAGTAGTATTCGCTAATTGAAATTTCATGCATTCGAATGCAAGTTCTCGGATACTGTCACTCACTAGTAGTAGTATTCGCTAATCGAAATTTCATGCATTCGAATGCAATAATTCGGATACTGTCACTCATTAGTAGTAGTATTCGCTAATCGAAATCTCATGCTTTCGAATGCAAGTTCTCGGATACTGGCACTCACTAGTAGTAATATTCGCTAATCGAAATCTCTTGCATTCGAATGCAATAATTCGGATACTGTCACTCACTAGTAGTAGTATTCGCTAATCGAAATCTCATGCATTCGAATGCAAGTTCTCGGATACTGTCACTCACTAGTAGTAGTATTCGCAAATCGAAATCTCTTGCATTCGAATGCAAGTTCTCGGATACTGTCACTCACTAGTAGTAGTATTCGCTAATCGAAATCTCATGCATTCGACTGCAAGTTCTGGGATACTGTCACTCTCTAGTAGTAGTATTCGCTAATCGAAATCTCTTGCATTCGAATGGAATAATTCGGAAACTGTCACTCACTAGTAGTAGTATTCGCTAATCGAAATTTCATGCATTCGAATGCAAGTCTTCGGCACTATCACTCACTAGTAGTAGTTTTCGCTAATCGAAATTTCATGCATTTGAATGCAAGTTCTCGGATACTGTCACTCACTAGTAGTAGTATCCGCTAATCGAAATTTCATGCATTCGAATGCAATAATTCGGATACTGTCTCTCACTAGTAGTAGTATTCGCTAATCGAAATTTCATGCATTCGAATGCAATAATTTGGATACTGTCACTCACTAGTAGTAGTATTCGCTAATCGAAATTTCATGCATTCGAATGCAATAATTCGGATACTGTCACTCACTAGTAGTAGTATTCGCTAATTGAAATTTCATGCATTCGAATGCAAGTTCTCGGATACTGTCACTCACTAGTAGTAGTATTCGCTAATCGAAATCTCATGCATTCGAATGCAAGTTCTCGGATACTGTCACTCACTAGTAGTAGTATCCGCTAATCGAAATTTCATGCATTCGAATGCAATTATTCGGATACTGTCACTCACTAGTAGTAGTATTCGCTAATCGAAATTTCATGCATTCGGATGCAATAATTCGTATACTGTCACTCACTAGTAGTAGTATTCGCTAATCGAAATCTCATGCATTCGAATGCAAGTTCTCGGATACTGTCACTCACTAGTAGTAGTATTCGCTAATCGAAATTTCATGCATTCGAATGCAATAATTCGGATACTGTCACTCGCTAGTATTAGTATTCGCTAATCGAAATCTCTTGCATTCGAATGCAAGTTCTCGGATACTGTCACTCACTAGTAGTAGTATTCGCTAATCGAAATCTCATGCATGCGAATGCAAGTTCTCGGATACTGTCACTCACTAGTAGTAGTATTCGCAAATCGAAATTTCATGCATTCGAATGCAAGTTCTCGGATACTGTCACTCACTAGTAGTAGTATTCGCTAATTGAAATTTCATGCATTCGAATGCAAGTTCTCGGATACTGTCACTCACTAGTAGTAGTATTCGCTAATCGAAATTTCATGCATTCGAATGCAATAATTCGGATACTGTCACTCATTAGTAGTAGTATTCGCTAATCGAAATCTCATGCTTTCGAATGCAAGTTCTCGGATACTGGCACTCACTAGTAGTAGTATTCGCTAATCGAAATCTCTTGCATTCGAATGCAATAATTCGGATACTGTCACTCACTAGTAGTAGTATTCGCTAATCGAAATCTCATGCATTCGAATGCAAGTTCTCGGATACTGTCACTCACTAGTAGTAGTATTCGCAAATCGAAATCTCTTGCATTCGAATGCAAGTTCTCGGATACTGTCACTCACTAGTAGTAGTATTCGCTAATCGAAATCTCATGCATTCGACTGCAAGTTCTGGGATACTGTCACTCTCTAGTAGTAGTATTCGCTAATCGAAATCTCTTGCATTCGAATGGAATAATTCGGAAACTGTCACTCACTAGTAGTAGTATTCGCTAATCGAAATCTCTTGCATTCGAATGCAAGTTCTCGGATACTGTCACTCACTAGTAATAGCATTCGCTAATCGAGATCTCTTGCATTCGAATGCAATAATTCGGATACTGTCACTCACTAGTAGTAGTATTCGCTAATCGAAATCTCTTGCATTCGAATGCAAGTTCTCGGATACTGTCACTCACTAGTAGTAGTATTCGCTAATCGAAATCTCTTGCATTCGAATGCAATAATTCGGATACTGTCACTCACTAGTAGTAGTATTCGCTAATCGAAATTTCATGCACTTCGAATGCAAGTTCTCGGATACTGTGACTCACTAGTAGTAGTATTCGCTAATCGAAATCTCATGCATTCGAATGCAAGTTCTCGGATACTGTCACTCACTAGTAGTAGTATTCGCTAATCGAAATTTCATGCACTACGAATGCAAGTTCTCGGATACTGTGACTCACTAGTAGTAGTATTCGCTAATCGAAATCTCATGCATTCGAATGCAAGTTCTCGGATACTGTCACTCACTAGTAGTAGTATTCGCTAATCGAAATCTCATGCATTCGAATGCAAGTTCTCGGATACTGTCACTCACTAGTAGTAGTATTCGCTAATCGAAATTTCATGCATTCGAATGCAATAATTCGGATACTGTCACTCACTTGTAGTAGTATTCGCTAATCGAAATTTCATTCATTCGAATGCAATAATTCGGATACTGTCACTCACTATTAGTAGTATTCGCTAATCGAAATTTCATGCATTCGAATGCAAGTTCTCGGATACTGTCACTCACTAGTAGTAGTATCCGCTAATCGAAATTTCATGCATTCGAATGCAATAATTCGGATACTGTCACTCACTAGTAGTAGTATTCGCTAATCGAAATCTCATGCATTCGAATGCAATAATTTGGTTACTGTCACTCACTAGTAGTAGTATTCGCTAATCGAAATTTCATTCATTCGAATGCAATAATTCGGATACTGTCACTCACTAGTAGTAGTATTCGCTAATTGAAATTTCATGCATTCGAATGCAAGTTCTCGGATACTGTCACTCACTAGTGGTAGTATTCGCTAATCGAAATCTCATGCATTCGAATGCAAGTTCTCGGATACTGTCACTCACTAGTAGTAGTATCCGCTAATCGAAATTTCATGCATTCGAATGCAATTATTCGGATACTGTCACTCACTAGTAGTAGTATTCATTAATCGAAATTTCATGCATTCGAATGCAATAATTCGTATACTGTCACTCACTAGTAGTAGTATTCGCTAATCGAAATTTCATGCACTTCGAATGCAAGTTCTCGGATACTGTGACTCACTAGTAGTAGTATTCGCTAATCGAAATCTCATGCATTCGAATGCAAGTTCTCGGATACTGTCACTCACTAGTAGTAGTATTCGCTAATCGAAATTTCATGCACTTCGAATGCAAGTTCTCGGATACTGTGACTCACTAGTAGTAGTATTCGCTAATCGAAATCTCATGCATGCGAATGCAAGTTCTCGGATACTGTCACTCACTAGTAGTAGTATTCGCAAATCGAAATTTCATGCATTCGAATGCAAGTTCTCGGATACTGTCACTCACTAGTAGTAGTATTCGCTAATCGAAATTTCATGCATTCGAATGCAAGTTCTCGGATACTGTCACTCACTAGTAGTAGTATTCGCTAATCGAAATTTCATGCATTCGAATGCAATAATTCGGATACTGTCACTCATTAGTAGTAGTTTTCGCTAATCGAAATCTCATGCTTTCGAATGCAAGTTCTCGGATACTGGCACTCACTAGTAGTAGTATTCGCTAATCGAAATCTCTTGCATTCGAATGCAATAATTCGGATACTGTCACTCACTAGTAGTAGTATTCGCTAATCGAAATCTCATGCATTCGAATGCAAGTTCTCGGATACTGTCACTCACTAGTAGTAGTATTCGCAAATCGAAATCTCTTGCATTCGAATGCAAGTTCTCGGATACTGTCACTCACTAGTAGTAGTATTCGCTAATCGAAATCTCTTGCATTCGAATGCAATAATTCGGATACTGTCACTCATTAGTAGTAGTATTCGCTAATCGAAATCTCATGCATTCGACTGCAAGTTCTGGGATACTGTCACTCACTAGTAGTAGTATTCGCTAATCGAAATCTCTTGCATTCGAATGCAATAATTTGGAAACTGTCACTCACTAGTAGTAGTATTCGCTAATCGAAATCTGTTGCATTCGAATGCATGTTCTCGGATACTGTCACTCACTAGTAGTAGTATTCGCTAATCAAAATCTCTTGCATACGAATGCAATAATTTGGATACTGTCACTCACTAGTAGTAGTATTCGCTAATCGAAATCTCATGCATTCGAATGCTATAATTCGGATACTGTCACTCACTAGTAGTAGTATTCGCTAATCGAAATTTCATGCATTCGAATGCAATAATTCGGATACTGTCACTCACTAGTAGTAGTATTCGCTAATCGAGATCTCATGCATTCGAATGCAATAATTCGGATACTGTCACCCACTAGTAGTAGTATTCGCTAATCGAAATTTCATGCATTCGAATGCAATAATTCGGATACTGTCACTCACTAGTAGTAGTATTCGCTAATCGAAATCTCATGCATTCGAATGCAAGTTCTCGCATACTGTCACTCACTAGTAGTAGTATTCGCTAATCGAAATTTCATGCATTCGAATGCAATAATTCGGATACTGTCACTCACTAGTAGTAGTATAGGCTAATCGAAATTTCATGCATTCGAATGCAAGTTCTCGGATACTGTCACTCACTAGTAGTAGTATTCGCTAATCGAAATTTCATGCATTCGAATGCAATAATTCGGATACTGTCACTCACTTGTAGTAGTATTCGCTAATCGAAATTTCATTCATTCGAATGCAATAATTCGGATACTGTCACTCACTATTAGTAGTATTCGCTAATCGAAATTTCATGCATTCGAATGCAAGTTCTCGGATACTGTCACTCATTAGTAGTAGTATCCGCTAATCGAAATTTCATGCATTCGAATGCAATAATTCGGATACTGTCACTCACTAGTAGTAGTATTCGCTAATCGAAATCTCATGCATTCGAATGCAATAATTTGGTTACTGTCACTCACTAGTAGTAGTATTCGCTAATCGAAATTTCATTCATTCGAATGCAATAATTCGGATACTGTCACTCACTAGTAGTAGTATTCGCTAATTGAAATTTCATGCATTCGAATGCAAGTTCTCGGATACTGTCACTCACTAGTGGTAGTATTCGCTAATCGAAATCTCATGCATTCGAATGCAAGTTCTCGGATACTGTCACTCACTAGTAGTAGTATCCGCTAATCGAAATTTCATGCATTCGAATGCAATTATTCGGATACTGTCACTCACTAGTAGTAGTATTCACTAATCGAAATTTCATGCATTCGAATGCAATAATTCGTATACTGTCACTCACTAGTAGTAGTATTCGCTAATCGAAATTTCATGCACTTCGAATGCAAGTTCTCGGATACTGTGACTCACTAGTAGTAGTATTCGCTAATCGAAATCTCATGCATTCGAATGCAAGTTCTCGGATACTGTCACTCACTAGTAGTAGTATTCGCTAATCGAAATTTCATGCACTTCGAATGCAAGTTCTCGGATACTGTGACTCACTAGTAGTAGTATTCGCTAATCGAAATCTCATGCATGCGAATGCAAGTTCTCGGATACTGTCACTCACTAGTAGTAGTATTCGCAAATCGAAATTTCATGCATTCGAATGCAAGTTCTCGGATACTGTCACTCACTAGTAGTAGTATTCGCTAATCGAAATTTCATGCATTCGAATGCAAGTTCTCGGATACTGTCACTCACTAGTAGTAGTATTCGCTAATCGAAATTTCATGCATTCGAATGCAATAATTCGGATACTGTCACTCATTAGTAGTAGTTTTCGCTAATCGAAATCTCATGCTTTCGAATGCAAGTTCTCGGATACTGGCACTCACTAGTAGTAGTATTCGCTAATCGAAATCTCTTGCATTCGAATGCAATAATTCGGATACTGTCACTCACTAGTAGTAGTATTCGCTAATCGAAATCTCATGCATTCGACTGCAAGTTCTGGGATACTGTCACTCACTAGTAGTAGTATTCGCTAATCGAAATCTCATGCATTCGAATGCAAGTTCTCGGATACTGTCACTCACTAGTAGTAGTATTCGCAAATCGAAATCTCTTGCATTCGAATGCAAGTTCTCGGATACTGTCACTCACTAGTAGTAGTATTCGCTAATCGAAATCTCTTGCATTCGAATGCAATAATTCGGATACTGTCACTCACTAGTAGTAGTATTCGCTAATCGAAATCTCATGCATTCGACTGCAAGTTCTGGGATACTGTCACTCACTAGTAGTAGTATTCGCTAATCGAAATCTCTTGCATTCGAATGCAATAATTTGGAGACTGTCACTCACTAGTAGTAGTATTCGCTAATCGAAATCTGTTGCATTCGAATGCATGTTCTCGGATACTGTCACTCACTAGTAGTAGTATTCGCTAATCAAAATCTCTTGCATTCGAATGCAATAATTCGGATACTGTCACTCACTAGTAGTAGTATTCGCTATTCGAAATTTCATGCATTCGAATGCAATAATTCGGATACTGTAACTCACTAGTAGTAGTATTCGCTAATCGAAATCTCATGCACTCGAATGCAAGTTCTCGGATACTGTCACTCACTAGTAGTAGTATTCGCTAATCGAAATCTCATGCATTCGAATGCTATAATTCGGATACTGTCACTCACTAGTAGTAGTATTCGCTAATCGTAATTTCATGCATTCGAATGCAATAATTCGGATACTGTCACTCACTAGTGGTAGTATTCGCTAATCGAGATCTCATGCATTCGAATGCAATAATTCGGATACTGTCACCCACTAGTAGTAGTATTCGCTAATCGAAATTTCATGCATTCGAATGCAATAATTCGGATACTGTCACTCACTAGTAGTAGTATTCGCTAATCGAAATCTCATGCATTCGAATGCAAGTTCTCGCATACTGTCACTCACTAGTAGTAGTATTCGCTAATCGAAATTTCATGCATTCGAATGCAAGTTCTCGGCACTATCACTCACTAGTAGTAGTTTTCGCTAATCGAAATTTCATGCATTTGAATGCAAGTTCTCGGATACTGTCACTCACTAGTAGTAGTATTCGCTAATCGAAATTTCATGCATTCGAATGCAAGTTCTTGGATACTGTCACTCACTAGTAGTAGTATTCGCTAATCGAAATCTCATGCATTCGAATGCAAGTTCTCGGATACTGTCACTCACTAGTAGTAGTATTCGCTAATCGAAATCTCATGCATTCGAATGCAAGTTCTCGGATACTGTCACTCACTGGTCGTAGTATTCGCTAATCGAAATCTCATGCATTCGAATGCAATTTCTCGGATACTGTCACTCACTAGTAGTAGTATTCGCTAATCGAAATTTCATGCATTCGAATGCAATAATTCGGATACTGTCACTCACTAGTAGTAGTATTCGCTAATCGAAATTTCATGCATTCGAATGCAATAATTCGGATACTGTCACTCACTAGTAGTAGTATTCGCTAATCGAAGTTTCATGCATTCGAATGCAAGTTCTCGGATACTGTCACTCACTAGTAGTAGTATCCGCTAATCGAAATTTCATGCATTCGAATGCAATAATTCGGATACTGTCTCTCACTAGTAGTAGTATTCGCTAATCGAAATTTCATGCATTCGAATGCAATAATTTGGATACTGTCACTCACTAGTAGTAGTATTCGCTAATCGAAATTTCATGCATTCGAATGCAATAATTCGGATACTGTCACTCACTAGTAGTAGTATTCGCTAATTGAAATTTCATGCATTCGAATGCAAGTTCTCGGATACTGTCACTCACTAGTAGTAGTATTCGCTAATCGAAATCTCATGCATTCGATTGCAAGTTCTCGGATACTGTCACTCACTAGTAGTAGTATCCGCTAATCGAAATTTCATGCATTCGAATGCAATTATTCGGATACTGTCACTCACTAGTAGTAGTATTCGCTAATCGAAATTTCATGCATTCGGATGCAATAATTCGTATACTGTCACTCACTAGTAGTAGTATTCGCTAATCGAAATCTCATGCATTCGAATGCAAGTTCTCGGATACTGTCACTCACTAGTAGTAGTATTCGCTAATCGAAATCTCATGCATGCGAATGCAAGTTCTCGGATACTGTCACTCACTAGCAGTAGTATTCGCAAATCGAAATTTCATGCATTCGAATGCAAGTTCTCGGATACTGTCACTCACTAGTAGTAGTATTCGCTAATTGAAATTTCATGCATTCGAATGCAAGTTCTCGGATACTGTCACTCACTAGTAGTAGTATTCGCTAATCGAAATTTCATGCATTCGAATGCAATAATTCGGAAACTGTCACTCATTAGTAGTAGTATTCGCTAATCGAAATCTCATGCTTTCGAATGCAAGTTCTCGGATACTGGCACTCACTAGTAGTAGTATTCGCTAATCGAAATCTCTTGCATTCGAATGCAATAATTCGGATACTGTCACTCACTAGTAGTAGTATTCGCTAATCGAAATCTCATGCATTCGAATGCAAGTTCTCGGATACTGTCACTCACTAGTAGTAGTATTCGCAAATCGAAATCTCTTGCATTCGAATGCAAGTTCTCGGATACTGTCACTCACTAGTAGTAGTATTCGCTAATCGAAATCTCATGCATTCGACTGCAAGTTCTGGGATACTGTCGCTCTCTAGTAGTAGTATTCGCTAATCGAAATCTCTTGCATTCGAATGGAATAATTCGGAAACTGTCACTCACTAGTAGTAGTATTCGCTAATCGAAATCTCTTGCATTCGAATGCAAGTTCTCGGATACTGTCACTCACTAGTAATAGCATTCGCTAATCGAAATCTCTTGCATTCGAATGCAATAATTCGGATACTGTCACTCACTAGTAGTAGTATTCGCTAATCGAAATCTCTTGCATTCGAATGCAAGTTCTCGGATACTGTCACTCACTAGTAGTAGTATTCACTAATCGAAATCTCTTGCATTCGAATGCAATAATTCGGATACTGTCACTCACTAGTAGTAGTATTCGCTAATCGAAATTTCATGCACTTCGAATGCAAGTTCTCGGATACTGTGACTCACTAGTAGTAGTATTCGCTAATCGAAATCTCATGCATTCGAATGCAAGTTCTCGGATACTGTCACTCACTAGTAGTAGTATTCGCTAATCGAAATTTCATGCACTACGAATTCAAGTTCTCGGATACTGTGACTCACTAGTAGTAGTATTCGCTAATCGAAATCTCATGCATTCGAATGCAAGTTCTCGGATACTGTCACTCACTAGTAGTAGTATTCGCTAATCGAAATCTCATGCATTCGAATGCAAGTTCTCGGATACTGTCACTCACTAGTAGTAGTATTCGCTAATCGAAATTTCATGCATTCGAATGCAATAATTCGGATACTGTCACTCACTTGTAGTAGTATTCGCTAATCGAAATTTCATTCATTCGAATGCAATAATTCGGATACTGTCACTCACTATTAGTAGTATTGGCTAATCGAAATTTCATGCATTCGAATGCAAGTTCTCGGATACTGTCACTCACTAGTAGTAGTATCCGCTAATCGAAATTTCATGCATTCGAATGCAATAATTCGGATACTGTCACTCACTAGTAGTAGTATTCGCTAGTCGAAATCTCATGCATTCGAATGCAATAATTTGGTTACTGTCACTCACTAGTAGTAGTATTCGCTAATCGAAATTTCATTCATTCGAATGCAATAATTCGGATACTGTCACTCACTAGTAGTAGTATTCGCTAATTGAAATTTCATGCATTCGAATGAAGGTTCTCGGATACTGTCACTCACTAGTGGTAGTATTCGCTAATCGAAATCTCATGCATTCGAATGCAAGTTCTCGGATACTGTCACTCACTAGTAGTAGTATCCGCTAATCGAAATTTCATGCATTCGAATGCAATTATTCGGATACTGTCACTCACTAGTAGTAGTATTCACTAATCGAAATTTCATGCATTCGAATGCAATAATTCGTATACTGTCACTCACTAGTAGTAGTATTCGCTAATCGAAATCTCATGCATTCGAATGCAAGTTCTCGGATACTGTCACTCACTAGTAGTAGTATTCGCTAGTCGAAATTTCATGCATTCGAATGCAATAATTCGGATACTGTCACTCACTAGTAGTAGCATTCGCTAATTGAAATTTCATGCATTCTAGTGCAAGTTCTCGGATACTGTCACTCCCTAGTAGTAGTATTCGCTAATCGAAACCTCATGCATTCGAATGCAAGTTCTCGGATACTGTCACTCACTAGTAGTAGTATCCGCTAATCGAAATTTCATGCACTCGAAAGCAATTATTCGGATACTGTCACTCACTAGTAGTAGTATTCGCTAATCGAAGTTTCTTGCATTCGAATGCAATAATTCGGATACTGTCACTCACTAGTAGTAGTATTCGCTAATCGAAATCTCATGCATTCGAATGCAAGTTCTCGGATACTGTCACTCACTAGTAGTAGTATTCGCTAATCGAAATTTCATGCATTCGAATGCAATAATTCGGATACTGTCACTCACTAGTAGTAGCATTCGCTAATCGAAATTTCATGCATTCGAATGCAATAATTCGGATACTGTCACTCACTAGTAGTAGTATTCGCTAATCGAAATCTCATGCATTCGAATGCAATAATTCGGATACTGTCACTCACTAGTAGTAGTATTCGCTAATCGAAATTTCATGCATTCGAATGCAAGTTCTCGGATACTGTCACTCATTAGTAGTAGTATTCGCTAATCGAAATCTCATGCATTCGAATGCAAGTTCTCGGATACTGTCACTCACTAGTAGTAGTATTCGCTAATCGAAATTTCATGCATTCGAATGCAATAATTCGGATACTGTCACTCGCTAGTAGTAGTATTCGCTAATCGAAATCTCTTGCATTCGAATGCAAGTTCTCGGATACTGTCACTCACCAGTATTAGTATTCGCTAATCGAAATCTCATGCATGCGAATGGAAGTTCTCGGATACTTTCACTCACTAGTAGTAGTATTCGCAAATCGAAATTTCATGCATTCGAATGCAAGTTCTCGGATACTGTCACTCACTAGTAGTAGTATTCGCTAATCGAAATTTCATGCATTCGAATGCAAGTTCTCGGATACTGTCACTCACTAGTAGTAGTATTCGCTAATCGAAATTTCATGCATTTGAATGCAATAATTCGGATACTGTCACTCATTAGTAGTAGTATTCGCTAATCGAAATCTCATGCTTTCGAATGCAAGTTCTCGGATACTGTCACTCACTAGTAGTAGTATTCGCTAATCGAAATCTCTTGCATTCGAATGCAATAATTCGGATACTTTCACTCACTAGTAGTAGTATTCGCTAATCGAAATCTCATGCATTCGAATGCAAGTTCTCGGATACTGTCACTCACTAGTAGTAGTATGCGCTAATCGATATCTCTTGCATTCGAGTGCAAGTGCTCGGATTCTGTCACTCACTAGTAGTAGTATTCGCAAATCGAAATCTCTTGCATTCGAATGCAAGTTCTCGGATACTGTCACTCACTAGTAGTAGTATTCGCTAATCGAAATCTCTTGCATTCGAATGCAATAATTCGGAAACTGTCACTCACTAGTAGTAGTATTCGCTAATCGAAATCTCTTGCATTCGAATGCAAGTTCTCGGATACTGTCACTCACTAGTAGTAGTATTCGCTAATCGAAATCTCTTGCATTCGAATGGAATAATTCGGATACTGTCACTCACTAGTAGTAGTATTCGCTAATCGAAATTTCATGCACTTCGAATGCAAGTTCTCGGATACTGTCACTCACTAGTAGTAGTATTCGCTAATCGAAATCTCATGCATTTGAATGCAAGTTCTCGGATACTGTCACTCACTAGTAGTAGTATTCGCTAATCGAAATTTCATGCATTCGAATGCAATAATTCGGATACTATCACTCACTAGTAGTAGTATTCGCTAATCGAAATCTCATGCATTCGAATGCAAGTTCTCGGATACTGTCACTCACTAGTAGTAGTATTCGCTAATCGAAATCTCATGCATTCGAATGCAAGCTCTCGGATACTGTCACTCACTAGTAGTAGTATTCGCTAATCGAAATTTCAAGCATTCGAATGCAATAATTCGGATACTGTCACTCACAAGTAATAGTATTCGCTAATCGAAATTTAATGCATTCGAATGCAATAATTCGGATACTGTCACTCACTAGTAGTAGTATTCGCTAATCGAAATCTCATGCATTCGAATGCAATAATTCGGATACTGTGACTCACTAGTAGTAGTATTCGCTAATCGAAATTTCATGCATTCGAATGCAATAATTCGGATACTGTCACTCACTAGTAGTAGTATTCGCTAATCGAAATCTCATACATTCGAATGCAAGTTCTCGGATACTGTCACTCACTAGTAGTAGTATTCGCAAATCGAAATCTCTTGCATTCGAATGCAAGTTCTCGGATACTGTCACTCACTAGTAGTAGTATTCGCTAATCGAAATCTCTTGCATTCGAATGCAATAATTCGGAAACTGTCACTCACTAGTAGTAGTATTCGCTAATCGAAATCTCTTGCATTCGAATGCAAGTTCTCGGATACTGTCACTCACTAGTAGTAGTATTCGCTAATCCAAATCTCTTGCATTCGAATGCAATAATTCGGATACTGTCACTCACTAGTAGTAGTATTCGCTAATCGAAATTTCATGCACTTCGAATGCAAGTTCTCGGATACTGTTACTCACTAGTAGTAGTATTCGCTAATCGAAATCTCATGCATTTGAATGCAAGTTCTCGGATACTGTCACTCACTAGTAGTAGTATTCGCTAATCGAAATTTCATGCATTCGAATGCAATAATTCCGATACTGTCACTCACTAGTAGTAGTATTCGCTAATCGAAATTTCATGCATTCGAATGCAATAATTCGGATACTGTCACTCGCTAGTAGTAGTATTCGATAATCGAAATCTCTTGCATTCGAAATCAAGTTCTCGTATACTGTCACTCACTAGTAGTAGTATTCGCTAATCGAAATCTCATGCATTCGTATGCAAGTTCTCGGATACTGTCACTCACTAGTAGTAGTATTCGCTAATCGAAATTTCATGCATTCGAATGCAATAATTCGGATACTGTCACTCACTAGTAGTAGTATTCGCTAATCGAAATTTCATGCATTCGAATGCAATAATTCGGATACTGTCACTCACTAGTAGTAGTATTCGCTAATCGAAATCTCATGCATTCGAATGCAATAATTCGGATACTGTCACTCACTAGTAGTAGTATTCGCTAATCGAAATTTCATGCATTCGAATGCAAGTTCTCGGATACTGTCACTCATTAGTAGTAGTATTCGCTAATCGAAATCTCATGCATGCGAATGCAAGTTCTCGGATACTGTCACTCACTAGTAGTAGTATTCGCAAATCGAAATTTCATGCATTCGAATGCAAGTTCTCGGATACTGTCACTCACTAGTAGTAATATTCGCTAATCGAAATTTCATGCATTCGAATGCAATAATTCGGATACTGTCACTCATTAGTAGTAGTATTCGCTAATCGAAATCTCTTGCATTCGAATGCAAGTTCTCGGATACTGTCACTCACTAGTAGTAGTATTCGCTAATCGAAATCGCATGCATGCGAATGCAAGTTCTCGGATACTGTCACTCACTAGTAGTAGTATTCGCAAATCGAAATTTCATGCATTCGAATGCAAGTTCTCGCATACTGTCACTCACTAGTAGTAGTATTCGCTAATCGAAATTTCATGCATTCGAATGCAAGTTCTCGGATACTGTCACTCACTAGTAGTAGTATTCGCTAATCGAAATTTCATGCATTCGAATGCAATAATTCGGATACTGTCACTCATTAGTAGTAGTATTCGCTAATCCAAATCTCATGCATTCGAATGCAAGCTCTCGGATACTGTCACTCTCTAGTAGTAGTATTCGCTAATCGAAATTTCATGCATTCGAATGCAATAATTCGGATACTGTCACTCACTAGTAGTAGTATTCGCTAATCGAAATTTAATGCATTCGAATGCAATAATTCGGATACTGTCACTCACTAGTAGTAGTATTCGCTAATCGAAATCTCATGCATTCGAGTGCAATAATTCGGATACTGTGACTCACTAGTAGTAGTATTCGCTAATCGAAATTTCATGCATTCGAATGCAATAATTCGGATACTGTCACTCATTAGTAGTAGTATTCGCTAATCGAAATCTCTTGCATTCGAATGCAAGTTCTCGGATACTGTCACTCACTAGTAGTAGTATTCGCTAATCGAAATCTCATGCATTCGAATGCAAGTTCTCGGATACTGTCACTCACTAGTAGTAGTATTCGCAAATCGAAATTTCATGCATTCGAATGCAAGTTCTCGGATACTGTCACTCACTAGTAGTAGTATTCGCTAATCGAAATTTCATGCATTCGAATGCAAGTTCTCGGATACTGTCACTCACTAGTAGTAGTATTCGCTAATCGAAATTTCATGCACTCGAATGCAATAATTCGGATACTGTCACTCATTAGTAGTAGTATTCGCTAATCGAAATCTCATGCTTTCGAATGCAAGTTCTCGGATACTGTCACTCACTAGTAGTAGTATTCGCTAATCGAAATCTCTTGCATTCGAATGCAATAATTCGGATACTGTCACTCACTAGTAGTAGTATTCGCTAATCGAAATCTCATGCATTCGACTGCAAGTTCTGGGATACTGTCACTCTCTAGTAGTAGTATTCGCTAATCGAAATCTCTTGCATTCGAATGCAATAATTTGGAAACTGTCACCCACTAGTAATAGTATTCGCTAATCGAAATCTCTTGCATACGAATGCAAGTTCTCGGATACTGTCACTCACTAGTAGTAGTATTCGCTAATCGAAATCTCTTGCATTCGAATGCAATAATTCGGATACTGTCACTCACTAGTAGTAGTATTCGCTAATCGAAATTTCATGCACTTCGAATGCAAGTTCTCGGATACTGTCACTCACTAGTAGTAGTATTCGCTAATCGAAATCTCATGCATTTGAATGCAAGTTCTCGGATACTGTCACTCACTAGTAGTAGTATTCGCTAATCGAAATTTCATGCATTCGAATGCAATAATTCGGATACTGTCACTCACTAGTAGTAGTATTCGCTAATCGAAATCTCATGCATTCGAATGCAAGTTCTCGGATACTGTCACTCACTAGTAGTAGTATTCGCCAATCGAAATCTCATGCACTCGAATGCTATAATTCGGATACTGTCACTCACTAGTAGTAGTATTCGCTAATCGAGATCTCATGCATTCGAATGCAATAATTCGGATACTGTCACCCACTAGTAGTAGTATTCGCTAATCGAAATTTCATGCATTCGAATGCAATAATTCGGATACTGTCACTCACTAGTAGTAGTATTCGCTAATCGAAATCTCATGCTTTCGAATGCAAGTTCTCGGATACTGTCACTCACTAGTAGTAGTATTCGCTAATCGAAATCTCATGCATTCGATTGCAAGTTCTCGGATACTGTCACTCACTAGTAGTAGTATTCGCTAATCGAAATTTCATGCATTCGAATGCAATAATTCGGATACTGTCACTCGCTAGTAGTAGTATTCGCTAATCGAAATCTCTTGCATTCGAATGCAAGTTCTCGGATACTGTCACTCACTAGTAGTAGTATTCGCTAATCGAAATCTCATGCATGCGAATGCAAGTTCTCGGATACTGTCACTCACTAGTAGTAGTATTCGCAAATCGAAATTTCATGCATTCGAATGCAAGTTCTCGGATACTGTCACTCACTAGTAGTAGTATCCGCTAATCGAAATTTCATGCATTCGAATGCAATTATTCGGATACTGTCACTCACTAGTAGTAGTATTCGCTAATCGAAATTTCATGCATTCGAATGCAATAATTCGGATACTGTCACTCACTAGTAGTAGTATTCGCTAATCGAAATCTCATGCATTCGAATGCAAGTTCTCGGATACTGTCACTCACTAGTAGTAGTATTCGCTAATCGAAATTTCATGAATTCGAATGCAATAATTCGGATACTGTCACTCACTTGTAGTAGTATTCGCTAATCGAAATTTCATTCATTCGAATGCAATAATTCGGATACTGTCACTCACTAGTAGTAGTATTCGCTAATCGAAATTTCATGCATTCGAATGCAAGTTCTCGGATACTATCACTCACTAGTAGTAGTATCCGCTAATCGAAATTTCATGCATTCGAATGCAAGTTCTCGGATACTGTCACTCACTAGTAGTAGTATTCGCTAATCGAAATGTCATGCATTCAAATGCAATAATTTGGATACTGTCACTCACTAGTAGTAGTATTCGCTAATTGAAATTTCATGCATTCGAATGCAATAATTCGGATACTGTCACTCACTAGTAGTAGTATTCGCTAATTGAAATTTCATGCATTCGAATGCAAGTTATCGGATACTGTCACTCACTAGTAGTAGTATTCGCTAATCGAAATCTCATGCATTCGAATGCAAGTTCTCGGATACTGTCACTCACTAGTAGTAGTATCCGCTAATCGAAATTTCATGCATTCGAATGCAATTATTCGGATACTGTCACTCACTAGTAGTAGTATTCGCTAATCGAAATTTCATGCATTCGAATGCAATAATTCGTATACTGTCACTCACTAGTAGTAGTATTCGCTAATCGAAATTTCATGAATTCGAATGCAATAATTCGGATACTGTCACTCACTAGTAGTAGTATTCGCTAATCGAAATTTCATGCATTCGAATGCAAGTTCTCGGATACTGTCACTCACTAGTAGTAGTATTCGCTAATCGAAATTTCATGCACTCGAATGCAATAATTCGGATACTGTCACTCATTAGTAGTAGTATTCGCTAATCGAAATCTCATGCTTTCGAATGCAAGTTCTCGGATACTGTCACTCACTAGTAGTAGTATTCGCTAATCGAAATCTCTTGCATTCGAATGCAATAATTCGGATACTGTCACTCACTAGTAGTAGTATTCGCTAATCGAAATCTCATGCATTCGACTGCAAGTTCTGGGATACTGTCACTCTCTAGTAGTAGTATTCGCTAATCGAAATCTCTTGCATTCGAATGCAATAATTTGGAAACTGTCACTCACTAGTAATAGTATTCGCTAATCGAAATCTCTTGCATACGAATGCAAGTTCTCGGATACTGTCACTCACTAGTAGTAGTATTCGCTAATCGAAATCTCTTGCATTCGAATGCAATAATTCGGATACTGTCACTCACTAGTAGTAGTATTCGCTAATCGAAATTTCATGCACTTCGAATGCAAGTTCTCGGATACTGTCACTCACTAGTAGTAGTATTCGCTAATCGAAATCTCATGCATTTGAATGCAAGTTCTCGGATACTGTCACTCACTAGTAGTAGTATTCGCTAATCGAAATTTCATGCATTCGAATGCAATAATTCGGATACTGTCACTCACTAGTAGTAGTATTCGCTAATGGAAATCTCATGCATTCGAATGCAAGTTCTCGGATACTGTCACTCACTAGTAGTAGTATTCGCCAATCGAAATCTCATGCACTCGAATGCTATAATTCGGATACTGTCACTCACTAGTAGTAGTATTCGCTAATCGAGATCTCATGCATTCGAATGCAATAATTCGGATACTGTCACCCACTAGTAGTAGTATTCGCTAATCGAAATTTCATGCATTCGAATGCAATAATTCGGATACTGTCACTCACTAGTAGTAGTATTCGCTAATCGAAATCTCATGCTTTCGAATGCAAGTTCTCGGATACTGTCACTCACTAGTAGTAGTATTCGCTAATCGAAATCTCATGCATTCGATTGCAAGTTCTCGGATACTGTCACTCACTAGTAGTAGTATTCGCTAATCGAAATTTCATGCATTCGAATGCAATAATTCGGATACTGTCACTCGCTAGTAGTAGTATTCGCTAATCGAAATCTCTTGCATTCGAATGCAAGTTCTCGGATACTGTCACTCACTAGTAGTAGTATTCGCTAATCGAAATCTCATGCATGCGAATGCAAGTTCTCGGATACTGTCACTCACTAGTAGTAGTATTCGCAAATCGAAATTTCATGCATTCGAATGCAAGTTCTCGGATACTGTCACTCACTAGTAGTAGTATCCGCTAATCGAAATTTCATGCATTCGAATGCAATTATTCGGATACTGTCACTCACTAGTAGTAGTATTCGCTAATCGAAATTTCATGCATTCGAATGCAATAATTCGGATACTGTCACTCACTAGTAGTAGTATTCGCTAATCGAAATCTCATGCATTCGAATGCAAGTTCTCGGATACTGTCACTCACTAGTAGTAGTATTCGCTAATCGAAATTTCATGAATTCGAATGCAATAATTCGGATACTGTCACTCACTTGTAGTAGTATTCGCTAATCGAAATTTCATTCATTCGAATGCAATAATTCGGATACTGTCACTCACTAGTAGTAGTATTCGCTAATCGAAATTTCATGCATTCGAATGCAAGTTCTCGGATACTATCACTCACTAGTAGTAGTATCCGCTAATCGAAATTTCATGCATTCGAATGCAAGTTCTCGGATACTGTCACTCACTAGTAGTAGTATTCGCTAATCGAAATGTCATGCATTCGAATGCAATAATTTGGATACTGTCACTCACTAGTAGTAGTATTCGCTAATTGAAATTTCATGCATTCGAATGCAATAATTCGGATACTGTCACTCACTAGTAGTAGTATTCGCTAATTGAAATTTCATGCATTCGAATGCAAGTTATCGGATACTGTCACTCACTAGTAGTAGTATTCGCTAATCGAAATCTCATGCATTCGAATGCAAGTTCTCGGATACTGTCACTCACTAGTAGTAGTATCCGCTAATCGAAATTTCATGCATTCGAATGCAATTATTCGGATACTGTCACTCACTAGTAGTAGTATTCGCTAATCGAAATTTCATGCATTCGAATGCAATAATTCGTATACTGTCACTCACTAGTAGTAGTATTCGCTAATCGAAATCTCATGCATTCGAATGCAAGTTCTCGGATACTGTCACTCACTAGTAGTAGTATTCGCTAATCGAAATTTCATGCATTCGAATGCAATAATTCGGATACTGTCACTCACTAGTAGTAGTATTCGCTAATTGAAATTTCATGCATGCGAATGCAAGTTCTCGGATACTGTCACTCACTAGTAGTAGTATTCGCTAATCGAAATCTCATGCATTCGAATGCAAGTTCTCGGATACTGTCACTCACTAGTAGTAGTATCCGCTAATCGAAATTTCATGCACTCGAATGCAATTATTCGGATACTGTCACTCACTAGTAGTAGTATTCGCTAATCGAAATTTCATGCATTCGAATGCAATAATTCGGATACTGTCACTCACTAGTAGTAGTATTCGCTAATCCAAATTTCATGCATTCGAATGCAATAATTCGGATACTGTCACTCACTAGTAGTAGTATTCGCTAATCGAAATTTCATGCATTCGAATGCAATAATTCGGATACTGTCACTCACTAGTAGTAGTATTCGCTAATCGAAATTTCATGCATTCGAATGCAATAATTCGGATACTGTCACTCACTAGTAGTAGTAGTATTCGCTAATTGAAATTTCATGCATTCGAATGCAAGTTCTCGGATACTGTCACTCACTAGTAGTAGTATCCGCTAATCGAAATTTCATGCACTCGAATGCAATTATTCGGATACTGTCACTCACTAGTAGTAGTATTCGCTAATCGAAATTTCAGGCATTCGAATGCAATAATTCTGATACTGTCACTCACTAGTAGTAGTATTCGCTAATCGAAATCTCATGCATTCGAATGCAAGTTCTCGGATACTGGCACTCACTAGTAGTAGTATTCGCTATTTGAAATTTCATGCATTGGAATGCAATAATTCGGATACTGTCACTTACTAGTAGTAGTATTCGCTAATCGAAATTTCATGCATTCGAATGCAATAATTCGGATACTGTCACTCACTAGTAGTAGTATTCGCTAATCGAAATCTCATGCATTCGAGTGCAATAATTCGGATACTGTCACTCACTAGTAGTAGTATTGGCTAATCGAAATTTCATGCATTCGAATGCAAGTTCTCGGATACTGTCACTCATTAGTAGTAGTATTCGCTAATCGAAATCTCATGCATTCGAATGCAAGTTCTCGGATACTGTCACTCACTAGTAGTAGTATTCGCTAATCGAAATTTCATGCATTCGAATGCAATAATTCGGATACTGTCACTCGCTGGTAGTAGTATTCGCTAATCGAAATCTCTTGCATTCGAATGAAAGTTCTCGGATACTGTCACTCACTAGTAGTAGTATTCGCTAATCGAAATCTCATGCATGCGAATGCAAGTTCTCGGATACTGTCACACCCTAGTAGTAGTATTCGCAAATCGAAATTTCATGCATTCGAATGCAAGTTCTCGGATACTGTCACTCACTAGTAGTAGTATTCGCTAATCGAAATTTCATGCATTCGAATGCAAGTTCTCGGATACTGTCACTCACTATTAGTAGTATTCGCTAATCGAAATTTCATGCATTCGAATGCAAGTTCTCGGATACTGTCACTCACTAGTAGTAATATTCGCTAATCGAAATTTCATGCATTCGAATGCAATAATTCGGATACTGTCACTCATTAGTAGTAGTATTCGCTAATCGAAATCTCTTGCATTCGAATGCAAGTTCTCGGATAAGTCACTCACTAGTAGTAGTATTCGCTAATCGAAATCGCATGCATGCGAATGCAAGTTCTCGGATACTGTCACTCACTAGTAGTAGTATTCGCAAATCGAAATTTCATGCATTCGAATGCAAGTTCTCGGATACTGTCACTCACTAGTAGTAGTATTCGCTAATCGAAATTTCATGCATTCGAATGCAAGTTCTCGGATACTGTCACTCACTAGTAGTAGTATTCGCTAATCGAAATTTCATGCATTCGAATGCAATAATTCGGATACTGTCACTCATTAGTAGTAGTATTCGCTAATCGAAATCTCATGCATTCGAATGCAAGCTCTCGGATACTGTCACTCACTAGTAGTAGTATTCGCTAATCGAAATTTCATGCATTCGAATGTAATAATTCGGATACTGTCACTCACTAGTAGTAGTATTCGCTAATCGAAATTTAATGCATTCGAATGCAATAATTCGGATACTGTCACTCACTAGTAGTAGTATTCGCTAATCGAAATCTCATGCATTCGAATGCAATAATTCGGATACTGTGACTCACTAGTAGTAGTATTCGCTAATCGAAATTTCATGCATTCGAATGCAATAATTCGGATACTGTCACTCATTAGTAGTAGTATTCGCTAATCGAAATCTCTTGCATTCGAATGCAAGTTCTCGGATACTGTCACTCACTAGTAGTAGTATTCGCTAATCGAAATCTCATGCATTCGAATGCAAGTTCTCGGATACTGTCACTCACTAGTAGTAGTATTCGCAAATCGAAATTTCATGCATTCGAATGCAAGTTCTCGGATACTGTCACTCACTAGTAGTAGTATTCGCTAATCGAAATTTCATGCATTCGAATGCAAGTTCTCGGATACTGTCACTCACTAGTAGTAGTATTCGCTAATCGAAATTTCATGCACTCGAATGCAATAATTCGGATACTGCCACTCATTAGTAGTAGTATTCGCTAATCGAAATCTCATTCTTTCGAATGCAAGTTCTCGGATACTGTCACTCACTAGTAGTAGTATTCGCTAATCGAAATCTCTTGCATTCGAATGCAATAATTCGGATACTGTCACTCACTAGTAGTAGTATTCGCTAATCGAAATCTCATGCATTCGACTGCAAGTTCTGGGATACTGTCACTCACTAGTAGTAGTATTCGCTAATCGAAATCTCATGCATTCGACTGCAAGTTCTCGGATACTGTCACTCACTAGTAGTAGTATTCGCTAATCGAAATCTCTTGCATTCGAATGCAATAATTTGGAAACTGTCACTCACTAGTAGTAGTATTCGCTAATCGAAATCTCTTGCATTCGAATGCAAGTTCTCGGATACTGTCACTCACTAGTAGTAGTATTCGCTAATCGAAATCTCTTGCATTCGAATGCAATAATTCGGATACTGTCACTCACTAGTAGTAGTATTCGCTAATCGAAATTTCATGCACTTCGAATGCAAGTTCTCGGATACTGTCACTCACTAGTAGTAGTATTCGCTAATCGAAATCTCATGCATTTGAATGCAAGTTCTCGGATACTGTCACTCACTAGTAGTAGTATTCGCTAATCGAAATTTCATGCATTCGAATGCAATAATTCGGATACTGTCACTCACTAGTAGTAGTATTCGCTAATCGAAATCTCATGCATTCGAATGCAAGTTCTCGGATACTGTCACTCACTAGTAGTAGTATTCGCTAATCGAAATCTCATGCATTCGAATGCTATAATTCGGATACTGTCACTCACTAGTAGTAGTATTCGCTAATCGAAATTTCATGCATTCGAATGCAATAATTCGGATACTGTCACTCACTAGTAGTAGTATTCGCTAATCGAGATCTCATGCATTCGAATGCAATAATTCGGATACTGTCACCCACTAGTAGTAGTATTCGCTAATCGAAATTTCATGCATTCGAATGCAATAATTCGGATACTGTCACTCACTAGTAGTAGTATTCGCTAATCGAAATCTCATGCATTCGAATGCAAGTTCTCGGATACTGTCACTCACTAGTAGTAGTATTCGCTAATCGAAATCTCATGCATTCGATTGCAAGTTCTCGGATACTGTCACTCACTAGTAGTAGTATTCGCTAATCGAAATTTCATGCATTCGAATGCAATAATTCGGATACTGTCACTCGCTAGTAGTAGTATTCGCTAATCGAAATCTCTTGTATTCGAATGCAAGTTCTCGGATACTGTCACTCACTAGTAGTAGTATTCGCTAATCGAAATCTCATGCATGCGAATGCAAGTTCTCGGATACTGTCACTCACTAGTAGTAGTATTCGCAAATCGAAATTTCATGCATTCGAATGCAAGTTCTCGGATACTGTCACTCACTAGTAGTAGTATCCGCTAATCGAAATTTCATGCATTCGAATGCAATTATTCGGATACTGTCACTCACTAGTAGTAGTATTCGCTAATCGAAATTTCATGCATTCGAATGCAATAATTCGGATACTGTCACTCACTAGTAGTAGTATTCGCTAATCGAAATCTCATGCATTCGAATGCAAGTTCTCGGATACTGTCACTCACTAGTAGTAGTATTCGCTAATCGAAATTTCATGAATTCGAATGCAATAATTCGGATACTGTCACTCCCTTGTAGTAGCATTCGCTAATCGAAATTTCATGCACTCGAATGCAATATTTCGGATACTGTCACTCATTAGTAGTAGTATTCGCTAATCGAAACCTCATGCTTTCGAATGCAAGTTCTCGGATACTGTCACTCACTAGTAGTAGTATTCGCTAATCGAAATCTCTTGCATTCGAATGCAATAATTCGGATACTGTCACTCACTAGTAGTAGTATTCGCTAATCGAAATCTCATGCATTCGACTGCAAGTTCTGGGATACTGTCACTCACTAGTAGTAGTATTCGCTAATCGAAATCTCTTGCTTTCGAATGCAATAATTTGGAAACTGTCACTCACTAGTAGTAGTATTCGCTAATCGAAATCTCTTGCATTCGAATGCAAGTTCTCGGACACTGTCACTCACTAGTAGTAGTATTCGCTAATCGAAATCTCTTGCATTCGAATGCAATAATTCGGATACTGTCACTCACTAGTAGTAGTATTCGCTAATCGAAATTTCATGCACTTCGAATGCAAGTTCTCGGATACTGTCACTCACTAGTAGTAGTATTCGCTAATCGAAATCTCATGCATTTGAATGCAAGTTCTCGGATACTGTCACTCACTAGTAGTAGTATTCGCTAATCGAAATTTCATGCATTCGAATGCAATAATTCGGATACTGTCACTCACTAGTAGTAGTATTCGCTAATCGAAATCTCATGCATTCGAATGCAAGTTCTCGGATACTGTCACTCACTAGTAGTAGTATTCGCTAATCGAAATCTCATGCATTCGAATGCTATAATTCGTATACTGTCACTCACTAGTAGTAGTATTCGCTAATCGAAATTTCATGCATTCGAATGCAATAATTCGGATACTGTCACTCACTAGTAGTAGTATTCGCTAATCGAGATCTCATGCATTCGAATGCAATAATTCGGATACTGTCACCCACTAGTAGTAGTATTCGCTAATCGAAATTTCATGCATTCGAATGCAATAATTCGGATACTGTCACTCACTAGTAGTAGTATTCGCCAATCGAAATCTCATGCACTCGAATGCTATAATTCGGATACTGTCACTCACTAGTAGTAGTATTCGCTAATCGAGATCTCATGCATTCGAATGCAATAATTCGGATACTGTCACCCACTAGTAGTAGTATTCGCTAATCGAAATTTCATGCATTCGAATGCAATAATTCGGATACTGTCACTCACTAGTAGTAGTATTCGCTAATCGAAATCTCATGCTTTCGAATGCAAGTTCTCGGATACTGTCACTCACTAGTAGTAGTATTCGCTAATCGAAATCTCATGCATTCGATTGCAAGTTCTCGGATACTGTCACTCACTAGTAGTAGTATTCGCTAATCGAAATTTCATGCATTCGAATGCAATAATTCGGATACTGTCACTCGCTAGTAGTAGTATTCGCTAATCGAAATCTCTTGCATTCGAATGCAAGTTCTCGGATACTGTCACTCACTAGTAGTAGTATTCGCTAATCGAAATCTCATGCATGCGAATGCAAGTTCTCGGATACTGTCACTCACTAGTAGTAGTATTCGCAAATCGAAATTTCATGCATTCGAATGCAAGTTCTCGGATACTGTCACTCACTAGTAGTAGTATCCGCTAATCGAAATTTCATGCATTCGAATGCAATTATTCGGATACTGTCACTCACTAGTAGTAGTATTCGCTAATCGAAATTTCATGCATTCGAATGCAATAATTCGGATACTGTCACTCACTAGTAGTAGTATTCGCTAATCGAAATCTCATGCATTCGAATGCAAGTTCTCGGATACTGTCACTCACTAGTAGTAGTATTCGCTAATCGAAATTTCATGAATTCGAATGCAATAATTCGGATACTGTCACTCACTTGTAGTAGTATTCGCTAATCGAAATTTCATTCATTCGAATGCAATAATTCGGATACTGTCACTCACTAGTAGTAGTATTCGCTAATCGAAATTTCATGCATTCGAATGCAAGTTCTCGGATACTATCACTCACTAGTAGTAGTATCCGCTAATCGAAATTTCATGCATTCGAATGCAAGTTCTCGGATACTGTCACTCACTAGTAGTAGTATTCGCTAATCGAAATGTCATGCATTCGAATGCAATAATTTGGATACTGTCACTCACTAGTAGTAGTATTCGCTAATTGAAATTTCATGCATTCGAATGCAATAATTCGGATACTGTCACTCACTAGTAGTAGTATTCGCTAATTGAAATTTCATGCATTCGAATGCAAGTTATCGGATACTGTCACTCACTAGTAGTAGTATTCGCTAATCGAAATCTCATGCATTCGAATGCAAGTTCTCGGATACTGTCACTCACTAGTAGTAGTATCCGCTAATCGAAATTTCATGCATTCGAATGCAATTATTCGGATACTGTCACTCACTAGTAGTAGTATTCGCTAATCGAAATTTCATGCATTCGAATGCAATAATTCGTATACTGTCACTCACTAGTAGTAGTATTCGCTAATCGAAATCTCATGCATTCGAATGCAAGTTCTCGGATACTGTCACTCACTAGTAGTAGTATTCGCTAATCGAAATTTCATGCATTCGAATGCAATAATTCGGATACTGTCACTCACTAGTAGTAGTATTCGCTAATTGAAATTTCATGCATGCGAATGCAAGTTCTCGGATACTGTCACTCACTAGTAGTAGTATTCGCTAATCGAAATCTCATGCATTCGAATGCAAGTTCTCGGATACTGTCACTCACTAGTAGTAGTATCCGCTAATCGAAATTTCATGCACTCGAATGCAATTATTCGGATACTGTCACTCACTAGTAGTAGTATTCGCTAATCGAAATTTCATGCATTCGAATGCAATAATTCGGATACTGTCACTCACTAGTAGTAGTATTCGCTAATCCAAATTTCATGCATTCGAATGCAATAATTCGGATACTGTCACTCACTAGTAGTAGTATTCGCTAATCGAAATTTCATGCATTCGAATGCAATAATTCGGATACTGTCACTCACTAGTAGTAGTATTCGCTAATCGAAATTTCATGCATTCGAATGCAATAATTCGGATACTGTCACTCACTAGTAGTAGTATTCGCTAATTGAAATTTCATGCATTCGAATGCAAGTTCTCGGATACTGTCACTCACTAGTAGTAGTATCCGCTAATCGAAATTTCATGCACTCGAATGCAATTATTCGGATACTGTCACTCACTAGTAGTAGTATTCGCTAATCGAAATTTCAGGCATTCGAATGCAATAATTCTGATACTGTCACTCACTAGTAGTAGTATTCGCTAATCGAAATCTCATGCATTCGAATGCAAGTTCTCGGATACTGGCACTCACTAGTAGTAGTATTCGCTATTTGAAATTTCATGCATTGGAATGCAATAATTCGGATACTGTCACTTACTAGTAGTAGTATTCGCTAATCGAAATTTCATGCATTCGAATGCAATAATTCAGATACTGTCACTCACTAGTAGTAGTATTCGCTAATCGAAATCTCATGCATTCGAGTGCAATAATTCGGATACTGTCACTCACTAGTAGTAGTATTGGCTAATCGAAATTTCATGCATTCGAATGCAAGTTCTCGGATACTGTCACTCATTAGTAGTAGTATTCGCTAATCGAAATCTCATGCATTCGAATGCAAGTTCTCGGATACTGTCACTCACTAGTAGTAGTATTCGCTAATCGAAATTTCATGCATTCGAATGCAATAATTCGGATACTGTCACTCGCTGGTAGTAGTATTCGCTAATCGAAATCTCTTGCATTCGAATGAAAGTTCTCGGATACTGTCACTCACTAGTAGTAGTATTCGCTAATCGAAATCTCATGCATGCGAATGCAAGTTCTCGGATACTGTCACACCCTAGTAGTAGTATTCGCAAATCGAAATTTCATGCATTCGAATGCAAGTTCTCGGATACTGTCACTCACTAGTAGTAGTATTCGCTAATCGAAATTTCATGCATTCGAATGCAAGTTCTCGGATACTGTCACTCACTATTAGTAGTATTCGCTAATCGAAATTTCATGCATTCGAATGCAAGTTCTCGGATACTGTCACTCACTAGTAGTAATATTCGCTAATCGAAATTTCATGCATTCGAATGCAATAATTCGGATACTGTCACTCATTAGTAGTAGTATTCGCTAATCGAAATCTCTTGCATTCGAATGCAAGTTCTCGGATAAGTCACTCACTAGTAGTAGTATTCGCTAATCGAAATCGCATGCATGCGAATGCAAGTTCTCGGATACTGTCACTCACTAGTAGTAGTATTCGCAAATCGAAATTTCATGCATTCGAATGCAAGTTCTCGGATACTGTCACTCACTAGTAGTAGTATTCGCTAATCGAAATTTCATGCATTCGAATGCAAGTTCTCGGATACTGTCACTCACTAGTAGTAGTATTCGCTAATCGAAATTTCATGCATTCGAATGCAATAATTCGGATACTGTCACTCATTAGTAGTAGTATTCGCTAATCGAAATCTCATGCATTCGAATGCAAGCTCTCGGATACTGTCACTCACTAGTAGTAGTATTCGCTAATCGAAATTTCATGCATTCGAATGTAATAATTCGGATACTGTCACTCACTAGTAGTAGTATTCGCTAATCGAAATTTAATGCATTCGAATGCAATAATTCGGATACTGTCACTCACTAGTAGTAGTATTCGCTAATCGAAATCTCATGCATTCGAATGCAATAATTCGGATACTGTGACTCACTAGTAGTAGTATTCGCTAATCGAAATTTCATGCATTCGAATGCAATAATTCGGATACTGTCACTCATTAGTAGTAGTATTCGCTAATCGAAATCTCTTGCATTCGAATGCAAGTTCTCGGATACTGTCACTCACTAGTAGTAGTATTCGCTAATCGAAATCTCATGCATTCGAATGCAAGTTCTCGGATACTGTCACTCACTAGTAGTAGTATTCGCAAATCGAAATTTCATGCATTCGAATGCAAGTTCTCGGATACTGTCACTCACTAGTAGTAGTATTCGCTAATCGAAATTTCATGCATTCGAATGCAAGTTCTCGGATACTGTCACTCACTAGTAGTAGTATTCGCTAATCGAAATTTCATGCACTCGAATGCAATAATTCGGATACTGCCACTCATTAGTAGTAGTATTCGCTAATCGAAATCTCATTCTTTCGAATGCAAGTTCTCGGATACTGTCACTCACTAGTAGTAGTATTCGCTAATCGAAATCTCTTGCATTCGAATGCAATAATTCGGATACTGTCACTCACTAGTAGTAGTATTCGCTAATCGAAATCTCATGCATTCGACTGCAAGTTCTGGGATACTGTCACTCACTAGTAGTAGTATTCGCTAATCGAAATCTCATGCATTCGACTGCAAGTTCTCGGATACTGTCACTCACTAGTAGTAGTATTCGCTAATCGAAATCTCTTGCATTCGAATGCAATAATTTGGAAACTGTCACTCACTAGTAGTAGTATTCGCTAATCGAAATCTCTTGCATTCGAATGCAAGTTCTCGGATACTGTCACTCACTAGTAGTAGTATTCGCTAATCGAAATCTCTTGCATTCGAATGCAATAATTCGGATACTGTCACTCACTAGTAGTAGTATTCGCTAATCGAAATTTCATGCACTTCGAATGCAAGTTCTCGGATACTGTCACTCACTAGTAGTAGTATTCGCTAATCGAAATCTCATGCATTTGAATGCAAGTTCTCGGATACTGTCACTCACTAGTAGTAGTATTCGCTAATCGAAATTTCATGCATTCGAATGCAATAATTCGGATACTGTCACTCACTAGTAGTAGTATTCGCTAATCGAAATCTCATGCATTCGAATGCAAGTTCTCGGATACTGTCACTCACTAGTAGTAGTATTCGCTAATCGAAATCTCATGCATTCGAATGCTATAATTCGGATACTGTCACTCACTAGTAGTAGTATTCGCTAATCGAAATTTCATGCATTCGAATGCAATAATTCGGATACTGTCACTCACTAGTAGTAGTATTCGCTAATCGAGATCTCATGCATTCGAATGCAATAATTCGGATACTGTCACCCACTAGTAGTAGTATTCGCTAATCGAAATTTCATGCATTCGAATGCAATAATTCGGATACTGTCACTCACTAGTAGTAGTATTCGCTAATCGAAATCTCATGCATTCGAATGCAAGTTCTCGGATACTGTCACTCACTAGTAGTAGTATTCGCTAATCGAAATCTCATGCATTCGATTGCAAGTTCTCGGATACTGTCACTCACTAGTAGTAGTATTCGCTAATCGAAATTTCATGCATTCGAATGCAATAATTCGGATACTGTCACTCGCTAGTAGTAGTATTCGCTAATCGAAATCTCTTGTATTCGAATGCAAGTTCTCGGATACTGTCACTCACTAGTAGTAGTATTCGCTAATCGAAATCTCATGCATGCGAATGCAAGTTCTCGGATACTGTCACTCACTAGTAGTAGTATTCGCAAATCGAAATTTCATGCATTCGAATGCAAGTTCTCGGATACTGTCACTCACTAGTAGTAGTATCCGCTAATCGAAATTTCATGCATTCGAATGCAATTATTCGGATACTGTCACTCACTAGTAGTAGTATTCGCTAATCGAAATTTCATGCATTCGAATGCAATAATTCGGATACTGTCACTCACTAGTAGTAGTATTCGCTAATCGAAATCTCATGCATTCGAATGCAAGTTCTCGGATACTGTCACTCACTAGTAGTAGTATTCGCTAATCGAAATTTCATGAATTCGAATGCAATAATTCGGATACTGTCACTCCCTTGTAGTAGCATTCGCTAATCGAAATTTCATGCACTCGAATGCAATAATTCGGATACCGTCACTCATTAGTAGTAGTATTCGCTAATCGAAACCTCATGCTTTCGAATGCAAGTTCTCGGATACTGTCACTCACTAGTAGTAGTATTCGCTAATCGAAATCTCTTGCATTCGAATGCAATAATTCGGATACTGTCACTCACTAGTAGTAGTATTCGCTAATCGAAATCTCATGCATTCGACTGCAAGTTCTGGGATACTGTCACTCACTAGTAGTAGTATTCGCTAATCGAAATCTCTTGCTTTCGAATGCAATAATTTGGAAACTGTCACTCACTAGTAGTAGTATTCGCTAATCGAAATCTCTTGCATTCGAATGCAAGTTCTCGGACACTGTCACTCACTAGTAGTAGTATTCGCTAATCGAAATCTCTTGCATTCGAATGCAATAATTCGGATACTGTCACTCACTAGTAGTAGTATTCGCTAATCGAAATTTCATTCACTTCGAATGCAAGTTCTCGGATACTGTCACTCACTAGTAGTAGTATTCGCTAATCGAAATCTCATGCATTTGAATGCAAGTTCTCGGATACTGTCACTCACTAGTAGTAGTATTCGCTAATCGAAATTTCATGCATTCGAATGCAATAATTCGGATACTGTCACTCACTAGTAGTAGTATTCGCTAATCGAAATCTCATGCATTCGAATGCAAGTTCTCGGATACTGTCACTCACTAGTAGTAGTATTCGCTAATCGAAATCTCATGCATTCGAATGCTATAATTCGTATACTGTCACTCACTAGTAGTAGTATTCGCTAATCGAAATTTCATGCACTCGAATGCAATAATTCGGATACTGCCACTCATTAGTAGTAGTATTCGCTAATCGAAATCTCATTCTTTCGAATGCAAGTTCTCGGATACTGTCACTCACTAGTAGTAGTATTCGCTAATCGAAATCTCTTGCATTCGAATGCAATAATTCGGATACTGTCACTCACTAGTAGTAGTATTCGCTAATCGAAATCTCATGCATTCGACTGCAAGTTCTGGGATACTGTCACTCACTAGTAGTAGTATTCGCTAATCGAAATCTCATGCATTCGACTGCAAGTTCTCGGATACTGTCACTCACTAGTAGTAGTATTCGCTAATCGAAATCTCTTGCATTCGAATGCAATAATTTGGAAACTGTCACTCACTAGTAGTAGTATTCGCTAATCGAAATCTCTTGCATTCGAATGCAAGTTCTCGGATACTGTCACTCACTAGTAGTAGTATTCGCTAATCGAAATCTCTTGCATTCGAATGCAATAATTCGGATACTGTCACTCACTAGTAGTAGTATTCGCTAATCGAAATTTCATGCACTTCGAATGCAAGTTCTCGGATACTGTCACTCACTAGTAGTAGTATTCGCTAATCGAAATCTCATGCATTTGAATGCAAGTTCTCGGATACTGTCACTCACTAGTAGTAGTATTCGCTAATCGAAATTTCATGCATTCGAATGCAATAATTCGGATACTGTCACTCACTAGTAGTAGTATTCGCTAATCGAAATCTCATGCATTCGAATGCAAGTTCTCGGATACTGTCACTCACTAGTAGTAGTATTCGCTAATCGAAATCTCATGCATTCGAATGCTATAATTCGGATACTGTCACTCACTAGTAGTAGTATTCGCTAATCGAAATTTCATGCATTCGAATGCAATAATTCGGATACTGTCACTCACTAGTAGTAGTATTCGCTAATCGAGATCTCATGCATTCGAATGCAATAATTCGGATACTGTCACCCACTAGTAGTAGTATTCGCTAATCGAAATTTCATGCATTCGAATGCAATAATTCGGATACTGTCACTCACTAGTAGTAGTATTCGCTAATCGAAATCTCATGCATTCGAATGCAAGTTCTCGGATACTGTCACTCACTAGTAGTAGTATTCGCTAATCGAAATCTCATGCATTCGATTGCAAGTTCTCGGATACTGTCACTCACTAGTAGTAGTATTCGCTAATCGAAATTTCATGCATTCGAATGCAATAATTCGGATACTGTCACTCGCTAGTAGTAGTATTCGCTAATCGAAATCTCTTGTATTCGAATGCAAGTTCTCGGATACTGTCACTCACTAGTAGTAGTATTCGCTAATCGAAATCTCATGCATGCGAATGCAAGTTCTCGGATACTGTCACTCACTAGTAGTAGTATTCGCAAATCGAAATTTCATGCATTCGAATGCAAGTTCTCGGATACTGTCACTCACTAGTAGTAGTATCCGCTAATCGAAATTTCATGCATTCGAATGCAATTATTCGGATACTGTCACTCACTAGTAGTAGTATTCGCTAATCGAAATTTCATGCATTCGAATGCAATAATTCGGATACTGTCACTCACTAGTAGTAGTATTCGCTAATCGAAATCTCATGCATTCGAATGCAAGTTCTCGGATACTGTCACTCACTAGTAGTAGTATTCGCTAATCGAAATTTCATGAATTCGAATGCAATAATTCGGATACTGTCACTCCCTTGTAGTAGCATTCGCTAATCGAAATTTCATGCACTCGAATGCAATAATTCGGATACCGTCACTCATTAGTAGTAGTATTCGCTAATCGAAACCTCATGCTTTCGAATGCAAGTTCTCGGATACTGTCACTCACTAGTAGTAGTATTCGCTAATCGAAATCTCTTGCATTCGAATGCAATAATTCGGATACTGTCACTCACTAGTAGTAGTATTCGCTAATCGAAATCTCATGCATTCGACTGCAAGTTCTGGGATACTGTCACTCACTAGTAGTAGTATTCGCTAATCGAAATCTCTTGCTTTCGAATGCAATAATTTGGAAACTGTCACTCACTAGTAGTAGTATTCATTAATCGAAATCTCTTGCATTCGAATGCAAGTTCTCGGACACTGTCACTCACTAGTAGTAGTATTCGCTAATCGAAATCTCTTGCATTCGAATGCAATAATTCGGATACTGTCACTCACTAGTAGTAGTATTCGCTAATCGAAATTTCATGCACTTCGAATGCAAGTTCTCGGATACTGTCACTCACTAGTAGTAGTATTCGCTAATCGAAATCTCATGCATTTGAATGCAAGTTCTCGGATACTGTCACTCACTAGTAGTAGTATTCGCTAATCGAAATTTCATGCATTCGAATGCAATAATTCGGATACTGTCACTCACTAGTAGTAGTATTCGCTAATCGAAATCTCATGCATTCGAATGCAAGTTCTCGGATACTGTCACTCACTAGTAGTAGTATTCGCTAATCGAAATCTCATGCATTCGAATGCTATAATTCGTATACTGTCACTCACTAGTAGTAGTATTCGCTAATCGAAATTTCATGCATTCGAATGCAATAATTCGGATACTGTCACTCACTAGTAGTAGTATTCGCTAATCGAGATCTCATGCATTCGAATGCAATAATTCGGATACTGTCACCCACTAGTAGTAGTATTCGCTAATCGAAATTTCATGCATTCGAATGCAATAATTCGGATACTGTCACTCACTAGTAGTAGTATTCGCTAATCGAAATCTCATGCATTCGAATGCAAGTTCTCGGATACTGTCACTCACTAGTAGTAGTATTCGCTAATCGAAATCTCATGCATTCGATTGCAAGTTCTCGGATACTGTCACTCACTAGTAGTAGTATTCGCTAATCGAAATTTCATGCATTCGAATGCAATAATTCGGATACTGTCACTCGCTAGTAGTAGTATTCGCTAATCGAAATCTCTTGTATTCGAATGCAAGTTCTCGGATACTGTCACTCACTAGTAGTAGTATTCGCTAATCGAAATCTCATGCATGCGAATGCAAGTTCTCGGATACTGTCACTCACTAGTAGTAGTATTCGCAAATCGAAATTTCATGCATTCGAATGCAAGTTCTCGGATACTGTCACTCACTAGTAGTAGTATCCGCTAATCGAAATTTCATGCATTCGAATGCAATTATTCGGATACTGTCACTCACTAGTAGTAGTATTCGCTAATCGAAATTTCATGCATTCGAATGCAATAATTCGGATACTGTCACTCACTAGTAGTAGTATTCGCTAATCGAAATCTCATGCATTCGAATGCAAGTTCTCGGATACTGTCACTCACTAGTAGTAGTATTCGCTAATCGAAATTTCATGAATTCGAATGCAATAATTCGGATACTGTCACTCCCTTGTAGTAGCATTCGCTAATCGAAATTTCATGCACTCGAATGCAATAATTCGGATACTGTCACTCATTAGTAGTAGTATTCGCTAATCGAAATCTCATGCTTTCGAATGCAAGTTCTCGGATACTGTCACTCACTAGTAGTAGTATTCGCTAATCGAAATCTCTTGCATTCGAATGCAATAATTCGGATACTGTCACTCACTAGTAGTAGTATTCGCTAATCGAAATCTCATGCATTCGACTGCAAGTTCTGGGATACTGTCACTCACTAGTAGTAGTATTCGCTAATCGAAATCTCTTGCTTTCGAATGCAATAATTTGGAAACTGTCACTCACTAGTAGTAGTATTCGCTAATCGAAATCTCTTGCATTCGAATGCAAGTTCTCGGACACTGTCACTCACTAGTAGTAGTATTCGCTAATCGAAATCTCTTGCATTCGAATGCAATAATTCGGATACTGTCACTCACTAGTAGTAGTATTCGCTAATCGAAATTTCATGCACTTCGAATGCAAGTTCTCGGATACTGTCACTCACTAGTAGTAGTATTCGCTAATCGAAATCTCATGCATTTGAATGCAAGTTCTCGGATACTGTCACTCACTAGTAGTAGTATTCGCTAATCGAAATTTCATGCATTCGAATGCAATAATTCGGATACTGTCACTCACTAGTAGTAGTATTCGCTAATCGAAATCTCATGCATTCGAATGCAAGTTCTCGGATACTGTCACTCACTAGTAGTAGTATTCGCTAATCGAAATCTCATGCATTCGAATGCTATAATTCGTATACTGTCACTCACTAGTAGTAGTATTCGCTAATCGAAATTTCATGCATTCGAATGCAATAATTCGGATACTGTCACTCACTAGTAGTAGTATTCGCTAATCGAGATCTCATGCATTCGAATGCAATAATTCGGATACTGTCACCCACTAGTAGTAGTATTCGCTAATCGAAATTTCATGCATTCGAATGCAATAATTCGGATACTGTCACTCACTAGTAGTAGTATTCGCTAATCGAAATCTCATGCATTCGAATGCAAGTTCTCGGATACTGTCACTCACTAGTAGTAGTATTCGCTAATCGAAATCTCATGCATTTGATTGCAAGTTCTCGGATACTGTCACTCACTAGTAGTAGTATTCGCTAATCGAAATTTCATGCATTCGAATGCAATAATTCGGATACTGTCACTCGCTAGTAGTAGTATTCGCTAATCGAAATTTCATGCATTCGAATGCAATAATTCGGATACTGTCACTCACTAGTAGTAGTATTCGCTAATCAAAATTTCATGCATTCGAATGCAATAATTCGGATACTGTCACTCACTAGTAGTAGTATTCGCAAATCGAAATTTCATGCATTCGAATGCAAGTTCTCGGATACTGTCACTCACTAGTGGTAGTATCCGCTAATCGAAATTTCATGCATTCGAATGCAATAATTCGGATACTGTCACTCACTAGTAGTAGTATTCGCTAATCGAAATCTCATGCATTCGAATGCAAGTTCTCGGATACTGTCACTCACTAGTAGTAGTATTCGCTAATCGAAATCTCATGCATTCGAATGCAAGTTCTCGGATACTGTCACTCACTAGTAGTAGTATCCGCTAATCGAAATTTCATGCATTCGAATCCAATTATTCGGATACTGTCACTCACTAGTAGTAGTATTCGCTAATCGAAATTTCATGCATTCGAATGCAATAATTCGTATACTGTCACTCACTAGTAGTAGTATTCGCTAATCGAAATCTCATGCATTCGAATGCAAGTTCTCGGATACTGTCACTCACTAGTAGTAGTATTCGCTAATCGAAATTTCATGCATTCGAATGCAATTATTCGGATACTGTCACTCACTAGTAGTAGTATTCGCTAATCGAAATTTCATGCATTCGAATGCAATAATTCGGATACTGTCACTCACTAGTAGTAGTATTCGCTAATCGAAATCTCATGCATTCGAATGCAAGTTCTCGGATACTGTCACTCACTAGTAGTAGTATTCGCTAATCGAAATTTCATGAATTCGAATGCAATAATTCGGATACTGTCACTCCCTTGTAGTAGCATTCGCTAATCGATATTTCATGCACTCGAATGCAATAATTCGGATACTGTCACTCATTAGTAGTAGTATTCGCTAATCGAAATCTCATGCTTTCGAATGCAAGTTCTCGGATACTGTCACTCACTAGTAGTAGTATTCGCTAATCGAAATCTCTTGCATTCGAATGCAATAATTCGGATACTGTCACTCACTAGTAGTAGTATTCGCTAATCGAAATCTCGTGCATTCGACTGCAAGTTCTGGGATACTGTCACTCACTAGTAGTAGTATTCGCTAATCGAAATCTCTTGCTTTCGAATGCAATAATTTGGAAACTGTCACTCACTAGTAGTAGTATTCGCTAATCGAAATCTCTTGCATTCGAATGCAAGTTCTCGGACACTGTCACTCACTAGTAGTAGTATTCGCTAATCGAAATCTCTTGCATTCGAATGCAATAATTCGGATACTGTCACTCACTAGTAGTAGTATTCGCTAATCGAAATTTCATGCACTTCGAATGCAAGTTCTCGGATACTGTCACTCACTAGTAGTAGTATTCGCTAATCGAAATCTCATGCATTTGAATGCAAGTTCTCGGATACTGTCACTCACTAGTAGTAGTATTCGCTAATCGAAATTTCATGCATTCGAATGCAATAATTCGGATACTGTCACTCACTAGTAGTAGTATTCGCTAATCGAAATCTCATGCATTCGAATGCAAGTTCTCGGATACTGTCACTCACTAGTAGTAGTATTCGCTAATCGAAATCTCATGCATTCGAATGCTATAATTCGTATACTGTCACTCACTAGTAGTAGTATTCGCTAATCGAAATTTCATGCATTCGAATGCAATAATTCGGATACTGTCACTCACTAGTAGTAGTATTCGCTAATCGAGATCTCATGCATTCGAATGCAATAATTCGGATACTGTCACCCACTAGTAGTAGTATTCGCTAATCGAAATTTCATGCATTCGAATGCAATAATTCGGATACTGTCACTCACTAGTAGTAGTATTCGCTAATCGAAATCTCATGCATTCGAATGCAAGTTCTCGGATACTGTCACTCACTAGTAGTAGTATTCGCTAATCGAAATCTCATGCATTCGATTGCAAGTTCTCGGATACTGTCACTCACTAGTAGTAGTATTCGCTAATCGAAATTTCATGCATTCGAATGCAATAATTCGGATACTGTCACTCGCTAGTAGTAGTATTCGCTAATCGAAATCTCTTGTATTCGAATGCAAGTTCTCGGATACTGTCACTCACTAGTAGTAGTATTCGCAAATCGAAATCTCATGCATGCGAATGCAAGTTCTCGGATACTGTCACTCACTAGTAGTAGTATTCGCAAATCGAAATTTCATGCATTCGAATGCAAGTTCTCGGATACTGTCACTCACTAGTAGTAGTATCCGCTAATCGAAATTTCATGCATTCGAATGCAATTATTCGGATACTGTCACTCACTAGTAGTAGTATTCGCTAATCGAAATTTCATGCATTCGAATGCAATAATTCGGATACTGTCACTCACTAGTAGTAGTATTCGCTAATCGAAATCTCATGCATTCGAATGCAAGTTCTCGGATACTGTCACTCACTAGTAGTAGTATTCGCTAATCGAAATTTCATGAATTCGAATGCAATAATTCGGATACTGTCACTCCCTTGTATTAGCATTCGCTAATCGAAATTTCATGCACTCGAATGCAATAATTCGGATACTGTCACTCATTAGTAGTAGTATTCGCTAATCGAAATCTCTTGTATTCGAATGCAAGTTCTCGGATACTGTCACTCACTAGTAGTAGTATTCGCAAATCGAAATCTCATGCATGCGAATGCAAGTTCTCGGATACTGTCACTCACTAGTAGTAGTATTCGCAAATCGAAATTTCATGCATTCGAATGCAAGTTCTCGGATACTGTCACTCACTAGTAGTAGTATCCGCTAATCGAAATTTCATGCATTCGAATGCAATTATTCGGATACTGTCACTCACTAGTAGTAGTATTCGCTAATCGAAATTTCATGCATTCGAATGCAATAATTCGGATACTGTCACTCACTAGTAGTAGTATTCGCTAATCGAAATCTCATGCATTCGAATGCAAGTTCTCGGATACTGTCACTCACTAGTAGTAGTATTCGCTAATCGAAATTTCATGAATTCGAATGCAATAATTCGGATACTGTCACTCCCTTGTAGTAGCATTCGCTAATCGAAATTTCATGCACTCGAATGCAATAATTCGGATACTGTCACTCATTAGTAGTAGTATTCGCTAATCGAAATCTCATGCTTTCGAATGCAAGTTCTCGGATACTGTCACTCACTAGTAGTAGTATTCGCTAATCGAAATCTCTTGCATTCGAATGCAATAATTCGGATACTGTCACTCACTAGTAGTAGTATTCGCTAATCGAAATCTCATGCATTCGACTGCAAGTTCTGGGATACTGTCACTCACTAGTAGTAGTATTCGCTAATCGAAATCTCTTGCTTTCGAATGCAATAATTTGGAAACTGTCACTCACTAGTAGTAGTATTCGCTAATCGAAATCTCTTGCATTCGAATGCAAGTTCTCGGACACTGTCACTCACTAGTAGTAGTATTCGCTAATCGAAATCTCTTGCATTCTAATGCAATAATTCGGATACTGTCACTCACTAGTAGTAGTATTCGCTAATCGAAATTTCATGCACTTCGAATGCAAGTTCTCGGATACTGTCACTCACTAGTAGTAGTATTCGCTAATCGAAATCTCATGCATTTGAATGCAAGTTCTCGGATACTGTCACTCACTAGTAGTATTCGCTAATCGAAATTTCATGCATTCGAATGCAATAATTCGGATACTGTCACTCACTAGTAGTAGTATTCGCTAATCGAAATCTCATGCATTCGAATGCAAGTTCTCGGATACTGTCACTCACTAGTAGTAGTATTCGCTAATCGAAATCTCATGCATTCGAATGCTATAATTCGTATACTGTCACTCACTAGTAGTAGTATTCGCTAATCGAAATTTCATGCATTGGAATGCAATAATTCGGATACTGTCACTCACTAGTAGTAGTATTCGCTAATCGAGATCTCATGCATTCGAATGCAATAATTCGGATACTGTCACCCACTAGTAGTAGTATTCGCTAATCGAAATTTCATGCATTCGAATGCAATAATTCGGATACTGTCACTCACTAGTAGTAGTATTCGCTAATCGAAATCTCATGCATTCGAATGCAAGTTCTCGGATACTGTCACTCACTAGTAGTAGTATTCGCTAATCGAAATCTCATGCATTCGATTGCAAGTTCTCGGATACTGTCACTCACAAGTAGTAGTATTCGCTAATCGAAATTTCATGCATTCGAATGCAATAATTCGGATACTGTCACTCGCTAGTAGTAGTATTCGCTAATCGAAATCTCTTGTATTCGAATGCAAGTTCTCGGATACTGTCACTCACTAGTAGTAGTATTCGCAAATCGAAATCTCATGCATGCGAATGCAAGTTCTCGGATACTGTCACTCACTAGTAGTAGTATTCGCAAATCGAAATTTCATGCATTCGAATGCAAGTTCTCGGATACTGTCACTCACTAGTAGTAGTATCCGCTAATCGAAATTTCATGCATTCGAATGCAATTATTCGGATACTGTCACTCACTAGTAGTAGTATTCGCTAATCGAAATTTCATGCATTCGAATGCAATAATTCGGATACTGTCACTCACTAGTAGTAGTATTCGCTAATCGAAATCTCATGCATTCGAATGCAAGTTCTCGGATACTGTCACTCACTAGTAGTAGTATTCGCTAATCGAAATTTCATGAATTCGAATGCAATAATTCGGATACTGTCACTCCCTTGTAGTAGCATTCGCTAATCGAAATTTCATGCACTCGAATGCAATAATTCGGATACTGTCACTCATTAGTAGTAGTATTCGCTAATCGAAATCTCATGCTTTCGAATGCAAGTTCTCGGATACTGTCACTCACTAGTAGTAGTATTCGCTAATCGAAATCTCTTGCATTCGAATGCAATAATTCGGATACTGTCACTCACTAGTAGTAGTATTCGCTAATCGAAATCTCATGCATTCGACTGCAAGTTCTGGGATACTGTCACTCACTAGTAGTAGTATTCGCTAATCGAAATCTCTTGCTTTCGAATGCAATAATTTGGAAACTGTCACTCACTAGTAGTAGTATTCGCTAATCGAAATCTCTTGCATTCGAATGCAAGTTCTCGGACACTGTCACTCACTAGTAGTAGTATTCGCTAATCGAAATCTCTTGCATTCGAATGCAATAATTCGGATACTGTCACTCACTAGTAGTAGTATTCGCTAATCGAAATTTCATGCACTTCGAATGCAAGTTCTCGGATACTGTCACTCACTAGTAGTAGTATTCGCTAATCGAAATCTCATGCATTTGAATGCAAGTTCTCGGATACTGTCACTCACTAGTAGTAGTATTCGCTAATCGAAATTTCATGCATTCGAATGCAATAATTCGGATACTGTCACTCACTAGTAGTAGTATTCGCTAATCGAAATCTCATGCATTCGAATGCAAGTTCTCGGATACTGTCACTCACTAGTAGTAGTATTCGCTAATCGAAATCTCATGCATTCGAATGCTATAATTCGTATACTGTCACTCACTAGTAGTAGTATTCGCTAATCGAAATTTCATGCATTCGAATGCAATAATTCGGATACTGTCACTCACTAGTAGTAGTATTCGCTAATCGAGATCTCATGCATTCGAATGCAATAATTCGGATACTGTCACCCACTAGTAGTAGTATTCGCTAATCGAAATTTCATGCATTCGAATGCAATAATTCGGATACTGTCACTCACTAGTAGTAGTATTCGCTAATCGAAATCTCATGCATTCGAATGCAAGTTCTCAGATACTATCACTCACTAGTTGTAGTATTCGCTAATCGAAATCTCATGCATTTGATTGCAAGTTCTCGGATACTGTCACTCACTAGTAGTAGTATTCGCTAATCGAAATTTCATGCATTCGAATGCAATAATTCGGATACTGTCACTCGCTAGTAGTAGTATTCGCTAATCGAAATTTCATGCATTCGAATGCAATAATTCGGATACTGTCACTCACTAGTAGTAGTATTCGCTAATCAAAATTTCATGCATTCGAATGCAATAATTCGGATACTGTCACTCACTAGTAGTAGTATTCGCAAATCGAAATTTCATGCATTCGAATGCAAGTTCTCGGATACTGTCACTCACTAGTGGTAGTATCCGCTAATCGAAATTTCATGCATTCGAATGCAATAATTCGGATACTGTCACTCACTAGTAGTAGTATTCGCTAATCGAAATCTCATGCATTCGAATGCAAGTTCTCGGATACTGTCACTCACTAGTAGTAGTATTCGCTAATCGAAATCTCATGCATTCGAATGCAAGTTCTCGGATACTGTCACTCACTAGTAGTAGTATCCGCTAATCGAAATTTCATGCATTCGAATCCAATTATTCGGATACTGTCACTCACTAGTAGTAGTATTCGCTAATCGAAATTTCATGCATTCGAATGCAATAATTCGTATACTGTCACTCACTAGTAGTAGTATTCGCTAATCGAAATCTCATGCATTCGAATGCAAGTTCTCGGATACTGTCACTCACTAGTAGTAGTATTCGCTAATCGAAATTTCATGCATTCGAATGCAATAATTCGGATACTGTCACTCACTAGTAGTAGTATTCGCTAATTGAAATTTCATGCATTCGAATGCAAGTTCTCGGATACTGTCACTCACTAGTAGTAGTATTCGCTAATCGAAATCTCATGCATTCGAATGCAAGTTCTCGGATACTGTCACTCACTAGTAGTAGTATCCGCTAATCGAAATTTCATGCACTCGAATGCAATTATTCGGATACTGTCACTCACTAGTAGCAGTATTCGCTAATCGAAATTTCATGCATTCGAATGCAATAATTCGGATACTGTCCCTCACTAGTAGTAGTATTCGCTAATCGAAATTTCATGCATTCGAATGCAATAATTCGGATACTGTCACTCACTAGTAGTAGTATTCGCTAATCGAAATTTCATGCATTCGAATGCAATAATTCGGATACTGTCATTCACTAGTAGTAGTATTCGCTAATCGAAATTTCATGCATTCGAATGCAATAATTCGGATACTGTCACTCTCTAGTAGTAGTAGTATTCGCTAATTGAAATTTCATGCATTCGAATGCAAGTTCTCGGATACTGTCACTCACTAGTAGTAGTATCCGCTAATCGAAATTTCATGCACTCGAATGCAATTATTCGGATACTGTCACTCACTAGTAGTAGTATTCGCTAATCGAAATTTCATGCATTCGAATGCAATAATTCTGATACTGTCACTCACTAGTAGTAGTATTCGCTAATCGAAATCTCATGCATTCGAATGCAAGTTCTCGGATACTGGCACTCACTAGTAGTAGTATTCGCTATTTGAAATTTCATGCATTGGAATGCAATAATTCGGATACTGTCACTCACTAGTAGTAGTATTCGCTAATCGAAATCTCATGCATTCGAATGCAATAATTCGGATACTGTCACTCACTAGTAGTAGTATTCGCTAATTGAAATTTCATGCATTCGAATGCAAGTTCTCGGATACTGTCACTCACTAGTAGTAGTATTCGCTAATCGAAATCTCATGCATTCGAATGCAAGTTCTCGGATACTGTCACTCACTAGTAGTAGTATTCGCTAATCGAAATCTCATGCATTCGAATGCAAGTTCTCGGATACTGTCACTCACTAGTAGTAGTATTCGCTAATCGAAATTTCATGCATTCGAATGCAATAATTCGGATACTGTCACTCACTAGTAGTAGTATTCGCTAATTGAAATTTCATGCATTCGAATGCAAGTTCTCGGATACTGTCACTCACTAGTAGTAGTATTCGCTAATCGAAATCTCATGCATTCGAATGCAAGTTCTCGGATACTGTCACTCACTAGTAGTAGTATCCGCTAATCGAAATTTCATGCACTCGAATGCAATTATTCGGATACTGTCACTCACTAGTAGCAGTATTCGCTAATCGAAATTTCATGCATTCGAATGCAATAATTCGGATACTGTCACTCACTAGTAGTAGTATTCGCTAATCGAAATTTCATGCATTCGAATGCAATAATTCGGATACTGTCATTCACTAGTAGTAGTATTCGCTAATCGAAATTTCATGCATTCGAATGCAATAATTCGGATACTGTCACTCTCTAGTAGTAGTAGTATTCGCTAATTGAAATTTCATGCATTCGAATGCAAGTTCTCGGATACTGTCACTCACTAGTAGTAGTATCCGCTAATCGAAATTTCATGCACTCGAATGCAATTACTCGGATACTGTCACTCACTAGTAGTAGTATTCGCTAATCGAAATTTCATGCATTCGAATGCAATAATTCTGATACTGTCACTCACTAGTAGTAGTATTCGCTAATCGAAATCTCATGCATTCGAATGCAAGTTCTCGGATACTGGCACTCACTAGTAGTAGTATTCGCTATTTGAAATTTCATGCATTGGAATGCAATAATTCGGATACTGTCACTCACTAGTAGTAGTATTCGCTAATCGAAATTTCATGCATTCGAATGCAATAATTCGGATACTGTCACTCACTAGTAGTAGTATTCGCTAATCGAAATCTCATGCATTCGAATGCAATAATTCGGATACTGTCACTCACTAGTAGTAGTACTGGCTAATCGAAATTTCATGCATTCGAATGCAAGTTCTCGGATACTGTCACTCATTAGTAGTAGTATTCGCTAGTCGAAATCTCATGCATTCGAATGCAAGTTCTCGGATACTGTCACTCACTAGTAGTAGTATTCGCTAATCGAAATTTCATGCATTCGAATGCAATAATTCGGATACTGTCACTCGCTGGTAGTAGTATTCGCTAATCGAAATCTCTTGCATTCGAATGCAAGTTCTCGGATACTGTCACTCACTAGTAGTAGTATTCGCTAATCGAAATCTCATGCATGCGAATGCAAGTTCTCGGATACTGTCACACACTAGTAGTAGTATTCGCAAATCGAAATTTCATGCATTCGAATGCAAGTTCTCGGATACTGTCACTCATTAGTAGTAGTATTCGCTAATCGAAATTTCATGCATTCGAATGCAAGTTCTCGGATACTGTCACTCACTAGTAGTAGTATTCGCTAATCGAAATTTCATGCATTCGAATGCAATAATAAGGATACTGTCACTCATTAGTAGTAGTATTCGCAAATCGAAATCTCATGCTTTCGAATGCAAGTTCTCGGATACTGTCACTCACAAGTAGTAGTATTCGCTAATCGAAATCTCTTGCATTCGAATGCAATAATTCGGATACTGTCACTCACTAGTAGTAGTATTCGCTAATCGAAATCTCATGCATTCGAATGCAAGTTCTCGCATACTGTCACTCACTAGTAGTAGTATGCGCTAATCGATATCTCATGCATTCGAATGCAAGTTCTCGGATACTGTCACTCACTAGTAGTAGTATTCGCAAATCGAAATCTCTTGCATTCGAATGCAAGTTCTCGGATACTGTCACTCACTAGTAGTAGTATTCGCTAATCGAAATCTCTTGCATTCGAATGCAATAATTCGGAAACTGTCACTCACTAGTAGTAGTATTCGCTAATCGAAATCTCTTGCATTCGAATGCAAGTTCTCGGATACTGTCACTCACTAGTAGTAGTATTCGCTAATCGAAATCTCTTGCATTCGAATGCAATAATTCGGATACTGTCACTCACTAGTAGTAGTATTCGCTAATCGAAATTTCATGCACTTCGAATGCAAGTTCTCGGATACTGTCACTCACTAGTAGTAGTATTCGCTAATCGAAATCTCATGCATTTGAATGCAAGTTCTTGGATACTGTCACTCACTAGTAGTAGTATTCGCTAATCGAAATTTCATGCATTCGAATGCAATAATTCGGATACTGTCACTCACTGGTAGTAGTATTCGCTAATCGAAATCTCATGCATTCGAATGCAATAATTCGGATACTGTCACTCACTAGTAGTAGTATTCGCTAATTGAAATTTCATGCATTCGAATGCAAGTTCTCGGATACTGTCACTCACTAGTAGTAGTATTCGCTAATCGAAATTTCATGCATTCGAATGCAATATTTCGGATACTGTCACTCGCTAGTAGTAGTATTCGCTAATCGAAATCTCTTGCATTCGAATGCAAGTTCTCGGATACTGTCACTCACTAGTAGCAGTATTCGCTAATCGAAATCTCATGCATTCGAATGCAAGTTCTCGGATACTGTCACTCACTAGTAGTAGTATTCGCAAATCGAAATTTCATGCATTCGGATGCAAGTTCTCGGATACTGTCACTCACTAGTAGTAGTATTCGCTAATCGAAATTTCATGCATTCGAATGCAATTTCTCGGATACTGTCACTCACTAGTAGTAGTATTCGCTAATCAAAATTTCATGCACTCGAATGCAATAATTCGGATACTGTCACTCATTAGTAGTAGTATTCGCTAATCGAAATCTCATGCTTTCGAATGCAAGTTCTCGGATACTGTCACTCACTAGTAGTAGTATTCGCTAATCGAAATCTCTTGCATTCGAATGCAATAATTCGGATACTGTCACTCACTAGTAGTAGTATTTGCTAATCGAAATTTCATGCACTCGAATGCAATAATTCGGATACTGTCACTCATTAGTAGTAGTATTCGCTAATCGAAATCTGTTGCATTCGAATGCATGTTCTCGGATACTGTCACTCACTAGTAGTAGTATTCGCTAATCGAAATCTCTTGCATTCGAATGCAATAATTCGGATACTGTCACTCACTAGTAGTAGTATTCGCTAATCGAAATTTCATGCACTTCGAATGCAATTTCTCGGATACTGTCACTCACTAGTAGTAGTATTCGCTAATCGAAATCTCATGCATTTGAATGCAAGTTCCCGGATACTGTCACTCACTAATAGTAGTATTCGCTATTCGAAATTTCATGCATTCGAATGCAATAATTCGGATACTGTCACTCACTAGTAGTAGTATTCGCTAATCGAAATCTCATGCATTCGAATGCAAGTTCTCGGATACTGTCACTCACTAGTAGTAGTATTCGCTAATCGAAATTTCATGCATTCGAATGCAATAATTCGGATACTGTCACCCACTAGTAGTAGTATTCGCTAATCGAAATTTCATGCATTCGAATGCAATAATTCGGATACTGTCACTCACTAGTAGTAGTATTCGCTAATCGAAATCTCATGCATTCGAATGCAAGTTCTCGGATACTGTCACTCACTAGTAGTAGTGTTCGCTAATCGAAATTTCATGCATTCGAATGCAAGTTCTCGGACACTATCACTCACTAGTAGTAGTTTTCGCTAATCGAAATTTCATGCATTTGAATGCAAGTTCTCGGATACTGTCACTCACTAGTAGTAGTATTCGCTAATCGAAATTTCATGCATTCGAATGCAAGTTTTTGGATACTGTCACTCACTAGTAGTAGTATTCGCTAATTGAAATCTCATGCATTCGAATGCAAGTTCTCGGATACTGTCACTCACTAGTAGTAGTATTCGCTAATCGAAATCTCATGCATTCGAATGCAAGTTCTCGGATACTGTCACTCACTAGTCGTAGTATTCGCTAATCGAAATCTCATGCATTCGAATGCAAGTTTTCGGATACTGTCACTCACTAGTAGTAGTATTCGCTAATCGAAATTTCATGCATTCGAATGCAATAATTCGGATACTGTCACTCACTAGTAGTAGTATTCGCTAATCGAAATTTCATGCATTCGAATGCAATAATTCGGATACTGTCACTCACTAGTAGTAGTATTCGCTAATCGAAGTTTCATGCATTCGAATGCAAGTTCTCGGATACTGTCACTCACTAGTAGTAGTATCCGCTAATCGAAATTTCATGCATTCGAATGCAATAATTCGGATACTGTCTCATACTAGTAGTAGTATTCGCTAATCGAAATTTCATGCATTCGAAAGCAATAATTTGGATACTGTCACTCACTAGTAGTAGTATTCGCTAATCGAAATTTCATGCATTCGAATGCAATAATTCGGATACTGTCACTCACTAGTAGTAGTATTCGCTAATTGAAATTTCATGCATTCGAATGCAAGTTCTTGGATACTGTCACTCACTAGTAGTAGTATTCGCTAATCGAAATCTCATGCATTCGAATGCAAGTTCTCGGATACTGTCACTCACTAGTAGTAGTATCCGCTAATCGAAATTTCATGCATTCGAATGCAATTATTCGGATACTGTCACTCACTAGTAGTAGTGTTCGCTAATCGAAATTTCATGCATTCGAATGCAAGTTCTCGGATACTGTCACTCACTAGTAGCAGTATTCGCTAATCAAAATTTCATGCATTCGAATGCAATAATTCGGATACTGTCACTCGCTAGTAGTAGTATTCGCTAATCGAAATCTCTTGCATTCGAATGCAAGTTCTCGGATACTGTCACTCACTAGTAGTAGTATTCGCTAATCGAAATCTCATGCATGCGAATGCAAGTTCTCGGATACTGTCACTCACTAGTAGTAGTATTCGCTAATTGAAATTTCATGCATTCGAATGCAAGTTCTCGGATACTGTCACTCACTAGTAGTAGTATTCGCTAATCGAAATTTCATGCATTCGAATGCATTAATTCGGATACTGTCACTCATTAGTAGTAGTATTCGCTAATCGTAATCTCATGCTTTCGAATGCAAGTTCTCGGATACTGGCACTCACTAGTAGTAGTATTCCCTAATCAAAATCTCTTGCATTCGAATGCAATAATTCGGATACTGTCACTCACTAGTAGTAGTATTCGCTAATCGAAATCTCATGCATTCGAATGCAAGTTCTCGGATACTGTCACTCTCTAGTAGTAGTATTCGCAAATCGAAATCTCTTGCATTCGAATGCAAGTTCTCGGATACTGTCACTCACTAGTAGTAGTATTCGCTAATCGAAATCTCATGCATTCGACTGCAAGTTCTCGGATACTGTCACTCACTAGTAGTAGTATTCGCAAATCGAAATTTCATGCATTCGAATGCAAGTTCTCGGATACTGTCACTCACTAGTAGTAGTATTCGCTAATTGAAATTTCATGCATTCGAATGCAAGTTCTCGGATACTGTCACTCACTAGTAGTAGTATTCGCTAATCGAAATTTCATGCATTCGAATGCAATAATTCGGATACTGTCACTCATTAGTAGTAGTATTCGCTAATCGAAATCTCATGCTTTCGAATGCAAGTTCTCGGATACTGGCACTCACTAGTAGTAGTATTCGCTAATCGAAATCTCTTGCATTCGAATGCAATAATTCGGATACTGTCACTCACTAGTAGTAGTATTCGCTAATCGAAATCTCATGCATTCGACTGCAAGTTCTGGGATACTGTCACTCACTAGTAGTAGTATTCGCTAATCGAAATCTCTTGCATTCGAATGCAATAATTTGGAAACTGTCACTCACTAGTAGTAGTATTCGCTAATCGAAATCTGTTGCATTCCAATGCATGTTCTCGGATACTGTCACTCACTAGTAGTAGTATTCGCTAATCGAAATCTCTTGCATTCGAATGCAATAATTCGGATACTGTCACTCACTAGTAGTAGTATTCGCTAATCGAAATTTCATGCATTCGAATGCAATAATTCGGATACTGTCACTCACTAGTAGTAGTATTCGCTAATCGAAATTTCATGCATTCGAATGCAATAATTCGGATACTGTCACTCACTAGTAGTAGTATTCGCTAATCGAAGTTTCATGCATTCGAATGCAAGTTCTCGGATACTGTCACTCACTAGTAGTAGTATCCGCTAATCGAAATTTCATGCATTCGAATGCAATAATTCGGATACTGTCTCTTACTAGTAGTAGTATTCGCTAATCGAAATTTCATGCATTCGAAAGCAATAATTTGGATACTGTCACTCACTAGTAGTAGTATTCGCTAATCGAAATTTCATGCATTCGAATGCAATAATTCGGATACTGTCACTCACTAGTAGTAGTATTCGCTAATTGAAATTTCATGCATTCGAATGCAAGTTCTTGGATACTGTCACTCACTAGTAGTAGTATTCGCTAATCGAAATCTCATGCATTCGAATGCAAGTTCTCGGATACTGTCACTCACTAGTAGTAGTATCCGCTAATCGAAATTTCATGCATTCGAATGCAATTATTCGGATACTGTCACTCACTAGTAGTAGTGTTCGCTAATCGAAATTTCATGCATTCGAATGCAAGTTCTCGGATACTGTCACTCACTAGTAGCAGTATTCGCTAATCAAAATTTCATGCATTCGAATGCAATAATTCGGATACTGTCACTCGCTAGTAGTAGTATTCGCTAATCGAAATCTCTTGCATTCGAATGCAAGTTCTCGGATACTGTCACTCACTAGTAGTAGTATTCGCTAATCGAAATCTCATGCATGCGAATGCAAGTTCTCGGATACTGTCACTCACTAGTAGTAGTATTCGCTAATTGAAATTTCATGCATTCGAATGCAAGTTCTCGGATACTGTCACTCACTAGTAGTAGTATTCGCTAATCGAAATTTCATGCATTCGAATGCATTAATTCGGATACTGTCACTCATTAGTAGTAGTATTCGCTAATCGTAATCTCATGCTTTCGAATGCAAGTTCTCGGATACTGGCACTCACTAGTAGTAGTATTCCCTAATCAAAATCTCTTGCATTCGAATGCAATAATTCGGATACTGTCACTCACTAGTAGTAGTATTCGCTAATCGAAATCTCATGCATTCGAATGCAAGTTCTCGGATACTGTCACTCTCTAGTAGTAGTATTCGCAAATCGAAATCTCTTGCATTCGAATGCAAGTTCTCGGATACTGTCACTCACTAGTAGTAGTATTCGCTAATCGAAATCTCATGCATTCGACTGCAAGTTCTCGGATACTGTCACTCACTAGTAGTAGTATTCGCAAATCGAAATTTCATGCATTCGAATGCAAGTTCTCGGATACTGTCACTCACTAGTAGTAGTATTCGCTAATTGAAATTTCATGCATTCGAATGCAAGTTCTCGGATACTGTCACTCACTAGTAGTAGTATTCGCTAATCGAAATTTCATGCATTCGAATGCAATAATTCGGATACTGTCACTCATTAGTAGTAGTATTCGCTAATCGAAATCTCATGCTTTCGAATGCAAGTTCTCGGATACTGGCACTCACTAGTAGTAGTATTCGCTAATCGAAATCTCTTGCATTCGAATGCAATAATTCGGATACTGTCACTCACTAGTAGTAGTATTCGCTAATCGAAATCTCATGCATTCGAATGCAAGTTCTCGGATACTGTCACTCACTAGTAGTAGTATTCGCAAATCGAAATCTCTTGCATTCGAATGCAAGTTCTCGGATACTGTCACTCACTAGTAGTAGTATTCGCTAATCGAAATCTCTTGCATTCGAATGCAATAATTCGGATACTGTCACTCACTAGTAGTAGTATTCGCTAATCGAAATCTCATGCATTCGACTGCAAGTTCTGGGATACTGTCACTCACTAGTAGTAGTATTCGCTAATCGAAATCTCTTGCATTCGAATGCAATAATTTGGAAACTGTCACTCACTAGTAGTAGTATTCGCTAATCGAAATCTGTTGCATTCCAATGCATGTTCTCGGATACTGTCACTCACTAGTAGTAGTATTCGCTAATCGAAATCTCTTGCATTCGAATGCAATAATTCGGATACTGTCACTCACTAGTAGTAGTATTCGCTAATCGAAATTTCATGCATTCGAATGCAATAATTCGGATACTGTCACTCACTAGTAGTAGTATTCGCTAATCGAAATCTCATGCATTCGAATGCAAGTTCTCGGATACTGTCACTCACTAGTAGTAGTATTCGCTAATCGAAATCTCATGCATTCGAATGCTATAATTCGGATACTGTCACTCACTAGTAGTAGTATTCGCTAACCGAAATTTCATGCATTCGAATGCAATAATTCGGATACTGTCACTCACTAGTAGTAGTATTCGCTAATCGAGATCTCATGCATTCGAATGCAATAATTCGGATACTGTCACCCACTAGTAGTAGTATTCGCTAATCGAAATTTCATGCATTCGAATGCAATAATTCGGATACTGTCACCCACTAGTAGTAGTATTCGCTAATCGAAATCTCATGCATTCGAATGCAGGTTCTCGCATACTGTCACTCACTAGTAGTAGTATTCGCTAATCGAAATTTCATGCATTCGAATGCAAGTTCTCGGACACTATCACTCACTAGTAGTAGTTTTCGCTAATCGAAATTTCATGCATTTGAATGCAAGTTCTCGGATACTGTCACTCACTAGTAGTAGTATTCGCTAATCGAAATTTCATGCATTCGAATGCAAGTTCTTGGATACGGTCACTCACTAGTAGTAGTATTCGCTAATCGAAATCTCATGCATTCGAATGCAAGTTCTCGGATACTGTCACTCACTAGTAGTAGTATTCGCTAATCGAAATCTCATGCATTCGAATGCAAGTTCTCGGATACTGTCACTCACTAGTCGTAGTATTCGCTAATCGAAATCTCATGCATTCGAATGCAAGTTCTCGGATACTGTCACTCACTAGTGGTAGTATTCGCTAATCGAAATTTCATTCATTCGAATGCAATAATTCGGATACTGTCACTCACTAGTAGTAGTATTCGCTAATCGAAATTTCATGCATTCGAATGCAATAATTCGGATACTGTCACTCACTAGTAGTAGTATTCGCTAATCGAAATCTCATGCATTCGAATGCAAGTTCTCGGATACTGTCACTCACTAGTAGTAGTATGCGCTAATTGATATCTCATGCATTCGAATGCAAGTTCTCGGATACTGTCACTCACTAGTAGTAGTATTCGCAAATCGAAATCTCTTGCATTCGAATGCAAGTTCTCGGATACTGTCACTCACTAGTAGTAGTATTCGCTAATCGAAATCTCTTGCATTCGAATGCAATAATTCGGAAACTGTCACTCACTAGTAGTAGTATTCGCTAATCGAAATCTCATGCATTCGAATGCAAGTTCTCGGATACTGTCACTCACTAGTAGTAGTATTCGCTAATCGAAATCTCATGCATTCGAATGCTATAATTCGGATACTGTCACTCACTAGTAGTAGTATTCGCTAATCGAAATTTCATGCATTCGAATGCAATAATTCGGATACTGTCACTCACTAGTAGTAGTATTCGCTAATCGAGGTCTCATGCATTCGAATGCAATAATTCGGATACTGTCACCCACTAGTAGTAGTATTCGCTAATCGAAATTTCATGCATTCGAATGCAATAATTCGGATACTGTCACTCACTAGTAGTAGTATTCGCTAATCGAAATCTCATGCATTCGAATGCAAGTTCTCGGATACTGTCACTCACTAGTAGTAGTGTTCGCTAATCGAAATTTCATGCATTCGAATGCAAGTTCTCGGACACTATCACTCACTAGTAGTAGTTTTCGCTAATCGAAATTTCATGCATTTGAATGCAAGTTCTCGGATACTGTCACTCACTAGTAGTAGTATTCGCTAACCGAAATTTCATGCATTCGAATGCAAGTTTTTGGATACTGTCACTCACTAGTAGTAGTATTCGCTAATCGAAATCTCATGCATTCGAATGCAAGTTCTCGGATACTGTCACTCACTAGTGGTAGTATTCGCTAATCGAAATCTCATGCATTCGAATGCAAGTTCTCGGATACTGTCACTCACTAGTCGTAGTATTCGCTAATCGAAATCTCATGCATTCGAATGCAAGTTTTCGGATACTGTCACTCACTAGTAGTAGTATTCGCTAATCGAAATTTCATGCATTCGAATGCAATAATTCGGATACTGTCACTCACTAGTAGTAGTATTCGCTAATCGAAATTTCATGCATTCGAATGCAATAATTCGGATACTGTCACTCACTAGTAGTAGTATTCGCTAATCGAAGTTTCATGCATTCGAATGCAAGTTCTCGGATACTGTCACTCACTAGTAGTAGTATCCGCTAATCGAAATTTCATGCATTCGAATGCAATAATTCGGATACTGTCTCTTACTAGTAGTAGTATTCGCTAATCGAAATTTCATGCATTCGAATGCAATAATTTGGATACTGTCACTCACTAGTAGTAGTATTCGCTAATCGAAATTTCATGCATTCGAATGCAATAATTCGGATACTGTCACTCACTAGTAGTAGTATTCGCTAATTGAAATTTCATGCATTCGAATGCAAGTTCTTGGATACTGTCACTCACTAGTAGTAGTATTCGCTAATCGAAATCTCATGCATTCGAATGCAAGTTCTCGGATACTGTCACTCACTAGTAGTAGTATCCGCTAATCGAAATTTCATTCATTCGAATGCAATTATTCGGATACTGTCACTCACTAGTAGTAGTATTCGCTAATCGAAATTTCATGCATTCGGATGCAATAATTCGTATACTGTCACTCACTAGCAGTAGTATTCGCTAATCGAAATCTCTTGCATTCGAATGCAAGTTCTCGGATACTGTCACTCACTAGTAGTAGTATTCGCTAATCGAAATCTCATGCATGCGAATGCAAGTTCTCGGATACTGTCACTCACTAGTAGTAGTATTCACAAATCGAAATTTCATGCATTCGAATGCAAGTTCTCGGATACTGTCACTCACTAGTAGTAGTATTCGCTAATTGAAATTTCATGCATTCGAATGCAAGTTCTCGGATACTGTCACTCACTAGTAGTAGTATTCGCTAATCGAAATTTCATGCATTCGAATGCATTAATTCGGATACTGTCACTCATTAGTAGTAGTATTCGCTAATCGTAATCTCATGCTTTCGAATGCAAGTTCTCGGATACTGGCACTCACTAGTAGTAGTATTCCCTAATCGAAATCTCTTGCATTCGAATGCAATAATTCGGATACTGTCACTCACTAGTAGTAGTATTCGCTAATCGAAATCTCATGCATTCGAATGCAAGTTCTCGGATACTGTCACTCACTAGTAGTAGTATCCGCTAATCGAAATTTCATGCACTCGAATGCAATTATTCGGATACTGTCATTCACTAGTAGTAGTATTCGCTAATCGAAATTTCATGCATTCGAATGCAATAATTCGGATACGGTCACTCACTAGTAGTAGTATTCGCTAATCGAAATTTCATGCATTCGAATGCAAGTTCTCGGATACTGTCACTCACTAGTAGTAGTATTCGCTAATCGAAATCTCATGCATTCGAATGCAAGTCCTCGGATACTGTCACTCACTAGTCGTAGTATTCGCTAATCGAAATCTCATGCATTCGAATGCAAGTTCTCGGATACTGTCACTCACTAGTGGTAGTATTCGCTAATCGAAATTTCATTCATTCGAATGCAATAATTCGGATACTGTCACTCACTAGTAGTAGTATTCGCTAATCGAAATTTCATGCATTCGAATGCAATAATTCGGATACTGTCACTCACTAGTAGTAGTATTCGCTAATCGAAATCTCATGCATTCGAATGCAAGTTCTCGGATACTGTCACTCACTAGTAGTAGTATGCGCTAATCGATATCTCATGCATTCGAATGCAAGTTCTCGGATACTGTCACTCACTAGTATTAGTATTCGCAAATCGAAATCTCTTGCATTCGAATGCAAGTTCTCGGATACTGTCACTCACTAGTAGTAGTATTCGCTAATCGAAATCTCTTGCATTCGAATGCAATAATTCGGAAACTGTCACTCACTAGTAGTAGTATTCGCTAATCGAAATCTCATGCATTCGAATGCAAGTTCTCGGATACTGTCACTCACTAGTAGTAGTATTCGCTAATCGAAATCTCATGCATTCGAATGCTATAATTCGGATACTGTCACTCACTAGTAGTAGTATTCGCTAATCGAAATTTCATGCATTCGAATGCAATAATTCGGATACTGTCACTCACTAGTAGTAGTATTCGCTAATCGAGGTCTCATGCATTCGAATGCAATAATTCGGATACTGTCACCCACTAGTAGTAGTATTCGCTAATCGAAATTTCATGCATTCGAATGCAATAATTCGGATACTGTCACTCACTAGTAGTAGTATTCGCTAATCGAAATCTCATGCATTCGAATGCAAGTTCTCGGATACTGTCACTCACTAGTAGTAGTGTTCGCTAATCGAAATTTCATGCATTCGAATGCAAGTTCTCGGACACTATCACTCACTAGTAGTAGTTTTCGCTAATCGAAATTTCATGCATTTGAATGCAAGTTCTCGGATACTGTCACTCACTAGTAGTAGTATTCGCTAACCGAAATTTCATGCATTCGAATGCAAGTTTTTGGATACTGTCACTCACTAGTAGTAGTATTCGCTAATCGAAATCTCATGCATTCGAATGCAAGTTCTCGGATACTGTCACTCACTAGTGGTAGTATTCGCTAATCGAAATCTCATGCATTCGAATGCAAGTTCTCGGATACTGTCACTCACTAGTCGTAGTATTCGCTAATCGAAATCTCATGCATTCGAATGCAAGTTTTCGGATACTGTCACTCACTAGTAGTAGTATTCGCTAATCGAAATTTCATGCATTCGAATGCAATAATTCGGATACTGTCACTCACTAGTAGTAGTATTCGCTAATCGAAATTTCATGCATTCGAATGCAATAATTCGGATACTGTCACTCACTAGTAGTAGTATTCGCTAATCGAAGTTTCATGCATTCGAATGCAAGTTCTCGGATACTGTCACTCACTAGTAGTAGTATCCGCTAATCGAAATTTCATGCATTCGAATGCAATAATTCGGATACTGTCTCTTACTAGTAGTAGTATTCGCTAATCGAAATTTCATGCATTCGAATGCAATAATTTGGATACTGTCACTCACTAGTAGTAGTATTCGCTAATCGAAATTTCATGCATTCGAATGCAATAATTCGGATACTGTCACTCACTAGTAGTAGTATTCGCTAATTGAAATTTCATGCATTCGAATGCAAGTTCTTGGATACTGTCACTCACTAGTAGTAGTATTCGCTAATCGAAATCTCATGCATTCGAATGCAAGTTCTCGGATACTGTCACTCACTAGTAGTAGTATCCGCTAATCGAAATTTCATTCATTCGAATGCAATTATTCGGATACTGTCACTCACTAGTAGTAGTATTCGCTAATCGAAATTTCATGCATTCGGATGCAATAATTCGTATACTGTCACTCACTAGCAGTAGTATTCGCTAATCGAAATCTCTTGCATTCGAATGCAAGTTCTCGGATACTGTCACTCACTAGTAGTAGTATTCGCTAATCGAAATCTCATGCATGCGAATGCAAGTTCTCGGATACTGTCACTCACTAGAAGTAGTATTCACAAATCGAAATTTCATGCATTCGAATGCAAGTTCTCGGATACTGTCACTCACTAGTAGTAGTATTCGCTAATTGAAATTTCATGCATTCGAATGCAAGTTCTCGGATACTGTCACTCACTAGTAGTAGTATTCGCTAATCGAAATTTCATGCATTCGAATGCATTAATTCGGATACTGTCACTCATTAGTAGTAGTATTCGCTAATCGTAATCTCATGCTTTCGAATGCAAGTTCTCGGATACTGGCACTCACTAGTAGTAGTATTCCCTAATCGAAATCTCTTGCATTCGAATGCAATAATTCGGATACTGTCACTCACTAGTAGTAGTATTCGCTAATCGAAATCTCATGCATTCGAATGCAAGTTCTCGGATACTGTCACTCACTAGTAGTAGTATCCGCTAATCGAAATTTCATGCACTCGAATGCAATTATTCGGATACTGTCATTCACTAGTAGTAGTATTCGCTAATCGAAATTTCATGCATTCGAATGCAATAATTCGGATACTGTCATTCACTAGTAGTAGTATTCGCTAATCGAAATTTCATGCATTCGAATGCAATAATTCGGATACTGTCACTCTCTAGTAGTAGTAGTATTCGCTACTTGAAATTTCATGCATTCGAATGCAAGTTCTCGGATACTGTCACTCACTAGTAGTAGTATCCGCTAATCGAAATTTCATGCACTCGAATGCAATTATTTGGATACTGTCACTCACTAGTAGTAGTATTCGCTAATCGAAATTTCATGCATTCGAATGCAATAATTCTGATACTGTCACTCACTAGTAGTAGTATTCGCTAATCGAAATCTCATGCATTCGAATGCAAGTTCTCGGATACTGGCACTCACTAGTAGTAGTATCCGCTAATCGAAATTTCATGCATTCGAATGCAATAATTCGGATACTGTCTCTTACTAGTAGTAGTATTCGCTAATCGAAATTTCATGCATTCGAATGCAATAATTTGGATACTGTCACTCACTAGTAGTAGTATTCGCTAATCGAAATTTCATGCATTCGAATGCAATAATTCGGATACTGTCACTCACTAGTAGTAGTATTCGCTAATTGAAATTTCATGCATTCGAATGCAAGTTCTTGGATACTGTCAGTCACTAGTAGTAGTATTCGCTAATCGAAATCTCATGCATTCGAATGCAAGTTCTCGGATACTGTCACTCACTAGTAGTAGTATCCGCTAATCGAAATTTCATTCATTCGAATGCAATTATTCGGATACTGTCACTCACTAGTAGTAGTATTCGCTAATCGAAATTTCATGCATTCGGATGCAATAATTCGTATACTGTCACTCACTAGCAGTAGTATTCGCTAATCGAAATCTCTTGCATTCGAATGCAAGTTCTCGGATACTGTCACTCACTAGTAGTAGTATTCGCTAATCGAAATCTCATGCATGCGAATGCAAGTTCTCGGATACTGTCACTCACTAGTAGTAGTATTCACAAATCGAAATTTCATGCATTCGAATGCAAGTTCTCGGATACTGTCACTCACTAGTAGTAGTATTCGCTAATTGAAATTTCATGCATTCGAATGCAAGTTCTCGGATACTGTCACTCACTAGTAGTAGTATTCGCTAATCGAAATTTCATGCATTCGAATGCATTAATTCGGATACTGTCACTCATTAGTAGTAGTATTCGCTAATCGTAATCTCATGCTTTCGAATGCAAGTTCTCGGATACTGGCACTCACTAGTAGTAGTATTCCCTAATCGAAATCTCTTGCATTCGAATGCAATAATTCGGATACTGTCACTCACTAGTAGTAGTATTCGCTAATCGAAATCTCATGCATTCGAATGCAAGTTCTCGGATACTGTCACTCACTAGTAGTAGTATCCGCTAATCGAAATTTCATGCACTCGAATGCAATTATTCGGATACTGTCATTCACTAGTAGTAGTATTCGCTAATCGAAATTTCATGCATTCGAATGCAATAATTCGGATACTGTCATTCACTAGTAGTAGTATTCGCTAATCGAAATTTCATGCATTCGAATGCAATAATTCGGATACTGTCACTCTCTAGTAGTAGTAGTATTCGCTAATTGAAATTTCATGCATTCGAATGCAAGTTCTCGGATACTGTCACTCACTAGTAGTAGTATCCGCTAATCGAAATTTCATGCACTCGAATGCAATTATTTGGATACTGTCACTCACTAGTAGTAGTATTCGCTAATCGAAATTTCATGCATTCGAATGCAATAATTCTGATACTGTCACTCACTAGTAGTAGTATTCGCTAATCGAAATCTCATGCATTCGAATGCAAGTTCTCGGATACTGGCACTCACTAGTAGTAGTATTCGCTATTTGAAATTTCATGCATTGGAATGCAATAATTCGGATACTGTCACTCACTAGTAGTAGTATTCACTAATCGAAATTTCATGCATTCGAATGCAATAATTCGGATACTGTCACTCACTAGTAGTAGTATTCGCTAATCGAAATCTCATGCATTCGAATGCAAGTTCTCGGATACTGGCACTCACTAGTAGTAGTATTCGCTATTTGAAATTTCATGCATTGGAATGCAATAATTCGGATACTGTCACTCACTAGTAGTAGTATTCGCTAATCGAAATTTCATGCATTCGAATGCAATAATTCGGATACTGTCACTCACTAGTAGTAGTATTCGCTAATCGAAATCTCATGCATTCGAATGCAATAATTCGGATACTGTCACTCACTAGTAGTAGTATTCGCTAATTGAAATTTCATGCATTCGAATGCAAGTTCTCGGATACTGTCACTCACTAGTAGTAGTATTCGCTAATCGAAATCTCATGCATTCGAATGCAAGTTCTCGGATACTGTCACTCACTAGTAGTAGTATCCGCTAATCGAAATTTCATGCATTCGAATGCAATTATTCCGATACTGTCACTCACTAGTAGTAGTATTCGCTAATCGAAATTTCATGCATTCGAATGCAATAATTCGTATACTGTCACTCACTAGTAGTAGTATTCGCTAATCGAAATCTCATGCATTCGAATGCAAGTTCTCGGATACTGTCACTCACTAGTAGTAGTATTCGCTAATCGAAATTTCATGCATTCGAATGCAAGTACTCGGATACTGTCACTCACTAGTAGTAGTATCCGCTAATCGAAATTTCATGCACTCGAATGCAATTATTCGGATACTGTCATTCACTAGTAGTAGTATTCGCTAATCGAAATTTCATGCATTCGAATGCAATAATTCGGATACTGTCATTCACTAGTAGTAGTATTCGCTAATCGAAATTTCATGCATTCGAATGCAATAATTCGGATACTGTCACTCTCTAGTAGTAGTAGTATTCGCTAATTGAAATTTCATGCATTCGAATGCAAGTTCTCGGATACTGTCACTCACTAGTAGTAGTATCCGCTAATCGAAATTTCATGCACTCGAATGCAATTATTTGGATACTGTCACTCACTAGTAGTAGTATTCGCTAATCGAAATTTCATGCATTCGAATGCAATAATTCTGATACTGTCACTCACTAGTAGTAGTATTCGCTAATCGAAATCTCATGCATTCGAATGCAAGTTCTCGGATACTGGCACTCACTAGTAGTAGTATTCGCTATTTGAAATTTCATGCATTGGAATGCAATAATTCGGATACTGTCACTCACTAGTAGTAGTATTCACTAATCGAAATTTCATGCATTCGAATGCAATAATTCGGATACTGTCACTCACTAGTAGTAGTATTCGCTAATCGAAATCTCATGCATTCGAATGCAAGTTCTCGGATACTGGCACTCACTAGTAGTAGTATTCGCTATTTGAAATTTCATGCATTGGAATGCAATAATTCGGATACTGTCACTCACTAGTAGTAGTATTCGCTAATCGAAATTTCATGCATTCGAATGCAATAATTCGGATACTGTCACTCACTAGTAGTAGTATTCGCTAATCGAAATCTCATGCATTCGAATGCAATAATTCGGATACTGTCACTCACTAGTAGTAGTATTCGCTAATTGAAATTTCATGCATTCGAATGCAAGTTCTCGGATACTGTCACTCACTAGTAGTAGTATTCGCTAATCGAAATCTCATGCATTCGAATGCAAGTTCTCGGATACTGTCACTCACTAGTAGTAGTATCCGCTAATCGAAATTTCGTGCATTCGAATGCAATTATTCCGATACTGTCACTCACTAGTAGTAGTATTCGCTAATCGAAATTTCATGCATTCGAATGCAATAATTCGTATACTGTCACTCACTAGTAGTAGTATTCGCTAATCGAAATCTCATGCATTCGAATGCAAGTTCTCGGATACTGTCACTCACTAGTAGTAGTATTCGCTAATCGAAATTTCATGCATTCGAATGCAATAATTCGGATACTGTCACTCACTAGTAGTAGTATTCGCTAATTGAAATTTCATGCATTCGAATGCAAGTTCTCGGATACTGTCACTCACTAGTAGTAGTATTCGCTAATCGAAATCTCATGCATTCGAATGCAAGTTCTCGGATACTGTCACTCACTAGTAGTAGTATCCGCTAATCGAAATTTCATGCACTCGAATGCAATTATTCGGATACTGTCACTCACTAGTAGCAGTATTCGCTAATCGAAATTTCATGCATTCGAATGCAATAATTCGGATACTGTCACTCACTAGTAGTAGTATTCGCTAATCGAAATTTCATGCATTCGAATGCAATAATTCGGATACTGTCACTCACTAGTAGTAGTATTCGCTAATCGAAATTTCATGCATTCGAATGCAATAATTCGGATACTGTCACTCACTAGTAGTAGTATTCGCTAATCGAAATTTCATGCATTCGAATGCAATAATTCGTATACTGTCACTCACTAGTAGTAGTATTCGCTAATCGAAATCTCATGCATTCGAATGCAAGTTCTCGGATACTGGCACTCACTAGTAGTAGTATTCGCTATTTGAAATTTCATGCATTGGAATGCAATAATTCGGATACTGTCACTCACTAGTAGTAGTATCCGCTAATCGAAATTTCATGCATTCGAATGCAATAATTCGGATACTGTCTCTTACTAGTAGTAGTATTCGCTAATCGAAATTTCATGCATTCGAATGCAATAATTTGGATACTGTCACTCACTAGTAGTAGTATTCGCTAATCGAAATTTCATGCATTCGAATGCAATAATTCGGATACTGTCACTCACTAGTAGTAGTATTCGCTAATTGAAATTTCATGCATTCGAATGCAAGTTCTTGGATACTGTCACTCACTAGTAGTAGTATTCGCTAATCGAAATCTCATGCATTCGAATGCAAGTTCTCGGATACTGTCACTCACTAGTAGTAGTATCCGCTAATCGAAATTTCATTCATTCGAATGCAATTATTCGGATACTGTCACTCACTAGTAGTAGTATTCGCTAATCGAAATTTCATGCATTCGGATGCAATAATTCGTATACTGTCACTCACTAGCAGTAGTATTCGCTAATCGAAATCTCTTGCATTCGAATGCAAGTTCTCGGATACTGTCACTCACTAGTAGTAGTATTCGCTAATCGAAATCTCATGCATGCGAATGCAAGTTCTCGGATACTGTCACTCACTAGTAGTAGTATTCACAAATCGAAATTTCATGCATTCGAATGCAAGTTCTCGGATACTGTCACTCACTAGTAGTAGTATTCGCTAATTGAAATTTCATGCATTCGAATGCAAGTTCTCGGATACTGTCACTCACTAGTAGTAGTATTCGCTAATCGAAATTTCATGCATTCGAATGCATTAATTCGGATACTGTCACTCATTAGTAGTAGTATTCGCTAATCGTAATCTCATGCTTTCGAATGCAAGTTCTCGGATACTGGCACTCACTAGTAGTAGTATTCCCTAATCGAAATCTCTTGCATTCGAATGCAATAATTCGGATACTGTCACTCACTAGTAGTAGTATTCGCTAATCGAAATCTCATGCATTCGAATGCAAGTTCTCGGATACTGTCACTCACTAGTAGTAGTATCCGCTAATCGAAATTTCATGCACTCGAATGCAATTATTCGGATACTGTCATTCACTAGTAGTAGTATTCGCTAATCGAAATTTCATGCATTCGAATGCAATAATTCGGATACTGTCATTCACTAGTAGTAGTATTCGCTAATCGAAATTTCATGCATTCGAATGCAATAATTCGGATACTGTCACTCTCTAGTAGTAGTAGTATTCGCTACTTGAAATTTCATGCATTCGAATGCAAGTTCTCGGATACTGTCACTCACTAGTAGTAGTATCCGCTAATCGAAATTTCATGCACTCGAATGCAATTATTTGGATACTGTCACTCACTAGTAGTAGTATTCGCTAATCGAAATTTCATGCATTCGAATGCAATAATTCTGATACTGTCACTCACTAGTAGTAGTATTCGCTAATCGAAATCTCATGCATTCGAATGCAAGTTCTCGGATACTGGCACTCACTAGTAGTAGTATTCGCTATTTGAAATTTCATGCATTGGAATGCAATAATTCGGATACTGTCACTCACTAGTAGTAGTATTCACTAATCGAAATTTCATGCATTCGAATGCAATAATTCGGATACTGTCACTCACTAGTAGTAGTATTCGCTAATCGAAATCTCATGCATTCGAATGCAAGTTCTCGGATACTGGCACTCACTAGTAGTAGTATTCGCTATTTGAAATTTCATGCATTGGAATGCAATAATTCGGATACTGTCACTCACTAGTAGTAGTATTCGCTAATCGAAATTTCATGCATTCGAATGCAATAATTCGGATACTGTCACTCACTAGTAGTAGTATTCGCTAATCGAAATCTCATGCATTCGAATGCAATAATTCGGATACTGTCACTCACTAGTAGTAGTATTCGCTAATTGAAATTTCATGCATTCGAATGCAAGTTCTCGGATACTGTCACTCACTAGTAGTAGTATTCGCTAATCGAAATCTCATGCATTCGAATGCAAGTTCTCGGATACTGTCACTCACTAGTAGTAGTATCCGCTAATCGAAATTTCATGCATTCGAATGCAATTATTCCGATACTGTCACTCACTAGTAGTAGTATTCGCTAATCGAAATTTCATGCATTCGAATGCAATAATTCGTATACTGTCACTCACTAGTAGTAGTATTCGCTAATCGAAATCTCATGCATTCGAATGCAAGTTCTCGGATACTGTCACTCACTAGTAGTAGTATTCGCTAATCGAAATTTCATGCATTCGAATGCAATAATTCGGATACTGTCACTCACTAGTAGTAGTATTCGCTAATTGAAATTTCATGCATTCGAATGCAAGTTCTCGGATACTGTCACTCACTAGTAGTAGTATTCGCTAATCGAAATCTCATGCATTCGAATGCAAGTTCTCGGATACTGTCACTCACTAGTAGTAGTATCCGCTAATCGAAATTTCATGCACTCGAATGCAATTATTCGGATACTGTCACTCACTAGTAGCAGTATTCGCTAATCGAAATTTCATGCATTCGAATGCAATAATTCGGATACTGTCACTCACTAGTAGTAGTATTCGCTAATCGAAATTTCATGCATTCGAATGCAATAATTCGGATACTGTCACTCACTAGTAGTAGTATTCGCTAATCGAAATTTCATGCATTCGAATGCAATAATTCGGATACTGTCACTCACTAGTAGTAGTATTCGCTAATCGAAATTTCATGCAATCGAATGCAATAATTCGGATACTGTCACTCTCTAGTAGTAGTAGTATTCGCTAACTGAAATTTCATGCATTCGAATGCAAGTTCTCGGATACTGTCACTCACTAGTAGTAGTATCCGCTAATCGAAATTTCATGCACGCGAATGCAATTATTCGGATACTGTCACTCACTAGTAGTAGTATTCGCTAATCGAAATTTCATGCATTCGAATGCAATAATTCTGATACTGTCACTCACTAGTAGTAGTATTCGCTAATCGAAATCTCATGCATTCGAATGCAAGTTCTCGGATACTGGCACTCACTAGTAGTAGTATTCGCTATTTGAAATTTCATGCATTGGAATGCAATAATTCGGATACTGTCACTCACTAGTAGTAGTATTCGCTAATCGAAATTGCATGCATTCGAATGCAAGTTCTCGGATACTGTCACTCACTAGTAGTAGTATTCGCTAATCGAAATCTCTTGCATTCGAATGCAATAATTCGGATACTGTCACTCACTAGTAGTAGTATTCGCAAATCGAAATCTCTTGCATTCGAATGCAAGTTCTCGGATACTGTCACTCACTAGTAGTAGTATTCGCTAATCGAAATCTCTTGCATTCGAATGCAATAATTCGGATACTGTCACTCACTAGTAGTAGTATTCGCTAATCGAAATCTCATGCATTCGACTGCAAGTTCTGGGATACTGTCACTCACTAGTAGTAGTATTCGCTAATCGAAATTTCATGCATTCGAATGCAATAATTTGGAAACTGTCACTCACTAGTAGTAGTATTCGCTAATCGAAATCTGTTGCATTCCAATGCATGTTCTCGGATACTGTCACTCACTAGTAGTAGTATTCGCTAATCGAAATCTCTTGCATTCGAATGCAATAATTCGGATACTGTCACTCACTAGTAGTAGTATTCGCTAACCGAAATTTCACGCATTCGAATGCAATAATTCGGATACTGTCACTCACTAGTAGTAGTATTCGCTAATCGAAATCTCATGCATTCGATTGCAAGTTCTCGGATACTGTCACTCACTAGTAGTAGTATTCGCTAATCGAAATCTCATGCATTCGAATGCTATAATTCGGATACTGTCACTCACTAGTAGTAGTATTCGCTAACCGAAATTTCATTCATTCGAATGCAATAATTCGGATACTGTCACTCACTAGTAGTAGTATTCGCTAATCGAGATCTCATGCATTCGAATGCAATAATTCGGATACTGTCACTCACTAGTAGTAGTATTCGCTAATCGAAATCTCATGCATTCGAATGCAGGTTCTCGCATACTGTCACTCACTAGTAGTAGTATTCGCTAATCGAAATTTCATGCATTCGAATGCAAGTTCTCGGATACTGTCACTCACTAGTAGTAGTATTCGCTAATTGAAATTTCATGCATTCGAATGCAAGTTCTCGGATACTGTCACTCACTAGTAGTAGTATTCGCTAATCGAAATCTCATGCATTCGAATGCTATAATTCGGATACTGTCACTCACTAGTAGTAGTATTCGCTAACCGAAATTTCATGCATTCGAATGCAATAATTCGGATACTGTCACTCACTAGTAGTAGTATTCGCTAATCGAGATCTCATGCATTCGAATGCAATAATTCGGATACTGTCACCCACTAGTAGTAGTATTCGCTAATCGAAATTTCATGCATTCGAATGCAATAATTCGGATACTGTCACTCACTAGTAGTAGTATTCGCTAATCGAAATCTCATGCATTCGAATGCAGGTTCTCGCATACTGTCACTCACTAGTAGTAGTATTCGCTAATCGAAATTTCATGCATTCGAATGCAAGTTCTCGGACACTATCACTCACTAGTAGTAGTTTTCGCTAATCGAAATTTCATGCATTTGAATGCAAGTTCTCGGATACTATCACTCACTAGTAGTAGTTTTCGCTAATCGAAATTTCATGCATTCGAATGCAAGTTCTCGGATACTGTCACTCACTAGTAGTAGTTTTCGCTAATCGAAATCTCATGCATTCGAATGCAAGTTCTCGGATACTGTCACTCACTAGTAGTAGTATTCGCTAATCGAAATCTCATGCATTCGAATGCAAGTTCTCGGATACTGTCACTCACTAGTCGTAGTATTCGCTAATCGAAATCTCATGCATTCGAATGCAAGTTCTCGGATACTGTCACTCACTAGTAGTAGTATTCGCTAATCGAAATTTCATTCATTCGAATGCAATAATTCGGATACTGTCACTCACTAGTAGTAGTATTCGCTAATCGAAATTTCATGCATTCGAATGCAATAATTCGGATACTGTCACTCACTAGTAGTAGTATTCGCTAATCGAAATTTCATGCATTCGAATGCAATAATTTGGAAACTGTCACTCACTAGTAGTAGTATTCGCTAATCGAAATCTGTTGCATTCCAATGCATGTTCTCGGATACTGTCACTCACTAGTAGTAGTATTCGCTAATCGAAATCTCTTGCATTCGAATGCAATAATTCGGATACTGTCACTCACTAGTAGTAGTATTCGCTAACCGAAATTTCACGCATTCGAATGCAATAATTCGGATACTGTCACTCACTAGTAGTAGTATTCGCTAATCGAAATCTCATGCATTCGATTGCAAGTTCTCGGATACTGTCACTCACTAGTAGTAGTATTCGCTAATCGAAATCTCATGCATTCGAATGCTATAATTCGGATACTGTCACTCACTAGTAGTAGTATTCGCTAATTGAAATTTCATGCATTCGAATGCAAGTTCTTGGATACTGTCACTCACTAGTAGTAGTATTCGCTAATCGAAATCTCATGCATTCGAATGCAAGTTCTCGGATACTGTCACTCACTAGTAGTAGTATCCGCTAATCGAAATTTCATGCATTCGAATGCAATTATTCGGATACTGTCACTCACTAGTAGTAGTGTTCGCTAATCGAAATTTCATGCATTCGAATGCAAGTTCTCGGATACTGTCACTCACTAGTAGCAGTATTCGCTAATCAAAATTTCATGCATTCGAATGCAATAATTCGGATACTGTCACTCGCTAGTAGTAGTATTCGCTAATCGAAATCTCTTGCATTCGAATGCAAGTTCTCGGATTCTGTCACTCACTAGTAGTAGTATTCGCTAATCGAAATCTCATGCATGCGAATGCAAGTTCTCGGATACTGTCACTCACTAGTAGTAGTATTCACAAATCGAAATTTCATGCATTCGAATGCAAGTTCTCGGATACTGTCACTCACTAGTAGTAGTATTCGCTAATTGAAATTTCATGCATTCGAATGCAAGTTCTCGGATACTGTCACTCACTAGTAGTAGTATTCGCTAATCGAAATTTCATGCATTCGAATGCATTAATTCGGATACTGTCACTCATTAGTAGTAGTATTCGCTAATCGTAATCTCATGCTTTCGAATGCAAGTTCTCGGATACTGGCACTCACTAGTAGTAGTATTCCCTAATCGAAATCTCTTGCATTCGAATGCAATAATTCGGATACTGTCACTCACTAGTAGTAGTATTCGCTAATCGAAATCTCATGCATTCGAATGCAAGTTCTCGGATACTGTCACTCTCTAGTAGTAGTATTCGCAAATCGAAATCTCTTGCATTCGAATGCAAGTTCTCGGATACTGTCACTCACTGGTAGTAGTATTCGCTAAGCGAAATCTCATGCATTCGACTGCAAGTTCTCGGATACTGTCACTCACTAGTAGTAGTATTCGCAAATCGAAATTTCATGCATTCGAATGCAAGTTGTCGGATACTGTCACTCACTAGTAGTAGTATTCGCTAATTGAAATTTCATGCATTCGAATGCAAGTTCTCGGATACTGTCACTCACTAGTAGTAGTATTCGCTAATCGAAATTTCATGCATTCGAATGCAATAATTCGGATACTGTCACTCATTAGTAGTAGTATTCGCTAATCGAAATCTCATGCTTTCGAATGCAAGTTCTCGGATACTGGCACTCACTAGTAGTAGTATTCGCTAATCGAAATCTCTTGCATTCGAATGCAATAATTCGGATACTGTCACTCACTAGTAGTAGTATTCGCTAATCGAAATCTCATGCATTCGAATGCAAGTTCTCGGATACTGTCACTCACTAGTAGTAGTATTCGCAAATCGAAATCTCTTGCATTCGAATGCAAGTTCTCGGATACTGTCACTCACTAGTAGTAGTATTCGCTAATCGAAATCTCTTGCATTCGAATGCAATAATTCGGATACTGTCACTCACTAGTAGTAGTATTCGCTAATCGAAATCTCATGCATTCGACTGCAAGTTCTGGGATACTGTCACTCACTAGTAGTAGTATTCGCTAATCGAAATTTCATGCATTCGAATGCAATAATTTGGAAACTGTCACTCACTAGTAGTAGTATTCGCTAATCGAAATCTGTTGCATTCCAATGCATGTTCTCGGATACTGTCACTCACTAGTAGTAGTATTCGCTAATCGAAATCTCTTGCATTCGAATGCAATAATTCGGATACTGTCACTCACTAGTAGTAGTATTCGCTAACCGAAATTTCACGCATTCGAATGCAATAATTCGGATACTGTCACTCACTAGTAGTAGTATTCGCTAATCGAAATCTCATGCATTCGATTGCAAGTTCTCGGATACTGTCACTCACTAGTAGTAGTATTCGCTAATCGAAATCTCATGCATTCGAATGCTATAATTCGGATACTGTCACTCACTAGTAGTAGTATTCGCTAACCGAAATTTCATTCATTCGAATGCAATAATTCGGATACTGTCACTCACTAGTAGTAGTATTCGCTAATCGAGATCTCATGCATTCGAATGCAATAATTCGGATACTGTCACTCACTAGTAGTAGTATTCGCTAATCGAAATCTCATGCATTCGAATGCAGGTTCTCGCATACTGTCACTCACTAGTAGTAGTATTCGCTAATCGAAATTTCATGCATTCGAATGCAAGTTCTCGGATACTGTCACTCACTAGTAGTAGTATTCGCTAATTGAAATTTCATGCATTCGAATGCAAGTTCTCGGATACTGTCACTCACTAGTAGTAGTATTCGCTAATCGAAATCTCATGCATTCGAATGCTATAATTCGGATACTGTCACTCACTAGTAGTAGTATTCGCTAACCGAAATTTCATGCATTCGAATGCAATAATTCGGATACTGTCACTCACTAGTAGTAGTATTCGCTAATCGAGATCTCATGCATTCGAATGCAATAATTCGGATACTGTCACCCACTAGTAGTAGTATTCGCTAATCGATATTTCATGCATTCGAATGCAATAATTCGGATACTGTCACTCACTAGTAGTAGTATTCGCTAATCGAAATCTCATGCATTCGAATGCAGGTTCTCGCATACTGTCACTCACTAGTAGTAGTATTCGCTAATCGAAATTTCATGCATTCGAATGCAAGTTCTCGGACACTATCACTCACTAGTAGTAGTTTTCGCTAATCGAAATTTCATGCATTTGAATGCAAGTTCTCGGATACTATCACTCACTAGTAGTAGTTTTCGCTAATCGAAATTTCATGCATTCGAATGCAAGTTCTCGGATACTGTCACTCACTAGTAGTAGTTTTCGCTAATCGAAATCTCATGCATTCGAATGCAAGTTCTCGGATACTGTCACTCACTAGTAGTAGTATTCGCTAATCGAAATCTCATGCATTCGAATGCAAGTTCTCGGATACTGTCACTCACTAGTCGTAGTATTCGCTAATCGAAATCTCATGCATTCGAATGCAAGTTCTCGGATACTGTCACTCACTAGTAGTAGTATTCGCTAATCGAAATTTCATTCATTCGAATGCAATAATTCGGATACTGTCACTCACTAGTAGTAGTATTCGCTAATCGAAATTTCATGCATTCGAATGCAATAATTCGGATACTGTCACTCACTAGTAGTAGTATTCGCTAATCGAAATCTCATGCATTCGAATGCAAGTTCTCGGATACTGTCACTCACTAGTAGTAGTATGCGCTAATCGATATCTCATGCATTCGAATGCAAGTTCTCGGATACTGTCACTCACTAGTAGTAGTATTCGCAAATCGAAATCTCTTGCATTCGAATGCAAGTTCTCGGATACTGTCACTCACTAGTAGTAGTATTCGCTAATCGAAATCTCTTGCATTCGAATGCAATAATTCGGAAACTGTCACTCATTAGTAGTAGTATTCGCTAATCGAAATCTCATGCATTCGAATGCAAGTTCTCGGATACTGTCACTCACTAGTAGTAGTATTCGCTAATCGTAATCTCATGCATTCGAATGCTATAATTCGGATACTGTCACTCACTAGTAGTAGTATTCGCTAATCGAAATTTCATGCATTCGAATGCAATAATTCGGATACTGTCACTCACTAGTAGTAGTATTCGCTAATCGAGGTCTCATGCATTCGAATGCAATAATTCGGATACTGTCACCCACTAGTAGTAGTATTCGCTAATCGAAATTTCATGCATTCGAATGCAATAATTCGGATACTGTCACTCACTAGTAGTAGTATTCGCTAATCGAAATCTCATGCATTCGAATGCAAGTTCTCGGATACTGTCACTCACTAGTAGTAGTGTTCGCTAATCGAAATTTCATGCATTCGAATGCAAGTTCTCGGACACTATCACTCACTAGTAGTAGTTTTCGCTAATCGAAATTTCATGCATTTGAATGCAAGTTCTCGGATACTGTCACTCACTAGTAGTAGTATTCGCTAATTGAAATTTCATGCATTCGAATGCAAGTTCTCGGATACTGTCACTCACTAGTAGTAGTATTCGCTAATCGAAATTTCATGCATTCGAATGCAATAATTCGGATACTGTCACTCATTAGTAGTAGTATTCGCTAATCGAAATCTCATGCTTTCGAATGCAAGTTCTCGGATACTGGCACTCACTAGTAGTAGTATTCGCTAATCGAAATCTCTTGCATTCGAATGCAATAATTCGGATACTGTCACTCACTAGTAGTAGTATTCGCTAATCGAAATCTCATGCATTCGACTGCAAGTTCTGGGATACTGTCACTCACTAGTAGTAGTATTCGCTAATCGAAATCTCTTGCATTCGAATGCAATAATTTGGAAACTGTCACTCACTAGTAGTAGTATTCGCTAATCGAAATCTGTTGCATTCCAATGCATGTTCTCGGATACTGTCACTCACTAGTAGTAGTATTCGCTAATCGAAATCTCTTGCATTCGAATGCAATAATTCGGATACTGTCACTCACTAGTAGTAGTATTCGCTAATCGAAATTTCATGCATTCGAATGCAATAATTCGGATACTGTCACTCACTAGTAGTAGTATTCGCTAATCGAAATTTCATGCATTCGAATGCAATAATTCGGATACTGTCACTCACTAGTAGTAGTATTCGCTAATCGAAGTTTCATGCATTCGAATGCAAGTTCTCGGATACTGTCACTCACTAGTAGTAGTATCCGCTAATCGAAATTTCATGCATTCGAATGCAATAATTCGGATACTGTCTCTTACTAGTAGTAGTATTCGCTAATCGAAATTTCATGCATTCGAAAGCAATAATTTGGATACTGTCACTCACTAGTAGTAGTATTCGCTAATCGAAATTTCATGCATTCGAATGCAATAATTCGGATACTGTCACTCACTAGTAGTAGTATTCGCTAATTGAAATTTCATGCATTCGAATGCAAGTTCTTGGATACTGTCACTCACTAGTAGTAGTATTCGCTAATCGAAATCTCATGCATTCGAATGCAAGTTCTCGGATACTGTCACTCACTAGTAGTAGTATCCGCTAATCGAAATTTCATGCATTCGAATGCAATTATTCGGATACTGTCACTCACTAGTAGTAGTGTTCGCTAATCGAAATTTCATGCATTCGAATGCAAGTTCTCGGATACTGTCACTCACTAGTAGCAGTATTCGCTAATCAAAATTTCATGCATTCGAATGCAATAATTCGGATACTGTCACTCGCTAGTAGTAGTATTCGCTAATCGAAATCTCTTGCATTCGAATGCAAGTTCTCGGATACTGTCACTCACTAGTAGTAGTATTCGCTAATCGAAATCTCATGCATGCGAATGCAAGTTCTCGGATACTGTCACTCACTAGTAGTAGTATTCGCTAATTGAAATTTCATGCATTCGAATGCAAGTTCTCGGATACTGTCACTCACTAGTAGTAGTATTCGCTAATCGAAATTTCATGCATTCGAATGCATTAATTCGGATACTGTCACTCATTAGTAGTAGTATTCGCTAATCGTAATCTCATGCTTTCGAATGCAAGTTCTCGGATACTGGCACTCACTAGTAGTAGTATTCCCTAATCAAAATCTCTTGCATTCGAATGCAATAATTCGGATACTGTCACTCACTAGTAGTAGTATTCGCTAATCGAAATCTCATGCATTCGAATGCAAGTTCTCGGATACTGTCACTCTCTAGTAGTAGTATTCGCAAATCGAAATCTCTTGCATTCGAATGCAAGTTCTCGGATACTGTCACTCACTAGTAGTAGTATTCGCTAATCGAAATCTCATGCATTCGACTGCAAGTTCTCGGATACTGTCACTCACTAGTAGTAGTATTCGCAAATCGAAATTTCATGCATTCGAATGCAAGTTCTCGGATACTGTCACTCACTAGTAGTAGTATTCGCTAATTGAAATTTCATGCATTCCAATGCAAGTTCTCGGATACTGTCACTCACTAGTAGTAGTATTCGCTAATCGAAATTTCATGCATTCGAATGCAATAATTCGGATACTGTCACTCATTAGTAGTAGTATTCGCTAATCGAAATCTCATGCTTTCGAATGCAAGTTCTCGGATACTGGCACTCACTAGTAGTAGTATTCGCTAATCGAAATCTCTTGCATTCGAATGCAATAATTCGGATACTGTCACTCACTAGTAGTAGTATTCGCTAATCGAAATCTCATGCATTCGAATGCAAGTTCTCGGATACTGTCACTCACTAGTAGTAGTATTCGCAAATCGAAATCTCTTGCATTCGAATGCAAGTTCTCGGATACTGTCACTCACTAGTAGTAGTATTCGCTAATCGAAATCTCTTGCATTCGAATGCAATAATTCGGATACTGTCACTCACTAGTAGTAGTATTCGCTAATCGAAATCTCATGCATTCGACTGCAAGTTCTGGGATACTGTCACTCACTAGTAGTAGTATTCGCTAATCGAAATCTCTTGCATTCGAATGCAATAATTTGGAAACTGTCACTCACTAGTAGTAGTATTCGCTAATCGAAATCTGTTGCATTCCAATGCATGTTCTCGGATACTGTCACTCACTAGTAGTAGTATTCGCTAATCGAAATCTCTTGCATTCGAATGCAATAATTCGGATACTGTCACTCACTAGTAGTAGTATTCGCTAATCGAAATTTCATGCATTCGAATGCAATAATTCGGATACTGTCACTCACTAGTAGTAGTATTCGCTAATCGAAATCTCATGCATTCGAATGCAAGTTCTCGGATACTGTCACTCACTAGTAGTAGTATTCGCTAATCGAAATCTCATGCATTCGAATGCTATAATTCGGATACTGTCACTCACTAGTAGTAGTATTCGCTAACCGAAATTTCATGCATTCGAATGCAATAATTCGGATACTGTCACTCACTAGTAGTAGTATTCGCTAATCGAGATCTCATGCATTCGAATGCAATAATTCGGATACTGTCACCCACTAGTAGTAGTATTCGCTAATCGAAATTTCATGCATTCGAATGCAATAATTCGGATACTGTCACCCACTAGTAGTAGTATTCGCTAATCGAAATCTCATGCATTCGAATGCAGGTTCTCGCATACTGTCACTCACTAGTAGTAGTATTCGCTAATCGAAATTTCATGCATTCGAATGCAAGTTCTCGGACACTATCACTCACTAGTAGTAGTTTTCGCTAATCGAAATTTCATGCATTTGAATGCAAGTTCTCGGATACTGTCACTCACTAGTAGTAGTATTCGCTAATCGAAATTTCATGCATTCGAATGCAAGTTCTTGGATACGGTCACTCACTAGTAGTAGTATTCGCTAATCGAAATCTCATGCATTCGAATGCAAGTTCTCGGATACTGTCACTCACTAGTAGTAGTATTCGCTAATCGAAATCTCATGCATTCGAATGCAAGTTCTCGGATACTGTCACTCACTAGTCGTAGTATTCGCTAATCGAAATCTCATGCATTCGAATGCAAGTTCTCGGATACTGTCACTCACTAGTGGTAGTATTCGCTAATCGAAATTTCATTCATTCGAATGCAATAATTCGGATACTGTCACTCACTAGTAGTAGTATTCGCTAATCGAAATTTCATGCATTCGAATGCAATAATTCGGATACTGTCACTCACTAGTAGTAGTATTCGCTAATCGAAATCTCATGCATTCGAATGCAAGTTCTCGGATACTGTCACTCACTAGTAGTAGTATGCGCTAATTGATATCTCATGCATTCGAATGCAAGTTCTCGGATACTGTCACTCACTAGTAGTAGTATTCGCAAATCGAAATCTCTTGCATTCGAATGCAAGTTCTCGGATACTGTCACTCACTAGTAGTAGTATTCGCTAATCGAAATCTCTTGCATTCGAATGCAATAATTCGGAAACTGTCACTCACTAGTAGTAGTATTCGCTAATCGAAATCTCATGCATTCGAATGCAAGTTCTCGGATACTGTCACTCACTAGTAGTAGTATTCGCTAATCGAAATCTCATGCATTCGAATGCTATAATTCGGATACTGTCACTCACTAGTAGTAGTATTCGCTAATCGAAATTTCATGCATTCGAATGCAATAATTCGGATACTGTCACTCACTAGTAGTAGTATTCGCTAATCGAGGTCTCATGCATTCGAATGCAATAATTCGGATACTGTCACCCACTAGTAGTAGTATTCGCTAATCGAAATTTCATGCATTCGAATGCAATAATTCGGATACTGTCACTCACTAGTAGTAGTATTCGCTAATCGAAATCTCATGCATTCGAATGCAAGTTCTCGGATACTGTCACTCACTAGTAGTAGTGTTCGCTAATCGAAATTTCATGCATTCGAATGCAAGTTCTCGGACACTATCACTCACTAGTAGTAGTTTTCGCTAATCGAAATTTCATGCATTTGAATGCAAGTTCTCGGATACTGTCACTCACTAGTAGTAGTATTCGCTAACCGAAATTTCATGCATTCGAATGCAAGTTTTTGGATACTGTCACTCACTAGTAGTAGTATTCGCTAATCGAAATCTCATGCATTCGAATGCAAGTTCTCGGATACTGTCACTCACTAGTGGTAGTATTCGCTAATCGAAATCTCATGCATTCGAATGCAAGTTCTCGGATACTGTCACTCACTAGTCGTAGTATTCGCTAATCGAAATCTCATGCATTCGAATGCAAGTTTTCGGATACTGTCACTCACTAGTAGTAGTATTCGCTAATCGAAATTTCATGCATTCGAATGCAATAATTCGGATACTGTCACTCACTAGTAGTAGTATTCGCTAATCGAAATTTCATGCATTCGAATGCAATAATTCGGATACTGTCACTCACTAGTAGTAGTATTCGCTAATCGAAGTTTCATGCATTCGAATGCAAGTTCTCGGATACTGTCACTCACTAGTAGTAGTATCCGCTAATCGAAATTTCATGCATTCGAATGCAATAATTCGGATACTGTCTCTTACTAGTAGTAGTATTCGCTAATCGAAATTTCATGCATTCGAATGCAATAATTTGGATACTGTCACTCACTAGTAGTAGTATTCGCTAATCGAAATTTCATGCATTCGAATGCAATAATTCGGATACTGTCACTCACTAGTAGTAGTATTCGCTAATTGAAATTTCATGCATTCGAATGCAAGTTCTTGGATACTGTCACTCACTAGTAGTAGTATTCGCTAATCGAAATCTCATGCATTCGAATGCAAGTTCTCGGATACTGTCACTCACTAGTAGTAGTATCCGCTAATCGAAATTTCATTCATTCGAATGCAATTATTCGGATACTGTCACTCACTAGTAGTAGTATTCGCTAATCGAAATTTCATGCATTCGGATGCAATAATTCGTATACTGTCACTCACTAGCAGTAGTATTCGCTAATCGAAATCTCTTGCATTCGAATGCAAGTTCTCGGATACTGTCACTCACTAGTAGTAGTATTCGCTAATCGAAATCTCATGCATGCGAATGCAAGTTCTCGGATACTGTCACTCACTAGTAGTAGTATTCACAAATCGAAATTTCATGCATTCGAATGCAAGTTCTCGGATACTGTCACTCACTAGTAGTAGTATTCGCTAATTGAAATTTCATGCATTCGAATGCAAGTTCTCGGATACTGTCACTCACTAGTAGTAGTATTCGCTAATCGAAATTTCATGCATTCGAATGCATTAATTCGGATACTGTCACTCATTAGTAGTAGTATTCGCTAATCGTAATCTCATGCTTTCGAATGCAAGTTCTCGGATACTGGCACTCACTAGTAGTAGTATTCCCTAATCGAAATCTCTTGCATTCGAATGCAATAATTCGGATACTGTCACTCACTAGTAGTAGTATTCGCTAATCGAAATCTCATGCATTCGAATGCAAGTTCTCGGATACTGTCACTCACTAGTAGTAGTATCCGCTAATCGAAATTTCATGCACTCGAATGCAATTATTCGGATACTGTCATTCACTAGTAGTAGTATTCGCTAATCGAAATTTCATGCATTCGAATGCAATAATTCGGATACGGTCACTCACTAGTAGTAGTATTCGCTAATCGAAATTTCATGCATTCGAATGCAAGTTCTCGGATACTGTCACTCACTAGTAGTAGTATTCGCTAATCGAAATCTCATGCATTCGAATGCAAGTCCTCGGATACTGTCACTCACTAGTCGTAGTATTCGCTAATCGAAATCTCATGCATTCGAATGCAAGTTCTCGGATACTGTCACTCACTAGTGGTAGTATTCGCTAATCGAAATTTCATTCATTCGAATGCAATAATTCGGATACTGTCACTCACTAGTAGTAGTATTCGCTAATCGAAATTTCATGCATTCGAATGCAATAATTCGGATACTGTCACTCACTAGTAGTAGTATTCGCTAATCGAAATCTCATGCATTCGAATGCAAGTTCTCGGATACTGTCACTCACTAGTAGTAGTATGCGCTAATCGATATCTCATGCATTCGAATGCAAGTTCTCGGATACTGTCACTCACTAGTATTAGTATTCGCAAATCGAAATCTCTTGCATTCGAATGCAAGTTCTCGGATACTGTCACTCACTAGTAGTAGTATTCGCTAATCGAAATCTCTTGCATTCGAATGCAATAATTCGGAAACTGTCACTCACTAGTAGTAGTATTCGCTAATCGAAATCTCATGCATTCGAATGCAAGTTCTCGGATACTGTCACTCACTAGTAGTAGTATTCGCTAATCGAAATCTCATGCATTCGAATGCTATAATTCGGATACTGTCACTCACTAGTAGTAGTATTCGCTAATCGAAATTTCATGCATTCGAATGCAATAATTCGGATACTGTCACTCACTAGTAGTAGTATTCGCTAATCGAGGTCTCATGCATTCGAATGCAATAATTCGGATACTGTCACCCACTAGTAGTAGTATTCGCTAATCGAAATTTCATGCATTCGAATGCAATAATTCGGATACTGTCACTCACTAGTAGTAGTATTCGCTAATCGAAATCTCATGCATTCGAATGCAAGTTCTCGGATACTGTCACTCACTAGTAGTAGTGTTCGCTAATCGAAATTTCATGCATTCGAATGCAAGTTCTCGGACACTATCACTCACTAGTAGTAGTTTTCGCTAATCGAAATTTCATGCATTTGAATGCAAGTTCTCGGATACTGTCACTCACTAGTAGTAGTATTCGCTAACCGAAATTTCATGCATTCGAATGCAAGTTTTTGGATACTGTCACTCACTAGTAGTAGTATTCGCTAATCGAAATCTCATGCATTCGAATGCAAGTTCTCGGATACTGTCACTCACTAGTGGTAGTATTCGCTAATCGAAATCTCATGCATTCGAATGCAAGTTCTCGGATACTGTCACTCACTAGTCGTAGTATTCGCTAATCGAAATCTCATGCATTCGAATGCAAGTTTTCGGATACTGTCACTCACTAGTAGTAGTATTCGCTAATCGAAATTTCATGCATTCGAATGCAATAATTCGGATACTGTCACTCACTAGTAGTAGTATTCGCTAATCGAAATTTCATGCATTCGAATGCAATAATTCGGATACTGTCACTCACTAGTAGTAGTATTCGCTAATCGAAGTTTCATGCATTCGAATGCAAGTTCTCGGATACTGTCACTCACTAGTAGTAGTATCCGCTAATCGAAATTTCATGCATTCGAATGCAATAATTCGGATACTGTCTCTTACTAGTAGTAGTATTCGCTAATCGAAATTTCATGCATTCGAATGCAATAATTTGGATACTGTCACTCACTAGTAGTAGTATTCGCTAATCGAAATTTCATGCATTCGAATGCAATAATTCGGATACTGTCACTCACTAGTAGTAGTATTCGCTAATTGAAATTTCATGCATTCGAATGCAAGTTCTTGGATACTGTCACTCACTAGTAGTAGTATTCGCTAATCGAAATCTCATGCATTCGAATGCAAGTTCTCGGATACTGTCACTCACTAGTAGTAGTATCCGCTAATCGAAATTTCATTCATTCGAATGCAATTATTCGGATACTGTCACTCACTAGTAGTAGTATTCGCTAATCGAAATTTCATGCATTCGGATGCAATAATTCGTATACTGTCACTCACTAGCAGTAGTATTCGCTAATCGAAATCTCTTGCATTCGAATGCAAGTTCTCGGATACTGTCACTCACTAGTAGTAGTATTCGCTAATCGAAATCTCATGCATGCGAATGCAAGTTCTCGGATACTGTCACTCACTAGAAGTAGTATTCACAAATCGAAATTTCATGCATTCGAATGCAAGTTCTCGGATACTGTCACTCACTAGTAGTAGTATTCGCTAATTGAAATTTCATGCATTCGAATGCAAGTTCTCGGATACTGTCACTCACTAGTAGTAGTATTCGCTAATCGAAATTTCATGCATTCGAATGCATTAATTCGGATACTGTCACTCATTAGTAGTAGTATTCGCTAATCGTAATCTCATGCTTTCGAATGCAAGTTCTCGGATACTGGCACTCACTAGTAGTAGTATTCCCTAATCGAAATCTCTTGCATTCGAATGCAATAATTCGGATACTGTCACTCACTAGTAGTAGTATTCGCTAATCGAAATCTCATGCATTCGAATGCAAGTTCTCGGATACTGTCACTCACTAGTAGTAGTATCCGCTAATCGAAATTTCATGCACTCGAATGCAATTATTCGGATACTGTCATTCACTAGTAGTAGTATTCGCTAATCGAAATTTCATGCATTCGAATGCAATAATTCGGATACTGTCATTCACTAGTAGTAGTATTCGCTAATCGAAATTTCATGCATTCGAATGCAATAATTCGGATACTGTCACTCTCTAGTAGTAGTAGTATTCGCTACTTGAAATTTCATGCATTCGAATGCAAGTTCTCGGATACTGTCACTCACTAGTAGTAGTATCCGCTAATCGAAATTTCATGCACTCGAATGCAATTATTTGGATACTGTCACTCACTAGTAGTAGTATTCGCTAATCGAAATTTCATGCATTCGAATGCAATAATTCTGATACTGTCACTCACTAGTAGTAGTATTCGCTAATCGAAATCTCATGCATTCGAATGCAAGTTCTCGGATACTGGCACTCACTAGTAGTAGTATCCGCTAATCGAAATTTCATGCATTCGAATGCAATAATTCGGATACTGTCTCTTACTAGTAGTAGTATTCGCTAATCGAAATTTCATGCATTCGAATGCAATAATTTGGATACTGTCACTCACTAGTAGTAGTATTCGCTAATCGAAATTTCATGCATTCGAATGCAATAATTCGGATACTGTCACTCACTAGTAGTAGTATTCGCTAATTGAAATTTCATGCATTCGAATGCAAGTTCTTGGATACTGTCACTCACTAGTAGTAGTATTCGCTAATCGAAATCTCATGCATTCGAATGCAAGTTCTCGGATACTGTCACTCACTAGTAGTAGTATCCGCTAATCGAAATTTCATTCATTCGAATGCAATTATTCGGATACTGTCACTCACTAGTAGTAGTATTCGCTAATCGAAATTTCATGCATTCGGATGCAATAATTCGTATACTGTCACTCACTAGCAGTAGTATTCGCTAATCGAAATCTCTTGCATTCGAATGCAAGTTCTCGGATACTGTCACTCACTAGTAGTAGTATTCGCTAATCGAAATCTCATGCATGCGAATGCAAGTTCTCGGATACTGTCACTCACTAGTAGTAGTATTCACAAATCGAAATTTCATGCATTCGAATGCAAGTTCTCGGATACTGTCACTCACTAGTAGTAGTATTCGCTAATTGAAATTTCATGCATTCGAATGCAAGTTCTCGGATACTGTCACTCACTAGTAGTAGTATTCGCTAATCGAAATTTCATGCATTCGAATGCATTAATTCGGATACTGTCACTCATTAGTAGTAGTATTCGCTAATCGTAATCTCATGCTTTCGAATGCAAGTTCTCGGATACTGGCACTCACTAGTAGTAGTATTCCCTAATCGAAATCTCTTGCATTCGAATGCAATAATTCGGATACTGTCACTCACTAGTAGTAGTATTCGCTAATCGAAATCTCATGCATTCGAATGCAAGTTCTCGGATACTGTCACTCACTAGTAGTAGTATCCGCTAATCGAAATTTCATGCACTCGAATGCAATTATTCGGATACTGTCATTCACTAGTAGTAGTATTCGCTAATCGAAATTTCATGCATTCGAATGCAATAATTCGGATACTGTCATTCACTAGTAGTAGTATTCGCTAATCGAAATTTCATGCATTCGAATGCAATAATTCGGATACTGTCACTCTCTAGTAGTAGTAGTATTCGCTAATTGAAATTTCATGCATTCGAATGCAAGTTCTCGGATACTGTCACTCACTAGTAGTAGTATCCGCTAATCGAAATTTCATGCACTCGAATGCAATTATTTGGATACTGTCACTCACTAGTAGTAGTATTCGCTAATCGAAATTTCATGCATTCGAATGCAATAATTCTGATACTGTCACTCACTAGTAGTAGTATTCGCTAATCGAAATCTCATGCATTCGAATGCAAGTTCTCGGATACTGGCACTCACTAGTAGTAGTATTCGCTATTTGAAATTTCATGCATTGGAATGCAATAATTCGGATACTGTCACTCACTAGTAGTAGTATTCACTAATCGAAATTTCATGCATTCGAATGCAATAATTCGGATACTGTCACTCACTAGTAGTAGTATTCGCTAATCGAAATCTCATGCATTCGAATGCAAGTTCTCGGATACTGGCACTCACTAGTAGTAGTATTCGCTATTTGAAATTTCATGCATTGGAATGCAATAATTCGGATACTGTCACTCACTAGTAGTAGTATTCGCTAATCGAAATTTCATGCATTCGAATGCAATAATTCGGATACTGTCACTCACTAGTAGTAGTATTCGCTAATCGAAATCTCATGCATTCGAATGCAATAATTCGGATACTGTCACTCACTAGTAGTAGTATTCGCTAATTGAAATTTCATGCATTCGAATGCAAGTTCTCGGATACTGTCACTCACTAGTAGTAGTATTCGCTAATCGAAATCTCATGCATTCGAATGCAAGTTCTCGGATACTGTCACTCACTAGTAGTAGTATCCGCTAATCGAAATTTCATGCATTCGAATGCAATTATTCCGATACTGTCACTCACTAGTAGTAGTATTCGCTAATCGAAATTTCATGCATTCGAATGCAATAATTCGTATACTGTCACTCACTAGTAGTAGTATTCGCTAATCGAAATCTCATGCATTCGAATGCAAGTTCTCGGATACTGTCACTCACTAGTAGTAGTATTCGCTAATCGAAATTTCATGCATTCGAATGCAAGTTCTCGGATACTGTCACTCACTAGTAGTAGTATCCGCTAATCGAAATTTCATGCACTCGAATGCAATTATTCGGATACTGTCATTCACTAGTAGTAGTATTCGCTAATCGAAATTTCATGCATTCGAATGCAATAATTCGGATACTGTCATTCACTAGTAGTAGTATTCGCTAATCGAAATTTCATGCATTCGAATGCAATAATTCGGATACTGTCACTCTCTAGTAGTAGTAGTATTCGCTAATTGAAATTTCATGCATTCGAATGCAAGTTCTCGGATACTGTCACTCACTAGTAGTAGTATCCGCTAATCGAAATTTCATGCACTCGAATGCAATTATTTGGATACTGTCACTCACTAGTAGTAGTATTCGCTAATCGAAATTTCATGCATTCGAATGCAATAATTCTGATACTGTCACTCACTAGTAGTAGTATTCGCTAATCGAAATCTCATGCATTCGAATGCAAGTTCTCGGATACTGGCACTCACTAGTAGTAGTATTCGCTATTTGAAATTTCATGCATTGGAATGCAATAATTCGGATACTGTCACTCACTAGTAGTAGTATTCACTAATCGAAATTTCATGCATTCGAATGCAATAATTCGGATACTGTCACTCACTAGTAGTAGTATTCGCTAATCGAAATCTCATGCATTCGAATGCAAGTTCTCGGATACTGGCACTCACTAGTAGTAGTATTCGCTATTTGAAATTTCATGCATTGGAATGCAATAATTCGGATACTGTCACTCACTAGTAGTAGTATTCGCTAATCGAAATTTCATGCATTCGAATGCAATAATTCGGATACTGTCACTCACTAGTAGTAGTATTCGCTAATCGAAATCTCATGCATTCGAATGCAATAATTCGGATACTGTCACTCACTAGTAGTAGTATTCGCTAATTGAAATTTCATGCATTCGAATGCAAGTTCTCGGATACTGTCACTCACTAGTAGTAGTATTCGCTAATCGAAATCTCATGCATTCGAATGCAAGTTCTCGGATACTGTCACTCACTAGTAGTAGTATCCGCTAATCGAAATTTCGTGCATTCGAATGCAATTATTCCGATACTGTCACTCACTAGTAGTAGTATTCGCTAATCGAAATTTCATGCATTCGAATGCAATAATTCGTATACTGTCACTCACTAGTAGTAGTATTCGCTAATCGAAATCTCATGCATTCGAATGCAAGTTCTCGGATACTGTCACTCACTAGTAGTAGTATTCGCTAATCGAAATTTCATGCATTCGAATGCAATAATTCGGATACTGTCACTCACTAGTAGTAGTATTCGCTAATTGAAATTTCATGCATTCGAATGCAAGTTCTCGGATACTGTCACTCACTAGTAGTAGTATTCGCTAATCGAAATCTCATGCATTCGAATGCAAGTTCTCGGATACTGTCACTCACTAGTAGTAGTATCCGCTAATCGAAATTTCATGCACTCGAATGCAATTATTCGGATACTGTCACTCACTAGTAGCAGTATTCGCTAATCGAAATTTCATGCATTCGAATGCAATAATTCGGATACTGTCACTCACTAGTAGTAGTATTCGCTAATCGAAATTTCATGCATTCGAATGCAATAATTCGGATACTGTCACTCACTAGTAGTAGTATTCGCTAATCGAAATTTCATGCATTCGAATGCAATAATTCGGATACTGTCACTCACTAGTAGTAGTATTCGCTAATCGAAATTTCATGCATTCGAATGCAATAATTCGTATACTGTCACTCACTAGTAGTAGTATTCGCTAATCGAAATCTCATGCATTCGAATGCAAGTTCTCGGATACTGGCACTCACTAGTAGTAGTATTCGCTATTTGAAATTTCATGCATTGGAATGCAATAATTCGGATACTGTCACTCACTAGTAGTAGTATCCGCTAATCGAAATTTCATGCATTCGAATGCAATAATTCGGATACTGTCTCTTACTAGTAGTAGTATTCGCTAATCGAAATTTCATGCATTCGAATGCAATAATTTGGATACTGTCACTCACTAGTAGTAGTATTCGCTAATCGAAATTTCATGCATTCGAATGCAATAATTCGGATACTGTCACTCACTAGTAGTAGTATTCGCTAATTGAAATTTCATGCATTCGAATGCAAGTTCTTGGATACTGTCACTCACTAGTAGTAGTATTCGCTAATCGAAATCTCATGCATTCGAATGCAAGTTCTCGGATACTGTCACTCACTAGTAGTAGTATCCGCTAATCGAAATTTCATTCATTCGAATGCAATTATTCGGATACTGTCACTCACTAGTAGTAGTATTCGCTAATCGAAATTTCATGCATTCGGATGCAATAATTCGTATACTGTCACTCACTAGCAGTAGTATTCGCTAATCGAAATCTCTTGCATTCGAATGCAAGTTCTCGGATACTGTCACTCACTAGTAGTAGTATTCGCTAATCGAAATCTCATGCATGCGAATGCAAGTTCTCGGATACTGTCACTCACTAGTAGTAGTATTCACAAATCGAAATTTCATGCATTCGAATGCAAGTTCTCGGATACTGTCACTCACTAGTAGTAGTATTCGCTAATTGAAATTTCATGCATTCGAATGCAAGTTCTCGGATACTGTCACTCACTAGTAGTAGTATTCGCTAATCGAAATTTCATGCATTCGAATGCATTAATTCGGATACTGTCACTCATTAGTAGTAGTATTCGCTAATCGTAATCTCATGCTTTCGAATGCAAGTTCTCGGATACTGGCACTCACTAGTAGTAGTATTCCCTAATCGAAATCTCTTGCATTCGAATGCAATAATTCGGATACTGTCACTCACTAGTAGTAGTATTCGCTAATCGAAATCTCATGCATTCGAATGCAAGTTCTCGGATACTGTCACTCACTAGTAGTAGTATCCGCTAATCGAAATTTCATGCACTCGAATGCAATTATTCGGATACTGTCATTCACTAGTAGTAGTATTCGCTAATCGAAATTTCATGCATTCGAATGCAATAATTCGGATACTGTCATTCACTAGTAGTAGTATTCGCTAATCGAAATTTCATGCATTCGAATGCAATAATTCGGATACTGTCACTCTCTAGTAGTAGTAGTATTCGCTAATTGAAATTTCATGCATTCGAATGCAAGTTCTCGGATACTGTCACTCACTAGTAGTAGTATCCGCTAATCGAAATTTCATGCACTCGAATGCAATTATTTGGATACTGTCACTCACTAGTAGTAGTATTCGCTAATCGAAATTTCATGCATTCGAATGCAATAATTCTGATACTGTCACTCACTAGTAGTAGTATTCGCTAATCGAAATCTCATGCATTCGAATGCAAGTTCTCGGATACTGGCACTCACTAGTAGTAGTATTCGCTATTTGAAATTTCATGCATTGGAATGCAATAATTCGGATACTGTCACTCACTAGTAGTAGTATTCACTAATCGAAATTTCATGCATTCGAATGCAATAATTCGGATACTGTCACTCACTAGTAGTAGTATTCGCTAATCGAAATCTCATGCATTCGAATGCAAGTTCTCGGATACTGGCACTCACTAGTAGTAGTATTCGCTATTTGAAATTTCATGCATTGGAATGCAATAATTCGGATACTGTCACTCACTAGTAGTAGTATTCGCTAATCGAAATTTCATGCATTCGAATGCAATAATTCGGATACTGTCACTCACTAGTAGTAGTATTCGCTAATCGAAATCTCATGCATTCGAATGCAATAATTCGGATACTGTCACTCACTAGTAGTAGTATTCGCTAATTGAAATTTCATGCATTCGAATGCAAGTTCTCGGATACTGTCACTCACTAGTAGTAGTATTCGCTAATCGAAATCTCATGCATTCGAATGCAAGTTCTCGGATACTGTCACTCACTAGTAGTAGTATCCGCTAATCGAAATTTCATGCATTCGAATGCAATTATTCCGATACTGTCACTCACTAGTAGTAGTATTCGCTAATCGAAATTTCATGCATTCGAATGCAATAATTCGTATACTGTCACTCACTAGTAGTAGTATTCGCTAATCGAAATCTCATGCATTCGAATGCAAGTTCTCGGATACTGTCACTCACTAGTAGTAGTATTCGCTAATCGAAATTTCATGCATTCGAATGCAATAATTCGGATACTGTCACTCACTAGTAGTAGTATTCGCTAATTGAAATTTCATGCATTCGAATGCAAGTTCTCGGATACTGTCACTCACTAGTAGTAGTATTCGCTAATCGAAATCTCATGCATTCGAATGCAAGTTCTCGGATACTGTCACTCACTAGTAGTAGTATCCGCTAATCGAAATTTCATGCACTCGAATGCAATTATTCGGATACTGTCACTCACTAGTAGCAGTATTCGCTAATCGAAATTTCATGCATTCGAATGCAATAATTCGGATACTGTCACTCACTAGTAGTAGTATTCGCTAATCGAAATTTCATGCATTCGAATGCAATAATTCGGATACTGTCACTCACTAGTAGTAGTATTCGCTAATCGAAATTTCATGCATTCGAATGCAATAATTCGGATACTGTCACTCACTAGTAGTAGTATTCGCTAATCGAAATTTCATGCAATCGAATGCAATAATTCGGATACTGTCACTCTCTAGTAGTAGTAGTATTCGCTAACTGAAATTTCATGCATTCGAATGCAAGTTCTCGGATACTGTCACTCACTAGTAGTAGTATCCGCTAATCGAAATTTCATGCACGCGAATGCAATTATTCGGATACTGTCACTCACTAGTAGTAGTATTCGCTAATCGAAATTTCATGCATTCGAATGCAATAATTCTGATACTGTCACTCACTAGTAGTAGTATTCGCTAATCGAAATCTCATGCATTCGAATGCAAGTTCTCGGATACTGGCACTCACTAGTAGTAGTATTCGCTATTTGAAATTTCATGCATTGGAATGCAATAATTCGGATACTGTCACTCACTAGTAGTAGTATTCGCTAATCGAAATTTCATGCATTCGAATGCAAGTTCTCGGATACTGTCACTCACTAGTAGTAGTATTCGCTAATCGAAATCTCTTGCATTCGAATGCAATAATTCGGATACTGTCACTCACTAGTAGTAGTATTCGCAAATCGAAATCTCTTGCATTCGAATGCAAGTTCTCGGATACTGTCACTCACTAGTAGTAGTATTCGCTAATCGAAATCTCTTGCATTCGAATGCAATAATTCGGATACTGTCACTCACTAGTAGTAGTATTCGCTAATCGAAATCTCATGCATTCGACTGCAAGTTCTGGGATACTGTCACTCACTAGTAGTAGTATTCGCTAATCGAAATTTCATGCATTCGAATGCAATAATTTGGAAACTGTCACTCACTAGTAGTAGTATTCGCTAATCGAAATCTGTTGCATTCCAATGCATGTTCTCGGATACTGTCACTCACTAGTAGTAGTATTCGCTAATCGAAATCTCTTGCATTCGAATGCAATAATTCGGATACTGTCACTCACTAGTAGTAGTATTCGCTAACCGAAATTTCACGCATTCGAATGCAATAATTCGGATACTGTCACTCACTAGTAGTAGTATTCGCTAATCGAAATCTCATGCATTCGATTGCAAGTTCTCGGATACTGTCACTCACTAGTAGTAGTATTCGCTAATCGAAATCTCATGCATTCGAATGCTATAATTCGGATACTGTCACTCACTAGTAGTAGTATTCGCTAACCGAAATTTCATTCATTCGAATGCAATAATTCGGATACTGTCACTCACTAGTAGTAGTATTCGCTAATCGAGATCTCATGCATTCGAATGCAATAATTCGGATACTGTCACTCACTAGTAGTAGTATTCGCTAATCGAAATCTCATGCATTCGAATGCAGGTTCTCGCATACTGTCACTCACTAGTAGTAGTATTCGCTAATCGAAATTTCATGCATTCGAATGCAAGTTCTCGGATACTGTCACTCACTAGTAGTAGTATTCGCTAATTGAAATTTCATGCATTCGAATGCAAGTTCTCGGATACTGTCACTCACTAGTAGTAGTATTCGCTAATCGAAATCTCATGCATTCGAATGCTATAATTCGGATACTGTCACTCACTAGTAGTAGTATTCGCTAACCGAAATTTCATGCATTCGAATGCAATAATTCGGATACTGTCACTCACTAGTAGTAGTATTCGCTAATCGAGATCTCATGCATTCGAATGCAATAATTCGGATACTGTCACCCACTAGTAGTAGTATTCGCTAATCGAAATTTCATGCATTCGAATGCAATAATTCGGATACTGTCACTCACTAGTAGTAGTATTCGCTAATCGAAATCTCATGCATTCGAATGCAGGTTCTCGCATACTGTCACTCACTAGTAGTAGTATTCGCTAATCGAAATTTCATGCATTCGAATGCAAGTTCTCGGACACTATCACTCACTAGTAGTAGTTTTCGCTAATCGAAATTTCATGCATTTGAATGCAAGTTCTCGGATACTATCACTCACTAGTAGTAGTTTTCGCTAATCGAAATTTCATGCATTCGAATGCAAGTTCTCGGATACTGTCACTCACTAGTAGTAGTTTTCGCTAATCGAAATCTCATGCATTCGAATGCAAGTTCTCGGATACTGTCACTCACTAGTAGTAGTATTCGCTAATCGAAATCTCATGCATTCGAATGCAAGTTCTCGGATACTGTCACTCACTAGTCGTAGTATTCGCTAATCGAAATCTCATGCATTCGAATGCAAGTTCTCGGATACTGTCACTCACTAGTAGTAGTATTCGCTAATCGAAATTTCATTCATTCGAATGCAATAATTCGGATACTGTCACTCACTAGTAGTAGTATTCGCTAATCGAAATTTCATGCATTCGAATGCAATAATTCGGATACTGTCACTCACTAGTAGTAGTATTCGCTAATCGAAATTTCATGCATTCGAATGCAATAATTTGGAAACTGTCACTCACTAGTAGTAGTATTCGCTAATCGAAATCTGTTGCATTCCAATGCATGTTCTCGGATACTGTCACTCACTAGTAGTAGTATTCGCTAATCGAAATCTCTTGCATTCGAATGCAATAATTCGGATACTGTCACTCACTAGTAGTAGTATTCGCTAACCGAAATTTCACGCATTCGAATGCAATAATTCGGATACTGTCACTCACTAGTAGTAGTATTCGCTAATCGAAATCTCATGCATTCGATTGCAAGTTCTCGGATACTGTCACTCACTAGTAGTAGTATTCGCTAATCGAAATCTCATGCATTCGAATGCTATAATTCGGATACTGTCACTCACTAGTAGTAGTATTCGCTAATTGAAATTTCATGCATTCGAATGCAAGTTCTTGGATACTGTCACTCACTAGTAGTAGTATTCGCTAATCGAAATCTCATGCATTCGAATGCAAGTTCTCGGATACTGTCACTCACTAGTAGTAGTATCCGCTAATCGAAATTTCATGCATTCGAATGCAATTATTCGGATACTGTCACTCACTAGTAGTAGTGTTCGCTAATCGAAATTTCATGCATTCGAATGCAAGTTCTCGGATACTGTCACTCACTAGTAGCAGTATTCGCTAATCAAAATTTCATGCATTCGAATGCAATAATTCGGATACTGTCACTCGCTAGTAGTAGTATTCGCTAATCGAAATCTCTTGCATTCGAATGCAAGTTCTCGGATTCTGTCACTCACTAGTAGTAGTATTCGCTAATCGAAATCTCATGCATGCGAATGCAAGTTCTCGGATACTGTCACTCACTAGTAGTAGTATTCACAAATCGAAATTTCATGCATTCGAATGCAAGTTCTCGGATACTGTCACTCACTAGTAGTAGTATTCGCTAATTGAAATTTCATGCATTCGAATGCAAGTTCTCGGATACTGTCACTCACTAGTAGTAGTATTCGCTAATCGAAATTTCATGCATTCGAATGCATTAATTCGGATACTGTCACTCATTAGTAGTAGTATTCGCTAATCGTAATCTCATGCTTTCGAATGCAAGTTCTCGGATACTGGCACTCACTAGTAGTAGTATTCCCTAATCGAAATCTCTTGCATTCGAATGCAATAATTCGGATACTGTCACTCACTAGTAGTAGTATTCGCTAATCGAAATCTCATGCATTCGAATGCAAGTTCTCGGATACTGTCACTCTCTAGTAGTAGTATTCGCAAATCGAAATCTCTTGCATTCGAATGCAAGTTCTCGGATACTGTCACTCACTGGTAGTAGTATTCGCTAAGCGAAATCTCATGCATTCGACTGCAAGTTCTCGGATACTGTCACTCACTAGTAGTAGTATTCGCAAATCGAAATTTCATGCATTCGAATGCAAGTTGTCGGATACTGTCACTCACTAGTAGTAGTATTCGCTAATTGAAATTTCATGCATTCGAATGCAAGTTCTCGGATACTGTCACTCACTAGTAGTAGTATTCGCTAATCGAAATTTCATGCATTCGAATGCAATAATTCGGATACTGTCACTCATTAGTAGTAGTATTCGCTAATCGAAATCTCATGCTTTCGAATGCAAGTTCTCGGATACTGGCACTCACTAGTAGTAGTATTCGCTAATCGAAATCTCTTGCATTCGAATGCAATAATTCGGATACTGTCACTCACTAGTAGTAGTATTCGCTAATCGAAATCTCATGCATTCGAATGCAAGTTCTCGGATACTGTCACTCACTAGTAGTAGTATTCGCAAATCGAAATCTCTTGCATTCGAATGCAAGTTCTCGGATACTGTCACTCACTAGTAGTAGTATTCGCTAATCGAAATCTCTTGCATTCGAATGCAATAATTCGGATACTGTCACTCACTAGTAGTAGTATTCGCTAATCGAAATCTCATGCATTCGACTGCAAGTTCTGGGATACTGTCACTCACTAGTAGTAGTATTCGCTAATCGAAATTTCATGCATTCGAATGCAATAATTTGGAAACTGTCACTCACTAGTAGTAGTATTCGCTAATCGAAATCTGTTGCATTCCAATGCATGTTCTCGGATACTGTCACTCACTAGTAGTAGTATTCGCTAATCGAAATCTCTTGCATTCGAATGCAATAATTCGGATACTGTCACTCACTAGTAGTAGTATTCGCTAACCGAAATTTCACGCATTCGAATGCAATAATTCGGATACTGTCACTCACTAGTAGTAGTATTCGCTAATCGAAATCTCATGCATTCGATTGCAAGTTCTCGGATACTGTCACTCACTAGTAGTAGTATTCGCTAATCGAAATCTCATGCATTCGAATGCTATAATTCGGATACTGTCACTCACTAGTAGTAGTATTCGCTAACCGAAATTTCATTCATTCGAATGCAATAATTCGGATACTGTCACTCACTAGTAGTAGTATTCGCTAATCGAGATCTCATGCATTCGAATGCAATAATTCGGATACTGTCACTCACTAGTAGTAGTATTCGCTAATCGAAATCTCATGCATTCGAATGCAGGTTCTCGCATACTGTCACTCACTAGTAGTAGTATTCGCTAATCGAAATTTCATGCATTCGAATGCAAGTTCTCGGATACTGTCACTCACTAGTAGTAGTATTCGCTAATTGAAATTTCATGCATTCGAATGCAAGTTCTCGGATACTGTCACTCACTAGTAGTAGTATTCGCTAATCGAAATCTCATGCATTCGAATGCTATAATTCGGATACTGTCACTCACTAGTAGTAGTATTCGCTAACCGAAATTTCATGCATTCGAATGCAATAATTCGGATACTGTCACTCACTAGTAGTAGTATTCGCTAATCGAGATCTCATGCATTCGAATGCAATAATTCGGATACTGTCACCCACTAGTAGTAGTATTCGCTAATCGAAATTTCATGCATTCGAATGCAATAATTCGGATACTGTCACTCACTAGTAGTAGTATTCGCTAATCGAAATCTCATGCATTCGAATGCAGGTTCTCGCATGCTGTCACTCACTAGTAGTAGTATTCGCTAATCGAAATTTCATGCATTCGAATGCAAGTTCTCGGACACTATCACTCACTAGTAGTAGTTTTCGCTAATCGAAATTTCATGCATTTGAATGCAAGTTCTCGGATACTATCACTCACTAGTAGTAGTTTTCGCTAATCGAAATTTCATGCATTCGAATGCAAGTTCTCGGATACTGTCACTCACTAGTAGTAGTTTTCGCTAATCGAAATCTCATGCATTCGAATGCAAGTTCTCGGATACTGTCACTCACTAGTAGTAGTATTCGCTAATCGAAATCTCATGCATTCGAATGCAAGTTCTCGGATACTGTCACTCACTAGTCGTAGTATTCGCTAATCGAAATCTCATGCATTCGAATGCAAGTTCTCGGATACTGTCACTCACTAGTAGTAGTATTCGCTAATCGAAATTTCATTCATTCGAATGCAATAATTCGGATACTGTCACTCACTAGTAGTAGTATTCGCTAATCGAAATTTCATGCATTCGAATGCAATAATTCGGATACTGTCACTCACTAGTAGTAGTATTCGCTAATCGAAATCTCATGCATTCGAATGCAAGTTCTCGGATACTGTCACTCACTAGTAGTAGTATGCGCTAATCGATATCTCATGCATTCGAATGCAAGTTCTCGGATACTGTCACTCACTAGTAGTAGTATTCGCAAATCGAAATCTCTTGCATTCGAATGCAAGTTCTCGGATACTGTCACTCACTAGTAGTAGTATTCGCTAATCGAAATCTCTTGCATTCGAATGCAATAATTCGGAAACTGTCACTCATTAGTAGTAGTATTCGCTAATCGAAATCTCATGCATTCGAATGCAAGTTCTCGGATACTGTCACTCACTAGTAGTAGTATTCGCTAATCGTAATCTCATGCATTCGAATGCTATAATTCGGATACTGTCACTCACTAGTAGTAGTATTCGCTAATCGAAATTTCATGCATTCGAATGCAATAATTCGGATACTGTCACTCACTAGTAGTAGTATTCGCTAATCGAGGTCTCATGCATTCGAATGCAATAATTCGGATACTGTCACCCACTAGTAGTAGTATTCGCTAATCGAAATTTCATGCATTCGAATGCAATAATTCGGATACTGTCACTCACTAGTAGTAGTATTCGCTAATCGAAATCTCATGCATTCGAATGCAAGTTCTCGGATACTGTCACTCACTAGTAGTAGTGTTCGCTAATCGAAATTTCATGCATTCGAATGCAAGTTCTCGGACACTATCACTCACTAGTAGTAGTTTTCGCTAATCGAAATTTCATGCATTTGAATGCAAGTTCTCGGATACTGTCACTCACTAGTAGTAGTATTCGCTAACCGAAATTTCATGCATTCGAATGCAAGTTTTTGGATACTGTCACTCACTAGTAGTAGTATTCGCTAATCGAAATCTCATGCATTCGAATGCAAGTTCTCGGATACTGTCACTCACTAGGCGTAGTATTCGCTAATCGAAATCTCATGCATTCGAATGCAAGTTTTCGGATACTGTCACTCACTAGTAGTAGTATTCGCTAATCGAAATTTCATGCATTCGAATGCAATAATTCGGATACTGTCACTCACTAGTAGTAGTATTCGCTAATCGAAATTTCATGCATTCGAATGCAATAATTCGGATACTGTCACTCACTAGTAGTAGTATTCGCTAATCGAAGTTTCATGCATTCGAATGCTTGTTCTCGGATACTGTCACTCACTAGTAGTAGTATCCGCTAATCGAAATTTCATGCATTCGAATGCAATAATTCGGATACTGTCTCTTACTAGTAGTAGTATTCGCTAATCGAAATTTCATGCATTCGAATGCAATAATTTGGATACTGTCACTCACTAGTAGTAGTATTCGCTAATCGAAATTTCATGCATTCGAATGCAATAATTCGGATACTGTCACTCACTAGTAGTAGTATTCGCTAATTGAAATTTCATGCATTCGAATGCAAGTTCTTGGATACTGTCACTCACTAGTAGTAGTATTCGCTAATCGAAATCTCATGCATTCGAATGCAAGTTCTCGGATACTGTCACTCACTAGTAGTAGTATCCGCTAATCGAAATTTCATTCATTCGAATGCAATTATTCGGATACTGTCACTCACTAGTAGTAGTATTCGCTAATCGAAATTTCATGCATTCGGATGCAATAATTCGTATACTGTCACTCACTAGCAGTAGTATTCGCTAATCGAAATCTCTTGCATTCGAATGCAAGTTCTCGGATACTGTCACTCACTAGTAGTAGTATTCGCTAATCGAAATCTCATGCATGCGAATGCAAGTTCTCGGATACTGTCACTCACTAGTAGTAGTATTCACAAATCGAAATTTCATGCATTCGAATGCAAGTTCTCGGATACTGTCACTCACTAGTAGTAGTATTCGCTAATTGAAATTTCATGCATTCGAATGCAAGTTCTCGGATACTGTCACTCACTAGTAGTAGTATTCGCTAATCGAAATTTCATGCATTCGAATGCATTAATTCGGATACTGTCACTCATTAGTAGTAGTATTCGCTAATCGTAATCTCATGCTTTCGAATGCAAGTTCTCGGATACTGGCACTCACTAGTAGTAGTATTCCCTAATCGAAATCTCTTGCATTCGAATGCAATAATTCGGATACTGTCACTCACTAGTAGTAGTATTCGCTAATCGAAATCTCATGCATTCGAATGCAAGTTCTCGGATACTGTCACTCACTAGTAGTAGTATTCGCTAATCGAAATCTCATGCATTCGACTGCAAGTTCTGGGATACTGTCACTCACTAGTAGTAGTATTCGCTAATCGAAATCTCATGCATGCGAATGCAAGTTCTCGGATACTGTCACTCACTAGTAGTAGTATTCGCAAATCGAAATTTCATGCATTCGAATGCAAGTTCTCGGATACTGTCACTCACTAGTAGTAGTATTCGCTAATTGAAATTTCATGCATTCGAATGCAAGTTCTCGGATACTGTCACTCACTAGTAGTAGTATTCGCTAATCGAAATTTCATGCATTCGAATGCAATAATTCGGATACTGTCACTCATTAGTAGTAGTATTCGCTAATCGAAATCTCATGCTTTCGAATGCAAGTTCTCAGATACTGGCACTCACTAGTAGTAGTATTCGCTAATCGAAATCTCTTGCATTCGAATGCAATAATTCGGATACTGTCACTCACTAGTAGTAGTATTCACTAATCGAAATCTCATGCATTCGAATGCAAGTTCTCGGATACTGTCACTCACTAGTAGTAGTATTCGCAAATCGAAATCTCTTGCATTCGAATGCAAGTTCTCGGATACTGTCACTCACTAGTAGTAGTATTCGCTAATCGAAATCTCTTGCATTCGAATGCAATAATTCGGATACTGTCACTCACTAGTAGTAGTATTCGCTAATCGAAATCTCTTGCATTCGAATGCAATAATTTGGAAACTGTCACTCACTAGTAGTAGTATTCGCTAATCGAAATCTGTTGCATTCGAATGCATGTTCTCGGATACTGTCACTCACTAGTAGTAGTATTCGCTAATCGAAATCTCTTGCATTCGAATGCAATAATTCGGATACTGTCACTCACTAGTAGTAGTATTCGCTAATCGAAATTTCATGCATTCGAATGCAATAATTCGGATACTGTCACTCACTAGTAGTAGTATTCGCTAATCGAAATCTCATGCATTCGAATGCAAGTTCTCGGATACTGTCACTCACTAGTAGTAGTATTCGCTAATCGAAATCTCATGCATTCGAATGCTATAATTCGGATACTGTCACTCACTAGTAGTAGTATTCGCTAACCGAAATTTCATGCATTCGAATGCAATAATTCGGATACTGTCACTCACTAGTAGTAGTATTCGCTAATCGAGATCTCATGCATTCGAATGCAATTATTCGGATACTGTCACCCACTAGTAGTAGTATTCGCTAATCGAAATTTCATGCATTCAAATGCAATAATTCGGATACTGTCACTCACTAGTAGTAGTATTCGCTAATCGAAATTTCATGCATTCGAATGCAAGTTCTCGGACACTATCACTCACTAGTAGTAGTTTTCGCTAATCGAAATTTCATGCATTTGAATGCAAGTTCTCGGATACTGTCACTCACTAGTAGTAGTATTCGCTAATCGAAATTTCATGCATTCGAATGCAAGTTCTTGGATACTGTCACTCACTAGTAGTAGTATTCGCTAATCGAAATCTCATGCATTCGAATGCAAGTTCTCGGATACTGTCACTCACTAGTAGTAGTATTCGCTAATCGAAATCTCATGCATTCGAATGCAAGTTCTCGGATACTGTCACTCACTAGTCGTAGTATTCGCTAATCGAAATCTCATGCATTCGAATGCAAGTTCTCGGATACTGTCACTCACTAGTAGTAGTATTCGCTAATCGAAATTTCATGCATTCGAATGCAATAATTCGGATACTGTCACTCACTAGTAGTAGTATTCGCTAATCGAAATTTCATGCATTCGAATGCAATAATTCGGATACTGTCACTCACTAGTAGTAGTATGCGCTAATCGATATCTCATGCATTCGAATGCAAGTTCTCGGATACTGTCACTCACTAGTAGTAGTATTCGCAAATCGAAATCTCTTGCATTCGAATGCAAGTTCTCGGATACTGTCACTCACTAGTAGTAGTATTCGCTAATCGAAATCTCTTGCATTCGAATGCAATAATTCGGAAACTGTCACTCACTAGTAGTAGTATTCGCTAATCGAAATCTCTTGCATTCGAATGCAAGTTCTCGGATACTGTCACTCACTAGTAGTAGTATTCGCTAATCGAAATCTCTTGCATTCGAATGCAATAATTCGGATACTGTCACTCACTAGTAGTAGTTTTCGCTAATCGAAATTTCATGCACTTCGAATGCAAGTTCTCGGATACTGTCACTCACTAGTAGTAGTATTCGCTAATCGAAATCTCATGCATTTGAATGCAAGTTCTCGGATACTGTCACTCACTAGTAGTAGTATTCGCTAATCGAAATTTCATGCATTCGAATGCAATAATTCGGATACTGTCACTCACTAGTAGTAGTATTCGCTAATCGAAATCTCATGCATTCGAATGCAATAATTCGGATACTGTCACTCACTAGTAGTAGTATTCGCTAATTGAAATTTCATGCATTCGAATGCAAGTTCTCGGATACTGTCACTCACTAGTAGTAGTATTCGCTAGTCGAAGTTTAATGCATTCGAATGCAATATTTCGGATACTGTCACTCGCTAGTAGTAGTATTCGCTAATCGAAATCTCTTGCATTCGAATGCAAGTTCTCGGATACTGTCACTCACTAGTAGCAGTATTCGCTAATCGAAATCTCATGCATTCGAATGCAAGTTCTCGGATACTGTCACTCACTAGTAGTAGTATTCGCTAATCGAAATTTCATGCACTCGAATGCAATAATTCGGATACTGTCACTCATTAGTAGTAGTATTCGCTACTCGAAATCTCATGCTTTCGAATGCAAGTTCTCGGATACTGTCACTCACTAGTAGTAGTATTCGCTAATCGAAATCTCTTGCATTCGAATGCAATAATTCGGATACTGTCACTCACTAGTAGTAGTATTCGCTAATCGAAATTTCATGCACTCGAATGCAATAATTCGGATACTGTCACTCATTAGTAGTAGTATTCGCTAATCGAAATCTGTTGCATTCGAATGCATGTTCTCGGATACTGTCACTCACTAGTAGTAGTATTCGCTAATCGAAATCTCTTGCATTCGAATGCAATAATTCGGCTACTGTCACTCACTAGTAGTAGTATTCGCTAATCGAAATTTCATGCACTTCGAATGCAAGTTCTCGGATACTGTCACTCACTAGTAGTAGTATTCGCTAATCGAAATCTCATGCATTTGAATGCAAGTTCCCGGATACTGTCACTCACTAGTAGTAGTATTCGCTATTCGAAATTTCATGCATTCGAATGCAATAATTCGGATACTGTCACTCACTAGTAGTAGTATTCGCTAATCGAAATCTCATGCATTCGAATGCAAATTCTCGGATACTGTCACTCACTAGTAGTAGTATTCGCTAATCGAAATCTCATGCATTCGAATGCTATAATTCGGATACTGTCACTCACTAGTAGTAGTATTCGCTAATCGAAATTTCATGCATTCGAATGCAATAATTCGGATACTGTCACTCACTAGTAGTAGCATTCGCTAATCGAGATCTCATGCATTCGAATGCAATAATTCGGATACTGTCACCCACTAGTAGTAGTATTCGCTAATCGAAATTTCATGCATTCGAATGCAATAATTCGGATACTGTCACTCACTAGTAGTAGTATTCGCTAATCGAAATCTCATGCATTCGAATGCAAGTTCTCGGATACTGTCACTCACTAGTAGTAGTGTTCGCTAATCGAAATTTCATGCATTCGAATGCAAGTTCTCGGACACTATCACTCACTAGTAGTAGTTTTCGCTAATCGAAATTTCATGCATTTGAATGCAAGTTCTCGGATACTGTCACTCACTAGTAGTAGTATTCGCTAATCGAAATTTCATGCATTCGAATGCAAGTTCTTGGATACGGTCACTCACTAGTAGTAGTATTCGCTAATCGAAATCTCATGCATTCGAATGCAAGTTCTCGGATACTGTCACTCACTAGTAGTAGTATTCGCTAATCGAAATCTCATGCATTCGAATGCAAGTTCTCGGATACTGTCACTCACTAGTCGTAGTATTCGCTAATCGAAATCTCATGCATTCGAATGCAAGTTCTCGGATACTGTCACTCACTAGTAGTAGTATTCGCTAATCGAAATTTCATTCATTCGAATGCAATAATTCGGATACTGTCACTCACTAGTAGTAGTATTCGCTAATCGAAATTTCATGCATTCGAATGCAATAATTCGGATACTGTCACTCACTAGTAGTAGTATTCGCTAATCGAAATCTCATGCATTCGAATGCACGTTCTCGGATACTGTCACTCACTAGTAGTAGTATGCGCTAATCGATATCTCATGCATTCGAATGCAAGTTCTCGGATACTGTCACTCACTAGTAGTAGTATTCGCAAATCGAAATCTCTTGCATTCGAATGCAAGTTCTCGGATACTGTCACTCACTAGTAGTAGTATTCGCTAATCGAAATCTCTTGCATTCGAATGCAATAATTCGGAAACTGTCACTCACTAGTAGTAGTATTCGCTAATCGAAATCTCATGCATTCGAATGCAAGTTCTCGGATACTGTCACTCACTAGTAGTAGTATTCGCTAATCGAAATCTCATGCATTCGAATGCTATAATTCGGATACTGTCACTCACTAGTAGTAGTATTCGCTAATCGAAATTTCATGCATTCGAATGCAATAATTCGGATACTGTCACTCACTAGTAGTAGTATTCGCTAATCGAGGTCTCATGCATTCGAATGCAATAATTCGGATACTGTCACCCACTAGTAGTAGTATTCGCTAATCGAAATCTCTTGCATTCGAATGCAATAATTCGGATACTGTCACTCACTAGTAGTAGTATTCGCTAATCGAAATTTCATGCACTCGAATGCAATAATTCGGATACTGTCACTCATTAGTAGTAGTATTCGCTAATCGAAATCTGTTGCATTCGAATGCATGTTCTCGGATACTGTCACTCACTAGTAGTAGTATTCGCTAATCGAAATCTCTTGCATTCGAATGCAATAATTCGGCTACTGTCACTCACTAGTAGTAGTATTCGCTAATCGAAATTTCATGCACTTCGAATGCAAGTTCTCGGATACTGTCACTCACTAGTAGTAGTATTCGCTAATCGAAATCTCATGCATTTGAATGCAAGTTCCCGGATACTGTCACTCACTAGTAGTAGTATTCGCTATTCGAAATTTCATGCATTCGAATGCAATAATTCGGATACTGTCACTCACTAGTAGTAGTATTCGCTAATCGAAATCTCATGCATTCGAATGCAAATTCTCGGATACTGTCACTCACTAGTAGTAGTATTCGCTAATCGAAATCTCATGCATTCGAATGCTATAATTCGGATACTGTCACTCACTAGTAGTAGTATTCGCTAATCGAAATTTCATGCATTCGAATGCAATAATTCGGATACTGTCACTCACTAGTAGTAGCATTCGCTAATCGAGATCTCATGCATTCGAATGCAATAATTCGGATACTGTCACCCACTAGTAGTAGTATTCGCTAATCGAAATTTCATGCATTCGAATGCAATAATTCGGATACTGTCACTCACTAGTAGTAGTATTCGCTAATCGAAATCTCATGCATTCGAATGCAAGTTCTCGGATACTGTCACTCACTAGTAGTAGTGTTCGCTAATCGAAATTTCATGCATTCGAATGCAAGTTCTCGGACACTATCACTCACTAGTAGTAGTTTTCGCTAATCGAAATTTCATGCATTTGAATGCAAGTTCTCGGATACTGTCACTCACTAGTAGTAGTATTCGCTAATCGAAATTTCATGCATTCGAATGCAAGTTCTTGGATACGGTCACTCACTAGTAGTAGTATTCGCTAATCGAAATCTCATGCATTCGAATGCAAGTTCTCGGATACTGTCACTCACTAGTAGTAGTATTCGCTAATCGAAATCTCATGCATTCGAATGCAAGTTCTCGGATACTGTCACTCACTAGTCGTAGTATTCGCTAATCGAAATCTCATGCATTCGAATGCAAGTTCTCGGATACTGTCACTCACTAGTAGTAGTATTCGCTAATCGAAATTTCATTCATTCGAATGCAATAATTCGGATACTGTCACTCACTAGTAGTAGTATTCGCTAATCGAAATTTCATGCATTCGAATGCAATAATTCGGATACTGTCACTCACTAGTAGTAGTATTCGCTAATCGAAATCTCATGCATTCGAATGCACGTTCTCGGATACTGTCACTCACTAGTAGTAGTATGCGCTAATCGATATCTCATGCATTCGAATGCAAGTTCTCGGATACTGTCACTCACTAGTAGTAGTATTCGCAAATCGAAATCTCTTGCATTCGAATGCAAGTTCTCGGATACTGTCACTCACTAGTAGTAGTATTCGCTAATCGAAATCTCTTGCATTCGAATGCAATAATTCGGAAACTGTCACTCACTAGTAGTAGTATTCGCTAATCGAAATCTCATGCATTCGAATGCAAGTTCTCCGATACTGTCACTCACTAGTAGTAGTATTCGCTAATCGAAATCTCATGCATTCGAATGCTATAATTCGGATACTGTCACTCACTAGTAGTAGTATTCGCTAATCGAAATTTCATGCATTCGAATGCAATAATTCGGATACTGTCACTCACTAGTAGTAGTATTCGCTAATCGAGGTCTCATGCATTCGAATGCAATAATTCGGATACTGTCACCCACTAGTAGTAGTATTCGCTAATCGAAATTTCATGCATTCGAATGCAATAATTCGAATACTGTCACTCACTAGTAGTAGTATTCGCTAATCGAAATCTCATGCATTCGAATGCAAGTTCTCGGATACTGTCACTCACTAGTAGTAGTGTTCGCTAATCGAAATTTCATGCATTCGAATGCAAGTTCTCGGACACTATCACTCACTAGTAGTAGTTTTCGCTAATCGAAATTTCATGCATTTGAATGCAAGTTCTCGGATACTGTCACTCACTAGTAGTAGTATTCGCTAACCGAAATTTCATGTATTCGAATGCAAGTTTTTGGATACTGTCACTCACTAGTAGTAGTATTCGCTAATCGAAATCTCATGCATTCGAATGCAAGTTCTCGGATACTGTCACTCACTAGTGGTAGTATTCGCTAATCGAAATCTCATGTATTCGAATGCAAGTTCTCGGATACTGTCACTCACTAGTCGTAGTATTCGCTAATCGAAATCTCATGCATTCGAATGCAAGTTTTCGGATACTGTCACTCACTAGTAGTAGTATTCGCTAATCGAAATTTCATGCATTCGAATGCAATAATTCGGATACTGTCACTCACTAGTAGTAGTATTCGCTAATCGAAATTTCATGCATTCGAATGCAATAATTCGGATACTGTCACTCACTAGTAGTAGTATTCGCTAATCGAAGTTTCATGCATTCGAATGCAAGTTCTCGGATACTGTCACTCACTAGTAGTAGTATCCGCTAATCGAAATTTCATGCATTCGAATGCAATAATTCGGATACTGTCTCTTACTAGTAGTAGTATTCGCTAATCGAAATTTCATGCATTCGAATGCAATAATTTGGATACTGTCACTCACTAGTAGTAGTATTCGCTAATCGAAATTTCATGCATTCGAATGCAATAATTCGGATACTGTCACTCACTAGTAGTAGTATTCGCTAATTGAAATTTCATGCATTCGAATGCAAGTTCTTGGATACTGTCACTCACTAGTAGTAGTATTCGCTAATCGAAATCTCATGCATTCGAATGCAAGTTCTCGGATACTGTCACTCACTAGTAGTAGTATCCGCTAATCGAAATTTCATTCATTCGAATGCAATTATTCGGATACTGTCACTCACTAGTAGTAGTATTCGCTGATCGAAATTTCATGCATTCGGATGCAATAATTCGTATACTGTCACTCACTAGCAGTAGTATTCGCTAATCGAAATCTCTTGCATTCGAATGCAAGTTCTCGGATACTGTCACTCACTAGTAGTAGTATTCGCTAATCGAAATCTCATGCATGCGAATGCAAGTTCTCGGATACTGTCACTCACTAGTAGTAGTATTCACAAATCGAAATTTCATGCATTCGAATGCAAGTTCTCGGATACTGTCACTCACTAGTAGTAGTATTCGCAAATTGAAATTTCATGCATTCGAATTCAAGTTCTCGGATACTGTCACTCACTAGTAGTAGTATTCGCTAATCGAAATTTCATGCATTCGAATGCATTAATTCGGATACTGTCACTCATTAGTAGTAGTATTCGCTAATCGTAATCTCATGCTTTCGAATGCAAGTTCTCGGATACTGGCACTCACTAGTAGTAGTATTCCCTAATCGAAATCTCTTGCATTCGAATGCAATAATTCGGATACTGTCACTCACTAGTAGTAGTATTCGCTAATCGAAATCTCATGCATTCGACTGCAAGTTCTGGGATACTGTCACTCACTAGTAGTAGTATTCGCTAATCGAAATCTCATGCATGCGAATGCAAGTTCTCGGATACTGTCACTCACTAGTAGTAGTATTCGCAAATCGAAATTTCATGCATTCGAATGCAAGTTCTCGGATACTGTCACTCACTAGTAGTAGTATTCGCTAATTGAAATTTCATGCATTCGAATGCAAGTTCTCGGATACTGTCACTCACTAGTAGTAGTATTCGCTAATCGAAATTTCATGCATTCGAATGCAATAATTCGGATACTGTCACTCATTAGTAGTAGTATTCGCTAATCGAAATCTCATGCTTTGGAATGCAAGTTCTCGGATACTGGCACTCACTAGTAGTAGTATTCGCTAATCGAAATCTCTTGCATTCGAATGCAATAATTCGGATACTGTCACTCACTAGTAGTAGTATTCACTAATCGAAATCTCATGCATTCGAATGCAAGTTCTCGGATACTGTCACTCACTAGTAGTAGTATTCGCAAATCGAAATCTCTTGCATTCGAATGCAAGTTCTCGGATACTGTCACTCACTAGTAGTAGTATTCGCTAATCGAAATCTCTTGCATTCGAATGCAATAATTCGGATACTGTCACTCACTAGTAGTAGTATTCGCTAATCGAAATCTCATGCATTCGAATGCAAGTTCTCGGATACTGTCACTCACTAGTAGTAGTATTCGCTAATCGAAATCTCATGCATTCGAATGCAAGTTCTCGGATACTGTCACTCACTAGTCGTAGTATTCGCTAATCGAAATCTCATGCATTCGAATGCAAGTTCTCGGATACTGTCACTCACTAGTAGTAGTATTCGCTAATCGAAATCTCATGCATTCGAATGCAAGTTCTCTGATACTGTCACTCACTAGTAGTAGTATTCGCTAATCGAAATTTCATGCATTCGAATGCAATAATTCGGATACTGTCACTCACTAGTAGTAGTATTCGCTAATCGAAATCTCATGCATTCGAATGCAAGTTCTCGGATACTGTCACTCACTAGTAGTAGTATGCGCTAATCGATATCTCATGCATTCGAATGCAAGTTCTCGGATACTGTCACTCACTAGTAGTAGTATTCGCAAATCGAAATCTCTTGCATTCGAATGCAAGTTCTCGGATACTGTCACTCACTAGTAGTAGTATTCGCTAATCGAAATCTCTTGCATTCGAATGCAATAATTCGGAAACTGTCACTCACTAGTAGTAGTATTCGCTAATCGAAATCTCATGCATTCGAATGCAAGTTCTCGGATACTGTCACTCACTAGTAGTAGTATTTGCTAATCGAAATCTCATGCATTCGAATGCTATAATTCGGATACTGTCACTCACTAGTAGTAGTATTCGCTAATCGAAATTTCATGCATTCGAATGCAATAATTCGGATACTGTCACTCACTAGTAGTAGTATTCGCTAATCGAGGTCTCATGCATTCGAATGCAATAATTCGGATACTGTCACCCACTAGTAGTAGTATTCGCTAATCGAAATTTCATGCATTCGAATGCAATAATTCGAATACTGTCACTCACTAGTAGTAGTATTCGCTAATCGAAATCTCATGCATTCGAATGCAAGTTCTCGGATACTGTCACTCACTAGTAGTAGTGTTCGCTAATCGAAATTTCATGCATTCGAATGCAAGTTCTCGGACACTATCACTCACTAGTAGTAGTTTTCGCTAATCGAAATTTCATGCATTTGAATGCAAGTTCTCGGATACTGTCACTCACTAGTAGTAGTATTCGCTAACCGAAATTTCATGTATTCGAATGCAAGTTTTTGGATACTGTCACTCACTAGTAGTAGTATTCGCTAATCGAAATCTCATGCATTCGAATGCAAGTTCTCGGATACTGTCACTCACTAGTGGTAGTATTCGCTAATCGAAATCTCATGTATTCGAATGCAAGTTCTCGGATACTGTCACTCACTAGTCGTAGTATTCGCTAATCGAAATCTCATGCATTCGAATGCAAGTTTTCGGATACTGTCACTCACTAGTAGTAGTATTCGCTAATCGAAATTTCATGCATTCGAATGCAATAATTCGGATACTGTCACTCACTAGTAGTAGTATTCGCTAATCGAAATTTCATGCATTCGAATGCAATAATTCGGATACTGTCACTCACTAGTAGTAGTATTCGCTAATCGAAGTTTCATGCATTCGAATGCAAGTTCTCGGATACTGTCACTCACTAGTAGTAGTATCCGCTAATCGAAATTTCATGCATTCGAATGCAATAATTCGGATACTGTCTCTTACTAGTAGTAGTATTCGCTAATCGAAATTTCATGCATTCGAATGCAATAATTTGGATACTGTCACTCACTAGTAGTAGTATTCGCTAATCGAAATTTCATGCATTCGAATGCAATAATTCGGATACTGTCACTCACTAGTAGTAGTATTCGCTAATTGAAATTTCATGCATTCGAATGCAAGTTCTTGGATACTGTCACTCACTAGTAGTAGTATTCGCTAATCGAAATCTCATGCATTCGAATGCAAGTTCTCGGATACTGTCACTCACTAGTAGTAGTATCCGCTAATCGAAATTTCATTCATTCGAATGCAATTATTCGGATACTGTCACTCACTAGTAGTAGTATTCGCTAATCGAAATTTCATGCACTCGGATGCAATAATTCGTATACTGTCACTCACTAGCAGTAGTATTCGCTAATCGAAATCTCTTGCATTCGAATGCAAGTTCTCGGATACTGTCACTCACTAGTAGTAGTATTCGCTAATCGAAATCTCATACATGCGAATGCAAGTTCTCGGATACTGTCACTCACTAGTAGTAGTATTCACAAATCGAAATTTCATGCATTCGAATGCAAGTTCTCGGATACTGTCACTCACTAGTAGTAGTATTCGCTAATTGAAATTTCATGCATTCGAATGCAAGTTCTCGGATACTGTCACTCACTAGTAGTAGTATTCGCTAATCGAAATTTCATGCATTCGAATGCATTAATTCGGATACTGTCACTCATTAGTAGTAGTATTCGCTAATCGTAATCTCATGCTTTCGAATGCAAGTTCTCGGATACTGGCACTCACTAGTAGTAGTATTCCCTAATCGAAATCTCTTGCATTCGAATGCAATAATTCGGATACTGTCACTCACTAGTAGTAGTATTCGCTAATCGAAATCTCATGCATTCGAATGCAAGTTCTCGGATACTGTCACTCACTAGTAGTAGTATTCGCTAATCGAAATCTCATGCATTCGACTGCAAGTTCTGGGATACTGTCACTCACTAGTAGTAGTATTCGCTAATCGAAATCTCATGCATGCGAATGCAAGTTCTCGGATACTGTCACTCACTAGTAGTAGTATTCGCAAATCGAAATTTCATGCATTCGAATGCAAGTTCTCGGATACTGTCACTCACTAGTAGTAGTATTCGCTAATTGAAATTTCATGCATTCGAATGCAAGTTCTCGGATACTGTCACTCACTAGTAGTAGTCTTCGCTAATCGAAATTTCATGCATTCGAATGCAATAATTCGGATACTGTCACTCATTAGTAGTAGTATTCGCTAATCGAAATCTCATGCTTTGGAATGCAAGTTCTCGGATACTGGCACTCACTAGTAGTAGTATTCGCTAATCGAAATCTCTTGCATTCGAACACAATAATTCGGATACTGTCACTCACTAGTAGTAGTATTCACTAATCGAAATCTCATGCATTCGAATGCAAGTTCTCGGATACTGTCACTCACTAGTAGTAGTATTCGCAAATCGAAATCTCTTGCATTCGAATGCAAGTTCTCGGATACTGTCACTCACTAGTAGTAGTATTCGCTAATCGAAATCTCTTGCATTCGAATGCAATAATTCGGATACTGTCATCCACTAGTAGTAGTATTCGCTAATCGATATTTCATGCATTCGAATGCAATAATTCGGATACTGTCACTCACTAGTAGTAGTATTCGCTAATCGAAATCTCTTGCATTCGAATGCAATAATTCGGATACTGTCACTCACTAGTAGTAGTATTCGCTAATCGAAATTTCATGCATTCGAATGCAATAATTCGGATACTGTCACTCACTAGTAGTAGTATTCGCTAATCGAAATCTCATGCATTCGAATGCAAGTTCTCGGATACTGTCACTCACTAGTAGTAGTATTCGCTAATCGAAATCTCATCATTCGAATGCTATAATTCGGATACTGTCACTCACTAGTAGTAGTATTCGCTAACCGAAATTTCATGCATTCGAATGCAATAATTCGGATACTGTCACTCACTAGTAGTAGTATTCGCTAATCGAGATCTCATGCATTCGAATGCAATAATTCGGATACTGTCACCCACTAGTAGTAGTATTCGCTAATCGAAATTTCATGCATTCAAATGCAATAATTCGGATACTGTCACTCACTAGTAGTAGTATTCGCTAATCGAAATCTCATGCATTCGAATGCAGGTTCTCGCATACTGTCACTCACTAGTAGTAGTATTCGCTAATCGAAATTTCATGCATTCGAATGCAAGTTCTCGGATACTGTCACTCACTAGTAGTAGTATGCGCTAATCGATATCTCATGCATTCGAATGCAAGTTCTCGGATACTGTCACTCACTAGTAGTAGTATTCGCAAATCGAAATCTCTTGCATTCGAATGCAAGTTCTCGGATACTGTCACTCACTAGTAGTAGTATTCGCTAATCGAAATCTCTTGCATTCGAATGCAATAATTCGGAAACTGTCACTCACTAGTAGTAGTATTCGCTAATCGTAATCTCATGCTTTCGAATGCAAGTTCTCGGATACTGGCACTCACTAGTAGTAGTATTCCCTAATCGAAATCTCTTGCATTCGAATGCAATAATTCGGATACTGTCACTCACTAGTAGTAGTATTCGCTAATCGAAATCTCATGCATTCGACTGCAAGTTCTGGGATACTGTCACTCACTAGTAGTAGTATTCGCTAATCGAAATCTCATGCATGCGAATGCAAGTTCTCGGATACTGTCACTCACTAGTAGTAGTATTCGCAAATCGAAATTTCATGCATTCGAATGCAAGTTCTCGGATACTGTCACTCACTAGTAGTAGTATTCGCTAATTGAAATTTCATGCATTCGAATGCAAGTTCTCGGATACTGTCACTCACTAGTAGTAGTTTTCGCTAATCGAAATTTCATGCATTCGAATGCAATAATTCGGATACTGTCACTCATTAGTAGTAGTATTCGCTAATCGAAATCTCATGCTTTGGAATGCAAGTTCTCTGATACTGGCACTCACTAGTAGTAGTATTCGCTAATCGAAATCTCTTGCATTCGAATGCAATAATTCGGATACTGTCACTCACTAGTAGTAGTATTCACTAATCGAAATCTCATGCATTCGAATGCAAGTTCTCGGATACTGTCACTCACTAGTAGTAGTATTCGCAAATCGAAATCTCTTGCATTCGAATGCAAGTTCTCGGATACTGTCACTCACTAGTAGTAGTATTCGCTAATCGAAATCTCTTGCATTCGAATGCAATAATTCGGATACTGTCACTCACTAGTAGTAGTATTCGCTAATCGAAATCTCATGCATTCGAATGCAAGTTCTCGGATACTGTCACTCACTAGTAGTAGTATTCGCTAATCGAAATCTCATGCATTCGAATGCAAGTTCTCGGATACTGTCACTCACTAGTCGTAGTATTCGCTAATCGAAATCTCATGCATTCGAATGCAAGTTCTCGGATACTGTCACTCACTAGTAGTAGTATTCGCTAATCGAAATCTCATGCATTCGAATGCAAGTTCTCTGATACTGTCACTCACTAGTAGTAGTATTCGCTAATCGAAATTTCATGCATTCGAATGCAATAATTCGGATACTGTCACTCACTAGTAGTAGTATTCGCTAATCGAAATCTCATGCATTCGAATGCAAGTTCTCGGATACTGTCACTCACTAGTAGTAGTATGCGCTAATCGATATCTCATGCATTCGAATGCAAGTTCTCGGATACTGTCACTCACTAGTAGTAGTATTCGCAAATCGAAATCTCTTGCATTCGAATGCAAGTTCTCGGATACTGTCACTCACTAGTAGTAGTATTCGCTAATCGAAATCTCTTGCATTCGAATGCAATAATTCGGAAACTGTCACTCACTAGTAGTAGTATTCGCTAATCGAAATCTCATGCATTCGAATGCAAGTTCTCGGATACTGTCACTCACTAGTAGTAGTATTCGCTAATCGAAATCTCATGCATTCGAATGCTATAATTCGGATACTGTCACTCACTAGTAGTAGTATTCGCTAATCGAAATTTCATGCATTCGAATGCAATAATTCGGATACTGTCACTCACTAGTAGTAGTATTCGCTAATCGAGGTCTCATGCATTCGAATGCAATAATTCGGATACTGTCACCCACTAGTAGTAGTATTCGCTAATCGAAATTTCATGCATTCGAATGCAATAATTCGAATACTGTCACTCACTAGTAGTAGTATTCGCTAATCGAAATCTCATGCATTCGAATGCAAGTTCTCGGATACTGTCACTCACTAGTAGTAGTGTTCGCTAATCGAAATTTCATGCATTCGAATGCAAGTTCTCGGACACTATCACTCACTAGTAGTAGTTTTCGCTAATCGAAATTTCATGCATTTGAATGCAAGTTCTCGGATACTGTCACTCACTAGTAGTAGTATTCGCTAACCGAAATTTCATGTATTCGAATGCAAGTTTTTGGATACTGTCACTCACTAGTAGTAGTATTCGCTAATCGAAATCTCATGCATTCGAATGCAAGTTCTCGGATACTGTCACTCACTAGTGGTAGTATTCGCTAATCGAAATCTCATGTATTCGAATGCAAGTTCTCGGATACTGTCACTCACTAGTCGTAGTATTCGCTAATCGAAATCTCATGCATTCGAATGCAAGTTTTCGGATACTGTCACTCACTAGTAGTAGTATTCGCTAATCGAAATTTCATGCATTCGAATGCAATAATTCGGATACTGTCACTCACTAGTAGTAGTATTCGCTAATCGAAATTTCATGCATTCGAATGCAATAATTCGGATACTGTCACTCACTAGTAGTAGTATTCGCTAATCGAAGTTTCATGCATTCGAATGCAAGTTCTCGGATACTGTCACTCACTAGTAGTAGTATCCGCTAATCGAAATTTCATGCATTCGAATGCAATAATTCGGATACTGTCTCTTACTAGTAGTAGTATTCGCTAATCGAAATTTCATGCATTCGAATGCAATAATTTGGATACTGTCACTCACTAGTAGTAGTATTCGCTAATCGAAATTTCATGCATTCGAATGCAATAATTCGGATACTGTCACTCACTAGTAGTAGTATTCGCTAATTGAAATTTCATGCATTCGAATGCAAGTTCTTGGATACTGTCACTCACTAGTAGTAGTATTCGCTAATCGAAATCTCATGCATTCGAATGCAAGTTCTCGGATACTGTCACTCACTAGTAGTAGTATCCGCTAATCGAAATTTCATTCATTCGAATGCAATTATTCGGATACTGTCACTCACTAGTAGTAGTATTCGCTAATCGAAATTTCATGCACTCGGATGCAATAATTCGTATACTGTCACTCACTAGCAGTAGTATTCGCTAATCGAAATCTCTTGCATTCGAATGCAAGTTCTCGGATACTGTCACTCACTAGTAGTAGTATTCGCTAATCGAAATCTCATACATGCGAATGCAAGTTCTCGGATACTGTCACTCACTAGTAGTAGTATTCACAAATCGAAATTTCATGCATTCGAATGCAAGTTCTCGGATACTGTCACTCACTAGTAGTAGTATTCGCTAATTGAAATTTCATGCATTCGAATGCAAGTTCTCGGATACTGTCACTCACTAGTAGTAGTATTCGCTAATCGAAATTTCATGCATTCGAATGCATTAATTCGGATACTGTCACTCATTAGTAGTAGTATTCGCTAATCGTAATCTCATGCTTTCGAATGCAAGTTCTCGGATACTGGCACTCACTAGTAGTAGTATTCCCTAATCGAAATCTCTTGCATTCGAATGCAATAATTCGGATACTGTCACTCACTAGTAGTAGTATTCGCTAATCGAAATCTCATGCATTCGAATGCAAGTTCTCGGATACTGTCACTCACTAGTAGTAGTATTCGCTAATCGAAATCTCATGCATTCGACTGCAAGTTCTGGGATACTGTCACTCACTAGTAGTAGTATTCGCTAATCGAAATCTCATGCATGCGAATGCAAGTTCTCGGATACTGTCACTCACTAGTAGTAGTATTCGCAAATCGAAATTTCATGCATTCGAATGCAAGTTCTCGGATACTGTCACTCACTAGTAGTAGTATTCGCTAATTGAAATTTCATGCATTCGAATGCAAGTTCTCGGATACTGTCACTCACTAGTAGTAGTATTCGCTAATCGAAATTTCATGCATTCGAATGCAATAATTCGGATACTGTCACTCATTAGTAGTAGTATTCGCTAATCGAAATCTCATGCTTTGGAATGCAAGTTCTCGGATACTGGCACTCACTAGTAGTAGTATTCGCTAATCGAAATCTCTTGCATTCGAATGCAATAATTCGGATACTGTCACTCACTAGTAGTAGTATTCACTAATCGAAATCTCATGCATTCGAATGCAAGTTCTCGGATACTGTCACTCACTAGTAGTAGTATTCGCAAATCGAAATCTCTTGCATTCGAATGCAAGTTCTCGGATACTGTCACTCACTAGTAGTAGTATTCGCTAATCGAAATCTCTTGCATTCGAATGCAATAATTCGGATACTGTCACTCACTAGTAGTAGTATTCGCTAATCGAAATCTCATGCATTCGACTGCAAGTTCTGGGATACTGTCACTCACTAGTAGTAGTATTCGCTAATCGAAATCTCTTGCATTCGAATGCAATAATTCGGATACTGTCATCCACTAGTAGTAGTATTCGCTAATCGATATTTCATGCATTCGAATGCAATAATTCGGATACTGTCACTCACTAGTAGTAGTATTCGCTAATCGAAATCTCTTGCATTCGAATGCAATAATTCGGATACTGTCACTCACTAGTAGTAGTATTCGCTAATCGAAATTTCATGCATTCGAATGCAATAATTCGGATACTGTCACTCACTAGTAGTAGTATTCGCTAATCGAAATCTCATGCATTCGAATGCAAGTTCTCGGATACTGTCACTCACTAGTAGTAGTATTCGCTAATCGAAATCTCATCATTCGAATGCTATAATTCGGATACTGTCACTCACTAGTAGTAGTATTCGCTAACCGAAATTTCATGCATTCGAATGCAATAATTCGGATACTGTCACTCACTAGTAGTAGTATTCGCTAATCGAGATCTCATGCATTCGAATGCAATAATTCGGATACTGTCACCCACTAGTAGTAGTATTCGCTAATCGAAATTTCATGCATTCAAATGCAATAATTCGGATACTGTCACTCACTAGTAGTAGTATTCGCTAATCGAAATCTCATGCATTCGAATGCAGGTTCTCGCATACTGTCACTCACTAGTAGTAGTATTCGCTAATCGAAATTTCATGCATTCGAATGCAAGTTCTCGGATACTGTCACTCACTAGTAGTAGTATGCGCTAATCGATATCTCATGCATTCGAATGCAAGTTCTCGGATACTGTCACTCACTAGTAGTAGTATTCGCAAATCGAAATCTCTTGCATTCGAATGCAAGTTCTCGGATACTGTCACTCACTAGTAGTAGTATTCGCTAATCGAAATCTCTTGCATTCGAATGCAATAATTCGGAAACTGTCACTCACTAGTAGTAGTATTCGCTAATCGAAATCTCTTGCATTCGAATGCAAGTTCTCGGATACTGTCACTCACTAGTAGTAGTATTCGCTAATCGAAATCTCTTGCATTCGAATGCAATAATTCGGATACTGTCACTCACTAGTAGTAGTATTCGCTAATCGAAATTTCATGCACTTCGAATGCAAGTTCTCGGATACTGTCACTCACTAGTAGTAGTATTCGCTAATCGAAATCTCATGCATTTGAATGCAAGTTCTCGGATACTGTCACTCACTAGTAGTAGTATTCGCTAATCGAAATTTCATGCATTCGAATGCAATAATTCGGATACTGTCACTCACTAGTAGTAGTATTCGCTAATCGAAATCTCATGCATTCGAATGCAATAATTCGGATACTGTCACTCACTAGTAGTAGTATTCGCTAATTGAAATTTCATGCATTCGAATGCAAGTTCTCGGATACTGTCACTCACTAGTAGTAGTATTCGCTAATCGAAGTTTCATGCATTCGAATGCAATATTTCGGATACTGTCACTCGCTAGTAGTAGTATTCGCTAATCGAAATCTCTTGCATTCGAATGCAAGTTCTCGGATACTGTCACTCACTAGTAGCAGTATTCGCTAATCGAAATCTCATGCATTCGAATGCAAGTTCTCGGATACTGTCACTCACTAGTAGTAGTATTCGCTAATCGAAATTTCATGCACTCGAATGCAATAATTCGGATACTGTCACTCATTAGTAGTAGTATTCGCTACTCGAAATCTCATGCTTTCGAATGCAAGTTCTCGGATACTGTCACTCACTAGTAGTAGTATTCGCTAATCGAAATCTCTTGCATTCGAATGCAATAATTCGGATACTGTCACTCACTAGTAGTAGTATTCGCTAATCGAAATTTCATGCACTCGAATGCAATAATTCGGATACTGTCACTCATTAGTAGTAGTATTCGCTAATCGAAATCTGTTGCATTCGAATGCATGTTCTCGGATACTGTCACTCACTAGTAGTAGTATTCGCTAATCGAAATCTCATGCATTCGAATGCAATAATTCGGCTACTGTCACTCACTAGTAGTAGTATTCGCTAATCGAAATTTCATGCACTTCGAATGCAAGTTCTCGGATACTGTCACTCACTAGTAGTAGTATTCGCTAATCGAAATCTCATGCATTTGAATGCAAGTTCCCGGATACTGTCACTCACTAGTAGTAGTATTCGCTATTCGAAATTTCATGCATTCGAATGCAATAATTCGGATACTGTCACTCACTAGTAGTAGTATTCGCTAATCGAAATCTCATGCATTCGAATGCAAATTCTCGGATACTGTCACTCACTAGTAGTAGTATTCGCTAATCGAAATCTCATGCATTCGAATGCTATAATTCGGATACTGTCACTCACTAGTAGTAGTATTCGCTAATCGAAATTTCATGCATTCGAATGCAATAATTCGGATACTGTCACTCACTAGTAGTAGCATTCGCTAATCGAGATCTCATGCATTCGAATGCAATAATTCGGATACTGTCACCCACTAGTAGTAGTATTCGCTAATCGAAATTTCATGCATTCGAATGCAATAATTCGGATACTGTCACTCACTAGTAGTAGTATTCGCTAATCGAAATCTCATGCATTCGAATGCAAGTTCTCGGATACTGTCACTCACTAGTAGTAGTGTTCGCTAATCGAAATTTCATGCATTCGAATGCAAGTTCTCGGACACTATCACTCACTAGTAGTAGTTTTCGCTAATCGAAATTTCATGCATTTCAATGCAAGTTCTCGGATACTGTCACTCACTAGTAGTAGTATTCGCTAACCGAAATTTCATGCATTCGAATGCAAGTTCTTGGATACTGTCACTCACTAGTAGTAGTATTCGCTAATCGAAATCTCATGCATTCGAATGCAAGTTCTCGGATACTGTCACTCACTAGTAGTAGTATTCGCTAATCGAAATCTCATGCATTCGAATGCAAGTTCTCGGATACTGTCACTCACTAGTAGTAGTATTCGCTAATCGAAATTTCATGCATTCGAATGCAATAATTCGGATACTGTCACTCACTAGTAGTAGTATTCGCTAATCGAAATTTCATGCATTCGAATGCAAGTTCTTGGATACTGTCACTCACTAGTAGTAGTATTCGCTAATCGAAATCTCATGCATTCGAATGCAAGTTCTCGGATACTGTCACTCACTAGTAGTAGTATTCGCTAATCGAAATCTCATGCATTCGAATGCAAGATCTCGGATACTGTCACTCACTAGTCGTAGTATTCGCTAATCGAAATCTCATGCATTCGAATGCAAATTCTCGGATACTGTCACTCACTAGTAGTAGTATTCGCTAATCGAAATTTCATGCATTCGAATGCAATAATTCGGATACTGTCACTCACTAGTAGTAGTATTCGCTAATCGAAATTTCATGCATTCGAATGCAATAATTCGGATACTGTCACTCACTAGTAGTAGTATTCGCTAATCGAAATCTCATGCATTCGAATGCAAGTTCTCGGATACTGTCACTCACTAGTAGTAGTATGCGCTAATCGATATCTCATGCATTCGAATGCAAGTTCTCGGATACTGTCACTCACTAGTAGTAGTATTCGCAAATCGAAATCTCTTGCATTCGAATGCAAGTTCTCGGATACTGTCACTCACTAGTAGTAGTATTCGCTAATCGAAATCTCTTGCATTCGAATGCAATAATTCGGAAACTGTCACTCACTAGTAGTAGTATTCGCTAATCGAAATCTCTTGCATTCGAATGCAAGTTCTCGGATACTGTCACTCACTAGTAGTAGTATTCGCTAATCGAAATCTCTTGCATTCGAATGCAATAATTCGGATACTGTCACTCACTAGTAGTAGTATTCGCTAATCGAAATTTCATGCACTTCGAATGCAAGTTCTCGGATACTGTCACTCACTAGTAGTAGTATTCGCTAATCGAAATTTCATGCATTCGAATGCAATAATTCGGATACTGTCACTCACTAGTAGTAGTATTCGCTAATCGAAATCTCATGCATTCGAATGCAATAATTCGGATACTGTCACTCACTAGTAGTAGTATTCGCTAATTGAAATTTCATGCATTCGAATGCAAGTTCTCGGATACTGTCACTCACTAGTAGTAGTATTCGCTAATCGAAATTTCATGCATTCGAATGCAATATTTCGGATACTGTCACTCGCTAGTAGTAGTATTCGCTAATCGAAATCTCTTGCATTCGAATGCAAGTTCTCGGATACTGTCACTCACTAGTAGCAGTATTCGCTAATCGAAATCTCATGCATTCGAATGCAAGTTCTCGGATACTGTCACTCACTAGTAGTAGTATTCGCTAATCGAAATCTCATGCATTCGAATGCAAGATCTCGGATACTGTCACTCACTAGTCGTATTTCGCAAATCGAAATTTCATGCATTCGAATGCAAGTTCTCGGATACTGTCACTCACTAGTAGTAGTATTCGCTAATCGAAATTTCATGCATTCGAATGCAAGTTCTCGGATACTGTCAATCACTAGTAGTGGTATTCGCTAATCGAAATTTCATGCACTCGAATGCAATAATTCGGATACTGTCACTCATTAGTAGTAGTATTCGCTAATCGAAATCTCATGCTTTCGAATGCAAGTTCTCGGATACTGTCACTCACTAGTAGTAGTATTCGCTAATCGAAATCTCTTGCATTCGAATGCAATAATTCGGATACTGTCACTCACTAGTAGTAGTATTCGCTAATCGAAATTTCATGCACTCGAATGCAATAATTCGGATACTGTCACTCATTAGTAGTAGTATTCGCTAATCGAAATCTGTTGCATTCGAATGCATGTTCTCGGATACTGTCACTCACTAGTAGTAGTATTCGCTAATCGAAATCTCTTGCATTCGAATGCAATAATTCGGATACTGTCACTCACTAGTAGTAGTATTCGCTAATCGAAATTTCATGCACTTCGAATGCAAGTTCTCGGATACTGTCACTCACTAGTAGTAGTATTCGCTAATCGAAATCTCATGCATTTGAATGCAAGTTCCCGGATACTGTCACTCACTAGTAGTAGTATTCGCTATTCGAAATTTCATGCATTCGAATGCAATAATTCGGATACTGTCACTCACTAGTAGTAGTATTCGCTAATCGAAATCTCATGCATTCGAATGCAAGTTCTCGGATACTGTCACTCACTAGTAGTAGTATTCGCTAATCGAAATCTCATGCATTCGAATGCTATAATTCGGATACTGTCACTCACTAGTAGTAGTATTCGCTAATCGAAATTTCATGCATTCGAATGCAATAATTCGGATACTGTCACTCACTAGTAGTAGTATTCGCTAATCGAGATCTCATGCATTCGAATGCAATAATTCGGATACTGTCACCCACTAGTAGTAGTATTCGCTAATCGAAATTTCATGCATTCGAATGCAATAATTCGGATACTGTCACTCACTAGTAGTAGTATTCGCTAATCGAAATCTCATGCATTCGAATGCAAGTTCTCGGATACTGTCACTCACTAGTAGTAGTGTTCGCTAATCGAAATTTCATGCATTCGAATGCAAGTTCTCGGACACTATCACTCACTAGTAGTAGTATTCGCTAATCGAAATCTCTTGCATTCGAATGCAATAATTCGGATACTGTCACTCACTAGTAGTAGTATTCGCTAATCGAAATTTCATGCACTCGAATGCAATAATTCGGATACTGTCACTCATTAGTAGTAGTATTCGCTAATCGAAATCTGTTGCATTCGAATGCATGTTCTCGGATACTGTCACTCACTAGTAGTAGTATTCGCTAATCGAAGTTTCATGCATTCGAATGCAATATTTCGGATACTGTCACTCGCTAGTAGTAGTATTCGCTAATCGAAATCTCTTGCATTCGAATGCAAGTTCTCGGATACTGTCACTCACTAGTAGCAGTATTCGCTAATCGAAATCTCATGCATTCGAATGCAAGTTCTCGGATACTGTCACTCACTAGTAGTAGTATTCGCTAATCGAAATTTCATGCACTCGAATGCAATAATTCGGATACTGTCACTCATTAGTAGTAGTATTCGCTACTCGAAATCTCATGCTTTCGAATGCAAGTTCTCGGATACTGTCACTCACTAGTAGTAGTATTCGCTAATCGAAATCTCTTGCATTCGAATGCAATAATTCGGATACTGTCACTCACTAGTAGTAGTATTCGCTAATCGAAATTTCATGCACTCGAATGCAATAATTCGGATACTGTCACTCATTAGTAGTAGTATTCGCTAGTCGAAATCTGTTGCATTCGAATGCATGTTCTCGGATACTGTCACTCACTAGTAGTAGTATTCGCTAATCGAAATCTCTTGCATTCGAATGCAATAATTCGGCTACTGTCACTCACTAGTAGTAGTATTCGCTAATCGAAATTTCATGCACTTCGAATGCAAGTTCTCGGATACTGTCACTCACTAGTAGTAGTATTCGCTAATCGAAATCTCATGCATTTGAATGCAAGTTCCCGGATACTGTCACTCACTAGTAGTAGTATTCGCTATTCGAAATTTCATGCATTCGAATGCAATAATTCGGATACTGTCACTCACTAGTAGTAGTATTCGCTAATCGAAATCTCATGCATTCGAATGCAAATTCTCGGATACTGTCACTCACTAGTAGTAGTATTCGCTAATCGAAATCTCATGCATTCGAATGCTATAATTCGGATACTGTCACTCACTAGTAGTAGCATTCGCTAATCGAAATTTCATGCATTCGAATGCAATAATTCGGATACTGTCACCCACTAGTAGTAGTATTCGCTAATCGAAATTTCATGCATTCGAATGCAATAATTCGGATACTGTCACTCACTAGTAGTAGTATTCGCTAATCGAAATCTCATGCATTCGAATGCAAGTTCTCGGATACTGTCACTCACTAGTAGTAGTGTTCGCTAATCGAAATTTCATGCATTCGAATGCAAGTTCTCCGACACTATCACTCACTAGTAGTAGTTTTCGCTAATCGAAATCTCATGCATTCGAATGCAATAATTCGGATACTGTCACCCACTAGTAGTAGTATTCGCTAATCGAAATTTCATGCATTCGAATGCAATAATTCGGATACTGTCACTCACTAGTAGTAGTATTCGCTAATCGAGATCTCATGCATTCGAATGCAATAATTCGGATACTGTCACCCACTAGTAGTAGTATTCGCTAATCGAAATTTCATGCATTCGAATGCAATAATTCGGATACTGTCACTCACTAGTAGTAGTATTCGCTAACCGAAATTTCATGCATTCGAATGCAAGTTCTTGGATACTGTCACTCACTAGTAGTAGTATTCGCTAATCGAAATCTCATGCATTCGAATGCAAGTTCTCGGATACTGTCACTCACTAGTAGTAGTATTCGCTAATCGAAATCTCATGCATTCGAATGCAAGTTCTCGGATACTGTCACTCACTAGTCGTAGTATTCGCTAATCGAAATCTCATGCATTCGAATGCAAGTTCTCGGATACTGTCACTCACTAGTAGTAGTATTCGCTAATCGAAATTTCATGCATTCGAATGCAATAATTCGGATACTGGCACTCACTAGTAGTAGTATTCGCTAATCGAAATTTCATGCATTCGAATGCAATAATTCGGATACTGTCACTCACTAGTAGTAGTATTCGCTAATCGAAATCTCATGCATTCGAATGCAAGTTCTCGGATACTGTCACTCACTAGTAGTAGTATGCGCTAATCGATATCTCATGCATTCGAATGCAAGTTCTCGGATACTGTCACTCACTAGTAGTAGTATTCGCAAATCGAAATCTCTTGCATTCGAATGCAATAATTCGGAAACTGTCACTCACTAGTAGTAGTATTCGCTAATCGAAATCTCTTGCATTCGAATGCAAGTTCTCGGATACTGTCACTCACTAGTAGTAGTATTCGCTAATGGAAATTTCATGCACTTCGAATGCAAGTTCTCGGATACTGTCACTCACTAGTAGTAGTATTCGCTAATCGAAATCTCATGCATTTGAATGCAAGTTCTCGGATACTGTCACTCACTAGTAGTAGTATTCGCTAATCGAAATTTCATGCATTCGAATGCAATAATTCGGATACTGTCACTCACTAGTAGTAGTATTCGCTAATCGAAATCTCATGCATTCGAATGCAATAATTCGGATACTGTCACTCACTAGTAGTAGTATTCGCTAATCGAAATCTCATGCATTCGAATGCAATAATTCGGATACTGTCACTCACTAGTAGTAGTATTCGCTAATTGAAATTTCATGCATTCGAATGCAAGTTCTCGGATACTGTCACTCACTAGTAGTAGCATTCGCTAATCGAGATCTCATGCATTCGAATGCAATAATTCGGATACTGTCACTCACTAGTAGTAGTATTCGCTAATCGAAATCTCATGCATTCGAATGCAAGTTCTCGGATACTGTCACTCACTAGTAGTAGTGTTCGCTAATCGAAATTTCATGCATTCGAATGCAAGTTCTCCGACACTATCACTCACTAGTAGTAGTTTTCGCTAATCGAAATCTCATGCATTCGAATGCAATAATTCGGATACTGTCACCCACTAGTAGTAGTATTCGCTAATCGAAATTTCATGCATTCGAATGCAATAATTCGGATACTGTCACTCACTAGTAGTAGTATTCGCTAATCGAGATCTCATGCATTCGAATGCAATAATTCGGATACTGTCACCCACTAGTAGTAGTATTCGCTAATCGAAATTTCATGCATTCGAATGCAATAATTCGGATACTGTCACTCACTAGTAGTAGTATTCGCTAACCGAAATTTCATGCATTCGAATGCAAGTTCTTGGATACTGTCACTCACTAGTAGTAGTATTCGCTAATCGAAATCTCATGCATTCGAATGCAAGTTCTCGGATACTGTCACTCACTAGTAGTAGTATTCGCTAATCGAAATCTCATGCATTCGAATGCAAGTTCTCGGATACTGTCACTCACTAGTCGTAGTATTCGCTAATCGAAATCTCATGCATTCGAATGCAAGTTCTCGGATACTGTCACTCACTAGTAGTAGTATTCGCTAATCGAAATTTCATGCATTCGAATGCAATAATTCGGATACTGGCACTCACTAGTAGTAGTATTCGCTAATCGAAATTTCATGCATTCGAATGCAATAATTCGGATACTGTCACTCACTAGTAGTAGTATTCGCTAATCGAAATCTCATGCATTCGAATGCAAGTTCTCGGATACTGTCACTCACTAGTAGTAGTATGCGCTAATCGATATCTCATGCATTCGAATGCAAGTTCTCGGATACTGTCACTCACTAGTAGTAGTATTCGCAAATCGAAATCTCTTGCATTCGAATGCAATAATTCGGAAACTGTCACTCACTAGTAGTAGTATTCGCTAATCGAAATCTCTTGCATTCGAATGCAAGTTCTCGGATACTGTCACTCACTAGTAGTAGTATTCGCTAATGGAAATTTCATGCACTTCGAATGCAAGTTCTCGGATACTGTCACTCACTAGTAGTAGTATTCGCTAATCGAAATCTCATGCATTTGAATGCAAGTTCTCGGATACTGTCACTCACTAGTAGTAGTATTCGCTAATCGAAATTTCATGCATTCGAATGCAATAATTCGGATACTGTCACTCACTAGTAGTAGTATTCGCTAATCGAAATCTCATGCATTCGAATGCAATAATTCGGATACTGTCACTCACTAGTAGTAGTATTCGCTAATTGAAATTTCATGCATTCGAATGCAAGTTCTCGGATACTGTCACTCACTAGTAGTAGTATTCGCTAATCGAAATTTCATGCATTCGAATGCAATATTTCGGATACTGTCACTCGCTAGTAGTAGTATTCGCTAATCGAAATCTCTTGCATTCGAATGCAAGTTCTCGGATACTGTCACTCACTAGTAGCAGTATTCGCTAATCGAAATCTCATGCATTCGAATGCAAGTTCTCGGATACTGTCACTCACTAGTAGTAGTATTCGCAAATCGAAATTTCATGCATTCGAATGCAAGTTCTCGGATACTGTCACTCAATAGTAGTAGTATTCGCTAATCGAAATCTCATGCATTCGAATGCAAGCTCTCGGATACGGTCACTCACTAGTGGTAGTATTCGCTAATCGAAATTTCAAGCATTCGAATGCAATAATTCGTATACTGTCACTCACTAGTAATAGTATTCGCTAATCGAAATTTAATGCATTCGAATGCAATAATTCGGATACTGTCTCTCACTAGTAGTAGTATTCGCTAATCGAAATTTCATGCATTCGAATGCAATAATTCGGATACTGTCACTCACTAGTAGTAGTATTCGCTAATTGAAATTTCATGCATTCGAACGCAAGTTCTTGGATACTGTCAGTCACTAGTAGTAGTATTCGCTAATCGAAATCTCATGCATTCGAATGCAAGTTCTCGGATACTGTCACTCACTAGTAGTAGTATCCGCTAATCGAAATTTCATGCATTCGAATGCAATTATTCGGATACTGTCACTCACTAGTAGTAGTATTCGCTAATCGAAAGTTCATGCATTCGGATGCAATAATTCGTATACTGTCACTCACTAGCAGTAGTATTCGCTAATCGAAATCTCATGCATTCGAATGCAAGTTCTCGGATACTGTCACTCACTAGTAGCAGTATTCGCTAATCAAAATTTCATGCATTCGAATGCAATAATTCGGATACTGTCACTCGCTAGTAGTAGTATTCGCTAATCGAAATCTCTTGCATTCGAATGCAAGTTCTCGGATACTGTCACTCACTAGTAGTAGTATTCGCTAATCGAAATCTCATGCATGCGAATGCAAGTTCTCGGATACTGTCACTCACTAGTAGTAGTATTCACAAATCGAAATTTCATGCATTCGAGTGCAAGTTCTCGGTTACTGTCACTCACTAGTAGTAGTATTCGCTAATTGAAATTTCATGCATTCGAATGCAAGTTCTCGGATACTGTCACTCACTAGTAGTAGTATTCGCTAATCGAAATTTCATGCATTCGAATGCATTAATTCGGATACTGTCACTCATTAGTAGTAGTATTCGCTAATCGTAATCTCATGCTTTCGAATGCAAGTTCTCGGATACTGGCACTCACTAGTAGTAGTATTCCCTAATCGAAATCTCTTGCATTCGAATGCAATAATTCGGATACTGTCACTCACTAGTAGTAGTATTCGCTAATCGAAATCTCATGCATTCGAATGCAAGTTCTCGGATACTGTCACTCTCTAGTAGTAGTATTCGCAAATCGAAATCTCTTGCATTCGAATGCAAGTTCTCGGATACTGTCACTCACTAGTAGTAGTATTCGCTAATCGAAATCTCATGCATTCGACTGCAAGTTCTGGGATACTGTCACTCACTAGTAGTAGTATTCGCTAATCGAAATTTCATGCATTCGAATGCAATAATTCGGATACTGTCACTCACTAGTAGTAGTATTCGCTAATCGAGATCTCATGCATTCGAATGCAATAATTCGGATACTGTCACCCACTAGTAGTAGTATTCGCTAATCGAAATTTCATGCATTCGAATGCAATAATTCGGATACTGTCACTCACTAGTAGTAGTATTCGCTAATCGAAATCTCATGCATTCGAATGCAATAATTCGGATACTGTCACCCACTAGTAGTAGTATTCGCTAATCGAAATTTCATGCATTCGAATGCAAGTTCTCGGACACTATCACTCACTAGTAGTAGTTTTCGCTAATCGAAATTTCATGCATTTGAATGCAAGTTCTCGGATACTGTCACTCACTAGTAGTAGTATTCGCTAACCGAAATTTCATGCATTCGAATGCAAGTTCTTGGATACTGTCACTCACTAGTAGTAGTATTCGCTAATCGAAATCTCATGCATTCGAATGCAAGTTCTCGGATACTGTCACTCACTAGTAGTAGTATTCGCTAATCGAAATCTCATGCATTCGAATGCAAGTTCTCGGATACTGTCACTCACTAGTCGTAGTATTCGCTAATCGAAATCTCATGCATTCGAATGCAAGTTTTCGGATACTGTCACTCACTAGTAGTAGTATTCGCTAATCGAAATTTCATGCATTCGAATGCAATAATTCGGATACTGTCACTCACTAGTAGTAGTATTCGCTAATCGAAATTTCATGCATTCGAATGCAATAATTCGGATACTGTCACTCACTAGTAGTAGTATTCCATAATCGAAGTTTCATGCATTCGAATGCAAGTTCTCGGATACTGTCACTCACTAGTAGTAGTATCCGCTAATCGAAATTTCATGGATTCGAATGCAATAATTCGGATACTGTCTCTCACTAGTAGTAGTATTCGCTAATCGAAATTTCATGCATTCGAATGCAATAATTCGGATACTGTCACTCACTAGTAGTAGTATTCGCTAATTGAATTTTCATGCATTCGAATGCAAGTTCTTGGATACTGTCAGTCACTAGTAGTAGTATTCGCTAATCGAGATCTCATGCATTCGAATGCAAGTTCTCGGATACTGTCACTCACTAGTAGTAGTATCCGCTAATCGAAATTTCATGCATTCGAATGCAATTATTCGGATACTGTCACTCACTAGTAGTAGTATTCGCTAATCGAAATTTCATGCATTCGGATGCAATAATTCGTATACTGTCACTCACTAGCAGTAGTATTCGCTAATCGAAATCTCATGCATTCGAATGCAAGTTCTCGGATACTGTCACTCACTAGTAGCAGTATTCGCTAATCAAAATTTCATGCATTCGAATGCAATAATTCGGATACTGTCACTCGCTAGTAGTAGTATTCGCTAATCGAAATCTCTTGCATTCGAATGCAAGTTCTCGGATACTGTCACTCACTAGTAGTAGTATTCGCTAATCGAAATCTCATGCATGCGAATGCAAGTTCTCGGATACTGTCACTCACTAGTAGTAGTATTCACAAATCGAAATTTCATGCATTCGAGTGCAAGTTCTCGGATACTGTCACTCACTAGTAGTAGTATTCGCTAATTGAAATTTCATGCATTCGAATGCAAGTTCTCGGATACTGTCACTCACTAGTAGTAGTATTCGCTAATCGAAATTTCATGCATTCGAATGCATTAATTCGGATACTGTCACTCATTAGTAGTAGTATTCGCTAATCGTAATCTCATGCTTTCGAATGCAAGTTCTCGGATACTGGCACTCACTAGTAGTAGTATTCCCTAATCGAAATCTCTTGCATTCGAATGCAATAATTCGGATACTGTCACTCACTAGTAGTAGTATTCGCTAATCGAAATCTCATGCATTCGAATGCAAGTTCTCGGATACTGTCACTCTCTAGTAGTAGTATTCGCAAATCGAAATCTCTTGCATTCGAATGCACGTTCTCGGATACTGTCACTCACTAGTAGTAGTATTCGCTAATCGACATCTCATGCATTCGACTGCAAGTTCTGGGATACTGTCACTCACTAGTAGTAGTATTCGCTAATCGAAATCTCATGCATGCGAATGCAAGTTCTCGGATACTGTCACTCACTAGTAGTAGTATTCGCAAATCGAAATTTCATGCATTCGAATGCAAGTTCTCGGATACTGTCACTCGCTAGTAGTAGTATTCGCTAATTGAAATTTCATGCATTCGAATGCAAGTTCTCGGATACTGTCACTCACTTGTAGTAGTATTCGCTAATCGAAATTTCATGCATTCGAATGCAATAATTCGGATACTGTCACTCATTAGTAGTAGTATTCGCTAATCGAAATCTCATGCTTTCGAATGCAAGTTCTCGGATACTGGCACTCACTAGTAGTAGTATTCGCTAATCGAAATCTCTTGCATTCGAATGCAATAATTCGGATACTGTCACTCACTAGTAGTAGTATTCGCTAATCGAAATCTCATGCATTCGAATGCAAGTTCTCGGATACTGTCACTCACTAGTAGTAGTATTCGCAAATCGAAATCTCTTGCATTCGAATGCAAGTTCTCGGATACTGTCACTCACTAGTAGTAGTATTCGCTAATCGAAATCTCTTGCATTCGAATGCAATAATTCGGATACTGTCACTCACTAGTAGTAGTATTCGCTAATCGAAATCTCATGCATTCGACTGCAAGTTCTGGGATACTGTCACTCACTAGTAGTAGAATTCGCTAATCGAAATCTCTTGCATTCGAATGCAATAATTTGGAAACTGTCACTCACTAGTAGTAGTATTCGCTAATCGAAATCTGTTGCATTCGAATGCATGTTCTCGGATACTGTCACTCACTAGTAGTAGTATTCGCTAATCGAAATCTCTTGCATTCGAATGCAATAATTCGGATACTGTCACTCACTAGTAGTAGTATTCGCTAATCGAAATTTCATACATTCGAATGCAATAATTCGGATACTGTCACTCACTAGTAGTAGTATTGGCTAATCGAAATCTCATGCATTCGAATGCAAGTTCTCGGATACTGTCACTCACTAGTAGTAGTATTCGCTAATCGAAATCTCATTCATTCGAATGCTATAATTCGGATACTGTCACTCACTAGTAGTAGTATTCGCTAACCGAAATTTCATGCATTCGAATGCAATAATTCGGATACTGTCACTCACTAGTAGTATTATTCGCTAATCGAGATCTCATGCATTCCAATGCAATAACTCGGATACTGTCACCCACTAGTAGTAGTATTCGCTAATCGAAATTTCATGCATTCGAATGCAATAATTCGGATACTGTCACTCACTAGTAGTAGTATTCGCTAATCGAAATCTCATGCATTCGAATGCAGGTTCTCGCATACTGTCACTCACTAGTAGTAGTATTCGCTAATCGAAATTTCATGCATTCGAATGCAAGTTCTCGGACACTATCACTCACTAGTAGTAGTTTTCGCTAATCGAAATTTCATGCATTTGAATGCAAGTTCTCGGATACTGTCACTCACTAGTAGTAGTATTCGCTAATCGAAATTTCATGCATTCGAATGCAAGTTCTTGAATACTGTCACTCACTAGTAGTAGTATTCGCTAATCGAAATCTCATGCATTCGAATGCAAGTTCTCGGATACTGTCACTCACTAGTCGTAGTATTCGCTAATCGAAATCTCATGCATTCGAATGCAAGTTCTCGGATACTGTCACTCACTAGTAGTAGTATTCGCTAATCGAAATTTCATGCATTCGAATGCAATAATTCGGATACTGTCACTCACTAGTAGTAGTATTCGCTAATCGAAATTTCATGCATTCGAATGCAATACTTCGGATACTGTCACTCACTAGTAGTAGTATTCGCTAATCGAAGGTTCATGCATTCGAATGCAAGTTCTCGGATACTGTCACTCACTAGTAGTAGTATCCGCTAATCGAAATTTCATGCATTCGAATGCAAGAATTCGGATACTGTCTCTCACTAGTAGTAGTATTCGCTAATCGAAATTTCATGCATTCGAATGCAATAATTTGAATACTGTCACTCACTAGTAGTAGTATTCGCTAATCGAAATTTCATGCATTCGAATGCAATAATTCGGATACTGTCACTCACTAGTAGTAGTATTCGCTAATTGAAATTTCATGCATCCGAATGCAAGTTCTCGGATACTGTCACTCACTAGTAGTAGTATTCGCTAATCGAAATCTCATGCATTCGAATGCAAGTTCTCGGATACTGTCACTCACTAGTAGTAGTATTCGCTAATCGCAATCTCATGCATTCGAATGCAATAATTCGGATACTGTCACTCACTAGTAGTAGTATCCGCTAATCGAAATTTCATGCATTCGAATGTCATTATTCGGATACTGTCACTCACTAGTAGTAGTATTCGCTAATGGAAATTTCATGCATTCGGATGGAATAATTCGTATACTGTCACTCACTAGTAGAAGTATTCGCTAATCGAAATCTCATGCATTCGAATGCATGTTCTCGGATACTGTCACTCACTAGTAGTAGTATTCGCTAATCGAAATTTCATGCATTCGAATGCAATAATTCGGATACTGTCACTCGCTAGTAGTAGTATTCGCTAATCGAAATCTCTTGCATTCGAATGCAAGTTCTCGGATACTGTCACTCACTAGTAGTAGTATTCGCTAATCGAAATCTCATGCATGCGAATGCAAGTTCTCGGATACTGTCACTCACTAGTAGTAGTATTCGCAAATCGAAATTTCATGCATTCGAATGCAAGTTCTCGGATACTGTCACTCACTAGTATTAGTATTCGCTAATTGAAATTTCATGCATTCGAATGCAATAATTCGGATACTGTCACTCATTAGTAGTAGTATTCGCTAATCGAAATCTCATGCTTTCGAATGCAAGTTCTCGGATACTGGCACTCACTAGTAGTAGTATTCGCTAATCGAAATCTCTTGCATTCGAATGCAATAATTCGGATACTGTCACTCACTTGTAGTAGTATTCGCTAATCGAAATCTCATGCATTCGAATGCAAGTTCTCGGATACTGTCACTCACTAGTAGTAGTATTCGCAAATCGAAATCTCTTGCATTCGAATGCAAGTTCTCGGATACTGTCACTCACTAGTAGTAGTATTCGCTAATCGAAATCTCATGCATTCGACTGCAAGTTCTGGGATACTGTCACTCTCTAGTAGTAGTATTCGCTAATCGAAATCTCTTGCATTCGAATGGAATAATTGGGAAACTGTCACTCACTAGTAGTAGTATTCGCTAATCGAAATCTCTTGCATTCGAATGCAAGTTCTCGTATACTGTCACTCACTAGTAGTAGTATTTGCTAATCGAAATCTCTTGCATTCGAATGCAATAATTCGGAAACTGTCACTCACTAGTAGTAGTATTCGCTAATCGAAATCTCTTGCATTCGAATGCAAGTTCTCGGATACTGTCACTCACTAGTATTAGTATTCGCTAATCGAAATCTCTTGCATTCGAATGCAATAATTCGGATACTGTCACTCACTAGTAGTAGTATTCGCTAATCGAAATTTCATGCACTTCGAATGCAAGTTCTCGGATACTGTGACTTACTAGTAGTAGTATTCGCTAATCGAAATCTCATGCATTCGAATGCAAGTTCTCGGATACTGTCACTCACTAGTAGTAGTATCCGCTAATCGAAATTTCATGCATTCGAATGCAATAATTCGTATACTGTCACTCACTAGTAGTAGTATTCGCTAATCGAAACCTCATGCATTCGAATGCAAGTTCTCGGATACTGTCACTCACTAGTAGTAGTATCCGCTAATCGAAATTTCATGCACTCGAATGCAATTATTCGGATACTGTCACTCACTAGTAGTAGTATTCGCTAATCGAAATTTCATGCATTCGAATGCAATAATTCGGATACTGTCACTCACTAGTAGTAGTATTCGCTAATCGAAATCTCATGCATTCGAATGCAAGTTCTCGGATACTGTCACTCACTAGTAGTAGTATTCGCTAATCGAAATTTCATGCATTCAAATGCAATAATTCGGATACTGTCACTCACTAGTAGTAGAATTCGCTAATCGAAATTTCATGCATTCGAATGCAATAATTCGTATACTGTCACTCACTAGTAGTAGTATTCGCTAATCGAAATCTCATGCATTCGAATGCAATAATTCGGATACTGTCACTCACCAGTAGTAGTATTCGCTAATCGAAATTTCATGCATTCGAATGCAAGTTCTCGGATACTGTCACTCATTAGTAGTAGTATTCGCTAATCGAAATATCATGCATTCGAATGCAAGTTCTCGGATACTGTCACTCACTAGTAGTAGTATTCGCTAATCGAAATTTCATGCATTCGAATGCAATAATTCGGATACTGTCACTCGCTAGTAGTAGTATTCGCTAATCGAAATCTCTTGCATTCGAATGCAAGTTCTCGGATACTGTCACTCACTAGTAGTAGTATTCGCTAATCGAAATCTCTTGCATTCGAATGCAATAATTCGGATACTTTCACTCACTAGTAGTAGTATTCGCTAATCGAAATTTCATGCATTCGAATGCAATAATTCGTATACTGTCACTCACTAGTAGTAGTATTCGCTAATCGACATCTCATGCATGCGAATGCAAGTTCTCGGATACTGTCACTCACTAGTAGTAGTATTCGCAAATCGAAATTTCATGCATTCGAATGCAAGTACTCGGATACTGTCACTCACTAGTAGTAGTATTCGCTAATCGAAATTTCATGCATTCGAATGCAAGTTTTCGGATACTGTCACTCACTAGTAGTAGTATTCGCTAATCGAAATTTCATGCATTCGAATGCAATAATTCGGATACTGTCACTCATTAGTAGTAGTATTCGCTAATCGAAATCTCATGCTTTCGAATGCAAGTTCTCGGATACTGTCACTCACTAGTGGTAGTATTCGCTAATCGAAATCTCTTGCATTCGAATGCAATAATTCGGATACTTTCACTCACTAGTAGTAGTATTCGCTAATCGAAATCTCATGCATTCGAATGCAAGTTCTCGGATACTGTCACTCACTAGTAGTAGTATGCGCTAATCGATATCTCATGCATTCGAATGCAAGTTCTCGGATACTGTCACTCACTAGTAGTAGTATTCGCAAATCGAAATCTCTTGCATTCGAATGCAAGTTCTCGGATACTGTCACTCACTAGTAGTAGTATTCGCTAATCGAAATCTCTTGCATTCGAATGCAATAATTCGGAAACTGTCACTCACTAGTAGTAGTATTCGCTAATCGAAATCTCTTGCATTCGAATGCAAGTTCTCGGATACTGTCACCCACTAGTAGTAGTATTCGCTAATCGAAATCTCTTGCATTCGAATGCAATAATTCGGATACTGTCACTCACTAGTAGTAGTATTCGCTAATCAAAATTTCATGCACTTCGAATGCAAGTTCTCGGATACTGTCACTCACTAGTAGTAGTATTCGCTAATCGAAATCTCATGCATTTGAATGCAAGTTCTCGGATACTGTCACTCACTAGTAGTAGTATTCGCTAATCGAAATTTCATGCATTCGAATGCAATAATTCGGATACTGTCACTCACTAGTAGTAGTATTCGCTAATCGAAATCTCATGCATTCGAATGCAAGCTCTCGGATACGGTCACTCACTAGTGGTAGTATTCGCTAATCGAAATTTCAAGCATTCGAATGCAATAATTCGTATACTGTCACTCACTAGTAATAGTATTCGCTAATCGAAATTTAATGCATTCGAATGCAATAATTCGGATACTGTCACTCACTAGTAGTAGTATTCGCTAATCGAAATCTCATGCATTCGAATGCAATAATTCGGATACTGTGACTCACTAGTAGTAGAATTCGCTAATCGAAATTTCATGCATTCGAATGCAATAATTCGGATACTGTAACTCAGTAGTAGTATTTGCTAATCGAAATCTCATGCTTTCGAATGCAAGTTCTCGGATACTGTCACTCACTAGTAGTAGTATTCGCTAATCGAAATCTCTTGCATTCGAATGCAATAATTCGGATACTTTCACTCACTAGTAGTAGTATTCGCTAATCGAAATCTCATGCATTCGAATGCAAGTTCTCGGATACTGTCACTCACTAGTAGTAGTATTCGCAAATCGAAATCTCTTGCATTCGAATGCAAGTTCTCGGATACTGTCACTCACTAGTAGTAGTATTCGCTAATCGAAATCTCTTGCATTCGAATGCAATAATTCGGAAACTGTCACTCACTAGTAGTAGTATTCGCTAATCGAAATCCCTTGCATTCGAATGCAAGTTCTCGGATACTGTCACTCACTAGTAGTAGTATTCGCTAATCGAAATCTCTTGCATTCGAATGCAATAATTCGGATACTATCACTCACTAGTAGTAGTATTCGCTAATCGAAATTTCATGCACTTCGAATGCAAGTTCTCGGATACTGTCACTCACTAGTAGTAGTATTCGCTAATCGAAATTTCATGCATTCGAATGCAATAATTCCGATACTGTCACTCACTAGTAGTAGTATTCGCTAATCGAAATCTCATGCATTCGAATGCAACTTCGGATACTGTCACTCACTAGTAGTAGTATTCGCAAATCGAAATCTCTTGCATTCGAATGCAAGTTCTCGGATACTGTCACTCACTAGTAGTAGTATTCGCTAATCGAAATCTCTTGCATTCGAATGCAATAATTCGGAAACTGTCACTCACTAGTAGTAGTATTCGCTAATCGAAATCTATTGCATTCGAATGCAAGTTCGCGGATACTGTCACTCACTAGTAGTAGTATTCGCTAATCGAAATCTCTTGCATTCGAATGCAATAATTCGGATACTGTCACTCACTAGTAGTAGTATTCGCTAATCGAAATTTCATGCACTTCGAATGCAAGTTCTCGGATACTGTTACTCACTAGTAGTAGTATTCGCTAATCGAAATCTCATGCATTTGAATGCAAGTTCTCGGATACTGTCACTCACTAGTAGTAGTATTCGCTAATCGAAATTTCATGCATTCGAATGCAATAATTCGGATACTGGTACTCACTAGTAGTAGTATTCGCTAATCGAAATCTCATGCATTCGAATGCAAGCTCTCGGATACTGTCACTCACTAGTAGTAGTATTCGCTAATCGAAATTTCATGCATTCGAATGCAATAATTCGGATACTGTCACTCACTAGTAGTAGTATTCGCTAATCGAAATTTAATGCATTCGAGTGCAATAATTCGGATACTGTCACTCACTAGTAGTAGTATTCGCTAATCGAAATCTCATGCATTCGACTGCAAGTTCTGGGATACTGTCACTCTCTAGTAGTAGTATTCGCTAATCGAAATCTCTTGCATTCGAATGGAATAATTCGGAAACTGTCACTCACTAGTAGTAGTATTCGCCAATCGAAATCTCTTGCATTCGAATGCAAGTTCTCGTATACTGTCACTCACTAGTAGTAGTATTTGCTAATCGAAATCTCTTGCATTCGAATGCAATAATTCGGAAACTGTCACTCACTAGTAGTAGTATTCGCTAATCGAAATCTCTTGCATTCGAATGCAAGTTCTCGGATACTGTCACTCACTAGTAGTAGTATTCGCTAATCGAAATCTCTTGCATTCGAATGCAATAATTCGGATACTGTCACTCACTAGTAGTAGTATTCGCTAATCGAAATTTCATGCACTTCGAATGCAAGTTCTCGGATACTGTGACTTACTAGTAGTAGTATTCGCTAATCGAAATCTCATGCATTCGAAGGCAAGTTCTCGGATACTGTCACTCACTAGTAGTAGTATCCGCTAATCGAAATTTCATGCATTCGAATGCAATAATTCGTATACTGTCACTCACTAGTAGTAGTATTCGCTAATCGAAATCTCATGCATTCGTAAGCAAGTTCTCGGATACTGTCACTCACTAGTAGTAGTATTCGCTAGTCGAAATTTCATGCATTCGAATGCAATAATTCGGATACTGTCACTCACTAGTAGTAGTATTCGCTAATTGAAATTTCATGCATTCGAATGCAAGTTCTCGGATACTGTCACTCACTAGTAGTAGTATTCGCTAATCGAAACCTCATGCATTCGAATGCAAGTTCTCGGATACTGTCACTCACTAGTAGTAGTATCCGCTAATCGAAATTTCATGCACTCGAATGCAATTATTCGGATACTGTCACTCACTAGTAGTAGTATTCGCTAATCGAAATTTCATGCATTCGAATGCAATAATTCGGATACTGTCACTCACTAGTAGTAGTATTCGCTAATCGAAATCTCATGCATTCGAATGCAAGTTCTCGGATACTGTCACTCACTAGTAGTAGTATTCGCTAATCGAAATTTCATGCATTCGAATGCAATAATTCGGATACTGTCACTCACTAGTAGTAGAATTCGCTAATCGAAATTTCATGCATTCGAATGCAATAATTCGTATACTGTCACTCACTAGTAGTAGTATTCGCTAATCGAAATCTCATGCATTCGAATGCAATAATTCGGATACTGTCACTCACCAGTAGTAGTATTCGCTAATCGAAATTTCATGCATTCGAATGCAAGTTCTCGGATACTGTCACTCATTAGTAGTAGTATTCGCTAATCGAAATCTCATGCATTCGAATGCAAGTTCTCGGATACTGTCACTCACTAGTAGTAGTATTCGCTAATCGAAATTTCATGCATTCGAATGCAATAATTCGGATACTGTCACTCGCTAGTAGTAGTATTCGCTAATCGAAATCTCTTGCATTCGAATGCAAGTTCTCGGATACTGTCACTCACTAGTAGTAGTATTCGCTAATCGAAATCTCTTGCATTCGAATGCAATAATTCGGATACTTTCACTCACTAGTAGTAGTATTCGCTAATCGAAATTTCATGCATTCGAATGCAATAATTCGTATACTGTCACTCACTAGTAGTAGTATTCGCTAATCGACATCTCATGCATGCGAATGCAAGTTCTCGGATACTGTCACTCACTAGTAGTAGTATTCGCAAATCGAAATTTCATGCATTCGAATGCAAGTTCTCGGATACTGTCACTCTCTAGTAGTAGTATTCGCTAATCGAAATTTCATGCATTCGAATGCAAGTTTTCGGATACTGTCACTCACTAGTAGTAGTATTCGCTAATCGAAATTTCATGCATTCGAATGCAATAATTCGGATACTGTCACTCATTAGTAGTAGTATTCGCTAATCGAAATCTCATGCTTTCGAATGCAAGTTCTCGGATACTGTCACTCACTAGTGGTAGTATTCGCTAATCGAAATCTCTTGCATTCGAATGCAATAATTCGGATACTTTCACTCACTAGTAGTAGTATTCGCTAATCGAAATCTCATGCATTCGAATGCAAGTTCTCGGATACTGTCACTCACTAGTAGTAGTATGCGCTAATCGATATCTCAAGCATTCGAATGCAAGTTCTCGGATACTGTCACTCACTAGTAGTAGTATTCGCAAATCGAAATCTCTTGCATTCGAATGCAAGTTCTCGGATACTGTCACTCACTAGTAGTAGTATTCGCTAATCGAAATCTCTTGCATTCGAATGCAATAATTCGGAAACTGTCACTCACTAGTAGTAGTATTCGCTAATCGAAATCTCTTGCATTCGAATGCAATAATTCGGATACTGTCACTCACTAGTAGTAGTATTCGCTAATCAAAATTTCATGCACTTCGAATGCAAGTTCTCGGATACTGTCACTCACTAGTAGTAGTATTCGCTAATCGAAATCTCATGCATTTGAATGCAAGTTCTCGGATACTGTCACTCACTAGTAGTAGTATTCGCTAATCGAAATTTCATGCATTCGAATGCAATAATTCGGATACTGTCACTCACTAGTAGTAGTATTCGCTAATCGAAATCGCATGCATTCGAATGCAAGCTCTCGGATACGGTCACTCACTAGTGGTAGTATTCGCTAATCGAAATTTCAAGCATTCGAATGCAATAATTCGTATACTGTCACTCACTAGAAATAGTATTCGCTAATCGAAATTTAATGCATTCGAATGCAATAATTCGGATACTGTCACTCACTAGTAGTAGTATTCGCTAATCGAAATCTCATGCATTCGAATGCAATAATTCGGATACTGTGACTCACTAGTAGTAGAATTCGCTAATCGAAATTTCATGCATTCGAATGCAATAATTCGGATACTGTAACTCAGTAGTAGTATTCGCTAATCGAAATCTCATGCTTTCGAATGCAAGTTCTCGGATACTGTCACTCACTAGTAGTAGTATTCGCTAATCGAAATCTCTTGCATTCGAATGGAATAATTCGGAAACTGTCACTCACTAGTAGTAGTATTCGCCAATCGAAATCTCTTGCATTCGAATGCAAGTTCTCGTATACTGTCACTCACTAGTAGTAGTATTTGCTAATCGAAATCTCTTGCATTCGAATGCAATAATTCGGAAACTGTCACTCACTAGTAGTAGTATTCGCTAATCGAAATCTCTTGCATTCGAATGCAAGTTCTCGGATACTGTCACTCACTAGTAGTAGTATTCGCTAATCGAAATCTCTTGCATTCGAATGCAATAATTCGGATACTGTCACTCACTAGTAGTAGTATTCGCTAATCGAAATTTCATGCACTTCGAATGCAAGTTCTCGGATACTGTGACTTACTAGTAGTAGTATTCGCTAATCGAAATCTCATGCATTCGAAGGCAAGTTCTCGGATACTGTCACTCACTAGTAGTAGTATCCGCTAATCGAAATTTCATGCATTCGAATGCAATAATTCGTATACTGTCACTCACTAGTAGTAGTATTCGCTAATCGAAATCTCATGCATTCGTAAGCAAGTTCTCGGATACTGTCACTCACTAGTAGTAGTATTCGCTAGTCGAAATTTCATGCATTCGAATGCAATAATTCGGATACTGTCACTCACTAGTAGTAGTATTCGCTAATTGAAATTTCATGCATTCGAATGCAAGTTCTCGGATACTGTCACTCACTAGTAGTAGTATTCGCTAATCGAAACCTCATGCATTCGAATGCAAGTTCTCGGATACTGTCACTCACTAGTAGTAGTATCCGCTAATCGAAATTTCATGCACTCGAATGCAATTATTCGGATACTGTCACTCACTAGTAGTAGTATTCGCTAATCGAAATTTCATGCATTCGAATGCAATAATTCGGATACTGTCACTCACTAGTAGTAGTATTCGCTAATCGAAATCTCATGCATTCGAATGCAAGTTCTCGGATACTGTCACTCACTAGTAGTAGTATTCGCTAATCGAAATTTCATGCATTCGAATGCAATAATTCGGATACTGTCACTCACTAGTAGTAGAATTCGCTAATCGAAATTTCATGCATTCGAATGCAATAATTCGTATACTGTCACTCACTAGTAGTAGTATTCGCTAATCGAAATCTCATGCATTCGAATGCAATAATTCGGATACTGTCACTCACCAGTAGTAGTATTCGCTAATCGAAATTTCATGCATTCGAATGCAAGTTCTCGGATACTGTCACTCATTAGTAGTAGTATTCGCTAATCGAAATCTCATGCATTCGAATGCAAGTTCTCGGATACTGTCACTCACTAGTAGTAGTATTCGCTAATCGAAATTTCATGCATTCGAATGCAATAATTCGGATACTGTCACTCGCTAGTAGTAGTATTCGCTAATCGAAATCTCTTGCATTCGAATGCAAGTTCTCGGATACTGTCACTCACTAGTAGTAGTATTCGCTAATCGAAATCTCTTGCATTCGAATGCAATAATTCGGATACTTTCACTCACTAGTAGTAGTATTCGCTAATCGAAATTTCATGCATTCGAATGCAATAATTCGTATACTGTCACTCACTAGTAGTAGTATTCGCTAATCGACATCTCATGCATGCGAATGCAAGTTCTCGGATACTGTCACTCACTAGTAGTAGTATTCGCAAATCGAAATTTCATGCATTCGAATGCAAGTTCTCGGATACTGTCACTCTCTAGTAGTAGTATTCGCTAATCGAAATTTCATGCATTCGAATGCAAGTTTTCGGATACTGTCACTCACTAGTAGTAGTATTCGCTAATCGAAATTTCATGCATTCGAATGCAATAATTCGGATACTGTCACTCATTAGTAGTAGTATTCGCTAATCGAAATCTCATGCTTTCGAATGCAAGTTCTCGGATACTGTCACTCACTAGTGGTAGTATTCGCTAATCGAAATCTCTTGCATTCGAATGCAATAATTCGGATACTTTCACTCACTAGTAGTAGTATTCGCTAATCGAAATCTCATGCATTCGAATGCAAGTTCTCGGATACTGTCACTCACTAGTAGTAGTATGCGCTAATCGATATCTCAAGCATTCGAATGCAAGTTCTCGGATACTGTCACTCACTAGTAGTAGTATTCGCAAATCGAAATCTCTTGCATTCGAATGCAAGTTCTCGGATACTGTCACTCACTAGTAGTAGTATTCGCTAATCGAAATCTCTTGCATTCGAATGCAATAATTCGGAAACTGTCACTCACTAGTAGTAGTATTCGCTAATCGAAATCTCTTGCATTCGAATGCAATAATTCGGATACTGTCACTCACTAGTAGTAGTATTCGCTAATCAAAATTTCATGCACTTCGAATGCAAGTTCTCGGATACTGTCACTCACTAGTAGTAGTATTCGCTAATCGAAATCTCATGCATTTGAATGCAAGTTCTCGGATACTGTCACTCACTAGTAGTAGTATTCGCTAATCGAAATTTCATGCATTCGAATGCAATAATTCGGATACTGTCACTCACTAGTAGTAGTATTCGCTAATCGAAATCGCATGCATTCGAATGCAAGCTCTCGGATACGGTCACTCACTAGTGGTAGTATTCGCTAATCGAAATTTCAAGCATTCGAATGCAATAATTCGTATACTGTCACTCACTAGAAATAGTATTCGCTAATCGAAATTTAATGCATTCGAATGCAATAATTCGGATACTGTCACTCACTAGTAGTAGTATTCGCTAATCGAAATCTCATGCATTCGAATGCAATAATTCGGATACTGTGACTCACTAGTAGTAGAATTCGCTAATCGAAATTTCATGCATTCGAATGCAATAATTCGGATACTGTAACTCAGTAGTAGTATTCGCTAATCGAAATCTCATGCTTTCGAATGCAAGTTCTCGGATACTGTCACTCACTAGTAGTAGTATTCGCTAATCGAAATCTCTTGCATTCGAATGCAATAATTCGGATACTTTCACTCACTAGTAGTAGTATTCGCTAATCGAAATCTCATGCATTCGAATGCAAGTTCTCGGATACTGTCACTCACTAGTAGTAGTATTCGCAAATCGAAATCTCTTGCATTCGAATGCAAGTTCTCGGATACTGTCACTCACTAGTAGTAGTATTCGCTAATCGAAATCTCTTGCATTCGAATGCAATAATTCGGAAACTGTCACTCACTAGTAGTAGTATTCGCTAATCGAAATCCCTTGCATTCGAATGCAAGTTCTCGGATACTGTCACTCACTAGTAGTAGTATTCGCTAATCGAAATCTCTTGCATTCGAATGCAATAATTCGGATACTATCACTCACTAGTAGTAGTATTCGCTAATCGAAATTTCATGCACTTCGAATGCAAGTTCTCGGATACTGTCACTCACTAGTAGTAGTATTCGCTAATCGAAATTTCATGCATTCGAATGCAATAATTCCGATACTGTCACTCACTAGTAGTAGTATTCGCTAATCGAAATCTCATGCATTCGAATGCAACTTCGGATACTGTCACTCACTAGTAGTAGTATTCGCAAATCGAAATCTCTTGCATTCGAATGCAAGTTCTCGGATACTGTCACTCACTAGTAGTAGTATTCGCTAATCGAAATCTCTTGCATTCGAATGCAATAATTCGGAAACTGTCACTCACTAGTAGTAGTATTCGCTAATCGAAATCTATTGCATTCGAATGCAAGTTCGCGGATACTGTCACTCACTAGTAGTAGTATTCGCTAATCGAAATCTCTTGCATTCGAATGCAATAATTCGGATACTGTCACTCACTAGTAGTAGTATTCGCTAATCGAAATTTCATGCACTTCGAATGCAAGTTCTCGGATACTGTTACTCACTAGTAGTAGTATTCGCTAATCGAAATCTCATGCATTTGAATGCAAGTTCTCGGATACTGTCACTCACTAGTAGTAGTATTCGCTAATCGAAATTTCATGCATTCGAATGCAATAATTCGGATACTGGTACTCACTAGTAGTAGTATTCGCTAATCGAAATCTCATGCATTCGAATGCAAGCTCTCGGATACTGTCACTCACTAGTAGTAGTATTCGCTAATCGAAATTTCATGCATTCGAATGCAATAATTCGGATACTGTCACTCACTAGTAGTAGTATTCGCTAATCGAAATTTAATGCATTCGAGTGCAATAATTCGGATACTGTCACTCACTAGTAGTAGTATTCGCTAATCGAAATCTCATGCATTCGAATGCAATAATTCGAATACTGTGACTCACTAGTAGTAGTATTCGCTAATCGAAATTTCATGCATTCGAATGCAATAATTCGGATACTGTCACTCATTAGTAGTAGTATTCGCTAATCGAAATCTCATGCATTCGAATGCAGTTATTCGGATACTGTCACTCACTAGTAGTAGTATTCGCTAATCGAAATTTCATGCATTCGAATGCAATAATTCGGATACTGTCACTCGCTAGTAGTAGTATTCGATAATCGAAATCTCTTGCATTCGAATGCAAATTCTCGGATACTGTCACTCACTAGTAGTAGTATTCGCTAATCGAAATTTCATGCATTCGAATGCAATAATTCGGATACTGTCACTCACTAGTAGTAGTATTCGCTAATCGAAATCTCATGCATTCGAATGCAATAATTCGGATACTGTCACTCACTAGTAGTAGTATTCGCTAATCGAAATTTCATGCATTCGAATGCAAGTTCTCGGATACTGTCACTCATTAGTAGTAGTATTCGCTAATCGAAATCTCATGCATTCGAATGCAAGTTCTCGGATACTGTCACTCACTAGTAGTAGTATTCGCTAATCGAAATTTCATGCATTCGAATGCAATAACTCGGATACTGTCACTCGCTAGTAGTAGTATTCGCTAATCGAAATCTCTTGCATTCGAATGCAAGTTCTCGGATACTGTCACTCACTAGTAGTAGTATTCGCTAATCGCATTCTCATGCATGCGAATGCAAGTTCTCGGATACTGTCACTCACTAGTAGTAGTATTCGCAAATCGAAATTTCATGCATTCGAATGCAAGTTCTCGGATACTGTCACTCACTAGTAGTAGTATTCGCTAATCGAAATTTCATGCATTCGAATGCAAGTTCTCGGATACTGTCACTCACTAGTAGTAGTATTCGCTAATCGAAATTTCATGCATTCGAATGCAATAATTCGGATACTGTCACTCATTACTAGTAGTATTCGCTAATCGAAATCTCTTGCATTCGAATGCAAGTTCTCGGATACTGTCACTCACTAGTAGTAGTATTCGCTAATCGAAATCTCATGCATGCGAATGCAAGTTATCGGATACTGTCACTCACTAGTAGTAGTATTCGCAAATCGAAATTTCATGCATTCGAATGCAAGTTCTCGGATACTGTCACTCACTAGTAGTAGTATTCGCTAATCGAAATTTCATGCATTCGAATGCAATAATTCGGATACTGTCACTCACTAGTAGTAGTATTCGCTAATCGAAATTTCATGCATTCGAATGCAATAATTCGGATACTGTCACTCATTAGTAGTAGTATTCGCTAATCGAAATCTCATGCTTTCGAATGCAAGTTCTAGGATACTGTCACTCACTAGTAGTAGTATTCGCTAATCGAAATCTCTTGCATTCGAATGCAATAATTCGGATACTTTCACTCACTAGTAGTAGTATTCGCTAATCGAAATCTCATGCATTCGAATGCAAGTTCTCGGATACTGTCACTCACTAGTAGTAGTATTCGCTAATCGAAATCTCTTGCATTCGAATGCAATAATTCGGAAACTGTCACTCACTAGTAGTAGTATTCGCTAATCGAAATCTCTTGCATTCGAATGCAAGTTCTCGGATACTGTCACTCACTAGTAGTAGTATTCGCTAATCGAAATCTCTTGCATTCGAATGCAATAATTCGGATACTGTCACTCACTAGTAGTAGTATTCGCTAATCGAAATTTCATGCACTTCGAATGCAAGTTCTCGGATACTGTCACTCACTAGTAGTAGTATTCGCTAATCGAAATCTCATGCATTTGAATGCAAGTTCTCGGATACTGTCACTCACTAGTAGTAGTATTCCTTAATCGAAATTTCATGCATTCGAATGCAATAATTCGGATACTGTCACTCACTAGTAGTAGTATTCGCTAATCGAAATCTCATGCATTCGAATGCAAGCTCTCGGATACTGTCACTCACTAGTAGTAGTATTCGCTAATCGAAATTTCATGCATTCGAATGCAATAATTCGGATACTGTCACTCACTAGTAGTAGTATTCGCTAATCGAAATTTAATGCATTCGAATGCAATAATTCGGATACTGTCACTCACTAGTAGTAGTATTCGCTAATCGAAATCTCATGCATTCGAATGCAATAATTCGGATACTGTGACTCACTAGTAGTAGTATTCGCTAATCGAAATCTCATGCATTCGAATGCAAGTTCTCGGATACTGTCACTCACTAGTAGTAGTATTCGCTAATCGAAATTTCATGCATTCGAATGCAATAATTCGGATACTGTCACTCGCTAGTAGTAGTATTCGCTAATCGAAATCTCTTGCATTCGAATGCAAGTTCTCGGCTACTGTCACTCACTAGTAGTAGTATTCGCTAATCGAAATCTCATGCATTCGAATGCAAGTTCTCGGATACTGTCACTCACTAGTAGTAGTATTCGCAAATCGAAATTTCATGCATTCGAATGCAAGTTCTCGGATACTGTCACTCACTAGTATTAGTATTCGCTAATCGAAATTTCATGCATTCGAATGCAAGCTCTCGGATACTGTCACTCACTAGTAGTAGTATTCGCTAATCCAAATTTCATGCACTCGAATGCAATAATTCGGATACTGTCACTAGTTAGTAGTAGTATTCGCTAATCGAAATCTCATGCTTTCGAATGCAAGTTCTCGGATACTGTCACTCACTAGTAGTAGTATTCGCTAATCGAAATCTCTTGCATTCGAATGCAATAATTCGGATACTGTCACTCACTAGTAGTAGTATTCGCTAATCGAAATCTCATGCACTCGAATGCAAGTTCTCGGATACTGTCACTCACTAGTAGTAGTATTCGCTAATCGAAATCTCATGCATTCGAATGCAAGTTCTCGGATACTGTCACTCACTAGTAGTAGTATTCGCAAATCGAAATCTCTTGCATTCGAATGCAAGTTCTCGGATACTGTCACTCACTAGTAGTAGTATTCGCTAATCGAAATCTCATGCATTCGACTGCAAGTTCTGGGATACTGTCACTCACTAGTAGTAGTATTCGCTAATCGAAATCTCTTGCATTCGAATGCAATAATTTGGAAACTGTCACTCACTAGTAGTAGTATTCGCTAATCGAAATCTCTTGCATTCGAATGCAATAATTCGGATACTGTCACTCACTAGTAGTAGTATTCGCTAATCGAAATTTCATGCACTTCGAATGCAAGTTCTCGGATACTGTCACTCACTAGTAGTAGTATTCGCTAATCAAAATCTCATGCATTTGAATGCAAGTTCTCGGATACTGTCACTCACTAGTAGTAGTATTCGCTAATCGAAATTTCATGCATTCGAATGCAATATTTCGGATACTGTCACTCACTAGTAGTAGTATTCGCTAATCGAGATCTCATGCATTCGAATGCAATAATTCGGATACTGTCACCCACTAGTAGTAGTATTCGCTAATCGAAATTTCATGCATTCGAATGCAATAATTCGGATACTGTCACTCGCTAGTAGTAGTATTCGCTAATCGAAATCTCATGCATTCGAATGCAAGTTCTCGGATACTGTCACTCACTAGTAGTAGTATTCGCTAATCGAAATTTCATGCATTCGAATGCAAGTTCTCGGACACTATCACTCACTAGTAGTAGTTTTCGCTAATCGAAATTTCATGCATTTGAATGCAAGTTCTCAGATACTGTCACTCACTAGTAGTAGTATTCGCTAATTGAAATTTCATGCATTCGAATGCAAGTTCTCGGATACTGTCACTCACTAGTAGTAGTATTCGCTAATCAAAATCTCATGCATTCGAATGCAAGTTCTCGGATACTGTCACTCACTAGTAGTAGTATTCGCTAATCGAAATCTCATGAATTCGAATGCAAGTTCTCGGATACTGTCACTCACTAGTCGTAGTATTCGCTAATCGAAATCTCATGCATTCGAATACAAGTGCTCGTATACTGTCACTCACTAGTAGTAGTATTCGCTAATCGAAATTTCATGCATTCGAATGCAATAATTCGGATACTGTCACTCGCTAGTAGTAGTATTCGATAATCGAAATCTCTTGCATTCGAATGCAAATTCTCGGATACTGTCACTCACTAGTAGTAGTATTCGCTAATCGAAATCTCATGCATTCGAATGCAAGTTCTCGGATACTGTCACTCACTAGTAGTAGTATTCGCTAATCGAAATTTCATGCATTCGAATGCAATAATTCGGATACTGTCACTCACTAGTAGTAGTATTCGCTAATCGAAATTTCATGCATTCGAATGCAATAATTCGGATACTGTCACTCACTAGTAGTAGTATTCGCTAATCGAAATCTCATGCATTCGAATGCAATAATTCGGATACTGTCACTCACTAGTAGTAGTATTCGCTAATCGAAATTTCATGCATTCGAATGCAAGTTCTCGGATACTGTCACTCATTAGTAGTAGTATTCGCTAATCGAAATCTCATGCATTCGAATGCAAGTTCTCGGATACTGTCACTCACTAGTAGTAGTATTCGCTAATCGAAATTTCATGCATTCGAATGCAATAATTCTTATACTGTCACTCGCTAGTAGTAGTATTCGCTAATCGAAATCTCTTGCATTCGAATGCAAGTTCTCGGATACTTTCACTCACTAGTAGTAGTATTCGCTAATCGAAATCTCATGCATGCGAATGCAAGTTCTCGGATACTGTCACTCACTAGTAGTAGTATTCGCAAATCGAAATTTCATGCATTCGAATGCAAGTTCTCGGATACTGTCACTCACTAGTAGTAGAATTCGCTAATCGAAATTTCATGCATTCGAATGCAAGTTCTCGGATACTGTCACTCACTAGTAGTAGTATTCGCTAATCGAAATTTCATGCATTCGAATGCAATAATTCGGATACTGTCACTCATTACTAGTAGTATTCGCTAATCGAAATCTCTTGCATTCGAATGCAAGTTCTCGGATACTGTCACTCACTAGTAGTAGTATTCGCTAATCGAAATCTCATGCATGCGAATGCAAGTTCTCGGATACTGTCACTCACTAGTAGTAGTATTCGCAAATCGAAATTTCATGCATTCGAATGCAAGTTCTCGGATACTGTCACTCACTAGTAGTAGTATTCGCTAATCGAAATTTCATGCATTCGAATGCAAGTTCTCGGATACTGTCACTCACTAGTAGTAGTATTCGCTAATCGAAATTTCATGCATTCGAATGCAATAATTCGGATACTGTCACTCATTAGTAGTAGTATTCGCTAATCGAAATCTCATGCTTTCGAATGCAAGTTCTAGGATACTGTCACTCACTAGTAGTAGTATTCGCTAATCGAAATCTCTTGCACTCGAATGCAATAATTCGGATACTTTCACTCACTAGTAGTAGTATTCGCTAATCGAAATCTCATGCATTCGAATGCAAGTTCTCGTATACTGTCACTCACTAGTAGTAGTATTCGCTAATCGAAATCTCTTGCATTCGAATGCAATAATTCGGAAACTGTCACTCACTAGTAGTAGTATTCGCTAATCGAAATCTCTTGCATTCGAATGCAAGTTCTCGGATACTGTCACTCACTAGTAGTAGTATTCGCTAATCGAAATCTCTTGCATTCGAATGCAATAATTCGGATACTGTCACTCACTAGTAGTAGTATCCGCTAATCGAAATTTCATGCACTTCGAATGCAAGTTCTCGGATACTGTCACTCACTAGTAGTAATATTCGCTAATCGAAATCTCATGCATTTGAATGCAAGTTCTCGGATACTGTCACTCACTAGTAGTAGTATTCCTTAATCGAAATTTCATGCATTCGAATGCAATAATTCGGATACTGTCACTCACTAGTAGTAGTATTCGCTAATCGAAATCACATGCATTCGAATGCAAGCTCTCAGATACTGTCACTCACTAGTAGTAGTATTCGCTAATCGAAATTTCATGCATTCGAATGCAATAATTCGGATACTGTCACTCACTAGTAATAGTATTCGCTAATCGAAATTTAATGCATTCGAATGCAATAATTCGGATACTGTCACTCACTAGTAGTAGTATTCGCTAATCGAAATCTCATGCATTCGAAGGCAATAATTCGGATACTGTGACTCACTTGTAGTAGTATTCGCTAATCGAAATTTCATGCATTCGAATGCAATAATTCGGATACTGTCACTCATTAGTAGTAGTATTCGCTAATCGAAATCTCATGCATTCGAATGCAAGTTCTCGGATACTGTCACTCACTAGTAGTAGTATTCGCTAATCGAAATTTCATGCATTCGAATGCAATAATTCGGATACTGTCACTCGCTAGTAGTAGTATTCGCTAATCGAAATCTCTTGCATTCGAATGCAAGTTCTCGGCTACTGTCACTCACTAGTAGTAGTATTCGCTAATCGAAATCTCATGCATTCGAATGCAAGTTCTCGGATACTGTCACTCACTAGTAGTAGTATTCGCAAATCGAAATTTCATGCATTCGAATGCAAGTTCTCGGATACTGTCACTCACTAGTATTAGTATTCGCTAATCGAAATTTCATGCATTCGAATGCAAGCTCTCGGATACTGTCACTCACTAGTAGTAGTATTCGCTAATCCAAATTTCATGCACTCGAATGCAATAATTCGGATACTGTCACTAGTTAGTAGTAGTATTCGCTAATCGAAATCTCATGCTTTCGAATGCAAGTTCTCGGATACTGTCACTCACTAGTAGTAGTATTCGCTAATCGAAATCTCTTGCATTCGAATGCAATAATTCGGATACTGTCACTCACTAGTAGTAGTATTCGCTAATCGAAATCTCATGCATTCGAATGCAAGTTCTCGGATACTGTCACTCACTAGTAGTAGTATTCGCTAATCGAAATCTCATGCATTCGAATGCAAGCTCTCGGATACTGTCACTCACTAGTAGTAGTATTCGCAAATCGAAATCGCTTGCATTCGAATGCAAGTTCTCGGATACTGTCACTCACTAGTAGTAGTATTCGCTAATCGAAATCTCATGCATTCGACTGCAAGTTCTGGGATACTGTCACTCACTAGTAGTAGTATTCGCTAATCGAAATCTCTTGCATTCGAATGCAATAATTTGGAAACTGTCACTCACTAGTAGTAGTATTCGCTAATCGAAATCTCTTGCATTCGAATGCAATAATTCGGATACTGTCACTCACTAGTAGTAGTATTCGCTAATCGAAATTTCATGCACTTCGAATGCAAGTTCTCGGATACTGTCACTCACTAGTAGTAGTATTCGCTAATCAAAATCTCATGCATTTGAATGCAAGTTCTCGGATACTGTCACTCACTAGTAGTAGTATTCGCTAATCGAAATTTCATGCATTCGAATGCAATATTTCGGATACTGTCACTCACTAGTAGTAGTATTCGCTAATCGAAATCTCATGCATTTGAATGCAAGTTCTCGGATACTGTCACTCACTAGTAGTAGTATTCCTTAATCGAAATTTCATGCATTCGAATGCAATAATTCGGATACTGTCACTCACTAGTAGTAGTATTGGCTAATCGAAATCTCATGCATTCGAATGCAAGCTCTCGGATACTGTCACTCACTAGTAGTAGTATTCGCTAATCGAAATTTCATGCATTCGAATGCAATAATTCGGATACTGTCACTCACTAGTAGTAGTATTCGCTAATCGAAATTTAATGCATTCGAATGCAATAATTCGGATACTGTCACTCACTAGTAGTAGTATTCGCTAATCGAAATCTCATGCATTCGAATGCAATAATTCGGATACTGTGACTCACTAGTAGTAGTATTCGCTAATCGAAATTTCATGCATTCGAATGCAATAATTCGGATACTGTCACTCATTAGTAGTAGTATTCGCTAATCGAAATCTCATGCATTCGAATGCAAGTTCTCGGATACTGTCACTCACTAGTAGTAGTATTCGCTAATCGAAATTTCATGCATTCGAATGCAATAATTCGGATACTGTCACTCGCTAGTAGTAGTATTCGCTAATCGAAATCTCTTGCATTCGAATGCAAGTTCTCGGCTACTGTCACTCACTAGTAGTAGTATTCGCTAATCGAAATCTCATGCATTCGAATGCAAGTTCTCGGATACTGTCACTCACTAGTAGTAGTATTCGCAAATCGAAATTTCATGCATTCGAATGCAAGTTCTCGGATACTGTCACTCACTAGTATTAGTATTCGCTAATCGAAATTTCATGCATTCGAATGCAAGCTCTCGGATACTGTCACTCACTAGTAGTAGTATTCGCTAATCCAAATTTCATGCACTCGAATGCAATAATTCGGATACTGTCACTAGTTAGTAGTAGTATTCGCTAATCGAAATCTCATGCTTTCGAATGCAAGTTCTCGGATACTGTCACTCACTAGTAGTAGTATTCGCTAATCGAAATCTCTTGCATTCGAATGCAATAATTCGGATACTGTCACTCACTAGTAGTAGTATTCGCTAATCGAAATCTCATGCATTCGAATGCAAGTTCTCGGATACTGTCACTCACTAGTAGTAGTATTCGCTAATCGAAATCTCATGCATTCGAATGCAAGTTCTCGGATACTGTCACTCACTAGTAGTAGTATTCGCAAATCGAAATCGCTTGCATTCTAATGCAAGTTCTCGGATACTGTCACTCACTAGTAGTAGTATTCGCTAATCGAAATCTCATGCATTCGACTGCAAGTTCTGGGATACTGTCACTCACTAGTAGTAGTATTCGCTAATCGAAATCTCTTGCATTCGAATGCAATAATTTGGAAACTGTCACTCACTAGTAGTAGTATTCGCTAATCGAAATCTCTTGCATTCGAATGCAATAATTCGGATACTGTCACTCACTAGTAGTAGTATTCGCTAATCGAAATTTCATGCACTTCGAATGCAAGTTCTCGGATACTGTCACTCACTAGTACTAGTATTCGCTAATCAAAATCTCATGCATTTGAATGCAAGTTCTCGGATACTGTCACTCACTAGTAGTAGTATTCGCTAATCGAAATTTCATGCATTCGAATGCAATATTTCGGATACTGTCACTCACTAGTAGTAGTATTCGCTAATCGAGATCTCATGCATTCGAATGCAATAATTCGGATACTGTCACCCACTAGTAGTAGTATTCGCTAATCGAAATTTCATGCATTCGAATGCAATAATTCGGATACTGTCACTCGCTAGTAGTAGTATTCGCTAATCGAAATCTCATGCATTCGAATGCAAGTTCTCGGATACTGTCACTCACTAGTAGTAGTATTCGCTAATCGAAATTTCATGCATTCGAATGCAAGTTCTCGGACACTATCACTCACTAGTAGTAGTTTTCGCTAATCGAAATTTCATGCATTTGAATGCAAGTTCTCGGATACTGTCACTCACTAGTAGTAGTATTCGCTAATTGAAATTTCATGCATTCGAATGCAAGTTCTCGGATACTGTCACTCACTAGTAGTAGTATTCGCTAATCAAAATCTCATGCATTCGAATGCAAGTTCTCGGATACTGTCACTCACTAGTAGTAGTATTCGCTAATCGAAATCTCATGAATTCGAATGCAAGTTCTCGGATACTGTCACTCACTAGTCGTAGTATTCGCTAATCGAAATCTCATGCATTCGAATACAAGTGCTCGGATACTGTCACTCACTAGTAGTAGTATTCGCTAATCGAAATTTCATGCATTCGAATGCAATAATTTGGATACTGTCACTCACTAGTAGTAGTATTCGCTAATCGAAATTTCATGCATTCGAATGCAATAATTCGGATACTGTCACTCACTAGTAGTAGTATTCGCTAATTGAAATTTCATGCATTCGAATGCAAGTTCTCGGATACTGTCACTCACTAGTAGTAGTTTTCGCTAATCGAAATTTCATGCATTTGAATGCAAGTTCTCGGATACTGTCACTCACTAGTAGTAGTATTCGCTAATCGAAATTTCATGCATTCGAATGCAATAATTCGGATACTGTCACTCACTAGTAGTAGTATTCGCTAATCCAAATTTCATGCATTCGAATGCAATAATTCGGATACTGTCACTCACTAGTAGTAGTATTCGCTAATCGAAGTTTCATGCATTCGAATGCAAGTTCTCGGATACTGTCACTCACTAGTAGTAGTATCCGCTAATCGAAATTTGATGCATTCGAATGCAATAATTCGGATACTGTCTCTCAGTAGTAGTAGTATTCGCTAATCGAAATTTCATGCATTCGAATGCAATAATTTGGATACTGTCACTCACTAGTAGTAGTATTCGCTAATCGAAATTTCATGCATTCTAATGCAATAATTCGGATACTGTCACTCACTAGTAGTAGTATTCGCTAATTGAAATTTCATGCATTCGAATGCAAGTTCTCGGATACTGTCACTCACTAGTAGTAGTATTCGCTAATCGAAATCTCATGCATTCGAATGCAAGTTCTCGGATACTGTCACTCACTAGTAGTAGTATCCGCTAATCGAAATTTCATGCATTCGAATGCAATTATTCGGATACTGTCACTCACTAGTAGTAGTATTCGCTAATCGAAATTTCATGCATTCGAATGCAATAATTCGGATACTGTCACTCACTAGTAGTAGTATTCGCTAATCGAAATCTCATGCATTCGAATGCAAGTTCTCGGAAACTGTCACTCACTAGTAGTAGTATTCGCTAATCGAAATCTCATGCATTCGAATGCTATAATTCGGATACTGTCACTCACTAGTAGTAGTATTCGCTAATCGAAGTTTCATGCATTCGAATGCAATAATTCGGATACTGTCACTCACTAGTAGTAGTATTCGCTAATCGAAATCTCATGCATTCGAATGCAATAATTCGGATACTGTCACCCACTAGTAGTAGTATTCGCTAATCGAAATTTCATGCATTCGAATGCAATAATTCGGATACTGTCACTCGCTAGTAGTAGTATTCGCTAATCGAAATCTCATGCATTCGAATGCAAGTTCTCGGATACTGTCACTCACTAGTAGTAGTATTCGCTAATCGAAATTTCATGCATTCGAATGCAAGTTCTCGGACACTATCACTCACTAGTACTAGTTTTCGCTAATCGAAATTTCATGCATTTGAATGCAAGTTCTCGGATACTGTCACTCACTAGTAGTAGTATTCGCTAATTGAAATTTCATGCATTCGAATGCAAGTTCTCGGATACTGTCACTCACTAGTAGTAGTATTCGCTAATCGAAATCACATGCATTCGAATGCAAGTTCTCGGATACTGTCACTCACTAGTAGTAGTATTCGCTAATCGAAATCTCATGAATTCGAATGCAAGTTCTCGGATACTGTCACTGACTAGTCGTAGTATTCGCTAATCGAAATCTCATGCATTCGAATGCAAGTGCTCGGATACTGTCACTCACTAGTAGTAGTATTCGCTAATCGAAATTTCATGCATTCGAATGCAATAATTCGGATACTGTCACTCACTAGTAGTAGTATTCGCTAATCCAAATTTCATGCATTCGAATGCAATAATTCGGATACTGTCACTCACTAGTAGTAGTATTCGCTAATCGAAGTTTCATGCATTCGAATGCAAGTTCTCGGATACTGTCACTCACTAGTGGTAGTATCCGCTAATCGAAATTTGATGCATTCGAATGCAATAATTCGGATACTGTCTCTCAGTAGTAGTAGTATTCGCTAATCGAAATTTCATGCATTCGAATGCAATAATTTGGATACTGTCACTCACTAGTAGTAGTATTCGCTAATCGAAATTTCATGCATTCGAATGCAATAATTCGGATACTGTCACTCACTAGTAGTAGTATTCGCTAATTGAAATTTCATGCATTCGAATGCAAGTTCTCGGATACTGTCACTCACTAGTAGTAGTATTCGCTAATCGAAATCTCATGCATTCGAATGCAAGTTCTCGGATACTGTCACTCACTAGTAGTAGTATCCGCTAATCGAAATTTCATGCATTCGAATGCAATTACTCGGATACTGTCACTCACTAGTAGTAGTATTCGCTAATCGAAATTTCATGCATTCGGATGTAATAATTCGTATACTGTCACTCACTAGTAGTAGTATTCGCTAATCGAAATCTCATGCATTCGAATGCAAGTTCTCGGATACTGTCACTCACTAGTAGTAGTATTCGCTAATCGAAATTTCATGCATTCGAATGCAATAATTCGGATACTGTCACTCACTAGTAGTAGTATTCGCTAATTGAAATTTCATGCATTCGAATGCAAGTTCTCGGATACTGTCACTCACTAGTAGTAGTATTCGCTAATCGAAATCTCATGCATTCGAATGCAAGTTCTCGGATACTGTCACTCACTAGTAGTAGTGTCCGCTAATCGAAATTTCATGCATTCGAATGCAATTATTCGGATACTGTCACTCACTAGTAGTAGTATTCGCTAATCGAAATTTCATGCATTCGAATGCAATAATTCGGATACTGTCACTCACTAGTAGTAGTATTCGCTAATCGAAATCTCATGCATTCGAATGCAAGTTCTCGGATACTGTCACTCACTATTAGTAGTATTCGCTAATCGAAATTTCATGCATTCGTATGCAATAATTCGGATACTGTCACTCACTAGTAGTAGTATTCGCTAATCGAAGTTTCATGCATTCGAATGCAATAATTCGGATACTGTCACTCACTAGTAGTAGTATTCGCTAATCGAAGTGTCATGCATTCGAATGCAATAATTCGGATACTGTCACTCACTAGTAGTAGTATTCCTTAATCGAAATTTCATGCATTCGAATGCAATAATTCGGATACTGTCACTCACTAGTAGTAGTATTGGCTAATCGAAATCTCATGCATTCGAATGCAAGCTCTCGGATACTGTCACTCACTAGTAGTAGTATTCGCTAATCGAAATTTCATGCATTCGAATGCAATAATTCGGATACTGTCACTCACTAGTAGTAGTATTCGCTAATCGAAATTTAATGCATTCGAATGCAATAATTCGGATACTGTCACTCACTAGTAGTAGTATTCGCTAATCGAAATCTCATGCATTCGAATGCAATAATTCGGATACTGTGACTCACTAGTAGTAGTATTCGCTAATCGAAATTTCATGCATTCGAATGCAATAATTCGGATACTGTCACTCATTAGTAGTAGTATTCGCTAATCGAAATCTCATGCATTCGAATGCAAGTTCTCGGATACTGTCACTCACTAGTAGTAGTATTCGCTAATCGAAATTTCATGCATTCGAATGCAATAATTCGGATACTGTCACTCGCTAGTAGTAGTATTCGCTAATCGAAATCTCTTGCATTCGAATGCAAGTTCTCGGCTACTGTCACTCACTAGTAGTAGTATTCGCTAATCGAAATCTCATGCATTCGAATGCAAGTTCTCGGATACTGTCACTCACTAGTAGTAGTATTCGCAAATCGAAATTTCATGCATTCGAATGCAAGTTCTCGGATACTGTCACTCACTAGTATTAGTATTCGCTAATCGAAATTTCATGCATTCGAATGCAAGCTCTCGGATACTGTCACTCACTAGTAGTAGTATTCGCTAATCCAAATTTCATGCACTCGAATGCAATAATTCGGATACTGTCACTAGTTAGTAGTAGTATTCGCTAATCGAAATCTCATGCTTTCGAATGCAAGTTCTCGGATACTGTCACTCACTAGTAGTAGTATTCGCTAATCGAAATCTCTTGCATTCGAATGCAATAATTCGGATACTGTCACTCACTAGTAGTAGTATTCGCTAATCGAAATCTCATGCATTCGAATGCAAGTTCTCGGATACTGTCACTCACTAGTAGTAGTATTCGCTAATCGAAATCTCATGCATTCGAATGCAAGTTCTCGGATACTGTCACTCACTAGTAGTAGTATTCGCAAATCGAAATCGCTTGCATTCTAATGCAAGTTCTCGGATACTGTCACTCACTAGTAGTAGTATTCGCTAATCGAAATCTCATGCATTCGACTGCAAGTTCTGGGATACTGTCACTCACTAGTAGTAGTATTCGCTAATCGAAATCTCTTGCATTCGAATGCAATAATTTGGAAACTGTCACTCACTAGTAGTAGTATTCGCTAATCGAAATCTCTTGCATTCGAATGCAATAATTCGGATACTGTCACTCACTAGTAGTAGTATTCGCTAATCGAAATTTCATGCACTTCGAATGCAAGTTCTCGGATACTGTCACTCACTAGTACTAGTATTCGCTAATCAAAATCTCATGCATTTGAATGCAAGTTCTCGGATACTGTCACTCACTAGTAGTAGTATTCGCTAATCGAAATTTCATGCATTCGAATGCAATATTTCGGATACTGTCACTCACTAGTAGTAGTATTCGCTAATCGAGATCTCATGCATTCGAATGCAATAATTCGGATACTGTCACCCACTAGTAGTAGTATTCGCTAATCGAAATTTCATGCATTCGAATGCAATAATTCGGATACTGTCACTCGCTAGTAGTAGTATTCGCTAATCGAAATCTCATGCATTCGAATGCAAGTTCTCGGATACTGTCACTCACTAGTAGTAGTATTCGCTAATCGAAATTTCATGCATTCGAATGCAAGTTCTCGGACACTATCACTCACTAGTAGTAGTTTTCGCTAATCGAAATTTCATGCATTTGAATGCAAGTTCTCGGATACTGTCACTCACTAGTAGTAGTATTCGCTAATTGAAATTTCATGCATTCGAATGCAAGTTCTCGGATACTGTCACTCACTAGTAGTAGTATTCGCTAATCAAAATCTCATGCATTCGAATGCAAGTTCTCGGATACTGTCACTCACTAGTAGTAGTATTCGCTAATCGAAATCTCATGAATTCGAATGCAAGTTCTCGGATACTGTCACTCACTAGTCGTAGTATTCGCTAATCGAAATCTCATGCATTCGAATACAAGTGCTCGGATACTGTCACTCACTAGTAGTAGTATTCGCTAATCGAAATTTCATGCATTCGAATGCAATAATTTGGATACTGTCACTCACTAGTAGTAGTATTCGCTAATCGAAATTTCATGCATTCGAATGCAATAATTCGGATACTGTCACTCACTAGTAGTAGTATTCGCTAATTGAAATTTCATGCATTCGAATGCAAGTTCTCGGATACTGTCACTCACTAGTAGTAGTTTTCGCTAATCGAAATTTCATGCATTTGAATGCAAGTTCTCGGATACTGTCACTCACTAGTAGTAGTATTCGCTAATCGAAATTTCATGCATTCGAATGCAATAATTCGGATACTGTCACTCACTAGTAGTAGTATTCGCTAATCCAAATTTCATGCATTCGAATGCAATAATTCGGATACTGTCACTCACTAGTAGTAGTATTCGCTAATCGAAGTTTCATGCATTCGAATGCAAGTTCTCGGATACTGTCACTCACTAGTAGTAGTATCCGCTAATCGAAATTTGATGCATTCGAATGCAATAATTCGGATACTGTCTCTCAGTAGTAGTAGTATTCGCTAATCGAAATTTCATGCATTCGAATGCAATAATTTGGATACTGTCACTCACTAGTAGTAGTATTCGCTAATCGAAATTTCATGCATTCTAATGCAATAATTCGGATACTGTCACTCACTAGTAGTAGTATTCGCTAATTGAAATTTCATGCATTCGAATGCAAGTTCTCGGATACTGTCACTCACTAGTAGTAGTATTCGCTAATCGAAATCTCATGCATTCGAATGCAAGTTCTCGGATACTGTCACTCACTAGTAGTAGTATCCGCTAATCGAAATTTCATGCATTCGAATGCAATTATTCGGATACTGTCACTCACTAGTAGTAGTATTCGCTAATCGAAATTTCATGCATTCGAATGCAATAATTCGGATACTGTCACTCACTAGTAGTAGTATTCGCTAATCGAAATCTCATGCATTCGAATGCAAGTTCTCGGAAACTGTCACTCACTAGTAGTAGTATTCGCTAATCGAAATCTCATGCATTCGAATGCTATAATTCGGATACTGTCACTCACTAGTAGTAGTATTCGCTAATCGAAGTTTCATGCATTCGAATGCAATAATTCGGATACTGTCACTCACTAGTAGTAGTATTCGCTAATCGAAATCTCATGCATTCGAATGCAATAATTCGGATACTGTCACCCACTAGTAGTAGTATTCGCTAATCGAAATTTCATGCATTCGAATGCAATAATTCGGATACTGTCACTCGCTAGTAGTAGTATTCGCTAATCGAAATCTCATGCATTCGAATGCAAGTTCTCGGATACTGTCACTCACTAGTAGTAGTATTCGCTAATCGAAATTTCATGCATTCGAATGCAAGTTCTCGGACACTATCACTCACTAGTACTAGTTTTCGCTAATCGAAATTTCATGCATTTGAATGCAAGTTCTCGGATACTGTCACTCACTAGTAGTAGTATTCGCTAATTGAAATTTCATGCATTCGAATGCAAGTTCTCGGATACTGTCACTCACTAGTAGTAGTATTCGCTAATCGAAATCACATGCATTCGAATGCAAGTTCTCGGATACTGTCACTCACTAGTAGTAGTATTCGCTAATCGAAATCTCATGAATTCGAATGCAAGTTCTCGGATACTGTCACTGACTAGTCGTAGTATTCGCTAATCGAAATCTCATGCATTCGAATGCAAGTGCTCGGATACTGTCACTCACTAGTAGTAGTATTCGCTAATCGAAATTTCATGCATTCGAATGCAATAATTCGGATACTGTCACTCACTAGTAGTAGTATTCGCTAATCCAAATTTCATGCATTCGAATGCAATAATTCGGATACTGTCACTCACTAGTAGTAGTATTCGCTAATCGAAGTTTCATGCATTCGAATGCAAGTTCTCGGATACTGTCACTCACTAGTGGTAGTATCCGCTAATCGAAATTTGATGCATTCGAATGCAATAATTCGGATACTGTCTCTCAGTAGTAGTAGTATTCGCTAATCGAAATTTCATGCATTCGAATGCAATAATTTGGATACTGTCACTCACTAGTAGTAGTATTCGCTAATCGAAATTTCATGCATTCGAATGCAATAATTCGGATACTGTCACTCACTAGTAGTAGTATTCGCTAATTGAAATTTCATGCATTCGAATGCAAGTTCTCGGATACTGTCACTCACTAGTAGTAGTATTCGCTAATCGAAATCTCATGCATTCGAATGCAAGTTCTCGGATACTGTCACTCACTAGTAGTAGTATCCGCTAATCGAAATTTCATGCATTCGAATGCAATTACTCGGATACTGTCACTCACTAGTAGTAGTATTCGCTAATCGAAATTTCATGCATTCGGATGTAATAATTCGTATACTGTCACTCACTAGTAGTAGTATTCGCTAATCGAAATCTCATGCATTCGAATGCAAGTTCTCGGATACTGTCACTCACTAGTAGTAGTATTCGCTAATCGAAATTTCATGCATTCGAATGCAATAATTCGGATACTGTCACTCACTAGTAGTAGTATTCGCTAATTGAAATTTCATGCATTCGAATGCAAGTTCTCGGATACTGTCACTCACTAGTAGTAGTATTCGCTAATCGAAATCTCATGCATTCGAATGCAAGTTCTCGGATACTGTCACTCACTAGTAGTAGTGTCCGCTAATCGAAATTTCATGCATTCGAATGCAATTATTCGGATACTGTCACTCACTAGTAGTAGTATTCGCTAATCGAAATTTCATGCATTCGAATGCAATAATTCGGATACTGTCACTCACTAGTAGTAGTATTCGCTAATCGAAATCTCATGCATTCGAATGCAAGTTCTCGGATACTGTCACTCACTATTAGTAGTATTCGCTAATCGAAATTTCATGCATTCGTATGCAATAATTCGGATACTGTCACTCACTAGTAGTAGTATTCGCTAATCGAAGTTTCATGCATTCGAATGCAATAATTCGGATACTGTCACTCACTAGTAGTAGTATTCGCTAATCGAAGTGTCATGCATTCGAATGCAATAATTCGGATACTGTCACTCACTAGTAGTAGTATTCGCTAATCGAAATTTCATGCAATCGAATGCAATAATTCGGATACTGTCACTCATTAGTAGTAGTATTCGCTAATCGAAATCTCATGCATTCGAATGCAAGTTCTCGGATACTGTCACTCACTAGTAGTAGTATTCGCTAATCGAAATCTCTTGCATTCGAATGCAATAATTCGGATACTGTCACTCACTAGTAGTAGTATTCGCTAATCGCAATCTCATGCATTCGAATGCAATAATTCGGATACTGTCACTCACTAGTAGTAGTATTCGCTAATCGAAATTTCATGCATTCGAATGCAAATTCTCGGATACGGTCACTCACTAGTAGTAGTATTCGCTAATCGAAATTTCATGCATTCGAATGCAATAATTCGGATACTGTCACTCACTAGTAGTAGTATTCGCTAATCGAAATCTCATGCATTCGAATGCAAGTTCTCGGATACTGTCACTCACTAGTAGTAGTATTCGCTAATCGAAATCTCTTGCATTCGAATGCAAGTTCTCGGATCCTGTCACTCACTAGTAGTAGTATTCGCTAATCGAAATCTCTTGCATTCGAATGCAAGCTCTCGGATACTGTCACTCACTAGTAGTAGTATTCGCTAATCGAAATCTCTTGCATTCGAATGCAAATTCTCGGAAACTGTCACTCACTAGTAGTAGTATTCGCTAATCGAAATCTCATGCATTCGAATGCAAGTTCTCGGATACTGTCACTCACTAGTAGTAGTATTCGCTAATCGAAATCTCATGCATTCGAATGCAATAATTCGGATACTGTCACTCATTAGTAGTAGTATTCGCTAATCGAAATCTCATGCATTCGAATGCAAGTTCTCGGATACTGTCACTCACTAGTAGTAGTATTCGCTAATCGAAATTTCGTGCATTCGAATGCAATAATTCGGATACTGTCACTCGCTAGTAGTAGTATTCGCTAATCGAAATCTCTTGCATTCGAATGCAAGTTCTCGGATACTGTCACTCACTAGTAGTAGTATTCGCTAATCGAAATCTCATGCATTCGAATGCAAGTTCTCGGATACTGTCACTCACTAGTGTTAGTATTCGCAAATCGAAATTTCATGCATTCGAATGCAATAATTCGGATACTGTCACTCACTAGTAGTAGTATTCGCTAATCGAAATTTCATGCATTCGAATGCAAGTTCTCGGATACTGTCACTCACTAGTAGTAGTATTCGCTAATCGAAATTTCATGCATTCGAATGCAATAATTCGGATACTGTCACTCATTAGTAGTAGTATTCGCTAATCGAAATCTCATGCTTTCGAATGCAAGTTCTCGGATACTGTCACTCACTAGTAGTAGTATTCGCTAATCTAAATCTCTTGCTTTCGAATGCAATAATTCGGATACTGTCATTCACTAGTGGTAGTATTCGCTAATCGAAATCTCATGCATTCGAATGCAAGTTCTCGGATACTGTCACTCACTAGTAGTAGTATTCGCTAATCGAAATCTCATGCATTCGAATGCAAGTTCTCGGATACTGTCACTCACTAATAGTAGTATTCGCAAATCGAAATCTCTTGCATTCGAATGCAAGTTCTCGGATACTGTCACTCACTAGTAGTAGTATTCGCTAATCGAAATCTCATGCATTCGACTGCAGCTTCTGGGATACTGTCACTCACTAGTAGTAGTATTCGCTAATCGAAATCTCTTGCATTGGAATGCAATAATTTGGAAACTGTCACTCACTAGTAGTAGTATTCGCTAATCGAAATATCTTGCATTCGAATGCAAGTTCTCGGATACTGTCACTCACTAGTAGTAGTATTCGCTAATCGAAATCTCTTGCATTCGAATGCAATAATTCGGATACTGTCACTCACTAGTAGTAGTATTCGCTAAACGAAATTTCATGCCCTTCGAATGCAAGTTCTCGGATACTCTCACTCACTAGTAGTAGTATTCGCTAATCGAAATCTCAAGCATTTGAATGCAAGTTCTCGGATACTGTCACTCACTAGTAGTAGTATTCGCTAATCGAAATTTCATGCATTCGAATGCAATAATTCGGATACTGTTACTCACTAGTAGTAGTATTCGCTAATCGAAATCTCATGCATTCGAATGCAATAATTCGGATACTGTCACTCACTAGTAGTAGTATTCGCTAATCGAAATCTCATGCATTCGAATGCAAGTTCTCGGATACTGTCACTCACTAGTAGTAGTATTCGCTAATCGAAATTTCATGCATTCGAATGCAAGTTCTCGGATACTATCACTCACTAGTAGTAGTTTTCGCTAATCGAAATTTCATGCATTTGAATGCAAGTTCTCGGATACTGTCACTCACTAGTAGTAGTATTCGCTAATCGAAATTTCATGCATTCGAATGCAAGTTCACGGATACTGACACTCACTAGTAGTAGTATTCGCTAATCGAAATCTCATGCATTCGAATGCAAGTTCTCGGATACTGTCACTCACTAGTAGTAGTATTCGCTAATCGAAATTTCATGCATTCGAATGCAATAATTCGGATACTGTCACTCACTAGTAGTAGTATTCGCTAATCGAAATTTCATGCATTCGGATGCAATAGTTCGTATACTGTCACTCACTAGTAGTAGTATTCGCTAATCGAAATTTCATGCATTCGAATGCAATAATTCGGATACTGTCACTCACTAGTAGTAGTATTCGCTAATCGAAGTTTCATGCATTCAAATGCAAGTTCTCGGATACTGTCACTCACTAGTAGTAGTATCCGCTAATCGAAATTTCATGCATTCGAATGCAATAATTCGGATAATGTCTCTCACTAGTAGTAGTATTCGCTAATCGAAATTTCATGCATTCGAATGCAATAATTTGGAATCTGTCACTCACTAGTAGTAGTATTCGCTAATCGAAATTTCATGCATTCGAATGCAATAATTCATATACTGTCACTCACTAGTAGTAGTATTCGCTAATTGAAATTTCATGCATTCGAATGCAAGTTCTCGGATACTGTCACTCACTAGTAGTAGTATTCGCTAATCGAAATCTCATGCATTCGAATGTAAGTTCTCGGATACTGTCACTCACTAGTAGTAGTATCCGCTAATCGAAATTTCATGCATTCGAATGCAATTATTCGGATACTGTCACTCACTAGTAGTAGTATTCGCTAATCGAAATTTCATGCATTCGGATGCAATAATTCGTATACTTTCACTCACTAGTAGTAGTATTCGCTAATCGAAATCTCATGCATTCGAATGCAAGTTCTCGGATACTGTCACTCACTAGTAGTGGTATTCGCTAATCGAAATTTCATGCATTCGAATGCAATAATTTGGATACTGTCAATCACTAGTAGTAGTATTCTCTAATTGAAATTTCATGCATTCGAATGCAAGTTCTCGGATACTGTCACTCACTAGTAGTAGTATTCGCTAATCGAAATCTCATGCATTCGAATGCAAGTTCTCGGATACTGTCACTCACTAGTAGTAGTGTCCGCTAATCGAAATTTCATGCATTCGAATGCAATTATTCGGATACTGTCACTCACTAGTAGTAGTATTCGCTAATCGAAATTTCATGCATTCGAATGCAATAATTCGGATACTGTCACTCACTAGTAGTAGTATTCGCTAATCGAAATCTCATGCATTCGAATGCAAGTTCTCGGATACTGTCACTCACTAGTCGTAGTATTCGCTAATCGAAATTTCATGCATTCGAATGCAATAATTCGGATACTGTCACTCACTAGTAGTAGTATTCGCTAATCGAAGTTTCATGCATTCGAATGCAATAATTCGGATACTGTCACTCACTAGTAGTAGTATTCGCTAATCGAAATCTCATGCATTCGAATGCAATAATTCGGATACTGTCACTCACTAGTAGTAGTATTCGCTAATCGAAATTTCATGCATTCGAATGCAATAATTCGGATACTGTCACTCATTAGTAGTAGTATTCGCTAATCGAAATCTCATGCATTCGAATACAAGTTCTCGGATACTGTCACTCACTAGTAGTAGTATTCGCTAATCGAAATCTCTTGCATTTGAATGCAATAATTCGGATACTGTCACTCACTAGTAGTAGTATTCGCTAATCGAAATCTCATGCATTCGAATGCAAGTTCTCGGGTACTGTCACTCACTAGTAGTAGTATTCGCTAATCGAAATCTCATGCATTCGAATACAAGTTCTCGGATACTGTCACTCACTAGTAGTAGTATTCGCAAATCGAAATCTCTTGCATTCGAATGCAAGTTCTCGGATACTGTCACTCACTAGTAGTAGTATTCGCTAATCGAAATCTCATGCATTCGACTGCAAGTTCTGGGATACTGTCACTCACTAGTAGTAGTATTCGCTAATCGAAATCTCTTGCATTCGAATGCAATAATTTGGAAACTGTCACTCACTAGTAATAGTATTCGCTAATCGAAATCTCTTGCATTCGAATGCAAGTTCTCGGATACTGTCACTCACTAGTAGTAGTATTCGCTAATCGAAATCTCTTGCATTCGAATGCAATAATTCGGATACTGTCACTCACTAGTAGTAGTATTCGCTAATCGAAATTTCATGCACTTCGAATGCAAGTTCTCGAATACTGTCACTCACTAGTAGTAGTATTCGCTAATCAAAATCTCATGCATTTGAATGCAAGTTCTCGGATACTGTCACTCACTTGTAGTAGTATTCGCTAATCGAAATTTCATGCATTCGAATGCAATAATTCGGATACTGTCACTCACTAGTAGTAGTATTCGCTAATCGAAATCTCATGCATTCGAATGCATTTCTCGGATACTGTCACTCACTAGTAGTAGTATTCGCTAATCGAAATCTCATGCATTCGAATGCTATAATTCGGATACTATCACTCACTAGTAGTAGTATTCGCTAATCGAAATTTCATACATTCGAATGCAATAATTGGGATACTGTCACTCACTAGTGGTAGTATTCGCTAATCGAGATCTCATGCATTCGAATGCAATAATTCTTATACTGTCACCCACTAGTAGTAGTATTCGCTAATCGAAATTTCATGCATTCGAATGCAATAATTCGGATACTGTCACTCGCTAGTAGTAGTATTCGCTAATCGAGATCTCATGCATTCGAAAGCAAGTTCTCGGATACTGTCACTCACTAGTAGTAGTATTCGCTAATCGAAATTTCATGCATTCGAAAGCAAGTTCTCGGACACTATCACTCACTAGTAGTAGTTTTCGCTAATCGAAATTTCATGCATTTGAATGCAAGTTCTCGGATACTGTCACTCACTAGTAGTAGTATTCGCTAATTGAAATTTCATGCATTCGAATGCAAGTTCTCGGATACTGTCACTCACTAGTAGTAGTATTCGCTAATCGAAATCTCATGCATTCGAATGCAAGTTCTCGGATACTGTCACTCACTAGTAGTAGTATTCGCTAATCGAAATCTCATGAATTCGAATGCAAGTTCTCGGATACTGTCACTCACTAGTCGTAGTATTCGCTAATCGAAATCTCATGCTTTCGAATGCAAGTGCTCGGATACTGTCACTCACTAGTAGTAGTATTCGCTAATCGAAATTTCATGCATTCGAATGCAATAATTCGGATACTGTCACTCACTAGTAGTAGTATTCGCTAATCCAAATTTCATGCATTCGAATGCAATAATTCGGAAACTGTCACTCACTAGTAGTAGTATTCGCTAATCGAATTCTCATGCATCCGAATGCAAGTCCTCGGATACTGTCACTCACTAGTAGTAGTATTCGCTAATCGAAATCTCATGCATTCGACTGCAAGTTCTGGGATACTGTCACTCACTAGTAGTAGTATTCGCTAATCGAAATCTCTTGCATTCGAATGCAATAATTCGGATACTGTCACTCACTAGTAGTAGTATTCGCTTATCGAAATCTCTTGCATTCGAATGCAAGTTCTCGGATACTGTCACTCACTAGTAGTAGTATTCGCTAATCGAAATCTCTTGCATTCGAATGCAATAATTCGGATACTGTCACTCACTAGTAGTAGTATTCGCTAATCGAAATTTCATGCATTCGAATGCAATAATTCGGATACTGTCACTCACTAGTAGTAGTATTCGCTAATCGAAATCTCATGCATTCGAATGCAATAATTCGGATACTGTCACTCATTAGTAGCTATATTCGCTAATCGAAATCTCATGCATTCGAATGCAAGTTGTCGGATACTGTCACTCACTAGTAGTAGTATTCGCTAATCGAAATTTCGTGCATTCGAATGCAATAATTCGGATACTGTCACTCGCTAGTAGTGGTATTCGCTAATCGAAATCTCTTGCATTCGAATGCAAGTTCTCGGATACTGTCACTCACTAGTAGTAGTATTCGCTAATCGAAATCTCATGCATTCGAATGCAAGTTCTCGGATACTGTCACTCACTAGTGTTAGTATTCGCAAATCGAAATTTCATGCATTCGAATGCAAGTACTCGGATACTGTCACTCACTAGTAGTAGTATTCGCTAATCGAAATTTCATGCATTCGAATGCAAGTTCTCGGATACTGTCACTCACTAGTAGTAGTATTCGCTAATCGAAATTTCATGCATTCGAATGCAATAATTCGGATACTGTCACTCATTAGTAGTAGTATTCGCTAATCGAAATCTCATGCTTTCGAATGCAAGTTCTCGGATACTGTCACTCACTAGTAGTAGTATTCGCTAATCTAAATCTCTTGCATTCGAATGCAATAATTCGGATACTGTCATTCACTAGTGGTAGTATTCGCTAATCGAAATCTCATGCATTCGAATGCAAGTTCTCGGATACTGTCACTCACTAGTAGTAGTATTCGCTAATCGAAATCTCATGCATTCGAATGCAAGTTCTCGGATACTATCACTCACTAGTAGTAGTTTTCGCTAATCGAAATTTCATGCATTTGAATGCAAGTTCTCGGATACTGTCACTCACTAGTAGTAGTATTCGCTAATCGAAATTTCATGCATTCGAATGCAAGTTCTCGGATACTTACACTCACTAGTAGTAGTATTCGCTAATCGAAATCTCATGCATTCGAATGCAAGATCTCGGATACTGTCACTCACTAGTAGTAGTATTCGCTAATCGAAATTTCATGCATTCGAATGCAATAATTCGGATACTGTCACTCACTAGTAGTAGTATTCGCTAATCGAAATTTCATGCATTCGAATGCAATAATTCGGATACTGTCACTCACTAGTAGTAGTATTCGCTAATCGAAGTTTCATGCATTCAAATGCAAGTTCTCGGATACTGTCACTCACTAGTAGTAGTATCCTCTAACCGAAATTTCATGCATTCGATTGCAATAATTCGGATAATGTCTCTCACTAGTAGTAGTATTCGCTAATCGAAATTTCATGCATTCGAATGCAATAATTTGGATAATGTCACTCACTAGTAGTAGTATTCGCTAATCGAAATTTCATGCATTCGAATGCAATAATTCATATACTGTCACTCACTAGTAGTAGTATTCGCTAATTGAAATCTCATGCATTCGAATGCAAGTTCTCGGATACTGTCACTCACTAGTAGTAGTATTCGCTAATCGAAATCTCATGCATTCGACTGCAGCTTCTGGGATACTGTCACTCACTAGTAGTAGTATTCGCTAATCGAAATCTCTTGCATTCGAATGCAATAATTTCGAAACTGTCACTCACTAGTAGTAGTATTCGCTAATCGAAATCTCTTGCATTCGAATGCAAGTTCTCGGATACTGTCACTCACTAGTAGTAGTATTCGCTAATCGAAATCTCTTGCATTCGAATGCAATACTTCGGATACTGTCACTCACTAGTAGTAGTATTCGCTAATTGAAATTTCATGCCCTTCGAATGCAAGTTCTCGGATACTGTCACTCACTAGTAGTAGTATTCGCTAATCGAAATCTCAAGCATTTGAATGCAAGTTCTCGGATACTGTCACTCACTAGTAGTAGTATTCGCTAATCGAAATTTCATGCATTCGAATGCAATAATTCGGATACTGTTACTCACTAGTAGTAGTATTCGCTAATCGAAATCTCATGCATTCGAATGCAATAATTCGGATACTGTCACTCACTAGTAGTAGTATTCGCTAATCGAAATCTCATGCATTCGAATGCAAGTTCTCGGATACTGTCACTCACTAGTAGTAGTATTCGCTAATCGAAATTTCATGCATTATAATGCAAGTTCTCGGATACTGACACTCACTAGTAGTAGTATTCGCTAATCGAAATCTCATGCATTCGAATGCAAGTTCTCGGATACTGTCACTCACTAGTAGTAGTATTCGCTAATCGAAATTTCATGCATTCGAATGCAATAATTCGGATACTGTCACTCACTAGTAGTAGTATTCGCTAATCGAAATTTCATGCATTCGGATGCAATAATTCGTATACTGTCACTCACTAGTAGTAGTATTCGCTAATCGAAATTTCATGCATTCGAATGCAATAATTCGGATACTGTCACTCACTAGTAGTAGTATTCGCTAATCGAAGTTTCATGCATTCAAATGCAAGTTCTCGGATACTGTCACTCACTAGTAGTAGTATCCGCTAATCGAAATTTCATGCATTCGAATGCAATAATTCGGATAATGTCTCTCACTAGTAGTAGTATTCGCTAATCGAAATTTCATGCATTCGAATGCAATAATTTGGATACTGTCACTCACTAGTAGTAGTATTCGCTAATCGAAATTTCATGCATTCGAATGCAATAATTCATATACTGTCACTCACTAGTAGTAGTATTCGCTAATTGAAATTTCATGCATTCGAATGCAAGTTCTCGGATACTGTCACTCACTAGTAGTAGTATTCGCTAATCGAAATCTCATGCATTCGAATGTAAGTTCTCGGATACTGTCACTCACTAGTAGTAGTATCCGCTAATCGAAATTTCATGCATTCGAATGCAATTATTCGGATACTGTCACTCACTAGTAGTAGTATTCGCTAATCGAAATTTCATGCATTCGGATGCAATAATTCGTATACTGTCACTCACTAGTAGTAGTATTCGCTAATCGAAATCTCATGCATTCGAATGCAAGTTCTCGGATACTGTCACTCACTAGTAGTAGTATTCGCTAATCGAAATTTCATGCATTCGAATGCAATAATTCGGATACTGTCAATCACTAGTAGTAGTATTCTCTAATTGAAATTTCATGCATTCGAATGCAAGTTCTCGGATACTGTCACTCACTAGTAGTAGTATTCGCTAATCGAAATCTCATGCATTCGAATGCAAGTTTTCGGATACTGTCACTCACTAGTAGTAGTGTCCGCTAATCGAAATTTCATGCATTCGAATGCAATTATTCGGATACTGTCACTCACTAGTAGTAGTATTCGCTAATCGAAATTTCATGCATTCGAATGCAATAATTCGGATACTGTCACTCACTAGTAGTAGTATTCGGTAATCGAAGTTTCATGCATTCGAATGCAATAATTCGGATACTGTCACTCACTAGTAGTAGTATTCGCTAATCGAAATCTCATGCATTCGAATGCAATAATTCGGATACTGTCACTCACTAGTAGTAGTATTCGCTAATCGAAATTTCATGCATTCGAATGCAATAATTCGGATACTGTCACTCATTAGTAGTAGTATTCGCTAATCGAAATCTCATGCATTCGAATACAAGTTCTCGGATACTGTCACTCACTAGTAGTAGTATTCGCTAATCGAAATCTCTTGCATTCGAATGCAATAATTCGGATACTGTCACTCACTAGTAGTAGTATTCGCTAATCGAAATCTCATGCATTCGAATGCAAGTTCTCGGGTACTGTCACTCACTAGTAGTAGTATTCGCTAATCGAAATCTCATGCATTCGAATACAAGTTCTCGGATACTGTCACTCACTAGTAGTAGTATTCGCAAATCGAAATCTCTTGCATTCGAATGCAAGTTCTCGGATACTGTCACTCACTAGTAGTAGTATTCGCTAATCGAAATCTCATGCATTCGACTGCAAGTTCTGGGATACTGTCACTCACTAGTAGTAGTATTCGCTAATCGAAATCTCTTGCATTCGAATGCAATAATTTGCAAACTGTCACTCACTAGTGGTAGTATTCGCTAATCGAAATCTCTTGCATTCGAATGCAAGTTCTCGGATACTGTCACTCACTAGTAGTAGTATTCGCTAATCGAAATCTCTTGCATTCGAATGCAATAATTCGGATACTGTCACTCACTAGTAGTAGTATTCGCTAATCGAAATTTCATGCACTTCGAATGCAAGTTCTCGGATACTGTCACTCACTAGTAGTAGTATTCGCTAATCAAAATCTCATGCATTTGAATGCAAGTTCTCGGATACTGTCACTCACTAGTAGTAGTATTCGCTAATCGAAATTTCATGCATTCGAATGCAATAATTCGGATACTGTCACTCACTAGTAGTAGTATTCGCTAATCGAAATCTCATGCATTCGAATGCATTTCTCGGATACTGTCACTCACTAGTAGTAGTATTCGCTAATCGAAATCTCATGCATTCGAATGCTATAATTCGGATACTGTCACTCACTAGTAGTAGTATTCGCTAATCGAAATTTCATGCATTCGAATGCAATAATTCGGATACTGTCACTCACTAGTAGTAGTATTCGCAAATCGAGATCTCATGCATTCGAATGCAATAATTCGGATACTGTCACCCACTAGTAGTAGTATTCGCTAATCGAAATTTCATGCATTCGAATGCAATAATTCGGATACTGTCACTCGCTAGTAGTAGTATTCGCTAATCGAGATCTCATGCATTCGAAAGCAAGTTCTCGGATACTGTCACTCACTAGTAGTAGTATTCGCTAATCGAAATTTCATGCATTCGAATGCAAGTTCTCGGACACTATCACTCACTAGTAGTAGTTTTCGCTAATCGAAATTTCATGCATTTGAATGCAAGTTCTCGGATACTGTCACTCACTAGTAGTAGTATTCGCTAATTGAAATTTCATGCATTCGAATGCAAGTTCTCGGATAGTGTCACTCACTAGTAGTAGTATTCGCTAATCGAAATCTCATGCATTCGAATGCAAGTTCTCGGATACTGTCACTCACTAGTAGTAGTATTCGCTAATCGAAATCTCATGAATTCGAATGCAAGTTCTCGGATACTGTCACTCACTAGTCGTAGTATTCGCTAATCGAAATCTCATGCATTCGAATGCAAGTGCTCGGATACTGTCACTCACTAGTAGTAGTATTCGATAATCGAAATTTCATGCATTCGAATGCAATAATTCGGATACTGTCCCTCACTAGTAGTAGTATTCGCTAATCCAAATTTCATGCATTCGAATGCAATAATTCGGATACTGTCACTCACTAGTAGTAGTATTCGCTAATCGAATTCTCATGCATTCGAATGCAAGTCCTCGGATACTGTCACTCACTAGTAGTAGTATTCGCTAATCGAAATCTCATGCATTCGACTGCAAGTTCTGGGATACTGTCACTCACTAGTAGTAGTATTCGCTAATCGAAATCTCTTGCATTCGAATGCAATAATTCGGATACTGTCACTCACTAGTAGTAGTATTCGCTTATCGAAATCTCTTGCATTCGAATGCAAGTTCTCGGATACTGTCACTCACTAGTAGTAGTATTCGCTAATCGAAATCTCTTGCATTCGAATGCAATAATTCGGATACTGTCACTCACTAGTAGTAGTATTCGCTAATCGAAATTTCATGCATTCGAATGCAATAATTCGGATACTGTCACTCACTAGTAGTAGTATTCGCTAATCGAAATCTCATGCATTCGAATGCAATAATTCGGATACTGTCACTCATTAGTAGTAGTATTCGCTAATCGAAATCTCATGCATTCGAATGCAAGTTCTCGGATACTGTCACTCACTAGTAGTAGTATTCGCTAATCGAAATTTCGTGCATTCGAATGCAATAATTCGGATACTGTCACTCGCTAGTGGTAGTATTCGCTAATCGAAATCTCTTGCATTCGAATGCAAGTTCTCGGATACTGTCACTCACTAGTAGTAGTATTCGCTAATCGAAATCTCATGCATTCGAATGCAAGTTCTCGGATACTGTCACTCACTAGTGTTAGTATTCGCAAATCGAAATTTCATGCATTCGAATGCAAGTTCTCGGATACTGTCACTCACTAGTAGTAGTATTCGCTAATCGAAATTTCATGCATTCGTATGCAAGTTCTCGGATACTGTCACTCACTAGTAGTAGTATTCGCTAATCGAAATTTCATGCATTCGAATGCAATAATTCGGATACTGTCACTCATTAGTAGTAGTATTCGCCAATCGAAATCTCATGCTTTCGAATGCAAGTTCTCGGATACTGTCACTCACTAGTAGTAGTATTCGCTAATCTAAATCTCTTGCATTCGAATGCAATAATTCGGATACTGTCATTCACTAATGGTAGTATTCGCTAATCGAAATCTCATGCATTCGAATGCAAGTTCTCGGATACTGTCACTCACTAGTAGTAGTATTCGCTAATCGAAATCACATGCATTGGAATGCAAGTTCTCGGATACTGTCACTCACTAGTAGTAGTATTCGCAAAACGAAATCTCTTGCATTCGAATGCAAGTTCTCGGATACTGTCACTCACTAGTAGTAGTATTCGCTAATCGAAATCTCATGCATTCGACTGCAGCTTCTGGGATACTGTCACTCACTAGTAGTAGTATTCGCTAATCGAAATCTCTTGCATTCGAATGCAATAATTTGGAAACTGTCACTCACTAGTAGTAGTATTCGCTAATCGAAATCTCTTGCATTCGAATGCAAGTTCTCGGATACTGTCACTCACTAGTAGTAGTATTCGCTAATCGAAATCTCTTGCATTCGAATGCAATAATTCGGATACTGTCACTCACTAGTAGTAGTATTCGCTAATCGAAATTTCATGCCCTTCGAATGCAAGTTCTCGGATACTGTCACTCACTAGTAGTAGTATTCGCTAATCGAAATCTCAAGCATTTGAATGCAAGTTCTCGGATACTGTCACTCACTAGTAGTAGTATTCGCTAATCAAAATTTCATGCATTCAAATGCAATAATTCGGATACTGTTACTCACTAGTAGTAGTATTCGCTAATCGAAATTTCATGCATTCGAATGCAATAATTCGGATACTGTCACTCACTAGTAGTAGTATTCGCTAATCGAAATCTCATGCATTCGAATGCAAGTTCTCGGATACTGTCACTCACTAGTAGTAGTATTCGCTAATCGAAATTTCATGCATTCGAATGCAAGTTCTCGGATACTATCACTCACTAGTAGTAGTTTTCGCTAATCGAAATTTCATGCATTTGAATGCAAGTTCTCGGATACTGTCACTCACTAGTAGTAGTATTCGCTAATCGAAATTTCATGCATTCGAATGCAAGTTCTCGGATACTGACACTCACTAGTAGTAGTATTCGCTAATCGAAATCTCATGCATTCGAATGCAAGTTCTCGGATACTGTCACTCACTAGTAGTAGTATTCGCTAATCGAAATTTCATTAATTCGAATGCAATAATTCGGATACTGTCACTCACTAGTAGTAGTATTCGCTAATCGAAATTTCATGCATTCGAATGCAATAATTCGGATACTGTCACTCACTAGTAGTAGTATTCGCTAATCGAAGTTTCATGCATTCAAATGCAAGTTCTCGGATACTGTCACTCACTAGTAGTAGTATCCGCTAATCGAAATTTCATGCATTCGAATGCAATAATTCGGATAATGTCTCTCACTAGTAGTAGTATTCGCTAATCGAAATTTCATGCATTCGAATGCAATAATTTGGATACTGTTACTCACTAGTAGTAGTATTCGCTAATCGAAATTTCATGCATTCGAATGCAATAATTCATATACTGTCACTCACTAGTAGTAGTATTCGCTAATTGAAATTTCATGCATTCGAATGCAAGTTCTCGGATACTGTCACTCACTAGTACTAGTATTCGCTAATCGAAATCTCATGCATTCGAATGTAAGTTCTCGGATACTGTCACTCACTAGTAGTAGTATCCGCTAATCGAAATTTCATGCATTCGAATGCAATTATTCGGATACTGTCACTCACTAGTAGTAGTATTCGCTAATCGAAATTTCATGCATTCGGATGCAATAATTCGTATACTGTCACTAACTAGTGGTAGTATTCGCTAATCGAAATCTCATGCATTCGAATGCAAGTTCTCGGATACTGTCACTCACTAGTAGTAGTATTCGCTAATCGAAATTTCATGCATTCGAATGCAATAATTCGGATACTGTCAATCACTAGTAGTAGTATTCTCTAATTGAAATTTCATGCATTCGAATGCAAGTTCTCGGATACTGTCACTCACTAGTAGTAGTATTCGCTAATCGAAATCTCATGCATTCGAATGCAAGTTCTCGGATACTGTCACTTACTAGTAGTAGTGTCCGCTAATCGAAATTTCATGCATTCGAATGCAATTATTCGGATACTGTCACTCACTAGTAGTAGTATTCGCTAATCGAAATTTCATGCATTCGAATGCAATAATTCGGATACTGTCACTCACTAGTAGTAGTATTCGCTAATCGAAATCTCATGCATTCGAATGCAAGTTCTCGGATACTGTCACTCACTAGTCGTAGTATTCGCTAATCGAAATTTCATGCATTCGAATGCAATAATTCGGATACTGTCACTCACTAGTAGTAGTATTCGCTAATCGAAGTTTCATGCATTCGAATGCAATAATTCGGATACTGTCACTCACTAGTAATAGTATTCGCTATTCGAAATCTCATGCATTCGAATGCAATAATTCGGATACTGTCACTCACTAGTAGTAGTATTCGCTAATCGAAATTTCATGTATTCGGATGCAATAATTCGGATACTGTCACTCACTAGTAGTAGTATTCGCTAATCGAAATCTCAAGCATTTGAATGCAAGTTCTCGGATACTGTCACTCACTAGTAGTAGTATTCGCTAATCGAAATTTCATGCATTCGAATGCAATAATTCGGATACTGTTACTCACTAGTAGTAGTATTCGCTAATCGAAATCGCATGCATTCGAATGCAATAATTCGGATACTGTCACTCACTAGTAGTAGTATTCGCTAATCGAAATCTCATGCATTCGAATGCAAGTTCTCGGATAATGTCACTCACTAGTAGTAGTATTCGCTAATCGAAATTTCATGCATTCGAATGCAAGTTCTCGGATACTTTCACTCACTAGTAGTAGTATTCGCTAATCGAAATTTCATGCATTCGAATGCAAGTTCTCGGATACTTACACTCACTAGTAGTAGTATTCGCTAATCGAAATCTCATGCATTCGAATGCAAGATCTCGGATACTGTCACTCACTAGTAGCAGTATTCGCTAATCGAAATTTCATGCATTCGAATGCAATAATTCGGATACTGTCACTCACTAGTAGTAGTATTCGCTAATCGAAATTTCATGCATTCGAATGCAATAATTCGGATACTGTCACTCACTAGTAGTAGTATTCGCTAATCGAAGTTTCATGCATTCAAATGCAAGTTCTCGGATACTGTCACTCACTAGTAGTAGTATCCGCTAATCGAAATTTCATGCATTCGAATGCAATAATTCGGATAATGTCTCTCACTAGTAGTAGTATTCGCTAATCGAAATTTCATGCATTCGAATGCAATAATTTGGATACTGTCACTCACTAGTAGTAGTATTCGCTAATCGAAATTTCATGCATTCGAATGCAATAATTCATATACTGTCACTCACTAGTAGTAGTATTCGCTAATTGAAATTTCATGCATTCGAATGCAAGTTCTCGGATACTGTCACTCACTAGTAGTAGTATTCGCTAATCGAAATCTCATGCATTCGCATGCAAGTTCTCGGATACTGTCACTCACTAGTAGTAGTATTCGCTAATCGAAATCTCATGAATTCGAATGCAAGTTCTCGGATACTGTCACTCACTAGTCGTAGTATTCGCTAATCGAAATCTCATGCATTCGAATGCAAGTGCTCGGATACTGTCACTCACTAGTAGTAGTATTCGCTAATCGAAATTTCATGCATTCGAATGCAATAATTCGGATACTGTCACTCACTAGTAGTAGTATTCGCTAATCCAAATTTCATGCATTCGAATGCAATAATTCGGATACTGTCACTCACTAGTAGTAGTATTCGCTAATCAAAGTTTCATGCATTCGAATGCAAGTTCTCGGATACTGTCACTCACTAGTAGTAGTATCCGCTAATCGAAATTTGATGCATTCGAATGCAATAATTCGGATACTGTCTCTCTCTAGTAGTAGTATTCGCTAATCGAAATTTCATGCATTCGAATGCAATAATTAGATACTGTCACTCACTAGTAGTAGTATTCGCTAATCGAAATTTCATGCATTCGAATGCAATAATTCGGATACTGTCACTCACTAGTAGTAGTATTCGCTAATCGAAATTTCATGCATTCGAATGCAAGTTCTCGGATACTATCACTCACTAGTAGTAGTTTTCGCTAATCGAAATTTCATGCATTTGAATGCAAGTTCTCGGATACTGTCACTCACTAGTAGTAGTATTCGCTAATCGAAATTTCATGCATTCGAATGCAAGTTCTCGGATACTGTCACTCACTAGTAGTAGTATTCGCTAATCGAAATCTCATGCATTCGAATGCAAGTTCTCGGATACTGTCACTCACTAGTAGTAGTATTCGCTAATCGAAATTTCATGCATTCGAATGCAATAATTCGGATACTGTCACTCACTAGTAGTAGTATTCGCTAATCGAAATTTCATGCATTCGAATGCAATAATTCGGATACTGTCACTCACTAGTAGTAGTATTCGCTAATCGAAGTTTCATGCATTCAAATGCAAGTTCTCGGATACTGTCACTCACTAGTAGTAGTATCCGCTAATCGAAATTTCATGCATTCGAATGCAATATTTCGGATAATGTCTCTCACTAGTAGTAGTATTCGCTAATCGAAATTTCATGCATTCGAATGCAATAATTTGGATACTGTCACTCACTAGTAGTAGTATTCGCTAATCGAAATTTCATGCATTCGAATGCAATAATTCGGATACTGTCACTCACTAGTAGTAGTATTCGCTAATTGAAATTTCATGCATTCGAATGCAAGTTCTCGGATACTGTCACTCACTAGTAGTAGTATTCGTTAATCGAAATCTCATGCATTCGAATGTAAGTTGTCGGATACTGTCACTCACTAGTAGTAGTATCCGCTAATCGAAATTTCATGCATTCGAATGCAATTATTCGGATACTGTCACTCACTAGTAGTAGTATTCGCTAATCGAAATTTCATGCATTCGGATGCAATAATTCGTATACTGTCACTCACTAGTAGTAGTATTCGCTAATCGAAATCTCATGCATTCGAATGCAAGTTCTCGGATACTGTCACTCACTAGTAGTAGTATTCGCTAATCGAAATTTCATGCATTCGAATGCAATAATTCGGATACTGTCAATCACTAGTAGTAGTATTCTCTAATTGAAAGTTCATGCATTCGAATGCAAGTTCTCGGATAGTGTCACTCACTAGTAGTAGTATTCGCTAATCGAAATCTCATGCATTCGAATGCAAGTTCTCGGATACTGTCACTCACTAGTAGTAGTGTCCGCTAATCGAAATTTCATGCATTCGAATGCAATTATTCGGATAATGTCACTCACTAGTAGTAGTATTCGCTAATCGAAATTTCATGCATTCGAATGCAATAATTCGGATACTGTCACTCACTAGTAGTAGTATTCGCTAATCGAAATCTCATGCATTCGAATGCAATAATTCGGATACTGTCACTCACTAGTCGTAGTATTCGCTAATCGAAATTTCATGCATTCGAATGCAATAATTCGGATACTGTCACTCACTAGTAGTAGTATTCGCTAATCGAAGTTTCATGCATTCGAATGCAATAATTCGGATACTGTCACTCACTAGTAGTAGTATTCGCAAATCGAAATCTCATGCATTCGAATGCAATAATTCGGATACTGTCACTCACTAGTAGTAGTATTCGCTAATCGAAATTTCATGCATTCGAATGCAATAATTCGGATACTGTCACTCATTAGTAGTAGTATTCGCTAATCGAAATCTCATGCATTCGAATACAAGTTCTCGGATACTGTCACTCACTAGTAGTAGTATTCGCTAATCGAAATCTCTTGCATTCGAATGCAATAGTTCGGATACTGTCACTCACTAGTAGTAGTATTCGCTAATCGAAATCTCATACATTCGAATGCAAGTTCTCGGGTACTGTCACTCACTAGTAGTAGTATTCGCTAATCGAAATCTCATGCATTCGAATACAAGTTCTCGGATACTGTCACTCACTAGTAGTAGTATTCGCTAATCGAAATTTCATGCATTCGAATGCAATAATTCGGATACTGTCACTCACTAGTAGTAGTATTTGCTAATCGAGATCTCATGCATTCGAATGCAATAATTCGGATACTGTCACTCGCTAGTAGTAGTATTCGCTAATCGAAATCTCATGCATTCGAAAGCAAGTTCTCGGATACTGTCACTCATTAGTAGTAGTATTCGCTAATCGAAATTTCATGCATTCGAATGCAAGTTCTCGGACACTATCACTCACTAGTAGTTGTTTTCGCTAATCGAAATTTCATGCATTTGAATGCAAGTTCTCGGATACTGTCACTCACTAGTAGTAGTATTCGCTAATTGAAATTTCATGCATTCGAATGCAAGTTCTCGGATACTGTCACTCACTAGTAGTAGTATTCGCTAATCGAAATCTCATGAATTCGAATGCAAGTTCTCGGATACTGTCACTCACTAGTCGTAGTATTCGCTAATCGAAATCTCATGCATTCGAATGCAAGTGCTCGGATACTGTCACTCACTAGTAGTAGTATTCGCTAATCGAAATTTCATGCATTCGAATGCAATAATTCGGATACTGTCACTCACTAGTAGTAGTATTCGCTAATCCAAATTTCATGCATTCGAATGCAATAATTCGGATACTGTCACTCACTAGTAGTAGTATTCGCTAATCAAAGTTTCATGCATTCGAATGCAAGTTCTCGGATACTGTCACTCACTAGTAGTAGTATCCGCTAATCGAAATTTGATGCATTCCAATGCAATAATTCGGATACTGTCTCTCACTAGTAGTAGAATTCGCTAATCGAAATTTCATGCATTCGAATGCAATAATTTGGATACTGTCACTCACTAGTAGTAGTATTCGCTAATCGAAATTTCATGCATTCGAATGCAATAATTCGGATACTGTCACTCACTAGTAGTAGTATTCGCTAATCGAAATTTCATGCATTCGAATGCAAGTTCTCGGATACTATCACTCACTAGTAGTAGTTTTCGCTAATCGAAATTTCATGCATTTGAATGCAAGTTCTCGGATACTTTCACTCACTAGTAGTAGTATTCGCTAATCGAAATTTCATGCATTCGAATGCAAGTTCTCGGATACTGTCACTCACTAGTAGTAGTATTCGCTAATCGAAATCTCATGCATTCGAATGCAAGTTCTCGGATACTGTCACTCACTAGTAGTAGTATTCGCTAATCGAAATTTCATGCATTCGAATGCAATAATTCGGATACTGTCACTCACTAGTAGTAGTATTCGCTAATCGAAATTTCATGCATTCGAATGCAATAATTCGGATACTGTCACTCACTAGTAGTAGTATTCGCTAATCGAAGTTTCATGCATTCAAATGCAAGTTCTCGGATACTGTCACTCACTAGTAGTAGTATCCGCTAATCCAAATTTCATGCATTCGAATGCAATATTTCGGATAATGTCTCTCACTAGTAGTAGTATTCGCTAATCGAAATTTCATGCATTCGAATGCAATAATTTGGATACTGTCACTCACTAGTAGTAGTATTCGCTAATCGAAATTTCATGCATTCGAATGCAATAATTCGGATACTGTCACTCACTAGTAGTAGTATTCGCTAATTGAAATTTCATGCATTCGAATGCAAGTTCTCGGATACTGTCACTCACTAGTAGTAGTATTCGTTAATCGAAATCTCATGCATTCGAATGCAAGTTGTCGGATACTGTCACTCACTAGTAGTAGTATCCGCTAATCGAAATTTCATGCATTCGAATGCAATTATTCGGATACTGTCACTCACTAGTAGTAGTATTCGCTAATCGAAATTTCATGCATTCGGATGCAATAATTCGTATACTGTCACTCACTAGTAGTAGTATTCGCTAATCGAAATCTCATGCATTCGAATGCAAGTTCTCGGATACTGTCACTCACTAGTAGTAGTATTCGCTAATCGAAATTTCATGCATTCGAATGCAATAATTCGGATACTGTCAATCACTAGCAGTAGTATTCTCTAATTGAAATTTCATGCATTCGAATGCAAGTTCTCGGATAGTGTCACTCACTAGTAGTAGTATTCGCTAATCGAAATCTCATGCATTCAAATGCAAGTTCTCGGATACTGTCACTCACTAGTAGTAGTGTCCGCTAATCGAAATTTCATGCATTCGAATGCAATTATTCGGATACTGTCACTCACTAGTAGTAGTATTCGCTAATCGAAATTTCATGCATTCGAATGCAATAATTCGGATACTGTCACTCACTAGTAATAGTATTCGCTAATCGAAATCTCATGCATTCGAATGCAAGTTCTCGGATACTGTCACTCACTAGTCGTAGTATTCGCTAATCGAAATTTCATGCATTCGAATGCAATAATTCGGATACTGTCACTCACTAGTAGTAGTATTCGCTAATCGAAGTTTCATGCATTCGAATGCAATAATTCGGATACTGTCACTCACTAGTAGTAGTATTCGCTAATCGAAATCTCATGCATTCGAATGCAATAATTCGGATACTGTCACTCACTAGTAGTAGTATTCGCTAATTGAAATTTCATGCATTCGAATGCAATAATTCGGATACTGTCACTCATTAGTAGTAGTATTCGCTAATCGAAATCTCATGCATTCGAATACAAGTTCTCGGATACTGTCACTCACTAGTAGTAGTATTCGCTAATCGAAATCTCTTGCATTCGAATGCAATAGTTCGGATACTGTCACTCACTAGTAGTAGTATTCGCTAATCGAAATCTCATACATTCGAATGCAAGTTCTCGGGTACTGTCACTCACTAGTAGTAGTATTCGCTAATCGAAATCTCATGCATTCGAATACAAGTCCTCGGATACTGTCACTCACTAGTAGTAGTATTCGCAAATCGAAATCTCTTGCATTCGAATGCAAGTTCTCGGATACTGTCACTCACTAGTAGTAGTATTCGCTAATCGAAATCTCTTGCATTCGAATGCAATAATTTGGAAACTGTCACTCACTAGTGGTAGTATTCGCTAATCGAAATCTCTTGCATTCGAATGCAAGTTCTCGGATACTGTCACTCACTAGTAGTAGTATTCGCTAATCGAAATCTCTTGCATTCGAATGCAATAATTCGGATACTGTCACTCACTAGTAGTAGTATTCGCTAATCGAAATTTCATGCACTTCGAATGCAAGTTCTCGGATACTGTCACTCACTAGTAGTAGTATTCGCTAATCAAAATCTCATGCATTTGAATGCAAGTTCTCGGATACTGTCACTCACTAGTAGTAGTATTCGCTAATCGAAATTTCATGCATTCGAATGCAATAATTCGGATACTGTCACTCACTAGTAGTAGTATTCGCTAATCGAAATCTCATGCATTCGAATGCAAGTTCTCGGATACTGTCACTCACTAGTAGTAGTATTCGCTAATCGAAATCTCATTCATTCGAATGCTATAATTCGGATACTGTCACTCACTAGTAGTAGTATTCGCTAATCGAAATTTCATGCATTCGAATGCAATAATTCGGATACTGTCACTCACTAGTAGTAGTATTCGCTAATCGAGATCTCATGCATTCGAATGCAATAATTCGGATACTGTCACCCACTAGTAGTAGTATTCGCTAATCGAAATTTCATGCATTCGAATGCAATAATTCGGATACTGTCACTCGCTAGTAGTAGTATTCGCTAATCGAAATCTCATGCATTCAAATGCAAGTTCTCGGATACTGTCACTCACTAGTAGTAGTATTCGCTAATCGAAATTTCATGCATTCGAATGCAAGTTCTCGGACACTATCACTCACTAGTAGTAGTTTTCGCTAATCGAAATTTCATGCATTTGAATGCAAGTTCTCGGATACTGTCACTCACTAGTAGTAGTATTCGCTAATCGAAATCTCATGCATTCGAATGCAAGTTCTCGGATACTGTCACTCACTAGTAGTAGTATTCGCTAATCGAAATCTCATGAATTCGAATGCAAGTTCTCGGATACTGTCACTCACTAGTCGTAGTATTCGCTAATCGAAATCTCATGCATTCGAATGCAAGTGCTCGGATACTGTCACTCACTAGTAGTAGTATTCGCTAATCGAAATTTCATGCATTCGAATGCAATAATTCGGATACTGTCACTCACTAGTAGTAGTCTTCGCTAATCCAAATTTCATGCATTCGAATGCAATAATTCGGATACTGTCACTCACTAGTAGTAGTATTCGCTAATCGAAGTTTCATGCATTCGAATGCAAGTTCTCGGATACTGTCACTCACTAGTAGTAGTATCCGCTAATCGAAATTTGATGCATTCGAATGCAATAATTCGGATACTGTCTCTCACTAGTAGTAGTATTCCCTAATCGAAATTTCATGCATTCAATGCAATAATTTGGATACTGTCACTCACTAGTAGTAGTATTCGCTAATCGAAATTTCATGCATTCGAATGCAATAATTCGGATACTGTCACTCACTAGTAGTAGTATTCGCTAATTGAAATTTCATGCATTCGAATGCAAGTTCTCGGATACTGTCACTCACTAGTAGTAGTATTCGCTAATCGAAATCTCATGCATTCGAATGCAAGTTCTCGGATACTGTCACTCACTAGTAGTAGTATCCGCTAATCGAAATTTCATGCATTCGAATGCAATTATTCGGATACTGTCACTCACTAGTAGTAGTATTCGCTAATCGAAATTTCATGCATTCGGATGCAATAATTCGTATACTGTCACTCACTAGTAGTAGTATTCGCTAATCGAAATCTCATGCATTCGAATGCAAGTTCTCGGATACTGTCACTCACTAGTAGTAGTATTCGCTAATCGAAATTTCATACATTCGGATGCAATAATTCGGATACTGTCACTCACTAGTAGTAGTATTCGCTAATTGAAATTTCATGCATTCGAATGCAAGTTCTCGGATACTGTCACTCACTAGTAGTAGTATTCGCAAATCGAAATCTCTTGCATTCGAATGCAAGTTCTCGGATACTGTCACTCACTAGTAGTAATATTCGCTAATCGAAATCTCATGCATTCGACTGCTACTTCTGGAATACTGTCACTCACTAGTAGTAGTATTCGCTAATCGAAATTTCATGCATTCGAATGCAAGTTCTCGGACACTATCACTCACTAGTAGTAGTTTTCGCTAATCGAAATTTCATGCATTTGAATGCAAGTTCTCGGATACTGTCACTCACTAGTAGTAGTATTCGCTAATCAAAATCTCATGCATTCGAATGCAAGTTCTCGGATACTGTCACTCACTAGTAGTAGTATCCGCTAATCGAAATTTCATGCATTCGAATGCAATAATTCGGATAATGTCTCTCACTAGTAGTAGTATTCGCTAATCGAAATTTCATGCATTCGAATGCAATAATTTGGATACTGTCACTCACTAGTAGTAGTATTCGCTACTTGAAATTTCATGCATTCGAATGCAAGTTCTCGGATACTGTCACTCACTAGTAGTAGTATTCGCTAATCGAAATCTCATGCATTCGAATGTAAGTTCTCGGATACTGTCACTCACTAGTAGTAGTATCCGCTAATCGAAATTTCATGCATTCGAATGCAATTATTCGGATACTGTCACTCACTAGTAGTAGTATTCGCTAATCGAAATTTCATGCATTCGGATGCAATAATTCGTATACTGTCACTCACTAGTAGTAGTATTCGCTAATCGAAATCTCATGCATTCGAATGCAAGTTCTCGGATACTCTCACTCACTAGTAGTAGTATTCGCTAATCGAAATCTCATGCATTCGAATGCAAGTTCTCGGATACTGTCACTCACTAGTAGTAGTGTCCGCTAATCGAAATTTCATGCATTCGAATACAAGTTCTCGGATACTGTCAGTCACTAGTAGTAGTATTCGCTAATCGAAATCTCTTGCATTCGAATGCAATAATTCGGATACTGTCACTCACTAGTAGTAGTATTCGCTAATCGAAATCTCATGCATTCGAATGCAAGTTCTCGGGTACTGTCACTCACTAGTAGTAGTATTCGCTAATCGAAATCTCTTGCATTCGAATACAAGTTCTCGGATACTGTCACTCACTAGTAGTAGTATTCGCTAATCGAAATCTCTTGCATTCGAATGCAATAATTCGGATACTGTCACTCACTAGTAGTAGTATTCGCTAATCGAAATCTCATGCATTCGAATGCAATAATTCGGATACTGTCACTCACTAGTAGTAGTATTCGCTAATCGAAATTTCATGCATTCGAATGCAATAATTCGGATACTGTCACTCATTAGTAGTAGTATTCGCTAATCGAAATCTCATGCATTCGAATACAAGTTCTCGGATACTGTCACTCACTAGTAGTAGTATTCGCTAATCGAAATCTCTTGCATTCGAATGCAATAATTCGGATACTGTCACTCACTAGTAGTAGTATTCGCTAATCGAAATCTCATGCATTCGAATGCAAGTTCTCGGGTACTGTCACTCACTAGTACTAGTATTCGCTAATCGAAATCTCATGCATTCGAATACAAGTTCTCGGATACTGTCACTCACTAGTAGTAGTATTCGCAAATCGAAATCTCTTGCATTCGAATGCAAGCTCTCGGATACTGTCACTCACTAGTAGTAGTATTCGCTAATCGAAATCTCATGCATTCGACTGCAAGTTCTCGGATACAGTCACTCACTAGTAGTAGTATTCCCTAATCGAAATATCTTGCATTCGAATGCAATAATTCGGATACTGTCACTCACTAGTAGTAGTATTCGCTAATCGAAATCTCTTGCATTCGAATGCAAGTTCTCGGATACTGTCACTCACTAGTAGTAGTATTCGCTAATCGAAATCTCTTGCATTCGAATGCAATAATTCGGATACTGTCACTCACTAGTAGTAGTATTCGCTAATCGAAATTTCATGCATTCGAATGCAAGTTCTCGGATACTGTCACTCACTAGTAGTAGTATTCGCTAATCGAAATCTCATGCATTTGAATGCAAGTTCTCGGATACTGTCCTCACTAGTAGTAGTATTCGCTAATCGAAATCTCATGCATTCGAATGCAAGTTCTCGGATACTGTCACTCACTAGTAGTAGTATTCGCTAATCGAAATTTCATGCATTCGAATGCAATAATTCGGATACTGTCACTCACTAGTAGTAGTATTCGCTAATCGAAATCTCATGCATTCGAATGCAATAATTCGGATACTGTCACTCACTAGTAGTAGTATTCGCTAATCGAAATTTCATGCATTCCATTGTAATAATTCGGATACTGTCACTCATTAGTAGTAGTATTCGCTAATTGAAATCTCATGCATTCGAATGCAAGTTCTCGGATACTGTCACTCACTAGTAGTAGTATTCGCTAATCGAAATCTCATGCATTTGAATGCAAGTTCTCGGATACTGTCACTCACTAGTAGTAGTATTCGCTAATCGAAATCTCATGCATTCGAATGCAAGTTCTCGGATACTGTCACTAGCTAGTAGTAGTATTCGCTAATCGAAATCTCATGCATTCGAATGCTATAATTCGGATACTGTCACTCACTAGTAGTAGTATTCGCTAATCGAAATTTCATGCATTCGAATGCAATAATTCGGATACTGTCACTCACTAGTAGTAGTATTCGCTATTCGAGATCTCATGCATTCGAATGCATTAATTCGGATACTGTCACCCACTAGTAGTAGTATTCGCTAATCGATATTTCATGCATTCGAATGCAATAATTCGGATACTGTCACTCACTAGTAGTAGTATTCGCTAATCGAAATCTCATGCATTCGAATGCAAGTTCTTGGATACTGTCACTCACTAGTAGTAGTATCCGCTAATCGAAATTTCATGCATTCGAATGCAATAATTCGGATAATGTCTCTCACTAGTAGTAGTATTCGCTAATCGAAATTTCATGCATTCGAATGCAATAATTCGGATACTGTCACTCACTAGTAATAGTATTCGCTAATCGAAATCTCATGCATTCGAATGCAAGTTCTCGGATACTGTCACTCACTAGTCGTAGTATTCGCTAATCGAAATCTCATGCATTCGAATGCAAGTTCTCGGATACTGTCACTCACTAGTAGTAGTATTCGCTAATCGAAATCTCATGCATTCGAATGACAGTTCTCGGATACTGTCACTCACTAGTCGTAGTATTCGCTTATCGAAATCTCATGCATTCGAATGCAAGTTCTCGGATACTGTCACTCACTAGTAGTAGTATTCGCTAATCGAAATTTCATGCATTCGAATGCAATAATTCGGATACTGTCACTCACTAGTAGTAGTATTCGCTAATCGAAATTTCATGCATTCGAATGCAATAATTCGGATACTGTCACTCACTAGTAGTAGTATTCGCTAATCGAAATTTCATGCATTCGAATGCAAGTTCTCGGATACTGCCACTCACTAGTAGTAGTATCCGCTAATCGAAATTTCATGCATTCGAATGCAATAATTCGGATACTGTCACTCACTAGTAGTAGTATTCGCTAATCGAAATTTCATGCATTCGAATGCAATTATTCGGATACTGTCACTCACTACTGGTAGTATTCGCTAATCGAAATTTCATGCATTCTAATGCAATAATTCGGATACTGTCACTCACTAGTAGTAGTATTCGCTAATCGAAATCTCATGCATTCGAATGCAAGTTCTCGGATACTGTCACTCACTAGTAGTAGTATACGCTAATCGAAATTTCATGCATTCGAATGCAATAATTCGGATACTGTCACTCACTAGTAGTAGTATTCGCTAATCGAAATTTCATGCATTCGAATGCAATAATTCGCATACTGTCACTCACTAGTAGTACTATTCGCTAATCGAAATCTCATGCATTCGAATGCAATAATTCGGATACTGTCACTCACTAGTAGTAGTATACGCTAATCGAAATTTCATTTATTCGAATGCAATAATTCGGATACTGTCACTCACTAGTAGTAGTATTCGCTAATCGAAATCTCATGCACTCGAATGCAAGTTCTCGGATACTGTCACTCACTAGTAGTAGTATTCGCTAATCGAAATTTCATGCATTCGAATGCAAGTTCTCGAATACTGTCACTCACTAGTAGTAGTCTTCGCTAATCGAAATTTCATGCATTCGAATGCAAGTTCTCGGATACTGTCACTCACTAGTAGTAGTATTCGCTAAACGAAATTTCATGCATTCGAATGCAAGTTCTCGGATACTGTCACTCACTAGTAGTAGTATTCGCTAATCGAAATCTCATGTATTGGAATGCAAGTTCTCGGATACTGTCACTCACTAGTAGTAGTATTCGCTAATTGAAATTTCATGCATCCGAATGCAAGTTCTCGGATACTGTCACTCACTAGTAGTAGTATTCGCTAATCGAAATTTCATGCATTCGAATGCAATAATTCGGATACTGTCACTCAATAGTAGTAGTATTCGCTAATCGAAATCTCATGCATTCGAATGCAAGTTCTCGGATACTGTCACTCACTAGTAGTAGTATTCGCTAATCGAAATCTAATGCAATCGAATGCAATAATTCGGATACTATCACTCACTAGTAGTAGTATTCGCTAATCGAAATTTCATGCATTCGAATGCAAGTTCTCGGATACTGTCACTCACTAGTAGTAGTATTCGCTAATCGAAAGTTCATGCATTCGAATGCAATAATTCGGATACTGTCACTCACTAGTAGTAGTTATAGCTAATCGAAATTTCATGTATTCGAATACAATAATTCGGATACTGTCACTCACTAGTAGTAGTATTCGGTAATCGAAATCTCATGCATTCGAATGCAAGTTCTAGGATACTGTCACTCACTAGTAGTAGTATTCGCTAATCGAAATCTCATGCATTCGAATGCAATAATTTGGATACTGTCACTCACTAGTAGTAGTTTTCGCTAATCGAAATTTCATGCATTCGAATGCAATAATTCGGATACTGTCACTCACTAGTAGTAGTATTCGCTAATCGAAATTTCATGCATTCGAATGCAATAATTCGGATACTGCCACTCACTAGTAGTAGTATTCGCTAATCGAAATTTCATTCATTCGAATGCAATAATTCGGATACTGTCACTCACTAGTAGTAGTTTTCGCTAATCGAAATCTCATGCATTCGAATGCAAGTTCTCGGATACTGTCACTCACTAGTAGTAGTATTCGCTAATCGAAATCTCATGCATTCGAATGCAATAATTCAGATACTGTCACTCACTAGTAGTAGTATTCGCTAATCGAAATTTCATGCATTCGAATGCAATAATTCGTATACTGTCACTCACTAGTAGTAGTATTCGCTAATCGAAATCTCATGCATTCGAATGCAAGTTCTCGGATACTGTCACTCACTAGTAGTAGTATTCGCTAATCGAAATCTCATGCATTCGAATGCAAGTTCTCGGATACTGTCACCCACTAGTAGTAGTATCCGCTAATCGAAATTTCATGCATTCGAATGCAATTATTCGGATACTGTCACTCACTAGTAGTAGTATTCGCTAATCGAAATCTCTTGCATTCGAATGCAAGTTCTCGGATACTGTCACTCACTAGTAGTAGTATTCGCTAATCGAAATCTCATGCATTCGAATGCAATAATTCGGATACTGTCACTCACTAGTAGTAGTATTCGCTAATCGAAATTTCATGCATTCCATTGTAATAATTCGGATACTGTCACTCATTAGTAGTAGTATTCGCTAATTGAAATCTCATGCATTCGAATGCAAGTTCTCGGATACTGTCACTCACTAGTAGTAGTATTCGCTAATCGAAATCTCATGCATTTGAATGCAAGTTCTCGGATACTGTCACTCACTAGTAATAGTATTCGCTAATCGAAATCTCATGCATTCGAATGCAAGTTCTCGGATACTGTCACTAGCTAGTAGTAGTATTCGCTAATCGAAATCTCATGCATTCGAATGCTATAATTCGGATACTGTCACTCACTAGTAGTAGTATTCGCTAATCGAAATTTCATGCATTCGAATGCAATAATTCGGATACTGTCACTCACTAGTAGTAGTATTCGCTATTCGAGATCTCATGCATTCGAATGCATTAATTCGGATACTGTCACCCACTAGTAGTAGTATTCGCTAATCGATATTTCATGCATTCGAATGCAATAATTCGGATACTGTCACTCACTAGTAGTAGTATTCGCTAATCGAAATCTCATGCATTCGAATGCAAGTTCTCGGATACTGTCACTCACTAGTAGTAGTATCCGCTAATCGAAATTTCATGCATTCGAATGCAATAATTCGGATAATGTCTCTCACTAGTAGTAGTATTCGCTAATCGAAATTTCATGCATTCGAATGCAATAATTCGGATACTGTCACTCACTAGTAATAGTATTCGCTAATCGAAATCTCATGCATTCGAATGCAAGTTCTCGGATACTGTCACTCACTAGTCGTAGTATTCGCTAATCGAAATCTCATGCATTCGAATGCAAGTTCTCGGATACTGTCACTCACTAGTAGTAGTATTCGCTAATCGAAATCTCATGCATTCGAATGACAGTTCTCGGATACTGTCACTCACTAGTCGTAGTATTCGCTTATCGAAATCTCATGCATTCGAATGCAAGTTCTCGGATACTGTCACTCACTAGTAGTAGTATTCGCTAATCGAAATTTCATGCATTCGAATGCAATAATTCGGATACTGTCACTCACTAGTAGTAGTATTCGCTAATCGAAATTTCATGCATTCGAATGCAATTATTCGGATACTGTCACTCACTAGTAGTAGTATTCGCTAATCGAAATTTCATGCATTCGAATGCAAGTTCTCGGATACTGCCACTCACTAGTAGTAGTATCCGCTAATCGAAATTTCATGCATTCGAATGCAATAATTCGGATACTGTCACTCACTAGTAGTAGTATTCGCTAATCGAAATTTCATGCATTCGAATGCAATTATTCGGATACTGTCACTCACTACTGGTAGTATTCGCTAATCGAAATTTCATGCATTCTAATGCAATAATTCGGATACTGTCACTCACTAGTAGTAGTATTCGCTAATCGAAATCTCATGCATTCGAATGCAAGTTCTCGGATACTGTCACTCACTAGTAGTAGTATACGCTAATCGAAATTTCATGCATTCGAATGCAATAATTCGGATACTGTCACTCACTAGTAGTAGTATTCGCTAATCGAAATTTCATGCATTCGAATGCAATAATTCGCATACTGTCACTCACTAGTAGTACTATTCGCTAATCGAAATCTCATGCATTCGAATGCAATAATTCGGATACTGTCACTCACTAGTAGTAGTATACGCTAATCGAAATTTCATGCATTCGAATGCAATAATTCGGATACTGTCACTCACTAGTAGTAGTATTCGCTAATCGAAATCTCATGCACTCGAATGCAAGTTCTCGGATACTGTCACTCACTAGTAGTAGTATTCGCTAATCGAAATTTCATGCATTCGAATGCAAGTTCTCGAATACTGTCACTCACTAGTAGTAGTCTTCGCTAATCGAAATTTCATGCATTCGAATGCAAGTTCTCGGATACTGTCACTCACTAGTAGTAGTATTCGCTAAACGAAATTTCATGCATTCGAATGCAAGTTCTCGGATACTGTCACTCACTAGTAGTAGTATTCGCTAATCGAAATCTCATGTATTGGAATGCAAGTTCTCGGATACTGTCACTCACTAGTAGTAGTATTCGCTAATTGAAATTTCATGCATTCGAATGCAAGTTCTCGGATACTGTCACTCACTAGTAGTAGTATTCGCTAATCGAAATTTCATGCATTCGAATGCAATAATTCGGATACTGTCACTCAATAGTAGTAGTATTCGCTAATCGAAATCTCATGCATTCGAATGCAAGTTCTCGGATACTGTCACTCACTAGTAGTAGTATTCGCTAATCGAAATCTAATGCAATCGAATGCAATAATTCGGATACTATCACTCACTAGTAGTAGTATTCGCTAATCGAAATTTCATGCATTCGAATGCAAGTTCTCGGATACTGTCACTCACTAGTAGTAGTATTCGCTAATCGAAAGTTCATGCATTCGAATGCAATAATTCGGATACTGTCACTCACTAGTAGTAGTATTCGCTAATCGAAATTTCATGTATTCGAATACAATAATTCGGATACTGTCACTCACTAGTAGTAGTATTCGGTAATCGAAATCTCATGCATTCGAATGCAAGTTCTAGGATACTGTCACTCACTAGTAGTAGTATTCGCTAATCGAAATCTCATGCATTCGAATGCAATAATTTGGATACTGTCACTCACTAGTAGTAGTTTTCGCTAATCGAAATTTCATGCATTCGAATGCAATAATTCGGATACTGTCACTCACTAGTAGTAGTATTCGCTAATCGAAATTTCATGCATTCGAATGCAATAATTCGGATACTGCCACTCACTAGTAGTAGTATTCGCTAATCGAAATTTCATTCATTCGAATGCAATAATTCGGATACTGTCACTCACTAGTAGTAGTTTTCGCTAATCGAAATCTCATGCATTCGAATGCAAGTTCTCGGATACTGTCACTCACTAGTAGTAGTATTCGCTAATCGAAATCTCATGCATTCGAATGCAATAATTCAGATACTGTCACTCACTAGTAGTAGTATTCGCTAATCGAAATTTCATGCATTCGAATGCAATAATTCGTATACTGTCACTCACTAGTAGTAGTATTCGCTAATCGAAATCTCATGCATTCGAATGCAAGTTCTCGGATACTGTCACTCACTAGTAGTAGTATTCGCTAATCGAAATCTCATGCATTCGAATGCAAGTTCTCGGATACTGTCACCCACTAGTAGTAGTATCCGCTAATCGAAATTTCATGCATTCGAATGCAATTATTCGGATACTGTCACTCACTAGTAGTAGTATTCGCTAATCGAAATTTCATGCATTCGAATGCAATAATTCGGATACTGTCACTCACTAGTAGTAGTATTCGCTAATAGAAATCTCATGCATTCGAATGCAAGTTCTCGGATACTGTCACCCACTAGTAGTAGTATTCGCTAATCGAAATTTCATGCATTCGAATGCAATAATTCGGATACTGTCACTCACTAGTAGTAGTATTCGCTAATCGAAATTTCATGCATTCGGATGCAATAATTCGGATAGTCACTCACTAGTAGTAGTATTCGCTAATCGAAATCTCATGCTTTCGAATGCAATAATTCGGATACTGTTACTCACTAGTAGTAGTATTCGCTAATCGAAATTTCATGCATTCCAATGCAATAATTCGGATACTGTCACTCATTAGTAGTATTCGCTAATCGAAATCTCATGCATTCGAATGCAAGTTCCCGGATACTGTCACTCACTAGTAGTAGTATTCGCTAATCGAAATCTCATGCATTCGAATGCAAGTTCTCGGATACTGTCACTCACTAGTAATAGTATTCGCTAATCGAAATCTCATGCATTCGAATGACAGTTCTGGGATACTGTCACTCACTAGTAGTAGTATTCGCTAATCGAAATCTCTTGCATTCGAATGCAATAATTCGGATACTGTCACTCACTAGTAGTAGTATTCGCTAATCGAAATCTCTTGCATTTGAATGCAATAATTCGGATACTGTCACTCACTAGTAGTAGTATTCGCTAATCGAAATTTCATGCATTCGAATGCAATAATTCGGATACAGTCACTCACTAGTAGTAGTATTCGCTAATCGAAATCTCATGCATTCGAATGCAAGTTCTCGGATACTGTCACCCACTAATAGTAGTATTCGCTAATCGAAATTTCATGCATTCGAATGCAATAATTCGGATACTGTCACTCACTAGTAGTAGTATTCGGTAATCGAAATCTCATGCATTCGAATGCAAGTTCTAGGATACTGTCACTCACTAGTAGTAGTATTCGCTAATCGAAATCTCTTGCATTCAAATGCAATAATTCGGATACTGTCACTCACTAGTAGTAGTATTCGCTAATCGAAATCTCATGCATTCGAATGCAAGTTCTCGGATACTGTCACTCACTAGTAGTAGTATTCGCTAATCGAAATCTCATGCATTCGAATACAAGTTCTCGGATACTGTCACTCACTAGTAGTAGTATTCGCAAATCGAAATCTCTTGCATTCGAATGCAAGTTCTCGGATACTGTCACTCACTAGTAGTAGTATTCGCTAATCGAAATCTCATGCATTCGACTGCAAGTTCTGGGATACTGTCACTCACTAGTAGTAGTATTCGCTAATCGAAATCTCTTGCATTCGAATGCAATAATTCGGATACTGTCACTCACTAGTAGTAGTATTCGCTAATCGAAATCTCTTGCATTCGAATGCAATAATTCGGATACTGTCACTCACTAGTAGTAGTATTCGCTAATCGAAATTTCATGCATTCGAATGCAAGTTCTCGGATACTGTCACTCACTAGTAGTAGTATTCGCTAATCGAAATCTCATGCATTTGAATGCAAGTTCTCGGATACTGTCACTCACTAGTAGTAGTATTCGCTAATCGAAATTTCATGCATTCGAATGCAATAATTCGGATACTGTCACTCACTAGTAGTAGTATTCGCTAATCGAAATCTCATGCATTCGAATGCAAGTTCTCGGATACTGTCACTCACTAGTAGTAGTATTCGCTAATCGAAATCTCATGCATTCGAATGCTATAATTCGGATACTGTCACTCACTAGTAGTAGTATTCGCTAATCGAAATTTCATGCATTCGAATGCAATAATTCGGATACTGTCACTCACTAGTAGTAGTATTCGCTAATCGAGATCTCATGCATTCGAATGCAATAATTCGGATACTGTCATCCACTAGTAGTAGTATTCGCTAATCGATATTTCATGCATTCGAATGCAATAATTCGGATACTGTCACTCACTAGTAGTAGTACTCGCTAATCGAAATCTCATGCATTCGAATGCAAGTTCTCGGATACTGTCACTCACTAGTAGTAGTATTCGCTAATCGAAATTTCATGCATTCGAATGCAAGTTCTCGGATACTATCACTCACTAGTAGTAGTATTCGCTAATCGAAATTTCATGTATTTGAATGCAAGTTCTCGGATACTGTCACTCACTAGTAGTAGTATTCGCTAATCGAAATTTCATGCATTCGAATGCAAGTTCTCGGATACTGTCACTCACTAGTAGTAGTATTCGCTAATCGAAATCTCATGCATTCGAATGCAATAATTTGGATACTGTCACTCACTAGTAGTAGTTTTCGCTAATCGAAATTTCATGCATTCGAATGCAATAATTCGGATACTGTCACTCACTAGTAGTAGTATTCGCTAATCGAAATTTCATGCATTCGAATGCAATAATTCGGATACTGCCACTCACTAGTAGTAGTATTCGCTAATCGAAATTTCATTCATTCGAATGCAATAATTCGGATACTGTCACTCACTAGTAGTAGTATTCGCTAATCGAAATCTCATGCATTCGAATGCAAGTTCTCGGATACTGTCAATCACTAGTAGTAGTATTCGCTAATCGAAATCTCATGCATTCGAATGCAATAATTCGGATACTGTCACTCACTAGTAGTAGTATTCGCTAATCGAAATTTCATGTATTCGAATGCAATAATTCGTATACTGTCACTCACTAGTAGTAGTATTCGCTAATCGAAATCTCATGCATTCGAATGCAAGTTCTCAGATACTGTCACTCACTAGTAGTAGTATTCGCTAATCGAAATCTCATGCATTCGAATGCAAGTTCTCGGATACTGTCACCCACTAGTAGTAGTATCCGCTAATCGAAATTTCATGCATTCGAATGCAATTATTCGGATACTGTCACTCACTAGTAGTAGTATTCGCTAATCGAAATTTCATGCATTCGAATGCAATAATTCGGATACTGTCACTCACTAGTAGTAGTATTCGCTAATCGAAATCTCATGCATTCGAATGCAAGTTCTCGGATACTGTCACCCACTAGTAGTAGTATTCGCTAATCGAAATTTCATGCATTCGAATGCAATAATTCGGATACTGTCACTCACTAGTAGTAGTATTCGCTAATCGAAATTTCATGCATTCGGATGCAATAATTCGGATAGTCACTCACTAGTAGTAGTATTCGCTAATCGAAATCTCATGCATTCGAATGCAATAATTCGGATACTGTTACTCACTAGTAGTAGTATTCGCTAATCGAAATTTCATGCATTCCAATGCAATAATTCGGATACTGTCACTCATTAGTAGTAGTATTCGCTAATCGAAATCTCATGCATTCGAATGCAAGTTCCCGGATACTGTCACTCACTAGTAGTAGTATTCGCTAATCGAAATCTCATGCATTCGAATGCAAGTTCTCGGATACTGTCACTCACTAGTAATAGTATTCGCTAATCGAAATCTCATGCATTCGAATGACAGTTCTGGGATACTGTCACTCACTAGTAGTAGTATTCGCTAATCGAAATCTCTTGCATTCGAATGCAATAATTCGGATACTGTCACTCACTAGTAGTAGTATTCGCTAATCGAAATCTCTTGCATTCGAATGCAATAATTCGGATACTGTCACTCACTAGTAGTAGTATTCGCTAATCGAAATTTCATGCATTCGAATGCAATAATTCGGATACTGTCACTCACTAGTAGTAGTATTCGCTAATCGAAATCTCATGCATTCGAATGCAAGTTCTCGGATACTGTCACCCACTAGTAGTAGTATTCGCTAATCGAAATTTCATGCATTCGAATGCAATAATTCGGATACTGTCACTCACTAGTAGTAGTATTCGGTAATCGAAATCTCATGCATTCGAATGCAAGTTCTAGGATACTGTCACTCACTAGTAGTAGTATTCGCTAATCGAAATCTCTTGCATTCGAATGCAATAATTCGGATACTGTCACCCACTAGTAGTAGTATTCGCTAATCGAAATCTCATGCATTCGAATGCAAGTTCTCGGATACTGTCACTCACTAGTAGTAGTATTCGCTAATCGAAATCTCATGCATTCGAATACAAGTTCTCGGATACTGTCACTCACTAGTAGTAGTATTCGCAAATCGAAATCTCTTGCATTCGAATGCAAGTTCTCGGATACTGTCACTCACTAGTAGTAGTATTCGCTAATCGAAATCTCATGCATTCGACTGCAAGTTCTGGGATACTGTCACTCACTAGTAGTAGTATTCGCTAATCGAAATCTCTTGCATTCGAATGCAATAATTCGGATACTGTCACTCACTAGTAGTAGTATTCCCTAATCGAAATCTCTTGCATTCGAATGCAATAATTCGGATACTGTCACTCACTAGTAGTAGTATTCGCTAATCGAAATTTCATGCATTCGAATGCAAGTTCTCGGATACTGTCACTCACTAGTAGTAGTATTCGCTAATCGAAATCTCATGCATTTGAATGCAAGTTCTCGGATACTGTCACTCACTAGTAGTAGTATTCGCTAATCGAAATTTCATGCATTCGAATGCAATAATTCGGATACTGTCACTCACTAGTAGTAGTATTCGCTAATCGAAATCTCATGCATTCGAATGCAAGTTCTCGGATACTGTCACTCACTAGTAGTAGTATTCGCTAATCGAAATCTCATGCATTCGAATGCAATAATTCGGATAGTGTCACTCACTAGTAGTAGTATTCGCTAATCGAAATTTCATGCATTCGAATGCAATAATTCGTATACTGTCACTCACTAGTAGTAGTATTCGCTAATCGAAATCTCATGCATTCGAATGCAAGTTCTCGGATACTGTCACTCACTAGTAGTAGTATTCGCTAATCGAAATCTCATGCATTCGAATGCAAGTTCTCGGATACTGTCACCCACTAGTAGTAGTATCCGCTAATCGAAATTTCATGCATTCGAATGCAATTATTCGGATATTGTCACTCACTAGTAGTAGTATTCGCTAATCGAAATTTCATGCATTCGAATGCAATAATTCGGATACTGTCACTCACTAGTAGTAGTATTCGCTAATCGAAATCTCATGCATTCGAATGCAAGTTCTCGGATACTGTCACCCACTAGTAGTAGTATTCGCTAATCGAAATTTCATGCATTCGAATGCAATAATTCGGATACTGTCACTCACTAGTAGTAGTATTCGCTAATCGAAATTTCATGCATTCGGATGCAATAATTCGTATAGTCACTCACTAGTAGTAGTATTCGCTAATAGAAATCTCATGCATTCGAATGCAATAATTCGGATACTGTTACTCACTAGTAGTAGTATTCGCTAATCGAAATTTCATGCATTCCAATGCAATAATTCGGATACTGTCACTCATTAGTAGTAGTATTCGCTAATCGAAATCTCATGCATTCGAATGCAAGTTCCCGGATACTGTCACTCACTAGTAGTAGTATTCGCTAATCGAAATCTCTTGCATTCGAATGCAATAATTCGGATACTGTCACTCACTAGTAGTAGTATTCGCTAATCGAAATCTCATGCATTCGAATGCAAGTTCTCGGATACTGTCACTCACTAGTAGTAGTATTCGCTAATCGAAATCTCATGCATTCGAATACAAGTTCTCGGATACTGTCACTCACTAGTAGTAGTATTCGCAAATCGAAATCTCTTGCATTCGAATGCAAGTTCACGGATACTGTCACTCACTAGTAGTAGTATTCGCTAATCAAAATCTCATGCATTCGACTGCAAGTTTTGGGATACTGTCACTCACTAGTAGTAGTACTCGCTAATCGAAATCTCTTGCATTCGAATGCAATAATTCGGATACTGTCACTCACTAGTAGTAGTATTCGCTAATCGAAATCTCTTGCATTCGAATGCAATAATTCGGATACTGTCACTCACTAGTAGTAGTATTCGCTAATCGAAATTTCATGCATTCGAATGCAAGTTCTCGGATACTGTCACTCACTAGTAGTAGTATTCGCTAATCGAAATCTCATGCATTTGAATGCAAGTTCTCGGATACTGTCACTCACTAGTAGTAGTTTTCGCTAATCGAAATTTCATGCATTCGAATGCAATAATTCGGATACTGTCACTCACTAGTTGTAGTATTCGCTAATCGAAATCTCATGCATTCGAATGCAAGTTCTCGGATACTGTCACTCACTAGTAGTAGTATTCGCTAATCGAAATCTCATGCATTCGATTGCTATAATTCGGATACTGTCACTCACTAGTAGTAGTATTCGCTAATCGAAATTTCATGCACTCGAATGCAATAATTCGGATACTGTCACTCACTAGTAGTAGTATTCGCTAATCGAGATCTCATGCATTCGAATGCAATAATTCGGATACTGTCATCCACTAGTAGTAGTATTCGCTAATCGATATTTCATGCATTCGAATGCAATAATTCGGATACTGTCACTCACTAGTAGTAGTATTCGCTAATCGAAATCTCATGCATTCGAATGCAAGTTCTCGGATACTGTCACTCACTAGTAGTAGTATTCGCTAATCGAAATTTCATGCATTCGAATGCAAGTTCTCGGATACTGTCACTCACTAGTAGTAGTATTCGCTAATCGAAATTTCATGCATTCGAATGCAAGTTCTCGGATACTGTCACTCACTAGTAGTAGTATTCGCTAATCGAAATCTCATGCATTCGAATGCAAGTTCTCGGATACTGTCACTCACTAGTAATAGTATTCGCTAATCGAAATCTCATGCATTCGAATGACAGTTCCCGGATACTGTCACTCACTAGTCGTAGTATTCGCTAATCGAAATCTCATGCATTCCAATGCAAGTTCTCGGATACTGTCACTCACTAGTAGTAGTATTCGCTAATCGAAATTTCATGCATTCTAATGCAATAATTCGGATACTGTCACTCACTAGTAGTAGTATTCGCTAATCGAAATTTCATGCATTCGAATGCAATAATCCGGATACTGTCACTCACTAGTAGTAGTATTCGCTAATCGAAATTTCATGCATTCGAATGCAAGTTCTCGGATACTGTCACTCACTAGTAGTAGTATTCGCTAATCGAAATTTCATGCATTCGAATGCAAGTTCTCGGATACTGTCACTCACTAGTAGTAGTATTCGCTAATCGAAATCTCATGCATTCGAATGCAAGTTCTCGGATACTGTCACTCACTAGTAGTAGTATTCGCTAATTGAAATTTCATGCATTTGAATGCAAGTTCTCGGATACTGTCACTCACTAGTAGTAGTATCCGCTAATCGAAATTTCATGCATTCGAATGCAATTATTCGGATACTGTCACTCACTACTAGTAGTATTCGCTAATCGAAATTTCATGCATTCTAATGCAATAATTCGGATACTGTCACTCACTAGTAGTAGTATTCGCTAATCGAAATCTCATGCATTCGAATGCAAGTTCTCGGATACTGTCACTCACTAGTAGTAGTATTCGCTAATTGAAATTTCATGCATTTGAATGCAAGTTCTCGGATACTGTCACTCACTAAGAGTAGTATCCGCTAATCGAAATTTCATGCATTCGAATGCAATTATTCGGATACTGTCACTCACTACCAGTAGTATTCGCTAATCGAAATTTCATGCATTCTAATGCAATAATTCGGATACTGTCACTCACTAGTAGTAGTATTCGCTAATCGAAATCTCATGCATTCGAATGCAAGTTCTCGGATACTGTCACTTACTAGTAGTAGTATACGCTAATCGAAATTTCATGCATTCGAATGCAATAATTCGGATACTGTCACTCACTAGTAGTAGTATTCGCTAATCGAAATTTCATGCATTCGAATGCAATAATTCGCATACTGTCACTCACTAGTAGTAGTATTCGCTAATCGAAATTTCATGCATTCGAATACAAGTTCTCGGATACTGTCACTCACTAGTAGTAGTATTCGCTACTTGAAATTTCATGCATTTGAATGCAAGTTCTCGGATACTGTCACTCACTAGTAGTAGTATCCGCTAATCGAAATTTCATGCATTCGAATGCAATTATGCGGATACTGTCACTCACTACTAGTAGTATTCGCTAATCGAAATTTCATGCATTCTAATGCAATAATTCGGATACTGTCACTCACTAGTAGTAGTATTCGCTAATCGAAATCTCATGCATTCGAATGCAAGTTCTCGGATACTGTCACTTACTAGTAGTAGTATACGCTAATCGAAATTTCATGCATTCGAATGCAATAATTCGGATACTGTCACTCACTAGTAGTAGTATTCGCTAATCGAAATTTCATGCATTCGAATGCAATAATTCGCATACTGTCACTCACTAGTAGTAGTATTCGCTAATCGAAATTTCATGCATTCGAATGCAATAATTCGGATACTGTCACTCACTAGTATTAGTATTCGCTAATCGAAATCTCATGCACTCGAATGCAAGTTCTCGGATACTGTCACTCACTAGTAGTAGTATTCGCTAATCAAAACTTCATGCATTCGAATGCAAGTTCTCGAATACTGCCGCTCACTAGTAGTAGTCTTCGCTAATCGATATTTCATGCATTCGAATGCAAGTTCTCGGATACTGTCACTCACTAGTTGTAGTATTCGCTAATCGAAATTTCATGTATTCGAATGCAAGTTCTCGGATACTGTCACTCACTAGTAGTAGTATTCGCTAATCGAAATCTCATGCATTCGAATGCAAGTTCTCGGATACTGTCACTCATTAGTAGTAGTATTCGCTAATTGAAATTTCATGCATTTGAATGCAAGTTCTCGGATACTGTCACTCACTAGTAGTAGTATTCGCTAATCGAAATTTCATGCATTCGAATGCAAGTTCTCGGATACTGACACTCACTAGTAGTAGTATTCGCTAATCGAAGTCTCATGCATTCGAATGCAAGTTCTCGGATACTGTCACTCACTAGTAGTAGTATTCGCTAATCGAAATTTCATGCATTCGAATGCAATAATTCGGATACTGTCACTCACTAGTAGTAGTATTCGCTAATCGAAATTTCATGCATTCGAATGCAATAATTCGGATACTGTCACTCACTAGTAGTAGTATTCGCTAATCGAAGTTTCATGCATTCAAATGCAAGTTCTCGGATACTGTCACTCACTAGTAGTAGTATCCGCTAATCGAAATTTCATGCATTCGAATGCAATAATTCGGATAATGTCTCTCACTAGTAGTAGTATTCGCTAATCGAAATTTCATGCATTCGAATGCAATAATTTGGATACTGTCACTCACTAGTAGTAGTATTCGCTAATCGAAATTTCATGCATTCGAATGCAATAATTCATATACTGTCACTCACTAGTAGTAGTATTCGCTAATTGAAATTTCATGCATTCGAATGCAAGTTCTCGGATACTGTCACTCACTAGTAGTAGTATTCGCTAATCGAAATTTCATGCATTCGAATGCAAGTTCTCGGATACTGTCTCTCACTAGTAGTAGTATTCGCTAATCGAAATCTCATGCATTCGAATGCAAGTTCTCGGATACTGTCACTCACTAGTAGTAGTATTCGCTAATTGAAATTTCATGCATTCGAATGCAAGTTCTCGGATACTGTCACTCACTAGTAGTAGTATTCGCTAATCGAAATTTCATGCATTCCAATGTAATAATTCGGATACTGTCACTCATTAGTAGTAGTATTCGCTAATTGAAATCTCATGCATTTGAATGCAAGTTCTCGGATACTGTCACTCACTAGTAGTAGTATTCGCTAATCGAAATTTCATGCATTCGAATGCAATAATTCGGATACTGTCACTCACTAGTAGTAGTATTCGCTAATCGAAATCTCATGCATTCGAATGCAAGTTCTCGGATACTGTCACTCACTAGTAGTAGTATTCGCTAATCGAAATCTCATGCATTCGATTGCTATAATTCGGATACTGTCACTCACTAGTAGTAGTATTCGCTAATCGAAATTTCATGCATTCGAATGCAATAATTCGGATACTGTCACTCACTAGTAGTAGTATTCGCTAATCGAGATCTCATGCATTCGAATGCAATAATTCGGATACTGTCATCCACTAGTAGTAGTATTCGCTAATCGATATTTCATGCATTCGAATGCAATAATTCGGATACTGTCACTCACTAGTAGTAGTATTCGCTAATCGAAATCTCATGCATTCGAATGCAAGTTCTCGGATACTGTCACTCACTAGTAGTAGTATTCGCTAATCGAAATTTCATGCATTCGAATGCAAGTTCTCGGATACTATCACTCACTAGTAGTAGTATTCGCTAATCGAAATTTCATGTATTTGAATGCAAGTTCTCGGATACTGTCACTCACTAGTAGTAGTATTCGCTAATCGAAATTTCATGCATTCGAATGCAAGTTCTCGGATACTGTCACTCACTAGTAGTAGTATTCGCTAATCGAAATCTCATGCATTCGAATGCAAGTTCTCGGATACTGTCACTCACTAGTAATAGTATTCGCTAATCGAAATCTCATGCATTCGAATGACAGTTCCCGAATACTGTCACTCACTAGTCGTAGTATTCGCTAATCGAAATCTCATGCATTCGAATGCAAGTTCTCGGATACTGTCACTCACTAGTAGTAGTATTCGCTAATCGAAATTTCATGCATTCTAATGCAATAATTCGGATACTGTCACTCACTAGTAGTAGTATTCGCTAATCGAAATTTCATGCATTCGAATGCAATAATTCGGATACTGTCACTCACTAGTAGTAGTATTCGCTAATCGAAATTTCATGCATTCGAATGCAAGTTCTCGGATACTGTCACTCACTAGTAGTAGTATCCGCTAATCGAAATCTCATGCATTCGAATGCAAGTTCTCGGATACTGTCACTCAGTAGTAGTAGTATACGCTAATCGAAATTTCATGCATTCGAATGCAATAATTCGGATACTGTCACTCACTAGTAGTAGTATTCGCTAATCGAAATTTCATGCATTCGAATGCAATAATTCGCATACTGTCACTCACTAGTAGTAGTATTCGCTAATCGAAATCTCATGCATTCGAATGCAATAATTCGGATACTCTCACTCACTAGTAGTAGTATTCGCTAATCGAAATTTCATGCATTCGAATGCAATAATTCGAATACTGTCACTCACTAGTAGTAGTATTCGCTAATCGAAATCTCATGCACTCGAATGCAAGTTCTCGGATACTGTCACTCACTAGTAGTAGTATTCGCTAATCGAAATCTCATGCACCCGAATGCAAGTTCTCGGATACTGTCACTCACTAGTAGTAGTATTCGCTAATCGAAATTTCATGCATTCGAATGCAAGTTCTCGAATACTGTCACTCACTAGTAGTAGTCTTCGCTAATCGAAATTTCATGCATTCGAATGCAAGTTCTCGGATACTGTCACTCACTAGTAGTAGTATTCGCTAATCGAAATTTCATGCATTCGAATGCATGTTCTCGGATACTGTCACTCACTAGTAGTAGTATTCGCTAATCGAAATCTCATGCATTCGAATGCAAGTTCTCGGATACTGTCACTCACTAGTAGTAGTATTCGCTAATTGAAATTTCATGCATTCGAATGCAAGTTCTCGGATACTGTCACTCACTAGTAGTAGTATTCGCTAATCGAAATTTCATGCATTCGAATGCAATAATTCGGATACTGTCACTCACTAGTAGTAGTATTCGCTAATCGAAATCTCATGCATTTGAATGCAAGTTCTCGGATACTGTCTCTCACTAGTAGTAGTATTCGCTAATCGAAATCTCATGCATTCGAATGCAAGTTCTCGGATACTGTCACTCACTAGTAGTAGTATTCGCTAATCGAAATTTCATGCATTCGAATGCAATAATTCGGATACTGTCACTCACTAGTAGTAGTATTCGCTAATCGAAATCTCATGCATTCGAATGCAATAATTCGGATACGGTCACTCACTAGTAGGAGTATTCGTTAATCGAAATTTCATGCATTCCAATGTAATAATTCGGATACTGTCACTCATTAGTAGTAGTATTCGCTAATTGAAATCTCATGCATTCGAATGCAAGTTCTCGGATACTGTCACTCACTAGTAGTAGTATTCCCTAATCGAAATCTCTTGCATTCGAATGCAATAATTCGGATACTGTCACTCACTAGTAGTAGTATTCGCTAAACGAAATCTCATGCGTTAGAATGTAAGTTCTCGGATACTGTCACTCACTAGTAGTGGTATTCGCTAATCGAAATTTCATGCATTCGAATGCAAGTTCTCGGATACTATCACCCACTAGTAGTAGTTTTCGCTAATCGAAATTTCATGCATTTGAATGCAAGTTCTCGGATACTGTCACTCACTAGTAGTAGTATCCGCTAATCGAAATTTCATGCATTCGAATGCAATTATTCGGATACTGTCACTCACTACTAGTAGTATTCGCTAATCGAAATTTCATGCATTCTAATGCAATAATTCGGATACTGTCACTCACTAGTAGTAGTATTCGCTAATCGAAATCTCATGCATTCGAATGCAAGTTCTCGGATACTGTCACTTACTAGTAGTAGTATACGCTAATCGAAATTTCATGCATTCGAATGCAATAATTCGGATACTGTCACTCACTAGTAGTAGTATTCGCTAATCGAAATTTCATGCATTCGAATGCAATAATTCGCATACTGTCACTCACTAGTAGTAGTATTCGCTAATCGAAATTTCATGCATTCGAATGCAATAATTCGGATACTGTCACTCACTAGTAGTAGTATTCGCTAATCGAAATCTCATGCACTCGAATGCAAGTTCTCGGATACTGTCACTCACTAGTAGTAGTATTCGCTAATCGAAATTTCATGCATTCGAATGCAAGTTCTCGAATACTGTCACTCACTAGTAGTAGACTTCGCTAATCGAAATTTCATGCATTCGAATGCAAGTTCTCGGATACTGTCACTCACTAGTAGTAGTATTCGCTAATCGAAATTTCATGCATTCGAATGCAATAATTCGGATACTGTCACTCACTAGTAGTAGTATTCGCTAATCGAAATCTCATGCATTCGAATGCAATAATTCGGATACGGTCACTCACTAGTAGTAGTATTCGTTAATCGAAATTTCATGCATTCCAATGTAATAATTCGGATACTGTCACTCATTAGTAGTAGTATTCGCTAATTGAAATCTCATGCATTCGAATGCAAGTTCTCGGATACTGTCACTCACTAGTAGTAGTATTCGCTAATCGAAATCTCTTGCATTTGAATGCAATAATTCGGATACTGTCACTCACTAGTAGTAGTATTCGCTAAACGAAATCTCATGCGTTAGAATGTAAGTTCTCGGATACTGTCACTCACTAGTAGTGGTATTCGCTAATCGAAATTTCATGCATTCGAATGCAAGTTCTCGGATACTATCACCCACTAGTAGTAGTTTTCGCTAATCGAAATTTCATGCATTTGAATGCAAGTTCTCGGATACTGTCACTCACTAGTAGTAGTATCCGCTAATCGAAATTTCATGCATTCGAATGCAATTATTCGGATACTGTCACTCACTACTAGTAGTATTCGCTAATCGAAATTTCATGCATTCTAATGCAATAATTCGGATACTGTCACTCACTAGTAGTAGTATTCGCTAATCGAAATCTCATGCATTCGAATGCAAGTTCTCGGATACTGTCACTTACTAGTAGTAGTATACGCTAATCGAAATTTCATGCATTCGAATGCAATAATTCGGATACTGTCACTCACTAGTAGTAGTATTCGCTAATCGAAATTTCATGCATTCGAATGCAATAATTCGCATACTGTCACTCACTAGTAGTAGTATTCGCTAATCGAAATTTCATGCATTCGAATGCAATAATTCGGATACTGTCACTCACTAGTAGTAGTATTCGCTAATCGAAATCTCATGCACTCGAATGCAAGTTCTCGGATACTGTCACTCACTAGTAGTAGTATTCGCTAATCGAAATTTCATGCATTCGAATGCAAGTTCTCGAATACTGTCACTCACTAGTAGTAGACTTCGCTAATCGAAATTTCATGCATTCGAATGCAAGTTCTCGGATACTGTCACTCACTAGTAGTAGTATTCGCTAATCGAAATTTCATGCATTCGAATGCAAGTTCTCGGATCTTGTCACTCACTAGTAGTAGTATTCGCTAATCGAAATCTCATGCATTCGAATGCAAGTTCTCGGATACTGTCACTCACTAGTAGTAGTATTCGCTAATTGAAATTTCATGCATTTGAATGCAAGTTCTCGCATACTGTCACTCACTAGTAGTAGTATCCGCTAATCGAAATTTCATGCATTCGAATGCAATTATTCGGATACTGCCACTCACTACTAGTAGTATTCGCTAATCGAAATTTCATGCATTCTAATGCAATAATTCGGATACTGTCACTCACTAGTAGTAGTATCCGCTAATCGAAATTTCATGCATTCGAATGCAATTATTCGGATACTGTCACTCACTACCAGTAGTATTCGCTAATCGAAATTTCATGCATTCTAATGCAATAATTCGGATACTGTCACTCACTAGTTGTAGTATTCGCTAATCGAAATCTCATGCATTCGAATGCAAGTTCTCGGATACTGTCACTTACTAGTAGTAGTATACGCTAATCGAAATTTCATGCATTCGAATGCAATAATTCGGATACTGTCACTCACTAGTAGTAGTATTCGCTAATCGAAATTTCATGCATTCGAATGCAATAATTCGCATACTGTCACTCACTAGTAGTAGTATTCGCTAATCGAAATTTCATGCATTCGAATACAAGTTCTCGGATACTGTCACTCACTAGTAGTAGTATTCGCTAATTGAAATTTCATGCATTTGAATGCAAGTTCTCGGATACTGTCACTCACTAGTAGTAGTATCCGCTAATCGAAATTTCATGCATTCGAATGCAATTATTCGGATACTGTCACTCACTACTAGTAGTATTCGCTAATCGAAATTTCATGCATTCTAATGCAATAATTCGGATACTGTCACTCACTAGTAGTAGTATTCGCTAATCGAAATCTCATGCATTCGAATGCAAGTTCTCGGATACTGTCACTTACTAGTAGTAGTATACGCTAATCGAAATTTCATGCATTCGAATGCAATAATTCGGATACTGTCACTCACTAGTAGTAGTATTCGCTAATCGAAATTTCATGCATTCGAATGCAATAATTCGCATACTGTCACTCACTAGTAGTAGTATTCGCTAATCGAAATTTCATGCATTCGAATGCAATAATTCGGATACTGTCACTCACTAGTAGTAGTATTCGCTAATCGAAATCTCATGCACTCGAATGCAAGTTCTCGGATACTGTCACTCACTAGTAGTAGTATTCGCTAATCGAAATTTCATGCATTCGAATGCAAGTTCTCGAATACTGCCACTCACTAGTAGTAGTCTTCGCTAATCGATATTTCATGCATTCGAATGCAAGTTCTCGGATACTGTCACTCACTAGTTGTAGTATTCGCTAATCGAAATTTCATGCATTCGAATGCAAGTTCTCGGATACTGTCACTCACTAGTAGTAGTATTCGCTAATCGAAATCTCATGCATTCGAATGCAAGTTCTCGGATACTGTCACTCATTAGTAGTAGTATTCGCTAATTGAAATTTCATGCATTTGAATGCAAGTTCTCGGATACTGTCACTCACTAGTAGTAGTATTCGCTAATCGAAATTTCATGCATTCGAATGCAAGTTCTCGGATACTGACACTCACTAGTAGTAGTATTCGCTAATCGAAATCTCATGCATTCGAATGCAAGTTCTCGGATACTGTCACTCACTAGTAGTAGTATTCGCTAATCGAAATTTCATGCATTCGAATGCAATAATTCGGATACTGTCACTCACTAGTAGTAGTATTCGCTAATCGAAATTTCATGCATTCGAATGCAATAATTCGGATACTGTCACTCACTAGTAGTAGTATTCGCTAATCGAAGTTTCATGCATTCAAATGCAAGTTCTCGGATACTGTCACTCACTAGTAGTAGTATCCGCTAATCGAAATTTCATGCATTCGAATGCAATAATTCGGATAATGTCTCTCACTAGTAGTAGTATTCGCTAATCGAAATTTCATGCATTCGAATGCAATAATTTGGATACTGTCACTCACTAGTAGTAGTATTCGCTAATCGAAATTTCATGCATTCGAATGGAATAATTCATATACTGTCACTCACTAGTAGTAGTATTCGCTAATTGAAATTTCATGCATTCGAATGCAAGTTCTCGGATACTGTCACTCACTAGTAGTAGTATTCGCTAATCGAAATTTCATGCATTCGAATGCAAGTTCTCGGATACTGTCTCTCACTAGTAGTAGTAATCGCTAATCGAAATCTCATGCATTCGAATGCAAGTTCTCGGATACTGTCACTCACTAGTAGTAGTATTCGCTAATTGAAATTTCATGCATTCTAATGCAAGTTCTCGGATACTGTCACTCACTAGTAGTAGTATTCGCTAATCGAAATTTCATGCATTCGAATGCAATAATTCGGATACTGTCACTCACTAGTAGTAGTATTCGCTAATCGAAATCTCATGCATTTGAATGCAAGTTCTCGGATACTGTCACTCACTAGTAGTAGTATTCGCTAATCGAAATCTCTTGCATTCGAATGCAATAATTCGGATACTGTCACTCACTAGTAGTAGTATTCACTAATCGAAATCTCATGCATTCGAATGTAAGTTCTCGGATACTGTCACTCACTAGTAGTAGTATTCGCTTATCGAAATTTCATGCATTCGAATGCAAGTTCTCGGATACTATCACCCACTAGTAGTAGTTTTCGCTATTCGAAATTTCATGCATTTGAATGCAAGTTCTCGGATACTGTCACTAACTAGTAGTAGTATTCGCTAATCGAAATTTCATGCATTCGAATGCAAGTTCTCGGATAATGTCACTCACTAGTAGTAGTATTCGCTAATCGAAATTTCATGCATTCGAATGCAATAATTCGGATACTGTCACTCACTAGTAGTAGAATTCGCTAATCGAAATCTCATGCACTCGAATGCAAGTTCTCGGATACTGTCACTCACTAGTAGTAGTATTCGCTAATCGAAATTTCATGCATTCGAATGCAAGTTCTCGAATACTGTCACTCACTAGTAGTAGTCTTCGCTAATCGAAATTTCATGCATTCGAATGCAAGTTCTCGGATACTGTCACTCACTAGTAGTAGTATTCGCTAATCGAAATTTCATGCATTCGAATGCAAGTTCTCGGATACTGTCACTCACTAGTAGTAGTATTCGCTAATCGAAATCTCATGCTTTCGAATGCAAGTTCTCGGATACTGTCACTCACTAGTAGTAGTATTCGCTAATTGAAATTTCATGCATTCGAATGCAAGTTCTCGTATACTGTCACTCACTAGTAGTAGTATTCGCTAATCGAAATTTCATGCATTCGAATGCAATAATTCGGATACTGTCACTCACTAGTAGTAGTATTCGCTAATCGAAATCTCATGCATTTGAATGCAAGTTCTCGGATACTGTCTCTCACTAGTAGTAGTATTCGCTAATCGAAATCTCATGCATTCGAATGCAAGTTCTCGGATACTGTCACTCACTAGTAGTAGTATTCGCTAATCGAAATTTCATGCATTCGAATGCAATAATTCGGATACTGTCACTCACTAGTAGTAGTATTCGCTAATCGAAATCTCATGCATTCGAATGCAATAATTCGGATACTGTCACTCACTAGTAGTAGTATTCGCTAATCGAAATTTCATGCATTCCAATGTAATAATTCGGATACTGTCACTCATTAGTAGTAGTATTCGCTAATTGAAATCTCATGCATTCGAATGCAAGTTCTCGGATACTGTCACTCACTAGTAGTAGTATTCGCTAATCGAAATCTCTTGCATTCGAATGCAATAATTCGGATACTGTCACTCACTAGTAGTAGTATTCGCTAATCGAAATCTCATGCATTCGAATGTAAGTTCTCGGGTACTGTCACTCACTAGTAGTAGTATTCGCTAATCGAAATTTCATGCATTCGAATGCAAGTTCTCGGATACTATCAGCCACTAGTAGTAGTTTTCGCTAATCGAAATTTCATGCATTTGAATGCAAGTTCTCGGATACTGTCACTCACTAGTAGTAGTATTCGCTAATCGAAATTTCATGCATTCGAATGCAATAATTCGTATACTGTCACTCACTAGTAGTAGTATTCGCTAATCGAAATCTCATGCATTCGAATGCAAGTTCTCGGATACTGTCACTCACTAGTAGTAGTATTCGCTAATCGAAATCTCATGCATTCGAATGCAAGTTCTCGGATACTGTCACTCACTAGTAGTAGTATCCGCTAATCGAAATTTCATGCATTCGAATGCAATTATTCGGATACTGTCACTCACTAGTAGTAGTATTCGCTAATCGAAATCTCATGCATTCGAATGCAATAATTCGGATACTGTCACTCACTAGTAGTAGTATTCGCTAATCGAAATTTCATGCATTCGAATGCAATAATTCGGATACTGTCACTCACTAGTAGTAGTATTCGCTAACCGAAATTTCATGCATTCGGATGCAATAATTCGGATACTGTCACTCACTAGTAGTAGTATTCGTTAATCGAAATCTCATGCATTCGAATGTAATAATTCGGATACTGTCACTCACTAGTAGTAGTATTCGCTAACCGAAATTTCATGCATTCCAATGCAATAATTCGGATACTGTCACTCATTAGTAGTAGTATTCGCTAATCGAAATCTCATGCATTCGAATGCAAGTTCTCGGATACTGTCACTCACTAGTAGTAGTATTCGCTAATCGAAATCTCTTGCATTCGAATGCAATAATTCGGATACTGTCACTCACTAGTAGTAGTATTCGCTAATCGAAATTTCATGCATTCGAATGCAAGTTCTCGGATACTGTCACTCACTAGTAGTAGTATTCGCTAATCGAAATCTCATGCATTCGAATGCAAGTTCTCGGATACTGTCACTCACTAGTAGTAGTATTCGCAAATCGAAATCTCTTGCATTCGAATGCAAGTTCTCGGATACTGTCACTCACTAGTAGTAGTATGCGCTAATCGAAATCTCATGCATTCGACTGCAAGTTCTGGGATACTGTCACTCACTAGTAGTAGTATTCGCTAATCGAAATCTCTTGCATTCGAATGCAATAATTCGGATACTGTCACTCACTAGTAGTAGTATTCGCTAATCGAAATCTCTTGCATTCGAATGCAATAATTCGGATACTGTCACTCACTAGTAGTAGTATTCGCTAATCGAAATTTCATGCATTCGAATGCAAGTTCTCGGATACTGTCACTCACTAGTAGTAGTATTCGCTAATCGAAATCTCATGCATTTGAATGCAAGTTCTCGGATACTGTCACTCACTAGTAGTAGTATTCGCTAATCGAAATTTCATGCATTCGAATGCAATAATTCGGATACTGTCACTCACTAGTAGTAGTATTCGCTAATCGAAATCTCATGCATTCGAATGCAAGTTCTCGGATACTGTCACTCACTAGTAGTAGTATTCGCTAATCGAAATCTCATGCATTCGAATGCTATAATTCGGATACTGTCACTCACTAGTAGTAGTATTCGCTAATCGAAATTTCATGCATTCGAATGCAATAATTCGGATACTGTCACTCACTAGTAGTAGTATTCGCTAATCGAGATCTCATGCATTCGAATGCAATAATTCGGATACTGTCACCCACTAGTAGTAGTATTCGCTAATCGATATTTCATGCATTCGAATGCAATAATTCGGATACTGTCACTCACTAGTAGTAGTATTCGCTAATCGAAATCTCATGCATTCGAATGCAAGTTCTCGGATACTGTCACTCACTAGTAGTAGTATTCGCTAATCGAAATTTCATGCATTCGAATGCAAGTTCTCGGATACTATCACTCACTAGTAGTAGTATTCGCTAATCGAAATTTCATGTATTTGAATGCAAGTTCTCGGATACTGTCACTCACTAGTAGTAGTATTCGCTAATCGAAATTTCATGCATTCGAATGCAAGTTCTCGGATACTGTCACTCACTAGTAGTAGTATTCGCTAATCGAAATCTCATGCATTCGAATGCAAGTTCTCGGATACTGTCACTCACTAGTAGTAGTATTCGCTAATCGAAATTTCATGCATTCGAATGCAATAATTCGGATACTGTCACTCACTAGTAGTAGTATTCGCTAATCGAAATTTCATGCATTCGAATGCAATAATTCGGATACTGTCACTCACTAGTAGTAGTATTCGCTAATCGAAATTTCATGCATTCGAATGCAAGTTCTCGGATACTGTCACTCACTAGTAGTAGTATTCGCTAATCGAAATCTCATGCATTCGAATGCAAGTTCTCGGATACTGTCACTCACTAGTAGTAGTATTCGCTAATCGAAATTTCATGCATTCGAATGCAATAATTCGGATACTGTCACTCACTAGTAGTAGTATTCGCTAATCGAAATTTCATGCATTCGAATGCAATAATTCGGATACTGTCACTCACTAGTAGTAGTATTCGCTAATCGAAATTTCATGCATTCGAATGCAAGTTCTCGGATACTGTCACTCACTAGTAGTAGTATCCGCTAATCAAAATTTCATGCATTCGAATGCAATAATTCGGATACTGTCACTCACTAGTAGTAGTATTCGCTAATCGAAATTTCATGCATTCGAATGCAATTATTCGGATACTGTCACTCACTACTGGTAGTATTCGCTAATCGAAATTTCATGCATTCTAATGCAATAATTCGGATACTGTCACTCACTAGTAGTAGTATTCGCTAATCGAAATCTCATGCATTCGAATGCAAGTTCTCGGATACTGTCACTCACTAGTAGTAGTATTCGCTAATCGAAATTTCATGCATTCGAATGCAAGTTCTCGGATACTGTCTCTCACTAGTAGTAGTATTCGCTAATCGAAATCTCATGCATTCGAATGCAAGTTCTCGGATACTGTCACTCACTAGTAGTAGTATTCGCTAATTGAAATTTCATGCATTCGAATGCAAGTTCTCGGATACTGTCACTCACTAGTAGTAGTATTCGCTAATCGAAATTTCATGCATTCGAATGCAATAATTCGGATACTGTCACTCACTAGTAGTAGTATTCGCTAATCGAAATCTCATGCATTTGAATGCAAGTTCTCGGATACTGTCACTCACTAGTAGTAGTATTCGCTAATCGAAATCTCTTGCATTCGAATGCAATAATTCGGATACTGTCACTCACTAGTAGTAGTATTCACTAATCGAAATCTCATGCATTCGAATGTAAGTTCTCGGATACTGTCACTCACTAGTAGTAGTATGCGCTAATCGAAATCTCATGCATTCGACTGCAAGTTCTGGGATACTGTCACTCACTAGTAGTAGTATTCGCTAATCGAAATCTCTTGCATTCGAATGCAATAATTCGGATACTGTCACTCACTAGTAGTAGTATTCGCTAATCGAAATCTCTTGCATTCGAATGCAATAATTCGGATACTGTCACTCACTAGTAGTAGTATTCGCTAATCGAAATTTCATGCATTCGAATGCAAGTTCTCGGATACTGTCACTCACTAGTAGTAGTATTCGCTAATCGAAATCTCATGCATTTGAATGCAAGTTCTCGGATACTGTCACTCACTAGTAGTAGTATTCGCTAATCGAAATTTCATGCATTCGAATGCAATAATTCGGATACTGTCACTCACTAGTAGTAGTATTCGCTAATCGAAATCTCATGCATTCGAATGCAAGTTCTCGGATACTGTCACTCACTAGTAGTAGTATTCGCTAATCGAAATCTCATGCATTCGAATGCTATAATTCGGATACTGTCACTCACTAGTAGTAGTATTCGCTAATCGAAATTTCATGCATTCGAATGCAATAATTCGGATACTGTCACTCACTAGTAGTAGTATTCGCTAATCGAGATCTCATGCATTCGAATGCAATAATTCGGATACTGTCACCCACTAGTAGTAGTATTCGCTAATCGATATTTCATGCATTCGAATGCAATAATTCGGATACTGTCACTCACTAGTAGTAGTATTCGCTAATCGAAATCTCATGCATTCGAATGCAAGTTCTCGGATACTGTCACTCACTAGTAGTAGTATTCGCTAATCGAAATTTCATGCATTCGAATGCAAGTTCTCGGATACTATCACTCACTAGTAGTAGTATTCGCTAATCGAAATTTCATGTATTTGAATGCAAGTTCTCGGATACTGTCACTCACTAGTAGTAGTATTCGCTAATCGAAATTTCATGCATTCGAATGCAAGTTCTCGGATACTGTCACTCACTAGTAGTAGTATTCGCTAATCGAAATCTCATGCATTCGAATGCAAGTTCTCGGATACTGTCACTCACTAGTAGTAGTATTCGCTAATCGAAATTTCATGCATTCGAATGCAATAATTCGGATACTGTCACTCACTAGTAGTAGTATTCGCTAATCGAAATTTCATGCATTCGAATGCAATAATTCGGATACTGTCACTCACTAGTAGTAGTATTCGCTAATCCAAATTTCATGCATTCGAATGCAAGTTCTCGGATACTGTCACTCACTAGTAGTAGTATTCGCTAATCGAAATCTCATGCATTCGAATGCAAGTTCTCGGATACTGTCACTCACTAGTAGTAGTATTCGCTAATCGAAATTTCATGCATTCGAATGCAATAATTCGGATACTGTCACTCACTAGTAGTAGTATTCGCTAATCGAAATTTCATGCATTCGAATGCAATAATTCGGATACTGTCACTCACTAGTAGTAGTATTCGCTAATCGAAATTTCATGCATTCGAATGCAAGTTCTCGGATACTGTCACTCACTAGTAGTAGTATCCGCTAATCGAAATTTCATGCATTCGAATGCAATAATTCGGATACTGTCACTCACTAGTAGTAGTATTCGCTAATCGAAATTTCATGCATTCGAATGCAATTATTCGGATACTGTCACTCACTACTGGTAGTATTCGCTAATCGAAATTTCATGCATTCTAATGCAATAATTCGGATACTGTCACTCACTAGTAGTAGTATTCGCTAATCGAAATCTCATGCATTCGAATGCAAGTTCTCGGATACTGTCACTCACTAGTAGTAGTATTCGCTAATCGAAATTTCATGCATTCGAATGCAAGTTCTCGGATACTGTCTCTCACTAGTAGTAGTATTCGCTAATCGAAATCTCATGCATTCGAATGCAAGTTCTCGGATACTGTCACTCACTAGTAGTAGTATTCGCTAATTGAAATTTCATGCATTCGAATGCAAGTTCTCGGATACTGTCACTCACTAGTAGTAGTATTCGCTAATCGAAATTTCATGCATTCGAATGCAATAATTCGGATACTGTCACTCACTAGTAGTAGTATTCGCTAATCGAAATCTCATGCATTTGAATGCAAGTTCTCGGATACTGTCACTCACTAGTAGTAGTATTCGCTAATCGAAATCTCTTGCATTCGAATGCAATAATTCGGATACTGTCACTCACTAGTAGTAGTATTCACTAATCGAAATCTCATGCATTCGAATGTAAGTTCTCGGATACTGTCACTCACTAGTAGTAGTATGCGCTAATCGAAATCTCATGCATTCGACTGCAAGTTCTGGGATACTGTCACTCACTAGTAGTAGTATTCGCTAATCGAAATCTCTTGCATTCGAATGCAATAATTCGGATACTGTCACTCACTAGTAGTAGTATTCGCTAATCGAAATCTCTTGCATTCGAATGCAATAATTCGGATACTGTCACTCACTAGTAGTAGTATTCGCTAATCGAAATTTCATGCATTCGAATGCAAGTTCTCGGATACTGTCACTCACTAGTAGTAGTATTCGCTAATCGAAATCTCATGCATTTGAATGCAAGTTCTCGGATACTGTCACTCACTAGTAGTAGTATTCGCTAATCGAAATTTCATGCATTCGAATGCAATAATTCGGATACTGTCACTCACTAGTAGTAGTATTCGCTAATCGAAATCTCATGCATTCGAATGCAAGTTCTCGGATACTGTCACTCACTAGTAGTAGTATTCGCTAATCGAAATCTCATGCATTCGAATGCTATAATTCGGATACTGTCACTCACTAGTAGTAGTATTCGCTAATCGAAATTTCATGCATTCGAATGCAATAATTCGGATACTGTCACTCACTAGTAGTAGTATTCGCTAATCGAGATCTCATGCATTCGAATGCAATAATTCGGATACTGTCACCCACTAGTAGTAGTATTCGCTAATCGATATTTCATGCATTCGAATGCAATAATTCGGATACTGTCACTCACTAGTAGTAGTATTCGCTAATCGAAATCTCATGCATTCGAATGCAAGTTCTCGGATACTGTCACTCACTAGTAGTAGTATTCGCTAATCGAAATTTCGTGCATTCGAATGCAAGTTCTCGGATACTATCACTCACTAGTAGTAGTATTCGCTAATCGAAATTTCATGTATTTGAATGCAAGTTCTCGGATACTGTCACTCACTAGTAGTAGTATTCGCTAATCGAAATTTCATGCATTCGAATGCAAGTTCTCGGATACTGTCACTCACTAGTAGTAGTATTCGCTAATCGAAATCTCATGCATTCGAATGCAAGTTCTCGGATACTGTCACTCACTAGTAGTAGTATTCGCTAATCGAAATTTCATGCATTCGAATGCAATAATTCGGATACTGTCACTCACTAGTAGTAGTATTCGCTAATCGAAATTTCATGCATTCGAATGCAATAATTCGGATACTGTCACTCACTAGTAGTAGTATTCGCTAATCGAAATTTCATGCATTCGAATGCAAGTTCTCGGATACTGTCACTCACTAGTAGTAGTATTCGCTAATCGAAATCTCATGCATTCGAATGCAAGTTCTCGGATACTGTCACTCACTAGTAGTAGTATTCGCTAATCGAAATTTCATGCATTCGAATGCAATAATTCGGATACTGTCACTCACTAGTAGTAGTATTCGCTAATCGAAATTTCATGCATTCGAATGCAATAATTCGGATACTGTCACTCACTAGTAGTAGTATTCGCTAATCGAAATTTCATGCATTCGAATGCAAGTTCTCGGATACTGTCACTCACTAGTAGTAGTATCCGCTAATCGAAATTTCATGCATTCGAATGCAATTATTCGGATACTGTCACTCACTACTGGTAGTATTCGCTAATCGAAATTTCATGCATTCGAATGCAATAATTCGGATACTGTCACTCACTAGTAGTAGTATTCGCTAATCGAAATCTCATGCATTCGAATGCAAGTTCTCGGATACTGTCACTCACTAGTAGTAGTATTCGCTAATCGAAATTTCATGCATTCGAATGCAAGTTCTCGGATACTGTCTCTCACTAGTAGTAGTATTCGCTAATCGAAATCTCATGCATTCGAATGCAAGTTCTCGGATACTGTCACTCACTAGTAGTAGTATTCGCTAATTGAAATTTCATGCATTCGAATGCAAGTTCTCGGATACTGTCACTCACTAGTAGTAGTATTCGCTAATCGAAATTTCATGCATTCGAATGCAATAATTCGGATACTGTCACTCACTAGTAGTAGTATTCGCTAATCGAAATCTCATGCATTTGAATGCAAGTTCTCGGATACTGTCACTCACTAGTAGTAGTATTCGCTAATCGAAATCTCTTGCATTCGAATGCAATAATTCGGATACTGTCACTCACTAGTAGTAGTATTCACTAATCGAAATCTCATGCATTCGAATGTAAGTTCTCGGATACTGTCACTCACTAGTAGTAGTATTCGCTAATCGAAATTTCATGCATTCGAATGCAAGTTCTCGGATACTATCACCCACTAGTAGTAGTTTTCGCTATTCGAAATTTCATGCATTTGAATGCAAGTTCTCGGATACTGTCACTAACTAGTAGTAGTATTCGCTAATCGAAATTTCATGCATTCGAATGCAAGTTCTCGGATAATGTCACTCACTAGTAGTAGTATTCGCTAATCGAAATTTCATGCATTCGAATGCAATAATTCGGATACTGTCACTCACTAGTAGTAGAATTCGCTAATCGAAATCTCATGCACTCGAATGCAAGTTCTCGGATACTCTCACTCACTAGTAGTAGTATTCGCTAATCGAAATTTCATGCATTCGAATGCAAGTTCTCGAATACTGTCACTCACTAGTAGTAGTCTTCGCTAATGGAAATTTCATGCATTCGAATGCAAGTTCTCGGATACTGTCACTCACTAGTAGTAGTATTCGCTAATCGAAATTTCATGCATTCGAATGCAAGTTCTCGGATACTGTCACTCACTAGTAGTAGTATTCGCTAATCGAAATCTCATGCATTCGAATGCAAGTTCTCGGATACTGTCACTCACTAGTAGTAGTATTCGCTAATTGAAATTTCATGCATTCGAATGCAAGTTCTCGTATACTGTCACTCACTAGTAGTAGTATTCGCTAATCGAAATTTCATGCATTCGAATGCAATAATTCGGATACTGTCACTCACTAGTAGTAGTATTCGCTAATCGAAATCTCATGCATTTGAATGCAAGTTCTCGGATACTGTCTCTCACTAGTAGTAGTATTCGCTAATCGAAATCTCATGCATTCGAATGCAAGTTCTCGGATACTGTCACTCACTAGTAGTAGTATTCGCTAATCGAAATTTCATGCATTCGAATGCAATAATTCGGATACTGTCACTCACTAGTAGTAGTATTCGCTAATCGAAATCTCATGCATTCGAATGCAATAATTCGGATACTGTCACTCACTAGTAGTAGTATTCGCTAATCGAAATTTCATGCATTCCAATGTAATAATTCGGATACTGTCACTCATTAGTAGTAGTATTCGCTAATTGAAATCTCATGCATTCGAATGCAAGTTCTCGGATACTGTCACTCACTAGTAGTAGTATTCGCTAATCGAAATCTCTTGCATTCGAATGCAATAATTCCGATACTGTCACTCACTAGTAGTAGTATTCGCTAATCGAAGTCTCATGCATTCGAATGTAAGTTCTCGGATACTGTCACTCACTAGTAGTAGTATTCGCTAATCGAAATTTCATGCATTTGAATGCAAGTTCTCGGATACTATCACCCACTAGTAGTAGTTTTCGCTAATCGAAATTTCATGCATTTGAATGCAAGTTCTCGGATACTGTCACTCACTAGTAGTAGTATTCGCTAATCGAAATTTCATGCATTCGAATGCAAGTTCTCGGATAATGTCACTCACTAGTAGTAGTATTCGCTAATCGAAATCTCATGCATTCGAATGCAATTATTCGGATACTGTCACTCACTAGTAGTAGTATTCGCTAGTCGAAATTTCATGCATTCGAATGCAATAATTCGAATACTGTCACTCACTAGTAGTAGTATTCGCTAATCGAAATCTCATGCATTCGAATGCAAGTTCTCGGATACTGTCACTCACTAGTAGTAGTATTCGCTAATCGAAATCTCATGCATTCGAATGCAAGTTCTCGGATACTGTCACTCACTAGTAGTAGTATCCGCTAATCGAAATTTCATGCATTCGAATGCAATTATTCGGATACTGTCACTCACTAGTAGTAGTATTCGCTAATCGAAATCTCATGCATTCGAATGCAATAATTCGGATACTGTCACTCACTAGTAGTAGTATTCGCTAATCGAAATTTCATGCATTCGAATGCAATAATTCGGATACTGTCACTCACTAGTAGTAGTATTCGCTAACCGAAATTTCATGCATTCGGATGCAATAATTCGGATACTGTCACTCACTAGTAGTAGTATTCGCTAATCGAAATCTCATGCATTCGAATGTAATAATTCGGATACTGTCACTCACTAGTAGTAGTATTCGCTAATCGAAATTTCATGCATTCCAATGCAATAATTCGGATACTGTCACTCATTAGTAGTAGTATTCGCTAATCGAAATCTCATGCATTCGAATGCAAGTTCTCGGATACTGTCACTCACTAGTAGTAGTATTCGCTAATCGAAATCTCTTGCATTCGAATGCAATAATTCGGATACTGTCACTCACTAGTAGTAGTATTCGCTAATCGAAATTTCATGCATTCGAATGCAAGTTCTCGGATACTGTCACTCACTAGTAGTAGTATTCGCTAATCGAAATCTCATGCATTCGAATGCAAGTTCTCGGATACTGTCACTCACTAGTAGTAGTATTCGCAAATCGAAATCTCTTGCATTCGAATGCAAGTTCTCGGATACTGTCACTCACTAGTAGTAGTATTCGCTAATCGAAATCTCATGCATTCGACTGCAAGTTCTGGGATACTGTCACTCACTAGTAGTAGTATTCGCTAATCGAAATCTCTTGCATTCGAATGCAATAATTCGGATACTGTCACTCACTAGTAGTAGTATTCGCTAATCGAAATCTCTTGCATTCGAATGCAATAATTCGGATACTGTCACTCACTAGTAGTAGTATTCGCTAATCGAAATTTCATGCATTCGAATGCAAGTTCTCGGATACTGTCACTCACTAGTAGTAGTATTCGCTAATCGAAATCTCATGCATCTGAATGCAAGTTCTCGGATACTGTCACTCACTAGTGGTAGTATTCGCTAATCGAAATCTCATGCATTCGAATGCAAGTTCTCGGATACTGTCACTCACTAGTAGTAGTATTCGCTAATCGAAATCTCATGCATTCGAATGCTATAATTCGGATACTGTCACTCACTAGTAGTAGTATTCGCTAATCGAAATCTCTTGCATTCGAATGCAATAATTCGGATACTGTCACTCACTAGTAGTAGTATTCGCTAATCGAAATTTCATGCATTCGAATGCAATAATTCGGATACTGTCACTCACTAGTAGTAGTATTCGCTAATCGAAATCTCATGCATTCGAATGCAAGTTCTCGGATACTGTCACTCACTAGTAGTAGTATTCGCTAATCGAAATCTCATGCATTCGAATGCTATAATTCGGATACTGTCACTCACTAGTAGTAGTATTCGCTAATCGAAATTTCATGCATTCGAATGCAATAATTCGGATACTGTCACTCACTAGTAGTAGTATTCGCTAATCGAGATCTCATGCATTCGAATGCAATAATTCGGATACTGTCACCCACTAGTAGTAGTATTCGCTAATCGATATTTCATGCATTCGAATGCAATAATTCGGATACTGTCACTCACTAGTAGTAGTATTCGCTAATCGAAATCTCATGCATTCGAATGCAAGTTCTCGGATACTGTCACTCACTAGTAGTAGTATTCGCTAATCGAAATTTCATGCATTCGAATGCAAGTTCTCGGATACTATCACTCACTAGTAGTAGTATTCGCTAATCGAAATTTCATGTATTTGAATGCAAGTTCTCGGATACTGTCACTCACTAGTAGTAGTATTCGCTAATCGAAATTTCATGCATTCGAATGCAAGTTCTCGGATACTGTCACTCACTAGTAGTAGTATTCGCTAATCGAAATCTCATGCATTCGAATGCAAGTTCTCGGATACTGTCACTCACTAGTAGTAGTATTCGCTAATCGAAATTTCATGCATTCGAATGCAATAATTCGGATACTGTCACTCACTAGTAGTAGTATTCGCTAATCGAAATTTCATGCATTCGAATGCAATAATTCGGATACTGTCACTCACTAGTAGTAGTATTCGCTAATCGAAATTTCATGCATTCGAATGCAAGTTCTCGGATACTGTCACTCACTAGTAGTAGTATCCGCTAATCGAAATTTCATGCATTCGAATGCAATAATTAGGATACTGTCACTCACTAGTAGTAGTATTCGCTAATCGAAATTTCATGCATTCGAATGCAATTATTCGGATACTGTCACTCACTACTGGTAGTATTCGCTAATCGAAATTTCATGCATTCTAATGCAATAATTCGGATACTGTCACTCACTAGTAGTAGTATTCGCTAATCGAAATCTCATGCATTCGAATGCAAGTTCTCGGATACTGTCACTCACTAGTAGTAGTATACGCTAATCGAAATTTCATGCATTCGAATGCAATAATTCGGATACTGTCACTCACTAGTAGTAGTATTCGCTAATCGAAATTTCATGCATTCGAATGTAATAATTCGCATACTGTCACTCACTAGTAGTAGTATTCGCTAATCGAAATCTCATGCATTCTAATGCAATAATTCGGATACTGTCACTCACTAGTAGTAGTATTCGCTAATCGAAATTTCATGCATTCGAATGCAATAATTCGGATACTGTCACTCATTAGTAGTAGTATTCGCTAATCGAAATCTCATGCATTCGAATGCAAGTTCTCGGATACTGTCACTCACTAGTAGTAGTATTCGCTAATCAAAATCTCTTGCATTCGAATGCAATAATTCGGATACAGTCACTCACTAGTAGTAGTATTTGCTAATCGAAATCTCATGCATTCGAATGCAAGTTCTCGGATACTGTCACTCACTAGTAGTAGTATTCGCTAATCGAAATCTCATGCATTCGAATGCAAGTTCTCGGATACTGTCACTCACTAGTAGTAGTATTTGCTAATCGAAATCTCATGCATTCGAATGCAAGTTCTCGGATACTGTCACTCACTAGTAGTAGTATTCGCTAATCGAAATCTCTTGCATTCGAATGCAAGTTCTCGGATACTGTCACTCACTAGTAGTAGTATTCGCTAATCGAAATCTCATGCATTCGACTGCAAGTTCTGGGATACTGTCACTCACTAGTAGTAGTATTCGCTAATCGAAATCTCTTGCATTCGAATGCAATAATTCGGATACTGTCACTCACTAGTAGTAGTATTCGCTAATCGAAATCTCTTGCATTCGAATGCAATAATTCGGATACTGTCACTCACTAGTAGTAGTATTCGCTAATCGAAATTTCATGCATTCGAATGCAAGTTCTCGGATACTGTCACTCACTAGTAGTAGTATTCGCTAATCGAAATCTCATGCATTTGAATGCAAGTTCTCGGATACTGTTACTCACTAGTGGTAGTATTCGCTAATCGAAATTTCATGCATTCGAATGCAATAATTCGGATACTGTCACTCACTAGTATTAGTATTCGCTAATCGAAATCTCATGCATTCGAATGCAAGTTCTCGGATACTGTCACTCACTAGTAGTAGTATTCGCTAATCGAAATCTCATGCATTCGAATGCTATAATTCGGATACTGTCACTCACTAGTAGTAGTATTCGCTAATCGAAATTTCATGCATTCGAATGCAATAATTTGGATATGACACTCACTAGTAGTAGTATTCGCTAATCGAGATCTCATGCATTCGAATGCAATAATTCGGATACTGTCACCCACTAGTAGTAGTATTCGCTAATCGATATTTCATGCATTCGAATGCAATAATTCGGATACTGTCACTCACTAGTAGTAGTATTCGCTAATCGAAATCTCATGCATTCGAATGCAAGTTCTCGGATACTGTCACTCACTAGTAGTAGTATTCGCTAATCGAAATTTCATGCATTCGAATGCAAGTTCTCGGATACTATCACTCACTAGTAGTAGTATTCGCTAATCGAAATTTCATGTATTTGAATGCAATAATTCGGATACTGTCACTCACTAGTAGTAGTATTCGCTAATCGAAATCTCATGCATTCGAATGCAAGTTCTCGGATACTGTCACTCACTAGTAGTAGTATTCGCTAATCGAAATTTCATGCATTCGAATGCAAGTTCTCGGATACTATCACTCACTAGTAGTAGTATTCGCTAATCGAAATTTCATGTATTTGAATGCAAGTTCTCGGATACTGTCACTCACTAGTAGTAGTATTCGCTAATCGAAATTTCATGCATTCGAATGCAAGTTCTCGGATACTGTCACTCACTAGTAGTAGTATTCGCTAATCGAAATCTCATGCATTCGAATGCAAGTTCTCGGATACTGTCACTCACTAGTAGTAGTATTCGCTAATCGAAATTTCATGCATTCGAATGCAATAATTCGGATACTGTCACTCACTAGTAGTAGTATTCGCTAATCGAAATTTCATGCATTCGAATGCAATAATTCGGATACTGTCACTCACTAGTAGTAGTATTCGCTAATCGAAATTTCATGCATTCGAATGCAATAATTCGGATACTGTCACTCACTAGTAGTAGTATTCGCTAATCGAAATTTCATGCATTCGAATGCAATAATTCGGATACTGTCACTCACCAGTAGTAGTATTCGCTAATCGAAATTTCATGCATTCGAATGCAAGTTCTCGGATACTGTCACTCACTAGTAGTAGTATCCGCTAATCGAAATTTCATGCATTCGAATGCAATAATTCGGATACTGTCACTCACTAGTAGTAGTATTCGCTAATCGAAATCTCATGCTTTCGAATGCAAGTTCTCGGATACTGTCACTCACTAGTAGTAGTATACGCTAATCGAAATTTCATGCATTCGAATGCAATAATTCGGATACTGTCACTCACTAGTAGTAGTATTCGCTAATCGAAATTTCATGCATTCGAATGCAATAATTCGCATACTGTCACTCACTAGTAGTAGTATTCGCTAATCGAAATCTCATGCATTCGAATGCAATAATTCGGATACTGTCACTCACTAGTAGTAGTATTCGCTAATCGAAATTTCATGCATTCGAATGCAATAATTCGGATACTGTCACTCATTTGTAGTAGTATTCGCTAATCGAAATCTCATGCATTCGAATGCAAGTTCTCGGATACTGTCACTCACTAGTAGTAGTATTCGCTAATCGAAATCTCTTGCATTCGAATGCAATAATTCGGATACTGTCACTCACTAGTAGTAGTATTTGCTAATCGAAATCTCATGCATTCGAATGCAAGTTCTCGGATACTTTCACTCACTAGTAGTAATATTCGCTAATCGAAATCTCATGCATTCGAATGCAAGTTCTCGGATACTGTCACTCACTAGTAGTAGTATCCGCTAATCGAAATTTCATGCATTCGAATGCAATAATTCGGATACTGTCACTCACTAGTAGTAGTATTCGCTAATCGAAATTTCATGCATTCGAATGCAATTATTCGGATACTGTCACTCACTACTGGTAGTATTCGCTAATCGAAATTTCATGCATTCTAATGCAATAATTCGGATACTGTCACTCACTAGTAGTAGTATTCGCTAATCGAAATCTCATGCATTCGAATGCAAGTTCTCGGATACTGTCACTCACTAGTAGTAGTATACGCTAATCGAAATTTCATGCATTCGAATGCAATAATTCGGATACTGTCACTCACTAGTAGTAGTATTCGCTAATCGAAATTTCATGCATTCGAATGTAATAATTCGCATACTGTCACTCACTAGTAGTAGTATTCGCTAATCGAAATCTCATGCATTCTAATGCAATAATTCGGATACTGTCACTCACTAGTAGTAGTATTCGCTAATCGAAATTTCAAGCATTCGAATGCAATAATTCGGATACTGTCACTCATTAGTAGTAGTATTCGCTAATCGAAATCTCATGCATTCGAATGCAAGTTCTCGGATACTGTCACTCACTAGTAGTAGTATTCGCTAATCAAAATCTCTTGCATTCGAATGCAATAATTCGGATACAGTCACTCACTAGTAGCAGTATTTGCTAATCGAAATCTCATGCATTCGAATGCAAGTTCTCGGATACTGTCACTCACTAGTAGTAGTATTCGCTAATCGAAATCTCATGCATTCGAATGCAAGTTCTCGGATACTGTCACTCACTAGTAGTAGTATTTGCTAATCGAATTCTCATGTATTCGAATGCAAGTTCTCGGATACTGTCACTCACTAGTAGTAGTATTCGCTAATCGAAATCTCTTGCATTCGAATGCAAGTTCTCTGATACTGTCACTCACTAGTAGTAGTATTCGCTAATCGAAATCTCATGCATTCGACTGCAAGTTCTGGGATACTGTCACTCACTAGTAGTAGTATTCGCTAATCGAAATCTCTTGCATTCGAATGCAATAATTCGGATACTGTCACTCACTAGTAGTAGTATTCGCTAATCGAAATCTCTTGCATTCGAATGCAATAATTCGGATACTGTCACTCACTAGTAGTAGTATTCGCTAATCGAAATTTCATGCATTCGAATGCAAGTTCTCGGATACTGTCACTCACTAGTAGTAGTATTCGCTAATCGAAATCTCATGCATTTGAATGCAAGTTCTCGGATACTGTTACTCACTAGTGGTAGTATTCGCTAATCGAAATTTCATGCATTCGAATGCAATAATTCGGATACTGTCACTCACTAGTATTAGTATTCGCTAATCGAAATCTCATGCATTCGAATGCAAGTTCTCGGATACTGTCACTCACTAGTAGTAGTATTCGCTAATCGAAATCTCATGCATTCGAATGCTATAATTCGGATACTGTCACTCACTAGTAGTAGTATTCGCTAATCGAAATCTCTTGCATTCGAATGCAATAATTCGGATACTGTCACTCACTAGTAGTAGTATTTATTAATCGAAATCTCATGCATTCGAATGCAAGTTCTCGGATACTTTCACTCACTAGTAGTAATATTCGCTAATCGAAATCTCATGCATTCGAATGCAAGTTCTCGGATACTGTCACTCACTAGTAGTAGTATCCGCTAATCGAAATTTCATGCATTCGAATGCAATAATTCGGATACTGTCACTCACTAGTAGTAGTATTCGCTAATCGAAATTTCATGCATTCGAATGCAATTATTCGGATACTGTCACTCACTACTGGTAGTATTCGCTAATCGAAATTTCATGCATTCTAATGCAATAATTCGGATACTGTCACTCACTAGTAGTAGTATTCGCTAATCGAAATCTCATGCATTCGAATGCAAGTTCTCGGATACTGTCACTCACTAGTAGTAGTATCCGCTAATCGAAATTTCATGCATTCGAATGCAATAATTCGGATACTGTCACTCACTAGTAGTAGTATTCGCTAATCGAAATTTCATGCATTCGAATGTAATAATTCGCATACTGTCACTCACTAGTAGTAGTATTCGCTAATCGAAATCTCATGCATTCTAATGCAATAATTCGGATACTGTCACTCACTAGTAGTAGTATTCGCTAATCGAAATTTCAAGCATTCGAATGCAATAATTCGGATACTGTCACTCATTAGTAGTAGTATTCGCTAATCGAAATCTCATGCATTCGAATGCAAGTTCTCGGATACTGTCACTCACTAGTAGTAGTATTCGCTAATCAAAATCTCTTGCATTCGAATGCAATAATTCGGATACAGTCACTCACTAGTAGCAGTATTTGCTAATCGAAATCTCATGCATTCGAATGCAAGTTCTCGGATACTGTCACTCACTAGTAGTAGTATTCGCTAATCGAAATCTCATGCATTCGAATGCAAGTTCTCGGATACTGTCACTCACTAGTAGTAGTATTTGCTAATCGAATTCTCATGCATTCGAATGCAAGTTCTCGGATACTGTCACTCACTAGTAGTAGTATTCGCTAATCGAAATCTCTTGCATTCGAATGCAAGTTCTCTGATACTGTCACTCACTAGTAGTAGTATTCGCTAATCGAAATCTCATGCATTCGACTGCAAGTTCTGGGATACTGTCACTCACTAGTAGTAGTATTCGCTAATCGAAATCTCTTGCATTCGAATGCAATAATTCGGATACTGTCACTCACTAGTAGTAGTATTCGCTAATCGAAATCTCTTGCATTCGAATGCAATAATTCGGATACTGTCACTCACTAGTAGTAGTATTCGCTAATCGAAATTTCATGCATTCGAATGCAAGTTCTCGGATACTGTCACTCACTAGTAGTAGTATTCGCTAATCGAAATCTCATGCATTTGAATGCAAGTTCTCGGATACTGTTACTCACTAGTGGTAGTATTCGCTAATCGAAATTTCATGCATTCGAATGCAATAATTCGGATACTGTCACTCACTAGTATTAGTATTCGCTAATCGAAATCTCATGCATTCGAATGCAAGTTCTCGGATACTGTCACTCACTAGTAGTAGTATTCGCTAATCGAAATCTCATGCATTCGAATGCTATAATTCGGATACTGTCACTCACTAGTAGTAGTATTTGCTAATCGAATTCTCATGCATTCGAATGCAAGTTCTCGGATACTGTCACTCACTAGTAGTAGTATTCGCTAATCGAAATCTCTTGCATTCGAATGCAAGTTCTCTGATACTGTCACTCACTAGTAGTAGTATTCGCTAATCGAAATCTCATGCATTCGACTGCAAGTTCTGGGATACTGTCACTCACTAGTAGTAGTATTCGCTAATCGAAATCTCTTGCATTCGAATGCAATAATTCGGATACTGTCACTCACTAGTAGTAGTATTCGCTAATCGAAATCTCTTGCATTCGAATGCAATAATTCGGATACTGTCACTCACTAGTAGTAGTATTCGCTAATCGAAATTTCATGCATTCGAATGCAAGTTCTCGGATACTGTCACTCACTAGTAGTAGTATTCGCTAATCGAAATCTCATGCATTTGAATGCAAGTTCTCGGATACTGTTACTCACTAGTGGTAGTATTCGCTGATCGAAATTTCATGCATTCGAATGCAATAATTCGGATACTGTCACTCACTAGTATTAGTATTCGCTAATCGAAATCTCATGCATTCGAATGCAAGTTCTCGGATACTGTCACTCACTAGTAGTAGTATTCGCTAATCGAAATCTCATGCATTCGAATGCTATAATTCGGATACTGTCACTCACTAGTAGTAGTATTCGCTAATCGAAATTTCATGCATTCGAATGCAATAATTCGGATACTGTCACTCACTAGTATTAGTATTCGCTAATCGAAATCTCATGCATTCGAATGCAAGTTCTCGGATACTGTCACTCACTAGTAGTAGTATTCGCTAATCGAAATCTCATGCATTCGAATGCTATAATTCGGATACTGTCACTCACTAGTAGTAGTATTCGCTAATCGAAATCTCTTGCATTCGAATGCAATAATTCGGATACTGTCACTCACTAGTAGTAGTATTTGCTAATCGAAATCTCATGCATTCGAATGCAAGTTCTCGGATACTTTCACTCACTAGTAGTAATATTCGCTAATCGAAATCTCATGCATTCGAATGCAAGTTCTCGGATACTGTCACTCACTAGTAGTAGTATCCGCTAATCGAAATTTCATGCATTCGAATGCAATAATTCGGATACTGTCACTCACTAGTAGTAGTATTCGCTAATCGAAATTTCATGCATTCGAATGCAATTATTCGGATACTGTCACTCACTACTGGTAGTATTCGCTAATCGAAATTTCATGCATTCTAATGCAATAATTCGGATACTGTCACTCACTAGTAGTAGTATTCGCTAATCGAAATCTCATGCATTCGAATGCAAGTTCTCGGATACTGTCACTCACTAGTAGTAGTATACGCTAATCGAAATTTCATGCATTCGAATGCAATAATTCGGATACTGTTACTCACTAGTAGTAGTATTCGCTAATCGAAATTTCATGCATTCGAATGTAATAATTCGCATACTGTCACTCACTAGTAGTAGTATTCGCTAATCGAAATCTCATGCATTCTAATGCAATAATTCGGATACTGTCACTCACTAGTAGTAGTATTCGCTAATCGAAATTTCAAGCATTCGAATGCAATAATTCGGATACTGTCACTCATTAGTAGTAGTATTCGCTAATCGAAATCTCATGCATTCGAATGCAAGTTCTCCGATACTGTCACTCACTAGTAGTAGTATTCGCTAATCAAAATCTCTTGCATTCGAATGCAATAATTCGGATACAGTCACTCACTAGTAGTAGTATTTGCTAATCGAATTCTCATGCATTCGAATGCAAGTTCTCGGATACTGTCACTCACTAGTAGTAGTATTCGCTAATCGAAATCTCTTGCATTCGAATGCAAGTTCTCTGATACTGTCACTCACTAGTAGTAGTATTCGCTAATCGAAATCTCATGCATTCGACTGCAAGTTCTGGGATACTGTCACTCACTAGTAGTAGTATTCGCTAATCGAAATCTCTTGCATTCGAATGCAATAATTCGGATACTGTCACTCACTAGTAGTAGTATTCGCTAATCGAAATCTCTTGCATTCGAATGCAATAATTCGGATACTGTCACTCACTAGTAGTAGTATTCGCTAATCGAAATTTCATGCATTCGAATGCAAGTTCTCGGATACTGTCACTCACTAGTAGTAGTATTCGCTAATCGAAATCTCATGCATTTGAATGCAAGTTCTCGGATACTGTTACTCACTAGTGGTAGTATTCGCTAATCGAAATTTCATGCATTCGAATGCAATAATTCGGATACTGTCACTCACTAGTATTAGTATTCGCTAATCGAAATCTCATGCATTCGAATGCAAGTTCTCGGATACTGTCACTCACTAGTAGTAGTATTCGCTAATCGAAATCTCATGCATTCGAATGCTATAATTCGGATACTGTCACTCACTAGTAGTAGTATTCGCTAATCGAAATTTCATGCATTCGAATGCAATAATTCGGATACTGACACTCACTAGTAGTAGTATTCGCTAATCGAGATCTCATGCATTCGAATGCAATAATTCGGATACTGTCACCCACTAGTAGTAGTATTCGCTAATCGATATTTCATGCATTCGAATGCAATAATTCGGATACTGTCACTCACTAGTAGTAGTATTCGCTAATCGAAATCTCATGCATTCGAATGCAAGTTCTCGGATACTGTCACTCACTAGTAGTAGTATTCGCTAATCGAAATTTCATGCATTCGAATGCAAGTTCTCGGATACTATCACTCACTAGTAGTAGTATTCGCTAATCGAAATTTCATGTATTTGAATGCAAGTTCTCGGATACTGTCACTCACTAGTAGTAGTATTCGCTAATCGAAATTTCATGCATTCGAATGCAAGTTCTCGGATACTGTCACTCACTAGTAGTAGTATTCGCTAATCGAAATCTCATGCATTCGAATGCAAGTTCTCGGATACTGTCACTCACTAGTAGTAGTATTCGCTAATCGAAATTTCATGCATTCGAATGCAATAATTCGGATACTGTCACTCACTAGTAGTAGTATTCGCTAATCGAAATTTCATGCATTCGAATGCAATAATTCGGATACTGTCACTCACTAGTAGTAGTATTCGCTAATCGAAATTTCATGCATTCGAATGCAATAATTCGGATACTGTCACTCACTAGTAGTAGTATTCGCTAATCGAAATTTCATGCATTCGAATGCAATAATTCGGATACTGTCACTCACCAGTAGTAGTATTCGCTAATCGAAATTTCATGCATTCGAATGCAAGTTCTCGGATACTGTCACTCACTAGTAGTAGTATCCGCTAATCGAAATTTCATGCATTCGAATGCAATAATTCGGATACTGTCACTCACTAGTAGTAGTATTCACTAATCGAAATCTCATGCTTTCGAATGCAAGTTCTCGGATACTGTCACTCACTAGTAGTAGTATACGCTAATCGAAATTTCATGCATTCGAATGCAATAATTCGGATACTGTCACTCACTAGTAGTAGTATTCGCTAATCGAAATTTCATGCATTCGAATGCAATAATTCGCATACTGTCACTCACTAGTAGGAGTATTCGCTAATCGAAATCTCATGCATTCGAATGCAATAATTCGGATACTGTCACTCACTAGTAGTAGTATTCGCTAATCGAAATTTCATGCATTCGAATGCAATAATTCGGATACTGTCACTCATTAGTAGTAGTATTCGCTAATCGAAATCTCATGCATTCGAATGCAAGTTCTCGGATACTGTCACTCACTAGTAGTAGTATTCGCTAATCGAAATCTCTTGCATTCGAATGCAATAATTCGGATACTGTCACTCACTAGTAGTAGTATTTGCTAATCGAAATCTCATGCATTCGAATGCAAGTTCTCGGATACTTTCACTCACTAGTAGTAATATTCGCTAATCGAAATCTCATGCATTCGAATGCAAGTTCTCGGATACTGTCACTCACTAGTAGTAGTATTCGCTAATCGAAATCTCATGCATTCGACTGCAAGTTCTGGGATACTGTCACTCACTAGTAGTAGTATTCGCTAATCGAAATCTCTTGCATTCGAATGCAATAATTCGGATACTGTCACTCACTAGTAGTAGTATTCGCTAATCGAAATCTCTTGCATTCGAATGCAAGTTCTCGGATACTGTCACTCACTAGTAGTAGTATTCGCTAATCGAAATCTCATGCATTTGAATGCAAGTTCTCGGATACTGTTACTCACTAGTGGTAGTATTCGCTAATCGAAATTTCATGCATTCGAATGCAATAATTCGGATACTGTCACTCACTAGTATTAGTATTCGCTAATCAAAATCTCTTGCATTCGAATGCAATAATTCGGATACAGTCACTCACTAGTAGTAGTATTTGCTAATCGAAATCTCATGCATTCGAATGCAAGTTCTCGGATACTGTCACTCACTAGTAGTAGTATTCGCTAATCGAAATCTCATGCATTCGAATGCAAGTTCTCGGATACTGTCACTCACTAGTAGTAGTATTTGCTAATCGAATTCTCATGCATTCGAATGCAAGTTCTCGGATACTGTCACTCACTAGTAGTAGTATTCGCTAATCGAAATCTCTTGCATTCGAATGCAAGTTCTCTGATACTGTCACTCACTAGTAGTAGTATTCGCTAATCGAAATCTCATGCATTCGACTGCAAGTTCTGGGATACTGTCACTCACTAGTAGTAGTATTCGCTAATCGAAATCTCTTGCATTCGAATGCAATAATTCGGATACTGTCACTCACTAGTAGTAGTATTCGCTAATCGAAATCTCTTGCATTCGAATGCAATAATTCGGATACTGTCACTCACTAGTAGTAGTATTCGCTAATCGAAATTTCATGCATTCGAATGCAAGTTCTCGGATACTGTCACTCACTAGTAGTAGTATTTGCTAATCGAATTCTCATGCATTCGAATGCAAGTTCTCGGATACTGTCACTCACTAGTAGTAGTATTCGCTAATCGAAATCTCATGCATTCGAATGCAAGTTCTCGGATACTGTCACTCACTAGTAGTAGTATTCGCTAATCGAAATCTCATGCATTCGAATGACAGTTCTCGGATACTGTCACTCACTAGTCGTAGTATTCGCTAATCGAAATCTCATGCATTCGAATGCAAGTTCTCGGATACTGTCACTCACTAGTAGTAGTATTCGCTAATCGAAATTTCATGCATTCGAATGCAATAATTCGGATACTGTCACTCACTAGTAGTAGTATTCGCTAATCGAAATTTCATGCATTCGAATGCAATAATTCGGATACTGTCACTCACTAGTAGTAGTATTCGCTAATCGAAATTTCATGCATTCGAATGCAAGTTCTCTGATACTGTCACTCACTAGTAGTAGTATCCGCTAATCGAAATTTCATGCATTCGAATGCAATAATTCGGATACTGTCACTCACTAGTAGTAGTATTCGCTAATCGAAATTTCATGCATTCGAATGCAATTATTCGGATACTGTCACTCACCACTGGTAGTATTCGCTAATCGAAATTTCATGCATTCTAATGCAATAATTCGGATACTGTCACTCACTAGTAGTAGTATTCGCAAATCGAAATCTCATGCATTCGAATGCAAGTTCTCGGATACTGTCACTCACTAGTAGTAGTATACGCTAATCGAACTTTCATGCATTCGAATGCAATAATTCGGATGCTGTTACTCACTAGTAGTAGTATTCGCTAATCGAAATTTCATGCATTCGAATGCAATAATTCGCATACTGTCACTCACTAGTAGTAGTATTCGCTAATCGAAATCTCATGCATTCGAATGCAATAATTCGGATACTGTCACTCACTAGTAGTAGTATTCGCTAATCGAAATTTCATGCATTCGAATGCAATAATTCGGATACTGTCACTCACTAGTGGTAGTATTCGCTAATCGAAATCTCATGCACTCGAATGCAAGTTCTCGGATACTGTCACTCACTAGTAGTAGTATTCGCTAATCGAAATCTCATGCACTCGAATGCAAGTTCTCGGATACTGTCACTCACTAGTAGTAGTATTCGCTAATCGAAATTTCATGCAATAGAATGCAAGTTCTCGAATACTGTCACTCACTAGTAGTAGTCTTCGCTAATCGAAATTTCATGCATTCGAATGCAAGTTCTCGGATACTGTCACTCACTAGTAGTAGTATTCGCTAATCGAAATTTCATGCATTCGAATGCAAGTTCTCGGATACTGTCACTCACTAGTAGTAGTATTCGCTAATCGAAATCTCATGCATTCGAATGCAAGTTCTCGGATACTGTCACTCACTAGTAGTAGTATTCGCTAATTGAAATTTCATGCATTCGAATGCAAGTTCTCGGATACTGTCACTCACTAGTAGTAGTATTCGCTAATCGAAATTTCATGCATTCGAATGCAATAATTCGGATACTGTCACTCACTAGTAGTAGTATTCGCTAATCGAAATCTCATGCATTTGAATGCAAGTTCTCGGATACTGTCTCTCACTAGTAGTAGTATTCGCTAATCGAAATCTCATGCATTCGAATGCAAGTTCTCGGATACTGTCACTCACTAGTAGTAGTATTCGCTATTCGAAATGTCATGCATTCGAATGCAATAATTCGGATACTGTCACTCACTAGTAGTAGTATTCGCTAATCGAAATCTCATGCATTCGAATGCAATAATTCGGATACTGTCACTCACTAGTAGTAGTATTCGCTAATCGAAATTTCATGCATTCCAATGTAATAATTCGGATACTGTCACTCATTAGTAGTAGTATTCGCTAATTGAAATCTCATGCATTCGAATGCAAATTCTCGGATACTGTCACTCACTAGTAGTAGTATTCGCTAATCGAAATCTCTTGCATTCGAATGCAATAATTCGGATACTGTCACTCACTAGTAGTAGTATTCGCTAATCGAAATCTCATGCATTCGAATGTAAGTTCTCGGATACTGTCACTCACTAGTAGTAGTATTCGCTAATCGAAATTTCATGCATTCGAATGCAAGTTCTCGGATACTATCACCCACTAGTAGTAGTTTTCGCTAATCGAAATTTCATGCATTTGAATGCAAGTTCTCGGATACTGTCACTCACTAGTAGTAGTATCCGCTAATCGAAATTTCATGCATTCGAATGCAATTATTCGGATACTGTCACTCACTACTAGTAGTATTCGCTAATCGAAATTTCATGCATTCTAATGCAATAATTCGGATACTGTCACTCACTAGTAGTAGTATTCGCTAATCGAAATCTCATGCATTCGAATGCAAGTTCTCGGATACTGTCACTTACTAGTAGTAGTATACGCTAATCGAAATTTCATGCATTCGAATGCAATAATTCGGATACTGTCATCCACTAGTAGTAGTATACGCTAATCGAAATTTCATGCATTCGAATGCAATAATTCGCATACTGTCACTCACTAGTAGTAGTATTCGCTAATCGAAATTTCATGCATTCGAATGCAATAATTCGGGTACTGTCACTCACTAGTAGTAGTATTCGCTAATCGAAATCTCATGCACTCGAATGCAAGTTCTCGGATACTGTCACTCACTAGTAGTAGTATTCGCTAATCGAAATTTCATGCATTCGAATGCAAGTTCTCGAATACTGTCACTCACTAGTAGTAGTCTTCGCTAATCGAAATTTCATGCATTCGAATGCAAGTTCTCGGATACTGTCACTCACTAGTAGTAGTATTCGCTAATCGAAATTTCATGCATTCGAATGCAAGTTCTCGGATACTGTCACTCACTAGTAGTAGTATTCGCTAATCGAAATCTCATGCATTCGAATGCAAGTTCTCGGATACTGTCACTCACTAGTAGTAGTATTCGCTAATTGAAATTTCATGCATTTGAATGCAAGTTCTCGGATACTGTCACTCACTAGTAGTAGTATCCGCTAATCGAAATTTCATGCATTCGAATGCAATTATTCGGATACTGTCACTCACTACTAGTAGTATTCGCTATTCGATATTTCATGCATTCTAATGCAATAATTCGGATACTGTCACTCACTAGTAGTAGTATTCGCTAATCGAAATCTCATGCATTCGAATGCAAGTTCTCGGATACTGTCACTCACTAGTAGTAGTATTCGCTAATTGAAATTTCATGCATTTGAATGCAAGTTCTCGGATACTGTCACTCACTAGTAGTAGTATACGCTAATCGAAATTTCATGCATTCGAATGCAATAATTCGGATACTGTCACTCATTAGTAGTAGTATTCGCTAATCGAAATCTCATGCATTCGAATGCAAGTTCTCGGATACTGTCACTCACTAGTAGTAGTATTCGCTAATCGAAATCTCTTGCATTCGAATGCAAGTTCTCGGATACTGTCATTCACTAGTAGTAGTATTCGCTAATCGAAATTTCATGCATTCGAATGCAAGTTCTCGGATACTGTCACTCACTAGTAGTAGTATTCGCTAATCGAAATCTCATGCATTCGAATGCAAGTTCTCGGATACTGTCACTCACTAGTAGTAGTATTCGCTAATTGAAATTTCATGCATTCGAATGCAATTTCTCGGATACTGTCACTCACTAGTAATAGTATTCGCTAATCGAAATTTCATGCATTCGAATGCAATAATTCGGATACTGTCACTCACTAGTAGTAGTATTCGCTAATCGAAATCTCATGCATTTGAATGCAAGTTCTCGGATACTGTCTCTCACTAGTAGTAGTATTCGCTAATCGAAATCTCATGCATTCGAATGCAAGTTCTCGGATACTGTCACTCACTAGTAGTAGTATACGCTAATCGAAATTTCATGCATTCGAATGCAATAATTCGGATACTGTCACTCACTAGTAGTAGTATTCGCTAATCGAAATTTCATGCATTCGAATGCAATAATTCGCATACTGTCACTCACTAGTAGTAGTATTCGCTAATCGAAATCTCATGCATTCGAATGCAATAATTCGGATACTGTCACTCACTAGTAGTAGTATTCGCTAATCGAAATTTCATGCATTCGAATGCAATAATTCGGATACTGTCACTCATTAGTAGTAGTATTCGCTAATCGAAATCTCATGCATTCGAATGCAAGTTCTCGGATACTGTCACTCACTAGTAGTAGTATTCGCTAATCGAAATCTCTTGCATTCGAATGCAATAATTCGGATACTGTCACTCACTAGTAGTAGTATTTGCTAATCGAAATCTCATGCATTCGAATGCAAGTTCTCGGATACTGTCACTCACTAGTAGTAGTATTCGCTAATCGAAATCTCATGCATTCGAATGCAAGTTCTCGGATACTGTCACTCACTAGTAGTAGTATTCGCAAATCGAAATCTCTTGCATTCGAATGCAAGTTCTCGGATACTGTCACTCACTAGTAGTAGTATTCGCTAATCGAAATCTCATGCATTCGACTGCAAGTTCTGGGATACTGTCACTCACTAGTAGTAGTATTCGCTAATCGAAATCTCTTGCATTCGAATGCAATAATTCGGATACTGTCACTCACTAGTAGTAGTATTCGCTAATCGAAATCTCTTGCATTCGAATGCAATAATTCGGATACTGTCACTCACTAGTAGTAGTATTCGCTAATCGAAATTTCATGCATTCGAATGCAAGTTCTCGGATACTGTCACTCACTAGTAGTAGTATTCGCTAATCGAAATCTCATGCATTTGAATGCAAGTTCTCGGATACTGTCACTCACTAGTAGTAGTATTCGCTAATCGAAATTTCATGCATTCGAATGCAATAATTCGGATACTGTCACTCACTAGTAGTAGTATTCGCTAATCGAAATCTCATGCATTCGAATGCAAGTTCTCGGATACTGTCACTCACTAGTAGTAGTATTCGCTAATCGAAATCTCATGCATTCGAATGCTATAATTCGGATACTGTCACTCACTAGTAGTAGTATTCGCTAATCGAAATTTCATGCATTCGAATGCAATAATTCGGATACTGACACTCACTAGTAGTAGTATTCGCTAATCGAGATTTCATGCATTCGAATGCAATAATTCGGATACTGTCACCCACTAGTAGTAGTATTCGCTAATCGATATTTCATGCATTCGAATGCAATAATTCGGATACTGTCACTCACTAGTAGTAGTATTCGCTAATCGAAATTTCATGCATTCGAATGCAAGTTCTCGGATACTATCACTCACTAGTAGTAGTATTCGCTAATCGAAATTTCATGTATTTGAATGCAAGTTCTCGGATACTGTCACTCACTAGTAGTAGTATTCGCTAATCGAAATCTCATGCATTTGAATGCAAGTTCTCGGATACTGTCTCTCACTAGTAGTAGTATTCGCTAATCGAAATCTCATGCATTCGAATGCAAGTTCTCGGATACTGTCACTCACTAGTAGTAGTATTCGCTAATCGAAATTTCATGCATTCGAATGCAATAATTCGGATACTGTCACTCACTAGTAGTAGTATTCGCTAATCGAAATTTCATGCATTCGAATGCAATAATTCGGATACTGTCACTCACTAGTAGTAGTATTCGCTAATCGAAATTTCATGCATTCGAATGCAATAATTCGGATACTGTCACTCACTAGTAGTAGTATTCGCTAATCGAAATTTCATGCATTCGAATGCAATAATTCGGATACTCTCACTCACTAGTAGTAGTATTCGCTAATCGAAATCTCATGCATTCGAATGCAAGTTCTCGGATACTGTCACTCACTAGTAGTAGTATACGCTAATCGAAATTTCATGCATTCGAATGCAATAATTCGGATACTGTCACTCACTAGTAGTAGTATTCGCTAATCGAAATTTCATGCATTCGAATGCAATAATTGGCATACTGTCACTCACTAGTAGTAGTATTCGCTAATCGAAATCTCATGCATTCGAATGCAATAATTCGGATACTGTCACTCATTAGTAGTAGTATTCGCTAATCGAAATCTCATGCATTCGAATGCAAGTTCTCGGATACTGTCACTCACTAGTAGTAGTATTCGCTAATCGAAATCTCTTGCATTCGAATGCAATAATTCGGATACTGTCACTCACTAGTAGTAGTATTTGCTAATCGAAATCTCATGCATTCGAATGCAAGTTCTCGGATACTGTCACTCACTAGTAGTAGTATTCGCTAATCGAAATCTCATGCATTCGAATGCAAGTTCTCGGATACTGTCACTCACTAGTAGTAGTATTCGCAAATCGAAATCTCTTGCATTCGAATGCAAGTTCTCGGATACTGTCACTCACTAGTAGTAGTATTCGCTAATCGAAATCTCATGCATTCGACTGCAAGTTCTGGGATACTGTCACTCACTAGTAGTAGTATTCGCTAATCGAAATCTCTTGCATTCGAATGCAATAATTCGGATACTGTCACTCACTAGTAGTAGTATTCGCTAATCGAAATCTCTTGCATTCGAATGCAATAATTCGGATACTGTCACTCACTAGTAGTAGTATTCGCTAATCGAAATTTCATGCATTCGAATGCAAGTTCTCGGATACTGTCACTCACTACTAGTAGTATTCGCTAATCGAAATCTCATGCATTTGAATGCAAGTTCTCGGATACTGTCACTCACTAGTAGTAGTATTCGCTAATCGAAATTTCATGCATTCGAATGCAATAATTCGGATACTGTCACTCACTAGTAGTAGTATTCGCTAATCGAAATCTCATGCATTCGAATGCAAGTTCTCGGATACTGTCACTCACTAGTAGTAGTATTCGCTAATCGAAATCTCATGCATTCGAAAACTATAATTCGGATACTGTCACTCACTAGTAGTAGTATTCGCTAATCGAAATTTCATGCATTCGAATGCAATAATTCGGATACTGACACTCACTAGTAGTAGTATTCGCTAATCGAGATTTCATGCATTCGAATGCAATAATTCGGATACTGTCACCCACTAGTAGTAGTATTCGCTAATCGATATTTCATGCATTCGAATGCAATAATTCGGATACTGTCACTCACTAGTAGTAGTATTCGCTAATCGAAATTTCATGCATTCGAATGCAAGTTCTCGGATACTGTCACTCACTAGTAGTAGTATTCGCTAATCGAAATCTCATGCATTCGAATGCAAGTTCTCGGATACTGTCACTCACTAGTAGTAGTATTCGCTAATCGAAATCTCATGCATTCGAATGACAGTTCTCGGATACTGTCACTCACTAGTCGTAGTATTCGCTAATCGAAATCTCATGCATTCGAATGCAAGTTCTCGGATACTGTCACTCACTAGTAGTAGTATTCGCTAATTGAAATTTCATGCATTTGAATGCAAGTTCTCGGATACGTTCACTCACTAGTAGTAGTATACGCTAATCGAAATTTCATGCATTCGAATGCAATAATTCGGATACTGTCACTCACTAGTAGTAGTATTCGCTAATCGAAATTTCATGCATTCGAATGCAATAATTCGCATACTGTCACTCACTAGTAGTAGTATTCGCTAATCGAAGTTTCATGCATTCGAATGCAATAATTCGGATACTGTCACTCACTAGTAGTAGTATTCGCTAATCGAAATCTCATGCACTCGAATGCAAGTTCTCGGATACTGTCACTCACTAGTAGTAGTATTCGCTAATCGAAATTTCATGCATTCGAATGCAAGTTCTCGAATACTGTCACTCACTAGTAGTAGTCTTCGCTAATCGAAATTTCATGCATTCGAATGCAAGTTCTCGGATACTGTCATTCACTAGTAGTAGTATTCGCTAATCGAAATTTCATGCATTCGAATGCAAGTTCTCGGATACTGTCACTCACTAGTAGTAGTATTCGCTAATCGAAATCTCATGCATTCGAATGCAAGTTCTCGGATACTGTCACTCACTAGTAGTAGTATTCGCTAATTGAAATTTCATGCATTCGAATGCAAGTTCTCGGATACTGTCACTCACTAGTAATAGTATTCGCTAATCGAAATTTCATGCATTCGAATGCAATAATTCGGATACTGTCACTCACTAGTAGTAGTATTCGCTAATCGAAATCTCATGCATTTGAATGCAAGTTCTCGGATACTGTCTCTCACTAGTAGTAGTATTCGCTAATCGAAATCTCATGCATTCGAATGCAAGTTCTCGGATACTGTCACTCACTAGTAGTAGTATTCGCTAATCGAAATTTCATGCATTCGAATGCAATATTTCGGATACTGTCACTCACTAGTAGTAGTATTCGCTAATCGAAATTTCATGCATTCGAATGCAATAATTCGGATACTGTCACTCACTAGTAGTAGTATTCGCTAATCGAAATTTCATGCATTCGAATGCAATAATTCGGATACTGTCACTCACTAGTAGTAGTATTCGCTAATCGAAATTTCATGCATTCGAATGCAATAATTCGGATACTCTCACTCCCTAGTAGTAGTATTCGCTAATCGAAATCTCATGCATTCGAATGCAAGTTCTCGGATACTGTCACTCACTAGTAGTAGTATACGCTAATCGAAATTTCATGCATTCGAATGCAATAATTCGCATACTGTCACTCACTAGTAGTAGTATTCGCTAATCGAAATCTCATGCATTCGAATGCAATAATTCGGATACTGTCACTCACTAGTAGTAGTATTCGCTAATCGAAATTTCATGCATTCGAATGCAATAATTCGGATACTGTCACTCATTAGTAGTAGTATTCGCTAATCGAAATCTCATGCATTCGAATGCAAGTTCTCGGATACTGTCACTCACTAGTAGTAGTATTCGCTAATCGAAATCTCTTGCATTCGAATGCAATAATTCGGATACTGTCACTCACTAGTAGTAGTATTTGCTAATCGAAATCTCATGCATTCGAATGCAAGTTCTCGGATACTGTCACTCACTAGTAGTAGTATTCGCTAATCGAAATCTCATGCATTCGAATGCAAGTTCTCGGATACTGTCACTCACTAGTAGTAGTATTCGCAAATCGAAATCTCTTGCATTCGAATGCAAGTTCTCGGATACTGTCACTCACTAGTAGTAGTATTCCCTAATCGAAATCTCATGCATTCGACTGCAAGTTCTGGGATACTGTCACTCACTAGTAGTAGTATTCGCTAATCGAAATCTCTTGCATTCGAATGCAATAATTCGGATACTGTCACTCACTAGTAGTAGTATTCGCTAATCGAAATCTCTTGCATTCGAATGCAATAATTCGGATACTGTCACTCACTAGTAGTAGTATTCGCTAATCGAAATTTCATGCATTCGAATGCAAGTTCTCGGATACTGTCACTCACTAGTAGTAGTATTCGCTAATCGAAATCTCATGCATTTGAATGCAAGTTCTCGGATACTGTCACTCACTAGTAGTAGTATTCGCTAATCGAAATTTCATGCATTCGAATGCAATAATTCGGATACTGTCACTCACTAGTAGTAGTATTCGCTAATCGAAATCTCATGCATTCGAATGCAAGTTCTCGGATACTGTCACTCACTAGTAGTAGTATTCGCTAATCGAAATCTCATGCATTCGAATGCTATAATTCGGATACTGTCACTCACTAGTAGTAGTATTCGCTAATCGAAATTTCATGCATTCGAATGCAGTAATTCGGATACTGTCACCCACTAGTAGTAGTATTCGCTAATCGATATTTCATGCATTCGAATGCAATAATTCGGATACTGTCACTCACTAGTAGTAGTATTCGCTAATCGAAATTTCATGCATTCGAATGCAAGTTCTCGGATACTATCACTCACTAGTAGTAGTATTCGCTAATCAAAATTTCATGTATTTGAATGCAAGTTCTCGGATACTGTCACTCACTAGTAGTAGTATTCGCTAATCGAAATTTCATGCATTCGAATGCAAGTTCTCGGATACTGTCACTCACTAGTAGTAGTATTCGCTAATCGAAATCTCATGCATTCGAATGCAAGTTCTCGGATACTGTCACTCACTAGTAGTAGTATTCGCTAATCGAAATCTCATGCATTCGAATGACAGTTCTCGGATACTGTCACTCACTAGTCGTAGTATTCGCTAATCGAAATCTCATGCATTCGAATGCAAGTTCTCGGATACTGTCACTCACTAGTAGTAGTATTCGCTAATCGAAATTTCATGCATTCGAATGCAATAATTCGGATACTGTCACTCACTAGTAGTAGTATTCGCTAATCGAAATTTCATGCATTCGAATGCAATAATTCGGATACTGTCACTCACTAGTAGTAGTATTCGCTAATCGAAATTTCATGCATTCGAATGCAAGTTCTCTGATACTGTCACTCACTAGTAGTAGTATCCGCTAATCGAAATTTCATGCATTCGAATGCAATAATTCGGATACTGTCACTCACTAGTAGTAGTATTCGCTAATCGAAATTTCATGCATTCGAATGCAATTATTCGGATACTGTCACTCACCACTGGTAGTATTCGCTAATCGAAATTTCATGCATTCTAATGCAATAATTCGGATACTGTCACTCACTAGTAGTAGTATTCGCAAATCGAAATCTCATGCATTCGAATGCAAGTTCTCGGATACTGTCACTCACTAGTAGTAGTATACGCTAATCGAACTTTCATGCATTCGAATGCAATAATTCGGATGCTGTTACTCACTAGTAGTAGTATTCGCTAATCGAAATTTCATGCATTCGAATGCAATAATTCGCATACTGTCACTCACTAGTAGTAGTATTCGCTAATCGAAATCTCATGCATTCGAATGCAATAATTCGGATACTGTCACTCGCTAGTAGTAGTATTCGCTAATCGAAATCTCTTGCATTCGAATGCAATAATTCGGATACTGTCACTCACTAGTAGTAGTATTCGCTAATCGAAATTTCATGCATTCGAATGCAAGTTCTCGGATACTGTCACTCACTACTAGTAGTATTCGCTAATCGAAATCTCATGCATTTGAATGCAAGTTCTCGGATACTGTCACTCACTAGTAGTAGTATTCGCTAATCGAAATTTCATGCATTCGAATGCAATAATTCGGATACTGTCACTCACTAGTAGTAGTATTCGCTAATCGAAATCTCATGCATTCGAATGCAAGTTCTCGGATACTGTCACTCACTAGTAGTAGTATTCGCTAATCGAAATCTCATGCATTCGAAAACTATAATTCGGATACTGTCACTCACTAGTAGTAGTATTCGCTAATCGAAATTTCATGCATTCGAATGCAATAATTCGGATACTGACACTCACTAGTAGTAGTATTCGCTAATCGAGATTTCATGCATTCGAATGCAATAATTCGGATACTGTCACCCACTAGTAGTAGTATTCGCTAATCGATATTTCATGCATTCGAATGCAATAATTCGGATACTGTCACTCACTAGTAGTAGTATTCGCTAATCGAAATTTCATGCATTCGAATGCAAGTTCTCGGATACTATCACTCACTAGTAGTAGTATTCGCTAATCGAAATTTCATGTATTTGAATGCAAGTTCTCGGATACTGTCACTCACTAGTAGTAGTATTCGCTAATCGAAATTTCATGCATTCGAATGCAAGTTCTCGGATACTGTCACTCACTAGTAGTAGTATTCGCTAATCGAAATCTCATGCATTCGAATGCAAGTTCTCGGATACTGTCACTCACTAGTAGTAGTATTCGCTAATCGAAATCTCATGCATTCGAATGACAGTTCTCGGATACTGTCACTCACTAGTCGTAGTATTCGCTAATCGAAATCTCATGCATTCGAATGCAAGTTCTCGGATACTGTCACTCACTAGTAGTAGTATTCGCTAATTGAAATTTCATGCATTTGAATGCAAGTTCTCGGATACTGTCACTCACTAGTAGTAGTATACGCTAATCGAAATTTCATGCATTCGAATGCAATAATTCGGATACTGTCACTCACTAGTAGTAGTATTCGCTAATCGAAATTTCATGCATTCGAATGCAATAATTCGCATACTGTCACTCACTAGTAGTAGTATTCGCTAATCGAAGTTTCATGCATTCGAATGCAATAATTCGGATACTGTCACTCACTAGTAGTAGTATTCGCTAATCGAAATCTCATGCACTCGAATGCAAGTTCTCGGATACTGTCACTCACTAGTAGTAGTATTCGCTAATCGAAATTTCATGCATTCGAATGCAAGTTCTCGAATACTGTCACTCACTAGTAGTAGTCTTCGCTAATCGAAATTTCATGCATTCGAATGCAAGTTCTCGGATACTGTCATTCACTAGTAGTAGTATTCGCTAATCGAAATTTCATGCATTCGAATGCAAGTTCTCGGATACTGTCACTCACTAGTAGTAGTATTCGCTAATCGAAATCTCATGCATTCGAATGCAAGTTCTCGGATACTGTCACTCACTAGTAGTAGTATTCGCTAATTGAAATTTCATGCATTCGAATGCAAGTTCTCGGATACTGTCACTCACTAGTAATAGTATTCGCTAATCGAAATTTCATGCATTCGAATGCAATAATTCGGATACTGTCACTCACTAGTAGTAGTATTCGCTAATCGAAATCTCATGCATTTGAATGCAAGTTCTCGGATACTGTCTCTCACTAGTAGTAGTATTCGCTAATCGAAATCTCATGCATTCGAATGCAAGTTCTCGGATACTGTCACTCACTAGTAGTAGTATTCGCTAATCGAAATTTCATGCATTCGAATGCAATATTTCGGATACTGTCACTCACTAGTAGTAGTATTCGCTAATCGAAATTTCATGCATTCGAATGCAATAATTCGGATACTGTCACTCACTAGTAGTAGTATTCGCTAATCGAAATTTCATGCATTCGAATGCAATAATTCGGATACTGTCACTCACTAGTAGTAGTATTCGCTAATCGAAATTTCATGCATTCGAATGCAATAATTCGGATACTCTCACTCCCTAGTAGTAGTATTCGCTAATCGAAATCTCATGCATTCGAATGCAAGTTCTCGGATACTGTCACTCACTAGTAGTAGTATACGCTAATCGAAATTTCATGCATTCGAATGCAATAATTCGCATACTGTCACTCACTAGTAGTAGTATTCGCTAATCGAAATCTCATGCATTCGAATGCAATAATTCGGATACTGTCACTCACTAGTAGTAGTATTCGCTAATCGAAATTTCATGCATTCGAATGCAATAATTCGGATACTGTCACTCATTAGTAGTAGTATTCGCTAATCGAAATCTCATGCATTCGAATGCAAGTTCTCGGATACTGTCACTCACTAGTAGTAGTATTCGCTAATCGAAATCTCTTGCATTCGAATGCAATAATTCGGATACTGTCACTCACTAGTAGTAGTATTTGCTAATCGAAATCTCATGCATTCGAATGCAAGTTCTCGGATACTGTCACTCACTAGTAGTAGTATTCGCTAATCGAAATCTCATGCATTCGAATGCAAGTTCTCGGATACTGTCACTCACTAGTAGTAGTATTCGCAAATCGAAATCTCTTGCATTCGAATGCAAGTTCTCGGATACTGTCACTCACTAGTAGTAGTATTCCCTAATCGAAATCTCATGCATTCGACTGCAAGTTCTGGGATACTGTCACTCACTAGTAGTAGTATTCGCTAATCGAAATCTCTTGCATTCGAATGCAATAATTCGGATACTGTCACTCACTAGTAGTAGTATTCGCTAATCGAAATCTCTTGCATTCGAATGCAATAATTCGGATACTGTCACTCACTAGTAGTAGTATTCGCTAATCGAAATTTCATGCATTCGAATGCAAGTTCTCGGATACTGTCACTCACTAGTAGTAGTATTCGCTAATCGAAATCTCATGCATTTGAATGCAAGTTCTCGGATACTGTCACTCACTAGTAGTAGTATTCGCTAATCGAAATTTCATGCATTCGAATGCAATAATTCGGATACTGTCACTCACTAGTAGTAGTATTCGCTAATCGAAATCTCATGCATTCGAATGCAAGTTCTCGGATACTGTCACTCACTAGTAGTAGTATTCGCTAATCGAAATCTCATGCATTCGAATGCTATAATTCGGATACTGTCACTCACTAGTAGTAGTATTCGCTAATCGAAATTTCATGCATTCGAATGCAGTAATTCGGATACTGTCACCCACTAGTAGTAGTATTCGCTAATCGATATTTCATGCATTCGAATGCAATAATTCGGATACTGTCACTCACTAGTAGTAGTATTCGCTAATCGAAATTTCATGCATTCGAATGCAAGTTCTCGGATACTATCACTCACTAGTAGTAGTATTCGCTAATCAAAATTTCATGTATTTGAATGCAAGTTCTCGGATACTGTCACTCACTAGTAGTAGTATTCGCTAATCGAAATTTCATGCATTCGAATGCAAGTTCTCGGATACTGTCACTCACTAGTAGTAGTATTCGCTAATCGAAATCTCATGCATTCGAATGCAAGTTCTCGGATACTGTCACTCACTAGTAGTAGTATTCGCTAATCGAAATCTCATGCATTCGAATGACAGTTCTCGGATACTGTCACTCACTAGTCGTAGTATTCGCTAATCGAAATCTCATGCATTCGAATGCAAGTTCTCGGATACTGTCACTCACTAGTAGTAGTATTCGCTAATCGAAATTTCATGCATTCGAATGCAATAATTCGGATACTGTCACTCACTAGTAGTAGTATTCGCTAATCGAAATTTCATGCATTCGAATGCAATAATTCGGATACTGTCACTCACTAGTAGTAGTATTCGCTAATCGAAATTTCATGCATTCGAATGCAAGTTCTCTGATACTGTCACTCACTAGTAGTAGTATCCGCTAATCGAAATTTCATGCATTCGAATGCAATAATTCGGATACTGTCACTCACTAGTAGTAGTATTCGCTAATCGAAATTTCATGCATTCGAATGCAATTATTCGGATACTGTCACTCACCACTGGTAGTATTCGCTAATCGAAATTTCATGCATTCTAATGCAATAATTTGGATACTGTCACTCACTAGTAGTAGTATTCGCAAATCGAAATCTCATGCATTCGAATGCAAGTTCTCGGATACTGTCACTCACTAGTAGTAGTATACGCTAATCGAACTTTCATGCATTCGAATGCAATAATTCGGATGCTGTTACTCACTAGTAGTAGTATTCGCTAATCGAAATTTCATGCATTCGAATGCAATAATTCGCATACTGTCACTCACTAGTAGTAGTATTCGCTAATCGAAATCTCATGCATTCGAATGCAATAATTCGGATACTGTCACTCACTAGTAGTAGTATTCGCTAATCGAAATTTCATGCATTCGAATGCAATAATTCGGATACTGTCACTCACTAGTGGTAGTATTCGCTAATCGAAATCTCATGCACTCGAATGCAAGTTCTCTGATACTGTCACTCACTAGTAGTAGTATTCGCTAATCGAAATTTCATGCATTCGAATGCAATTATTCGGATACTGTCACTCACCACTGGTAGTATTCGCTAATCGAAATTTCATGCATTCTAATGCAATAATTCGGATACTGTCACTCACTAGTAGTAGTATTCGCAAATCGAAATCTCATGCATTCGAATGCAAGTTCTCGGATACTGTCACTCACTAGTAGTAGTATACGCTAATCGAACTTTCATGCATTCGAATGCAATAATTCGGATGCTGTTACTCACTAGTAGTAGTATTCGCTAATCGAAATTTCATGCATTCGAATGCAATAATTCGCATACTGTCACTCACTAGTAGTAGTATTCGCTAATCGAAATCTCATGCATTCGAATGCAATAATTCGGATACTGTCACTCGCTAGTAGTAGTATTCGCTAATCGAAATCTCTTGCATTCGAATGCAATAATTCGGATACTGTCACTCACTAGTAGTAGTATTCGCTAATCGAAATTTCATGCATTCGAATGCAAGTTCTCGGATACTGTCACTCACTACTAGTAGTATTCGCTAATCGAAATCTCATGCATTTGAATGCAAGTTCTCGGATACTGTCACTCACTAGTAGTAGTATTCGCTAATCGAAATTTCATGCATTCGAATGCAATAATTCGGATACTGTCACTCACTAGTAGTAGTATTCGCTAATCGAAATCTCATGCATTCGAATGCAAGTTCTCGGATACTGTCACTCACTAGTAGTAGTATTCGCTAATCGAAATCTCATGCATTCGAAAACTATAATTCGGATACTGTCACTCACTAGTAGTAGTATTCGCTAATCGAAATTTCATGCATTCGAATGCAATAATTCGGATACTGACACTCACTAGTAGTAGTATTCGCTAATCGAGATTTCATGCATTCGAATGCAATAATTCGGATACTGTCACCCACTAGTAGTAGTATTCGCTAATCGATATTTCATGCATTCGAATGCAATAATTCGGATACTGTCACTCACTAGTAGTAGTATTCGCTAATCGAAATTTCATGCATTCGAATGCAAGTTCTCGGATACTATCACTCACTAGTAGTAGTATTCGCTAATCGAAATTTCATGTATTTGAATGCAAGTTCTCGGATACTGTCACTCACTAGTAGTAGTATTCGCTAATCGAAATTTCATGCATTCGAATGCAAGTTCTCGGATACTGTCACTCACTAGTAGTAGTATTCGCTAATCGAAATCTCATGCATTCGAATGCAAGTTCTCGGATACTGTCACTCACTAGTAGTAGTATTCGCTAATCGAAATCTCATGCATTCGAATGACAGTTCTCGGATACTGTCACTCACTAGTCGTAGTATTCGCTAATCGAAATCTCATGCATTCGAATGCAAGTTCTCGGATACTGTCACTCACTAGTAGTAGTATTCGCTAATTGAAATTTCATGCATTTGAATGCAAGTTCTCGGATACTGTCACTCACTAGTAGTAGTATACGCTAATCGAAATTTCATGCATTCGAATGCAATAATTCGGATACTGTCACTCACTAGTAGTAGTATTCGCTAATCGAAATTTCATGCATTCGAATGCAATAATTCGCATACTGTCACTCACTAGTAGTAGTATTCGCTAATCGAAGTTTCATGCATTCGAATGCAATAATTCGGATACTGTCACTCACTAGTAGTAGTATTCGCTAATCGAAATCTCATGCACTCGAATGCAAGTTCTCGGATACTGTCACTCACTAGTAGTAGTATTCGCTAATCGAAATTTCATGCATTCGAATGCAAGTTCTCGAATACTGTCACTCACTAGTAGTAGTCTTCGCTAATCGAAATTTCATGCATTCGAATGCAAGTTCTCGGATACTGTCATTCACTAGTAGTAGTATTCGCTAATCGAAATTTCATGCATTCGAATGCAAGTTCTCGGATACTGTCACTCACTAGTAGTAGTATTCGCTAATCGAAATCTCATGCATTCGAATGCAAGTTCTCGGATACTGTCACTCACTAGTAGTAGTATTCGCTAATTGAAATTTCATGCATTCGAATGCAAGTTCTCGGATACTGTCACTCACTAGTAATAGTATTCGCTAATCGAAATTTCATGCATTCGAATGCAATAATTCGGATACTGTCACTCACTAGTAGTAGTATTCGCTAATCGAAATCTCATGCATTTGAATGCAAGTTCTCGGATACTGTCTCTCACTAGTAGTAGTATTCGCTAATCGAAATCTCATGCATTCGAATGCAAGTTCTCGGATACTGTCACTCACTAGTAGTAGTATTCGCTAATCGAAATTTCATGCATTCGAATGCAATATTTCGGATACTGTCACTCACTAGTAGTAGTATTCGCTAATCGAAATTTCATGCATTCGAATGCAATAATTCGGATACTGTCACTCACTAGTAGTAGTATTCGCTAATCGAAATTTCATGCATTCGAATGCAATAATTCGGATACTGTCACTCACTAGTAGTAGTATTCGCTAATCGAAATTTCATGCATTCGAATGCAATAATTCGGATACTCTCACTCCCTAGTAGTAGTATTCGCTAATCGAAATCTCATGCATTCGAATGCAAGTTCTCGGATACTGTCACTCACTAGTAGTAGTATACGCTAATCGAAATTTCATGCATTCGAATGCAATAATTCGCATACTGTCACTCACTAGTAGTAGTATTCGCTAATCGAAATCTCATGCATTCGAATGCAATAATTCGGATACTGTCACTCACTAGTAGTAGTATTCGCTAATCGAAATTTCATGCATTCGAATGCAATAATTCGGATACTGTCACTCATTAGTAGTAGTATTCGCTAATCGAAATCTCATGCATTCGAATGCAAGTTCTCGGATACTGTCACTCACTAGTAGTAGTATTCGCTAATCGAAATCTCTTGCATTCGAATGCAATAATTCGGATACTGTCACTCACTAGTAGTAGTATTTGCTAATCGAAATCTCATGCATTCGAATGCAAGTTCTCGGATACTGTCACTCACTAGTAGTAGTATTCGCTAATCGAAATCTCATGCATTCGAATGCAAGTTCTCGGATACTGTCACTCACTAGTAGTAGTATTCGCAAATCGAAATCTCTTGCATTCGAATGCAAGTTCTCGGATACTGTCACTCACTAGTAGTAGTATTCCCTAATCGAAATCTCATGCATTCGACTGCAAGTTCTGGGATACTGTCACTCACTAGTAGTAGTATTCGCTAATCGAAATCTCTTGCATTCGAATGCAATAATTCGGATACTGTCACTCACTAGTAGTAGTATTCGCTAATCGAAATCTCTTGCATTCGAATGCAATAATTCGGATACTGTCACTCACTAGTAGTAGTATTCGCTAATCGAAATTTCATGCATTCGAATGCAAGTTCTCGGATACTGTCACTCACTAGTAGTAGTATTCGCTAATCGAAATCTCATGCATTTGAATGCAAGTTCTCGGATACTGTCACTCACTAGTAGTAGTATTCGCTAATCGAAATTTCATGCATTCGAATGCAATAATTCGGATACTGTCACTCACTAGTAGTAGTATTCGCTAATCGAAATCTCATGCATTCGAATGCAAGTTCTCGGATACTGTCACTCACTAGTAGTAGTATTCGCTAATCGAAATCTCATGCATTCGAATGCTATAATTCGGATACTGTCACTCACTAGTAGTAGTATTCGCTAATCGAAATTTCATGCATTCGAATGCAGTAATTCGGATACTGTCACCCACTAGTAGTAGTATTCGCTAATCGATATTTCATGCATTCGAATGCAATAATTCGGATACTGTCACTCACTAGTAGTAGTATTCGCTAATCGAAATTTCATGCATTCGAATGCAAGTTCTCGGATACTATCACTCACTAGTAGTAGTATTCGCTAATCAAAATTTCATGTATTTGAATGCAAGTTCTCGGATACTGTCACTCACTAGTAGTAGTATTCGCTAATCGAAATTTCATGCATTCGAATGCAAGTTCTCGGATACTGTCACTCACTAGTAGTAGTATTCGCTAATCGAAATCTCATGCATTCGAATGCAAGTTCTCGGATACTGTCACTCACTAGTAGTAGTATTCGCTAATCGAAATCTCATGCATTCGAATGACAGTTCTCGGATACTGTCACTCACTAGTCGTAGTATTCGCTAATCGAAATCTCATGCATTCGAATGCAAGTTCTCGGATACTGTCACTCACTAGTAGTAGTATTCGCTAATCGAAATTTCATGCATTCGAATGCAATAATTCGGATACTGTCACTCACTAGTAGTAGTATTCGCTAATCGAAATTTCATGCATTCGAATGCAATAATTCGGATACTGTCACTCACTAGTAGTAGTATTCGCTAATCGAAATTTCATGCATTCGAATGCAAGTTCTCTGATACTGTCACTCACTAGTAGTAGTATCCGCTAATCGAAATTTCATGCATTCGAATGCAATAATTCGGATACTGTCACTCACTAGTAGTAGTATTCGCTAATCGAAATTTCATGCATTCGAATGCAATTATTCGGATACTGTCACTCACCACTGGTAGTATTCGCTAATCGAAATTTCATGCATTCTAATGCAATAATTTGGATACTGTCACTCACTAGTAGTAGTATTCGCAAATCGAAATCTCATGCATTCGAATGCAAGTTCTCGGATACTGTCACTCACTAGTAGTAGTATACGCTAATCGAACTTTCATGCATTCGAATGCAATAATTCGGATGCTGTTACTCACTAGTAGTAGTATTCGCTAATCGAAATTTCATGCATTCGAATGCAATAATTCGCATACTGTCACTCACTAGTAGTAGTATTCGCTAATCGAAATCTCATGCATTCGAATGCAATAATTCGGATACTGTCACTCACTAGTAGTAGTATTCGCTAATCGAAATTTCATGCATTCGAATGCAATAATTCGGATACTGTCACTCACTAGTGGTAGTATTCGCTAATCGAAATCTCATGCACTCGAATGCAAGTTCTCTGATACTGTCACTCACTAGTAGTAGTATTCGCTAATCGAAATCTCATGCACTCGAATGCAAGTTCTCGGATACTGTCACTCACTAGTAGTAGTATTCGCTAATCGAAATTTCATGCAATAGAATGCAAGTTCTCGAATACTGTCACTCACTAGTAGTAGTCTTCGCTAATCGAAATTTCATGCATTCGAATGCAAGTTCTCGGATACTGTCACTCACTAGTAGTAGTATTCGCTAATCGAAATTTCATGCATTCGAATGCAAGTTCTCGGATACTGTCACTCACTAGTAGTAGTATTCGCTAATCGAAATCTCATGCATTCGAATGCAAGTTCTCGGATACTGTCACTCACTAGTAGTAGTATTCGCTAATTGAAATTTCATGCATTCGAATGCAAGTTCTCGGATACTGTCACTCACTAGTAGTAGTATTCGCTAATCGAAATTTCATGCATTCGAATGCAATAATTCGGATACTGTCACTCACTAGTAGTAGTATTCGCTAATCGAAATCTCATGCATTTGAATGCAAGTTCTCGGATACTGTCTCTCACTAGTAGTAGTATTCGCTAATCGAAATCTCATGCATTCGAATGCAAGTTGTCGGATACTGTCACTCACTAGTAGTAGTATTCGCTATTCGAAATTTCATGCATTCGAATGCAATAATTCGGATACTGTCACTAACTAGTAGTAGTATTCGCTAATCGAAATCTCATGCATTCGAATGCAATAATTCGGATACTGTCACTCACTAGTAGTAGTATTCGCTAATCGAAATTTCATGCATTCCAATGTAATAATTCGGATACTGTCACTCATTAGTAGTAGTATTCGCTAATTGAAATCTCATGCATTCGAATGCAAATTCTCGGATACTGTCACTCACTAGTAGTAGTATTCGCTAATCGAAATCTCTTGCATTCGAATGCAATAATTCGGATACTGTCACTCACTAGTAGTAGTATTCGCTAATCGAAATCTCATGCATTCGAATGTAAGTTCTCGGATACTGTCACTCACTAGTAGTAGTATTCGCTAATCGAAATTTCATGCAAGTTCTCGGATACTATCACCCACTAGTAGTAGTTTTCGCTAATCGAAATTTCATGCATTTGAATGCAAGTTCTCGGATACTGTCACTCACTAGTAGTAGTATCCGCTAATCGAAATTTCATGCATTCGAATGCAATTATTCGGATACTGTCACTCACTACTAGTAGTATTCGCTAATCGAAATTTCATGCATTCTAATGCAATAATTCGGATACTGTCACTCACTAGTAGTAGTATTCGCTAATCGAAATCTCATGCATTCGAATGCAAGTTCTCGGATACTGACACTCACTAGTAGTAGTATTCGCTAATCGAGATTTCATGCATTCGAATGCAATAATTCGGATACTGTCACCCACTAGTAGTAGTATTCGCTAATCGATATTTCATGCATTCGAATGCAATAATTCGGATACTGTCACTCACTAGTAGTAGTATTCGCTAATCGAAATTTCATGCATTCGAATGCAAGTTCTCGGATACTATCACTCACTAGTAGTAGTATTCGCTAATCGAAATTTCATGTATTTGAATGCAAGTTCTCGGATACTGTCACTCACTAGTAGTAGTATTCGCTAATCGAAATTTCATGCATTCGAATGCAAGTTCTCGGATACTGTCACTCACTAGTAGTAGTATTCGCTAATCGAAATCTCATGCATTCGAATGCAAGTTCTCGGATACTGTCACTCACTAGTAGTAGTATTCGCTAATCGAAATCTCATGCATTCGAATGACAGTACTCGGATACTGTCACTCACTAGTCGTAGTATTCGCTAATCGAAATCTCATGCATTCGAATGCAAGTTCTCGGATACTGTCACTCACTAGTAGTAGTATTCGCTAATCGAAATTTCATGCATTCGAATGCAATAATTCGGATACTGTCACTCACTAGTAGTAGTATTCGCTAATCGAAATTTCATGCATTCGAATGCAATAATTCGGATACTGTCACTCACTAGTAGTAGTATTCGCTAATCGAAATTTCATGCATTCGAATGCAAGTTCTCTGATACTGTCACTCACTAGTAGTAGTATCCGCTAATCGAAATTTCATGCATTCGAATGCAATAATTCGGATACTGTCACTCACTAGTAGTAGTATTCGCTAATCGAAATTTCATGCATTCGAATGCAATTATTCGGATACTGTCACTCACCACTGGTAGTATTCGCTAATCGAAATTTCATGCATTCTAATGCAATAATTCGGATACTGTCACTCACTAGTAGTAGTATTCGCAAATCGAAATCTCATGAATTCGAATGCAAGTTCTCGGATACTGTCACTCACTAGTAGTAGTATACGCTAATCGAACTTTCATGCATTCGAATGCAATAATTCGGATGCTGTTACTCACTAGTAGTAGTATTCGCTAATCGAAATTTCATGCATTCGAATGCAATAATTCGCATACTGTCACTCACTAGTAGTAGTATTCGCTAATCGAAATCTCATGCATTCGAATGCAATAATTCGGATACTGTCACTCACTAGTAGTAGTATTCGCTAATCGAAATTTCATGCATTCGAATGCAATAATTCGGATACTGTCACTCACTAGTGGTAGTATTCGCTAATCGAAATCTCATGCACTCGAATGCAAGTTCTCGGATACTGTCACTCACTAGTAGTAGTATTCGCTAATCGAAATCTCATGCACTCGAATGCAAGTTCTCGGATACTGTCACTCACTAGTAGTAGTATTCGCTAATCGAAATTTCATGCAATAGAATGCAAGTTCTCGAATACTGTCACTCACTAGTAGTAGTCTTCGCTAATCGAAATTTCATGCATTCGAATGCAAGTTCTCGGATACTGTCACTCACTAGTAGTAGTATTCGCTAATCGAAATTTCATGCATTCGAATGCAAGTTCTCGGATACTGTCACTCACTAGTAGTAGTATTCGCTAATCGAAATCTCATGCATTCGAATGCAAGTTCTCGGATACTGTCACTCACTAGTAGTAGTATTCGCTAATTGAAATTTCATGCATTCGAATGCAAGTTCTCGGATACTGTCACTCACTAGTAGTAGTATTCGCTAATCGAAATTTCATGCATTCGAATGCAATAATTCGGATACTGTCACTCACTAGTAGTAGTATTCGCTAATCGAAATCTCATGCATTCGAATGCAAGTTCTCGGATACTGTCACTCACTAGTAGTAGTATTCGCTATTCGAAATTTCATGCATTCGAATGCAATAATTCGGATACTGTCACTCACTAGTAGTAGTATTCGCTAATCGAAATCTCATGCATTCGAATGCAATAATTCGGATACTGTCACTCACTAGTAGTAGTATTCGCTAATCGAAATTTCATGCATTCCAATGTAATAATTCAGATACTGTCACTCATTAGTAGTAGTATTCGCTAATTGAAATCTCATGCATTCGAATGCAAATTCTCGGATACTGTCACTCACTAGTAGTAGTATTCGCTAATCGAAATCTCTTGCATTCGAATGCAATAATTCGGATACTGTCACTCACTAGTAGTAGTATTCGCTAATCGAAATCTCATGCATTAGAATGTAAGTTCTCGGATACTGTCACTCACTAGTAGTAGTATTCGCTAATCGAAATTTCATGCAAGTTCTCGGATACTATCACCCACTAGTAGTAGTTTTCGCTAATCGAAATTTCATGCATTTGAATGCAAGTTCTCGGATACTGTCACTCACTAGTAGTAGTATCCGCTAATCGAAATTTCATGCATTCGAATGCAATTATTCGGATACTGTCACTCACTACTAGTAGTATTCGCTAATCGAAATTTCATGCATTCTAATGCAATAATTCGGATACTGTCACTCACTAGTAGTAGTATTCGCTAATCGAAATCTCATGCATTCGAATGCAAGTTCTCGGATACTGTCACTTACTAGTAGTAGTATACGCTAATCGAAATTTCATGCATTCGAATGCAATAATTCGCATACTGTCACTCACTAGTAGTAGTATTCGCTAATCGAAATTTCATGCATTCGAATGCAATAATTCGGGTACTGTCACTCACTAGTAGTAGTATTCGCTAATCGAAATCTCATGCACTCGAATGCAAGTTCTCGGATACTGTCACTCACTAGTAGTAGTATTCGCTAATCGAAATTTCATGCATTCGAATGCAAGTTCTCGAATACTGTCACTCACTAGTAGTAGTCTTCGCTAATCGAAATTTCATGCATTCGAATGCAAGTTCTCGGATACTGTCACTCACTAGTAGTAGTATTCGCTAATCGAAATTTCATGCATTCGAATGCAAGTTCTCGGATACTGTCACTCACTAGTAGTAGTATTCGCTAATCGAAATCTCATGCATTCGAATGCAAGTTCTCGGATACTGTCACTCACTAGTAGTAGTATTCGCTAATTGAAATTTCATGCATTTGAATGCAAGTTCTCGGATACTGTCACTCACTAGTAGTAGTATCCGCTAATCGAAATTTCATGCATTCGAATGCAATTATTCGGATACTGTCACTCACTACTAGTAGTATTCGCTAATCGATATTTCATGCATTCTAATGCAATAATTCGGATACTGTCACTCACTAGTAGTAGTATTCGCTAATCGAAATCTCATGCATTCGAATGCAAGTTCTCGGATACTGTCACTCACTAGTAGTAGTATTCGCTAATTGAAATTTCATGCATTTGAATGCAAGTTCTCGGATACTGTCACTCACTAGTAGTAGTATACGCTAATCGAAATTTCATGCATTCGAATGCAATAATTCGGATACTGTCACTCACTAGTAGTAGTATTCGCTAATCGAAATTTCATGCATTCGAATGCAATAATTCGCATACTGTCACTCACTAGTAGTAGTATTCGCTAATCGAAATTTCATGCATTCGAATGCAATAATTCGGATACTGTCACTCACTAGTAGTAGTATTCGCTAATCGAAATCTCATGCACTCGAATGCAAGTTCTCGGATACTGTCACTCACTAGTAGTAGTATTCGCTAATCGAAATTTCATGCATTCGAATGCAAGTTCTCGAATACTGTCACTCACTAGTAGTAGTCTTCGCTAATCGAAATTTCATGCATTCGAATGCAAGTTCTCGGATACTGTCATTCACTAGTAGTAGTATTCGCTAATCGAAATTTCATGCATTCGAATGCAAGTTCTCGGATACTGTCACTCACTAGTAGTAGTATTCGCTAATCGAAATCTCATGCATTCGAATGCAAGTTCTCGGATACTGTCACTCACTAGTAGTAGTATTCGCTAATTGAAATTTCATGCATTCGAATGCAAGTTCTCGGATACTGTCACTCACTAGTAATAGTATTCGCTAATCGAAATTTCATGCATTCGAATGCAATAATTCGGATACTGTCACTCACTAGTAGTAGTATTCGCTAATCGAAATCTCATGCATTTGAATGCAAGTTCTCGGATACTGTCTCTCACTAGTAGTAGTATTCGCTAATCGAAATCTCATGCATTCGAATGCAAGTTCTCGGATACTGTCACTCACTAGTAACAGTATTCGCTAATCGAAATTTCATGCATTCGAATGCAATAATTCGGATACTGTCACTCACTAGTAGTAGTATTCGCTAATCGAAATCTCATGCATTTGAATGCAAGTTCTCGGATACTGTCTCTCACTAGTAGTAGTATTCGCTAATCGAAATCTCATGCATTCGAATGCAAGTTCTCGGATACTGTCACTCACTAGTAGTAGTATTCGCTAATCGAAATCTCATGCATTCGAATGCAAGTTCTCGGATACTGTCACTCACTAGTAGTAGTATTCGCTAATTGAAATTTCATGCATTCGAATGCAAGTTCTCGGATACTGTCACTCACTAGTAGTAGTATTCGCTAATCGAAATTTCATGCATTCGAATGCAATAATTCGGATACTGTCACTCACTAGTAGTAGCATTCGCTAATCGAAATTTCATGCATTCGAATGCAAGTTCTCGGATACTGTCACTCACTAGTAGTAGTATTCGCTAATCGAAATTTCATGCATTCGAATGCAATAATTCGGATACTGTCACTCACTAGTAGTAGTATTCGCTAATCGAAATCTCATGCATTCGAATGCAAGTTCTCGGATACTGTCACTCACTAGTAGTAGTATACGCTAATCGAAATTTCATGTATTCGAATGCAATAATTCGGATACTGTCACTCACTAGTAGTAGTATTCGCTAATCGAAATCTCATGCATTCGAATGCAATAATTCGGATACTGTCACTCACTAGTAGTAGTATTCGCTAATCGAAATTTCATGCATTCGAATGCAATAATTCGGATACTGTCACTCACTAGTGGTAGTATTCGCTAATCGAAATCTCATGCACTCGAATGCAAGTTCTCGGATACTGTCACTCACTATTAGTAGTATTCGCTAATCGAAATCTCATGCACTCGAATGCAAGGTCTCGGATACTGTCACTCACTAGTAGTAGTATTCGCTAATCGAAATTTCATGCATTCGAATGCAAGTTCTCGGATACTGTCACTCACTAGTAGTAGTATTCGCTAATCGAAATTTCATGCATTCGAATGCAAGTTCTCGGATACTGTCACTCACTAGTAGTAGTATTCGCTAATCGAAATCTCATGCATTCGAATGCAAGTTCTCGGATACTGTCACTCACTAGTAGTAGTATTCGCTAATTGAAATTTCATGCATTCGAATGCAAGTTCTAGGATACTATCACTCACTAGTAGTAGTATTCGCTAATCGAAATTTCATGCATTCGAATGCAATAATTCGGATACTGTCACTCACTAGTAGTAGTATTCGCTAATCGAAATCTCATGCATTTGAATGCAAGTTCTCGGATACTGTCTCTCACTAGTAGTAGTATTCGCTAATCGAAATCTCATGCATTCGAATGCAAGTTCTCGGATACTGTCACTCACTAGTAGTAGTATTCGCTATTCGAAATTTCATGCATTCGAATGCAATAATTCGGATACTGTCACTCACTAGTAGTAGTATTCGCTAATCGAAATCTCATGCATTCGAATGCAATAATTCGGATACTGTCACTCACTAGTAGTAGTATTCACTAATCGAAATTTCATGCATTCCAATGTAATAATTCGGATACTGTCACTCATTAGTAGTAGTATTCGCTAATTGAAATCTCATGCATTCGAATGCAAATTCTCGGATACTGTCACTCACTAGTAGTAGTATTCGCTATTCGAAATTTCATGCATTCGAATGCAATAATTCGGATACTGTCACTCACTAGTAGTAGTATTCGCTAATCGAAATCTCATGCATTCGAATGCAATAATTCGGATACTGTCACTCACTAGTAGTAGTATTCGCTAATCGAAATTTCATGCATTCCAATGTAATAATTCGGATACTGTCACTCATTAGTAGTAGTATTCGCTAATTGAAATCTCATGCATTCGAATGCAAATTCTCGGATACTGTCACTCCCTAGTAGTAGTATCCGCTAATCGAAATTTCATGCATTCGAATGCAATTATTCGGATACTGTCACTCACTAGTAGTAGTATTCGCTAATCGAAATTTCATGCATTCGAATGCAAGTTCTCGAATACTGTCACTCACTAGTAGTAGTCTTCGCTAATCGAAATTTCATGCATTCGAATGCAAGTTCTCGAATACTGTCACTCACTAGTAGTAGTCTTCGCTAATCGAAATTTCATGCATTCGAATGCAAGTTCTCGGATACTGTCATTCACTAGTAGTAGTATTCGCTAATCGAAATTTCATGCATTCGAATGCAAGTTCTCGGATACTGTCACTCACTAGTAGTAGTATTCGCTAATCGAAATCTCATGCATTCGAATGCAAGTTCTCGGATACTGTCACTCACTAGTAGTAGTATTCGCTAATTGAAATTTCATGCATTCGAATGCAAGTTCTCGGATACTGTCACTCACTAGTAATAGTATTCGCTAATCGAAATTTCATGCATTCGAATGCAATAATTCGGATACTTTCACTCACTAGTAGTAGTATTCGCTAATCGAAATCTCATGCATTTGAATGCAAGTTCTCGGATACTGTCTCTCACTAGTAGTAGTATTCGCTAATCGAAATCTCATGCATTCGAATGCAAGTTCTCGGATACTGTCACTCACTAGTAGTAGTATTCGCTAATCGAAATTTCATGCATTCGAATGCAATAATTCGGATACTGTCACTCACTAGTAGTAGCATTCGCTAATCGAAATTTCATGCATTCGAATGCAAGTTCTCGGATACTGTCACTCACTAGTAGTAGTATTCGCTAATCGAAATTTCATGCATTCGAATGCAATAATTCGGATACTGTCACTCACTAGTAGTAGTATTCGCTAATCGAAATCTCATGCATTCGAATGCAAGTTCTCGGATACTGTCACTCACTAGTAGTAGTATACGCTAATCGAAATTTCATGTATTCGAATGCAATAATTCGGATACTGTCACTCACTAGTAGTAGTATTCGCTAATCGAAATCTCATGCATTCGAATGCAATAATTCGGATACTGTCACTCACTAGTAGTAGTATTCGCTAATCGAAATTTCATGCATTCGAATGCAATAATTCGGATACTGTCACTCACTAGTGGTAGTATTCGCTAATCGAAATCTCATGCACTCGAATGCAAGTTCTCGGATACTGTCACTCACTATTAGTAGTATTCGCTAATCGAAATCTCATGCACTCGAATGCAAGGTCTCGGATACTGTCACTCACTAGTAGTAGTATTCGCTAATCGAAATTTCATGCATTCGAATGCAAGTTCTCGGATACTGTCACTCACTAGTAGTAGTATTCGCTAATCGAAATTTCATGCATTCGAATGCAAGTTCTCGGATACTGTCACTCACTAGTAGTAGTATTCGCTAATCGAAATCTCATGCATTCGAATGCAAGTTCTCGGATACTGTCACTCACTAGTAGTAGTATTCGCTAATTGAAATTTCATGCATTCGAATGCAAGTTCTAGGATACTATCACTCACTAGTAGTAGTATTCGCTAATCGAAATTTCATGCATTCGAATGCAATAATTCGGATACTGTCACTCACTAGTAGTAGTATTCGCTAATCGAAATCTCATGCATTTGAATGCAAGTTCTCGGATACTGTCTCTCACTAGTAGTAGTATTCGCTAATCGAAATCTCATGCATTCGAATGCAAGTTCTCGGATACTGTCACTCACTAGTAGTAGTATTCGCTATTCGAAATTTCATGCATTCGAATGCAATAATTCGGATACTGTCACTCACTAGTAGTAGTATTCGCTAATCGAAATCTCATGCATTCGAATGCAATAATTCGGATACTGTCACTCACTAGTAGTAGTATTCACTAATCGAAATTTCATGCATTCCAATGTAATAATTCGGATACTGTCACTCATTAGTAGTAGTATTCGCTAATTGAAATCTCATGCATTCGAATGCAAATTCTCGGATACTGTCACTCACTAGTAGTAGTATTCGCTATTCGAAATTTCATGCATTCGAATGCAATAATTCGGATACTGTCACTCACTAGTAGTAGTATTCGCTAATCGAAATCTCATGCATTCGAATGCAATAATTCGGATACTGTCACTCACTAGTAGTAGTATTCGCTAATCGAAATTTCATGCATTCCAATGTAATAATTCGGATACTGTCACTCATTAGTAGTAGTATTCGCTAATTGAAATCTCATGCATTCGAATGCAAATTCTCGGATACTGTCACTCCCTAGTAGTAGTATCCGCTAATCGAAATTTCATGCATTCGAATGCAATTATTCGGATACTGTCACTCACTAGTAGTAGTATTCGCTAATCGAAATTTCATGCATTCGAATGCAAGTTCTCGAATACTGTCACTCACTAGTAGTAGTCTTCGCTAATCGAAATTTCATGCATTCGAATGCAAGTTCTCGAATACTGTCACTCACTAGTAGTAGTCTTCGCTAATCGAAATTTCATGCATTCGAATGCAAGTTCTCGGATACTGTCATTCACTAGTAGTAGTATTCGCTAATCGAAATTTCATGCATTCGAATGCAAGTTCTCGGATACTGTCACTCACTAGTAGTAGTATTCGCTAATCGAAATCTCATGCATTCGAATGCAAGTTCTCGGATACTGTCACTCACTAGTAGTAGTATTCGCTAATTGAAATTTCATGCATTCGAATGCAAGTTCTCGGATACTGTCACTCACTAGTAATAGTATTCGCTAATCGAAATTTCATGCATTCGAATGCAATAATTCGGATACTTTCACTCACTAGTAGTAGTATTCGCTAATCGAAATCTCATGCATTTGAATGCAAGTTCTCGGATACTGTCTCTCACTAGTAGTAGTATTCGCTAATCGAAATCTCATGCATTCGAATGCAAGTTCTCGGATACTGTCACTCACTAGTAGTAGTATTCGCTAATCGAAATTTCATGCATTCGAATGCAATAATTCGGATACTGTCACTCACTAGTAGTAGTATTCGCTAATCGAAATTTCATGCATTCGAATGCAATAATTCGGATACTGTCACTCACTAGTAGTAGTATTCGCTAATCGAAATTTCATGCATTCGAATGCAATAATTCGGATACTGTCACTCACTAGTAGTAGTATTCGCTAATCGAAATTTCATGCATTCGAATGCAATAATTCGGATACTCTCACTCACTAGTAGTAGTATTCGCTAATCGAAATCTCATGCATTCGAATGCAAGTTCTCGGATACTGTCACTCACTAGTAGTAGTATACGCTAATCGAAATTTCATGCATTCGAATGCAATAATTCGGATACTGTCACTCACTAGTAGTAGTATTCGCTAATCGAAATTTCATGCATTCGAATGCAATAATTCGCATACTGTCACTCACTAGTAGTAGTATTCGCTAATCGAAATCTCATGCATTCGAATGCAATAATTCGGATACTGTCACTCACTAGTAGTAGTATTCGCTAATCGAAATTTCATGCATTCGAATGCAATAATTCGGATACTGTCACTCATTAGTAGTAGTATTCGCTAATCGAAATCTCATGCATTCGAATGCAAGTTCTCGGATACTGTCACTCACTAGTAGTAGTATTCGCTAATCGAAATCTCTTGCATTCGAATGCAATAATTCGGATACTGTCACTCACTAGTAGTAGTATTTGCTAATCGAAATCTCATGCATTCGAATGCAAGTTCTCGGATACTGTCACTCACTAGTAGTAGTATTCCCTAATCGAAATCTCATTGCATTCGAATGCAAGTTCTCGGATACTGTCACTCACTAGTAGTAGTATTCGCAAATCGAAATCTCTTGCATTCGAATGCAAGTTCTCGGATACTGTCACTCACTAGTAGTAGTATTCGCTAATCGACATCTCATGCATTCGACTGCAAGTTCTGGGATACTGTCACTCACTAGTAGTAGTATTCGCTAATCGAAATCTCTTGCATTCGAATGCAATAATTCGGATACTGTCACTCACTAGTAGTAGTATTCGCTAATCGAAATTTCATGCATTCGAATGCAAGTTCTCGGATACTGTCACTCACTAGTAGTACTATTCGCTAATCGAAATCTCATGCATTTGAATGCAAGTTCTCGGATACTGTCACTCACTAGTAGTAGTATTCGCTAATCGAAATTTCATGCATTCGAATGCAATAATTCGGATACTGTCACTCACTAGTAGTAGTATTCGCTAATCGAAATCTCATGCATTCGAATGCAAGTTCTCGGATACTGTCACTCACTAGTAGTAGTATTCGCTAATCGAAATCTCATGCATTCGAATGCTATAATTCGGATACTGTCACTCACTAGTAGTAGTATTCGCTAATCGAGATCTCATGCATTCGAATGCAATAATTCGGATACTGTCACCCACTAGTAGTAGTATTCGCTAATGGAAATTTAATGCATTCGAATGCAAGTTCTCGGATACTATCACCCACTAGTAGTAGTTTTCGCTAATCGAAATTTCATGCATTTGAATGCAAGTTCTCGGATACTGTCACTCACTAGTAGTAGTATCCGCTAATCGAAATTTCAGGCATTCGAATGCAATTATTCGGATACTGTCACTCACTACTAGTAGTATTCGCTAATCGAAATTTCATGCATTCTAATGCAATAATTCGGATACTGTCACTCACTAGTAGTAGTATTCGCTAATCGAAATCTCATGCATTCGAATGCAAGTTCTCGGATACTGTCACTTACTAGTAGTAGTAAACGCTAATCGAAATTTCATGCATTCGAATGCAATAATTCGGATACTGTCACTCACTAGTAGTAGTATTCGCTAATCGAAATTTCATGCATTCGAATGCAATAATTCGGATACTGTCACTCACTAGTAGTAGTATTCGCTAATCGAAATCTCATGCACTCGAATGCAAGTTCTCGGATACTGTCACTCACTAGTAGTAGTATTCGCTAATCGAAATTTCATGCATTCGAATGCAAGTTCTCGAATACTGTCACTCACTAGTAGTAGACTTCGCTAATCGAAATTTCATGCATTCGAATGCAAGTTCTCGGATACTGTCACTCACTAGTAGTAGTATTCGCTAATCGAAATTTCATGCATTCGAATGCAAGTTCTCGGATACTGTCACTCACTAGTAGTAGTATTCGCTAATCGAAATCTCATGCATTCGAATGCAAGTTCTCGGATACTGTCACTCACTAGTAGTAGTATTCGCTAATTGAAATTTCATGCATTTGAATGCAAGTTCTCGGATACTGTCACTCACTAGTAGTAGTATCCGCTAATCGAAATTTCATGCATTCGAATGCAATTATTCGGATACTGTCACTCACTACTAGTAGTATTCGCTAATCGAAATTTCATGCATTCTAATGCAATAATTCGGATACTGTCACTCACTAGTAGTAGTATTCGCTAATCGAAATCTCATGCATTCGAATGCAAGTTCTCGGATACTGTCACTCACTAGTAGTAGTATTCGCTAATTGAAATTTCATGCATTTGAATGCAAGTTCTTGGATACTGTCACTCACTAGTAGTAGTATCCGCTAATCGAAATTTCATGCATTCGAATGCAATTATTCGGATACTGTCACTCACTACCAGTAGTATTCGCTAATCGAAATTTCATGCATTCTAATGCAATAATTCGGATACTGTCACTCACTAGTAGTAGTATTCGCTAATCGAAATCTCATGCATTCGAATGCAAGTTCTCGGATACTGTCACTTACTAGTAGTAGTATACGCTAATCGAAATTTCATGCATTCGAATGCAATAATTCGGATACTGTCACTCACTAGTAGTAGTATTCGCTAATCGAAATTTCATGCATTCGAATGCAATAATTCGCATACTGTCACTCACTAGTAGTAGTATTCGCTAATCGAAATTTCATGCATTCGAATACAAGTTCTCGGATACTGTCACTCACTAGTAGTAGTATTCGCTAAATGAAATTTCATGCATTTGAATGCAAGTTCTCGGATACTGTCACTCACTAGTAGTAGTATTCGCTAATCGAAATTTCATGCATTTGAATGCAAGTTCTCGGATACTGTCACTCACTAGTAGTAGTATCCGCTAATCGAAATTTCATGCATTCGAATGCAATTATTCGGATACTGTCACTCACTACTGGTAGTATTCGCTAATCGAAATTTCATGCATTCTAATGCAATAATTCGGATACTGTCACTCACTAGTAGTAGTATTCGCTAATCGAAATCTCATGCATTCGAATGCAAGTTCTCGGATACTGTCACTTACTAGTAGTAGTATACGCTAATCGAAATTTCATGCATTCGAATGCAATAATTCGGATACTGTCACTCACTAGTAGTAGTATTCGCTAATCGAAATTTCATGCATTCGAATGCAATAATTCGCATACTGTCACTCACTAGTAGTAGTATTCGCTAATCGAAATTTAATGCATTCGAATGCAATAATTCGGATACTGTCACTCACTAGTAGTAGTATTCGCTAATCGAAATCTCATGCATTCGAATGCAAGTTCTCGGATACTGTCACTCACTAGTAGTAGTATTCGCTAATCGAAATTTCATGCATTCAAATGCAAGTTCTCGAATACTGTCACTCACTAGTAGTAGACTTCGCTAATCGAAATTTCATGCATTCGAATGCAATAATTCGGATACTTTCACTCACTAGTAGTAGTATTCGCTAATCGAAATTTCATGCATTCGAATGCAATAATTCGCATACTGTCACTCACTAGTAGTAGTATTCGCTAATCGAAATTTCATGCATTCGAATACAAGTTCTCGGATACTGTCACTCACTAGTAGTAGTATTCGCTAATCGAAATTTCATGCATTCTAATGCAATAATTCGGATACTGTCACTCACTAGTAGTAGTATTCGCTAATCGAAATCTCATGCATTCGAATGCAAGTTCTCGGATACTGTCACTCACTAGTAGTAGTATTCGCTAATTGAAATTTCATGCATTTGAATGCAAGTTCTCGGATACTGTCACTCACTAGTAGTAGTATCCGCTAATCGAAATTTCATGCATTCGAATGCAATTATTCGGATACTGTCACTCACTACCAGTAGTATTCGCTAATCGAAATTTCATGCATTCTAATGCAATAATTCGGATACTGTCACTCACTAGTAGTAGTATTCGCTAATCGAAATTTCATGCATTCGAATGCAATTATTCGGATACTGTCACTCACTACTAGTAGTATTCGCTAATCGAAATTTCATGCATTCTAATGCAATAATTCGGATACTGTCACTCACTAGTAGTAGTATTCGCTAATCGAAATCTCATGCATTAGAATGCAAGTTCTCGGATACTGTCACTTACTAGTAGTAGTATACGCTAATCGAAATTTCATGCATTCGAATGCAATAATTCGGATACTGTCACTCACTAGTAGTAGTATTCGCTAATCGAAATTTCATGCATTCGAATGCAATAATTCGCATACTGTCACTCACTAGTAGTAGTATTCGCTAATCGAAATTTCATGCATTCGAATGCAATAATTCGGATACTGTCACTCACTAGTGGTAGTATTCGCTAATCGAAATCTCATGCACTCGAATGCAAGTTCTCGGATACTGTCACTCACTAGTAGTAGTATTCGCTAATCGAAATTTCATGCATTCGAATGCAAGTTCTCGAATACTGCCACTCACTAGTAGTAGTCTTCGCTAATCGATATTTCATGCATTCGAATGCAAGTTCTCGGATACTGTCACTCACTAGTAGTAGTATTCGCTAATCGAAATTTCATGCATTCGAATGCAAGTTCTCGGATACTGTCACTCACTAGTAGTAGTATTCGCTAATCGAAATCTCATGCATTCGAATGCAAGTTCTCGGATACTGTCACTCACTAGTAGTAGTATTCGCTAATTGAAATTTCATGCATTTGAAATCAAGTTCTCGGATACTGTCACTCACTAGTAGTAGTATTCGCTAATCGAAATTTCATGCATTCGAATGCAAGTTCTCGGATACTGACACTCACTAGTAGTAGTATTCGCTAATCGAAATCTCATGCATTCGAATGCAAGTTCTCGGATACTGTCACTCACTAGTAGTAGTATTCGCTAATCGAAATCTCTTGCATTCGAATGCAATAATTCGGATAATGTCTCTCACTAGTAGTAGTATTCGCTAATTGAAATTTCATGCATTCGAATGCAATAATTTGGATACTGTCACTCACTAGTAGTAGTATTCGCTAATCGAAATTTCATGCATTCGAATGCAATAATTCATATACTGTCACTCACTAGTAGTAGTATTAGCTAATTGAAATTTCATGCATTCGAATGCAAGTTCTCGGATACTGTCACTCACTAGTAGTAGTATTCGCTAATCGAAATTTCATGCATTCGAATGCAAGTTCTCGGATACTGTCTCTCACTAGTAGTAGTATTCGCTAATCGAAATCTCATGCATTCGAATGCAAGTTCTCCGATACTGTCTCTCACTAGTAGTAGTATTCGCTAATCGAAATCTCTTGCATTCGAATGCAATAATTCGGATACTGTCACTCACTAGTAGTAGTATTCGCTAATCGAAATCTCATGCATTCGAATGTAAGTTCTCGGATACTGTCACTCACTAGTAGTAGTATTCGCTAATCGAAATTTCATGCATTCAAATGCAAGTTCTCGGATACTATCACCCACTAGTAGTAGTTTTCGCTAATCGAAATTTCATGCATTTGAATGCAAGTTCTCGGATACTGTCACTAACTAGTAGTAGTATTCGCTAATCGAAATTTCATGCATTCGAATGCAAGTTCTCGGATAATGTCACTCACTAGTAGTAGTATTCGCTAATCGAAATCTCATGCATTCGAATGCAATTATTCGGATACTGTCACTCACTAGTAGTAGTATTCGCTAATCGAAATTTCATGCATTCGAATGCAATAATTCGGATACTGTCACTCACTAGTAGTAGTATTCGCTAATCGAAATCTCATGCACTCGAATGCAAGTTCTCGGATACTGTCACTCACTAGTAGTAGTATTCGCTAATCGAAATTTCATGCATTCGAATGCAAGTTCTCGAATACTGTCACTCACTAGTAGTAGTCTTCGCTAATCGAAATTTCATGCATTCGAATGCAAGTTCTCGGATACTGTCACTCACTAGTAGTAGTATTCGCTAATCGAAATTTCATGCATTCGAATGCTAGTTCTCGGATACTGTCACTCACTAGTAGTAGTATTCGCTAATCGAAATCTCATGCATTCGAATGCAAGTTCTCGGATACTGTCACTCACTAGTAGTAGTATTCGCTAATCGAAATTTCATGCATTCGAATGCAATAATTCGGATACTGTCACTCACTAGTAGTAGTATTCGCTAATCGAAATCTCATGCATTTGAATGCAAGTTCTCGGATAATGTCTCTCACTAGTAGTAGTATTCGCTAATCGAAATCTCATGCATTCGAATGCAAGTTCTCGGATACTGTCACTCACTAGTAGTAGTATTCGCTAATCGAAATTTCATGCATTCGAATGCAATAATTCGGATACTGTCACTCACTAGTAGTAGTATTCGCTAATCGAAATCTAATGCATTCGAATGCAATAATTCGGATACTGTCACTCACTAGTAGTAGTATTCGCTAATCGAAATTTCATGCATTCCAATGTAATAATTCGGATACTGTCACTCATTAGTAGTAGTATTCGCTAATTGAAATCTCATGCATTCGAATGCAAGTTCTCGGATACTGTCACTCACTAGTAGTAGTATTCGCTAATCGAAATCTCTTGCATTCGAATGCAATAATTCGGATACTGTCACTCACTAGTAGTAGTATTCGCTAATCGAAATCTCATGCATTCGAATGTAAGTTCTCGGATACTGTCACTCACTAGTAGTAGTATTCGCTAATCGAAATTTCATGCATTCGAATGCAAGTTCTCGGATACTATCACCCACTAGTAGTAGTTTTCGCTAATCGAAATTTCATGCATTTGAATGCAAGTTCTCGGATACTGTCACTCACTAGTAGTAGTATTCGCTAATCGAAATTTCATGCATTCGAATGCAAGTTCTCGGATAATGTCACTCACTAGTAGTAGTATTCGCTAATCGAAATCTCATGCATTCGAATGCAATTATTCGGATACTGTCACTCACTAGTAGTAGTATGCTCTAGTCGAAATTTCATGCATTCGAATGCAATAATTCGTATACTGTCACTCACTAGTAGTAGTATTCGCTAATCGAAATCTCATGCATTCGAATGCAAGTTCTCGGATACTGTCACTCACTAGTAGTAGTATTCGCTAATCGAAATCTCATGCATTCGAATGCAAGTTCTCGGATACTGTCACTCACTAGTAGTAGTATCCGCTAATCGAAATTTCATGCATTCGAATGCAATTATTCGGATACTGTCACTCACTAGTAGTAGTATTCGCTAATCGAAATTTCATGCATTCGAATGCAATAATTCGGATACTGTCACTCACTAGTAGTAGTATTCGCTAATCGAAATCTCATGCATTCGAATGCAATAATTCGGATACTGTCACTCACTAGTAGTAGTATTCGCTAATCGAAATTTCATGCATTCGAATGCAATAATTCGGATACTGTCACTCACTAGTAGTAGTATTCGCTAATCGAAATTTCATGCATTCGGATGCAATAATTCGGATACTGTCACTCACTAGTAGTAGTATTCGCTAATCGAAATCTCATGCATTCGAATGTAATAATTCGGATACTGTCACTCACTAGTAGTAGTATTCGCTAATCGAAATTTCATGCATTCCAATGCAATAATTCGGATACTGTCACTCATTAGTAGTAGTATTCGCTAATCGAAATCTCATGCATTCGAATGCAAGTTCTCGGATACTGTCACTCACTAGTAGTAGTATTCGCTAATCGAAATCTCTTGCATTCGAATGCAATAATTCGGATACTGTCACTCACTAGTAGTAGTATTCGCTAATCGAAATTTCATGCATTCGAATGCAAGTTCTCGGATACTGTCACTCACTAGTAGTAGTATTCGCTAATCGAAATCTCATGCATTCGAATGCAAGTTCTCGGATACTGTCACTCACTAGTAGTAGTATTCGCAAATCGAAATCTCTTGCATTCGAATGCAAGTTCTCGGATACTGTCACTCACTAGTAGTAGTATTCGCTAATCGAAATCTCATGCATTCGACTGCAAGTTCTGGGATACTGTCACTCACTAGTAGTAGTATTCGCTAATCGAAATCTCTTGCATTCGAATGCAATAATTCGGATACTGTCACTCACTAGTAGTAGTATTCGCTAATCGAAATCTCTTGCATTCGAATGCAATAATTCGGATACTGTCACTCACTAGTAGTAGTATTCGCTAATCGAAATTTCATGCATTCGAATGCAAGTTCTCGGATACTGTCACTCACTAGTAGCAGTATTCGCTAATCGAAATCTCATGCATTTGAATGCAAGTTCTCGGATACTGTCACTCACTAGTAGTAGTATTCGCTAATCGAAATTTCATGCATTCGAATGCAATAATTCGGATACTGTCACTCACTAGTAGTAGTATTCGGTAATCGAAATCTCATGCATTCGAATGCAAGTTCTCGGATACTGTCACTCACTAGTAGTAGTATTCGCTAATCGAAATCTCATGCATTCGAATGCTATAATTCGGATACTGTCACTCACTAGTAGTAGTATTCGCTAATCGAAATTTCATGCATTCGAATGCAATAATTCGGATACTGTCACTCACTAGTAGTAGTATTCGCTAATCGAGATCTCATGCATTCGAATGCAATAATTCGGATACTGTCACCCACTAGTAGTAGTATTCGCTAATCGATATTTCATGCATTCGAATGCAATAATTCGGATACTGTCACTCACTAGTAGTAGTATTCGCTAATCGAAATCTCATGCATTCGAATGTAAGTTCTCGGATACTGTCACTCACTAGTAGTAGTATTCGCTAATCGAAATTTCATGCATTCGAATGCAAGTTCTCGGATACTATCACTCACTAGTAGTAGTATTCGCTAATCGAAATTTCATGTATTTGAATGCAAGTTCTCGGATACTGTCACTCACTAGTAGTAGTATTCGCTAATCGAAATTTCATGCATTCGAATGCAAGTTCTCGGATACTGTCACTCACTAGTAGTAGTATTCGCTAATCGAAATCTCATGCATTCGAATGCAAGTTCTCGGATACTGTCACTCACTAGTAGTAGTATTCGCTAATCGAAATCAAATGCATTCGAATGCAATAATTCGGATACTGTCACTCACTAGTAGTAGTATTCGCTAATCGAAATTTCATGCATTCGAATGCAATAATTCGGATACTGTCACTCACTAGTAGTAGTATTCGCTAATCGAAATTTCATGCATTCGAATGCAAGTTCTCGGATACTGTCACTCACTAGTAGTAGTATCCGCTAATCGAAATTTCATGCATTCGAATGCAATAATTCGGATACTGTCACTCACTAGTAGTAGTATTCGCTAATCGAAATTTCATGCATTCGAATGCAATTATTCGGATACTGTCACTCACTACTGGTAGTATTCGCTAATCGAAATTTCATGCATTCTAATGCAATAATTCGGATACTGTCACTCACTAGTAGTAGTATTCGCTAATCGAAATCTCATGCATTCGAATGCAAGCTCTCGGATACTGTCACTCACTAGTAGTAGTATACGCTAATCGAAATTTCATGCATTCGAATGCAATAATTCGGATACTGTCACTCACTAGTAGTAGTATTCGCTAATCGAAATCTCATGCATTCGAATGCAAGTTCTCGGATACTGTCACTCACTAGTAGTAGTATTCGCTAATCGAAATCTCTTGCATTCGAATGCAATAATTCGGATACTGTCACTCACTAGTAGTAGTATTTGCTAATCGAAATCTCATGCATTCGAATGCAAGTTCTCGGATACTGTCACTCACTAGTAGTAGTATTCGCTAATCGAAATCTCTTGCATTCGAATGCAAGTTCTCGGATACTGTCACTCACTAGTAGTAGTATTCGCTAATCGAAATCTCATGCATTCGACTGCAAGTTCTGGGATACTGTCACTCACTAGTAGTAGTATTCGCTAATCGAAATCTCTTGCATTCGAATGCAATAATTCGGATACTGTCACTCACTAGTAGTAGTATTCGCTAATCGAAATCTCTTGCTTTCGAATGCAATAATTCGGATACTGGCACTCACTAGTAGTAGTATTCGCTAATCGAAATTTCATGCATTCGAATGCAAGTTCTCGGATACTGTCACTCACTAGTAGTAGTATTCGCTAATCGAAATCTCATGCATTTGAATGCAAGTTCTCGGATACTGTCACTCACTAGTAGTAGTATTCGCTAATCGAAATTTCATGCATTCGAATGCAATAATTCGGATACTGTCACTCACTAGTATTAGTATTCGCTAATCGAAATCTCATGCATTCGAATGCAAGTTCTCGGATACTGTCACTCACTAGTAGTAGTATTCGCTAATCGAAATCTCATGCATTCGAATGCTATAATTCGGATACTGTCACTCACTAGTAGTAGTATTCGCTAATCGAAATTTCATGCATTCGAATGCAATAATTCGGATACTGACACTCACTAGTAGTAGTATTCGCTAATCGAGATCTCATGCATTCGAATGCAATAATTCGGATACTGTCACCCACTATTAGTAGTATTCGCTAATCGATATTTCATGCATTCGAATGCAATAATTCGGATACTGTCACTCACTAGTAGTAGTATTCGCTAATCGAAATCTCATGCATTCGAATGCAAGTTCTCGGATACTGTCACTCACTAGTAGTAGTATTCGCTAATCGAAATTTCATGCATTCGAATGCAAGTTCTCGGATACTATCACTCACTAGTAGTAGTATTCGCTAATCGAAATTTCATGTATTTGAATGCAAGTTCTCGGATACTGTCACTCACTAGTAGTAGTATTCGCTAATCGAAATTTCATGCATTCGAATGCAAGTTCTCGGATACTGTCACTCACTAGTAGTAGTATTCGCTAATCGAAATCTCATGCATTCGAATGCAAGTTCTCGGATACTGTCACTCACTAGTAGTAGTATTCGCTAATCGAAATTTCATGCATTCGAATGCAATAATTCGGATACTGTCACTCACTAGTAGTAGTATTCGCTAATCGAAATTTCATGCATTCGAATGCAATAATTCGGATACTGTCACTCACTAGTAGTAGTATTCGCTAATCGAAATTTCATGCATTCGAATGCAATAATTCGGATACTGTCACTCACTAGTAGTAGTATTCGCTAATCGAAATTTCATGCATTCGAATGCAATAATTCGGATACTGTCACTCACCAGTAGTAGTATTCGCTAATCGAAATTTCATGCATTCGAATGCAAGTTCTCGGATACTGTCACTCACTAGTAGTAGTATCCGCTAATCGAAATTTCATGCATTCGAATGCAATAATTCGGATACTGTCACTCACTAGTAGTAGTATTCGCTAATCGAAATCTCATGCTTTCGAATGCAAGTTCTCGGATACTGTCACTCACTAGTAGTAGTATACGCTAATCGATATTTCATGCATTCGAATGCAATAATTCGGATACTGTCACTCACTAGTAGTAGTATTCGCTAATCGAAATTTCATGCATTCGAATGCAATAATTCGCATACTGTCACTCACTAGTAGTAGTATTCGCTAATCGAAATCTCATGCATTCGAATGCAATAATTCGGATACTGTCACTCACTAGTAGTAGTATTCGCTAATCGAAATCTCATGCATTCGAATGCTATAATTCGGATACTGTCACTCACTAGTAGTAGTATTCGGTAATCGAAATTTCATTCATTCGAATGCAATAATTCGGATACTGACACTCACTAGTAGTAGTATTCGCTAATCGAGATCTCATGCATTCGAATGCAATAATTCGGATACTGTAACCCACTAGTAGTGGTATTCGCTAATCGATATTTCATGCATTCGAATGCAATAATTCGGATACTGTCACTCACTAGTAGTAGTATTCGCTAATCGAAATCTCATGCATTCGAATGCAAGTTCTCGGATACTGTCACTCACTAGTAGTAGTATTCGCTAATCGAAATTTCATGCATTCGAATGCAAGTTCTCGGATACTATCACTCACTAGTAGTAGTATTCGCTAATCGAAATTTCATGTATTTGAATGCAAGTTCTCGGATACTGTCACTCACTAGTAGTAGTATTCGCTAATCGAAATTTCATGCATTCGAATGCAAGTTCTCGGATACTGTCACTCACTAGTAGTAGTATTCGCTAATCGAAATCTCATGCATTCGAATGCAAGTTCTCGGATACTGTCACTCACTAGTAGTAGTATTCGCTAATCGAAATCTCATGCATTCGAATGACAGTTCTCGGATACTGTCACTCACTAGTCGTAGTATTCGCTAATCGAAATCTCATGCATTCGAATGCAAGTTCTCGGATACTGTCACTCACTAGTAGTAGTATTCGCTAATCGAAATTTCATGCATTCGAATGCAATAATTCGGATACTGTCACTCACTAGTAGTAGTATTCGCTAATCGAAATTTCATGCATTCGAATGCAATAATTCGGATAATGTCACTCACTAGTAGTAGTATTCGCTAATCGAAATTTCATGCATTCGAATGCAAGTTCTCGGATACTGTCACTCACTAGTAGTAGTATTCGCTAATCGAAATCTCATGCATTCGAATGCAAGTTCTCGGATACTGTCACTCACTAGTAGTAGTATTCGCTAATTGAAATTTCATGCATTCGAATGCAAGTTCTCGGATACTGTCACTCACTAGTAGTAGTATTCGCTAATCAAAATTTCATGCATTCGAATGCAATAATTCGGATACTGTCACTCACTAGTAGTAGTATTCGCTAATCGAAATCTCATGCATTTTAATGCAAGTTCTCGGATACTGTCTCTCACTAGTAGTAGTATTCGCTAATCGAAATCTCATGCATTCGAATGCAAGTTCTCGGATACTGTCACTCACTAGTAGTAGTATTCGCTATTCGAAATTTCATGCATTCAAATGCAATAATTCGGATACTGTCACTCACTAGTAGTAGTATTCGCTAATCGAAATCTCATGCATTCGAATGCAATAATTCGGATACTGTCACTCACTAGTAGTAGTATTCGCTAATCGAAATTTCATGCATTCCAATGTAATAATTCGGATACTGTCACTCATTAGTAGTAGTATTCGCTAATTGAAATCTCATGCATTCGAATGCAAATTCTCGGATACTGTCACTCACTAGTAGTAGTATTCGATAATCGAAATCTCTTGCATTCGAATGCAATAATTCGGATACTGTCACTCACTAGTAGTAGTATTCGCTAATCGAAATCTCATGCATTCGAATGTAAGTTCTCGGATACTGTCACTCACTAGTAGTAGTATTCGCTAATCGAAATTTCATGCATTCGAATGCAAGTTCTCGGATACTATCACCCACTAGTAGTAGTTTTCGCTAATCGAAATTTCATGCATTTGAATGCAAGTTCTCGGATACTGTCACTCACTAGTAGTAGTATCCGCTAATCGAAATTTCATGCATTCGAATGCAATTATTCGGATACTGTCACTCACTACTAGTAGTATTCGCTAATCGAAATTTCATGCATTCTAATGCAATAATTCGGATACTGTCACTCACTAGTAGTAGTATTCGCTAATCGAAATCTCATGCATTCGAATGCAAGTTCTCGGATACTGTCACTTACTAGTAGTAGTATACGCTAATCGAAATTTCATGCATTCGAATGCAATAATTCGGATACTGTCACCCACTAGTAGTAGTATTCGCTAATCGAAATTTCATGCATTCGAATGCAATAATTCGCATACTGTCACTCACTAGTAGTAGTATTCGCTAATCGAAATTTCATGCATTCGAATGCAATAATTCGGGTACTGTCACTCACTAGTAGTAGTATTCGCTAATCGAAATCTCATGCACTCGAATGCAAGTTCTCGGATACTGTCACTCACTAGTAGTAGTATTCGCTAATCGAAATTTAATGCATTCGAATGCAAGTTCTCGAATACTGTCACTCACTAGTAGTAGTCTTCGCTAATCGAAATTTCATGCATTCGAATGCAAGTTCTCGGATACTGTCACTCACTAGTAGTAGTATTCGCTAATCGAAATTTCATGCATTCGAATGCAAGTTCTCGGATACTGTCACTCACTAGTAGTAGTATTCGCTAATCGAAATCTCATGCATTCGAATGCAAGTTCTCGGATACTGTCACTCACTAGTAGTAGTATTCGCTAATTGAAATTTCATGCATTTGAATGCAAGTTCTCGGATACTGTCACTCACTAGTAGTAGTATCCGCTAATCGAAATTTCATGCATTCGAATGCAATTATTCGGATACTGTCACTCACTACTAGTAGTATTCGCTAATCGATATTTCATGCATTCTAATGCAATAATTCGGATACTGTCACTCACTAGTAGTAGTATTCGCTAATCGAAATCTCATGCATTCGAATGCAAGTTCTCGGATACTGTCACTCACTAGTAGTAGTATTCGCTAATTGAAATTTCATGCATTTGAATGCAAGTTCTCGGATACTGTCACTCACTAGTAGTAGTATACGCTAATCGAAATTTCATGCATTCGAATGCAATAATTCGGATACTGTCACTCACTAGTAGTAGTATTCGCTAATCGAAATTTCATGCATTCGAATGCAATAATTCGCATACTGTCACTCACTAGTAGTAGTATTCGCTAATCGAAATTTCATGCATTCGAATGCAATAATTCGGATACTGTCACTCACTAGTAGTAGTATTCGCTAATCGAAATCTCATGCACTCGAATGCAAGTTCTCGGATACTGTCACTCACTAGTAGTAGTATTCGCTAATCGAAATTTCATGCATTCGAATGCAAGTTCTCGAATACTGTCACTCACTAGTAGTAGTCTTCGCTAATCGAAATTTCATGCATTCGAATGCAAGTTCTCGGATACTGTCACTCACTAGTAGTAGTATTCGCTAATCGAAATTTCATGCATTCGAATGCAAGTTCTCGGATACTGTCACTCACTAGTAGTAGTATTCGCTAATCGAAATCTCATGCATTCGAATGCAAGTTCTCGGATACTGTCACTCACTAGTAGTAGTATTCGCTAATTGAAATTTCATGCATTCGAATGCAAGTTCTCGGATACTGTCACTCACTAGTAATAGTATTCGCTAATCGAAATTTCATGCATTCGAATGCAATAATTCGGATACTGTCACTCACTAGTAGTAGTATTCGCTAATTGAAATCTCATGCATTTGAATGCAAGTTCTCGGATACTGTGTCTCACTAGTAGTAGTATTCGCTAATCGAAATCTCATGCATTCGAATGCAAGTTCTCGGATACTGTCACTCACTAGTAGTAGTATTCGCTAATCGAAATTTCATGCATTCGAATGCAATAATTCGGATACTGTCACTCACTAGTAGTAGTATTCGCTAATCGAAATTTCATGCATTCGAATGCAATAATTCGGATACTGTCACTCACTAGTAGTAGTATTCGCTAATCGAAATTTCATGCATTCGAATGCAATAATTCGGATACTGTCACTCACTAGTAGTAGTATTCGCTAATCGAAATTTCATGCATTCGAATGCAATAATTCGGATACTGTCACTCACTAGTAGTAGTATTCGCTAATCCAAATCTCATGCATTCGAATGCAAGTTCTCGGATACTGTCACTCACTAGTAGTAGTATACGCTAATCGAAATTTCATGCATTCGAATGCAATAATTCGGATACTGTCACTCACTAGTAGTAGTATTCGCTAATCGAAATTTCATGCATTCGAATGCAATAATTCGCATACTGTCACTCACTAGTGGTAGTATTCGCTAATCGAAATCTCATGCATTCGAATGCAATAATTCGGATACTGTCACTCACTAGTAGTAGTATTCGCTAATCGAAATTTCATGCATTCGAATGCAATAATTCGGATACTGTCACTCATTAGTAGTAGTATTCGCTAATCGAAATCTCATGCATTCGAATGCAAGTTCTCGGATACTGTCACTCACTAGTAGTAGTATTCGCTAATCGAAATCTCATGCATTCGAATGCAAGTTCTCGGATACTGTCACTCACTAGTAGTAGTATTCGCTAATTGAAATTTCATGCATTCGAATGCAAGTTCTCGGATACTGTCACTCACTAGTAGTAGTATTCGCTAATCGAAATTTCATGCATTCGAATGCAATAATTCGGATACTGTCACTCACTAGTAGTAGTATTCGCTAATCGAAATCTCATGCATTTAAATGCAAGTTCTCGGATACTGTCTCTCACTAGTAGTAGTATTCGCTAATCGAAATCTCATGCATTCGAATGCAAGTTCTCGGATACTGTCACTCACTAGTAGTAGTATTCGCTATTCGAAATTTCATGCATTCAAATGCAATAATTCGGATACTGTCACTCACTAGTAGTAGTATTCGCTAATCGAAATCTCATGCATTCGAATGCAATAATTCGGATACTGTCACTCACTAGTAGTAGTATTCGCTAATCGAAATTTCATGCATTCCAATGTAATAATTCGGATACTGTCACTCATTAGTAGTAGTATTCGCTAATTGAAATCTCATGCATTCGAATGCAAATTCTCGGATACTGTCACTCACTAGTAGTAGTATTCGATAATCGAAATCTCTTGCATTCGAATGCAATAATTCGGATACTGTCACTCACTAGTAGTAGTATTCGCTAATCGAAATCTCATGCATTCGAATGTAAGTTCTCGGATACTGTCACTCACTAGTAGTAGTATTCGCTAATCGAAATTTCATGCATTCGAATGCAAGTTCTCGGATACTATCACCCCCTAGTAGTAGTTTTCGCTAATCGAAATTTCATGCATTTGAATGCAAGTTCTCGGATACTATCACTCACTAGTAGTAGTATTCGCTAATCGAAATTTCATGCATTCGAATGCAATAATTCGGATACTGTCACTCACTAGTAGTAGTATTCGCTAATCCAAATCTCATGCATTCGAATGCAAGTTCTCGGATACTGTCACTCACTAGTAGTAGTATACGCTAATCGAAATTTCATGCATTCGAATGCAATAATTCGGATACTGTCACTCACTAGTAGTAGTATTCGCTAATCGAAATTTCATGCATTCGAATGCAATAATTCGCATACTGTCACTCACTAGTAGTAGTATTCGCTAATCGAAATCTCATGCATTCGAATGCAATAATTCGGATACTGTCACTCACTAGTAGTAGTATTCGCTAATCGAAATTTCATTCATTCGAATGCAATAATTCGGATACTGTCACTCATTAGTAGTAGTATTCGCTAATCGAAATCTCATGCATTCGAATGCAAGTTCTCGGATACTGTCACTCACTAGTAGTAGTATTCGCTAATCGAAATCTCTTGCATTCGAATGCAATAATTCGGATACTGTCACTCACTAGTAGTAGTATTCGCTAATCGAAATTTCATGCATTCGAATGCAAGTTCTCGGATACTGTCACTCACTAGTAGTAGTATTCGCTAATCGAAATTTCATGCATTCCAATGTAATAATTCGGATACTGTCACTCATTAGTAGTAGTATTCGCTAATTGAAATCTCATGCATTCGAATGCAAGTTCTCGGATACTGTCACTCACTAGTAGTAGTATTCGCTAATCGAAATCTCTTGCATTCGAATGCAATAATTCGGATACTGTCACTCACTAGTAGTAGTATTCGCTAATCGAAATCTCATGCATTCGAATGCTATAATTCGGATACTGTCACTCACTAGTAGTAGTATTCGCTAATCGAAATTTCATTCATTCGAATGCAATAATTCGGATACTGACACTCACTAGTAGTAGTATTCGCTAATCGAGATCTCATGCATTCGAATGCAATAATTCGGATACTGTCAACCACCAGTAGTAGTATTCGCTAATCGATATTTCATGCATTCGAATGCAATAATTCGGATACTGTCACTCACTAGTAGTAGTATTCGCTAATCGAAATCTCATGCATTCGAATGCAAGTTCTCGGATACAGTCACTCACTAGTAGTAGTATTCGCTAATCGAAATTTCGTGCATTCGAATGCAAGTTCTCGGATACTATCACTCACTAGTAGTAGTATTCGCTAATCGAAATTTCATGTATTTGAATGCAAGTTCTCGGATACTGTCACTCACTAGTAGTAGTATTCGCTAATCGAAATTTCATGTATTCGAATGCAAGTTCTCGGATACTGTCACTCACTAGTACTAGTATTCGCTAATCGAAATCTCATGCATTCGAATGCAAGTTCTCGGATACTGTCACTCACTAGTAGTAGTATTCGCTAATCGAAATCTCATGCATTCGAATGACAGTTCTCGGATACTGTCACTCACTAGTCGTAGTATTCGCTAATCGAAATCTCATGCATTCGAATGCAAGTTCTCGGATACTGTCACTCACTAGTAGTAGGATTCGCTAATCGAAATTTCATGCATTCGAATGCAATAATTCGGATACTGTCACTCACTAGTAGTAGTATTCGCTAATCGAAATTTCATGCATTCGAATGCAATAATTCGGATAATGTCACTCACTAGTAGTAGTATTCGCTAATCGAAATTTCATGCATTCGAATGCAAGTTCTCGGATACTGTCACTGACTAGTAGTAGTATCCGCTAATCGAAATTTCATGCATTCGAATGCAATAAATCGGATACTGTCACTCACTAGTAGTAGTATTCGCTAATCGAAATTTCATGCATTCGAATGCAATAATTCGGATACTGTCACTCACTAGTAGTAGTATTCGCTAATCGAAATTTCATGCATTCGAATGCAATAATTCGGATACTGTCACTCACTAGTAGTAGTATTCGCTAATCGAAATTTCATGCATTCGAATGCAATAATTCGGATACTGTCACTCACTAGTAGTAGTATTCGCTAATCGAAATCTCATGCATTCGAATGCAAGTTCTCGGATACTGTCACTCACTAGTAGTAGTATACGCTTATCGAAATCTCATGCATTCGAATGCAAGTTCTCGGATACTGTCACTCACTAGTAGTAGTATTCGCTAATCGAAATCTCATGCATTCGAATGCAATAATTCGGATGCTGTCACTCACTAGTGGTAGTATTCGCTAATCGAAATTTCATGCACTCGAATGCAAGTTCTCGGATACTGTCACTCACTAGTAGTAGTATTCGCTAATCGAAATCTCATGCACTCGAATGCAAGTTCTCGGATACTGTCACTCACTAGTAGTAGTATTCGCTAATCGAAATTTCATGCATTCGAATGCAAGTTCTCGAATACTGTCACTCACTAGTAGTAGTCTTCGCTAATCGAAATTTCATGCATTCGAATGCAAGTTCTCGGATGCTGTCACTCACTAGTAGTAGTATTCGCTAATCGAAATTTCATGCATTCGAATGCAAGTTCTCGGATACTGTCACTCACTAGTAGTAGTATTCGCTAATCGAAATCTCATGCATTCGAATGCAAGTTCTCGGATACTGTCACTCACTAGTAGTAGTATTCGCTAATTGAAATTTCATGCATTCGAATGCAAGTTCTCGGATACTGTCACTCACTAGTAGTAGTATTCGCTAATCGAAATTTCATGCATTCGAATGCAATAATTCGGATACTGTCACTCACTAGTAGTAGTATTCGCTAATCGAAATCTCATGCATTTGAATGCAAGTTCTCGGATACTGTCTCTCACTAGTAGTAGTATTCGCTAATCGAAATCTCATGCATTCGAATGCAAGTTCTCGGATACTGTCACTCACTAGTAGTAGTATTCGCAAATCGAAATCTCTTGCATTCGAATGCAAGTTCTCGGATACTGTCACTCACTAGTAGTAGTATTCGCTAATCGAAATCTCATGCATTCGACTGCAAGTTCTGGGATACTGTCACTCACTAGTAGTAGTATTCGCTAATCGAAATCTCTTGCATTCGAATGCAATAATTCGGATACTGTCACTCACTAGTAGTAGTATTCGCTAATCGAAATCTCTTGCATTCGAATGCAATAATTCGGATACTGTCACTCACTAGTAGTAGTATTCGCTAATCGAAATTTCATGCATTCGAATGCAAGTTCTCGGATACTGTCACTCACTAGTAGTAGTATTCGCTAATCGAAATCTCATGCATTTGAATGCAAGTTCTCGGATACTGTCACTCACTAGTAGTAGTATTCGCTAATCGAAATTTCATGCATTCGAATGCAATAATTCGGATACTGTCACTCACTAGTAGTAGTATTCGCTAATCGAAATTTCATTCATTCGAATGCAATAATTCGGATACTGACACTCACTAGTAGTAGTATTCGCTAATCGAGATCTCATGCATTCGAATGCAATAATTCGGATACTGTCACCCACTAGTAGTAGTATTCGCTAATCGATATTTCATGCATTCGAATGCAATAATTCGGATACTGTCACTCACTAGTAGTAGTATTCGCTAATCGAAATCTCATGCATTCGAATGCAAGTTCTCGGATACTGTCACTCACTAGTAGTAGTATTCGCTAATCGAAATTTCATGCATTCGAATGCAAGTTCTCGGATACTATCACTCACTAGTAGTAGTATTCGCTAATCGAAATTTCATGTATTTGAATGCAAGTTCTCGGATACTGTCACTCACTAGTAGTAGTATTCGCTAATCGAAATCTCATGCATTCGAATGACAGTTCTCGGATACTGTCACTCACTAGTCGTAGTATTCGCTAATCGAAATCTCATGCATTCGAATGCAAGTTCACGGATACTGTCACTCACTAGTAGTAGTATTCGCTAATCGAAATTTCATGCATTCGAATGCAATAATTCGGATACTGTCACTCACTAGTAGTAGTATTCGCTAATCGAAATTTCATGCATTCGAATGCAATAATTCGGATACTGTCACTCACTAGTAGTAGTATTCGCTAATCGAAATTTCATGCATTCGAATGCAAGTTCTCGGATACTGTCACTGACTAGTAGTAGTATCCGCTAATCGAAATTTCATGCATTCGAATGCAATAATTCGGATACTGTCACTCACTAGTAGTAGTATTCGCTAATCGAAATTTCATGCATTCGAATGCAATAATTCGGATACTGTCACTCACTAGTAGTAGTATTCGCTAATCGAAATTTCATGCATTCGAATGCAATAATTCGGATACTGTCACTCACTAGTAGTAGTATTCGCTAATCGAAATTTCATGCATTCGAATGCAATAATTCGGATACTGTCACTCACTAGTAGTAGTATCCGCTAATCGAAATTTCATGCATTCGAATGCAATTATTCGGATACTGTCACTCACTACTAGTAGTATTCGCTAATCGATATTTCATGCATTCTAATGCAATAATTCGGATACTGTCACTCACTAGTAGTAGTATTCGCTAATCGAAATCTCATGCATTCGAATGCAAGTTCTCGGATACTGTCACTCACTAGTAGTAGTATTCGCTAATTGAAATTTCATGCATTTGAATGCAAGTTCTCGGATACTGTCACTCACTAGTAGTAGTATACGCTAATCGAAATTTCATGCATTCGAATGCAATAATTCGGATACTGTCACTCACTAGTAGTAGTATTCGCTAATCGAAATTTCATGCATTCGAATGCAATAATTCGCATACTGTCACTCACTAGTAGTAGTATTCGCTAATCGAAATTTCATGCATTCGAATGCAATAATTCGGATACTGTCACTCACTAGTAGTAGTATTCGCTAATCGAAATCTCATGCACTCGAATGCAAGTTCTCGGATACTGTCACTCACTAGTAGTAGTATTCGCTAATCGAAATTTCATGCATTCGAATGCAAGTTCTCGAATACTGTCACTCACTAGTAGTAGTCTTCGCTAATCGAAATTTCATGCATTCGAATGCAAGTTCTCGGATACTGTCACTCACTAGTAGTAGTATTCGCTAATCGAAATTTCATGCATTCGAATGCAAGTTCTCGGATACTGTCACTCACTAGTAGTAGTATTCGCTAATCGAAATCTCATGCATTCGAATGCAAGTTCTCGGATACTGTCACTCACTAGTAGTAGTATTCGCTAATTGAAATTTCATGCATTCGAATGCAAGTTCTCGGATACTGTCACTCACTAGTAATAGTATTCGCTAATCGAAATTTCATGCATTCGAATGCAATAATTCGGATACTGTCACTCACTAGTAGTAGTATTCGCTAATTGAAATCTCATGCATTTGAATGCAAGTTCTCGGATACTGTGTCTCACTAGTAGTAGTATTCGCTAATCGAAATCTCATGCATTCGAATGCAAGTTCTCGGATACTGTCACTCACTAGTAGTAGTATTCGCTAATCGAAATTTCATGCATTCGAATGCAATAATTCGGATACTGTCACTCACTAGTAGTAGTATTCGCTAATCGAAATTTCATGCATTCGAATGCAATAATTCGGATACTGTCACTCACTAGTAGTAGTATTCGCTAATCGAAATTTCATGCATTCGAATGCAATAATTCGGATACTGTCACTCACTAGTAGTAGTATTCGCTAATCGAAATTTCATGCATTCGAATGCAATAATTCGGATACTGTCACTCACTAGTAGTAGTATTCGCTAATCCAAATCTCATGCATTCGAATGCAAGTTCTCGGATACTGTCACTCACTAGTAGTAGTATACGCTAATCGAAATTTCATGCATTCGAATGCAATAATTCGGATACTGTCACTCACTAGTAGTAGTATTCGCTAATCGAAATTTCATGCATTCGAATGCAATAATTCGCATACTGTCACTCACTAGTAGTAGTATTCGCTAATCGAAATCTCATGCATTCGAATGCAATAATTCGGATACTGTCACTCACTAGTAGTAGTATTCGCTAATCGAAATTTCATGCATTCGAATGCAATAATTCGGATACTGTCACTCATTAGTAGTAGTATTCGCTAATCGAAATCTCATGCATTCGAATGCAAGTTCTCGGATACTGTCACTCACTAGTAGTAGTATTCGCTAATCGAAATCTCATGCATTCGAATGCAAGTTCTCGGATACTGTCACTCACTAGTAGTAGTATTCGCTAATTGAAATTTCATGCATTCGAATGCAAGTTCTCGGATACTGTCACTCACTAGTAGTAGTATTCGCTAATCGAAATTTCATGCATTCGAATGCAATAATTCGGATACTGTCACTCACTAGTAGTAGTATTCGCTAATCGAAATCTCATGCATTTAAATGCAAGTTCTCGGATACTGTCTCTCACTGGTAGTAGTATTCGCTAATCGAAATCTCATGCATTCGAATGCAAGTTCTCGGATACTGTCACTCACTAGTAGTAGTATTCGCTATTCGAAATTTCATGCATTCAAATGCAATAATTCGGATACTGTCACTCACTAGTAGTAGTATTCGCTAATCGAAATCTCATGCATTCGAATGCAATAATTCGGATACTGTCACTCACTAGTAGTAGTATTCGCTAATCGAAATTTCATGCATTCCAATGTAATAATTCGGATACTGTCACTCATTAGTAGTAGTATTCGCTAATTGAAATCTCATGCATTCGAATGCAAATTCTCGGATACTGTCACTCACTAGTAGTAGTATTCGATAATCGAAATCTCTTGCATTCGAATGCAATAATTCGGATACTGTCACTCACTAGTAGTAGTATTCGCTAATCGAAATCTCATGCATTCGAATGTAAGTTCTCGGATACTGTCACTCACTAGTAGTAGTATTCGCTAATCGAAATTTCATGCATTCGAATGCAAGTTCTCGGATACTATCACCCCCTAGTAGTAGTTTTCGCTAATCGAAATTTCATGCATTTGAATGCAAGTTCTCGGATACTATCACTCACTAGTAGTAGTATTCGCTAATCGAAATTTCATGCATTCGAATGCAATAATTCGGATACTGTCACTCACTAGTAGTAGTATTCGCTAATCCAAATCTCATGCATTCGAATGCAAGTTCTCGGATACTGTCACTCACTAGTAGTAGTATACGCTAATCGAAATTTCATGCATTCGAATGCAATAATTCGGATACTGTCACTCACTAGTAGTAGTATTCGCTAATCGAAATTTCATGCATTCGAATGCAATAATTCGCATACTGTCACTCACTAGTAGTAGTATTCGCTAATCGAAATCTCATGCATTCGAATGCAATAATTCGGATACTGTCACTCACTAGTAGTAGTATTCGCTAATCGAAATTTCATTCATTCGAATGCAATAATTCGGATACTGTCACTCATTAGTAGTAGTATTCGCTAATCGAAATCTCATGCATTCGAATGCAAGTTCTCGGATACTGTCACTCACTAGTAGTAGTATTCGCTAATCGAAATCTCTTGCATTCGAATGCAATAATTCGGATACTGTCACTCACTAGTAGTAGTATTCGCTAATCGAAATTTCATGCATTCGAATGCAAGTTCTCGGATACTGTCACTCACTAGTAGTAGTATTCGCTAATCGAAATTTCATGCATTCCAATGTAATAATTCGGATACTGTCACTCATTAGTAGTAGTATTCGCTAATTGAAATCTCATGCATTCGAATGCAAGTTCTCGGATACTGTCACTCACTAGTAGTAGTATTCGCTAATCGAAATCTCTTGCATTCGAATGCAATAATTCGGATACTGTCACTCACTAGTAGTAGTATTCGCTAATCGAAATCTCATGCATTCGAATGCTATAATTCGGATACTGTCACTCACTAGTAGTAGTATTCGCTAATCGAAATTTCATTCATTCGAATGCAATAATTCGGATACTGACACTCACTAGTAGTAGTATTCGCTAATCGAGATCTCATGCATTCGAATGCAATAATTCGGATACTGTCAACCACCAGTAGTAGTATTCGCTAATCGATATTTCATGCATTCGAATGCAATAATTCGGATACTGTCACTCACTAGTAGTAGTATTCGCTAATCGAAATCTCATGCATTCGAATGCAAGTTCTCGGATACAGTCACTCACTAGTAGTAGTATTCGCTAATCGAAATTTCGTGCATTCGAATGCAAGTTCTCGGATACTATCACTCACTAGTAGTAGTATTCGCTAATCGAAATTTCATGTATTTGAATGCAAGTTCTCGGATACTGTCACTCACTAGTAGTAGTATTCGCTAATCGAAATTTCATGTATTCGAATGCAAGTTCTCGGATACTGTCACTCACTAGTACTAGTATTCGCTAATCGAAATCTCATGCATTCGAATGCAAGTTCTCGGATACTGTCACTCACTAGTAGTAGTATTCGCTAATCGAAATCTCATGCATTCGAATGACAGTTCTCGGATACTGTCACTCACTAGTCGTAGTATTCGCTAATCGAAATCTCATGCATTCGAATGCAAGTTCTCGGATACTGTCACTCACTAGTAGTAGGATTCGCTAATCGAAATTTCATGCATTCGAATGCAATAATTCGGATACTGTCACTCACTAGTAGTAGTATTCGCTAATCGAAATTTCATGCATTCGAATGCAATAATTCGGATAATGTCACTCACTAGTAGTAGTATTCGCTAATCGAAATTTCATGCATTCGAATGCAAGTTCTCGGATACTGTCACTGACTAGTAGTAGTATCCGCTAATCGAAATTTCATGCATTCGAATGCAATAAATCGGATACTGTCACTCACTAGTAGTAGTATTCGCTAATCGAAATTTCATGCATTCGAATGCAATAATTCGGATACTGTCACTCACTAGTAGTAGTATTCGCTAATCGAAATTTCATGCATTCGAATGCAATAATTCGGATACTGTCACTCACTAGTAGTAGTATTCGCTAATCGAAATTTCATGCATTCGAATGCAATAATTCGGATACTGTCACTCACTAGTAGTAGTATTCGCTAATCGAAATCTCATGCATTCGAATGCAAGTTCTCGGATACTGTCACTCACTAGTAGTAGTATACGCTTATCGAAATCTCATGCATTCGAATGCAAGTTCTCGGATACTGTCACTCACTAGTAGTAGTATTCGCTAATCGAAATCTCATGCATTCGAATGCAATAATTCGGATGCTGTCACTCACTAGTGGTAGTATTCGCTAATCGAAATTTCATGCACTCGAATGCAAGTTCTCGGATACTGTCACTCACTAGTAGTAGTATTCGCTAATCGAAATCTCATGCACTCGAATGCAAGTTCTCGGATACTGTCACTCACTAGTAGTAGTATTCGCTAATCGAAATTTCATGCATTCGAATGCAAGTTCTCGAATACTGTCACTCACTAGTAGTAGTCTTCGCTAATCGAAATTTCATGCATTCGAATGCAAGTTCTCGGATGCTGTCACTCACTAGTAGTAGTATTCGCTAATCGAAATTTCATGCATTCGAATGCAAGTTCTCGGATACTGTCACTCACTAGTAGTAGTATTTGCTAATCGAAATCTCATGCATTCGAATGCAAGTTCTCGGATACTGTCACTCACTAGTAGTAGTATTCGCTAATTGAAATTTCATGCATTCGAATGCAAGTTCTCGGATACTGTCACTCACTAGTAGTAGTATTCGCTAATCGAAATTTCATGCATTCGAATGCAATAATTCGGATACTGTCACTCACTAGTAGTAGTATTCGCTAATCGAAATCTCATGCATTTGAATGCAAGTTCTCGGATACTGTCTCTCACTAGTAGTAGTATTCGCTAATCGAAATCTCATGCATTCGAATGCAAGTTCTCGGATACTGTCACTCACTAGTAGTAGTATTCGCAAATCGAAATCTCTTGCATTCGAATGCAAGTTCTCGGATACTGTCACTCACTAGTAGTAGTATTCGCTAATCGAAATCTCATGCATTCGACTGCAAGTTCTGGGATACTGTCACTCACTAGTAGTAGTATTCGCTAATCGAAATCTCTTGCATTCGAATGCAATAATTCGGATACTGTCACTCACTAGTAGTAGTATTCGCTAATCGAAATCTCTTGCATTCGAATGCAATAATTCGGATACTGTCACTCACTAGTAGTAGTATTCGCTAATCGAAATTTCATGCATTCGAATGCAAGTTCTCGGATACTGTCACTCACTAGTAGTAGTATTCGCTAATCGAAATCTCATGCATTTGAATGCAAGTTCTCGGATACTGTCACTCACTAGTAGTAGTATTCGCTAATCGAAATTTCATGCATTCGAATGCAATAATTCGGATACTGTCACTCACTAGTAGTAGTATTCGCTAATCGAAATTTCATTCATTCGAATGCAATAATTCGGATACTGACACTCACTAGTAGTAGTATTCGCTAATCGAGATCTCATGCATTCGAATGCAATAATTCGGATACTGTCACCCACTAGTAGTAGTATTCGCTAATCGATATTTCATGCATTCGAATGCAATAATTCGGATACTGTCACTCACTAGTAGTAGTATTCGCTAATCGAAATCTCATGCATTCGAATGCAAGTTCTCGGATACTGTCACTCACTAGTAGTAGTATTCGCTAATCGAAATTTCATGCATTCGAATGCAAGTTCTCGGATACTATCACTCACTAGTAGTAGTATTCGCTAATCGAAATTTCATGTATTTGAATGCAAGTTCTCGGATACTGTCACTCACTAGTAGTAGTATTCGCTAATCGAGATCTCATGCATTCGAATGACAGTTCTCGGATACTGTCACTCACTAGTCGTAGTATTCGCTAATCGAAATCTCATGCATTCGAATGCAAGTTCACGGATACTGTCACTCACTAGTAGTAGTATTCGCTAATCGAAATTTCATGCATTCGAATGCAATAATTCGGATACTGTCACTCACTAGTAGTAGTATTCGCTAATCGAAATTTCATGCATTCGAATGCAATAATTCGGATACTGTCACTCACTAGTAGTAGTATTCGCTAATCGAAATTTCATGCATTCGAATGCAAGTTCTCGGATACTGTCACTGACTAGTAGTAGTATCCGCTAATCGAAATTTCATGCATTCGAATGCAATAATTCGGATACTGTCACTCACTAGTAGTAGTATTCGCTAATCGAAATTTCATGCATTCGAATGCAATAATTCGGATACTGTCACTCACTAGTAGTAGTATTCGCTAATCGAAATTTCATGCATTCGAATGCAATAATTCGGATACTGTCACTCACTAGTAGTAGTATTCGCTAATCGAAATTTCATGCATTCGAATGCAATAATTCGGATACTGTCACTCACTAGTAGTAGTATTCGCTAATCGAAATCTCATGCATTCGAATGCAAGTTCTCGGATACTGTCACTCACTAGTAGTAGTATACGCTAATCGAAATTTCATGCATTCGAATGCAATAATTCGGATACTGTCACTCACTAGTAGTAGTATTCGCTAATCGAAATCTCATGCATTCGAATGCAATAATTCGGATACTGTCACTCACTAGTAGTAGTATTCGCTAATCGAAATTTCATGCATTCGAATGCAATAATTCGGATACTGTCACTCACTAGTGGTAGTATTCGCTAATCGAAATCTCATGCACTCGAATGCAAGTTCTCGGATACTGTCACTCACTAGTAGTAGTATTCGCTAATCGAAATCTCATGCACTAGAATGCAAGTTCTCGGATACTGTCACTCACTAGTGGTAGTATTCGCTAATCGAAATTTCATGCATTCGAATGCAAGTTCTCGAATACTGTCACTCACTAGTAGTAGTCTTCGCTAATCGAAATTTCATGCATTCGAATGCAAGTTCTCGGATACTGTCACTCACTAGTAGTAGTATTCGCTAATCGAAATTTCATGCATTCGAATGCAAGTTCTCGGATACTGTCACTCACTAGTAGTAGTATTCGCTAATCGAAATCTCATGCATTCGAATGCAAGTTCTCGGATACTGTCACTCACTAGTAGTAGTATTCGCTAATTGAAATTTCATGCATTCGAATGCAATAATTCGGATACTGTCACTCATTAGTAGTAGTATTCGCTAATTGAAATCTCATGCATTCGAATGCAAATTCTCGGATACTGTCACTCACTAGTAGTAGTATTCGCTAATCGAAATCTCTTGCATTCGAATGCAATAATTCGGATACTGCCACTCACTAGTAGTAGTATTCGCTAATCGAAATCTCATGCATTCGAATGTAAGTTCTCGGATACTGTCACTCACTAGTAGTAGTATTCGCTAATCGAAATTTCATGCATTCGAATGCAAGTTCTCGCATACTATCACCCACTAGTAGTAGTTTTCGCTAATCGAAATTTCATGCATTTGAATGCAATTTCTCGGATACTGTCACTCACTAGTAGTAGTATCCGCTAATCGAAATTTCATGCATTCGAATGCAATTATTCGGATACTGTCACTCACTACTAGTAGTATTCGCTAATCGAAATTTCATGCATTCTAATGCAATAATTCGGATACTGTCACTCACTAGTAGTAGTATTCGCTAATCGAAATCTCATGCATTCGAATGCAAGTTCTCGGATACTGTCACTTACTAGTAGTAGTATACGCTAATCGAAATTTCATGCATTCGAATGCAATAATTCGGATACTGTCACCCACTAGTAGTAGTATTCGCTAATCGAAATTTCATGCATTCGAATGCAATAATTCGCATACTGTCACTCACTAGTATTAGTATTCGCTAATCGAAATTTCATGCATTCGAATGCAATAATTCGGATACTGTCACTCACTAGTAGTAGTATTCGCTAATCGAAATCTCATGCACTCGAATGCAAGTTCTCGGATACTGTCACTCACTAGTAGTAGTATTCGCTAATGGAAATTTCATGCATTCAAATGCAAGTTCTCGAATACTGTCACTCACTAGTAGTAGTCTTCGCTAATCGAAATTTCATGCATTCGAATGCAAGTTCTCGGATACTGTCACTCACTAGTAGTAGTATTCGCTAATCGAAATTTCATGCATTCGAATGCAAGTTCTCGGATACTGTCACTCACTAGTAGTAGTATTCGCTAATCGAAATCTCATGCATTCGAATGCAAGTTCTCGGATACTGTCACTCACTAGTAGTAGTATTCGCTAATTGAAATTTCATGCATTTGAATGCAAGTTCTCGGATACTGCCACTCACTAGTAGTAGTATCGGCTAATCGAAATTTCATGCATTCGAACGCAATTATTCGGATACTGTCACTCACTACTAGTAGTATTCGCTAATCGACATTTCATGCATTCTAATGCAATAATTCGGATACTGTCACTCACTAGTAGTAGTATTCGCTAATCGAAATCTCATGCATTCGAATGCAAGTTCTCGGATACTGTCACTCACTAGTAGTAGTATTCGCTAATTGAAATTTCATGCATTTGAATGCAAGTTCTCGGATACTGTCACTCACTAGTAGTAGTATCCGCTAATCGAAATTTCATGCATTCGAATGCAATTATTCGGATACTGTCACTCACTAGTAGTAGTATTCGCTAATCGAAATCTCATGCATTCGAATGCAAGTTCTCGGATACTGTCACTTACTAGTAGTAGTATACGCTAATCGAAATTTCATGCATTCGAATGCAATAATTCGGATACTGTCACTCACTAGTAGTAGTATTCGCTAATCGAAATTTCATGCATTCGAATGCAATAATTCGCATACTGTCACTCACTAGTAGTAGTATTCGCTAATCGAAATTTCATGCATTCTAATGCAATAATTCGGATACTGTCACTCACTAGTGGTAGTATTCGCTAATCGAAATCTCATGCACTCGAATGCAAGTTCTCGGATACTGTCACTCACTAGTAGTAGTATTCGCTAATCGAAATTTCATGCATTCGAATGCAAGTTCTCGAATACTGTCACTCACTAGTAGTAGTCTTCGCTAATCGAAATTTCATGCATTCGAATGCAAGTTCTCGGATACTGTCACTCACTAGTAGTAGTATTCGCTAATCGAAATTTCATGCATTCGAATGCAAGTTCTCGGATACTGTCACTCACTAGTAGTAGTATTCGCTAATCGAAATCTCATGCATTCGAATGCAAGTTCTCGGATACTGTCACTCACTAGTAGTAGTATTCGCTAATTGAAATTTCATGCATTCGAATGCAAGTTCTCGGATACTGTCACTCACTAGTAGTAGTATTCGCTAATCGAAATTTCATGCATTCGAATGCAATAATTCGGATACTGTCACTCACTAGTAGTAGTATTCGCTAATCGAAATCTCATGCATTTGAATGCAAGTTCTCGGATACTGTCTCTCACTAGTAGTAGTATTCGCTAATCGAAATCTCATGCATTCGAATGCAAGTTCTCGGATACTGTCACTCACTAGTAGTAGTATTCGCTAATCGAAATTTCATGCATTCGAATGCAATAATTTGGATACTGTCACTCACTAGTAGTAGTATTCGCTAATCGAAATCTCATGCATTCGAATGCAATAATTCGGATACTGTCACTCACTAGTAGTAGTATTCGCTAATCGAAATCTCATGCATTCGAATGCAAGTTCTCGATACTGTCACTCACTAGTAGTAGTATTCGCTAATCGAAATCTCATGCATTCGAATGCAAGTTCTCGGATACTGTCACTCACTAGTAGTAGTATTCGCTAATCGAAATTTCATGCATTCGAATGCAATAATTCGGATACTGTCACTCACTAGTAGTAGTATTCGCTAATCGAAATCTCATGCATTTGAATGCAAGTTCTCGGATACTGTCTCTCACTAGTAGTAGTATTCGCTAATCGAAATCTCATGCATTCGAATGCAAGTTCTCGGATACTGTCACTCACTAGTAGTAGTATACGCTAATCGAAATTTCATGCATTCGAATGCAATAATTCGGATACTGTCACTCACTAGTAGTAGTATTCGCTAATCGAAATTTCAGGCATTCGAATGCAATAATTCGCATACTGTCACTCACTAGTAGTAGTATTCGCTAATCGAAATCTCATGCATTCGAATGCAATAATTCGGATACTGTCACTCACTAGTAGTAGTATTCGCTAATCGATATTTCATGCATTCGAATGCAATAATTCGGATACTGTCGCTCATTAGTAGTAGTATTCGCTAATCGAAATCTCATGCATTCGAATGCAAGTTCTCGGATACTGTCACTCACTAGTAGTAGTATTCGCTAATCGAAATCTCTTGCATTCGAATGCAATAATTCGGATACTGTCACTCACTAGTAGTAGTATTCGCTAATCGAAATCTCATGCATTCGAATGCAAGTTCTCGGATACTGTCACTCACTAGTAGTAGTATTCGCAAATCGAAATCTCTTGCATTCGAATGCAAGTTCTCGGATACTGTCACTCACTAGTAGTAGTATTCGCTAATCGAAATTTCATGCATTCGAATGCAAGTTCTCGGATACTGTCACTCACTAGTAGTAGTATTCGCTAATCGAAATCTCATGCATTCGAATGCAAGTTCTCGGATACTGTCACTCACTAGTAGTAGTATTCGCTAATCGAAATCTCATGCATTCGAATGACAGTTCTCGGATACTGTCACTCACTAGTCGTGGTATTCGCTAATCGAAATCTCATGCATTCGAATGCAAGTTCTCGGATACTGCCACTCACTAGTAGTAGTATTCGCTAATCGAAATTTCATGCATTCGAATGCAATAATTCGGATACTGTCACTCACTAGTAGTAGTATTCGCTAATCGAAATTTCATGCATTCGAATGCAATAATTCGGATACTGTCACTCACTAGTAGTAGTATTCGCTAATCGAAATTTCATGCATTCGAATGCAAGTTCTCGGATACTGTCACTCACTAGTAGTAGTATCCGCTAATCGAAATTTCATGCATTCGAATGCAATAATTCGGATACTGTCACTCACTAGTAGTAGTATTCGCTAATCGAAATTTCATGCATTCGAATGCAATTATTCGGATACTGTCACTCACCACTGGTAGTATTCGCTAATCGAAATTTCATGCATTCTAATGCAATAATTCGGATACTGTCACTCACTAGTAGTAGTATTCGCTAATGGAAATCTCATGCATTCGAATGCAAGTTCTCGGATACTGTCACTCACTAGTAGTAGTATACGCTAATCGAAATTTCATGCATTCGAATGCAATAATTCGGATGCTGTAACTCACTAGTAGTAGTATTCGCTAATCGAAATTTCATGCATTCGAATGCAATAATTCGCATACTGTCACTCACTAGTAGTAGTATTCGCTAATCGAAATCTCATGCATTCGAATGCAATAATTCGGATACTGTCACTCACTAGTAGTAGTATTCGCTAATCGAAATTTCATGCATTCGAATGCAATAATTCGGATACTGTCACTCACTAGTGGTAGTATTCGCTAATCGAAATCTCATGCACTCGAATGCAAGTTCTCGGATACTGTCACTCACTAGTAGTAGTATTCGCTAATCGAAATCTCATGCACTCGAGTGCAAGTTCTCGGATACTGTCACTCACTAGTAGTAGTATTCGCTAATCGAAATTTCATGCATTCGAATGCAAGTTCTCGAATACTGTCACTCACTAGTAGTAGTCTTCGCTAATCGAAATTTCATGCATTCGAATGCAAGTTCTCGGATACTGTCACTCACTAGTAGTAGTATTCGCTAATCGAAATTTCATGCATTCGAATGCAAGTTCTCGGATACTGTCACTCACTAGTAGTAGTATTCGCTAATCGAAATCTCATGCATTCGAATGCCAGTTCTCGGATACTGTCACTCACTAGTAGTAGTATTCGCTAATTGAAATTTCATGCATTCGAATGCAAGTTCTCGGATACTGTCACTCACTAGTAGTAGTATTCGCTAATCGAAATTTCATGCATTCGAATGCAATAATTCGGATACTGTCACTCACTAGTAGTAGTATTCGCTAATCGAAATCGCATGCATTTGAATGCAAGTTCTCGGATACTGTCTCTCACTAGTAGTAGTATTCACTAATCGAAATCTCATGCATTCGAATGCAAGTTCTCGGATACTGTCACTCACTAGTAGTAGTACTCGCTATTCGAAATTTCATGCATTCGAATGCAATAATTCGGATACTGTCACTCACTAGTAGTAGTATTCGCTAATCGAAATCTCATGCATTCGAATGCAATAATTCGGATACTGTCACTCACTAGTAGTAGTATTCGCTAATCGAAATTTCATGCATTCCAATGTAATAATTCGGATACTGTCACTCATTAGTAGTAGTATTCGCTAATTGAAATCTCATGCATTCGAATGCAAATTCTCGGATACTGTCACTCACTAGTAGTAGTATTCGCTAATCGAAATCTCTTGCATTCGAATGCAATAATTCGGATACTGTCACTCACTAGTTGTAGTATTCGCTAATCGAAATCTCATGCATTCGAATGTAAGTTCTCGGATACTGTCACTCACTAGTAGTAGTATTCGCTAATCGAAATTTCATGCATTCGAATGCAAGTTCTCGGATACTATCACCCACTAGTAGTAGTTTTCGCTAATCGAAATTTCATGCATTTGAATGCAAGTTCTCGGATACTGTCACTCACTAGTAGTAGTATCCGCTAATCGAAATTTCATGCATTCGAATGCAATTATTCGGATACTGTCACTCACTACTAGTAGTATTCGCTAATCGAAATTTCATGCATTCTAATGCAATAATTCGGATACTGTCACTCACTAGTAGTAGTATTCGCTAATCGAAATCTCATGCATTCGAATGCAAGTTCTCGGATACTGTCACTTACTAGTAGTAGTATACGCTAATCGAAATTTCATGCATTCGAATGCAATAATTCGGATACTGTCACCCACTAGTAGTAGTATTCGCTAATCGAAATTTCATGCATTCGAATGCAATAATTCGCATACTGTCACTCACTAGTAGTAGTATTCGCTAATCGAAATTTCATGCATTCGAATGCAATAATTCGGATACTGTCACTCACTAGTAGTAGTATTCGCTAATCGAAATCTCATGCACTCGAATGCAAGTTCTCGGATACTGTCACTCACTAGTAGTAGTATTCGCTAATCGAAATTTCATGCATTCGAATGCAAGTTCTCGAATACTGTCACTCACTAGTTGTAGTCTTCGCTAATCGAAATTTCATGCATTCGAATGCAAGTTCTCGGATACTGTCACTCACTAGTAGTAGTATTCGCTAATCGAAATTTCATGAATTCGAATGCAAGTTCTCGGATACTGTCACTCACTAGTAGTAGTATTCGCTAATCGAAATCTCATGCATTCGAATGCAAGTTCTCGGATACTGTCACTCACTAGTAGTAGTATTCGCTAACTGAAATTTCATGCATTTGAATGCAAGTTCTCGGATACTGTCACTCACTAGTAGTAGTATCCGCTAATCGAAATTTCATGCATTCGAATGCAATTATTCGGATACTGTCACTCACTACTAGTAGTATTCGCTAATCGATATTTCATGCATTCTAATGCAATAATTCGGATACTGTCACTCACTAGTAGTAGTATTCGCTAATCGAAATCTCATGCATTCGAATGCAAGTTCTCGGATATTGTCACTCACTAGTAGTAGTATTCGCTAATTGAAATTTCATGCATTTGAATGCAAGTTCTCGGATACTGTCACTCACTGTTAGTAGTATCCGCTAATCGAAATTTCATGCATTCGAATGCAATTATTCGGATACTGTCACTCACTACTAGTAGTATTCGCTAATCGAAATTTCATGCATTCTAATGCAATAATTCGGATACTGTCACTCACTAGTAGTAGTATTCGCTAATCGAAATCTCATGCATTCGAATGCAAGTTCTCGGATACTGTCACTTACTAGTAGTAGTATACGCTAATCGAAATTTCATGCATTCGAATGCAATAATTCGGATACTGTCACTCACTAGTAGTAGTATTCGCTAATCGAAATTTCATGCATTCGAATGCAATAATTCGCATACTGTCACTCACTAGTAGTAGTATTCACTAATCGAAATTTCATGCATTCGAATGCAATAATTCGGATACTGTCACTCACTAGTAGTAGTATTCGCTAATCGAAATCTCATGCACTCGAATGCAAGTTCTCGGATACTGTCACTCACTAGTAGTAGTATTCGCTAATCGAAATTTCATGCATTCGAATGCAAGTTCTCGAATACTGTCACTCACTAGTAGTAGTATTCGCTAATCGAAATTTCATGCATTCGAATGCAAGTTCTCGGATACTGTCACTCACTAGTAGTAGTATTCGCTAATCGAAATTTCATGCATTCGAATGCAAGTTCTCGGATACTGTCACTCACTAGTAGTAGTATTCGCTAATCCAAATCTCATGCATTCGAATGCAAGTTCTCGGATACTGTCACTCACTAGTAGTAGTATTCGCTAATTGAAATTTCATGCATTCGAATGCAAGTTCTCGGATACTGTCACTCACTAGTAGTAGTATTCGCTAATCGAAATTTCATGCATTCGAATGCAATAATTCGGATACTGTCACTCACTAGTAGTAGTATTCGCTAATCGAAATCTCATGCATTTGAATGCAAGTTCTCGGATACTGTCTCTCACTAGTAGTAGTATTCGCTAATCGAAATCTCATGCATTCGAATGCAAGTTCTCGGATACTGTCACTCACTAGTAGTAGTATTCGCTAATCGAAATTTCATGCATTCGAATGCAATAATTCGGATACTGTCACTCACTAGTAGTAGTATTCGCTAATCGAAATCTCATGCATTCGAATGCAATAATTCGGATACTGTCACTCACTAGTAGTAGTATTCGCTAATCGAAATCTCATGCATTCGAATGCAAGTTCTCGGATACTGTCACTCACTAGTAGTAGTATTCGCTAATCGAAATTTCATGCATTCGAATGCAATAATTCGGATACTGTCACTCACTAGTAGTAGTATTCGCTAATTGAAATCTCATGCATTTGAATGCAAGTTCTCGGATACTGTCTCTCACTAGTAGTAGTATTCGCTAATCGAAATCTCATGCATTCGAATGCAAGTTCTCGGATACTGTCACTCATTAGTAGTAGTATTCGCTAATCGAAATTTCATGCATTCGAATGCAATAATTCGGATACTGTCACTCACTAGTAGTAGTATTCGCTAATCGAAATCTCATGCATTCGAATGCAATAATTCGGATACTGTCATTCACTAGTAGTAGTATTCGCTAATCGAAATCTCATGCATTCGAATGCAAGTTCTCGGATACTGTCACTTACTAGTAGTAGTATACGCTAATCGAAATTTCATGCATTCGAATGCAATAATTCGGATACTGTCACTCACTAGTAGTAGTATTCGCTAATCGAAATTTCATGCATTCGAATGCAATAATTCGCATACTGTCACTCACTAGTAGTAGTATTCGCTAATCGAAATTTCATGCATTCGAATGCAATAATTCGCATACTGTCACTCACTAGTAGTAGTATTCGCTAATCGAAATTTCATGCATTCGAATGCAATAATTCGCATACTGTCAATCACTAGTAGTAGTATTCGCTAATCGAAATTTCATGCATTCGAATGCAATAATTCGCATACTGTCACTCACTAGTAGTAGTATTCGCTAATCGAAATTTCATGCATTCGAATGCAATAATTCGCATACTGTCACTCACTAGTAGTAGTATACGCTAATCGAAATTTCTTGCATTCGAATGCAATAATTCGGATACTGTCACTCACTAGTAGTAGTATTCGCTAATCGAAATCTCATGCACTCGAATGCAAGTTCTCGGATACTGTCACTCACTAGTAGTAGTATTCGCTAATCGAAATTTCATGCATTCGAATGCAAGTTCTCGAATACTGTCACTCACTAGTAGTAGTCTTCGCTAATCGAAATTTCATGCATTCGAATGCAAGTTCTCGGATACTGTCACTCACTAGTAGTGGTATTCGCTAATCGAAATCTCATGCATTCGAATGCAAGTTCTCGGATACTGTCACTCACTAGTAGTAGTATTCGCTAATTGAAATTTCATGCATTCGAATGCAAGTTCTCGGATACTGTCACTCACTAGTAGTAGTATTCGCTAATCGAAATTTCATGCATTCGAATGCAATAATTCGGATACTGTCACTCACTAGTAGTAGTATTCGCTAATCGAAATCTCATGCATTTGAATGCAAGTTCTCGGATACTGTCTCTCACTAGTAGTAGTATTCGCTAATCGAAATCTCATGCATTCGAATGCAAGTTCTCGGATACTGTCACTCACTAGTAGTAGTATTCGCTAATCGAAATTTCATGCATTCGAATGCAATAATTCGGATACTGTCACTCACTAGTAGTAGTATTCGCTAATCGAAATCTCATGCATTCGAATGCAATAATTCGGATACTGTCACTCACTAGTAGTAGTATTCGCTAATCGAAATTTCATGCATTCCAATGTAATAATTCGGACACTGTCACTCATTAGTAGTAGTATTCGCTAATTGAAATCTCATGCATTCGAATGCAAGTTCTCGGATACTGTCACTCACTAGTAGTAGTATTCGCTAATCGAAATCTCTTGCAATCGAATGCAATAATTCGGATACTGTCACTCACTAGTAGTAGTATTCGCTAATCGAAATCTTATGCATTCGAATGTAAGTTCTCGGATACTGTCACTCACTAGTAGTAGTATTCGCTAATCGAAATTTCATGCATTCGAATGCAAGTTCTCGGATACTATCACCCACTAGTAGTAGTTTTCGCTAATCGAAATTTCATGCATTTGAATGCAAGTTCTCGGATACTGTCACTCACTAGTAGTAGTATTCGCTAATCGAAATTTCATGCATTCGAATGCAAGTTCTCGGATAATGTCACTCACTAGTAGTAGTATTCGCTAATCGAAATCTCATGCATTCGAATGCAATTATTCGGATACTGTCACTCACTAGTAGTAGTATTCGCTAGTCGAAATTTCATGCATTCGAATGCAATAATTCGTATACTGTCCCTCACTAGTAGTAGTATTCGCTAATCGAAATCTCATGCATTCGAATGCAAGTTCTCGGATACTGTCACTCACTAGTAGTAGTATTCGCTAATCGAAATCTCATGCATTCGAATGCAAGTTCTCGGATACTGTCACTCACTAGTAGTAGTATCCGCTAATCGAAATTTCATGCATTCGAATGCAATTATTCGGATACTGTCACTCACTAGTAGTAGTATTCGCTAATCGAAATTTCATGCATTCGAATGCAAGTTCTCGGATACTATCACCCACTAGTAGTAGTTTTCGCTAATCGAAATTTCATGCATTTGAATGCAAGTTCTCGGATACTGTCACTCACTAGTAGTAGTATTCGCTAATCGAAATTTCATGCATTCGAATGCAAGTTCTCGGATAATGTCACTCACTAGTACTAGTATTCGCTAATCGAAATCTCATGCATTCGAATGCAATTATTCGGATACTGTCACTCACTAGTAGTAGTATTCGCTAGTCGAAATTTCATGCATTCGAATGCAATAATTCGTATACTGTCACTCATTAGTAGTAGTATTCGCTAATCGAAATCTCATGCATTCGAATGCAAGTTCTCGGATACTGTCACTCACTAGTAGTAGTATTCGCTAATCGAAATCTCATGCATTCGAATGCAAGTTCTCGGATACTGTCACTCACTAGTAGTAGTATCCGCTAATCGAAATTTCATGCATTCGAATGCAATTATTCGGATACTGTCACTCACTAGTAGTAGTATTCGCTAATCGAAATTTCATGCATTCGAATGCAATAATTCGGATACTGTCACTCACTAGTAGTAGTATTCGCTAATCGAAATCTCATGCATTCGAATGCAATAGTTCGGATACTGTCACTCACTAGTAGTAGTATTCGCTAATCGAAATTTCATGCATTCCAATGTAATAATACGGATACTGTCACTCATTAGTAGTAGTATTCGCTAATTGAAATCTCATGCATTCGAATGCAAGTTCTCGGATACTGTCACTCACTAGTAGTAGTATTCGCTAATCGAAATCTCTTGCATTCGAATGCAATAATTCGGATACTGTCACTCACTAGTAGCAGTATTCGCTAATCGAAATTTCATGCATTCGAATGCAAGTTCTCGAATACTGTCACTCACTAGTAGTAGTCTTCGCTAATCGAAATTTCATGCATTCGAATGCAAGTTCTCGGATACTGTCACTCACTAGTAGTAGTATTCGCTAATCGAAATTTCATGCATTCGAATGCAAGTTCTCGGATACTGTCACTCACTAGTAGTAGTATTCGCTAATCGAAATCTCATGCATTCGAATGCAAGTTCTCGGATACTGTCACTCACTAGTAGTAGTATTCGCTAATTGAAATTTCATGCATTCGAATGCAAGTTCTCGGATACTGTCACTCACTAGTAGTAGTATTCGCTAATCGAAATTTCATGCATTCGAATGCAATAATTCGGATACTGTCACTCACTAGTAGTAGTATTCGCTAATCGAAATCTCATGCATTCGAATGCAAGTTCTCGGATACTGTCACTCACTAGTAGTAGTATTCGCTAATCGAAATTTCATGCATTCGAATGCAATAATTCGGATACTGTCACTCACTAGTAGTAGTATTCGCTAATCGAAATCTAGTGCGTTCGAATGCAATAATTTGGATACTGTCACTCACTAGTAGTAGTATTCGCTAATCGAAATTTCATGCATTCCAATGTAATAATTCGGATACTGTCACTCATTAGTAGTAGTATTCGCTAATTGAAATCTCATGCATTCGAATGCAAGTTCTCGGATACTGTCTCTCACTAGTAGTAGTATTCGCTAATCGAAATCTCTTGCATTCGAATGCAATAATTCGGATACTGTCACTCACTAGTAGTAGTATTCGCTAATCGAAATCTAGTGCGTTCGAATGCAATAATTTGGATACTGTCACTCACTAGTAGTAGTATTCGCTAATCGAAATTTCATGCATTCCAATGTAATAATTCGGATACTGTCACTCATTAGTAGTAGTATTCGCTAATTGAAATCTCATGCATTCGAATGCAAGTTCTCGGATACTGTCACTCACTAGTAGTAGTATTCGCTAATCGAAATCTCTTGCATTCGAATGCAATAATTCGGATACTGTCACTCACTAGTAGTAGTATTCGCTAATCGAAATCTCTTGCATTCGAATGCAATAATTCGGATACTGTCACTCACTAGTAGTAGTATTCGCTAATCGAAATTTCATGCATTCGAATGCAAGTTCTCGGATACTATCACCCACTAGTAGTAGTTTTCGCTAATCGAAATTTCATGCATTTGAATGCAAGTTCTCGGATACTGTCACTCACTAGTAGTAGTATTCGCTAATCGAAATTTCATGCATTCGAATGCAATAATTCGGATACTGTCACTCACTAGTAGTAGTATTCGCTAATCGAAATCTCATGCATTTGAATGCAAGTTCTCGGATACTGTCTCTCACTAGTAGTAGTATTCGCTAATCGAAATCTCATGCATTCGAATGCAAGTTCTCGGATACTGTCACTCACTAGTAGTAGTATTCGCTAATCGAAATTTCATGCATTCGAATGCAATAATTCGGATACTGTCACTCACTAGTAGTAGTATTCGCTAATCGAAATCTCATGCATTCGAATGCAATAATTCGGATACTGTCACTCACTAGTAGTAGTATTCGCTAATCGAAATCTCATGCATTCGAATGCAAGTTCTCGGATACTGTCACTCACTAGTAGTAGTATTCGCTAATCGAAATTTCATGCATTCGAATGCAATAATTCGGATACTGTCACTCACTAGTAGTAGTATTCGCTAATTGAAATCTCATGCATTTGAATGCAAGTTCTCGGATACTGTCTCTCACTAGTAGTAGTATTCGCTAATCGAAATCTCATGCATTCGAATGCAAGTTCTCGGATACTGTCACTCATTAGTAGTAGTATTCGCTAATCGAAATTTCATGCATTCGAATGCAATAATTCGGATACTGTCACTCACTAGTAGTAGTATTCGCTAATCGAAATCTCATGCATTCGAATGCAATAATTCGGATACTGTCATTCACTAGTAGTAGTATTCGCTAATCGAAATCTCATGCATTCGAATGCAAGTTCTCGGATACTGTCACTTACTAGTAGTAGTATACGCTAATCGAAATTTCATGCATTCGAATGCAATAATTCGGATACTGTCACTCACTAGTAGTAGTATTCGCTAATCGAAATTTCATGCATTCGAATGCAATAATTCGCATACTGTCACTCACTAGTAGTAGTATTCGCTAATCGAAATTTCATGCATTCGAATGCAATAATTCGCATACTGTCACTCACTAGTAGTAGTATTCGCTAATCGAAATTTCATGCATTCGAATGCAATAATTCGCATACTGTCAATCACTAGTAGTAGTATTCGCTAATCGAAATTTCATGCATTCGAATGCAATAATTCGCATACTGTCACTCACTAGTACTAGTATTCGCTAATCGAAATTTCATGCATTCGAATGCAATAATTCGCATACTGTCACTCACTAGTAGTAGTATACGCTAATCGAAATTTCTTGCATTCGAATGCAATAATTCGGATACTGTCACTCACTAGTAGTAGTATTCGCTAATCGAAATCTCATGCACTCGAATGCAAGTTCTCGGATACTGTCACTCACTAGTAGTAGTATTCGCTAATCGAAATTTCATGCATTCGAATGCAAGTTCTCGAGTACTGTCACTCACTAGTAGTAGTCTTCGCTAATCGAAATTTCATGCATTCGAATGCAAGTTCTCGGATACTGTCACTCACTAGTAGTGGTATTCGCTAATCGAAATCTCATGCATTCGAATGCAAGTTCTCGGATACTGTCACTCACTAGTAGTAGTATTCGCTAATTGAAATTTCATGCATTCGAATGCAAGTTCTCGGATACTGTCACTCACTAGTAGTAGTATTCGCTAATCGAAATTTCATGCATTCGAATGCAATAATTCGGATACTGTCACTCACTAGTAGTAGTATTCGCTAATCGAAATCTCATGCATTTGAATGCAAGTTCTCGGATACTGTCTCTCACTAGTAGTAGTATTCGCTAATCGAAATCTCATGCATTCGAATGCAAGTTCTCGGATACTGTCACTCACTAGTAGTAGTATTCGCTAATCGAAATTTCATGCATTCAAATGCAATAATTCGGATACTGTCACTCACTAGTAGTAGTATTCGCTAATCGAAATCTCATGCATTCGAATGCAATAATTCGGATACTGTCACTCACTAGTAGTAGTATTCGCTAATCGAAATTTCATGCATTCCAATGTAATAATTCGGACACTGTCACTCATTAGTAGTAGTATTCGCTAATTGAAATCTCATGCATTCGAATGCAAGTTCTCGGATACTGTCACTCACTAGTAGTAGTATTCGCTAATCGAAATCTCTTGCAATCGAATGCAATAATTCGGATACTGTCACTCACTAGTAGTAGTATTCGCTAATCGAAATCTTATGCATTCGAATGTAAGTTCTCGGATACTGTCACTCACTAGTAGTAGTATTCGCTAATCGAAATTTCATGCATTCGAATGCAAGTTCTCGGATACTATCACCCACTAGTAGTAGTTTTCGCTAATCGAAATTTCATGCATTTGAATGCAAGTTCTCGGATACTGTCACTCACTAGTAGTAGTATTCGCTAATCGAAATTTCATGCATTCGAATGCAAGTTCTCGGATAATGTCACTCACTAGTAGTAGTATTCGCTAATCGAAATCTCATGCATTCGAATGCAATTATTCGGATACTGTCACTCACTAGTAGTAGTATTCGCTAGTCGAAATTTCATGCATTCGAATGCAATAATTCGTATACTGTCACTCACTAGTAGTAGTATTCGCTAATCGAAATCTCATGCATTCGAATGCAAGTTCTCGGATACTGTCACTCACTAGTAGTAGTATTCGCTAATCGAAATCTCATGCATTCGAATGCAAGTTCTCGGATACTGTCACTCACTAGTAGTAGTATCCGCTAATCGAAATTTCATGCATTCGAATGCAATTATTCGGATACTGTCACTCACTAGTAGTAGTATTCGCTAATCGAAATTTCATGCATTCGAATGCAAGTTCTCGGATACTATCACCCACTAGTAGTAGTTTTCGCTAATCGAAATTTCATGCATTTGAATGCAAGTTCTCGGATACTGTCACTCACTAGTAGTAGTATTCGCTAATCGAAATTTCATGCATTCGAATGCAAGTTCTCGGATAATGTCACTCACTAGTACTAGTATTCGCTAATCGAAATCTCATGCATTCGAATGCAATTATTCGGATACTGTCACTCACTAGTAGTAGTATTCGCTAGTCGAAATTTCATGCATTCGAATGCAATAATTCGTATACTGTCACTCATTAGTAGTAGTATTCGCTAATCGAAATCTCATGCATTCGAATGCAAGTTCTCGGATACTGTCACTCACTAGTAGTAGTATTCGCTAATCGAAATCTCATGCATTCGAATGCAAGTTCTCGGATACTGTCACTCACTAGTAGTAGTATCCGCTAATCGAAATTTCATGCATTCGAATGCAATTATTCGGATACTGTCACTCACTAGTAGTAGTATTCGCTAATCGAAATTTCATGCATTCGAATGCAATAATTCGGATACTGTCACTCACTAGTAGTAGTATTCGCTAATCGAAATCTCATGCATTCGAATGCAATAGTTCGGATACTGTCACTCACTAGTAGTAGTATTCGCTAATCGAAATTTCATGCATTCCAATGTAATAATACGGATACTGTCACTCATTAGTAGTAGTATTCGCTAATTGAAATCTCATGCATTCGAATGCAAGTTCTCGGATACTGTCACTCACTAGTAGTAGTATTCGCTAATCGAAATCTCTTGCATTCGAATGCAATAATTCGGATACTGTCACTCACTAGTAGCAGTATTCGCTAATCGAAATTTCATGCATTCGAATGCAAGTTCTCGAATACTGTCACTCACTAGTAGTAGTCTTCGCTAATCGAAATTTCATGCATTCGAATGCAAGTTCTCGGATACTGTCACTCACTAGTAGTAGTATTCGCTAATCGAAATTTCATGCATTCGAATGCAAGTTCTCAGATACTGTCACTCACTAGTAGTAGTATTCGCTAATCGAAATCTCATGCATTCGAATGCAAGTTCTCGGATACTGTCACTCACTAGTAGTAGTATTCGCTAATTGAAATTTCATGCATTCGAATGCAAGTTCTCGGATACTGTCACTCACTAGTAGTAGTATTCGCTAATCGAAATTTCATGCATTCGAATGCAATAATTCGGATACTGTCACTCACTAGTAGTAGTATTCGCTAATCGAAATCTCATGCATTCGAATGCAAGTTCTCGGATACTGTCACTCACTAGTAGTAGTATTCGCTAATCGAAATTTCATGCATTCGAATGCAATAATTCGGATACTGTCACTCACTAGTAGTAGTATTCGCTAATCGAAATCTAGTGCGTTCGAATGCAATAATTTGGATACTGTCACTCACTAGTAGTAGTATTCGCTAATCGAAATTTCATGCATTCCAATGTAATAATTCGGATACTGTCACTCATTAGTAGTAGTATTCGCTAATTGAAATCTCATGCATTCGAATGCAAGTTCTCGGATACTGTCTCTCACTAGTAGTAGTATTCGCTAATCGAAATCTCTTGCATTCGAATGCAATAATTCGGATACTGTCACTCACTAGTAGTAGTATTCGCTAATCGAAATCTAGTGCGTTCGAATGCAATAATTTGGATACTGTCACTCACTAGTAGTAGTATTCGCTAATCGAAATTTCATGCATTCCAATGTAATAATTCGGATACTGTCACTCATTAGTAGTAGTATTCGCTAATTGAAATCTCATGCATTCGAATGCAAGTTCTCGGATACTGTCACTCACTAGTAGTAGTATTCGCTAATCGAAATCTCTTGCATTCGAATGCAATAATTCGGATACTGTCACTCACTAGTAGTAGTATTCGCTAATCGAAATCTCTTGCATTCGAATGCAATAATTCGGATACTGTCACTCACTAGTAGTAGTATTCGCTAATCGAAATTTCATGCATTCGAATGCAAGTTCTCGGATACTATCACCCACTAGTAGTAGTTTTCGCTAATCGAAATTTCATGCATTTGAATGCAAGTTCTCGGATACTGTCACTCACTAGTAGTAGTATTCGCTAATCGAAATTTCATGCATTCGAATGCAAGTTCTCGGATAATGTCACTCACTAGTAGTAGTATTCGCTAATCGAAATATCATGCATTCGAATGCAATTATTCGGATACTGTCACTCACTAGTAGTAGTATTCGCTAGTCGAAATTTCATGCATTCGAATGCAATAATTCGTATACTGTCACTCACTAGTAGTAGTATTCGCTAATCGAAATCTCATGCATTCGAATGCAAGTTCTCGGATACTGTCACTCACTAGTAGTAGTATTCGCTAATCGAAATCTCATGCATTCGAATGCAAGTTCTCGGATACTGTCACTCACTAGTAGTAGTATCCGCTAATCGAAATTTCATGCATTCGAATGCAATTATTCGGATACTGTCACTCACTACTAGTAGTATTCGCTAATCGATATTTCATGCATTCTAATGCAATAACTCGGATACTGTCACTCACTAGTAGTAGTATTCGCTAATCGAAATCTCATGCATTCGAATGCAAGTTCTCGGATACTGTCACTCACTAGTAGTAGTATTCGCTAATTGAAATTTCATGCATTTGAATGCAAGTTCTCGGATACTGTCACTCACTAGTAGTAGTATCCGCTAATCGAAATTTCATGCATTCGAATGCAATTATTCGGATACTGTCACTCACTAGTAGTAGTATTCGCTAATCGAAATCTCATGCATTCGAATGCAAGTTCTCGGATACTGTCACTTACTAGTAGTAGTATACGCTAATCGAAATTTCATGCATTCGAATGCAATAATTCGGATACTGTCACTCACTAGTAGTAGTATTCGCTAATCGAAATTTCATGCATTCGAATGCAATAATTCGCATACTGTCACTCACTAGTAGTAGTATTCGCTAATCGAAATTTCATGCATTCAAATGCAATAATTCGGATACTGTCACTCACTAGTAGTAGTATTCGCTAATCGAAATCTCATGCACTCGAATGCAAGTTCTCGGATACTGTCACTCACTAGTAGTAGTATTCGCTAATCGAAATTTCATGCATTCGAATGCAAGTTCTCGAATACTGTCACTCACTAGTAGTAGTCTTCGCTAATCGAAATTTCATGCATTCGAATGCAAGTTCTCGGATACTGTCACTCACTAGTAGTAGTATTCGCTAATCGAAATTTCATGCATTCGAATGCAAGTTCTCGGATACTGTCACTCACTAGTAGTAGTATTCGCTAATCGAAATCTCATGCATTCGAATGCAAGTTCTCGGATACTGTCACTCACTAGTAGTAGTATTCGCTAATTGAAATTTCATGCATTCGAATGCAAGTTCTCGGATACTGTCACTCACTAGTAGTAGTATTCGCTAATCGAAATTTCATGCATTCGAATGCAATAATTCGGATACTATCACTCACTAGTAGTAGTATTCGCTAATCGAAATCTCATGCATTTGAATGCAAGTTCTCGGATACTGTCTCTCACTAGTAGTAGTATTCGCTAATCGAAATCTCATGCATTCGAATGCAAGTTCTCGGATACTGTCACTCACTAGTAGTAGTATCCGCTAATCGAAATTTCATGCATTCGAATGCAATTATTCGGATACTGTCACTCACTAGTAGTAGTATTCGCTAATCGAAATTTCATGCATTCGAATGCAATAATTCGGATACTGTCACTCACTAGTAGTAGTATTCGCTAGTCGGAATTTCATGCATTCGAATGCAATAATTCGTATACTGTTACTCACTAGTAGTAGTATTCGCTAATCGAAATCTCATGCATTCGAATGCAAGTTCTCGGATACTGTCACTCACTAGTAGTAGTATCCGCTAATCGAAATTTCTTGCATTCGAATGCAATTATTCGGATACTGTCACTCACTAGTAGTAGTATTCGCTAATCGAAATTTCATGCATTCGAATGCAATAATTGGGATACTGTCACTCACTAGTAGTAGTATTCGCTAATCGAAATCTCATGCATTCGAATGCAATAATTCGGATACTGTCACTCACTAGTAGTAGTATTCGCTAATCGAAATTTCATGCATTCCAATGTAATAATTCGGATACTGTCACTCATTAGTAGTAGTATTCGCTAATTGAAATCTCATGCATTCGAATGCAAGTTCTCGGATACTGTCACTCACTAGTAGTAGTATCCGCTAATCGAAATTTCATGCATTCGAATGCAATTATTCGGATACTGTCACTCACTAGTAGTAGTATTCGCTAATCGAAATTTCATGCATTCGAATGCAATAATTCGGATACTGTCACTCACTAGTAGTAGTATTCGCTAATCGAAATCTCATGCATTCGAATGCAATAATTCGGATACTGTCACTCACTAGTAGTAGTATTCGCTAATCGAAATTTCATGCATTCCAATGTAATAATTCGGATACTGTCACTCATTAGTAGTAGTATTCGCTAATTGAAATCTCATGCATTCGAATGCAAGTTCTCGGATACTGTCACTCACTAGTAGTAGTATTCGCTAATCGAAATCTCTTGCATTCGAATGCAATAATTCGGATACTGTCACTCACTAGTAGTAGTATTCGCTAATCGAAATTTCATGCATTCGAATGCAAGTTCTCGAATACTGTCACTCACTAGTAGTAGTCTTCGCTAATCGAAATTTCATGCATTCGAATGCAAGTTCTCGGATACTGTCACTCACTAGTAGTAGTATTCGCTAATCGAAATCTCATGCATTCGAATGCAAGTTCTCGGATACTGTCACTCACTAGTAGTAGTATTCGCTAATTGAAATTTCATGCATTCGAATGCAAGTTCTCGGATACTGTCACTCACTAGTAGTAGTATTCGCTAATCGAAATTTCATGAATTCGAATGCAATAATTCGGATACTGTCACTCACTAGTAGTAGTATTCGCTAATCGAAATCTCATGCATTCGAATGCAAGTTCTCGGATACGGTCACTCACTAGTAGTAGTATTCGCTAATCGAAATTTCATGCATTGGAATGCAATAATTCGGATACTGTCACTCACTAGTAGTAGTATTCGCTAATCGAAATCTAGTGCATTCGAATGCAATAATTCGGATACTGTCACTCACTAGTAGTAATATTCGCTAATAGAAAATTCATGCATTCCAATGTAATAATTCGGATACTGTCACTCATTAGTAGTAGTATTCGCTAATTGAAATCTCATGCATTCGAATGCAAGTTCTCGGATACTGTCACTCACTAGTAGTAGTATTCGCTAATCGAAATCTCTTGCATTCGAATGCAATAATTCGGATACTGTCACTCACTAGTAGTAGTATTCGCTAATCGAAATCTCATGCATTCGAATGTAAGTTCTCGGATACTGTCACTCACTAGTAGTAGTATTCGCTAATCGAAATTTCATGCATTCGAATGCAAGTTCTCGGATACTGTCACTCACTAGTAGTAGTATTCGCTAATCGAAATTTCATGCATTCGAATGCAAGTTCTCGGATAATGTCACTCACTAGTAGTAGTATTCACTAATCGAAATCTCATGCATTCGAATGCAATTATTCGGATACTGTCACTCACTAGTAGTAGTATTCGCTAGTCGAAATTTCATGCATTCGAATGCAATAATTCGTATACTGTCACTCACTAGTAGTAGTATTCGCTAATCGAAATCTCATGCATTCGAATGCAAGTTCTCGGATACTGTCACTCACTAGTAGTAGTATCCGCTAATCGAAATTTCATGCATTCGAATGCAATTATTCGGATACTGTCACTCACTAGTAGTAGTATTCGCTAATCGAAATTTCATGCATTCGAATGCAATAATTCGGATACTGTCACTCACTAGTAGTAGTATTCGCTAGTCGGAATTTCATGCATTCGAATGCAATAATTCGTATACTGTTACTCACTAGTAGTAGTATTCGCTAATCGAAATCTCATGCATTCGAATGCAAGTTCTCGGATACTGTCACTCACTAGTAGTAGTATCCGCTAATCGAAATTTCTTGCATTCGAATGCAATTATTCGGATACTGTCACTCACTAGTAGTAGTATTCGCTAATCGAAATTTCATGCATTCGAATGCAATAATTGGGATACTGTCACTCACTAGTAGTAGTATTCGCTAATCGAAATCTCATGCATTCGAATGCAATAATTCGGATACTGTCACTCACTAGTAGTAGTATTCGCTAATCGAAATTTCATGCATTCCAATGTAATAATTCGGATACTGTCACTCATTAGTAGTAGTATTCGCTAATTGAAATCTCATGCATTCGAATGCAAGTTCTCGGATACTGTCACTCACTAGTAGTAGTATCCGCTAATCGAAATTTCATGCATTCGAATGCAATTATTCGGATACTGTCACTCACTAGTAGTAGTATTCGCTAATCGAAATTTCATGCATTCGAATGCAATAATTCGGATACTGTCACTCACTAGTAGTAGTATTCGCTAATCGAAATCTCATGCATTCGAATGCAATAATTCGGATACTGTCACTCACTAGTAGTAGTATTCGCTAATCGAAATTTCATGCATTCCAATGTAATAATTCGGATACTGTCACTCATTAGTAGTAGTATTCGCTAATTGAAATCTCATGCATTCGAATGCAAGTTCTCGGATACTGTCACTCACTAGTAGTAGTATTCGCTAATCGAAATCTCTTGCATTCGAATGCAATAATTCGGATACTGTCACTCACTAGTAGTAGTATTCGCTAATCGAAATTTCATGCATTCGAATGCAAGTTCTCGAATACTGTCACTCACTAGTAGTAGTCTTCGCTAATCGAAATTTCATGCATTCGAATGCAAGTTCTCGGATACTGTCACTCACTAGTAGTAGTATTCGCTAATCGAAATCTCATGCATTCGAATGCAAGTTCTCGGATACTGTCACTCACTAGTAGTAGTATTCGCTAATTGAAATTTCATGCATTCGAATGCAAGTTCTCGGATACTGTCACTCACTAGTAGTAGTATTCGCTAATCGAAATTTCATGAATTCGAATGCAATAATTCGGATACTGTCACTCACTAGTAGTAGTATTCGCTAATCGAAATCTCATGCATTCGAATGCAAGTTCTCGGATACGGTCACTCAATAGTAGTAGTATTCGCTAATCGAAATTTCATGCATTGGAATGCAATAATTCGGATACTGTCACTCACTAGTAGTAGTATTCGCTAATCGAAATCTAGTGCATTCGAATGCAATAATTCGGATACTGTCACTCACTAGTAGTAATATTCGCTAATAGAAAATTCATGCATTCCAATGTAATAATTCGGATACTGTCACTCATTAGTAGTAGTATTCGCTAATTGAAATCTCATGCATTCGAATGCAAGTTCTCGGATACTGTCACTCACTAGTAGTAGTATTCGCTAATCGAAATCTCTTGCATTCGAATGCAATAATTCGGATACTGTCACTCACTAGTAGTAGTATTCGCTAATCGAAATCTCATGCATTCGAATGTAAGTTCTCGGATACTGTCACTCACTAGTAGTAGTATTCGCTAATCGAAATTTCATGCATTCGAATGCAAGTTCTCGGATACTGTCACTCACTAGTAGTAGTATTCGCTAATCGAAATTTCATGCATTCGAATGCAAGTTCTCGGATAATGTCACTCACTAGTAGTAGTATTCACTAATCGAAATCTCATGCATTCGAATGCAATTATTCGGATACTGTCACTCACTAGTAGTAGTATTCGCTAGTCGAAATTTCATGCATTCGAATGCAATAATTCGTATACTGTCACTCACTAGTAGTAGTATTCGCTAATCGAAATCTCATGCATTCGAATGCAAGTTCTCGGATACTGTCACTCACTAGTAGTAGTATTCGCTAATCGAAATCTCATGCATTCGAATGCAAGTTCTCGGATACTGTCACTCACTAGTAGTAGTATCCGCTAATCGAAATTTCATGCATTCGAATGCAATTATTCGGATACTGTCACTCACTAGTAGTAGTATTCGCTAATCGAAATTTCATGCATTCGAATGCAATAATTCGGATACTGTCACTCACTAGTAGTAGTATTCGCTAATCGAAATCTCATGCATTCGAATGCAATAATTCGGATACTGTCACTCACTAGTAGTAGTATTCGCTAATCGAAATTTCATGCATTCCAATGCAATAATTCGGATACTGTCACTCATTAGTAGTAGTATTCGCTAATCGAAATTTCATGCATTCGAATGCAATAATTCGCATACTGTCACTCACTAGTAGTAGTATTCGCTAATCGAAATTTCATGCATTCGAATGCAATAATTCGGATACTGTCACTCACTAGTAGTAGTATTCGCTAATCGAAATCTCATGCATTCGAATGCAAGTTCTCGGATACTGTCACTTACTAGTAGTAGTATACGCTAATCGAAATTTCATGCATTCGAATGCAAGAATTCGGATACTGTCACTCACTAGTAGTAGTATTCGCTAATCGAAATTTCATGCATTCGAATGCAATAATTCGCATACTGTCACTCACTAGTAGTAGTATTCGCTAATCGAAATCTCATGCATTCGAATGCAATAATTCGGATACTGTCACTCACTAGTAGTAGTATTCGCTAATCGAAATTTCATGCATTCCAATGTAATAATTCGGATACTGTCACTCATTAGTAGTAGTATTCGCTAATTGAAATCTCATGCATTCGAATGCAAGTTCTCGGATACTGTCACTCACTAGTAGTAGTATTCGCTAATCGAAATCTCTTGCATTCGAATGCAACAATTCGGATACTGTCACTCACTAGTAGTAGTATTCGCTAATCGAAATCTTATGCATTCGAATGTAAGTTCTCGGATACTATCACTCACTGGTAGTAGTATTCGCTAATCGAAATTTCATGCATTCGAATGCAAGTTCTCGGATACTATCACCCACTAGTAGTAGTTTTCGCTAATCGAAATTTCATGCATTTGAATGCAAGTTCTCGGATACTGTCACTCACTAGTAGTAGTATTCGCTAATCGAAATTTCATGCATTCGAATGCAAGTTCTCAGATAATGTCACTCACTAGTAGTAGTATTCGCTAATCGAAATCTCATGCATTCGAATGCAATTATTCGGATTCTGTCACTCACTAGTAGTAGTATTCGCTAGTCGAAATTTCATGCATTCGAATGCAATAATTCGTATACTGTCACTCACTAGTAGTAGTATTCGCTAATCGAAATCTCATGCATTCGAATGCAAGTTCTCGGATACTGTCACTCACTAGTAGTGGTATTCGCTAATCGAAATCTCATGCATTCGAATGCAAGTTCTCGGATACTGTCACTCACTAGTAGTAGTATCCGCTAATCGAAATTTCATGCATTCGAATGCAATTTTTCGGATACTGTCACTCACTAGTAGTAGTATTCGCTAATCGAAATTTCATGCATTCGAGTGCAAGTTCTCGGATACTATCACCCACTAGTAGTAGTTTTCGCTAATCGAAATTTCATGCATTTGAATGCAAGCTCTCGGATACTGTCACTCACTAGTAGTAGTATTCGCTAATCGAAATTTCATGCATTCGAATGCAAGTTCTCGGATAATGTCACTCACTAGTAGTAGTATTCGCTAATCGAAATCTCATGCATTCGAATGCAATTATTCGGATACTGTCACTCACTAGTAGTAGTATTCGCTAGTCGAAATTTCATGCATTCGAATGCAAAAATTCGTATACTGTCACTCACTAGTAGTAGTATTCGCTAATCGATATCTCATGCATTCGAATGCAAGTTCTCGGATACTGTCACTCACTAGTAGTAGTATCCGCTAATCGAAATTTCATGCATTCGAATGCAATTATTCGGATACTGTCACTCACTAGTAGTAGTATTCGCTAATCGAAATTTCATGCATTCGAATGCAATAATTCGGATACTGTCACTCACTAGTAGTAGTATTCGCTAATCGAAATCTCATGCATTCGAATGCAAGTTCTCGGATACTGTCACTCACTAGTAGTAGTATTCGCTAATTGAGATTTCATGCATTCGAATGCAAGTTCTCGGATACTGTCACTCACTAGTAGTAGTATTCGCTAATCGAAATTTCATGCATTCGAATGCAATAATTCGGATACTGTCACTCACTAGTAGTAGTATTCGCTAATCGAAATCTCTTGCATTCGAATGCAATAATTCGGATACTGTCACTCACTAGTAGTAGTATTCGCTAATCGAAATTTCATGCATTCGAATGCAAGTTCTCGAATACTGTCACTCACTAGTAGTAGTCTTCGCTAATCGAAATTTCATGCATTCGAATGCAAGTTCTCGGATACTGTCACTCACTAGTAGTAGTATTCGCTAATCGAAATTTCATGCATTCGAATGCAAGTTCTTGGATACTGTCACTCACTAGTAGTAGTATTCGCTAATCGAAATCTCATGCATTCGAATGCAAGTTCTCGGATACTGTCACTCACTAGTAGTAGTATTCGCTAATTGAAATTTCATGCATTCGAATGCAAGTTCTCGGATACTGTCACTCACTAGTAGTAGTATTCGCTAATCGAAATTTCATGAATTCGAATGCAATAATTCGGATACTGTCACTCACTAGTAGTAGTATTCGCTAATCGAAATCTCATGCATTCGAATGCAAGTTCTCGGATACGGTCACTCACTAGTAGTAGTATTCGCTAATCGAAATTTCATGCATTGGAATGCAATAATTCGGATACTGTCACTCACTAGTAGTAGTATTCGCTAATCGAAATCTAGTGCATTCGAATGCAATAATTCGGATACTGTCACTCACTAGTAGTAATATTCGCTAATCGAAAAATCATGCATTCCAATGTAATAATTCGGATACTGTCACTTATTAGTAGTAGTATTCGCTAATTGAAATCTCATGCATTCGAATGCAAGTTCTCGGATACTGTCACTCACTAGTAGTAGTATTCGCTAATCGAAATCTCTTGCATTCGAATGCAATAATTCGGATACTGTCACTCACTAGTAGTAGTATTCGCTAATCGAAATCTCATGCATTCGAATGTAAGTTCTCGGATACCGTCACTCACTAGTAGTAGTATTCGTAATCGAAATTTCATGCATTCGAATGCAAGTTCTCGGATACTGTCACTCACTAGTAGTAGTATTCGCTAATCGAAATTTCATGCATTCGAATGCAAGTTCTCGGATAATGTCACTCACTAGTAGTAGTATTCGCTAATCGAAATCTCATGCATTCGAATGCAATTATTCGGATACTGTCACTCACTAGTAGTAGTATTCGCTAGTCGAAATTTCATGCATTCGAATGCAATAATTCGTATACTGTCACTCACTAGTAGTAGTATTCGCTAATCGAAATCTCATGCATTCGAATGCAAGTTCTCGGATACTGTCGCTCACTATTAGTAGTATCCGCTAATCGAAATTTCATGCATTCGAATGCAAGTTCTCGGATACTGTCACTCACTAGTAGTAGTATTCGCTAATCGAAATCTCATGCATTCGAATGCAAGTTCTCGGATACTGTCGCTCACTATTAGTAGTATCCGCTAATCGAAATTTCATGCATTCGAATGCAATTATTCGGATACTGTCACTCACTAGTAGTAGTATTCGCTAATCGAAATTTCATGCATTCGAATGCAATAATTCGGATACTGTCACTCACTAGTAGTAGTATTCGCTAATCGAAATCTCATGCATTCGAATGCAATAATTCGGATACTGTCACTCACTAGTAGTAGTATTCGCTAATCGAAATTTCATGCATTCCAATGCAATAATTCGGATACTGTCACTCATTAGTAGTAGTATTCGCTAATCGAAATCTCATGCATTCGAATGCAAGTTCTCGGATACTGTGACTCACTAGTAGTAGTACTCGCTAATCGAAATCTCTTGCATTCGAATGCAATAATTCGGATACTGTCACTCACTAGTAGTAGTATTCGCTAATCGAAATCTCATGCATTCGAATGCAAGTTCTCGGATACTGTCACTTACTAGTAGTAGTATACGCTAATCGAAATTTCATGCATTCGAATGCAATAATTCGGATACTGTCACTCACTAGTAGTAGTATTCGCTAATCGCAATTTCATGCATTCGAATGCAATAATTCGCATACTGTCACTCACTAGTAGTAGTATTCGCTAATCGAAATTTCATGCATTCGAATGCAATAATTCGGATACTGTCACTCACTAGTAGTAGTATTCGCTAATCGAAATCTCATGCACTCGAATGCAAGTTCTCGGATACTGTCACTCACTAGTAGTAGTATTCGCTAATCGAAATTTCATGCATTCGAATGCAAGTTCTCGAATACTGTCACTCACTAGTAGTAGTCTTCGCTAATCGAAATTTCATGCATTCGAATGCAAGTTCTCGGATACTGTCACTCACTAGTAGTAGTATTGGCTAATCGAAATTTCATGCATTCGAATGCAAGTTCTCGGATACTGTCACTCACTAGTAGTAGTATTCGCTAATAGAAATCTCATGCATTCGAATGCAAGTTCTCGGATACTGTCACTTACTAGTAGTAGTATACGCTAATCGAAATTTCATGCATTCGAATGCAATAATTCGGATACTGTCACTCACTAGTAGTAGTATTCGCTAATCGAAATTTCATGCATTCGAATGCAATAATTCGCATACTGTCACTCACTAGTAGTAGTATTCGCTAATCGAAATTTCATGCATTCGAATGCAATAATTCGGATACTGTCACTCACTAGTAGTAGTATTCGCTAATCGAAATCTCATGCACTCGAATGCAAGTTCTCGGATACTGTCACTCACTAGTAGTAGTATCCGCTAATCGAAATTTCATGCATTCGATTGCAATTATTCGGATACTGTCACTCACTACTAGTAGTATTCGCTAATCGAAATTTCATTCATTCTAATGCAATAATTCGGATACTGTCACTCACTAGTAGTAGTATTCGCTAATCGAAATCTCATGCATTCGAATGCAAGTTCTCGGATACTGTCACACACTAGTAGTAGTATCCGCTAATCGAAATTTCATGCATTCGAATGCAATTATTCGGATACTGTCACTCACTACTAGTAGTATTCGCTAATCGAAATTTCATGCATTCTAATGCAATAATTCGGATACTGTCACTCACTAGTAGTAGTATTCGCTAATCGAAATCTCATACATTCGAATGCAAGTTCTCGGATACTGTCACTTACTAGTAGTAGTATACGCTAATCGAAATTTCATGCATTCGAATGCAATAATTCGGATACTGTCACTCACTAGTAGTAGTATTTGCTAATCGAAATTTCATGCATTCGAATGCAATAATTCGCATACTGTCACTCACTAGTAGTAGTATTCGCTAATCGAAATTTCATGCCTTCGAATGCAATAATTCGGATACTGTCACTCACTAGTAGTAGTATTCGCTAATCGAAATCTCATGCACTCGAATGCAAGTTCTCGGATACTGTCACTCACTAGTAGTAGTATTCGCTAATCGAAATTTCATGCATTCGAATGCAAGTTCTCGAATACTGTCACTCACTAGTAGTAGTCTTCGCTAATCGAAATTTCATGCATTCGAATGCAAGTTCTCGGATACTGTCACTCACTAGTAGTAGTATTCGCTAATCGAAATTTCATGCATTCGAATGCAAGTTCTCGGATACTGTCACTCACTAGTAGTAGTATTCGCTAATCGAAATCTCATGCATTCGAATGCAAGTTCTCGGATACTGTCACTCACTAGTAGTAGTATTCGCTAATTGAAATTTCATGCATTTGAATGCAAGTTCTCGGATACTGTCACTCACTAGTAGTAGTATCCGCTAATCGAAATCTCATGCATTCGAATGCAATTATTCGGATACTGCCACTCACTACTAGTAGTATTCGCTAATCGAAATTTCATGCATTCTAATGCAATAGTTCGGATACTGTCACTCACTAGTAGTAGTATTCGCTAATCGAAATCTCATGCATTCGAATGCAAGTTCTCGGATACTGTCACTCACTAGTAGTAGTATTCGCTAATTGAAATTTCATTCATTTGAATGCAAGTTCTCGGATACTGTCACTCACTAGTAGTAGTATCCGCTAATCGAAATTTCATGCATTCGAATGCAATTATTCGGATACTGTCACTCACTACTGGTAGTATTCGCTAATCGAAATCTCATGCATTCTAATGCAATAATTCGGATACTGTCACTCACTAGTAGTAGTATTCGCTAATCGAAATCTCATGCATTCGAATGCAAGTTCTCGGATACTGTCACTTACTAGTAGTAGTATACGCTAATCGAATTTTCAGTCATTCGAATGCAATAATTCGGATACTATCAGTCACTAGTAGTAGTATTCGCTAATCGAAATTTCATGCATTCGAATGCAATAATTCGGATACTGTCACTCACTAGTAGTAGTATTCGCTAATCGAAATCTCATGCACTCGAATGCAAGTTCTCGGATACTGTCACTCACTAGTAGTAGTATTCGCTAATCGAAATTTCATGCATTCGAATGCAAGTTCTCGAATACTGTCACTCACTAGTAGTAGTCTTCGCTAATCGAAATTTCATGCATTCGAATTCAAGTTCTCGGATACTGTCACTCACTAGTAGTAGTATTCGCTAATCGAAATTTCATGCATTCGAATGCAAGCTCTCGGATACTGTCACTCACTAGTAGTAGTATTCGCTAATCGAAATCTCATGCATTCGAATGCAAGTTCTCGGATACTGTCACTCACTAGTAGTAGTATTCGCTAATTGAAATTTCATGCATTCGAATGCAAGTTCTCGGATACTGTCACTCACTAGTAGTAGTATTCGCTAATCGAAATTTCATGCATTCGAATGCAATAATTCGGATACTGTCACTCACTAGTAGTAGTATTCGCTAATCGAAATCTCATGCATTTGAATGCAAGTTCTCGGATACTGTCTCTCACTAGTAGTAGTATTCGCTAATCGAAATCTCATGCATTCGAATGCAAGTTCTCGGATACTGTCACTCACTAGTAGTAGTATTCGCTAATCGAAATTTCATGCATTCGAATGCAATAATTCGGATACTGTCACTCACTAGTAGTAGTATTCGCTAATCGAAATCTCATGCATTCGAATGCAATAATTCGGATACTGTCACTCACTAGTAGTAGTATTCGCTAATCGAAATCTCATGCATTCGAATGCAAGTTCTCGGATACTGTCACTTACTAGTAGTAGTATACGCTAATCGAAATTTCATGCATTCGAATGCAATAATTCGGATACTGTCACTCACTAGTAGTAGTATTCGCTAATCGAAATTTCATGCATGCGAATGCAATAATTCGCATACTGTCACTCACTAGTAGTAGTATTCGCTAATCGAAATCTCATGCATTTGAATGCAAGTTCTCGGATACTGTCACTCACTAGTAGTAGTATTCGCTAATCGAAATCTCATGCACTCGAATGCAAGTTCTCGGATACTGTCACTCACTAGTAGTAGTCTTCGCTAATCGAAATTTCATGCATTCGAATGCAAGTTCTCGAATACTGTCACTCACTAGTAGTAGTATTCGCTAATCGAAATTTCATGCAATCGAATGCAAGTTCTCGGATACTGTCACTCACTAGTAGTAGTATTCGCTAATCGAAATTTCATGCATTCGAATGCAAGTTCTCGAATACTGTCACTCACTAGTAGTAGTCTTCGCTAATCGAAATTTCATGCATTCGAATGCAAGTTCTCGGATACTGTCACTCACTAGTAGTAGTATTCGCTAATCGAAATTTCATGCATTCGAATGCAAGTTCTCGGATACTGTCACTCACTAGTAGTAGTATTCGCTAATCGAAATCTCATGCATTCGAATGCAAGTTCTCGGATACTGTCACTCACTAGTAGTAGTATTCGCTAATTGAGATTTCATGCATTCGAATGCAAGTTCTCGGATACTGTCACTCACTAGTAGTAGTATTCGCTAATCGAAATTTCATGCATTCGAATGCAATAATTCGGATACTGTCACTCACTAGTAGTAGTATTCGCTAATCGAAATCTCATGCATTTGAATGCAAGTTCTCGGATACTGTCTCTCACTAGTAGTAGTATTCGCTAATCGAAATCTCATGCATTCGAATGCAAGTTCTCGGATACTGTCACTCACTAGTAGTAGTATTCGCTAATCGAAATTTCATGCATTCGAATGCAATAATTCGGATACTGTCACTCACTAGTAGTAGTATTCGCTAATCGAAATCTCATGCATTCGAATGCAATAATTCGGATACTGTCACTCACTAGTAGTAGTATTCGCTAATCGAAATTTCATGCATTCCAATGTAATAATTCGGATACTGTCACTCATTAGTAGTAGTATTCGCTAATCGAAATCTCATGCATTCGAATGCAAGTTCTCGGATACTGTCACTCACTAGTAGTAGTATTCGCTAATCGAAATTTCATGCATTCGAATGCAAGTTCTCGGATACTGTCACTCACTAGTAGTAGTATTCGCTAATCGAAATTTCATGCATTCCAATGTAATAATTCGGATACTGTCACTCATTAGTAGTAGTATTCGCTAATTGAAATCTCATGCATTCGAATGCAAGTTCTCGGATACTGTCACTCACTAGTAGTAGTATTCGCTAATCGAAATCTCTTGCATTCGAATGCAATAATTCGGATACTGTCACTCACTAGTAGTAGTATTCGCTAATCGAAATCTCATGCATTCGAATGTACGTTCTCGGATACTGTCACTCACTAGTAGTAGTATTCGCTAATCGAAATTTCATGCATTCAAATGCAAGTTCTCGGATACTATCACCCACTAGTAGTAGTTTTCGCTAATCGAAATTTCATGCATTTGAATGCAAGTTCTCGGATACTGTCACTCACTAGTAGTAGTATTCGCTAATCGAAATCTCATGCATTCGAATGCAAGTTCTCGGATACTGTCACTCACTAGTAGTAGTATTCGCTAATCGAAATTTCATGCATTCGAATGCAATAATTCGGATACTGTCACTCACTAGTAGTAGTATTCGCTAATCGAAATCTCATGCATTCGAATGCAATAATTCGGATACTGTCACTCACTAGTAGTAGTATTCGCTAATCGAAATCTCATGCATTCGAATGCAAGTTCTCGGATACTGTCACTTACTAGTAGTAGTATACGCTAATCGCAATTTCATGCATTCCAATGCAATAATTCGGATACTGTCACTCACTAGTAGTAGTATTCGCTAATCGAAATTTCATGCATGCGAATGCAATAATTCGCATACTGTCACTCACTAGTAGTAGTATTCGCTAATCGAAATCTCATGCATTTGAATGCAAGTTCTCGGATACTGTCACTCACTAGTAGTAGTATTCGCTAATCGAAATCTCATGCACTCGAATGCAAGTTCTCGGATACTGTCACTCACTAGTAGTAGTCTTCGCTAATCGAAATTTCATGCATTCGAATGCAAGTTCTCGAATACTGTCACTCACTAGTAGTAGTATTCGCTAATCGAAATTTCATGCAATCGAATGCAAGTTCTCGGATACTGTCACTCACTAGTAGTAGTATTCGCTAATCGAAATTTCATGCATTCGAATGCAAGTTCTCGAATACTGTCACTCACTAGTAGTAGTCTTCGCTAATCGAAATTTCATGCATTCGAATTCAAGTTCTCGGATACTGTCACTCACTAGTAGTAGTATTCGCTAATCGAAATTTCATGCATTCGAATGCAAGTTCTCGGATACTGTCACTCACTAGTAGTAGTATTCGCTAATCGAAATCTCATGCATTCGAATGCAAGTTCTCGGATACTGTCACTCACTAGTAGTAGTATTCGCTAATTGAAATTTCATGCATTCGAATGCAAGTTCTCGGATACTGTCACTCACTAGTAGTAGTATTCGCTAATCGAAATTTCATGCATTCGAATGCAATAATTCGGATACTGTCACTCACTAGTAGTAGTATTCGCTAATCGAAATTTCATGCATTCGGATGCAATAATTCGGATACTGTCACTCACTAGTAGTAGTATTCGCTAATCGAAATCTCATGCATTCGAATGTAATAATTCGGATACTGTCACTCACTAGTAGTAGTATTCGCTAATCGAAATTTCATGCATTCCAATGCAATAATTCGGATACTGTCACTCATTAGTAGTAGTATTCGCTAATCGAAATCTCATGCATTCGAATGCAAGTTCTCGGATACTGTCACTCACTAGTAGTAGTATTCGCTAATCGAAATCTCTTGCATTCGAATGCAATAATTCGGATACTGTCACTCACTAGTAGTAGTATTCGCTAATCGAAATCTCATGCATTCGAATGCAAGTTCTCGGATACTGTCACTCACTAGTAGTAGTATTCGCTAATCGAAATCTCATGCATTCGAATGCAAGTTCTCGGATACTGTCACTCACTAGTAGTAGTATTCGCAAATCGAAATCTCTTGCATTCGAATGCAAGTTCTCGGATACTGTCACTCACTAGTAGTAGTATTCGCTAATCGAAATCTCATGCATTCGACTGCAAGTTCTGGGATACTGTCACTCACTAGTAGTAGTATTGGCTAATCGAAATCTCTTGCATTCGAATGCAATAATTCGGATACTGTCACTCACTAGTAGTAGTATTCATTAATCGAAATCTCTTGCATTCGAATGCAATAATTCGGATACTGTCACTCACTAGTAGTAGTATTCGCTAATCGAAATTTCATGCATTCGAATGCAAGTTCTCGGATACTATCACCCACTAGTAGTAGTTTTCGCTAATCGAAATTTCATGCATTTGAATGCAAGTTCTCGGATACTGTCACTCACTAGTAGTAGTATTCGCTAATCGAAATTTCATGCATTCGAATGCAATAATTCGGATACTGTCACTCACTAGTAGTAGTATTCGCTAATCGAAATCTCATGCATTCGAATGCAATAATTCGGATACTGTCACTCACTAGTAGTAGTATTCGCTAATCGAAATTTCATGCATTCCAATGTAATAATTCGGATACTGTCACTCATTAGTAGTAGTATTCGCTAATCGAAATCTCATGCATTCGAATGCAAGTTCTCGGATACTGTCACTCACTAGTATTAGTATTCGCTAATCGAAATTTCATGCATTCGAATACAAGTTCTCGGATACTGTCACTCACTAGTAGGAGTATTCGCTAATCGAAATTTCATGCATTCCAATGTAATAATTCGGATACTGTCACTCATTAGTAGTAGTATTCGCTAATTGAAATCTCATGCATTCGAATGCAAGTTCTCGGATACTGTCACTCACTAGTAGTAGTATTCGCTAATCGAAATCTCTTGCATTCGAATGCAATAATTCGGATACTGTCACTCACTAGTAGTAGTATTCGCTAATCGAAATCTCATGCATTCGAATGTACGTTCTCGGATACTGTCACTCACTAGTAGTAGTATTCGCTAATCGAAATTTCATGCATTCAAATGCAAGTTCTCGGATACTATCACCCACTAGTAGTAGTTTTCGCTAATCGAAATTTCATGCATTTGAATGCAAGTTCTCGGATACTGTCACTCACTAGTAGTAGTATTCGCTAATCGAAATTTCATGCATTCGAATGCAAGTTCTCGGATAATGTCACTCACTAGTAGTAGTATTCGCTAATCGAAATCTCATGCATTCGAATGCAATTATTCGGATACTGTCACTCACTAGTAGTAGTATTCGCTAGTCGAAATTTCATGCATTCGAATACAATAATTCGTATACTGTCACTCACTAGTAGTAGTATTCGCTAATCGAAATCTCATGCATTCGAATGCAAGTTCTCGGATACTGTCACTCACTAGTAGTAGTAATCGCTAATCGAAATCTCATGCATTCGAATGCAAGTTCTCGGATACTGTCACTCACTAGTAGTAGTATCCGCTAATCGAAATTTCATGCATTCGAATGCAATTATTCGGATACTGTCACTCACTAGTAGTAGTATTCGCTAATCGAAATTTCATGCATTCGAATGCAATAATTCGGATACTGTCACTCACTAGTAGTAGTATTCGCTAATCGAAATATCATGCATTCGAATGCAATAATTCGGATACTGTCACTCACTAGTAGTAGTATTCGCTAATCGAAATTTCATGCATTCGAATGCAATAATTCGGATACTGTCACTCACTAGTAGTAGTATTCGCTAATCGAAATTTCATGCATTCGGATGCAATAATTCGGATACTGTCACTCACTAGTAGTAGTATTCGCTAATCGAAATCTCATGCATTCGAATGTAATAATTCGGATACTGTCACTCACTAGTAGTAGTATTCGCTAATCGAAATTTCATGCATTCCAATGCAATAATTCGGATACTGTCACTCATTAGTAGTAGTATTCGCTAATCGAAATCTCATGCATTCGAATGCAAGTTCTCGGATACTGTCACTCACTAGTAGTAGTATTCGCTAATCGAAATCTCTTGCATTCGAATGCAATAATTCGGATACTGTCACTCACTAGTAGTAGTATTCGCTAATCGAAATCTCATGCATTCGAATGCAAGTTCTCGGATACTGTCACTCACTAGTAGTAGTATTCGCTAATCGAAATCTCATGCATTCGAATGCAAGTTCTCGGATACTGTCACTCACTAGTAGTAGTATTCGCAAATCGAAATCTCTTGCATTCGAATGCAAGTTCTCGGATACTGTCACTCACTAGTAGTAGTATTCGCTAATCGAAATCTCATGCATTCGACTGCAAGTTCTGGGATACTGTCACTCACTAGTTGTAGTATTCGCTAATCGAAATCTCTTGCATTCGAATGCAATAATTCGGATACTGTCACTCACTAGTAGTAGTATTCATTAATCGAAATCTCTTGCATTCGAATGCAATAATTCGGATACTGTCACTCACTAGTAGTAGTATTCGCTAATCGAAATTTCATGCATTCGAATGCAAGTTCTCGGATACTGTCACTCACTAGTAGTAGTATTCGCTAAGCGAAATCTCATGCATTTGAATGCAAGTTCTCGGATACTGTCACTCACTAGTAGTAGTATTCGCTAATCGAAATTTCATGCATTCGAATGCAATAATTCGGATACTGTCACTCACTAGTAGTAGTATTCGCTAATCGAAACCTCATGCATTCGAATGCAAGTTCTCGGATACTGTCACTCACTAGTAGTAGTATTCGCTAATCGAAATCTCATGCATTCGAATGCTATAATTCGGATACTGTCACTCACTAGTAGTAGTATTCGCTAATCGAAATTTCATGCATTCGAATGCAATAATTCGGATACTGTCACTCACTAGTAGTAGTATTCGCTAATCGAGATCTCATGCATTCGAATGCAATAATTCGGATACTGTCACTCACTAGTAGTAGTATTCGCTAATCGAAATCTCATGCATTCGAATGCAAGTTCTCGGATACTGTCACTCACTAGTAGTAGTATTCGCTAATCGAAATTTCATGCATTCGAATGCAAGTTCTCGGATACTATCACTCACTAGTAGTAGTATTCGCTAATCGAAATTTCATGTATTTGAATGCAAGTTCTCGGATACTGTCACTCACTAGTAGTAGTATTCGCTAATCGAAATTTCATGCATTCGAATGCAAGTTCTCGGATACTGTCACTCACTAGTAGTAGTATTCGCTAATCGAAATCTCATGCATTCGAATACAAGTTCTCGGATACTGTCACTCACTAGTAGTAGTATTCGCTAATCGAAATCTCATGCATTCGAATGACAGTTCTCCGATACTGTCACTCACTAGTCGTAGTATTCGCTAATCGAAATCTCATGCATTCGAATGCAAGTTCTCGGATACTGTCACTCACTAGTAGTAGTATTCGCTAATCGAAATTCCATGCATTTGAATGCAATAATTCGAATACTGTCACTCACTAGTAGTAGTATTCGCTAATCGAAATTTCATGCATTCGAATGCAATAATTCGGATACTGTCACTCACTAGTAGTAGTATTCGCTAATCGAAATTTCATGCATTCGAATGCAAGTTCTCGGATACTGTCACTCTCTAGTAGTAGTATCCGCTAATCGAAATTTCATGCATTCGAATGCAATAATTCGGATACTGTCACTCACTAGTAGTAGTATTCGCTAATCGAAATTTCATGCATTCGAATGCAATTATTCGGATACTGTCACTCACTACTGGTAGTATTCGGTAATCGAAATTTCATTCATTCTAATGCAATAATTCGGATACTGTCACTCACTAGTAGTAGTATTCGCTAATCGAAATTTCATGCATTCGAATGCAAGTTCTCGGATACTGTCACTCTCTAGTAGTAGTATCCGCTAATCGAAATTTCATGCATTCGAATGCAATAATTCGGATACTGTCACTCACTAGTAGTAGTATTCGCTAATCGAAATTTCATGCATTCGAATGCAATTATTCGGATACTGTCACTCACTAGTAGTAGTATTCGCTAGTGGAAATTTCATGCATTCGAATGCAATAATTCGTATACTGTCACTCACTAGTAGTAGTATTCGCTATTCGAAATCTCATGCATTCGAATGCAAGTTCTCGGATACTGTCACTCACTAGTAGTAGTATCCGCTAATCGAAATTTCATGCATTCGAATGCAATAATTCGCATACTGTCACTCACTAGTAGTAGTATTCGCTAATCGAAATCTCATGCATTCGAATGCAATAATTCGGATACTGTCACTCACTAGCAGTAGTATTCGCTAATCGAAATTTCATGCATTCGAATGCAATAATTCGGATACTGTCACTCACTAGTAGTAGTATTCGCTAATCGAAATCTCATGCACTCGAATGCAAGTTCTCGGATACTGTCACTCACTAGTAGTAGTATTCGCTATTCGAAATCTCATGCACTCGAATGCAAGTTCTCGGATACTGTCACTCACTAGTAGTAGTATTCGCTAATCGAAATTTCATGCATTCGAATGCAAGTTCTCGAATACTGTCACTCACTAGTAGTAGTCTTCGCTAATCGAAATTTCATGCATTCGAATGCAAGTTCTCGGATACTGTCACTCACTAGTAGTAGTATTCGCTAATCGAAATTTCATGCATTCGAATGCAAGTTCTCGGATACTGTCACTCACTAGTAGTAGTATTCGCTAATCGAAATCTCATGCATTCGAATGCAAGTTCTCGGATACTGTCACTCACTAGTAGTAGTATTCGCTAATTGAAATTTCATGCATTCGAATGCAAGTTCTCGGCTACTGTCACTCACTAGTAGTAGTATTCGCTAATCGAAATTTCATGCATTCGAATGCAATAATTCGGATACTGTCACTCACTAGTAGTAGTATTCACTAATCGAAATCTCATGCATTCGAATGCAATAATTCGGATACTGTCACTCACTAGTAGTAGTATTCGCTAATCGAAATTTCATGCATTCCAATGTAATAATTCGGATACTGTCACTCATTAGTAGTAGTATTCGCTAATTGAAATCTCATGCATTCGAATGCAAGTTCTCGGATACTGTCACTCACTAGTAGTAGTATTCGCTAATCGAAATCTCTTGCATTCGAATGCAATAATTCGGATACTGTCACTCACTAGTAGTAGTATTTGCTAATCGAAATCTCATGCATTCGAATGTAAGTTCTCGGATACTGTCACTCACTAGTAGTAGTAATCGCTAATCGAAATTTCATGCATTCGAATGCAAGTTCTCGGATACTATCACCCACTAGTAGTAGTTTTCGCTAATCGAAATTTCATGCATTTGAATGCAAGTTCTCGAATACTGTCACTCACTAGTAGTAGTATTCGCTAATCGAAATTTCATGCATTCGAATGCAAGTTCTCGGATAATGTCACTCACTAGTAGTAGTATTCGCTAATCGAAATCTCATGCATTCGAATGCAATTATTCGGATACTGTCACTCACTAGTGGTAGTATTCGCTAGTGGAAATTTCATGCATTCGAATGCAATAATTCGTATACTGTCACTCACTAGTAGTAGTATTCGCTATTCGAAATCTCATGCATTCGAATGCAAGTTCTCGGATACTGTCACTCACTAGTAGTAGTATTCGCTAATCGAAATCTCATGCATTCGAATGCAAGTTCTCGGATACTGTCACTCACTAGTAGTAGTATCCGCTAATCGAAATTTCATGCATTCGAATGCAATTATTCGGATACTGACACTCACTAGTAGTAGTATTCGCTAATCGAAATTTCATGCATTCGAATGCAATAATTCGGATACTGTCACTCACTAGTAGTAGTATTCACTAATCGAAATCTCATGCATTCGAATGCAATAATTCGGATACTGTCACTCACTAGTAGTAGTATTCGCTAATCGAAATTTCATGCATTCCAATGTAATAATTCGGATACTGTCACTCATTAGTAGTAGTATTCGCTAATTGAAATCTCATGCATTCGAATGCAAGTTCTCGGATACTGTCACTCACTAGTAGTAGTATTCGCTAATCGAAATCTCTTGCATTCGAATGCAATAATTCGGATACTGTCACTCACTAGTAGTAGTATTCGCTAATCGAAATCTCATGCATTCGAATGTAAGTTCTCGGATACTGTCACTCACTAGTAGTAGTATTCGCTAATCGAAATTTCATGCATTCGAATGCAAGTTCTCGGATACTATCACCCACTAGTAGTAGTTTTCGCTAATCGAAATTTCATGCATTTGAATGCAAGTTCTCGAATACAGTCACTCACTAGTAGTAGTATTCGCTAATCGAAATTTCATGCATTCGAATGCAAGTTCTCGGATAATGTCACTCACTAGTAGTAGTATTCGCTAATCGAAATCTCATGCATTCGAATGCAATTATTCGGATACTGTCACTCACTAGTAGTAGTATTCGCTAGTGGAAATTTCATGCATTCGAATGCAATAATTCGTATACTGTCACTCACTAGTAGTAGTATTCGCTATTCGAAATCTCATGCATTCGAATGCAAGTTCTCGGATACTGTCACTCACTAGTAGTAGTATTCGCTAATCAAAATCTCATGCATTCGAATGCAAGTTCTCGGATACTGTCACTCACTAGTAATAGTATCCGCTAATCGAAATTTCATGCATTCGAATGCAATTATTCGGATACTGTCACTCACTAGTAGTAGTATTCGCTAATCGAAATTTCATGCATTCGAATGCAATAATTCGGATACTGTCAATCACTAGTAGTAGTATTCGCTAATCGAAATCTCATGCATTCGAATGCAATAATTCGGATACTGTCACTCACTAGTAGTAGTATTCGCTAATCAAAATTTCATGCATTCGAATGCAATAATTCGGATACTGTCACTCACTAGTAGTAGTATTCGCTAATCGAAATTTCATGCATTCGAATGCAATAATTCGGATACTGTCACTCACTAGTAGTAGTATTCGCTAATCGAAATTTCATGCATTCGAATGCAAAAATTCGCATACTGTCACTCACTAGTAGTAGTATTCGCTAATCGAAATTTCATGCATTCGAATGCAATAATTCGGACACTGTCACTCACTAGTAGTAGTATTCGCTAATCGAAATCTCATGCACTCGAATGCAAGTTCTCGGATACTGTCACTCACTAGTAGTAGTATTCGCTAATCGAAATTTCATGCATTCGAATGCAATAATTCGGATACTGTCACTCACTAGTAGTAGTATTCGCTAATCGAAATTTCATGCATTCGAATGCAATAATTCGGATACTGTCACTCACTAGTAGTAGTATTCGCTAATCGAAATTTCATGCATTCGAATGCAAGTTCTCGGACACTGTCACTCACTAGTAGTAGTATCCGCTAATCGAAATTTCATGCATTCGAATGCAATAATTCGGATACTGTCCCTCACTAGTAGTAGTATTCGCTAATCGAAATTTCATGCATTCGAATGCAATAATTTGGATACTGTCACCACTAGTAGTAGTATTCGCTAATCGAAATTTCATGCATTCGAATGCAATAATTCGGATACTGTCACTCACTAGTAGTAGTATTCGCTAATCGAAATCTCATGCATTCGAATGCAAGTTCTCGGATACTGTCACTCACTAGTAGTAGTATTCGCTAATCGAAATTTCATGCATTCGAATGCAATAATTCGGATACTGTCACTCACTAGTAGTAGTATTCGCTAATCGAAATTTCATGCATTCGAATGCAATTATTCGGATACTGTCACTCACTACTAGTAGTATTCGCTAATCGAAATTTCATGCATTCTAATGAAATAATTCGGATACTGTCACTCACTAGTAGTAGTATTCGCTAATCGAAATCTCATGCATTCGAATGCAAGTTCTCGGATACTGTCACTTACTAGTAGTAGTATACGCTAATCGAAATTTCATGCATTCGAATGCAATAATTCGGATACTGTCACTCACTAGTAGTAGTATTCGCTAATCGAAATCTCATGCATTCGAATGCAAGTTCTCGGATACTGTCACTCACTAGTAGTAGTATTCGCAAATCGAAATCTCTTGCATTCGAATGCAAGTTCTCGGATACTGTCACTCACTAGTAGTAGTATTCGCTAATCGAAATCTCATGCATTCGACTGCAAGTTCTGGGATACTGTCACTCACTAGTAGTAGTATTCGTTAATCGAAATCTCTTGCATTCGAATGCAATAATTCGGATACTGTCACTCACTAGTAGTAGTATTCATTAATCGAAATCTCTTGCATTCGAATGCAAGTTCTCGGATACTGTCACTCACTAGTAGTAGTATTCGCTAATCGAAATCTCATGCATTTGAATGCAAGTTCTCGGATACTGTCACTCACTAGTAGTAGTATTCGCTAATCGAAATTTCATGCATTCGAATGCAATAATTCGGATACTGTCACTCACTAGTAGTAGTATTCGCTAATCGAAACCTCATGCATTCGAATGCAAGTTCTCGGATACTGTCACTCACTAGTAGTAGTATTCGCTAATCGAAATCTCATGCATTCGAATGCTATAATTCGGATACTGTCACTCACTAGTAGTAGTATTCGCTAATCGAAATTTCATGCATTCGAATGCAATAATTCGGATACTGTCACTCACTAGTAGTAGTATTCGCTAATCGAGATCTCATGCATTCGAATGCAATAATTCGGATACTGTCACCCACTAGTAGTAGTATTCGCTAATCGATATTTCATGCATTCGAATGCAATAATTCGGATACTGTCACTCACTAGTAGTAGTATTCGCTAATCGAAATCTCATGCATTCGAATGCAAGTTCTCGGATACTGTCACTCACTAGTAGTAGTATTCGCTAATCGAAATTTCATGCATTCGAATGCAAGTTCTCGGATACTATCACTCACTAGTAGTAGCATTCGCTAATCGAAATTTCATGTTTTTGAATGCAAGTTCTCGGATACTGTCACTCACTAGTAGTAGTATTCGCTAATCGAAATTTCATGCATTCGAATGCAAGTTCTCGGATACTGTCACTCACTAGTAGTAGTATTCGCTAATCGAAATCTCATGCATTCGAATACAAGTTCTCGGATACTGTCACTCACTAGTAGTAGTATTCGCTAATCGAAATCTCATACATTCGAATGACAGTTCTCCGATACTGTCACTCACTAGTCGTAGTATTCGCTAATCGAAATCTCATGCATTCGAATGCAAGTTCTCGGATACTGTCACTCACTAGTAGTAGTATTCGCTAATCGAAATTCCATGCATTCGAATGCAATAATTCGAATACTGTCACTCACTAGTAGTAGTATTCGCTAATCGAAATTTCATGCATTCGAATGCAATAATTCGGATACTGTCACTCACTAGTAGTAGTATTCGCTAATCGAAATTTCATGCATTCGAATGCAAGTTCTCGGATACTGTCACTCTCTAGTAGTAGTATCCGCTAATCGAAATTTCATGCATTCGAATGCAATAATTCGGATACTGTCACTCACTAGTAGTAGTATTCGCTAATCGAAATTTCATGCATTCGAATGCAATTATTCGGATACTGTCACTCACTACTGGTAGTATTCGGTAATCGAAATTTCATTCATTCTAATGCAATAATTCGGATACTGTCACTCACTAGTAGTAGTATTCGCTAATCGAAATCTCATGCATTCGAATGCAAGTTCTCGGATACTGTCACTCACTAGTAGTAGTATACGCTAATCGAAATTTCATGCATTCGAATGCAATAATTCGCATACTGTCACTCACTAGTAGTAGTATTCGCTAATCGAAATCTCATGCATTCGAATGCAATAATTCGGATACTGTCACTCACTAGCAGTAGTATTCGCTAATCGAAATTTCATGCATTCGAATGCAATAATTCGGATACTGTCACTCACTAGTAGTAGTATTCGCTAATCGAAATCTCATGCACTCGAATGCAAGTTCTCGGATACTGTCACTCACTAGTAGTAGTATTCGCTATTCGAAATCTCATGCACTCGAATGCAAGTTCTCGGATACTGTCACTCACTAGTAGTAGTATTCGCTAATCGAAATTTCATGCATTCGAATGCAAGTTCTCGAATACTGTCACTCACTAGTAGTAGTCTTCGCTAATCGAAATTTCATGCATTCGAATGCAAGTTCTCGGATACTGTCACTCACTAGTAGTAGTATTCGCTAATCGAAATTTCATGCATTCGAATGCAAGTTCTCGGATACTGTCACTCACTAGTAGTAGTATTCGCTAATCGAAATCTCATGCATTCGAATGCAAGTTCTCGGATACTGTCACTCACTAGTAGTAGTATTCGCTAATTGAAATTTCATGCATTCGAATGCAAGTTCTCGGCTACTGTCACTCACTAGTAGTAGTATTCGCTAATCGAAATTTCATGCATTCGAATGCAATAATTCGGATACTGTCACTCACTAGTAGTAGTATTCGCTAATCGAAATCTCATGCATTTGAATGCAAGTTCTCGGATACTGTCTCTCACTAGTAGTAGTATTCGCTAATCGAAATCTCATGCATTCGAATGCAAGTTCTCGGATACTGTCACTCACTAGTAGTAGTATTCGCTAATCGAAATTTCATGCATTCGAATGCAATAATTCGGATACTGTCACTCACTAGTAGTAGTATTCACTAATCGAAATCTCATGCATTCGAATGCAATAATTCGGATACTGTCACTCACTAGTAGTAGTATTCGCTAATCGAAATTTCATGCATTCCAATGTAATAATTCGGATACTGTCACTCATTAGTAGTAGTATTCGCTAACTGAAATCTCATGCATTCGAATGCAAGTTCTCGGATACTGTCACTCACTAGTAGTAGTATTCGCTAATCGAAATCTCTTGCATTCGAATGCAATAATTCGGATACTGTCACTCACTAGTAGTAGTATTTGCTAATCGAAATCTCATGCATTCGAATGTAAGTTCTCGGATACTGTCACTCACTAGTAGTAGTAATCGCTAATCGAAATTTCATGCATTCGAATGCAAGTTCTCGGATACTATCACCCACTAGTAGTAGTTTTCGCTAATCGAAATTTCATGCATTTGAATGCAAGTTCTCGAATACTGTCACTCACTAGTAGTAGTATTCGCTAATCGAAATTTCATGCATTCGAATGCAAGTTCTCGGATAATGTCACTCACTAGTAGTAGTATTCGCTAATCGAAATCTCATGCATTCGAATGCAATTATTCGGATACTGTCACTCACTAGTAGTAGTATTCGCTAGTGGAAATTTCATGCATTCGAATGCAATAATTCGTATACTGTCACTCACTAGTAGTAGTATTCGCTATTCGAAATCTCATGCATTCGAATGCAAGTTCTCGGATACTGTCACTCACTAGTAGTAGTATTCGCTAATCGAAATCTCATGCATTCGAATGCAAGTTCTCGGATACTGTCACTCACTAGTAGTAGTATCCGCTAATCGAAATTTCATGCATTCGAATGCAATTATTCGGATACTCACACTCACTAGTAGTAGTATTCGCTAATCGAAATTTCATGCATTCGAATGCAATAATTCGGATACTCTCACTCACTAGTAGTAGTATTCGCTAATCGAAATCTCATGCATTCGAATGCAATAATTCGGATACTGTCACTCACTAGTAGTAGTATTCGCTAATCGAAATTTCATGCATTCGAATGCAATAATTCGGATACTGTCACTCACTAGTAGTAGTATTCGCTAATCGAAATTTCATGCATTCGAATGCAAGTTCTCGGATACTGTCACTCACTAGTAGTAGTATTCGCTAATCGAAATCTCATGCATTCGAATGCAGGTTCTCGGATACTGTCACTCACTAGTAGTAGTATTTGCTAATCGAAATCTCATGCATTGGAATGCAAGTTCTCGGATACTGTCACTCACTAGTCGTAGTATTCGCTAATCGAAATCTCATGCATTCGAATGCAAGTTCTCGGATACTGTCACTCACTAGTAGTAGTATTCGCTAATCGAAATTTCATGCATTCGAATGCAATAATTCGGATACTGTCACTCACTAGTAGTAGTATTCGCTAATCGAAACTTCATGCATTCGAATGCAAGTTCTCGGATACTGTCACTCACTAGTAGTAGTATCCGCTAATAGAAATTTCATGCATTCGAATGCAATAATTCGGATACTGTCACTCACTAGTAGTAGTATTCGCTAATCGAAATTTCATGCATTCGAATGCAATAATTTGGATACTGTCACTCACTAGTAGTAGTATTCGCTAATCGAAATTTCATGCATTCGAATGCAATAATTCGGATACTGTCACTCACTAGTAGTAGTATTCGCTAATTCAAATTTCATGCATTCGAATGCAAGTTCTCGGATACTGTCACTCACTAGTAGTAGTATTCGCTAATCGAAATCTCATGCATTCGAATGCAAGTTCTCGGATACTGTCACTCACTAGTAGTAGTATCCGCTAATCGAAATTTCATGCATTCGAATGCAATTATTCGGATACTGTCACTCACTACTAGTAGTATTCGCTAATCGAAATTTCATGCATTCTAATGCAATAATTCGGATACTGTCACTCACTAGTAGTAGTATTCGCTAATCGAAATCTCATGCATTCGAATGCAAGTTCTCGGATACTGTCACTTACTAGTAGTAGTATACGCTAATCGAAATTTCATGCATTCGAATGCAATAATTCGGATACTGTCACTCACTAGTAGTAGTATTCGCTAATCGAAATTTCATGCATTCGAATGCAATAATTCGCATACTGTCACTCACTAGTAGTAGTATTCGCTAATCGAAATTTCATGCATTCGAATGCAATAATTCGGATACTGTCACTCACTAGTAGTAGTATTCGCTAATCGAAATCTCATGCACTCGAATGCAAGTTCTCGGATACTGTCACTCACTAGTAGTAGTATTCGCTAATCGAAATTTCATGCATTCGAATGCAATAATTCGGATACTGTCACTCACTAGTAGTAGTATTCGCTAATCGAAATTTCATGCATTCGAATGCAATAATTCGGATACTGTCACTCACTAGTAGTAGTATTCGCTAATCGAAATTTCATGCATTCGAATGCAAGTTCTCGGATACTGTCACTCACTAGTAGTAGTATCCGCTAATCGAAATTTCATGCATTCGAATGCAATAATTCGGATACTGTCCCTCACTAGTAGTAGTATTCGCTAATCGAAATTTCATGCATTCGAATGCAATAATTTGGATACTGTCACCCACTAGTAGTAGTATTCGCTAATCGAAATTTCATGCATTCGAATGCAATAATTCGGATACTGTCACTCACTAGTAGTAGTATTCGCTAATCGAAATCTCATGCATTCGAATGCAAGTTCTCGGATACTGTCACTCACTAGTAGTAGTATTCGCTAATCGAAATTTCATGCATTCGAATGCAATAATTCGGATACTGTCACTCACTAGTAGTAGTATTCGCTAATCGAAATTTCATGCATTCGAATGCAATTATTCGGATACTGTCACTCACTACTAGTAGTATTCGCTAATCGAAATTTCATGCATTCTAATGCAATAATTCGGATACTGTCACTCACTAGTAGTAGTATTCGCTAATCGAAATCTCATGCATTGGAATGCAAGTTCTCGTATACTGTCACTTACTAGTAGTAGTATACGCTAATCGAAATTTCATGCATTCGAATGCAATAATTCGGATACTGTCACTCACTAGTAGTAGTATTCGCTAATCGAAATTTCATGCATTCGAATGCAATAATTCGCATACTGTCACTCACTAGTAGTAGTATTCGCTAATCGAAATTTCATGCATTCGAATGCAATAATTCGGATACTGTCACTCACTAATAATAGTATTCGCTAATCGAAATCTCATGCACTCGAATGCAAGTTCTCGGATACTGTCACTCACTAGTAGTAGTATTCGCTAATCGAAATTTCATGCATTCGAATGCAAGTTCTCGAATACTGTCACTCACTAGTAGTAGTCTTCGCTAATCGAAATCTCATGCATTCGAATGCAAGTTCTCGGATACTGTCACTCACTAGTAGTAGTATTCGCTAATTGAAATTTCATGCATTCGAATGCAAGTTCTCGGATACTGTCACTCACTAGTACTAGTATTCGCTAATCGAAATTTCATGCATTCGAATGCAATAATTCGGATACTGTCACTCACTAGTAGTAGTATTCGCTAATCGAAATCTCATGCATTTGAATGCAAGTTCTCGGATACTGTCTCTCACTAGTAGTAGTATTCGCTAATCGAAATCTCATGCATTCGAATGCAAGTTCTCGGATACTGTCACTCACTAGTAGTAGTATTCGCTAATCGAAATTTCATACATTCGAATGCAATAATTCGGATACTGTCACTCACTAGTAGTAGTATTCACTAATCGAAATCTCATGCATTCGAATGCAATAATTCGGATACTGTCACTCACTAGTAGTAGTATTCGCTAATCGAAATTTCATGCATTCCAATGTAATAATTCGGATACTGTCACTCATTAGTAGTAGTATTCGCTAATTGAAATCTCATGCATTCGAATGCAAGTTCTCGGATACTGTCACTCACTAGTAGTAGTATTCGCTAATCGAAATCTCTTGCATTCGAATGCAATAATTCGGATACTGTCACTCACTAGTAGTAGTATTCGCTAATCGAAATCTCATGCATTCGAATGTAAGTTCTCGGATACTGTCACTCACTAGTAGTAGTATTCGCTAATCGAAATTTCATGCATTCGAATGCAAGTTCTCGGATACTATCACCCACTAGTAGTAGTTTTCGCTAATCGAAATTTCATGCATTTGAATGCAAGTTCTCGAATACTGTCACTCACTAGTAGTAGTATTCGCTAATCGAAATTTCATGCATTCGAATGCAAGTTCTCGGATAATGTCACTCACTAGTAGTAGTATTCGCTAATCGAAATCTCATGCATTCGAATGCAATTATTCGGATACTGTCACTCACTAGTAGTAGTATTCGCTAGTGGAAATTTCATGCATTCGAATGCAATAATTCGTAAACTGTCACTCACTAGTAGTAGTATTCGCTATTCGAAATCTCATGCATTCGAATGCAAGTTCTCGGATACTGTCACTCACTAGTAGTAGTATTCGCTAATCAAAATCTCATGCATTCGAATGCAAGTTCTCGGATACTGTCACTCACTAGTAATAGTATCCGCTAATCGAAATTTCATGCATTCGAATGCAATTATTCGGATACTGTCACTCACTTGTAGTAGTATTCGCTAATCGAAATTTCATGCATTCGAATGCAATAATTCGGATACTGTCACTCACTAGTAGTAGTATTCGCTAATCGAAATCTCATGCATTTGAATGCAATAATTCGGATACTGTCACTCACTAGTAGTAGTATTCGCTAATCAAAATTTCATGCAGTCGAATGCAATAATTCGGATACTGTCACTCACTAGTAGTAGTATTCGCTAATCGAAATTTCATGCATTCGAATGCAAGTTCTCGGATACTGTCACTCACTAGTAGTAGTATTCGCTAATCGAAATCTCATGCATTCGAATGCAAGTTCTCGGATACTGTCACTCACTAGTAGTAGTATTTGCTAATCGAAATCTCATGCATTCGAATGCAAGTTCTCGGATACTGTCACTCACTAGTCGTAGTATTCGCTAATCGAAATCTCATGCATTCGAATGCAAGTTCTCGGATACTGTCACTCACTAGTAGTAGTATTCGCTAAGCGAAATTTCATGCATTCGAATGCAATAATTCGGATACTGTCACTCACTAGTAGTAGTATTCGCTAATCGAAATTTCATGCATTCGAATGCAAGTTCTCGGATACTGTCACTCACTAGTAGTAGTATCCGCTAATCGAAATTTCATGCATTCGAATGCAATAATTCGAATACTGTCACTCACTAGTAGTAGTATTCGCTAATCGAAATCTCATGCATTCGAATGCAAGTTCTCGGATACTGTCACTCACTAGTAGTAGTATCCGCTAATCGAAATTTCATGCATTCGAATGCAATTATTCGGATACTGTCACTCACTACTGGTAGTATTCGCTAATCGAAATTTCATGCATTCTAATGCAATAATTCGGATACTGTCACTCACTAGTAGTAGTATTCGCTAATCGAAATCTCATGCATTCGAATGCAAGTTCTCGGATACTGTCACTTACTAGTAGTAGTATACGCTAATCGAAATTTCATGCATTCGAATGCAATAATTCGGATACTGTCACTCACTAGTAGTAGTATTCGCTAATCGAAATTTCATGCATTCGGATGCAATAATTCGCATACTGTCACTCACTAGTAGTAGTATTCGCTAATCGAAATTTCATGCATTCGAATGCAATAATTCGGATACTGTCACTCACTAGTAGTAGTATTCGCTAATCGAAATCTCATGCACTCGAATGCAAGTTCTCGGATACTGTCACTCACTAGTAGTAGTATTCGCTAATCGAAATTTCATGCATTCGAATGCAAGTTCTCGGATACTATCACTCACTATTAGTAGTATTCGCTAAGCGAAATTTCATGCATTCGAATGCAATAATTTGGATACTGTCACTCACTAGTAGTAGTATTCGCTAATCGAAATTTCATGCATTCGCATGCAATAATTCGGATACTTTCACTCACTAGTAGTAGTATTCGCTAATTGAAATTTCATGCATTCGAATGCAAGTTCTCGGATACTGTCACTCACTAGTAGTAGTATTCGCTAATCGAAATCTCATGCATTCGAATGCAAGTTCTCGGATACTGTCACTCACTAGTAGTAGTATCCGCTAATCGAAATTTCATGCATTCGAATGCAATTATTCGGATACTGTCACTCACTACTAGTAGTATTCGCTAATCGAAATTTCATGCATTCTAATGCAATAATTCGGATACTGTCACTCACTAGTAGTAGTATTCGCTAATCGAAATCTCATGCATTCGAATGCAAGTTCTCGGATACTGTCACTTACTAGTAGTAGTATACGCTAATCGAAATTTCATGCATTCGAATGCAATAATTCGGATACTGTCACTCACTAGTAGTAGTATTCGCTAATCGAAATCTCATGCACTCGAATGCAAGTTCTCGGATACTGTCACTCACTAGTAGTAGTATTCGCTAATCGAAATTTCATGCATTCGAATGCAAGTTCTCGGATACTATCACTCACTATTAGTAGTATTCGCTAAGCGAAATTTCATGCATTCGAATGCAATAATTTGGATACTGTCACTCACTAGTAGTAGTATTCGCTAATCGAAATTTCATGCATTCGAATGCAATAATTCGGATACTGTCACTCACTAGTAGTAGTATTCGCTAATTGAAATTTCATGCATTCGAATGCAAGTTCTCGGATACTGTCACTCACTAGTAGTAGTATTCGCTAATCGAAATCTCATGCATTCGAATGCAAGTTCTCGGATACTGTCACTCACTAGTAGTAGTATCCGCTAATCGAAATTTCATGCATTCGAATGCAATTATTCGGATACTGTCACTCACTACTAGTAGTATTCGCTAATCGAAATTTCATGCATTCTAATGCAATAATTCGGATACTGTCACTCACTAGTAGTAGTATTCGCTAATCGAAATCTCATGCATTCGAATGCAAGTTCTCGGATACTGTCACTTACTAGTAGTAGTATACGCTAATCGAAATTTCATGCATTCGAATGCAATAATTCGGATACTGTCACTCACTAGTAGTAGTATTCGCTAATCGAAATTTCATGCATTCGAATGCAATAATTCGCATACTGTCACTCACTAGTAGTAGTATTCGCTAATCGAAATTTCATGCATTCGAATGCAATAATTCGGATACTGTCACTCACTAGTAGTAGTATTCGCTAATCGAAATCTCATGCACTCGAATGCAAGTTCTCGGATACTGTCACTCACTAGTAGTAGTATTCGCTAATCGAAATTTCATGCATTCGAATGCAATAATTCGGATACTGTCACTCACTAGTAGTAGTATTCGCTAATCGAAATTTCATGCATTCGAATGCAATAATTCGGATACTGTCACTCACTAGTAGTAGTATTCGCTAATCGAAATTTCATGCATTCGAATGCAAGTTCTCGGAAACTGTCACTCACTAGTAGTAGTATCCGCTAATCGAAATTTCATGCATTCGAATGCAATTATTCGGATACTGTCCCTCACTAGTAGTAGTATTCGCTAATCGAAATTTCATGCATTCGAATGCAATAATTTGGATACTGTCACCCACTAGTAGTAGTATTCGCTAATCGAAATTTCATGCATTCGAATGCAATAATTCGGATACTGTCACTCACTAGTAGTAGTATTCGCTAATCGAAATCTCATGCATTCGAATGCAAGTTCTCGGATACTGTCACTCACTAGTAGTAGTATTCGCTAATCGAAATTTCATGCATTCGAATGCAATAATTCGGATACTGTCACTCACTAGTAGTAGTATTCACTAATCGAAATTTCATGCATTCGAATGCAATTATTCGGATACTGTCACTCACTACTAGTAGTATTCGCTAATCGAAATTTCATGCATTCTAATGCAATAATTCGGATACTGTCACTCACTAGTAGTAGTATTCGCTAATCGAAATCTCATGCATTCGAATGCAAGTTCTCGGATACTGTCACTTACTAGTAGTAGTATACGCTAATCGAAATTTCATGCATTCGAATGCAATAATTCGGATACTGTCACTCACTAGTAGTAGTATTCGCTAATCGAAATTTCATGCATTCGAATGCAATAATTCGCATACTGTCACTCACTAGTAGTAGTATTCGCTAATCGAAATTTCATGCATTCGAATGCAATAATTCGGATACTGTCACTCACTAGTAATAGTATTCGCTAATCGAAATCTCATGCACTCGAATGCAAGTTCTCGGATACTGTCACTCACTAGTAGTAGTATTCGCTAATCGAAATTTCATGCATTCGAATGCAAGTTCTCGAATACTGTCACTCACTAGTAGTAGTCTTCGCTAATCGAAATCTCATGCATTCGAATGCAAGTTCTCGGATACTGTCACTCACTAGTAGTAGTATTCGCTAATTGAAATTTCATGCATTCGAATGCAAGTTCTCGGATACTGTCACTCACTAGTAGTAGTATTCGCTAATCGAAATTTCATGCATTCGAATGCAATAATTCGGATACTGTCACTCACTAGTAGTAGTATTCGCTAATCGAAATCTCATGCATTTGAATGCAAGTTCTCGGATACTCTCTCTCACTAGTAGTAGTATTCGCTTATCGAAATCTCATGCATTCGAATGCAAGTTCTCGGATACTGTCACTCACTAGTAGTAGTATTCGCTAATCGAAATTTCATGCATTCGAATGCAATAATTCGGATACTGTCACTCACTAGTAGTAGTATTCACTAATCGAAATCTCATGCATTCGAATGCAATAATTCGGATACTGTCACTCACTAGTAGTAGTATTCGCTAATCGAAATTTCATGCATTCCAATGTAATAATTCGGATACTGTCACTCATTAGTAGTAGTATTCGCTAATTGAAATCTCATGCATTCGAATGCAAGTTCTCGGATACTGTCACTCACTAGTAGTAGTATTCGCTAATCGAAATCTCTTGCATTCGAATGCAATAATTCGGATACTGTCACTCACTAGTAGTAGTATTCGCTAATCGAAATCTCATGCATTCGAATGTAAGTTCTCGGATACTGTCACTCACTAGTAGTAGTATTCGCTAATCGAAATTTCATGCATTCGAATGCAAGTTCTCGGATACTATCACCCACTAGTAGTAGTTTTCGCTAATCGAAATTTCATGCATTTGAATGCAAGTTCTCGAATACAGTCACTCACTAGTAGTAGTATTCGCTAATCGAAATTTCATGCATTCGAATGCAAGTTCTTGGATAATGTCACTCACTAGTAGTAGTATTCGCTAATCGAAATCTCATGCATTCGAATGCAATTATTCGGATACTGTCACTCACTAGTAGTAGTATTCGCTAGTGGAAATTTCATGCATTCGAAAGCAATAATTCGTATACTGTCACTCACTAGTAGTAGTATTCGCTATTCGAAATCTCATGCATTCGAATGCAAGTTCTCGGATACTGTCACTCACTAGTAGTAGTATTCGCTAATCAAAATCTCATGCATTCGAATGCAAGTTCTCGGATACTGTCACTCACTAGTAATAGTATCCGCTAATCGAAATTTCATGCATTCGAATGCAATTATTCGGATACTGTCACTCACTAGTAGTAGTATTCGCTAATCGAAATTTCATGCATTCGAATGCAATAATTCGGATACTGTCAATCACTAGTAGTAGTATTCGCTAATCGAAATCTCATGCATTCGAATGCAATAATTCGGATACTGTCACTCACTAGTAGTAGTATTCGCTAATCAAAATTTCATGCATTCGAATGCAATAATTCGGATACTGTCACTCACTAGTAGTAGTATTCGCTAATCGAAATTTCATGCATTCGAATGCAAGTTCTCGGATACTGTCACTCACTAGTAGTAGTATTCGCTAATCGAAATCTCATGCATTCGAATGCAAGTTCTCGGATACTGTCACTCACTAGTAGTAGTATTTGCTAATCGAAATCTCATGCATTCGAATGCAAGTTCTCGGATACTGTCACTCACTAGTCGTAGTATTCGCTAATCGAAATCTCATGCATTCGAATGCAAGTTCTCGGATACTGTCACTCACTAGTAGTAGTATTCGCTAAGCGAAATTTCATGCATTCGAATGCAATAATTCGGATACTGTCACTCACTAGTAGTAGTATTCGCTAATCGAAATTTCATGCATTCGAATGCAAGTTCTCGGATACTGTCACTCACTAGTAGTAGTATCCGCTAATCGAAATTTCATGCATTCGAATGCAATAATTCGAATACTGTCACTCACTAGTAGTAGTATTCGCTAATCGAAATCTCATGCATTCGAATGCAAGTTCTCGGATACTGTCACTCACTAGTAGTAGTATCCGCTAATCGAAATTTCATGCATTCGAATGCAATTATTCGGATACTGTCACTCACTACTGGTAGTATTCGCTAATCGAAATTTCATGCATTCTAATGCAATAATTCGGATACTGTCACTCACTAGTAGTAGTATTCGCTAATCGAAATCTCATGCATTCGAATGCAAGTTCTCGGATACTGTCACTTACTAGTAGTAGTATACGCTAATCGAAATTTCATGCATTCGAATGCAATAATTCGGATACTGTCACTCACTAGTAGTAGTATTCGCTAATCGAAATTTCATGCATTCGGATGCAATAATTCGCATACTGTCACTCACTAGTAGTAGTATTCGCTAATCGAAATTTCATGCATTCGAATGCAATAATTCGGATACTGTCACTCACTAGTACTAGTATTCGCTAATCGAAATCTCATGCACTCGAATGCAAGTTCTCGGATACTGTCACTCACTAGTAGTAGTATTCGCTAATCGAAATTTCATGCATTCGAATGCAAGTTCTCGGATACTATCACTCACTATTAGTAGTATTCCCTAATCGAAATTTCATGTATTTGAATGCAAGTTCTCGGATACTGTCACTCACTAGTAGTAGTATTCGCTAATCGAAATTTCATGCATTCGAATGCAAGTTCTCGGATACTGTCACTCACTAGTAGTAGTATTCGCTAATCGAAATCTCATGCATTCGAATGCAAGTTCTTGGATACTGTCACTCACTAGTAGTAGTATTTGCTAATAGAAATCTCATGCATTCGAATGCAAGTTCTCGGATACTGTCACTCACTAGCCGTAGTATTCGCTAATCGAAATCTCATGCATTCGAATGCAAGTTCTCGGATACTGTCACTCACTAGTAGTATTCGCTAATCGAAATTTCATGCATTCGAATGCAATAATTCGGATACTGTCACTCACTAGTAGTAGTATTCGCTAATCGAAATTTCATGCATTCGAATGCAATAATTCGGATACTGTCACTCACTAGTAGTAGTTTCGCTAATCGAAATTTCATGCATTCGAATGCAAGTTCTCGGATACTGTCACTCTCTAGTAGTAGTATCCGCTAATCGAAATTTCATGCATTCGAATGCAATAATTCGGATACTGTCACTCACTAGTAGTAGTATTCGCTAATCGAAATCTCATGCATTCGAATGCAATAATTCGGATACTGTCACTCACTAGTAGTAGTATTCGCTAATCAAAATTTCATGCAGTCGAATGCAATAATTCGGATACTGTCACTCACTAGTAGTAGTATTCGCTAATCGAAATTTCATGCATTCGAATGCAAGTTCTCGGATACTGTCACTCACTAGTAGTAGTATTCGCTAATCGAAATCTCATGCATTCGAATGCAAGTTCTCGGATACTGTCACTCACTAGTAGTAGTATTTGCTAATCGAAATCTCATGCATTCGAATGCAAGTTCTCGGATACTGTCACTCACTAGTCGTAGTATTCGCTAATCGAAATCTCATGCATTCGAATGCAAGTTCTCGGATACTGTCACTCACTAGTAGTAGTATTCGCTAAGCGAAATTTCATGCATTCGAATGCAATAATTCGGATACTGTCACTCACTAGTAGTAGTATTCGCTAATCGAAATTTCATGCATTCGAATGCAAGTTCTCGGATACTGTCACTCACTAGTAGTAGTATCCGCTAATCGAAATTTCATGCATTCGAATGCAATAATTCGAATACTGTCACTCACTAGTAGTAGTATTCGCTAATCGAAATCTCATGCATTCGAATGCAAGTTCTCGGATACTGTCACTCACTAGTAGTAGTATCCGCTAATCGAAATTTCATGCATTCGAATGCAATTATTCGGATACTGTCACTCACTACTGGTAGTATTCGCTAATCGAAATTTCATGCATTCTAATGCAATAATTCGGATACTGTCACTCACTAGTAGTAGTATTCGCTAATCGAAATCTCATGCATTCGAATGCAAGTTCTCGGATACTGTCACTTACTAGTAGTAGTATACGCTAATCGAAATTTCATGCATTCGAATGCAATAATTCGGATACTGTCACTCACTAGTAGTAGTATTCGCTAATCGAAATTTCATGCATTCGGATGCAATAATTCGCATACTGTCACTCACTAGTAGTAGTATTCGCTAATCGAAATTTCATGCATTCGAATGCAATAATTCGGATACTGTCACTCACTAGTAGTAGTATTCGCTAATCGAAATCTCATGCACTCGAATGCAAGCTCTCGGATACTGTCACTCACTAGTAGTAGTATTCGCTAATCGAAATTTCATGCATTCGAATGCAAGTTCTCGGATACTATCACTCACTATTAGTAGTATTCGCTAAGCGAAATTTCATGCATTCGAATGCAATAATTTGGATACTGTCACTCACTAGTAGTAGTATTCGCTAATCGAAATTTCATGCATTCGCATGCAATAATTCGGATACTTTCACTCACTAGTAGTAGTATTCGCTAATTGAAATTTCATGCATTCGAATGCAAGTTCTCGGATACTGTCACTCACTAGTAGTAGTATTCGCTAATCGAAATCTCATGCATTCGAATGCAAGTTCTCGGATACTGTCACTCACTAGTAGTAGTATCCGCTAATCGAAATTTCATGCATTCGAATGCAATTATTCGGATACTGTCACTCACTACTAGTAGTATTCGCTAATCGAAATTTCATGCATTCTAATGCAATAATTCGGATACTGTCACTCACTAGTAGTAGTATTCGCTAATCGAAATCTCATGCATTCGAATGCAAGTTCTCGGATACTGTCACTTACTAGTAGTAGTATACGCTAATCGAAATTTCATGCATTCGAATGCAATAATTCGGATACTGTCACTCACTAGTAGTAGTATTCGCTAATCGAAATCTCATGCACTCAAATGCAAGTTCTCGGATACTGTCACTCACTAGTAGTAGTATTCGCTAATCGAAATTTCATGCATTCGAATGCAAGTTCTCGGATACTATCACTCACTATTAGTAGTATTCGCTAAGCGAAATTTCATGCATTCGAATGCAATAATTTGGATACTGTCACTCACTAGTAGTAGTATTCGCTAATCGAAATTTCATGCATTCGAATGCAATAATTCCGATACTGTCACTCACTAGTAGTAGTATTCGCTAATTGAAATTTCATGCATTCGAATGCAAGTTCTCGGATACTGTCACTCACTAGTAGTAGTATTCGCTAATCGAAATCTCATGCATTCGAATGCAAGTTCTCGGATACTGTCACTCACTAGTAGTAGTATCCGCTAATCGAAATTTCATGCATTCGAATGCAATTATTCGGATACCGTCACTCACTACTAGTAGTATTCGCTAATCGAAATTTCATGCATTCTAATGCAATAATTCGGATACTGTCACTCACTAGTAGTAGTATTCGCTAATCGAAATCTCATGCATTCGAATGCAAGTTCTCGGATACTGTCACTTACTAGTAGTAGTATACGCTAATCGAAATTTCATGCATTCGAATGCAATAATTCGGATACTGTCACTCACTAGTAGTAGTATTCGCTAATCGAAATTTCATGCATTCGAATGCAATAATTCGCATACTGTCACTCACTAGTAGTAGTATTCGCTAATCGAAATTTCATGCATTCGAATGCAATAATTCGGATACTGTCACTCACTAGTAGTAGTATTCGCTAATCGAAATCTCATGCACTCGAATGCAAGTTCTCGGATACTGTCACTCACTAGTAGTAGTATTCGCTAATCGAAATTTCATGCATTCGAATGCAATAATTCGGATACTGTCACTCACTAGTAGTAGTATTCGCTAATCGAAATTTCATGCATTCGAATGCAATAATTCGGATACTGTCACTCACTAGTAGTAGTATTCGCTAATCGAAATTTCATGCATTCGAATGCAAGTTCTCGGAAACTGTCACTCACTAGTAGTAGTATCCGCTAATCGAAATTTCATGCATTCGAATGCAATTATTCGGATACTGTCCCTCACTAGTAGTAGTATTCGCTAATCGAAATTTCATGCATTCGAATGCAATAATTTGGATACTGTCACCCACTAGTAGTAGTATTCGCTAATCGAAATTTCATGCATTCGAATGCAATAATTCGGATACTGTCACTCACTAGTAGTAGTATTCGCTAATCGAAATCTCATGCATTCGAATGCAAGTTCTCGGATACTGTCACTCACTAGTAGTAGTATTCGCTAATCGAAATTTCATGCATTCGAATGCAATAATTCGGATACTGTCACTCACTAGTAGTAGTATTCACTAATCGAAATTTCATGCATTCGAATGCAATTATTCGGATACTGTCACTCACTACTAGTAGTATTCGCTAATCGAAATTTCATGCATTCTAATGCAATAATTCGGATACTGTCACTCACTAGTAGTAGTATTCGCTAATCGAAATCTCATGCATTCGAATGCAAGTTCTCGGATACTGTCACTTACTAGTAGTAGTATACGCTAATCGAAATTTCATGCATTCGAATGCAATAATTCGGATACTGTCACTCACTAGTAGTAGTATTCGCTAATCGAAATTTCATGCATTCGAATGCAATAATTCGCATACTGTCACTCACTAGTAGTAGTATTCGCTAATCGAAATTTCATGCATTCGAATGCAATAATTCGGATACTGTCACTCACTAGTAATAGTATTCGCTAATCGAAATCTCATGCACTCGAATGCAAGTTCTCGGATACTGTCACTCACTAGTAGTAGTATTCGCTAATCGAAATTTCATGCATTCGAATGCAAGTTCTCGAATACTGTCACTCACTAGTAGTAGTCTTCGCTAATCGAAATCTCATGCATTCGAATGCAAGTTCTCGGATACTGTCACTCACTAGTAGTAGTATTCGCTAATTGAAATTTCATGCATTCGAATGCAAGTTCTCGGATACTGTCACTCACTAGTAGTAGTATTCGCTAATCGAAATTTCATGCATTCGAATGCAATAATTCGGATACTGTCACTCACTAGTAGTAGTATTCGCTAATCGAAATCTCATGCATTTGAATGCAAGTTCTCGGATACTCTCTCTCACTAGTAGTAGTATTCGCTAATCGAAATCTCATGCATTCGAATGCAAGTTCTCGGATACTGTCACTCACTAGTAGTAGTATTCGCTAATCGAAATTTCATGCATTCGAATGCAATAATTCGGATACTGTCACTCACTAGTAGTAGTATTCACTAATCGAAATCTCATGCATTCGAATGCAATAATTCGGATACTGTCACTCACTAGTAGTAGTATTCGCTAATCGAAATTTCATGCATTCCAATGTAATAATTCGGATACTGTCACTCATTAGTAGTAGTATTCGCTAATTGAAATCTCATGCATTCGAATGCAAGTTCTCGGATACTGTCACTCACTAGTAGTAGTATTCGCTAATCGAAATCTCTTGCATTCGAATGCAATAATTCGGATACTGTCACTCACTAGTAGTAGTATTCGCTAATCGAAATCTCATGCATTCGAATGTAAGTTCTCGGATACTGTCACTCACTAGTAGTAGTATTCGCTAATCGAAATTTCATGCATTCGAATGCAAGTTCTCGGATACTATCACCCACTAGTAGTAGTTTTCGCTAATCGAAATTTCATGCATTTGAATGCAAGTTCTCGAATACAGTCACTCACTAGTAGTAGTATTCGCTAATCGAAATTTCATGCATTCGAATGCAAGTTCTCGGATAATGTCACTCACTAGTAGTAGTATTCGCTAATCGAAATCTCATGCATTCGAATGCAATTATTCGGATACTGTCACTCACTAGTAGTAGTATTCGCTAGTGGAAATTTCATGCATTCGAATGCAATAATTCGTATACTGTCACTCACTAGTAGTAGTATTCGCTATTCGAAATCTCATGCATTCGAATGCAAGTTCTCGGATACTGTCACTCACTAGTAGTAGTATTCGCTAATCAAAATCTCATGCATTCGAATGCAAGTTCTCGGATACTGTCACTCACTAGTAATAGTATCCGCTAATCGAAATTTCATGCATTCGAATGCAATTATTCGGATACTGTCACTCACTAGTAGTAGTATTCGCTAATCGAAATTTCATGCATTCGAATGCAATAATTCGGATACTGTCAATCACTAGTAGTAGTATTCGCTAATCGAAATCTCATGCATTCGAATGCAATAATTCGGATACTGTCACTCACTAGTAGTAGTATTCGCTAATCAAAATTTCATGCATTCGAATGCAATAATTCGGATACTGTCACTCACTAGTAGTAGTATTCGCTAATCGAAATTTCATGCATTCGAATGCAAGTTCTCGGATACTGTCACTCACTAGTAGTAGTATTCGCTAATCGAAATCTCATGCATTCGAATGCAAGTTCTCGGATACTGTCACTCACTAGTAGTAGTATTTGCTAATCGAAATCTCATGCATTCGAATGCAAGTTCTCGGATACTGTCACTCACTAGTCGTAGTATTCGCTAATCGAAATCTCATGCATTCGAATGCAAGTTCTCGGATACTGTCACTCACTAGTAGTAGTATTCGCTAAGCGAAATTTCATGCATTCGAATGCAATAATTCGGATACTGTCACTCACTAGTAGTAGTATTCGCTAATCGAAATTTCATGCATTCGAATGCAAGTTCTCGGATACTGTCACTCACTAGTAGTAGTATCCGCTAATCGAAATTTCATGCATTCGAATGCAATAATTCGAATACTGTCACTCACTAGTAGTAGTATTCGCTAATCGAAATCTCATGCATTCGAATGCAAGTTCTCGGATACTGTCACTCACTAGTAGTAGTATCCGCTAATCGAAATTTCATGCATTCGAATGCAATTATTCGGATACTGTCACTCACTACTGGTAGTATTCGCTAATCGAAATTTCATGCATTCTAATGCAATAATTCGGATACTGTCACTCACTAGTAGTAGTATTCGCTAATCGAAATCTCATGCATTCGAATGCAAGTTCTCGGATACTGTCACTTACTAGTAGTAGTATACGCTAATCGAAATTTCATGCATTCGAATGCAATAATTCGGATACTGTCACTCACTAGTAGTAGTATTCGCTAATCGAAATTTCATGCATTCGGATGCAATAATTCGCATACTGTCACTCACTAGTAGTAGTATTCGCTAATCGAAATTTCATGCATTCGAATGCAATAATTCGGATACTGTCACTCACTAGTACTAGTATTCGCTAATCGAAATCTCATGCACTCGAATGCAAGTTCTCGGATACTGTCACTCACTAGTAGTAGTATTCGCTAATCGAAATTTCATGCATTCGAATGCAAGTTCTCGGATACTATCACTCACTATTAGTAGTATTCCCTAATCGAAATTTCATGTATTTGAATGCAAGTTCTCGGATACTGTCACTCACTAGTAGTAGTATTCGCTAATCGAAATTTCATGCATTCGAATGCAAGTTCTCGGATACTGTCACTCACTAGTAGTAGTATTCGCTAATCGAAATCTCATGCATTCGAATGCAAGTTCTTGGATACTGTCACTCACTAGTAGTAGTATTTGCTAATAGAAATCTCATGCATTCGAATGCAAGTTCTCGGATACTGTCACTCACTAGCCGTAGTATTCGCTAATCGAAATCTCATGCATTCGAATGCAAGTTCTCGGATACTGTCACTCACTAGTAGTATTCGCTAATCGAAATTTCATGCATTCGAATGCAATAATTCGGATACTGTCACTCACTAGTAGTAGTATTCGCTAATCGAAATTTCATGCATTCGAATGCAATAATTCGGATACTGTCACTCACTAGTAGTAGTTTCGCTAATCGAAATTTCATGCATTCGAATGCAAGTTCTCGGATACTGTCACTCTCTAGTAGTAGTATCCGCTAATCGAAATTTCATGCATTCGAATGCAATAATTCGGATACAGTCACTCACTAGTAGTAGTATTCGCTAATCGAAATTTCATGCATTCGAATGCAATAATTTGGATACTGTCACTCACTAGTAGTAGTATTCGCTAATCGAAATTTCATGCATTCGCATGCAATAATTCGGTTACTGTCACTTACTATTAGTAGTATTCGCTAATTGAAATTTCATGCATTCGAATGCAAGTTCTCGGATACTGTCACTCACTAGTAGTAGTATTCGCTAATCGAAATCTCATGCATTCGAATGCAAGTTCTCGGATACTGTCACTCACTAGTAGTAGTATCCGCTAATCGAAATTTCATGCATTCGAATGCAATTATTCGGATACTCTCACTCACTACTAGTAGTATTCGCTAATCGAAATTTCATGCATTCTAATGCAATAATTCGGATACTGTCACTCACTAGTAGTAGTATTCGCTAATCGAAATCTCATGCATTCGAATGCAAGTTCTCGGATACTATCACTCACTAGTAGTAGTATTCGCTAATCGAAATTTCATGTATTTGAATGCAAGTTCTCGGATACTGTCACTTACTAGTAGTAGTATTCGCTAATCGAAATTTCATGCATTCGAATGCAAGTTCTCGGATACTGTCACTCACTCGTAGTAGTATTCGCTAATCGAAATCTCATGCATTCGAATGCAATAATTCGGATACTGTCACTCACTAGTAGTAGTATTTGCTAATCGAAATCTCATGCATTCGAATGCAAGTTCTCGGATACTGTCACTCACTAGTCGCAGTATTCGCTAATCGAAATCTCATGCATTCGAATGCAAGTTCTCGGATACTGTCACTCACTAGTAGTAGTATTCGCTAATCGAAATTTCATGCATTCGAATGCAAGTTCTCGGATACTGTCACTCACTAGTAGTAGTATTCGCTAATCGAAATTTCATGCATTCGAATGCAAGTTCTCGGATACTGTCACTCACTAGTAGTAGTATTCGCTAATCGAAATCTCATGCATTCGAATGCAAGTTCTCGGATACTGTCACTCACTAGTAGTAGTATTCGCTAATGGAAATTTCATGCATTCGAATGCAATAATTCGGATACTGTCACTCACTAGTAGTAGTATTCGCTAATCGAAATTTCATGCATTCGAATGCAATTATTCGGATACTGTCACTCACTACTAGTAGTATTCGCTAATCGAAATTTCATGCATTCTAATGCAATAATTCGGATACTGTCACTCACTAGTAGTAGTATTCGCTAATCGAAATCTCATGCATTCGAATGCAAGTTCTCGGATACTGTCACTTACTAGTAGTAGTATACGCTAATGGAAATTTCATGCATTCGAATGCAATAATTCGGATACTGTCACTCACTAGTAGTAGTATTCGCTAATCGAAATTTCATGCATTCGAATGCAATAATTCGCATACTGTCACTCACTAGTAGTAGTATTCGCTAATCGAAATTTCATGCATTCGAATGCAATAATTCGGATACTGTCACTCACTAGTAGTAGTATTCGCTAATCGAAATCTCATGCATTCGAATGCAAGTTCTCGAATACTGTCACTCACTAGTAGTAGTCTTCGCTAATCGAAATTTCATGCATTCGAATGCAAGTTCTCGGATACTGTCACTCACTAGTAGTAGTATTCGCTAATCGAAATTTCATGCATTCGAATGCAAGTTCTCGGATACTGTCACTCACTAGTAGTAGTATTCGCTAATCGAAATCTCATGCATTCGAATGCAAGTTCTCGGATACTGTCACTCACTAGTAGTAGTATTCGCTAATTGAAATTTCATGCATTCGAATGCAAGTTCTCGGATACTGTCACTCACTAGTAGTAGTGTTCGCTAATCGAAATCTCATGCATTTGAATGCAAGTTCTCGGATACTGTCTCTCACTAGTAGTAGTATTCGCTAATCGAAATCTCATGCATTCGAATGCAAGTTCTCGGATACTGTCACTCACTAGTACTAGTATTCGCTAATCGAAATTTCATGCATTCGAATGCAATAATTCGGATACTGTCACTCACTAGTAGTAGTATTCGCTAATCGAAATCTCATGCATTCGAATGCAATAATTCGGATACTGTCACTCATTAGTAGTAGTATTCGCTAATCGAAATTTCATGCATTCCAATGTAATAATTCGGATACTGTCACTCATTAGTAGTAGTATTCGCTAATTGAAATCTCATGCATTCGAATGCAAGTTCTCGGATACTGTCACTCACTAGTAGTAGTATTCGCTAATCGAAATCTCTTGCATTCGAATGCAATAATTCGGATACTGACACTCACTAGTAGTAGTATTCGCTAATCGAAATCTCATGCATTCGAATGTAAGTTCTCGGATACTGTCACTCAGTAGTAGTAGTATTCGCTAATCGAAATTTCATGCATTCGAATGCAAGTTCTCGGATACTATCACCCACTAGTAGTAGTTTTCGCTAATCGAAATTTCATGCATTTGAATGCAAGTTCTGGGATACTGTCACTCACTAGTAGTAGTATTCGCTAATCGAAATTTCATGCACTCGAATGCAAGTTCTCGGATAATGTCACTCACCAGTAGTAGTATTCGCTAATCGAAATCTCATGCATTCGAATGCAATTATTCGCATAGTGTCACTCACTAGTGGTAGTATTCGCTAGTCGAAATTTCATGCATTCGAATGCAATAATTCGTATACTGTCACTCACTAGTAGTAGTATTCGCTAATCGAAATCTCATGCATTCGAATGCAAGTTCTCGGATACTGTCACTCACTAGTAGTAGTATTCGCTAATCGAAATCTCATGCATTCGAATGCAAGTTCTCGGATACTGTCACTCGCTAGTAGTAGTATCCGCTAATCGAAATTTCATGCATTCGAATGCAATTATTCGGATACTGTCACTCACTAGTAGTAGTATTCGCTAACCGAAATTTCTTGCATTCGAATGCAATAATTCGGATACTGTCACTCACTAGTAGTAGTATTCGCTAATCGAAATCTCATGCATTCGAATGCAATAATTCGGATACTGTCACTCACTAGTAGTAGTATTCGCTAATCGAAATTTCATGCATTCGAATGCAATAATTCGGATACTGTCACTCACTAGTAGTAGTATTCGCTAATCGAAATTTCATGCATTCCGATGCAATAATTCGGATACTGTCACTCACTAGTAGTAGTATTCGCTAATCGAAATCTCATGCATTCGAATGTAATAATTCGCATACTGTCACTCACTAGTAGTAGTATTCGCTAATCGAAATTTCATGCATTCCAATGCAATAATTCGGATACTGTCACTCATTAGTAGTAGTATTCGCTAATCGAAATCTCATGCATTCGAATGCACGTTCTCGGATACTGTCACTCACTAGTAGTAGCATTCGCTAATCGAAATCTCTTGCATTCGAATGCAATAATTCGGATACTGTCACTCACTAGTAGTAGTATTCGCTAATCGAAATCTCATGCATTCGAATGCAAGTTCTCGGATACTGTCACTCACTAGTAGTAGTATTCGCTAATCGAAATCTCATGCATTCGAATGCAAGTTCTCGATACTGTCACTCACTAGTAGTAGTATTCGCAAATCGAAATCTCTTGCATTCGAATGCAAGTTCTCGGATACTGTCACTCACTAGTAGTAGTATTCGCTAATCGAAATCTTATGCATTCGACTGCAAGTTCTGGGATACTGTCACTCACTAGTAGTAGTATTCGCTAATCGAAATCTCTTGCATTCGAATGCAATAATTCGGATACTGTCACTCACTAGTAGTAGTATTCGCTAATCGAAATCTCTTGCATTCGAATGCAATAATTCGGATACTGTCACTCACTAGTAGTAGTATTCGCTAATCGAAATTTCATGCATTCGAATGCAAGTTCTCGGATACTGTCACTCACTAGTAGTAGTATTCGCTAATCGAAATCTCATGCATTTGAATGCAAGTTCTCGGATACTGTCACTCACTAGTAGTAGTATTCGCTAATCGAAATTTCATGCATTCGAATGCAATAATTCGGATACTGTCACTCACTAGTAGTAGTATTCGCTAATCGAAATCTCATGCATTCGAATGCAAGTTCTCGGATACTGTCACTCACTAGTAGTAGTATTCGCTAATCGAAATCTCATGCATTCGAATGCTATAATTCGGATACTGTCACTCACTAGTAGTAGTATTCGCTAATCGAAATTTCATGCATTCGAATGCAATAATTCGGATACTGTCACTCACTAGTAGTAGTATTCGCTAATCGAGATCTCATGCATTGGAATGCAATAATTCGGATACTGTCACCCACTAGTAGTAGTATTCGCTAATCGATATTTCATGCATTCGAATGCAATAATTCGGATACTGTCACTCACTAGTAGTAGTATTCGCTAATCGAAATCTGATGCATTCGAATGCAAGTTCTCGGATACTGTCACTCACTAGTAGTGGTATTCGCTAATCGAAATTTCATGTATTCGAATGAAAGTTCTCGGATACTGTCACTCACTAGTAGTAGTATTCGCTAATCGAAATCTCATGCATTCGAATGCAAGTTCTCGGATACTGTCACTCACTAGTAGTAGTATTCGCTAATCGAAATTTCATGCATTCGAATGCAATAATTCGGATACTGTCACTCACTAGTAGTAGTATTCGTTAATCGAGATCTCATGCATTGGAATGCAATAATTCGGATACTGTCACCCACTAGTAGTAGTATTCGCTAATCGATATTTCATGCATTCGAATGCAATAATTCGGATACTGTCACTCACCAGTAGTAGTATTCGCTAATCGAAATTTCATGTATTTGAATGCAAGTTCTCGTATACTGTCACTCACTAGTAGTAGTATTCGCTAATCGAAATTTCATGTATTCGAATGAAAGTTCTCGGATACTGTCACTCACTAGTAGTAGTATTCGCTAATCGAAATCTCATGCATTCGAATGCAAGTTCTCGGATACTGTCACTCACTGGTAGTAGTATTCGCTAATCGAAATCTCATGCATTCGAATGACAGTTCTCGGATACTGTCGCTCACTAGTCGTAGTATTCGCTAATCGAAATCTCATGCATTCGAATGCAAGTTCTCGGATACTGTCACTCACTAGTAGTTGTATTCGCTAATCGAAATTTCATGCATTCGAATGCAATAATTCGGATACTGTCACTCACTAGTAGTAGTATTCGCTAATCGAAATCTTATGCATTCGACTGCAAGTTCTGGGATACTGTCACTCACTAGTAGTAGTATTCGCTAATCGAAATCTCTTGCATTCGAATGCAATAATTCGGATACTGTCACTCACTAGTAGTAGTATTCGCTAATCGAAATCTCTTGCATTCGAATGCAATAATTCGGATACTGTCACTCACTAGTAGTAGTATTCGCTAATCGAAATTTCATGCATTCGAATGCAAGTTCTCGGATACTGTCACTCACTAGTAGTAGTATTCGCTAATCGAAATCTCATGCATTTGAATGCAAGTTCTCGGATACTGTCACTCACTAGTAGTAGTATTCGCTAATCGAAATTTCATGCATTCGAATGCAATAATTCGGATACTGTCACTCACTAGTAGTAGTATTCGCTAATCGAAATCTCATGCATTCGAATGCAAGTTCTCGGATACTGTCACTCACTAGTAGTAGTATTCGCTAATCGAAATCTCATGCATTCGAATGCTATAATTCGGATACTGTCACTCACTAGTAGTAGTATTCGCTAATCGAAATTTCATGCATTCGAATGCAATAATTCGGATACTGTCACTCACTAGTAGTAGTATTCGCTAATCGAGATCTCATGCATTGGAATGCAATAATTCGGATACTGTCACCCACTAGTAGTAGTATTCGCTAATCGATATTTCATGCATTCGAATGCAATAATTCGGATACTGTCACTCACTAGTAGTAGTATTCGCTAATCGAAATCTGATGCATTCGAATGCAAGTTCTCGGATACTGTCACTCACTAGTAGTGGTATTCGCTAATCGAAATTTCATGTATTCGAATGAAAGTTCTCGGATACTGTCACTCACTAGTAGTAGTATTCGCTAATCGAAATCTCATGCATTCGAATGCAAGTTCTCGGATACTGTCACTCACTAGTAGTAGTATTCGCTAATCGAAATTTCATGCATTCGAATGCAATAATTCGGATACTGTCACTCACTAGTAGTAGTATTCGTTAATCGAGATCTCATGCATTGGAATGCAATAATTCGGATACTGTCACCCACTAGTAGTAGTATTCGCTAATCGATATTTCATGCATTCGAATGCAATAATTCGGATACTGTCACTCACCAGTAGTAGTATTCGCTAATCGAAATTTCATGTATTTGAATGCAAGTTCTCGTATACTGTCACTCACTAGTAGTAGTATTCGCTAATCGAAATTTCATGTATTCGAATGAAAGTTCTCGGATACTGTCACTCACTAGTAGTAGTATTCGCTAATCGAAATCTCATGCATTCGAATGCAAGTTCTCGGATACTGTCACTCACTGGTAGTAGTATTCGCTAATCGAAATCTCATGCATTCGAATGACAGTTCTCGGATACTGTCGCTCACTAGTCGTAGTATTCGCTAATCGAAATCTCATGCATTCGAATGCAAGTTCTCGGATACTGTCACTCACTAGTAGTTGTATTCGCTAATCGAAATTTCATGCATTCGAATGCAATAATTCGTATACTGTCACTCACTAGTAGTAGTATTCGCTAATCGAAATTTCATGCATTCGAATGCAATAATTCGGATACTGTCACTCACTAGTAGTAGTATTCGCTAATCGAAATTTCATGCATTCGAATGCAATTATTCGGAAACTGTCACTCACTACTGGTAGTATTCGCTAATCGAAATTTCATGCATTCTAATGCAATAATTCGGATACTGTCACTCACTAGTAGTAGTATTCGCTAATCGAAATCTCATGCATTCGAATGCAAGTTCTCGGATACTGTCACTCACTAGTAGTAGTATTCGCTAATCGAAATTTCATGCATTCGAATGCAATAATTCGGATACTGTCACTCACTAGTAGTAGTATTCGCTAATCGAAATTTCATGCATTCGAATGCAATAATTCGCATACTGTCGCTCACTAGTAGTAGTATTCGCTAATCGAAATCTCATGCATTCGAATGCAATAATTCGGATACTGTCACTCACTAGTAGTAGTATTCGCTAATCGAAATTTCATGCATTCGAATGCAATAATTCGGATACTGTCACTCACTAGTAGTAGTATTCGCTAATCGAAATTTCATGCATTCGGATGCAATAATTCGGATACTGTCACTCACTAGTAGTAGTATTCGCTAATCGAAATCTCATGCATTCGAATGTAATAATTCGGATACTGTCACTCACTAGTAGTAGTATTCGCTAATCGAAATTTCATGCATTCCAATGCAATAATTGTGATACTGTCACTCATTAGTAGTAGTATTCGCTAATCGAAATCTCATGCATTAGAATGCAAGTTCTCGGATACTGTCACTCACTAGTAGTAGTATTCGCTAATCGAAATCTCTTGCATTCGAATGCAATAATTCGGATACTGTCACTCACTAGTAATAGTATTCGCTAATCGAAATCTCATGCATTCGAATGCAAGTTCTCGGATACTGTCACTCACTAGTAGTAGTATTCGCTAATCGAAATCTCATGCATTCGAATGCAAGTTCTCGATACTGTCACTCACTAGTAGTAGTATTCGCAAATCGAAATCTCTTGCATTCGAATGCAAGTTCTCGGATACTGTCACTCACTAGTAGTAGTATTCGCTAATCGAAATCTTATGCATTCGACTGCAAGTTCTGGGATACTGTCAGTCACTAGTAGTAGTATTCGCTAATCGAAATCTCTTGCATTCGAATGCAATAATTCGGATACTGTCACTCACTAGTAGTAATATTCGCTAATCGAAATCTCTTGCATTCGAATGCAATAATTCGGATAGTGTCTCTCACTAGTAGTAGTATTCGCTAATCGAAATTTCATGCATTCGAATGCAATAATTCGGATACTGTCACTCACTAGTAGTAGTATTCGCTAATCGAAATCTCATGCATTCGAATGCAAGTTCTCAGATACTGTCACTCACTAGTAGTAGTATTCGCTAATCGAAATCTCATGCATTCGAATGCTATAATTCGGATACTGTCACTCACTAGTAGTAGTATTCGCTAATCGAAATTTCATGCATTCGAAAGCAATAATTCGGATACTGTAACTCACTAGTAGTAGTATTCGCTAATCGAGATCTCATGCATTCGAATGCAATAATTCGGATACTGTCACCCACTAGTAGTAGTATTCGCTAATCGATATTTCATGCATTCGAATGCAATAATTCGGATACTGTCACTCACTAGTAGTAGTATTCGCTAATCGAAATCTGATGCATTCGAATGCAAGTTCTCGGATACTGTCACTCACTAGTAGTGGTATTCGCTAATCGAAATTTCATGCATTCGAATGCAAGTTCTCGGATACTATCACTCACTAGTAGTAGTATTCGCTAATCGAAATTTCATGTATTTGAATGCAAGTTCTCGGATACTGTCACTCACTAGTAGTAGTATTCGCTAATCGAAATTTCATGCATTCGAATGCAAGTTCTCGGATACTGTCACTCACTAGTAGTAGTATTCGCTAATCGAAATCTCATGCATTCGAATGCAAGTTCATGGATACTGTCACTCAGTGGTAGTAGTATTCGCTAATCGAAATCTCATGCATTCGAATGACAGTTCTCGGATACTGTCACTCACTAGTCGTAGTATTCGCTAATCGAAATCTCATGCATTCGAATGCAAGTTCTCGGATACTGTCACTCACTAGTAGTAGTATTCGCTAATCGAAATTTCATGCATTCGAATGCAATAATTCGGATACTGTCACTCACTAGTAGTAGTATTCGCTAATCGAAATTTCATGCATTCTAATGCAATAATTCGGATACTGTCACTCACTAGTAGTAGTATTCGCTAATCGAAATCTCATTCATTCGAATGCAAGTTCTCGGATACTGTCACTCACTAGTAGTAGTATACGCTAATCGAAATTTCATGCATTCGAATGCAATAATTCGGATACTGTCACTCACTAGTAGTAGTATTCGCTAATCGAAATTTCATGCATTCGAATGCAATAATTCGCATACTGTCACTCACTAGTAGTAGTATTCGCTAATCGAAATCTCATGCATTCGAATGCAATAATTCGGATACTGTCACTCACTAGTAGTAGTATTCGCTAATCGAAATTTCATGCATTCGAATGAAATAATTCAGATACTGTCACTCAATAGTAGTAGTATTCGCTAATCGAAATCTCATGCACTCGAATGCAAGTTCTCGGATACTGTCACTCACTAGTAGTAGTATTCGCTAATCGAAATCTCATGCACTCGAATGCAAGTTCTCGGATACTGTCACTCACTAGTAGTAGTATTCGCTAATCGAAATTTCATGCATTCGAATGCAAGTTCTCGAATACTGTCACTCACTAGTAGTAGTCTTCGCTAATCGAAATTTCATGCATTCGAATGCAAGTTCTCGGATACTGTCACTCACTAGTAGTAGTCTTCGCTAATCGAAATTTCATGCATTCGAATGCAAGTTCTCGAATACTGTCACTCACTAGTAGTAGTCTTCGCTAATCGAAATTTCATGCATTCGAATGCAAGTTCTCGGATACTGTCACTCACTAGTGGTAGTATTCGCTAATCGAAATTTCATGCATTCGAATGCAAGTTCTAGGATACAGTCACTCACTAGTAGTAGTATTCGCTAATCGAAATCTCATGCATTCGAATGCAAGTTCTCGGATACTGTCACTCACTAGTAGTAGTATTCGCTAATTGAAATTTCATGCATTCGAATGCAAGTTCTCGGATACTGTCACTCACTAGTAGTAGTATTCGCTAATCGAAATTTCATGCATTCGAATGCAATAATTCGGATACTGTCACTCACTAGTAGTAGTATTCGCTAATCGAAATCTCATGCATTTGAATGCAAGTTCTCGGATACTGTCTCTGACTAGTAGTAGTATTCGCTAATCGAAATCTCATGCATTCGAATGCAAGTTCTCGGATACTGTCCCTCACTAGTAGTAGTATTCGCTAATCGAAATTTCATGCATTCGAATGCAATAATTCGGATACTGTCACTCACTAGTAGTAGTATTCGCTAATCGAAATCTCATGCATTCGAATGCAATAATTCGGATACTGTCACTCACTAGTAGTAGTATTCGCTAATCGAAATTTCATGCATTCCAATGTAATAATTCGGATACTGTCACTCATTAGTAGTAGTATTCGCTAATTGAAATCTCATGCATTCGAATGCAAGTTCTCGGATACTGTCACTCACTAGTAGTAGTATTCGCTAATCGAAATCTCATGCATTCGAATGTAAGTTCTCGGATACTGTCACTCACTAGTAGTAGTATTCGCTATTCGAAATTTCATGCATTCGAATGCAAGTTCTCGGATACTATCACCCACTAGTAGTAGTTTTCGCTAATCGAAATTTCATGCATTTGAATGCAAGTTCTCGGATACTGTCACTCACTAGTAGTAGTATTCGCTAATCGAAATTTCATGCATTCGAATGCAAGTTCTCGGATAATGTCACTCACTAGTAGTAGTATTCGCTAATCGAAATCTCATGCATTCGAATGCAATTATTCGGATACTGTCACTCACTATTAGTAGTATTCGCTAGTCGAAATTTCATGCATTCGAATGCAATAATTCGTATACTGTCACTCACTAGTAGTAGTATTCGCTAATCGAAATCTCATGCATTCGAATGCAAGTTCTCGGATACTGTCACTCACTAGTAGTAGTATTCGCTAATCGAAATCTCATGCATTCGAATGCAAGTTCTCGGATACTGTCACTCACTAGTAGTAGTATCCGATAATCGAAATTTCATGCATTCGAATGCAATTATTCGGATACTGTCACTCACTAGTAGTAGTATTCGCTAATCGAAATTTCATGCATTCGAATGCAATAATTCGGATACTGTCACTCACTAGTAGTAGTATTCGCTAATCGAAATCTCATGCATTCGAATGCAATAATTCGGATACTGTCACTCACTAGTAGTAGTATTCGCTAATCGAAATTTCATGCATTCGAATGCAATAATTCGGATACTGTCACTCACTAGTAGTAGTATTCGCTAATCGAAATTTCATGCATTCGGATGCAATAATTCGGATACTGTCACTCACTAGTAGTAGTATTCGCTAATCGAAATCTCATGCATTCGAATGTAATAATTCGAATACTGTCACTCACTAGTAGTAGTATTCGCTAATCGAAATTTCATGCATTCCAATGCAATAATTCGGATACTGTCACTCATTAGTAGTAGTATTCGCTAATCGAAATCTCATGCATTCGAATGCAAGTTCTCGGATACTGTCACTCACTAGTAGTAGTATTCGCTAATCGAAATCTCTTGCATTCGAATGCAATAATTCGGATACTGTCACTCACTAGTAGTAGTATTCGCTAATCGAAATCTCATGCATTCGAATGCAAGTTCTCGGATACTGTCACTCACTAGTAGTAGTATTCGCTAATCGAAATCTCATGCATTCGAATGCAAGTTCCCGGATACTGTCACTCACTAGTAGTAGTATTCGCAAATCGAAATCTCTTGCATTCGAATGCAAGTTCTCGGATACTGTCACTCACTAGTAGTAGTATTCGCTAATCGAAATCTCATGCATGCGACTGCAAGTTCTGGGATACTGTCACCCACTAGTAGTAGTATTCGCTAATCGAAATCTCTTGCATTCGAATGCAATAATTCGGATACTGTCACTCACTAGTAGTAGTATTCGCTAATCGAAATCTCTTGCATTCGAATGCAATAATTCGGATACTGTCACTCACTAGTAGTAGTATTCGCTAATCGAAATTTCATGCATTCGAATGCAAGTTCTCGGATACTGTCACTCACTAGTAGTAGTATTCGCTTATCGAAATCTCATGCATTTGAATTCAAGTTTTCGGATACTGTCACTCACTAGTAGTAGTATTCGCTAATCGAAATCTCATGCATTCGAATGCAAGTTCTCGGATACTGTCACTCACTAGTAGTAGTATTCGCTAATCGAAATCTCATGCATTCGAATGCAAGTTCTCGGATACTGCCACTCACTAGTAGTAGTATCCGATATTCGAAATCTCATGCATTCGAATGCAATAATTCGGATACTGTCACTCACTAGTAGTAGTATTCGCTAATCGAAATTTCATGCATTCGAATGCAATAATTCGGATACCGTCACTCACTAGTAGTAGTATTCCCTAATCGAAATTTCATGCATTCGGATGCAATAATTCGGATACTGTCACTCACTAGTAGTAGTATTCGCTAATCGAAATCTCATGCATTCGAATGTAATAATTCGAATACTGTCACTCACTAGTAGTAGTATTCGCTAATTGAAATTTCATGCATTCCAATGCAATAATTCGGATACTGTCACTCATTAGTAGTAGTATTCGCTAATCGAAATCTCATGCATTCGAATGCAAGTTCTCGGATACTGTCACTGACTAGTAGTAGTATTCGCTAATCGAAATCTCTTGCATTCGAATGCAATAATTCGGATACTGTCACTCACTAGTAGTAGTATTCGCTAATCGAAATCTCATGCATTCGAATGCAAGTTCTCGGATACTGTCACTGACTAGTAGTAGTATTCGCTAATCGAAATCTCATGCATTCGAATGCAAGTTCTCGGATACTGTCCCTCACTAGTAGTAGTATTCGCTAATCGAAATTTCATGCATTCGAATGCAATAATTCGGATACTGTCACTCACTAGTAGTAGTATTCGCTAATCGAAATCTCATGCATTCGAATGCAATAATTCGGATACTGTCACTCACTAGTAGTAGTATTCGCTAATCGAAATTTCATGCATTCCAATGTAATAATTCGGATACTGTCACTCATTAGTAGTAGTATTCGCTAATTGAAATCTCATGCATTCGAATGCAAGTTCTCGGATACTGTCACTCACTAGTAGTAGTATTCGCTAATCGAAATCTCATGCATTCGAATGTAAGTTCTCGGATACTGTCACTCACTAGTAGTAGTATTCGCTATTCGAAATTTCATGCATTCGAATGCAAGTTCTCGGATACTATCACCCACTAGTAGTAGTTTTCGCTAATCGAAATTTCATGCATTTGAATGCAAGTTCTCGGATACTGTCACTCACTAGTAGTAGTATTCGCTAATCGAAATTTCATGCATTCGAATGCAAGTTCTCGGATAATGTCACTCACTAGTAGTAGTATTCGCTAATCGAAATCTCATGCATTCGAATGCAATTATTCGGATACTGTCACTCACTATTAGTAGTATTCGCTAGTCGAAATTTCATGCATTCGAATGCAATAATTCGTATACTGTCACTCACTAGTAGTAGTATTCGCTAATCGAAATCTCATGCATTCGAATGCAAGTTCTCGGATACTGTCACTCACTAGTAGTAGTATTCGCTAATCGAAATCTCATGCATTCGAATGCAAGTTCTCGGATACTGTCACTCACTAGTAGTAGTATCCGATAATCGAAATTTCATGCATTCGAATGCAATTATTCGGATACTGTCACTCACTAGTAGTAGTATTCGCTAATCGAAATTTCATGCATTCGAATGCAATAATTCGGATACTGTCACTCACTAGTAGTAGTATTCGCTAATCGAAATCTCATGCATTCGAATGCAATAATTCGGATACTGTCACTCACTAGTAGTAGTATTCGCTAATCGAAATTTCATGCATTCGAATGCAATAATTCGGATACTGTCACTCACTAGTAGTAGTATTCGCTAATCGAAATTTCATGCATTCGGATGCAATAATTCGGATACTGTCACTCACTAGTAGTAGTATTCGCTAATCGAAATCTCATGCATTCGAATGTAATAATTCGAATACTGTCACTCACTAGTAGTAGTATTCGCTAATCGAAATTTCATGCATTCCAATGCAATAATTCGGATACTGTCACTCATTAGTAGTAGTATTCGCTAATCGAAATCTCATGCATTCGAATGCAAGTTCTCGGATACTGTCACTCACTAGTAGTAGTATTCGCTAATCGAAATCTCTTGCATTCGAATGCAATAATTCGGATACTGTCACTCACTAGTAGTAGTATTCGCTAATCGAAATCTCATGCATTCGAATGCAAGTTCTCGGATACTGTCACTCACTAGTAGTAGTATTCGCTAATCGAAATCTCATGCATTCGAATGCAAGTTCCCGGATACTGTCACTCACTAGTAGTAGTATTCGCAAATCGAAATCTCTTGCATTCGAATGCAAGTTCTCGGATACTGTCACTCACTAGTAGTAGTATTCGCTAATCGAAATCTCATGCATGCGACTGCAAGTTCTGGGATACTGTCACCCACTAGTAGTAGTATTCGCTAATCGAAATCTCTTGCATTCGAATGCAATAATTCGGATACTGTCACTCACTAGTAGTAGTATTCGCTAATCGAAATCTCTTGCATTCGAATGCAATAATTCGGATACTGTCACTCACTAGTAGTAGTATTCGCTAATCGAAATTTCATGCATTCGAATGCAAGTTCTCGGATACTGTCACTCACTAGTAGTAGTATTCGCTAATCGAAATCTCATGCATTTGAATTCAAGTTTTCGGATACTGTCACTCACTAGTAGTAGTATTCGCTAATCGAAATCTCATGCATTCGAATGCAAGTTCTCGGATACTGTCACTCACTAGTAGTAGTATTCGCTAATCGAAATCTCATGCATTCGAATGCAAGTTCTCGGATACTGCCACTCACTAGTAGTAGTATCCGATAATCGAAATTTCATGCATTCGAATGCAATTATTCGGATACTGTCACTCACTAGTAGTAGTATTCGCTAATCGAAATTTCATGCATTCGAATGCAATAATTCGGATACTGTCACTCACTAGTAGTAGTATTCGCTAATCGAAATCTCATGCATTCGAATGCAATAATTCGGATACTGTCACTCACTAGTAGTAGTATTCGCTAATCGAAATTTCATGCATTCGAATGCAATAATTCGGATACTGTCACTCACTAGTAGTAGTATTCGCTAATCGAAATTTCATGCATTCGGATGCAATAATTCGGATACTGTCACTCACTAGTAGTAGTATTCGCTAATCGAAATCTCATGCATTCGAATGTAATAATTCGAATACTGTCACTCACTAGTAGTAGTATTCGCTAATTGAAATTTCATGCATTCCAATGCAATAATTCGGATACTGTCACTCATTAGTAGTAGTATTCGCTAATCGAAATCTCATGCATTCGAATGCAAGTTCTCGGATACTGTCACTGACTAGTAGTAGTATTCGCTAATCGAAATCTCTTGCATTCGAATGCAATAATTCGGATACTGTCACTCACTAGTAGTAGTATTCGCTAATCGAAATCTCATGCATTCGAATGCAAGTTCTCGGATACTGTCACTGACTAGTAGTAGTATTCGCTAATCGAAATCTCATGCATTCGAATGCAAGTTCTCGGATACTGTCCCTCACTAGTAGTAGTATTCGCTAATCGAAATTTCATGCATTCGAATGCAATAATTCGGATACTGTCACTCACTAGTAGTAGTATTCGCTAATCGAAATCTCATGCATTCGAATGCAATAATTCGGATACTGTCACTCACTAGTAGTAGTATTCGCTAATCGAAATTTCATGCATTCCAATGTAATAATTCGGATACTGTCACTCATTAGTAGTAGTATTCGCTAATTGAAATCTCATGCATTCGAATGCAAGTTCTCGGATACTGTCACTCACTAGTAGTAGTATTCGCTAATCGAAATCTCATGCATTCGAATGTAAGTTCTCGGATACTGTCACTCACTAGTAGTAGTATTCGCTATTCGAAATTTCATGCATTCGAATGCAAGTTCTCGGATACTATCACCCACTAGTAGTAGTTTTCGCTAATCGAAATTTCATGCATTTGAATGCAAGTTCTCGGATACTGTCACTCACTAGTAGTAGTATTCGCTAATCGAAATTTCATGCATTCGAATGCAAGTTCTCGGATAATGTCACTCACTAGTAGTAGTATTCGCTAATCGAAATCTCATGCATTCGAATGCAATTATTCGGATACTGTCACTCACTATTAGTAGTATTCGCTAGTCGAAATTTCATGCATTCGAATGCAATAATTCGTATACTGTCACTCACTAGTAGTAGTATTCGCTAATCGAAATCTCATGCATTCGAATGCAAGTTCTCGGATACTGTCACTCACTAGTAGTAGTATTCGCTAATCGAAATCTCATGCATTCGAATGCAAGTTCTCGGATACTGTCACTCACTAGTAGTAGTATCCGATAATCGAAATTTCATGCATTCGAATGCAATTATTCGGATACTGTCACTCACTAGTAGTAGTATTCGCTAATCGAAATTTCATGCATTCGAATGCAATAATTCGGATACTGTCACTCACTAGTAGTAGTATTCGCTAATCGAAATCTCATGCATTCGAATGCAATAATTCGGATACTGTCACTCACTAGTAGTAGTATTCGCTAATCGAAATTTCATGCATTCGAATGCAATAATTCGGATACTGTCACTCACTAGTAGTAGTATTCGCTAATCGAAATTTCATGCATTCGGATGCAATAATTCGGATAATGTCACTCACTAGTAGTAGTATTCGCTAATCGAAATCTCATGCATTCGAATGTAATAATTCGAATACTGTCACTCACTAGTAGTAGTATTCGCTAATCGAAATTTCATGCATTCCAATGCAATAATTCGGATACTGTCACTCATTAGTAGTAGTATTCGCTAATCGAAATCTCATGCATTCGAATGCAAGTTCTCGGATACTGTCACTCACTAGTAGTAGTATTCCCTAATCGAAATTTCATGCATTCGATTGCAATAATTCGGATACTGTCACTCACTAGTAGTAGTATTCGCTAATCGAGATCTCATGCATTCGAATGCAATAATTCGGATACTGTCACCCACTAGTTGTAGTATTCGCTAATCGATATTTCATGCATTCGAATGCAATAATTCGGATACTGTCACTCACTAGTAGTAGTATTCGCTAATCGAAATCTCATGCATTGGAATGCAAGTTCTCGGATACTGTCACTCACTAGTAGTAGTATTCGCTAATCGAAATTTCATGCATTCGAATGCAAGTTCTCGGATACTATCACTCACTAGTAGTAGTATTCGCTAATCGAAATTTCATGTATTTCAATGCAAGTTCTCGGATACTGTCACTCACTAGTAGTAGTATTCGCTAATCGAAATTTCATGCATTCGAATGCAAGTTCTCGGATACTGTCACTCACTAGTAGTAGTATTCGCTAATCGAAATCTCATGCATTCGAATGCAAGTTCTCGGATACTGTCACTCACTAGTAGTAGTATTCGCTAATCGAAATCTCATGCATTCGAATGACAGTTCTCGGATACTGTCACTCACTAGTAGTAGTATTCGCTAATCGAAATCTCATGCATTCGAATGCAAGTTCTCGGATACTGTCACTCACTAGTAGTAGTGTTCGCTAATCGAAATTTCATGCATTCGAATGCAAGTTCTCGGATACTGTCACTCACTAGTAGTAGTATTCGCTAATCGAAATTTCATGCATTCGAATGCAATAATTCGGATACTGTCACTCACTAGTAGTAGTATTCGCTAATCGAAATTTCATGCATTCGAATGCAAGTTCTCGGATACTGTCACTCACTAGTAGTAGTATCCGCTAATCGAAATTTCATGCATTCGAATGCAATGATTCGGATACTGTCACTCACTAGCAGTAGTATTCGCTAATCGAAATTTCATGCATTCGAATGCAATTATTCGGATACTGTCACTCACTACTGGTAGTATTCGCTAATCGAAATTTCATGCATTCTAATGCAATAATTCGGATACTGTCACTCACTAGTAGTAGTATTCGCTAATCGAAATCTCATGCATTCGAATGCAATAATTCGGATACTGTCACTCACTAGTAGTAGTATTCGCTAATCGAAATTTCATGCATTCGAATGCAATATTTCGGATACTGTCACTCACTAGTAGTAGTATTCGCTAATCGAAATCTCATGCATTCGAATGCAAGTTCTCGGATACTGTCACTCACTAGTAGTAGTATTCGCTAATCGAAATCTCTTGCATTCGAATGCAATAATTCGGATACTGTCACTCACTAGTAGTAGTATTCGCTAATCGAAATCTCATGCATTCGAATGCAAGTTCTCGGATACTGTCACTCACTAGTAGTAGTATTCGCTAATCGAAATCTCATGCATTCGAATGCAAGTTCCCGGATACTGTCACTCACTAGTAGTAGTATTCGCTAATCGAAATCTCTTGCATTCGAATGCAAGTTCTCGGATACTGTCACTCACTAGTAGTAGTATTCGCTAATCGAAATCTCATGCATGCGACTGCAAGTTCTGGGATACTGTCACCCACTAGTAGTAGTATTCGCTAATCGAAATCTCTTGCATTCGAATGCAATAATTCGGATACTGTCACTCACTAGTAGTAGTATTCGCTAATCGAAATCTCTTGCATTCGAATGCAATAATTCGGATACTGTCACTCACTAGTAGTAGTATTCGCTAATCGAAATTTCATGCATTCGAATGCAAGTTCTCGGATACTGTCACTCACTAGTAGTAGTATTCGCTAATCGAAATCTCATGCATTTGAATTCAAGTTTTCGGATACTGTCACTCACTAGTAGTAGTATTCGCTAATCGAAATTTCATGCATTCCAATGTAATAATTCGGATACTGTCACTCATTAGTAGTAGTATTCGCTAATTGAAATCTCATGCATTCGAATGCAAGTTCTCGGATACTGTCACTCACTAGTAGTAGTATTCGCTAATCGAAATCTCATGCATTCGAATGTAAGTTCTCGGATACTGTCACTCACTAGTAGTAGTATTCGCTATTCGAAATTTCATGCATTCGAATGCAAGTTCTCGGATACTATCACCCACTAGTAGTAGTTTTCGCTAATCGAAATTTCATGCATTTGAATGCAAGTTCTCGGATACCGTCACTCACTAGTAGTAGTATTCGCTAATCGAAATTTCATGCATTCGAATGCAAGTTCTCGGATAATGTCACTCACTAGTAGTAGTATTCGCTAATCGAAATCTCATGCATTCGAATGCAATTATTCGGATACTGTCACTCACTATTAGTAGTATTCGCTAGTCGAAATTTCATGCATTCGAATGCAATAATTCGTATACTGTCACTCACTAGTAGTAGTATTCGCTAATCGAAATCTCATGCATTCGAATGCAAGTTCTCGGATACTGTCACTCACTAGTAGTAGTATTCGCTAATCGAAATCTCATGCATTCGAATGCAAGTTCTCGGATACTGTCACTCACTAGTAGTAGTATCCGATAATCGAAATTTCATGCATTCGAATGCAATTATTCGGATACTGTCACTCACTAGTAGTAGTATTCGCTAATCGAAATTTCATGCATTCGAATGCAATAATTCGGATACTGTCACTCACTAGTAGTAGTATTCGCTAATCGAAATTTCATGCATTCGAATGCAATAATTCGGATACTGTCACTCACTAGTAGTAGTATTCGCTAATCGAAATTTCATGCATTCGAATGCAATAATTCGGATACTGTCACTCACTAGTAGTAGTATTCGCTAATCGAAATTTCATGCATTCGGATGCAATAATTCGGATACTGTCACTCACTAGTAGTAGTATTCGCTAATCGAAATCTCATGCATTCGAATGTAATAATTCGAATACTGTCACTCACTAGTAGTAGTATTCGCTAATCGAAATTTCATGCATTCCAATGCAATAATTCGGATACTGTCACTCATTAGTAGTAGTATTCGCTAATCGAAATCTCATGCATTCGAATGCAAGTTCTCGGATACTGTCACTCACTAGTAGTAGTATTCGCTAATCGAAATCTCTTGCATTCGAATGTAATAATTCGGATACTGTCACTCACTAGTAGTAGTATTCGCTAATCGAAATCTCATGCATTCGAATGCAAGTTCTCGGATACTGTCACTCACTAGTAGTAGTATTCGCTAATCGAAATCTCATGCAATCGAATGCAAGTTCCCGGAAACTGTCACTCACTAGTAGTAGTATTCGCAAATCGAAATCTCTTGCATTCGAATGCAAGTTCTCGGATACTGTCACTCACTAGTAGTAGTATTCGCTAATCGAAATCTCATGCATGCGACTGCAAGTTCTGGGATACTGTCACCCACTAGTAGTAGTATTCGCTAATCGAAATCTCTTGCATTCGAATGCAATAATTCGGATACTGTCACTCACTAGTAGTAGTATTCGCTAATCGAAATCTCATGCATTCGAATGCAAGTTCTCGGATACTGTCACTCACTAGTAGTAGTATCCGATAATCGAAATTTCATGCATTCGAATCCAATTATTCGGATACTGTCACTCACTAGTAGTAGTATTCGCTAATCGAAATCTCTTGCATTCGAATGCAATAATTCGGATACTGTCACTCACTAGTAGTAGTATTCGCTAATCGAAATTTCATGCATTCGAATGCAAGTTCTCGGATACTGTCACTCACTAGTAGTAGTATTCGCTAATCGAAATCTCATGCATTTGAATTCAAGTTTTCGGATACTGTCACTCACTAGTAGTAGTATTCGCTAATCGAAATCTCATGCATTCGAATGCAAGTTCTCGGATACTGTCACTCACTAGTAGTAGTATTCGCTAATCGAAATCTCATGCATTCGAATGCAAGTTCTCGGATACTGCCACTCACTAGTAGTAGTATCCGATAATCGAAATTTCATGCATTCGAATGCAATTATTCGGATACTGTCACTCACTAGTAGTAGTATTCGCTAATCGAAATTTCATGCATTCGAATGCAATAATTCGGATACTGTCACTCACTAGTAGTAGTATTCGCTAATCGAAATCTCATGCATTCGAATGCAATAATTCGGATACTGTCACTCACTAGTAGTAGTATTCGCTAATCGAAATTTCATGCATTCGAATGCAATAATTCGGATACTGTCACTCACTAGTAGTAGTATTCGCTAATCGAAATTTCATGCATTCGGATGCAATAATTCGGATACTGTCACTCACTAGTAGTAGTATTCGCTAATCGAAATCTCATGCATTCGAATGTAATAATTCGAATACTGTCACTCACTAGTAGTAGTATTCGCTAATTGAAATTTCATGCATTCCAATGCAATAATTCGGATACTGTCACTCATTAGTAGTAGTATTCGCTAATCGAAATCTCATGCATTCGAATGCAAGTTCTCGGATACTGTCACTCACTAGTAGTAGTATTCGCTAATCGAAATCTCTTGCATTCGAATGCAATAATTCGGATACTGTCACTCACTAGTAGTAGTATTCGCTAATCGAAATCTCATGCATTCGAATGCAAGTTCTCGGATACTGTCACTCACTAGTACTAGTATTCGCTAATCGAAATCTCATGCATTCGAATGCAAGTTCCCGGATACTGTCACTCACTAGTAGTAGTATTCGCAAATCGAAATCTCTTGCATTCGAATGCAAGTTCTCGGATACTGTCACTCACTAGTAGTAGTATTCGCTAATCGAAATCTCATGCATGCGACTGCAAGTTCTGGGATACTGTCACCCACTAGTAGTAGTATTCGCTAATCGAAATCTCTTGCATTCGAATGCAATAATTCGGATACTGTCACTCACTAGTAGTAGTATTCGCTAATCGAAATCTCTTGCATTCGAATGCAATAATTCGGATACTGTCACTCACTAGTAGTAGTATTCGCTAATCGAAATTTCATGCATTCGAATGCAAGTTCTCGGATACTGTCACTCACTAGTAGTAGTATTCGCTAATCGAAATCTCATGCATTTGAATGCAAGTTCTCGGATACTGTCACTCACTAGTAGTAGTATTCGCTAATCGAAATATCATGCATTCGAATGCTATAATTCGGATACTGTCACTCACTAGTAGTAGTATTCCCTAATCGAAATTTCATGCATTCGATTGCAATAATTCGGATACTGTCACTCACTAGTAGTAGTATTCGCTAATCGAGATCTCATGCATTCGAATGCAATAATTCGGATACTGTCACCCACTAGTTGTAGTATTCGCTAATCGATATTTCATGCATTCGAATGCAATAATTCGGATACTGTCACTCACTAGTAGTAGTATTCGCTAATCGAAATCTCATGCATTGGAATGCAAGTTCTCGGATACTGTCACTCACTAGTAGTAGTATTCGCTAATCGAAATTTCATGCATTCGAATGCAAGTTCTCGGATACTATCACTCACTAGTAGTAGTATTCGCTAATCGAAATTTCATGTATTTCAATGCAAGTTCTCGGATACTGTCACTCACTAGTAGTAGTATTCGCTAATCGAAATTTCATGCATTCGAATGCAAGTTCTCGGATACTGTCACTCACTAGTAGTAGTATTCGCTAATCGAAATCTCATGCATTCGAATGCAAGTTCTCGGATACTGTCACTCACTAGTAGTAGTATTCGCTAATCGAAATCTCATGCATTCGAATGACAGTTCTCGGATACTGTCACTCACTAGTCGTAGTATTCGCTAATCGAAATCTCATGCATTCGAATGCAAGTTCTCGGATACTGTCACTCACTAGTAGTAGTGTTCGCTAATCGAAATTTCATGCATTCGAATGCAAGTTCTCGGATACTGTCACTCACTAGTAGTAGTATTCGCTAATCGAAATTTCATGCATTCGAATGCAATAATTCGGATACTGTCACTCACTAGTAGTAGTATTCGCTAATCGAAATTTCATGCATTCGAATGCAAGTTCTCGGATACTGTCACTCACTAGTAGTAGTATCCGCTAATCGAAATTTCATGCATTCGAATGCAATAATTCGGATACTGTCACTCACTAGCAGTAGTATTCGCTAATCGAAATTTCATGCATTCGAATGCAATTATTCGGATACTGTCACTCACTACTGGTAGTATTCGCTAATCGAAATTTCATGCATTCTAATGCAATAATTCGGATACTGTCACTCACTAGTAGTAGTATTCGCTAATCGAAATCTCATGCATTCGAATGCAATAATTCGGATACTGTCACTCACTAGTAGTAGTATTCGCTAATCGAAATTTCATGCATTCGAATGCAATATTTCGGATACTGTCACTCACTAGTAGTAGTATTCGCTAATCGAAATCTCATGCATTCGAATGCAAGTTCTCGGATACTGTCACTCACTAGTAGTAGTATTCGCTAATCGAAATCTCTTGCATTCGAATGCAATAATTCGGATACTGTCACTCACTAGTAGTAGTATTCGCTAATCGAAATCTCATGCATTCGAATGCAAGTTCTCGGATACTGTCACTCACTAGTAGTAGTATTCGCTAATCGAAATCTCATGCATTCGAATGCAAGTTCCCGGATACTGTCACTCACTAGTAGTAGTATTCGCTAATCGAAATCTCTTGCATTCGAATGCAAGTTCTCGGATACTGTCACTCACTAGTAGTAGTATTCGCTAATCGAAATCTCATGCATGCGACTGCAAGTTCTGGGATACTGTCACCCACTAGTAGTAGTATTCGCTAATCGAAATCTCTTGCATTCGAATGCAATAATTCGGATACTGTCACTCACTAGTAGTAGTATTCGCTAATCGAAATTTCATGCATTCGAATGCAATAATTCGGATACTGTCACTCACTAGTAGTAGTATTCGCTAATCGAAATCTCATGCATTGGAATGCAAGTTCTCGGATACTGTCACTCACTAGTAGTAGTATTCGCTAATCGAAATTTCATGCATTCGAATGCAAGTTCTCGGATACTATCACTCACTAGTAGTAGTATTCGCTAATCGAAATTTCATGTATTTCAATGCAAGTTCTCGGATACTGTCACTCACTAGTAGTAGTATTCGCTAATCGAAATTTCATGCATTCGAATGCAAGTTCTCGGATACTGTCACTCACTAGTAGTAGTATTCGCTAATCGAAATCTCATGCATTCGAATGCAAGTTCTCGGATACTGTCACTCACTAGTAGTAGTATTCGCTAATCGAAATCTCATGCATTCGAATGACAGTTCTCGGATACTGTCACTCACTAGTCGTAGTATTCGCTAATCGAAATCTCATGCATTCGAATGCAAGTTCTCGGATACTGTCACTCACTAGTAGTAGTGTTCGCTAATCGAAATTTCATGCATTCGAATGCAAGTTCTCGGATACTGTCACTCACTAGTAGTAGTATTCGCTAATCGAAATTTCATGCATTCGAATGCAATAATTCGGATACTGTCACTCACTAGTAGTAGTATTCGCTAATCGAAATTTCATGCATTCGAATGCAAGTTCTCGGATACTGTCACTCACTAGTAGTAGTATCCGCTAATCGAAATTTCATGCATTCGAATGCAATAATTCGGATACTGTCACTCACTAGCAGTAGTATTCGCTAATCGAAATTTCATGCATTCGAATGCAATTATTCGGATACTGTCACTCACTACTGGTAGTATTCGCTAATCGAAATTTCATGCATTCTAGTGCAATAATTCGGATACTGTCACTCACTAGTAGTAGTATTCGCTAATCGAAATCTCATGCATTCGAATGCAATAATTCGGATACTGTCACTCACTAGTAGTAGTATTCGCTAATCGAAATTTCATGCATTCGAATGCAATATTTCGGATGCTGTCACTCACTAGTAGTAGTATTCGCTAATCGAAATCTCATGCATTCGAATGCAAGTTCTCGGATACTGTCACTCACTAGTAGTAGTATTCGCTAATCGAAATCTCTTGCATTCGAATGCAATAATTCGGATACTGTCACTCACTAGTAGTAGTATTCGCTAATCGAAATCTCATGCATTTGAATTCAAGTTCTCGGATACTGTCACTCACTAGTAGTAGTATTCGCTAATCGAAATTTCATGCATTCCAATGTAATAATTCGGATACTGTCACTCATTAGTAGTAGTATTCGCTAATTGAAATCTCATGCATTCGAATGCAAGTTCTCGGATACTGTCACTCACTAGTAGTAGTATTCGCTAATCGAAATCTCATGCATTCGAATGTAAGTTCTCGGATACTGTCACTCACTAGTAGTAGTATTCGCTATTCGAAATTTCATGCATTCGAATGCAAGTTCTCGGATACTATCACCCACTAGTAGTAGTTTTCGCTAATCGAAATTTCATGCATTTGAATGCAAGTTCTCGGATACCGTCACTCACTAGTAGTAGTATTCGCTAATCGAAATTTCATGCATTCGAATGCAAGTTCTCGGATAATGTCACTCACTAGTAGTAGTATTCGCTAATCGAAATCTCATGCATTCGAATGCAATTATTCGGATACTGTCACTCACTATTAGTAGTATTCGCTAGTCGAAATTTCATGCATTCGAATGCAATAATTCGTATACTGTCACTCACTAGTAGTAGTATTCGCTAATCGAAATCTCATGCATTCGAATGCAAGTTCTCGGATACTGTCACTCACTAGTAGTAGTATTCGCTAATCGAAATCTCATGCATTCGAATGCAAGTTCTCGGATACTGTCACTCACTAGTAGTAGTATCCGATAATCGAAATTTCATGCATTCGAATGCAATTATTCGGATACTGTCACTCACTAGTAGTAGTATTCGCTAATCGAAATTTCATGCATTCGAATGCAATAATTCGGATACTGTCACTCACTAGTAGTAGTATTCGCTAATCGAAATTTCATGCATTCGAATGCAATAATTCGGATACTGTCACTCACTAGTAGTAGTATTCGCTAATCGAAATTTCATGCATTCGAATGCAATAATTCGGATACTGTCACTCACTAGTAGTAGTATTCGCTAATCGAAATTTCATGCATTCGGATGCAATAATTCGGATACTGTCACTCACTAGTAGTAGTATTCGCTAATCGAAATCTCATGCATTCGAATGTAATAATTCGAATACTGTCACTCACTAGTAGTAGTATTCGCTAATCGAAATTTCATGCATTCCAATGCAATAATTCGGATACTGTCACTCATTAGTAGTAGTATTCGCTAATCGAAATCTCATGCATTCGAATGCAAGTTCTCGGATACTGTCACTCACTAGTAGTAGTATTCGCTAATCGAAATCTCTTGCATTCGAATGTAATAATTCGGATACTGTCACTCACTAGTAGTAGTATTCGCTAATCGAAATCTCATGCATTCGAATGCAAGTTCTCGGATACTGTCACTCACTAGTAGTAGTATTCGCTAATCGAAATCTCATGCAATCGAATGCAAGTTCCCGGAAACTGTCACTCACTAGTAGTAGTATTCGCAAATCGAAATCTCTTGCATTCGAATGCAAGTTCTCGGATACTGTCACTCACTAGTAGTAGTATTCGCTAATCGAAATCTCATGCATGCGACTGCAAGTTCTGGGATACTGTCACCCACTAGTAGTAGTATTCGCTAATCGAAATCTCTTGCATTCGAATGCAATAATTCGGATACTGTCACTCACTAGTAGTAGTATTCGCTAATCGAAATCTCATGCATTCGAATGCAAGTTCTCGGATACTGTCACTCACTAGTAGTAGTATCCGATAATCGAAATTTCATGCATTCGAATGCAATTATTCGGATACTGTCACTCACTAGTAGTAGTATTCGCTAATCGAAATCTCTTGCATTCGAATGCAATAATTCGGATACTGTCACTCACTAGTAGTAGTATTCGCTAATCGAAATTTCATGCATTCGAATGCAAGTTCTCGGATACTGTCACTCACTAGTAGTAGTATTCGCTAATCGAAATCTCATGCATTTGAATTCAAGTTTTCGGATACTGTCACTCACTAGTAGTAGTATTCGCTAATCGAAATCTCATGCATTCGAATGCAAGTTCTCGGATACTGTCACTCACTAGTAGTAGTATTCGCTAATCGAAATCTCATGCATTCGAATGCAAGTTCTCGGATACTGCCACTCACTAGTAGTAGTATCCGATAATCGAAATTTCATGCATTCGAATGCAATTATTCGGATACTGTCACTCACTAGTAGTAGTATTCGCTAATCGAAATTTCATGCATTCGAATGCAATAATTCGGATACTGTCACTCACTAGTAGTAGTATTCGCTAATCGAAATCTCATGCATTCGAATGCAATAATTCGGATACTGTCACTCACTAGTAGTAGTATTCGCTAATCGAAATTTCATGCATTCGAATGCAATAATTCGGATACTGTCACTCACTAGTAGTAGTATTCGCTAATCGAAATTTCATGCATTCGGATGCAATAATTCGGATACTGTCACTCACTAGTAGTAGTATTCGCTAATCGAAATCTCATGCATTCGAATGTAATAATTCGAATACTGTCACTCACTAGTAGTAGTATTCGCTAATTGAAATTTCATGCATTCCAATGCAATAATTCGGATACTGTCACTCATTAGTAGTAGTATTCGCTAATCGAAATCTCATGCATTCGAATGCAAGTTCTCGGATACTGTCACTCACTAGTAGTAGTATTCGCTAATCGAAATCTCTTGCATTCGAATGCAATAATTCGGATACTGTCACTCACTAGTAGTAGTATTCGCTAATCGAAATCTCATGCATTCGAATGCAAGTTCTCGGATACTGTCACTCACTAGTACTAGTATTCGCTAATCGAAATCTCATGCATTCGAATGCAAGTTCCCGGATACTGTCACTCACTAGTAGTAGTATTCGCAAATCGAAATCTCTTGCATTCGAATGCAAGTTCTCGGATACTGTCACTCACTAGTAGTAGTATTCGCTAATCGAAATCTCATGCATGCGACTGCAAGTTCTGGGATACTGTCACCCACTAGTAGTAGTATTCGCTAATCGAAATCTCTTGCATTCGAATGCAATAATTCGGATACTGTCACTCACTAGTGGTAGTATTCGCTAATCGAAATCTCTTGCATTCGAATGCAATAATTCGGATACTGTCACTCACTAGTAGTAGTATTCGCTAATCGAAATTTCATGCATTCGAATGCAAGTTCTCGGATACTGTCACTCACTAGTAGTAGTATTCGCTAATCGAAATCTCATGCATTTGAATGCAAGTTCTCGGATACTGTCACTCACTAGTAGTAGTATTCGCTAATCGAAATATCATGCATTCGAATGCTATAATTCGGATACTGTCACTCACTAGTAGTAGTATTCCCTAATCGAAATTTCATGCATTCGATTGCAATAATTCGGATACTGTCACTCACTAGTAGTAGTATTCGCTAATCGAGATCTCATGCATTCGAATGCAATAATTCGGATACTGTCACCCACTAGTTGTAGTATTCGCTAATCGATATTTCATGCATTCGAATGCAATAATTCGGATACTGTCACTCACTAGTAGTAGTATTCGCTAATCGAAATCTCATGCATTGGAATGCAAGTTCTCGGATACTGTCACTCACTAGTAGTAGTATTCGCTAATCGAAATTTCATGCATTCGAATGCAAGTTCTCGGATACTATCACTCACTAGTAGTAGTATTCGCTAATCGAAATTTCATGTATTTCAATGCAAGTTCTCGGATACTGTCACTCACTAGTAGTAGTATTCGCTAATCGAAATTTCATGCATTCGAATGCAAGTTCTCGGATACTGTCACTCACTAGTAGTAGTATTCGCTAATCGAAATCTCATGCATTCGAATGCAAGTTCTCGGATACTGTCACTCACTAGTAGTAGTATTCGCTAATCGAAATCTCATGCATTCGAATGACAGTTCTCGGATACTGTCACTCACTAGTCGTAGTATTCGCTAATCGAAATCTCATGCATTCGAATGCAAGTTCTCGGATACTGTCACTCACTAGTAGTAGTGTTCGCTAATCGAAATTTCATGCATTCGAATGCAAGTTCTCGAATACTGTCACTCACTAGTAGTAGTATTCGCTAATCGAAATTTCATGCATTCGAATGCAATAATTCGGATACTGTCACTCACTAGTAGTAGTATTCGCTAATCGAAATTTCATGCATTCGAATGCAAGTTCTCGGATACTGTCACTCACTAGTAGTAGTATCCGCTAATCGAAATTTCATGCATTCGAATGCAATAATTCGGATACTGTCACTCACTAGCAGTAGTATTCGCTAATCGAAATTTCATGCATTCGAATGCAATTATTCGGATACTGTCACTCACTACTGGTAGTATTCGCTAATCGAAATTTCATGCATTCTAATGCAATAATTCGGATACTGTCACTCACTAGTAGTAGTATTCGCTAATCGAAATCTCATGCATTCGAATGCAATAATTCGGATACTGTCACTCACTAGTAGTAGTATTCGCTAATCGAAATTTCATGCATTCGAATGCAATATTTCGGATACTGTCACTCACTAGTAGTAGTATTCGCTAATCGAAATCTCATGCATTCGAATGCAAGTTCTCGGATACTGTCACTCACTAGTAGTAGTATTCGCTAATCGAAATCTCTTGCATTCGAATGCAATAATTCGGATACTGTCACTCACTAGTAGTAGTATTCGCTAATCGAAATCTCATGCATTCGAATGCAAGTTCTCGGATACTGTCACTCACTAGTAGTAGTATTCGCTAATCGAAATCTCATGCATTCGAATGCAAGTTCCCGGATACTGTCACTCACTAGTAGTAGTATTCGCTAATCGAAATCTCTTGCATTCGAATGCAAGTTCTCGGATACTGTCACTCACTAGTAGTAGTATTCGCTAATCGAAATCTCATGCATGCGACTGCAAGTTCTGGGATACTGTCACCCACTAGTAGTAGTATTCGCTAATCGAAATCTCTTGCATTCGAATGCAATAATTCGGATACTGTCACTCACTAGTAGTAGTATTCGCTAATCGAAATTTCATGCATTCGAATGCAATAATTCGGATACTGTCACTCACTAGTAGTAGTATTCGCTAATCGAAATCTCATGCATTGGAATGCAAGTTCTCGGATACTGTCACTCACTAGTAGTAGTATTCGCTAATCGAAATTTCATGCATTCGAATGCAAGTTCTCGGATACTATCACTCACTAGTAGTAGTATTCGCTAATCGAAATTTCATGTATTTCAATGCAAGTTCTCGGATACTGTCACTCACTAGTAGTAGTATTCGCTAATCGAAATTTCATGCATTCGAATGCAAGTTCTCGGATACTGTCACTCACTAGTAGTAGTATTCGCTAATCGAAATCTCATGCATTCGAATGCAAGTTCTCGGATACTGTCACTCACTAGTAGTAGTATTCGCTAATCGAAATCTCATGCATTCGAATGACAGTTCTCGGATACTGTCACTCACTAGTCGTAGTATTCGCTAATCGAAATCTCATGCATTCGAATGCAAGTTCTCGGATACTGTCACTCACTAGTAGTAGTGTTCGCTAATCGAAATTTCATGCATTCGAATGCAAGTTCTCGGATACTGTCACTCACTAGTAGTAGTATTCGCTAATCGAAATTTCATGCATTCGAATGCAATAATTCGGATACTGTCACTCACTAGTAGTAGTATTCGCTAATCGAAATTTCATGCATTCGAATGCAAGTTCTCGGATACTGTCACTCACTAGTAGTAGTATCCGCTAATCGAAATTTCATGCATTCGAATGCAATAATTCGGATACTGTCACTCACTAGCAGTAGTATTCGCTAATCGAAATTTCATGCATTCGAATGCAATTATTCGGATACTGTCACTCACTACTGGTAGTATTCGCTAATCGAAATTTCATGCATTCTAGTGCAATAATTCGGATACTGTCACTCACTAGTAGTAGTATTCGCTAATCGAAATTTCATGCATTCGAATGCAATATTTCGGATACTGTCACTCACTAGTAGTAGTATTCGCTAATCGAAATCTCATGCATTCGAATGCAAGTTCTCGGATACTGTCACTCACTAGTAGTAGTATTCGCTAATCGAAATCTCTTGCATTCGAATGCAATAATTCGGATACTGTCACTCACTAGTAGTAGTATTCGCTAATCGAAATCTCATGCATTCGAATGCAAGTTCTCGGATACTGTCACTCACTAGTAGTAGTATTCGCTAATCGAAATCTCATGCATTCGAATGCAAGTTCCCGGATACTGTCACTCACTAGTAGTAGTATTCGCTAATCGAAATCTCTTGCATTCGAATGCAAGTTCTCGGATACTGTCACTCACTAGTAGTAGTATTCGCTAATCGAAATCTCATGCATGCGACTGCAAGTTCTGGGATACTGTCACCCACTAGTAGTAGTATTCGCTAATCGAAATCTCTTGCATTCGAATGCAATAATTCGGATACTGTCACTCACTAGTAGTAGTATTCGCTAATCGAAATTTCATGCATTCGAATGCAATAATTCGGATACTGTCACTCACTAGTAGTAGTATTCGCTAATCGAAATCTCATGCATTGGAATGCAAGTTCTCGGATACTGTCACTCACTAGTAGTAGTATTCGCTAATCGAAATTTCATGCATTCGAATGCAAGTTCTCGGATACTATCACTCACTAGTAGTAGTATTCGCTAATCGAAATTTCATGTATTTCAATGCAAGTTCTCGGATACTGTCACTCACTAGTAGTAGTATTCGCTAATCGAAATTTCATGCATTCGAATGCAAGTTCTCGGATACTGTCACTCACTAGTAGTAGTATTCGCTAATCGAAATCTCATGCATTCGAATGCAAGTTCTCGGATACTGTCACTCACTAGTAGTAGTATTCGCTAATCGAAATCTCATGCATTCGAATGACAGTTCTCGGATACTGTCACTCACTAGTCGTAGTATTCGCTAATCGAAATCTCATGCATTCGAATGCAAGTTCTCGGATACTGTCACTCACTAGTAGTAGTGTTCGCTAATCGAAATTTCATGCATTCGAATGCAAGTTCTCGGATACTGTCACTCACTAGTAGTAGTATTCGCTAATCGAAATTTCATGCATTCGAATGCAATAATTCGGATACTGTCACTCACTAGTAGTAGTATTCGCTAATCGAAATTTCATGCATTCGAATGCAAGTTCTCGGATACTGTCACTCACTAGTAGTAGTATCCGCTAATCGAAATTTCATGCATTCGAATGCAATAATTCGGATACTGTCACTCACTAGCAGTAGTATTCGCTAATCGAAATTTCATGCATTCGAATGCAATTATTCGGATACTGTCACTCACTACTGGTAGTATTCGCTAATCGAAATTTCATGCATTCTAGTGCAATAATTCGGATACTGTCACTCACTAGTAGTAGTATTCGCTAATCGAAATCTCATGCATTCGAATGCAATAATTCGGATACTGTCACTCACTAGTAGTAGTATTCGCTAATCGAAATTTCATGCATTCGAATGCAATATTTCGGATGCTGTCACTCACTAGTAGTAGTATTCGCTAATCGAAATCTCATGCATTCGAATGCAAGTTCTCGGATACTGTCACTCACTAGTAGTAGTATTCGCTAATCGAAATCTCTTGCATTCGAATGCAATAATTCGGATACTGTCACTCACTAGTAGTAGTATTCGCTAATCGAAATCTCATGCATTCGAATGCAAGTTCTCGGATACTGTCACTCACTAGTAGTAGTATTCGCTAATCGAAATCTCATGCATTCGAATGCAAGTTCCCGGATACTGTCACTCACTAGTAGTAGTATTCGCTAATCGAAATCTCTTGCATTCGAATGCAAGTTCTCGGATACTGTCACTCACTAGTAGTAGTATTCGCTAATCGAAATCTCATGCATGCGACTGCAAGTTCTGGGATACTGTCACCCACTAGTAGTAGTATTCGCTAATCGAAATCTCTTGCATTCGAATGCAATAATTCGGATACTGTCACTCACTAGTAGTAGTATTCGCTAATCGAAATCTCTTGCATTCGAATGCAATAATTCGGATACTGTCACTCACTAGTAGTAGTATTCGCTAATCGAAATTTCATGCATTCGAATGCAAGTTCTCGGATACTGTCACTCACTAGTAGTAGTATTCGCTAATCGAAATCTCATGCATTTGAATTCAAGTTTTCGGATACTGTCACTCACTAGTAGTAGTATTCGCTAATCGAAATTTCATGCATTCCAATGTAATAATTCGGATACTGTCACTCATTAGTAGTAGTATTCGCTAATTGAAATCTCATGCATTCGAATGCAAGTTCTCGGATACTGTCACTCACTAGTAGTAGTATTCGCTAATCGAAATCTCATGCATTCGAATGTAAGTTCTCGGATACTGTCACTCACTAGTAGTAGTATTCGCTATTCGAAATTTCATGCATTCGAATGCAAGTTCTCGGATACTATCACCCACTAGTAGTAGTTTTCGCTAATCGAAATTTCATGCATTTGAATGCAAGTTCTCGGATACCGTCACTCACTAGTAGTAGTATTCGCTAATCGAAATTTCATGCATTCGAATGCAAGTTCTCGGATAATGTCACTCACTAGTAGTAGTATTCGCTAATCGAAATCTCATGCATTCGAATGCAATTATTCGGATACTGTCACTCACTATTAGTAGTATTCGCTAGTCGAAATTTCATGCATTCGAATGCAATAATTCGTATACTGTCACTCACTAGTAGTAGTATTCGCTAATCGAAATCTCATGCATTCGAATGCAAGTTCTCGGATACTGTCACTCACTAGTAGTAGTATTCGCTAATCGAAATCTCATGCATTCGAATGCAAGTTCTCGGATACTGTCACTCACTAGTAGTAGTATCCGATAATCGAAATTTCATGCATTCGAATGCAATTATTCGGATACTGTCACTCACTAGTAGTAGTATTCGCTAATCGAAATTTCATGCATTCGAATGCAATAATTCGGATACTGTCACTCACTAGTAGTAGTATTCGCTAATCGAAATTTCATGCATTCGAATGCAATAATTCGGATACTGTCACTCACTAGTAGTAGGATTCGCTAATCGAAATTTCATGCATTCGAATGCAATAATTCGGATACTGTCACTCACTAGTAGTAGTATTCGCTAATCGAAATTTCATGCATTCGGATGCAATAATTCGGATACTGTCACTCACTAGTAGTAGTATTCGCTAATCGAAATCTCATGCATTCGAATGTAATAATTCGAATACTGTCACTCACTAGTAGTAGTATTCGCTAATCGAAATTTCATGCATTCCAATGCAATAATTCGGATACTGTCACTCATTAGTAGTAGTATTCGCTAATCGAAATCTCATGCATTCGAATGCAAGTTCTCGGATACTGTCACTCACTAGTAGTAGTATTCGCTAATCGAAATCTCTTGCATTCGAATGCAATAATTCGGATACTGTCACTCACTAGTAGTAGTATTCGCTAATCGAAATCTCATGCATTCGAATGCAAGTTCTCGGATACTGTCACTCACTAGTAGTAGTATTCGCTAATCGAAATCTCATGCAATCGAATGCAAGTTCCCGGATACTGTCACTCACTAGTAGTAGTATTCGCAAATCGAAATCTCTTGCATTCGAATGCAAGTTCTCGGATACTGTCACTCACTAGTAGTAGTATTCGCTAATCGAAATCTCATGCATGCGACTGCAAGTTCTGGGATACTGTCACCCACTAGTAGTAGTATTCGCTAATCGAAATCTCTTGCATTCGAATGCAATAATTCGGATACTGTCACTCACTAGTAGTAGTATTCGCTAATCGAAATCTCATGCATTCGAATGCAAGTTCTCGGATACTGTCACTCACTAGTAGTAGTATCCGATAATCGAAATTTCATGCATTCGAATGCAATTATTCGGATACTGTCACTCACTAGTAGTAGTATTCGCTAATCGAAATCTCTTGCATTCGAATGCAATAATTCGGATACTGTCACTCACTAGTAGTAGTATTCGCTAATCGAAATTTCATGCATTCGAATGCAAGTTCTCGGATACTGTCACTCACTAGTAGTAGTATTCGCTAATCGAAATCTCACGCATTTGAATTCAAGTTTTCGGATACTGTCACTCACTAGTAGTAGTATTCGCTAATCGAAATCTCATGCATTCGAATGCAAGTTCTCGGATACTGTCACTCACTAGTAGTAGTATTCGCTAATCGAAATCTCATGCATTCGAATGCAAGTTCTCGGATACTGCCACTCACTAGTAGTAGTATCCGATAATCGAAATTTCATGCATTCGAATGCAATTATTCGGATACTGTCACTCACTAGTAGTAGTATTCGCTAATCGAAATTTCATGCATTCGAATGCAATAATTCGGATACTGTCACTCACTAGTAGTAGTATTCGCTAATCGAAATCTCATGCATTCGAATGCAATAATTCGGATACTGTCACTCACTAGTAGTAGTATTCGCTAATCGAAATTTCATGCATTCGAATGCAATAATTCGGATACTGTCACTCACTAGTAGTAGTATTCGCTAATCGAAATTTCATGCATTCGGATGCAATAATTCGGATACTGTCACTCACTAGTAGTAGTATTCGCTAATCGAAATCTCATGCATTCGAATGTAATAATTCGAATACTGTCACTCACTAGTAGTAGTATTCGCTAATTGAAATTTCATGCATTCCAATGCAATAATTCGGATACTGTCACTCATTAGTAGTAGTATTCGCTAATCGAAATCTCATGCATTCGAATGCAAGTTCTCGGATACTGTCACTCACTAGTAGTAGTATTCGCTAATCGAAATCTCTTGCATTCGAATGCAATAATTCGGATACTGTCACTCACTAGTAGTAGTATTCGCTAATCGAAATCTCATGCATTCGAATGCAAGTTCTCGGATACTGTCACTCACTAGTACTAGTATTCGCTAATCGAAATCTCATGCATTCGAATGCAAGTTCCCGGATACTGTCACTCACTAGTAGTAGTATTCGCAAATCGAAATCTCTTGCATTCGAATGCAAGTTCTCGGATACTGTCACTCACTAGTAGTAGTATTCGCTAATCGAAATCTCATGCATGCGACTGCAAGTTCTGGGATACTGTCACCCACTAGTAGTAGTATTCGCTAATCGAAATCTCTTGCATTCGAATGCAATAATTCGGATACTGTCACTCACTAGTAGTAGTATTCGCTAATCGAAATCTCTTGCATTCGAATGCAATAATTCGGATACTGTCACTCACTAGTAGTAGTATTCGCTAATCGAAATTTCATGCATTCGAATGCAAGTTCTCGGATACTGTCACTCACTAGTAGTAGTATTCGCTAATCGAAATCTCATGCATTTGAATGCAAGTTCTCGGATACTGTCACTCACTATTAGTAGTATTCGCTAATCGAAATATCATGCATTCGAATGCTATAATTCGGATACTGTCACTCACTAGTAGTAGTATTCCCTAATCGAAATTTCATGCATTCGATTGCAATAATTCGGATACTGTCACTCACTAGTAGTAGTATTCGCTAATCGAGATCTCATGCATTCGAATGCAATAATTCGGATACTGTCACCCACTAGTTGTAGTATTCGCTAATCGATATTTCATGCATTCGAATGCAATAATTCGGATACTGTCACTCACTAGTAGTAGTATTCGCTAATCGAAATCTCATGCATTGGAATGCAAGTTCTCGGATACTGTCACTCACTAGTAGTAGTATTCGCTAATCGAAATTTCATGCATTCGAATGCAAGTTCTCGGATACTATCACTCACTAGTAGTAGTATTCGCTAATCGAAATTTCATGTATTTCAATGCAAGTTCTCGGATACTGTCACTCACTAGTAGTAGTATTCGCTAATCGAAATTTCATGCATTCGAATGCAAGTTCTCGGATACTGTCACTCACTAGTAGTAGTATTCGCTAATCGAAATCTCATGCATTCGAATGCAAGTTCTCGGATACTGTCACTCACTAGTAGTAGTATTCGCTAATCGAAATCTCATGCATTCGAATGACAGTTCTCGGATACTGTCACTCACTAGTCGTAGTATTCGCTAATCGAAATCTCATGCATTCGAATGCAAGTTCTCGGATACTGTCACTCACTAGTAGTAGTGTTCGCTAATCGAAATTTCATGCATTCGAATGCAAGTTCTCGGATACTGTCACTCACTAGTAGTAGTATTCGCTAATCGAAATTTCATGCATTCGAATGCAATAATTCGGATACTGTCACTCACTAGTAGTAGTATTCGCTAATCGAAATTTCATGCATTCGAATGCAAGTTCTCGGATACTGTCACTCACTAGTAGTAGTATCCGCTAATCGAAATTTCATGCATTCGAATGCAATAATTCGGATACCGTCACTCACTAGCAGTAGTATTCGCTAATCGAAATTTCATGCATTCGAATGCAATTATTCGGATACTGTCACTCACTACTGGTAGTATTCGCTAATCGAAATTTCATGCATTCTAATGCAATAATTCGGATACTGTCACTCACTAGTAGTAGTATTCGCTAATCGAAATCTCATGCATTCGAATGCAATAATTCGGATACTGTCACTCACTAGTAGTAGTATTCGCTAATCGAAATTTCATGCATTCGAATGCAATATTTCGGATACTGTCACTCACTAGTAGTAGTATTCGCTAATCGAAATCTCATGCATTCGAATGCAAGTTCTCGGATACTGTCACTCACTAGTAGTAGTATTCGCTAATCGAAATCTCTTGCATTCGAATGCAATAATTCGGATACTGTCACTCACTAGTAGTAGTATTCGCTAATCGAAATCTCATGCATTCGAATGCAAGTTCTCGGATACTGTCACTCACTAGTAGTAGTATTCGCTAATCGAAATCTCATGCATTCGAATGCAAGTTCCCGGATACTGTCACTCACTAGTAGTAGTATTCGCTAATCGAAATCTCTTGCATTCGAATGCAAGTTCTCGGATACTGTCACTCACTAGTAGTAGTATTCGCTAATCGAAATCTCATGCATGCGACTGCAAGTTCTGGGATACTGTCACCCACTAGTAGTAGTATTCGCTAATCGAAATCTCTTGCATTCGAATGCAATAATTCGGATACTGTCACTCACTAGTAGTAGTATTCGCTAATCGAAATCTCATGCATTTGAATTCAAGTTTTCGGATACTGTCACTCACTAGTAGTAGTATTCGCTAATCGAAATCTCATGCATTCGAATGCAAGTTCTCGGATACTGTCACTCACTAGTAGTAGTATTCGCTAATCGAAATCTCATGCATTCGAATGCAAGTTCTCGGATACTGCCACTCACTAGTAGTAGTATCCGATAATCGAAATTTCATGCATTCGAATGCAATTATTCGGATACTGTCACTCACTAGTAGTAGTATTCGCTAATCGAAATTTCATGCATTCGAATGCAATAATTCGGATACTGTCACTCACTAGTAGTAGTATTCGCTAATCGAAATCTCATGCATTCGAATGCAATAATTCGGATACTGTCACTCACTAGTAGTAGTATTCGCTAATCGAAATTTCATGCATTCGAATGCAATAATTCGGATACTGTCACTCACTAGTAGTAGTATTCGCTAATCGAAATTTCATGCATTCGGATGCAATAATTCGGATACTGTCACTCACTAGTAGTAGTATTCGCTAATCGAAATCTCATGCATTCGAATGTAATAATTCGAATACTGTCACTCACTAGTAGTAGTATTCGCTAATTGAAATTTCATGCATTCCAATGCAATAATTCGGATACTGTCACTCATTAGTAGTAGTATTCGCTAATCGAAATCTCATGCATTCGAATGCAAGTTCTCGGATACTGTCACTCACTAGTAGTAGTATTCGCTAATCGAAATCTCTTGCATTCGAATGCAATAATTCGGATACTGTCACTCACTAGTAGTAGTATTCGCTAATCGAAATCTCATGCATTCGAATGCAAGTTCTCGGATACTGTCACTCACTAGTACTAGTATTCGCTAATCGAAATCTCATGCATTCGAATGCAAGTTCCCGGATACTGTCACTCACTAGTAGTAGTATTCGCAAATCGAAATCTCTTGCATTCGAATGCAAGTTCTCGGATACTGTCACTCACTAGTAGTAGTATTCGCTACTCGAAATCTCATGCATGCGACTGCAAGTTCTGGGATACTGTCACCCACTAGTAGTAGTATTCGCTAATCGAAATCTCTTGCATTCGAATGCAATAATTCGGATACTGTCACTCACTAGTAGTAGTATTCGCTAATCGAAATCTCTTGCATTCGAATGCAATAATTCGGATACTGTCACTCACTAGTAGTAGTATTCGCTAATCGAAATTTCATGCATTCGAATGCAAGTTCTCGGATACTGTCACTCACTAGTAGTAGTATTCGCTAATCGAAATCTCATGCATTTGAATGCAAGTTCTCGGATACTGTCACTCACTAGTAGTAGTATTCGCTAATCGAAATATCATGCATTCGAATGCTATAATTCGGATACTGTCACTCACTAGTAGTAGTATTCCCTAATCGAAATTTCATGCATTCGAATGCAATAATTCGGATACTGTCACTCACTAGTAGTAGTATTCGCTAATCGAGATCTCATGCATTCGAATGCAATAATTCGGATACTGTCACCCACTAGTTGTAGTATTCGCTAATCGATATTTCATGCATTCGAATGCAATAATTCGGATACTGTCACTCACTAGTAGTAGTATTCGCTAATCGAAATCTCATGCATTGGAATGCAAGTTCTCGGATACTGTCACTCACTAGTAGTAGTATTCGCTAATCGAAATTTCATGCATTCGAATGCAAGTTCTCGGATACTATCACTCACTAGTAGTAGTATTCGCTAATCGAAATTTCATGTATTTCAATGCAAGTTCTCGGATACTGTCACTCACTAGTAGTAGTATTCGCTAATCGAAATTTCATGCATTCGAATGCAAGTTCTCGGATACTGTCACTCACTAGTAGTAGTATTCGCTAATCGAAATCTCATGCATTCGAATGCAAGTTCTCGGATACTGTCACTCACTAGTAGTAGTATTCGCTAATCGAAATCTCATGCATTCGAATGACAGTTCTCGGATACTGTCACTCACTAGTCGTAGTATTCGCTAATCGAAATCTCATGCATTCGAATGCAAGTTCTCGGATACTGTCACTCACTAGTAGTAGTGTTCGCTAATCGAAATTTCATGCATTCGAATGCAAGTTCTCGGATACTGTCACTCACTAGTAGTAGTATTCGCTAATCGAAATTTCATGCATTCGAATGCAATAATTCGGATACTGTCACTCACTAGTAGTAGTATTCGCTAATCGAAATTTCATGCATTCGAATGCAAGTTCTCGGATACTGTCACTCACTAGTAGTAGTATCCGCTAATCGAAATTTCATGCATTCGAATGCAATAATTCGGATACTGTCACTCACTAGCAGTAGTATTCGCTAATCGAAATTTCATGCATTCGAATGCAATTATTCGGATACTGTCACTCACTACTGGTAGTATTCGCTAATCGAAATTTCATGCATTCTAATGCAATAATTCGGATACTGTCACTCACTAGTAGTAGTATTCGCTAATCGAAATCTCATGCATTCGAATGCAATAATTCGGATACTGTCACTCACTAGTAGTAGTATTCGCTAATCGAAATTTCATGCATTCGAATGCAATATTTCGGATACTGTCACTCACTAGTAGTAGTATTCGCTAATCGAAGTCTCATGCACTCGAATGCAAGTTCTCGGATACTGTCACTCACTAGTAGAAGTATTCGCTAATCGAAATTTCATGCATTCGAATGAAAGTTCTCGAATACTGTCACTCACTAGTAGTAGTCTTCGCTAATCGAAATTTCATGCATTCGAATGCAAGTTCTCGGATACTGTCACTCACTAGTAGTAGTATTCGCTAAACGAAATTTCATGCATTCGAATGCAAGTTCTCGGATACTGTCACTCACTAGTAGTAGTATTCGCTAATTGAAATTTCATGCATTCGAATGCAAGTTCTCGGATACTGTCACTCACTAGTAGTAGGATTCGCTAATCGAAATCTCATGCATTCGAATGCAATAATTCGGATACTATCACTCACGAGTAGTAGTATTCGCTAATCGAAATCTCATGCATTCGAATGCAAGTTCTCGGATACTGTCACTCACTAGTAGTAGTATTCGCTAATCGAAAGTTCATGCATTCGAATGCAATAATTCGGATACTGTCACTCACTAGTAGTAGTATTCGCTAATCGAAATTTCATGTATTCGAATGCAATAATTCGGATACTGTCACTCACTAGTAGTAGTATTCGCTAATCGAAATTTCATGGATTCGAATGCAATAATTCGGATACTGTCACTCACTAGTAGTAGTATTCGGTAATCGAAATCTCATGCATTCGACTGCAAGTTCTCGGATACTGTCACTCACTAGTAGTAGTATTCGCTAATCGAAATCTCATGCATTCGAATGCAATAATTTGGATACTGTCACTCACTAGTAGTAGTTTTCGCTAATCGAAATTTCATGCATTCGAATGCAATAATTCGGATACTGTCACTCACTAGTAGTAGTATTCGCTAATCGAAATTTGATGCATTCGAATGCAATAATTCGGATACTGTCACTCACTAGTAGTAGTATTCGCTAATCGAAATTTCATGCATTCGAATGCAATAATTCGGATACTGTCACTCACTAGTAGTAGTATTCGCTAATCGAAATCTCATGCATTCGAATGCAAGTTCTCGGATACTGTCACTCACTAGTAGTAGTATTCACTAATCGAAATCTCATGCATTCAAATGCAATTATTCGGAAACTGTCACTCACTACTGGTAGTATTCGCTAATCGAAATTTCATGCATTCTAATGCAATAATTCGGATACTGTCACTCACTAGTAGTAGTATTCGCTAATCGAAATCTCATGCATTCGAATGCAAGTTCTCGGATACTGTCACTCACTAGTAGTAGTATACGCTAATCGAAATTTCATGCATTCGGATGCAATAATTCGGATACTGTCACTCACTAGTAGTAGTATTCGCTAATCGAAATTTCATGCATTCGAATGCAATAATTCGCATACTGTCACTCACTAGTAGTAGTATTCGCTAATCGAAATTTCATGCATTCGAATGCAATAATTCGGATACTGTCACTCAATAGTAGTAGTATTCCTTAATCGAAATCTCATGCACTCGAATGCAAGTTCTCGGATACTGTCACTCACTAGTAGTAGTATTCGCTAATCGAAATCTCATGCATTCGAATGCAAGTTCTCGGATACTGTCACTCACTAGTAGTAGTATTCGGTAATCGAAATTTCATGCATTCGAATGCAAGTTCTCGGATACTATCACTCACTAGTAGTAGTATTCGCTAATCGAAATTTCATGTATTTGAATGCAAGTTCTCGGATACTGTCACTCACTAGTAGTAGTATTCGCTAATCGAAATTTCATGCATTCGAATGCAAGTTCTCGGATACTGTCAGTCACTAGTAGTAGTATTCGCTAATCGAAATCTCATGCATTCGAATGCAAGTTCTCGGATACTGTCACTCACTAGTAGTAGTATTTGCTAATCGAAATCTCATGCATTCGAATGCAAGTTCTCGGATACTGTCACTCACTAGTAGTAGTATTCGCTAATCGAAATTTCATGCATTCGAATGCAATAATTCGGATACTGTCACTCACTAGTAGTAGTATTCGCTAATCGAAATTTCATGCATTCGAATGCAATAATTCGGATACTGTCACTCACTAGTAGTAGTATTCGCTAATCGAAATTTCATGCATTCGAATGCAAGTTCTCGGATACTGTCACTCACTAGTAGTAGTATCCGCCAATCGAAATTTCATGCATTCGAATGCAATAATTCGGATACTGTCACTCACTAGTAGTAGTATTCGCTAATCGAAATTTCATGCATTCGAATGCAAGTTCTCGGATACTGTCACTCACTAGTAGTAGTATTCGCAAATCGAAATCTCTTGCATTCGAATGCAATAATTTGGATACTGTCACTCACTAGTAGTAGTTTTCGCTAATCGAAATTTCATGCATTCGAATGCAATAATTCGTATACTGTCACTCACTAGTAGTAGTATTCGCTAATCGAAATTTCATGCATTCGAATGCAATAATTCGGATACTGTCACTCACTAGTAGTAGTATTCGCTAATCGAAATCTCATGCACTCGAATGCAAGTTCTCGGATACTGTCACTCACTAGTAGTAGTATTCGCTAATCGAAATTTCATGCATTCGAATGCAAGTTCTCGAATACTGTCACTCAGTAGTAGTAGTCTTCGCTAATCGAAATTTCATGCATTCGAATGCAAGTTCTCGGATACTGTCACTCACTAGTGGTAGTATTCGCTAATCGAAATTTCATGCATTCGAATGCAAGTTCTCGGATACTGTCACTCACTAGTAGTAGTATTCGCTAATCGAAATCTCATGCATTCGAATGCAAGTTCTCGGATACTGTCACTCACTAGCAGTAGTATTCGCTAATTGAAATTTCATGCATTCGAATGCAAGTTCTCGGATACTGTCACTCACTAGTAGTAGTATTCGCTAATCGAAATTTCATGCATTCGAATGCAATAATTCGGATACTGTCACTCACTAGTAGTAGTATTCGCTAATCGAAATCTCATGCATTTGAATGCAAGTTCTCGGATACTGTCTCTCACTAGTAGTAGTATTCGCTAATCGAAATCTCATGCATTCGAATGCAAGTTCTCGGATACTGTCACTCACTAGTAGTAGTATTCGCTAATCGAAATTTCATGCATTCGAATGCAATAATTCGGATACTGTCACTCACTAGTAGTAGTATTCGCTAATCGAAATCTCATGCTTTCGAATGCAATAATTCGGATACTGTCACTCACTAGTAGTAGTATTCGCTAATCGAAATTTCATGCATTCCAATGTAATAATTCGGATACTGTCACTCATTAGTAGTAGTATTCGCTAATTGAAATCTCATGCATTCGAATGCAAGTTCTCGGATACTGTCACTCACTAGTAGTAGTATTCGCTAATCGAAATCTCTTGCATTCGAATGCAATAATTCGGATACTGTCACTCACTAGTAGTAGTATTCGCTAATCGAAATCTCATGCATTCGAATGTAAGTTCTCGGATACTGTCACTCACTAGTAGTAGTATTCGCTATTCGAAATTTCATGCATTCGAATGCAAGTTCTCGGATACTATCACCCACTAGTAGTAGTTTTCGCTAATCGAAATTTCATGCATTTGAATGCAAGTTCTCGGATACTGTCACTCACTAGTAGTAGTATTCGCTAATCGAAATTTCATGCATTCGAATGCAATAATTCGGATACTGTCACTCACTAGTAGTAGTATTCGCTAATCGAAATCTCATGCACTCGAATGCAAGTTCTCGGATACTGTCACTCACTAGTAGTAGTATTCGCTAATCGAAATTTCATGCATTCGAATGCAAGTTCTCGAATACTGTCACTCACTAGTAGTAGTCTTCGCTAATCGAAATTTCATGCATTCGAATGCAAGTTCTCGGATACTGTCACTCACTAGTGGTAGTATTCGCTAATCGAAATTTCATGCATTCGAATGCAAGTTCTCGGATACTGTCACTCACTAGTAGTAGTATTCGCTAATCGAAATCTCATGCATTCGAATGCAAGTTCTCGGATACTGTCACTCACTAGTAGTAGTATTCGCTAATTGAAATTTCATGCATTCGAATGCAAGTTCTCGGATACTGTCACTCACTAGTAGTAGTATTCGCTAATCGAAATTTCATGCATTCGAATGCAATAATTCGGATACTGTCACTCACTAGTAGTAGTATTCGCTAATCGAAGTCTCATGCATTTGAATGCAAGTTCTCGGATACTGTCTCTCACTAGTAGTAGTATTCGCTAATCGAAATCTCATGCATTCGAATGCAAGTTCTCGGATACTGTCACTCACTAGTAGTAGTATTCGCTAATCGAAATTTCATGCATTCGAATGCAATAATTCGGATACTGTCACTCACTAGTAGTAGTATTCGCTAAACGAAATTTCATGCATTCGAATGCAAGTTCTCGGATACTGTCACTCACTAGTAGTAGTATTCGCTAATTGAAATTTCATGCATTCGAATGCAAGTTCTCGGATACTGTCACTCACTAGTAGTAGGATTCGCTAATCGAAATCTCATGCATTCGAATGCAATAATTCGGATACTATCACTCACGAGTAGTAGTATTCGCTAATCGAAATTTCATGCATTCGAATGCAAGTTCTCGGATACTGTCACTCACTAGTAGTAGTATTCGCTAATCGAAAGTTCATGCATTCGAATGCAATAATTCGGATACTGTCACTCACTAGTAGTAGTATTCGCTAATCGAAATTTCATGTATTCGAATGCAATAATTCGGATACTGTCACTCACTAGTAGTAGTATTCGCTAATCGAAATTTCATGCATTCGAATGCAATAATTCGGATACTGTCACTCACTAGTAGTAGTATTCGGTAATCGAACTCTCATGCATTCGAATGCAAGTTCTCGGATACTGTCACTCACTAGTAGTAGTATTCGCTAATCGAAATCTCATGCATTCGAATGCAATAATTTGGATACTGTCACTCACTAGTAGTAGTTTTCGCTAATCGAAATTTCATGCATTCGAATGCAATAATTCGGATACTGTCACTCACTAGTAGTAGTATTCGCTAATCGAAATTTCATGCATTCGAATGCAATAATTCGGGTACTGTCACTCACTAGTAGTAGTATTCGCTAATCGAAATTTCATGCATTCGAATGCAATAATTCGGATACTGTCACTCACTAGTAGTAGTATTCGCTAATCGAAATCTCATGCATTCGAATGCAAGTTCTCGGATACTGTCACTCACTAGTAGTAGTATTCACTAATCGAAATCTCATGCATTCGAATGCAATTATTCGGAAACTGTCACTCACTACTGGTAGTATTCGCTAATCGAAATTTCATGCATTCTAATGCAATAATTCGGATACTGTCACTCACTAGTAGTAGTATTCGCTAATCGAAATCTCATGCATTCGAATGCAAGTTCTCGGATACTGTCACTCACTAGTAGTAGTATACGCTAATCGAAATTTCATGCATTCGAATGCAATAATTCGGATACTGTCACTCACTAGTAGTAGTATTCGCTAATCGAAATTTCATGCATTCGAATGCAATAATTCGCATACTGTCACTCACTAGTAGTAGTATTCGCTAATCGAAATCTCATGCATTCGAATGCAATAATTCGGATACTGTCACTCACTAGTAGTAGTATTCGCTAATCGAAATTTCATGCATTCGAATGCAATAATTCGGATACTGTCACTCAATAGTAGTAGTATTCGCTAATCGAAATCTCATGCACTCGAATGCAAGTTCTCGGATACTGTCACTCACTAGTAGTAGTATTCGCTAATCGAAATCTCATGCATTCGAATGCAAGTTCTCGGATACTGTCACTCACTAGTAGTAGTATTCGCTAATCGAAATTTCATGCATTCGAATGCAGGTTCTCGGATACTATCACTCACTAGTAGTAGTATTCGCTAATCGAAATTTCATGTATTTGAATGCAAGTTCTCGGATACTGTCACTCACTAGTAGTAGTATTCGCTAATCGAAATTTCATGCATTCGAATGCAAGTTCTCGGATACTGTCAGTCACTAGTAGTAGTATTCGCTAATCGAAATCTCATGCATTCGAATGCAAGTTCTCGGATACTGTCACTCACTAGTAGTAGTATTTGCTAATCGAAATCTCATGCATTCGAATGCAAGTTCTCGGATACTGTCACTCACTAGTAGTAGTATTCGCTAATCGAAATTTCATGCATTCGAATGCAATAATTCGGATACTGTCACTCACTAGTAGTAGTATTCGCTAATCGAAATTTCATGCATTCGAATGCAATAATTCGGATACTGTCACTCACTAGTAGTAGTATTCGCTAATCGAAATTTCATGCATTCGAATGCAAGTTCTCGGATACTGTCACTCACTAGTAGTAGTATCCGCCAATCGAAATTTCATGCATTCGAATGCAATAATTCGGATACTGTCACTCACTAGTAGTAGTATTCGCTAATCGAAATTTCATGCATTCGAATGCAAGTTCTCGGATACTGTCACTCACTAGTAGTAGTATTCGCAAATCGAAATCTCTTGCATTCGAATGCAATAATTTGGATACTGTCACTCACTAGTAGTAGTTTTCGCTAATCGAAATTTCATGCATTCGAATGCAATAATTCGTATACTGTCACTCACTAGTAGTAGTATTCGCTAATCGAAATTTCATGCATTCGAATGCAATAATTCGGATACTGTCACTCACTAGTAGTAGTATTCGCTAATCGAAATCTCATGCACTCGAATGCAAGTTCTCGGATACTGTCACTCACTAGTAGTAGTATTCGCTAATCGAAATTTCATGCATTCGAATGCAAGTTCTCGAATACTGTCACTCAGTAGTAGTAGTCTTCGCTAATCGAAATTTCATGCATTCGAATGCAAGTTCTCGGATACTGTCACTCACTAGTGGTAGTATTCGCTAATCGAAATTTCATGCATTCGAATGCAAGTTCTCGGATACTGTCACTCACTAGTAGTAGTATTCGCTAATCGAAATCTCATGCATTCGAATGCAAGTTCTCGGATACTGTCACTCACTAGTAGTAGTATTCGCTAATTGAAATTTCATGCATTCGAATGCAAGTTCTCGGATACTGTCACTCACTAGTAGTAGTATTCGCTAATCGAAATTTCATGCATTCGAATGCAATAATTCGGATACTGTCACTCACTAGTAGTAGTATTCGCTAATCGAAATCTCATGCATTTGAATGCAAGTTCTCGGATACTGTCTCTCACTAGTAGTAGTATTCGCTAATCGAAATCTCATGCATTCGAATGCAAGTTCTCGGATACTGTCACTCACTAGTAGTAGTATTCGCTAATCGAAATTTCATGCATTCGAATGCAATAATTCGGATACTGTCACTCACTAGTAGTAGTATTCGCTAATCGAAATCTCATGCTTTCGAATGCAATAATTCGGATACTGTCACTCACTAGTAGTAGTATTCGCTAATCGAAATTTCATGCATTCCAATGTAATAATTCGGATACTGTCACTCATTAGTAGTAGTATTCGCTAATTGAAATCTCATGCATTCGAATGCAAGTTCTCGGATACTGTCACTCACTAGTAGTAGTATTCGCTAATCCAAATCTCTTGCATTCGAATGCAATAATTCGGATACTGTCACTCACTAGTAGTAGTATTCGCTAATCGAAATCTCATGCATTCGAATGTAAGTTCTCGGATACTGTCACTCACTAGTAGTAGTATTCGCTATTCGAAATTTCATGCATTCGAATGCAAGTTCTCGGATACTATCACCCACTAGTAGTAGTTTTCGCTAATCGAAATTTCATGCATTTGAATGCAAGTTCTCGGATACTGTCACTCACTAGTAGTAGTATTCGCTAATCGAAATTTCATGCATTCGAATGCAATAATTCGGATACTGTCACTCACTAGTAGTAGTATTCGCTAATCGAAATCTCATGCACTCGAATGCAAGTTCTCGGATACTGTCACTCACTAGTAGTAGTATTCGCTAATCGAAATTTCATGCATTCGAATGCAAGTTCTCGAATACTGTCACTCACTAGTAGTAGTCTTCGCTAATCGAAATTTCATGCATTCGAATGCAAGTTCTCGGATACTGTCACTCACTAGTGGTAGTATTCGCTAATCGAAATTTCATGCATTCGAATGCAAGTTCTCGGATACTGTCACTCACTAGTAGTAGTATTCGCTAATCGAAATCTCATGCATTCGAATGCAAGTTCTCGGATACTGTCACTCACTAGTAGTAGTATTCGCTAATTGAAATTTCATGCATTCGAATGCAAGTTCTCGGATACTGTCACTCACTAGTAGTAGTATTCGCTAATCGAAATTTCATGCATTCGAATGCAATAATTCGGATACTGTCACTCACTAGTAGTAGTATTCGCTAATCGAAGTCTCATGCATTTGAATGCAAGTTCTCGGATACTGTCTCTCACTAGTAGTAGTATTCGCTAATCGAAATCTCATGCATTCGAATGCAAGTTCTCGGATACTGTCACTCACTAGTAGTAGTATTCGCTAATCGAAATTTCATGCATTCGAATGCAATAATTCGGATACTGTCACTCACTAGTAGTAGTATTCGCTAATCGAAATCTCATGCATTCGAATGCAATAATTCGGATACTGTCACTCACTAGTAGTAGTATTCGCTAATCGAAATTTCATGCATTCCAATGTAATAATTCGGATACTGTCACTCATTAGTAGTAGTATTCGCTAATTGAAATCTCATGCATTCGAATGCAAGTTCTCGGATACTGTCACTCACTAGTAGTAGTATTCGCTAATCGAAATCTCTTGCATTCGAATGCAATAATTCGGATACTGTCACTCACTAGTAGTAGTATTCGCTAATCGAAATCTCATGCATTCGAATGTAAGTTCTCGGATACTGTCACTCACTAGTAGTAGTATTCGCTATTCGAAATTTCATGCATTCGAATGCAAGTTCTCGGATACTATCACCCACTAGTAGTAGTTTTCGCTAATCGAAATTTCATGCATTTGAATGCAAGTTCTCGGATACTGTCACTCACTAGTAGTAGTATTCGCTAATCGAAATTTCATGCATTCGAATGCAAGTTCTCGGATAATGTCACTCACTAGTAGTAGTATTCGCTAATCGAAATCTCATGCATTCGAATGCAATTATTCGGATACTGTCACTCACTAGTAGTAGTATTCGCTAGTCGAAATTTCATGCATTCGAATGCAATAATTCGTATACTGTCACTCACTAGTAGTAGTATTCGCTAATCGAAATCTCATGCATTCGAATGCAAGTTCTCGGATACTGTCACTCACTAGTAGTAGTATTCGCTAATCGAAATCTCATGCATTCGAATGCAAGTTCTCGGATACTGTCACTCACTAGTAGTAGTATCCGATAATCGAAATTTCATGCATTCGAATGCAATTATTCGGATACTGTCACTCACTAGTAGTAGTATTCGCTAATCGAAATTTCATGCATTCGAATGCAATAATTCGGATACTGTCACTCACTAGTAGTAGTATTCGCTAATCGAAATCTCATGCATTCGAATGCAATAGTTCGGATACTGTCACTCACTAGTAGTAGTATTCGCTAATCGAAATTTCATGCATTCGAATGCAATAATTCGTATACTGTCACTCACTAGTAGTAGTATTCGCTAATCGAAATTTCATGCATTCGGATGCAATAATTCGGATACTGTCACTCACTAGTAGTAGTATTCGCTAATCGAAATCTCATGCATTCGAATGTAATAATTCGAATACTGTCACTCACTAGTAGTAGTATTCGCTAATCGAAATTTCATGCATTCCAATGCAATAATTCGGATACTGTCACTCATTAGTAGTAGTATTCGCTAATCGAAATCTCATGCATTCGAATGCAAGTTCTCGGATACTGTCACTCACTAGTAGTAGTATTCGCTAATCGAAATCTCTTGCATTCGAATGCAATAATTCGGATACTGTCACTCACTAGTAGTAGTATTCGCTAATCGAATTCTCATGCATTCGAATGCAAGTTCTCGGATACTGTCACTCACTAGTAGTAGTATTCGCTAATCGAAATCTCATGCATTCGAATGCAAGTTCCCGGATACTGTCACTCACTAGTAGTAGTATTCGCAAATCGAAATCTCTTGCATTCGAATGCAAGTTCTCGGATACTGTCACTCACTAGTAGTAGTATTCGCTAATCGAAATCTCATGCATGCGACTGCAAGTTCTGGGATACTGTCACCCACTAGTAGTAGTATTCGCTAATCGAAATCTCTTGCATTCGAATGCAATAATTCCGATACTGTCACTCACTAGTAGTAGTATTCGCTAATCGAAATCTCTTGCATTCGAATGCAATAATTCGGATACTGTCACTCACTAGTAGTAGTATTCGCTAATCGAAATTTCATGCATTCGAATGCAAGTTCTCGGATACTGTCACTCACTAGTAGTAGTATTCGCTAATCGAAATCTCATGCATTTGAATGCAAGTTTTCGGATACTGTCACTCACTAGTAGTAGTATTCGCTAATCGAAATTTCATGCATTCGAATGCAATAATTCGGATACTGTCACTCACTAGTAGTAGTATTCGCTAATCGAAATCTCATGCATTCGAATGCAAGTTCTCGGATACTGTCACTCACTAGTAGTAGTATTCGCTAATCGAAATCTCATGCATTCGAATGCAATAATTCGGATACTGTCACCCACTAGTAGTAGTATTCGCTAATCGATATTTCATGCATTCGAATGCAATAATTCGGATACTGTCACTCACTAGTAGTAGTATTCGCTAATCGAAATCTCATGCATTGGAATGCAAGTTCTCGGATACTGTCACTCACTAGTAGTAGTATTCGCTAATCGAAATTTCATGCATTCGAATGCAAGTTCTCGGATACTATCACTCACTAGTAGTAGTATTCGCTAATCGAAATTTCATGTATTTCAATGCAAGTTCTCGGATACTGTCACTCACTAGTAGTAGTTTTCGCTAATCGAAATTTCATGCATTCGAATGCAAGTTCTCGGATACTGTCACTCACTAGTAGTAGTATTCGCTAATCGAAATCTCATGCATTCGAATGCAAGTTCTCGGATACTGTCACTCACTAGTAGTAGTATTCGCTAATCGAAATCTCATGCATTCGAATGACAGTTCTCGGATACTGTCACTCACTAGTCGTAGTATTCGCTAATCGAAATCTCATGCATTCGAATGCAAGTTCTCGGATACTGTCACTCACTAGTAGTAGTATTCGCTAATCGAAATTTCATGCATTCGAATGCAATAATTCGGATACTGTCACTCACTAGTAGTAGTATTCGCTAATCGAAATTTCATGCATTCGAATGCAAGTTCTCGGATACTGTCACTCACTAGTAGTAGTATCCGCTAATCGAAATTTCATGCATTCGAATGCAATAATTCGGATACTGTCACTCACTAGTAGTAGTATTCGCTAATCGAAATTTCATGCATTCGAATGCAATTATTCGGATACTGTCACTCACTACTGGTAGTATTCGCTAATCGAAATTTCATGCATTGTAATGCAATAATTCGGATACTGTCACTCACTAGTAGTAGTATTCGCTAATCGAAATCTCATGCATTCGAATGCAATAATTCGGATACTGTCACTCACTAGTAGTAGTATTCGCTAATCGAAATTTCATGCATTCGAATGCAATATTTCGGATACTGTCACTCACTAGTAGTAGTATTCGCTAATCGAAGTCTCATGCACTCGAATGCAAGTTCTCGGATACTGTCACTCACTAGTAGAAGTATTCGCTAATCGAAATTTCATGCATTCGAATGCAAGTTCTCGGATACTGTCACTCACTAGTAGTAGTATTCGCTAATCGAAATCTCATGCATTTGAATGCAAGTTTTCGGATACTGTCACTCACTAGTAGTAGTATTCGCTAATCGAAATTTCATGCATTCGAATGCAATAATTCGGATACTGTCACTCACTAGTAGTAGTATTCGCTAATCGAAATCTCATGCATTCGAATGCAAGTTCTCGGATACTGTCACTCACTAGTAGTAGTATTCGCTAATCGAAATCTCATGCATTCGAATGCTATAATTCGGATACTGTCACTCACTAGTAGTAGTATTCCCTAATCGAAATTTCATGCATTCGAATGCAATAATTCGGATACTGTCACTCACTAGTAGTAGTATTCGCTAATCGAGATCTCATGCATTCGAATGCAATAATTCGGATACTGTCACCCACTAGTAGTAGTATTCGCTAATCGATATTTCATGCATTCGAATGCAATAATTCGGATACTGTCACTCACTAGTAGTAGTATTCGCTAATCGAAATCTCATGCATTGGAATGCAAGTTCTCGGATACTGTCACTCACTAGTAGTAGTATTCGCTAATCGAAATTTCATGCATTCGAATGCAAGTTCTCGGATACTATCACTCACTAGTAGTAGTATTCGCTAATCGAAATTTCATGTATTTCAATGCAAGTTCTCGGATACTGTCACTCACTAGTAGTAGTATTCGCTAATCGAAATTTCATGCATTCGAATGCAAGTTCTCGGATACTGTCACTCACTAGTAGTAGTATTCGCTAATCGAAATCTCATGCATTCGAATGCAAGTTCTCGGATACTGTCACTCACTAGTAGTAGTATTCGCTAATCGAAATCTCATGCATTCGAATGACAGTTCTCGGATACTGTCACTCACTAGTCGTAGTATTCGCTAATCGAAATCTCATGCATTCGAATGCAAGTTCTCGGATACTGTCACTCACTAGTAGTAGTGTTCGCTAATCGAAATTTCATGCATTCGAATGCAAGTTCTCGGATACTGTCACTCACTAGTAGTAGTATTCGCTAATCGAAATTTCATGCATTCGAATGCAATAATTCGGATACTGTCACTCACTAGTAGTAGTATTCGCTAATCGAAATTTCATGCATTCGAATGCAAGTTCTCGGATACTGTCACTCACTAGTAGTAGTATCCGCTAATCGAAATTTCATGCATTCGAATGCAATAATTCGGATACTGTCACTCACTAGTAGTTGTATTCGCTAATCGAAATTTCATGCATTCGAATGCAATTATTCGGATACTGTCACTCACTACTGGTAGTATTCGCTAATCGAAATTTCATGCATTCTAATGCAATAATTCGGATACTGTCACTCACTAGTAGTAGTATTCGCTAATCGAAATCTCATGCATTCGAATGCAATAATTCGGATACTGTCACTCACTAGTAGTAGTATTCGCTAATCGAAATTTCATGCATTCGAATGCAATATTTCGGATACTGTCACTCACTAGTAGTAGCATTCGCTAATCGAAGTCTCATGCACTCGAATGCAAGTTCTCGGATACTGTCACTCACTAGTAGAAGTATTCGCTAATCGAAATTTCATGCATTCGAATGCAAGTTCTCGAATACTGTCACTCACTAGTAGTAGTCTTCGCTAATCGAAATTTCATGCATTCGAATGCAAGTTCTCGGATACTGTCACTCACTAGTAGTAGTATTCGCTAAACGAAATTTCATGCATTCGAATGCAAGTTCTCGGATACTGTCACTCACTAGTAGTAGTATTCGCTAATTGAAATTTCATGCATTCGAATGCAAGTTCTCGGATACTGTCACTCACTAGTAGTAGGATTCGCTAATCGAAATTTCATGCATTCGAATGCAATAATTCGGATACTGTCACTCAATAGTAGTAGTATTCGCTAATCGAAATCTCATGCATTCGAATGCAAGTTCTCGGATACTGTCACTCACTAGTAGTAGTATTCGCTAATCGAAATCTCATGCATTCGAATGCAATAATTCGGATACTATCACTCACGAGTAGTAGTATTCGCTAATCGAAATTTCATGCATTCGAATGCAAGTTCTCGGATACTGTCACTCACTAGTAGTAGTATTCGCTAATCGAAAGTTCATGCATTCGAATGCAATAATTCGGATACTGTCACTCACTAGTAGTAGTATTCGCTAATCGAAATTTCATGTATTCGAATGCAATAATTCGGATACTGTCACTCACTAGTAGTAGTATTCGCTAATCGAAATTTCATGCATTCGAATGCAATAATTCGGATACTGTCACTCACTAGTAGTAGTATTCGGTAATCGAAATCTCATGCATTCGAATGGAAGTTCTCGGATACTGTCACTCACTAGTAGTAGTATTCGCTAATCGAAATCTCATGCATTCGAATGCAATAATTTGGATACTGTCACTCACTAGTAGTAGTTTTCGCTAATCGAAATTTCATGCATTCGAATGCAATAATTCGGATACTGTCACTCACTAGTAGTAGTATTCGCTAATCGAAATTTCATGCATTCGAATGCAATAATTCGGATACTGTCACTCACTAGTAGTAGTATTCGCTAATCGAAATTTCATGCATTCGAATGCAATAATTCGGATACTGTCACTCACTAGTAGTAGTATTCGCTAATCGAAATCTCATGCATTCGAATGCAAGTTCTCGGATACTGTCACTCACTAGTAGTAGTATTCACTAATCGAAATCTCATGCATTCGAATGCAATTATTCGGAAACTGTCACTCACTACTGGTAGTATTCGCTAATCGAAATTTCATGCATTCGAATGCAATAATTCGCATACTGTCACTCACTAGTAGTAGTATTCGCTAATCGAAATTTCATGCATTCGAATGCAATAATCCGGATACTGTCACTCAATAGTAGTAGTATTCGCTAATCGAAATCTCATGCACTCGAATGCAAGTTCTCGGATACTGTCACTCACTAGTAGTAGTATTCGCTAATCGAAATTTCATGCATTCGAATGCAATAATCCGGATACTGTCACTCACTAGTAGTAGTATTCGCTAATCGAAATTTCATGCATTCGAATGCAATAATCCGGATACTGTCACTCAATAGTAGTAGTATTCGCTAATCGAAATCTCATGCACTCGAATGCAAGTTCTCGGATACTGTCACTCACTAGTAGTAGTATTCGCTAATCGAAATCTCATGCATTCGAATGCAAGTTCTCGGATACTGTCACTCACTAGTAGTAGTTTTCGCTAATCGAAATTTCATGCATTCGAATGCAATAATTCGGATACTGTCACTCACTAGTAGTAGTATTCGCTAATCGAAATTTCATGCATTCGAATGCAATAATTCGGATACTGTCACTCACTAGTAGTAGTATTCGCTAATCGAAATTTCATGCATTCGAATGCAATAATTCGGATACTGTCACTCACTAGTAGTAGTATTCGCTAATCGAAATCTCATGCATTCGAATGCAAGTTCTCGGATACTGTCACTCACTAGTAGTAGTATACGCTAATCGAAATTTCATGCATTCGAATGCAATAATTAGGATACTGTCACTCACTAGTAGTAGTATTCGCTAATCGAAATTTCATGCATTCGAATGCAATAATTCGCATACTGTCACTCACTAGTAGTAGTATTCGCTAATCGAAATCTCATGCATTCGAATGCAATAATCCGGATACTGTCACTCACTAGTAGTAGTATTCGCTAATCGAAATTTCATGCATTCGAATGCAATAATTCGGATACTGTCACTCAATAGTAGTAGTATTCGCTAATCGAAATCTCATGCACTCGAATGCAAGTTCTCGGATACTGTCACTCACTAGTAGTAGTATTCGCTAATCGAAATCTCATGCATTCGAATGCAAGTTCTCGGATACTGTCACTCACTAGTAGTAGTATTCGCTAATCGAAATTTCATGCATTCGAATGCAAGTTCTCGGATACTATCACTCACTAGTAGTAGTATTCGCTAATCGAAATTTCATGTATTTGAATGCAAGTTCTCGGATACTGTCACTCACTAGTAGTAGTATTCGCTAATCGAAATTTCATGCATTCGAATGCAAGTTCTCGGATACTGTCACTCACTAGTAGTAGTATTCGCTAATCGAAATCTCATGCATTTGAATGCAAGTTCTCGGATACTGTCACTCACTAGTAGTAGTATTCGCTAATCGAAATCTCATGCATTCGAATGCAATAATTCGGATACTGTCACTCACTAGTAGTAGTATTCGCTAATCGAAATTTCATGCATTCGAATGCAAGTTCTCGGATACTGTCACTCACTAGTAGTAGTATTCGCTAATCGAAATTTCATGCATTCGAATGCAAGTTCTCGGATACTGTCACTCACTAGTAGTAGTATTCGCTAATCGAAATTTCATGCATTCGAATGCAAGTTCTCGGATACTGTCACTCACTAGTAGTAGTATTCGCTAATCGAAATTTCATGCATTCGAATGCAATAATTCGGATACTGTCACTCACTAGTAGTAGTATTCGCTAATCGAAATTTCATGCATTCGAATGCAAGTTCTCGGATACTGTCACTCACTAGTAGTAGTATCCGCTAATCGAAATTTCATGCATTCGAATGCAATAATTCGGATACTGTCACTCACTAGTAGTAGTATTCGCTAATCGAAATTTCATGCATTCGAATGCAAGTTCTCGGATACTGTCACTCACTAGTAGTAGTATTCGCAAATCGAAATCTCTTGCATTCGAATGCAATAATTTGGATACTGTCACTCACTAGTAGTAGTTTTCGCTAATCGAAATTTCATGCATTCGAATGCAATAATTCGTATACTGTCACTCACTAGTAGTAGTATTCGCTAATCGAAATTTCATGCATTCGAATGCAATAATTCGGATACTGTCACTCACTAGTAGTAGTATTCGCTAATCGAAATTTCATGCATTCGAATGCAATAATTCGGATACTGTCACTCACTAGTAGTAGTATTCGCTAATCGAAATCTCATGCATTCGAATGCAAGTTCTCTGATACTGTCACTCACTAGTAGTAGTATTCGCTAATCGAAATCTCATGCATTCGAATGCAATAATTCGGATACTGTCACTCACTAGTAGTAGTATTCGCTAATCGAAATTTCATGCATTCGAATGCAATAATTCGTATACTGTCACTCACTGGTAGTAGTATTCGCTAATCGAAATCTCATGCATTCGAATGCAAGTTCTCGGATACTGTCACTCACCAGTAGCAGTATTCGCTAATCGAAATCTCATGCATTCGAATGCAAGTTCTCGGATACTGTCACTCACTAGTAGTAGTATCCGCTACTCGAAATTTCATGCATTCGAATGCAATTATTCGGATACTGTCACTCACTAGTAGTAGTATTCGCTAATCGAAATTTCATGCATTCGAATGCAATAATTCGGATACTGTCACTCACTAGTAGTAGTATTCGCTAATCGAAATTTCATGCATTCGAATGCAAGTTCTCGGATACTGTCACTCACTAGTAGTAGTATTCGCTAATCGAAATTTCATGCATTCGAATGCAAGTTCTCGGATACTGTCACTCACTAGTAGTAGTATTCGCTAATCGAAATCTCATGCATTCGAATGCAAGTTCTCGGATACTGTCACTCACTAGTAGTAGTTTTCGCTAATCGAAATTTCATGCATTCGAATGCAATAATTCGGATACTGTCACTCACTAGTAGTAGTATTCGCTAATGGAAATTTCATGCATTCGAATGCAATAATTCGGATACTGTCACTCACTAGTAGTAGTATTCGCTAATCGAAATTTCATGCATTCGAATGCAATAATTCGGATACTGTCACTCACTAGTAGTAGTATTCGCTAATCGAAATCTCATGCATTCGAATGCAAGTTCTCGGATACTGTCACTCACTAGTAGTAGTATTCACTAATCGAAATCTCATGCATTCGAATGCAATTATCCGGAAACTGTCACTCACTACTGGTAGTATTCGCTAATCGAAATTTCATGCATTCGAATGCAATAATTCGCATACTGTCACTCACTAGTAGTAGTATTCGCTAATCGAAATCTCATGCATTCGAATGCAATAATCCGGATACTGTCACTCACTAGTAGTAGTATTCGCTAATCGAAATTTCATGCATTCGAATGCAATAATCCGGATACTGTCACTCAATAGTAGTAGTATTCGCTAATCGAAATCTCATGCACTCGAATGCAAGTTCTCGGATACTGTCACTCACTAGTAGTAGTATTCGCTAATCGAAATTTCATGCATTCGAATGCAATAATCCGGATACTGTCACTCACTAGTAGTAGTATTCGCTAATCGAAATTTCATGCATTCGAATGCAATAATTCGGATACTGTCACTCACTAGTAGTAGTATTCGCTAATCGAAATTTCATGCATTCGAATGCAATAATTCGGATACTGTCACTCACTAGTAGTAGTATTCGCTAATCGAAATTTCATGCATTCGAATGCAATAATTCGGATACTGTCACTCACTAGTAGTAGTATTCGCTAATCGAAATCTCATGCATTCGAATGCAAGTTCTCGGATACTGTCACTCACTAGTAGTAGTATACGCTAATCGAAATTTCATGCATTCGAATGCAATAATTAGGATACTGTCACTCACTAGTAGTAGTATTCGCTAATCGAAATTTCATGCATTCGAATGCAATAATTCGCATACTGTCACTCACTAGTAGTAGTATTCGCTAATCGAAATCTCATGCATTCGAATGCAATAATCCGGATACTGTTACTCACTAGTAGTAGTATTCGCTAATCGAAATTTCATGCATTCGAATGCAATAATTCGGATACTGTCACTCAATAGTAGTAGTATTCGCTAATCGAAATCTCATGCACTCGAATGCAAGTTCTCGGATACTGTCACTCACTAGTAGTAGTATTCGCTAATCGAAATCTCATGCATTTGAATGCAAGTTCTCGGATACTGTCACTCACTAGTAGTAGTATTCGCTAATCGAAATTTCATGCATTCGAATGCAAGTTCTCGGATACTATCACTCACTAGTAGTAGTATTCGCTAATCGAAATTTCATGTATTTGAATGCAAGTTCTCGGATACTGTCACTCACTAGTAGTAGTATTCGCTAATCGAAATTTCATGCATTCGAATGCAAGTTCTCGGATACTGTCACTCACTAGTAGTAGTATTCGCTAATCGAAATCTCATGCATTCGAATGCAAGTTCTCGGATACTGTCACTCACTAGTAGTAGTATTCGCTAATCGAAATCTCATGCATTCGAATGCAATAATTCGGATACTGTCACTCACTAGTAGTAGTATTCGCTAATCGAAATTTCATGCATTCGAATGCAAGTTCTCGGATACTGTCACTCACTAGTAGTAGTATTCGCTAATCGAAATTTCATGCATTCGAATGCAAGTTCTCGGATACTGTCACTCACTAGTAGTAGTATTCGCTAATCGAAATTTCATGCATTCGAATGCAAGTTCTCGGATACTGTCACTCACTAGTAGTAGTATTCGCTAATCGAAATTTCATGCATTCGAATGCAATAATTCGGATACTGTCACTCACTAGTAGTAGTATTCGCTAATCGAAATTTCATGCATTCGAATGCAAGTTCTCGGATACTGTCACTCACTAGTAGTAGTATCCGCTAATCGAAATTTCATGCATTCGAATGCAATAATTCGGATACTGTCACTCACTAGTAGTAGTATTCGCTAATCGAAATTTCATGCATTCGAATGCAAGTTCTCGGATACTGTCACTCACTAGTAGTAGTATTCGCAAATCGAAATCTCTTGCATTCGAATGCAATAATTTGGATACTGTCACTCACTAGCAGTAGTTTTCGCTAATCGAAATTTCATGCATTCGAATGCAATAATTCGTATACTGTCACTCACTAGTAGTAGTATTCGCTAATCGAAATTTCATGCATTCGAATGCAATAATTCGGATACTGTCACTCACTAGTAGTAGTATTCGCTAATCGAAATTTCATGCATTCGAATGCAATAATTCGGATACTGTCACTCACTAGTAGTAGTATTCGCTAATCGAAATCTCATGCATTCGAATGCAAGTTCTCGGATACTGTCACTCACTAGTAGTAGTATTCGCTAATCGAAATCTCATGCATTCGAATGCAATAATTCGGATACTGTCACTCACTAGTAGTAGTATTCGCTAATCGAAATTTCATGCATTCGAATGCAATAATTCGTATACTGTCACTCACTGGTAGTAGTATTCGCTAATCGAAATCTCATGCATTCGAATGCAAGTTCTCGGATACTGTCACTCACCAGTAGCAGTATTCGCTAATCGAAATCTCATGCATTCGAATGCAAGTTCTCGGATACTGTCACTCACTAGTAGTAGTATCCGCTAATCGAAATTTCATGCATTCGAATGCAATTATTCGGATACTGTCACTCACTAGTAGTAGTATTCGCTAATCGAAATTTCATGCATTCGAATGCAATAATTCGGATACTGTCACTCACTAGTAGTAGTATTCGCTAATCGAAATTTCATGCATTCGAATGCAAGTTCTCGGATACTGTCACTCACTAGTAGTAGTATTCGCTAATCGAAATTTCATGCATTCGAATGCAAGTTCTCGGATACTATCACTCACTAGTAGTAGTATTCGCTAATCGAAATTTCATGTATTTGAATGCAAGTTCTCGGATACTGTCACTCACTAGTAGTAGTATTCGCTAATCGAAATTTCATGCATTCGAATGCAAGTTCTCGGATACTGTCACTCACTAGTAGTAGTATTCGCTAATCGAAATCTCATGCATTCGAATGCAAGTTCTCGGATACTGTCACTCACTAGTAGTAGTATTCGCTAATCGAAATCTCATGCATTCGAATGCAATAATTCGGATACTGTCACTCACTAGTAGTAGTATTCGCTAATCGAAATTTCATGCATTCGAATGCAAGTTCTCGGATACTGTCACTCACTAGTAGTAGTATTCGCTAATCGAAATTTCATGCATTCGAATGCAAGTTCTCGGATACTGTCACTCACTAGTAGTAGTATTCGCTAATCGAAATTTCATGCATTCGAATGCAAGTTCTCGGATACTGTCACTCACTAGTAGTAGTATTCGCTAATCGAAATTTCATGCATTCGAATGCAATAATTCGGATACTGTCACTCACTAGTAGTAGTATTCGCTAATCGAAATTTCATGCATTCGAATGCAAGTTCTCGGATACTGTCACTCACTAGTAGTAGTATCCGCTAATCGAAATTTCATGCATTCGAATGCAATAATTCGGATACTGTCACTCACTAGTAGTAGTATTCGCTAATCGAAATTTCATGCATTCGAATGCAAGTTCTCGGATACTGTCACTCACTAGTAGTAGTATTCGCAAATCGAAATCTCTTGCATTCGAATGCAATAATTTGGATACTGTCACTCACTAGCAGTAGTTTTCGCTAATCGAAATTTCATGCATTCGAATGCAATAATTCGTATACTGTCACTCACTAGTAGTAGTATTCGCTAATCGAAATTTCATGCATTCGAATGCAATAATTCGGATACTGTCACTCACTAGTAGTAGTATTCGCTAATCGAAATTTCATGCATTCGAATGCAATAATTCGGATACTGTCACTCACTAGTAGTAGTATTCGCTAATCGAAATCTCATGCATTCGAATGCAAGTTCTCGGATACTGTCACTCACTAGTAGTAGTATTCGCTAATCGAAATCTCATGCATTCGAATGCAATAATTCGGATACTGTCACTCACTAGTAGTAGTATTCGCTAATCGAAATTTCATGCATTCGAATGCAATAATTCGTATACTGTCACTCACTGGTAGTAGTATTCGCTAATCGAAATCTCATGCATTCGAATGCAAGTTCTCGGATACTGTCACTCACCAGTAGCAGTATTCGCTAATCGAAATCTCATGCATTCGAATGCAAGTTCTCGGATACTGTCACTCACTAGTAGTAGTATCCGCTAATCGAAATTTCATGCATTCGAATGCAATTATTCGGATACTGTCACTCACTAGTAGTAGTATTCGCTAATCGAAATTTCATGCATTCGAATGCAATAATTCGGATACTGTCACTCACTAGTAGTAGTATTCGCTAATCGAAATTTCATGCATTCGAATGCAAGTTCTCGGATACTGTCACTCACTAGTAGTAGTATTCGCTAATCGAAATTTCATGCATTCGAATGCAAGTTCTCGGATACTGTCACTCACTAGTAGTAGTATTCGCTAATCGAAATCTCATGCATTCGAATGCAAGTTCTCGGATACTGTCACTCACTAGTAGTAGTATTCGCTAATTGAAATTTCATGCATTCGAATGCAAGTTCTCGGATACTGTCACTCACTAGTAGTAGTATTCGCTAATCGAAATTTCATGCATTCGAATGCAATAATTCGGATACTGTCACTCAATAGTAGTAGTATTCGCTAATCGAAATCTCATGCATTCGAATGCAAGTTCTCGGATACTGTCACTCACTAGTAGTAGTATTCGCTAAACGAAATCTCATGCATTCGAATGCAATAATTCGGATACTATCACTCACTAGTAGTAGTATTCGCTAATCGAAATTTCATGCATTCGAATGCAAGTTCTCGGATACTGTCACTCACTAGTAGTAGTATTCGCTAATCGAAAGTTCATGCATTCGAATGCAATAATTCGGATACTGTCACTCACTAGTAGTAGTATTCGCTAATCGAAATTTCATGTATTCGAATGCAATAATTCGGATACTGTCACTCACTAGTAGTAGTATTCGCTAATCGAAATTTCATGCATTCGAATGCAATAATTCGGATACTGTCACTCACTAGTAGTAGTATTCGGTAATCGAAATCTCATGCATTCGAATGCAAGTTCTCGGATACTGTCACTCACTAGTAGTAGTATTCGCTAATCGAAATCTCATGCATTCGAATGCAATAATTCGGATACTGTCACTCACTAGTAGTAGTTTTCGCTAATCGAAATTTCATGCATTCGAATGCAATAATTCGGATACTGTCACTCACTAGTAGTAGTAATCGCTAATCGAAATCTTATGCATTCGAATGCAATAATTCGGATACTGTAACTCACTAGTAGTAGTATTCGCTAATCGAAATTTCATGCATTCGAATGCAATAATTCGGATACTGTCACTCACTAGTAGTAGTATTCGCTAATCGAAATTTCATGCATTCGAATGCAATAATTCGGATACTGTCACTCACTAGTAGTAGTATTCGCTAATCGAAATCTCATGCATTCGAATGCAAGTTCTCGGATACTGTCACTCACTAGTAGTAGTATTCGCTAATCGAAATCTCATGCATTCGAATGCAATAATTCGGATACTGTCACTCACTAGTAGTAGTATTCGCTAATTGAAATTTCATGCATTCGAATGCAATAATTCGGATACTGTCACTCACTAGTAGTTGTATTCTCCAATCGAAATCTCATGCATTCGAATGCAATAATTCGGATACTGTAACTCACTAGTAGTAGTATTCGCTAATCGAAATTTCATGCATTCGAATGCAATAATTCGGATACTGTCACTCACTAGTAGTAGTATTCGCTAATCGAAATTTCATGCATTCGAATGAAAGTTCTCGGATACTGCCACTCACTAGTAGTAGTATTCGCAAATCGAAATCTCTTGCATTCGAATGCAAGTTCTCGGATACTGTCACTCACTAGTAGTAGTATTCGCTAATCGAAATCTCATGCATTCGACTGCAAGTTCTGGGATACTGTCACTCACTAGTAGTAGTATTCGCTAATCGAAATCTCATGCATTCGAATGCAAGTTCTCTGATACTGTCACTCACTAGTAGTAGTATTCGCTAATCGAAATTTCATGCATTCGAATGCAATAATTCGGATACTGTCACTCACTAGTAGTAGTATTCGCTAATCGAAATTTCATGCATTCGAATGCAATAATTCGGATAGTGTCACTCACTAGTAGTAGTATTCGTTAATCGAAATCTCATGCATTCGAATGCAAGTTCTCGGATACTGTCACTCACTAGTAGTAGTATTCGCTAATCGAAATTTCATGCATTCGAATGCAATAATTGGGATACTGTCACTCACTAGTAGTAGTATTCGCTAATCGAAATTTCATGCATTCGAATGCAATAATTCGGATACTGTCACTCACTAGTAGTAGTATTCGCTAATTGAAATTTCATGCATTCGAATGCAAGTTCTCGGATACTGTCACTCACTAGTAGTAGTATTCGCTAATCGAAATCTCATGCATTCGAATGCAAGTTCTCGGATACTGTCACTCACTAGTAGTAGTATCCGCTAATCGAAATTTCATGCATTCGAATGCAATTATTCGGATACTGTCACTCACTACTAGTAGTATTGGCTAATCGAAATTTCATGCATTCTAATGCAATAATTCGGATACTGTCACTCACTAGTAGTAGTATTCGCTAATCGAAATCTCATGCATTCGAATGCAAGTTCTCGGACACTGTCACTTACTAGTAGTAGTATACGGTAATCGAAATTTCATGCATTCGAATGCAATAATTCGGATACTGTCACTCACTAGTAGTAGTATTCGCTAATCGAAATTTCATGCATTCGAATGCAATAATTCGCATACTGTCACTCACTAGTAGTAGTATTCGCTAATCGAAATTTCATGCATTCGAATGCAATAATTCGGATACTGTCACTCACTAGTAGTAGTATTCGCTAATCGAAATCTCATGCACTCGAATGCAAGTTCTCGGATACTGTCACTCACTAGTAGTAGTATTCGCTAATCGAAATTTCATGCATTCGAATGCAAGTTCTCGAATACTGTCACTCACTGGTAGTAGTCTTCGCTAATCGAAATTTCATGCATTCGAATGCAAGTTCTCGGATACTGTCACTCACTAGTAGTAGTATTCGCTAATCGAAATCTCATGCATTCGAATGCAATAATTCGGATACTGTCACTCACTAGTAGTAGTTTTCGCTAATCGAAATTTCATGCATTCGAATGCAATAATTCGGATACTGTCACTCACTAGTAGTAGTAATCGCTAATCGAAATCTTATGCATTCGAATGCAATAATTCGGATACTGTAACTCACTAGTAGTAGTATTCGCTAATCGAAATTTCATGCATTCGAATGCAATAATTCGGATACTGTCACTCACTAGTAGTAGTATTCGCTAATCGAAATTTCATGCATTCGAATGCAATAATTCGGATACTGTCACTCACTAGTAGTAGTATTCGCTAATCGAAATCTCATGCATTCGAATGCAAGTTCTCGGATACTGTCACTCACTAGTAGTAGTATTCGCTAATCGAAATCTCATGCATTCGAATGCAATAATTCGGATACTGTCACTCACTAGTAGTAGTATTCGCTAATTGAAATTTCATGCATTCGAATGCAATAATTCGGATACTGTCACTCACTAGTAGTTGTATTCTCCAATCGAAATCTCATGCATTCGAATGCAATAATTCGGATACTGTAACTCACTAGTAGTAGTATTCGCTAATCGAAATTTCATGCATTCGAATGCAATAATTCGGATACTGTCACTCACTAGTAGTAGTATTCGCTAATCGAAATTTCATGCATTCGAATGAAAGTTCTCGGATACTGCCACTCACTAGTAGTAGTATTCGCAAATCGAAATCTCTTGCATTCGAATGCAAGTTCTCGGATACTGTCACTCACTAGTAGTAGTATTCGCTAATCGAAATCTCATGCATTCGACTGCAAGTTCTGGGATACTGTCACTCACTAGTAGTAGTATTCGCTAATCGAAATCTCATGCATTCGAATGCAAGTTCTCTGATACTGTCACTCACTAGTAGTAGTATTCGCTAATCGAAATTTCATGCATTCGAATGCAATAATTCGGATACTGTCACTCACTAGTAGTAGTATTCGCTAATCGAAATTTCATGCATTCGAATGCAATAATTCGGATAGTGTCACTCACTAGTAGTAGTATTCGTTAATCGAAATCTCATGCATTCGAATGCAAGTTCTCGGATACTGTCACTCACTAGTAGTAGTATTCGCTAATCGAAATTTCATGCATTCGAATGCAATAATTGGGATACTGTCACTCACTAGTAGTAGTATTCGCTAATCGAAATTTCATGCATTCGAATGCAATAATTCGGATACTGTCACTCACTAGTAGTAGTATTCGCTAATTGAAATTTCATGCATTCGAATGCAAGTTCTCGGATACTGTCACTCACTAGTAGTAGTATTCGCTAATCGAAATCTCATGCATTCGAATGCAAGTTCTCGGATACTGTCACTCACTAGTAGTAGTATCCGCTAATCGAAATTTCATGCATTCGAATGCAATTATTCGGATACTGTCACTCACTACTAGTAGTATTGGCTAATCGAAATTTCATGCATTCTAATGCAATAATTCGGATACTGTCACTCACTAGTAGTAGTATTCGCTAATCGAAATCTCATGCATTCGAATGCAAGTTCTCGGACACTGTCACTTACTAGTAGTAGTATACGGTAATCGAAATTTCATGCATTCGAATGCAATAATTCGGATACTGTCACTCACTAGTAGTAGTATTCGCTAATCGAAATTTCATGCATTCGAATGCAATAATTCGCATACTGTCACTCACTAGTAGTAGTATTCGCTAATCGAAATTTCATGCATTCGAATGCAATAATTCGGATACTGTCACTCACTAGTAGTAGTATTCGCTAATCGAAATCTCATGCACTCGAATGCAAGTTCTCGGATACTGTCACTCACTAGTAGTAGTATTCGCTAATCGAAATTTCATGCATTCGAATGCAAGTTCTCGAATACTGTCACTCACTGGTAGTAGTCTTCGCTAATCGAAATTTCATGCATTCGAATGCAAGTTCTCGGATACTGTCACTCACTAGTAGTAGTATTCGCTAATCGAAATTTCATGCATTCGAATGCAAGTTCTCGGATACTGTCACTCACTAGTAGTAGTATTCGCTAATCGAAATCTCATGCATTCGAATGCAAGTTCTCGGATACTGTCACTCACTAGTAGTAGTATTCGCTAATTGAAATTTCATGCATTCGAATGCAAGTTCTCGGATACTGTCACTCACTAGTAGTAGTATTCGCTAATCGAAATTTCATGCATTCGAATGCAATAATTCGGATACTGTCACTCAATAGTAGTAGTATTCGCTAAACGAAATCTCATGCATTCGAATGCAAGTTCTCGGATACTGTCACTCACTAGTAGTAGTATTCGCTAATCGAAATCTCATGCATTCGAATGCAATAATTCGGATACTATCACTCACTAGTAGTAGTATTCGGTAATCGAAATCTCATGCATTCGAATGCAACTTCTCGGATACTGTCACTCACTAGTAGTAGTATTCGCTAATCGAAATCTCATGGATTCGAATGCAATAATTCGGATACTGTCACTCACTAGTAGTAGTTTTCGCTAATCGAAATTTCATGCATTCGAATGCAATAATTCGGATACTGTCACTCACTAGTAGTAGTAATCGCTAATCGAAATCTCATGCATTCGAATGCAATAATTCGGATACTGTAACTCACTAGTAGTAGTATTCGCTAATCGAAATTTCATGCATTCGAATGCAATAATTCGGATACTGTCACTCACTAGTAGTAGTATTCGCTAATCGAAATTTCATGCATTCGAATGCAATAATTCGGATACTGTCACTCACTAGTAGTAGTATTCGCTAATCGAAATTTCATGCATTCGAATGCAAGTTCTCGGATACCGTCACTCACTAGTAGTAGTATTCGCTAATCGAAATCTCATGCATTCGAATGCAATAATTCGGATACTGTCACTCACTAGTAGTAGTATTCGCTAATCGAAATTTCATGCATTCGAATGCAATAATTCGGATACTGTCACTCACTAGTAGTTGTATTCGCCAATCGAAATCTCATGCATTCGAATGCAATAATTCGGATACTGTAACTCACTAGTAGTAGTATTCGCTAATCGAAATTTCATGCATTCGAATGCAATAATTCGGATACTGTCACTCACTAGTAGTAGTATTCGCTAATCGAAATTTCATGCATTCGAATGCAAGTTCTCGGATACTGTCACTCACTAGTAGTAGTATTCGCAAATCGAAATCTCTTGCATTCGAATGCAATAATTTGGATACTGTCACTCACTAGTAGTAGTTTTCGCTAATCGAAATTTCATGCATTCGAATGCAATAATTCGTATACTGTCACTCACTAGTAGTAGTATTCGCTAATCGAAATTTCATGCATTCGAATGCAATAATTCGGATACTGTCACTCACTAGTAGTAGTATTCGCTAATCGAAATTTCATGCATTCGAATGCAATAATTCGGATACTGTCACTCACTAGTAGTAGTATTCGCTAATCGAAATCTCATGCATTCGAATGCAAGTTCTCGGATACTGTCACTCACTAGTAGTAGTATTCGCTAATCGAAATCTCATGCATTCGAATGCAATAATTCGGATACTGTCACTCACTAGTAGTAGTATTCGCTAATCGAAATTTCATGCATTCGAATGCAAGTTCTCGAATACTGTCACTCACTGGTAGTAGTCTTCGCTAATCGAAATTTCATGCATTCGAATGCAAGTTCTCGGATACTGTCACTCACTAGTAGTAGTATTCGCTAATCGAAATTTCATGCATTCGAATGCAAGTTCTCGGATACTGTCACTCACTAGTAGTAGTATTCGCTAATCGAAATCTCATGCATTCGAATGCAAGTTCTCGGATACTGTCACTCACTAGTAGTAGTATTCGCTAATTGAAATTTCATGCATTCGAATGCAAGTTCTCGGATACTGTCACTCACTAGTAGTAGTATTCGCTAATCGAAATTTCATGCATTCGAATGCAATAATTCGGATACTGTCACTCAATAGTAGTAGTATTCGCTAAACGAAATCTCATGCATTCGAATGCAAGTTCTCGGATACTGTCACTCACTAGTAGTAGTATTCGCTAATCGAAATCTCATGCATTCGAATGCAATAATTCGGATACTATCACTCACTAGTAGTAGTATTCGCTAATCGAAATTTCATGCATTCGAATGCAAGTTCTCGGATACTGTCACTCACTAGTAGTAGTATTCGCTAATCGAAATTTCATGCATTCGAATGCAATAATTCGGATACTGTCACTCACTAGTAGTAGTATTCGCTAATCGAAATTTCATGCATTCGAATGCAAGTTCTCGGATACTGTCACTCACTAGTAGTAGTATCCGCTAATCGAAATTTCATGCATTCGAATGCAATAATTCGGATACTGTCACTCACTAGTAGTAGTATTCGCTAATCGAAATTTCATGCATTCGAATGCAAGTTCTCGGATACTGTCACTCACTAGTAGTAGTATTCGCAAATCGAAATCTCTTGCATTCGAATGCAATAATTTGGATACTGTCACTCACTAGCAGTAGTTTTCGCTAATCGAAATTTCATGCATTCGAATGCAATAATTCGTATACTGTCACTCACTAGTAGTAGTATTCGCTAATCGAAATTTCATGCATTCGAATGCAATAATTCGGATACTGTCACTCACTAGTAGTAGTATTCGCTAATCGAAATTTCATGCATTCGAATGCAATAATTCGGATACTGTCACTCACTAGTAGTAGTATTCGCTAATCGAAATCTCATGCATTCGAATGCAAGTTCTCGGATACTGTCACTCACTAGTAGTAGTATTCGCTAATCGAAATCTCATGCATTCGAATGCAATAATTCGGATACTGTCACTCACTAGTAGTAGTATTCGCTAATCGAAATTTCATGCATTCGAATGCAATAATTCGTATACTGTCACTCACTGGTAGTAGTATTCGCTAATCGAAATCTCATGCATTCGAATGCAAGTTCTCGGATACTGTCACTCACCAGTAGCAGTATTCGCTAATCGAAATCTCATGCATTCGAATGCAAGTTCTCGGATACTGTCACTCACTAGTAGTAGTATCCGCTAATCGAAATTTCATGCATTCGAATGCAATTATTCGGATACTGTCACTCACTAGTAGTAGTATTCGCTAATCGAAATTTCATGCATTCGAATGCAATAATTCGGATACTGTCACTCACTAGTAGTAGTATTCGCTAATCGAAATTTCATGCATTCGAATGCAAGTTCTCGGATACTGTCACTCACTAGTAGTAGTATTCGCTAATCGAAATTTCATGCATTCGAATGCAAGTTCTCGGATACTGTCACTCACTAGTAGTAGTATTCGCTAATCGAAATCTCATGCATTCGAATGCAAGTTCTCGGATACTGTCACTCACTAGTAGTAGTATTCGCTAATTGAAATTTCATGCATTCGAATGCAAGTTCTCGGATACTGTCACTCACTAGTAGTAGTATTCGCTAATCGAAATTTCATGCATTCGAATGCAATAATTCGGATACTGTCACTCAATAGTAGTAGTATTCGCTAATCGAAATCTCATGCATTCGAATGCAAGTTCTCGGATACTGTCACTCACTAGTAGTAGTATTCGCTAAACGAAATCTCATGCATTCGAATGCAATAATTCGGATACTATCACTCACTAGTAGTAGTATTCGCTAATCGAAATTTCATGCATTCGAATGCAAGTTCTCGGATACTGTCACTCACTAGTAGTAGTATTCGCTAATCGAAAGTTCATGCATTCGAATGCAATAATTCGGATACTGTCACTCACTAGTAGTAGTATTCGCTAATCGAAATTTCATGTATTCGAATGCAATAATTCGGATACTGTCACTCACTAGTAGTAGTATTCGCTAATCGAAATTTCATGCATTCGAATGCAATAATTCGGATACTGTCACTCACTAGTAGTAGTATTCGGTAATCGAAATCTCATGCATTCGAATGCAAGTTCTCGGATACTGTCACTCACTAGTAGTAGTATTCGCTAATCGAAATCTCATGCATTCGAATGCAATAATTCGGATACTGTCACTCACTAGTAGTAGTTTTCGCTAATCGAAATTTCATGCATTCGAATGCAATAATTCGGATACTGTCACTCACTAGTAGTAGTAATCGCTAATCGAAATCTTATGCATTCGAATGCAATAATTCGGATACTGTAACTCACTAGTAGTAGTATTCGCTAATCGAAATTTCATGCATTCGAATGCAATAATTCGGATACTGTCACTCACTAGTAGTAGTATTCGCTAATCGAAATTTCATGCATTCGAATGCAATAATTCGGATACTGTCACTCACTAGTAGTAGTATTCGCTAATCGAAATCTCATGCATTCGAATGCAAGTTCTCGGATACTGTCACTCACTAGTAGTAGTATTCGCTAATCGAAATCTCATGCATTCGAATGCAATAATTCGGATACTGTCACTCACTAGTAGTAGTATTCGCTAATTGAAATTTCATGCATTCGAATGCAATAATTCGGATACTGTCACTCACTAGTAGTTGTATTCTCCAATCGAAATCTCATGCATTCGAATGCAATAATTCGGATACTGTAACTCACTAGTAGTAGTATTCGCTAATCGAAATTTCATGCATTCGAATGCAATAATTCGGATACTGTCACTCACTAGTAGTAGTATTCGCTAATCGAAATTTCATGCATTCGAATGAAAGTTCTCGGATACTGCCACTCACTAGTAGTAGTATTCGCAAATCGAAATCTCTTGCATTCGAATGCAAGTTCTCGGATACTGTCACTCACTAGTAGTAGTATTCGCTAATCGAAATCTCATGCATTCGACTGCAAGTTCTGGGATACTGTCACTCACTAGTAGTAGTATTCGCTAATCGAAATCTCATGCATTCGAATGCAAGTTCTCTGATACTGTCACTCACTAGTAGTAGTATTCGCTAATCGAAATTTCATGCATTCGAATGCAATAATTCGGATACTGTCACTCACTAGTAGTAGTATTCGCTAATCGAAATTTCATGCATTCGAATGCAATAATTCGGATAGTGTCACTCACTAGTAGTAGTATTCGTTAATCGAAATCTCATGCATTCGAATGCAAGTTCTCGGATACTGTCACTCACTAGTAGTAGTATTCGCTAATCGAAATTTCATGCATTCGAATGCAATAATTGGGATACTGTCACTCACTAGTAGTAGTATTCGCTAATCGAAATTTCATGCATTCGAATGCAATAATTCGGATACTGTCACTCACTAGTAGTAGTATTCGCTAATTGAAATTTCATGCATTCGAATGCAAGTTCTCGGATACTGTCACTCACTAGTAGTAGTATTCGCTAATCGAAATCTCATGCATTCGAATGCAAGTTCTCGGATACTGTCACTCACTAGTAGTAGTATCCGCTAATCGAAATTTCATGCATTCGAATGCAATTATTCGGATACTGTCACTCACTACTAGTAGTATTGGCTAATCGAAATTTCATGCATTCTAATGCAATAATTCGGATACTGTCACTCACTAGTAGTAGTATTCGCTAATCGAAATCTCATGCATTCGAATGCAAGTTCTCGGACACTGTCACTTACTAGTAGTAGTATACGGTAATCGAAATTTCATGCATTCGAATGCAATAATTCGGATACTGTCACTCACTAGTAGTAGTATTCGCTAATCGAAATTTCATGCATTCGAATGCAATAATTCGCATACTGTCACTCACTAGTAGTAGTATTCGCTAATCGAAATTTCATGCATTCGAATGCAATAATTCGGATACTGTCACTCACTAGTAGTAGTATTCGCTAATCGAAATCTCATGCACTCGAATGCAAGTTCTCGGATACTGTCACTCACTAGTAGTAGTATTCGCTAATCGAAATTTCATGCATTCGAATGCAAGTTCTCGAATACTGTCACTCACTGGTAGTAGTCTTCGCTAATCGAAATTTCATGCATTCGAATGCAAGTTCTCGGATACTGTCACTCACTAGTAGTAGTATTCGCTAATCGAAATTTCATGCATTCGAATGCAAGTTCTCGGATACTGTCACTCACTAGTAGTAGTATTCGCTAATCGAAATCTCATGCATTCGAATGCAAGTTCTCGGATACTGTCACTCACTAGTAGTAGTATTCGCTAATTGAAATTTCATGCATTCGAATGCAAGTTCTCGGATACTGTCACTCACTAGTAGTAGTATTCGCTAATCGAAATTTCATGCATTCGAATGCAATAATTCGGATACTGTCACTCAATAGTAGTAGTATTCGCTAAACGAAATCTCATGCATTCGAATGCAAGTTCTCGGATACTGTCACTCACTAGTAGTAGTATTCGCTAATCGAAATCTCATGCATTCGAATGCAATAATTCGGATACTATCACTCACTAGTAGTAGTATTCGGTAATCGAAATCTCATGCATTCGAATGCAACTTCTCGGATACTGTCACTCACTAGTAGTAGTATTCGCTAATCGAAATCTCATGGATTCGAATGCAATAATTCGGATACTGTCACTCACTAGTAGTAGTTTTCGCTAATCGAAATTTCATGCATTCGAATGCAATAATTCGGATACTGTCACTCACTAGTAGTAGTAATCGCTAATCGAAATCTCATGCATTCGAATGCAATAATTCGGATACTGTAACTCACTAGTAGTAGTATTCGCTAATCGAAATTTCATGCATTCGAATGCAATAATTCGGATACTGTCACTCACTAGTAGTAGTATTCGCTAATCGAAATTTCATGCATTCGAATGCAATAATTCGGATACTGTCACTCACTAGTAGTAGTATTCGCTAATCGAAATTTCATGCATTCGAATGCAAGTTCTCGGATACCGTCACTCACTAGTAGTAGTATTCGCTAATCGAAATCTCATGCATTCGAATGCAATAATTCGGATACTGTCACTCACTAGTAGTAGTATTCGCTAATCGAAATTTCATGCATTCGAATGCAATAATTCGGATACTGTCACTCACTAGTAGTTGTATTCGCCAATCGAAATCTCATGCATTCGAATGCAATAATTCGGATACTGTAACTCACTAGTAGTAGTATTCGCTAATCGAAATTTCATGCATTCGAATGCAATAATTCGGATACTGTCACTCACTAGTAGTAGTATTCGCTAATCGAAATTTCATGCATTCGAATGCAAGTTCTCGGATACTGTCACTCACTAGTAGTAGTATTCGCAAATCGAAATCTCTTGCATTCGAATGCAATAATTTGGATACTGTCACTCACTAGTAGTAGTTTTCGCTAATCGAAATTTCATGCATTCGAATGCAATAATTCGTATACTGTCACTCACTAGTAGTAGTATTCGCTAATCGAAATTTCATGCATTCGAATGCAATAATTCGGATACTGTCACTCACTAGTAGTAGTATTCGCTAATCGAAATTTCATGCATTCGAATGCAATAATTCGGATACTGTCACTCACTAGTAGTAGTATTCGCTAATCGAAATCTCATGCATTCGAATGCAAGTTCTCGGATACTGTCACTCACTAGTAGTAGTATTCGCTAATCGAAATCTCATGCATTCGAATGCAATAATTCGGATACTGTCACTCACTAGTAGTAGTATTCGCTAATCGAAATTTCATGCATTCGAATGCAATAATTCGTATACTGTCACTCACTGGTAGTAGTAGTCGCTAATCGAAATCTCATGCATTCGAATGCAAGTTCTCGGATACTGTCACTCACCAGTAGTAGTATTCGCTAATCGAAATCTCATGCATTCGAATGCAAGTTCTCGGATACTGTCACTCACTAGTAGTAGTATCCGCTAATCGAAATTTCATGCATTCGAATGCAATTATTCGGATACTGTCACTCACTAGTAGTAGTATTCGCTAATCGAAATTTCATGCATTCGAATGCAATAATTCGGATACTGTCACTCACTAGTAGTAGTATTCGCTAATCGAAATCTCATGCATTCGAATGCAAGTTCTCGGATACTGCCACCCACTAGTAGTAGTATTCGCTAATCGAAATTTCATGCATTCGAATGCAATAATTCGGATACTGTCACTCACTAGTAGTAGTATTCGCTAATCGAAATTTCATGCATTCGGATGCAATAATTCGGATAGTCACTCACTAGTAGTAGTATTCGCTAATCGAAATCTCATGCATTCGAATGCAATAATTCGGATACTGTTACTCACTAGTAGTAGTATTCGCTAATCGAAATTTCATGCATTCCAATGCAATAATTCGCATACTGTCACTCATTAGTAGTAGTATTCGCTAATCGAAATCTCATGCATTCGAATGCAAGATCTCGGATACTGTCACTCACTAGTAGTAGTATTCGCTAATCGAAATCTCTTGCATTCGAATGCAATAATTCGGATACTGTCACTCACTAGTAGTAGTATTCGCTAATCGAAATCTCATGCATTCGAATGCAAGTTCTCGGATACTGTCACTCACTAGTAGTAGTATTCGCTAATCGAAATCTCATGCATTCGAATTCAAGTTCTCGGATACTGTCACTCACTAGTAGTAGTATTCGCAAATCGAAATCTCTTGCATTCGAATGCAAGTTTTCGGATACTGTCACTCACTAGTAGTAGTATTCGCTAATCGAAATCTCATGCATTCGACTGCAAGTTCTGGGATACTGTCACTCACTAGTAGTAGTATTCGCTAATCGAAATCTCTTGCATTCGAATGCAATAATTCGGATACTGTCACTCACTAGTAGTAGTATTCGCTAATCGAAATCTCTTGCATTCGAATGCAATAATTCGGATACTGTCACTCACTAGTAGTAGTATTCGCTAATCGAAATTTCATGCATTCGAATGCAAGTTCTCGGATACTGTCACTCACTAGTAGTAGTATTCGCTAATCGAAATCTCATGCATTTGAATGCAAGTTCTCGGATACTGTCACTCACTAGTAGTAGTATTCGCTAATCGAAATTTCATGCATTCGAATGCAATAATTCGGATACTGTCACTCACTAGTAGTAGTATTCGCTAATCGAAATCTCATGCATTCGAATGCAAGTTCTCGGATACTGTCACTCACTAGTAGTAGTATTCGCTAATCGAAATCTCATGCATTCGAATGCTATAATTCGGATACTGTCACTCACTAGTAGTAGTATTCGCTAATCGAAATTTCATGCATTCGAATGCAATAATTCGGATACTGTCACTCACTAGTAGTAGTATTCGCTAATCGAGATCTCATGCATTCGAATGCAATAATTCGGATACTGTCACCCACTAGTAGTAGTATTCGCTAATCGATATTTCATGCATTCGAATGCAATAATTCGGATACTGTCACTCACTAGTAGTAGTATTCGCTAATCGAAATCTCATGCATTCGAATGCAAGTTCTCGGATACTGTCACTCACTAGTAGTAGTATTCGCTAATCGAAATTTCATGCATTCGAATGCAAGTTCTCGGATACTATCACTCACTAGTAGTAGTATTCGCTAATCGAAATTTCATGTATTTGAATGCAAGTTCTCGGATACTGTCACTCACTAGTAGTAGTATTCGCTAATCGAAATTTCATGCATTCGAATGCAAGTTCTCGGATACTGTCACTCACTAGTAGTAGTATTCGCTAATCCAAATCTCATGCATTCGAATGCAAGTTCTCGGATACTGTCACTCACTAGTAGTAGTATTTGCTAATCGAAATCTCATGCATTCGAATGCAAGTTCTCGGATACTGTCACTCACTAGTCGTAGTATTCGCTAATCGAAATCTCATGCATTCGAATGCAAGTTCTCGGATACTGTCACTCACTAGTAGTAGTATTCGCTAATCGAAATTTCATGCATTCGAATGCAATAATTCGGATACTGTCACTCACTAGTAGTAGTATTCGCTAATCGAAATTTCATGCATTCGAATGCAAAAATTCGGATACTGTCACTCACTAGTAGTAGTATTCGCTAATCGAAATTTCATGCATTCGAATGCAAGTTCTCGGATACTGTCACTCACTAGTAGTAGTATCCGCTAATCGAAATTTCATGCATTCGAATGCAATAATTCGGATACTGTCACTCACTAGTAGTAGTATTCGCTAATCGAAATTTCATGCATTCGAATGCAATAATATGGATACTGTCACTCACTAGTAGTAGTATTCGCTAATCGAAATTTCATGCATTCGAATGCAATAATTCGGATACTGTCACTCACTAGTAGTAGTATTCGCTAATTGAAATTTCATGCATTCGAATGCAAGTTCTCGGATACTGTCACTCACTAGTAGTAGTATTCGCTAATCGAAATCTCATGCATTCGAATGCAATAATTCGGATACTGTTACTCACTAGTAGTAGTATTCGCTAATCGAAATTTCATGCATTCCAATGCAATAATTCGGATACTGTCACTCATTAGTAGTAGTATTCGCTAATCGAAATCTCATGCATTCGAATGCAAGATCTCGGATACTGTCACTCACTAGTAGTAGTATTCGCTAATCGAAATCTCTTGCATTCGAATGCAATAATTCGGATACTGTCACTCACTAGTAGTAGTATTCGCTAATCGAAATCTCATGCATTCGAATGCAAGTTCTCGGATACTGTCACTCACTAGTAGTAGTATTCGCTAATCGAAATCTCATGCATTCGAATTCAAGTTCTCGGATACTGTCACTCACTAGTAGTAGTATTCGCAAATCGAAATCTCTTGCATTCGAATGCAAGTTTTCGGATACTGTCACTCACTAGTAGTAGTATTCGCTAATCGAAATCTCATGCATTCGACTGCAAGTTCTGGGATACTGTCACTCACTAGTAGTAGTATTCGCTAATCGAAATCTCTTGCATTCGAATGCAATAATTCGGATACTGTCACTCACTAGTAGTAGTATTCGCTAATCGAAATCTCTTGCATTCGAATGCAATAATTCGGATACTGTCACTCACTAGTAGTAGTATTCGCTAATCGAAATTTCATGCATTCGAATGCAAGTTCTCGGATACTGTCACTCACTAGTAGTAGTATTCGCTAATCGAAATCTCATGCATTTGAATGCAAGTTCTCGGATACTGTCACTCACTAGTAGTAGTATTCGCTAATCGAAATTTCATGCATTCGAATGCAATAATTCGGATACTGTCACTCACTAGTAGTAGTATTCGCTAATCGAAATCTCATGCATTCGAATGCAAGTTCTCGGATACTGTCACTCACTAGTAGTAGTATTCGCTAATCGAAATCTCATGCATTCGAATGCTATAATTCGGATACTGTCACTCACTAGTAGTAGTATTCGCTAATCGAAATTTCATGCATTCGAATGCAATAATTCGGATACTGTCACTCACTAGTAGTAGTATTCGCTAATCGAGATCTCATGCATTCGAATGCAATAATTCGGATACTGTCACCCACTAGTAGTAGTATTCGCTAATCGATATTTCATGCATTCGAATGCAATAATTCGGATACTGTCACTCACTAGTAGTAGTATTCGCTAATCGAAATCTCATGCATTCGAATGCAAGTTCTCGGATACTGTCACTCACTAGTAGTAGTATTCGCTAATCGAAATTTCATGCATTCGAATGCAAGTTCTCGGATACTATCACTCACTAGTAGTAGTATTCGCTAATCGAAATTTCATGTATTTGAATGCAAGTTCTCGGATACTGTCACTCACTAGTAGTAGTATTCGCTAATCGAAATTTCATGCATTCGAATGCAAGTTCTCGGATACTGTCACTCACTAGTAGTAGTATTCGCTAATCCAAATCTCATGCATTCGAATGCAAGTTCTCGGATACTGTCACTCACTAGTAGTAGTATTTGCTAATCGAAATCTCATGCATTCGAATGCAAGTTCTCGGATACTGTCACTCACTAGTCGTAGTATTCGCTAATCGAAATCTCATGCATTCGAATGCAAGTTCTCGGATACTGTCACTCACTAGTAGTAGTATTCGCTAATCGAAATTTCATGCATTCGAATGCAATAATTCGGATACTGTCACTCACTAGTAGTAGTATTCGCTAATCGAAATTTCATGCATTCGAATGCAAAAATTCGGGTACTGTCACTCACTAGTAGTAGTATTCGCTAATCGAAATTTCATGCATTCGAATGCAAGTTCTCGGATACTGTCACTCACTAGTAGTAGTATCCGCTAATCGAAATTTCATGCATTCGAATGCAATAATTCGGATACTGTCACTCACTAGTAGTAGTATTCGCTAATCGAAATTTCATGCATTCGAATGCAATAATTCGGATACTGTCACTCACTAGTAGTAGTATTCGCTAATCGAAATTTCATGCATTCGAATGCAATAATTCGGATACTGTCACTCACTAGTAGTAGTATTCGCTAATTGAAATTTCATGCATTCGAATGCAAGTTCTCGGATACTGTCACTCACTAGTAGTAGTATTCGCTAATCGAAATCTCATGCATTCGAATGCAAGTTCTCGGATACTGTCACTCACTAGTAGTAGTATCCGCTAATCGAAATTTCATGCATTCGAATGCAATTATTCGGATACTGTCACTCACTACTAGTAGTATTCGCTAATCGAAATTTCATGCATTCTAATGCAATAATTCGGATACTGTCACTCACTAGTAGTAGTATTCGCTTATCGAAATCTCATGCATTCGAATGCAAGTTCTCGGATACTGTCACTTACTAGTAGTAGTATACGCTAATCGAAATTTCATGCATTCGAATGCAATAATTCGGATACTGTCACTCACTAGTAGTAGTATTCGCTAATCGAAATTTCATGCATTCGAATGCAATAATTCGCATACTGTCACTCACTAGTAGTAGTATTCGCTAATCGAAATTTCATGCATTCGAATGCAATAATTCGGATGCTGTCACTCACTAGTAGTAGTATTCGCTAATCGATACCTCATGCACTCGAATGCAAGTTCTCGAATACTGTCACTCACTAGTAGTAGTATTCGCTAATCGAAATTTCATGCATTCGAATGCAAGTTCTCGGATACTGTCACTCACTAGTAGTAGTATTCGCTAATCGAAATTTCATGCATTCGAATGCAATAATTCGGATACTGTCACTCAATAGTAGTAGTATTCGCTAATCGAAATCTCATGCATTCGAATGCAAGTTCTCGGGTACTGTCACTCACTAGTAGTAGTATTCGCTAATCGAAATCTCATGCATTCGAATGCAATAATTCGGATACTATCACTCACTAGTAGTAGTATTCGCTAATCGAAATCTCATGCACTCGAATGCAAGTTCTCGGATACTGTCACTCACTAGTAGTAGTATTCGCTAATCGAAATTTCATGCATTCGAATGCAAGTTCTCGAATACTGTCACTCACTGGTAGTAGTCTTCGCTAATCGAAATTTCATGCATTCGAATGCAAGTTCTCGGATACTGTCACTCACTAGTAGTAGTATTCGCTAATCGAAATTTCATGCATTCGAATGCAAGTTCTCGGATACTGTCACTCACTAGTAGTAGTATTCGCTAATCGAAATCTCATGCATTCGAATGCAAGTTCTCGGATACTGTCACTCACTAGTAGTAGTATTCGCTAATTGAAATTTCATGCATTCGAATGCAAGTTCTCGGATACTGTCACTCACTAGTAGTAGTATTCGCTAATCGAAATTTCATGCATTCGAATGCAATAATTCGGATACTGTCACTCAATAGTAGTAGTATTCGCTAAACGAAATCTCATGCATTCGAATGCAAGTTCTCGGATACTGTCACTCACTAGTAGTAGTATTCGCTAATCGAAATCTCATGCATTCGAATGCAATAATTCGGATACTATCACTCACTAGTAGTAGTATTCGCTAATCGAAATTTCATGCATTCGAATGCAAGTTCTCGGATACTGTCACTCACTAGTAGTAGTATTCGCTAATCGAAAGTTCATGCATTCGAATGCAATAATTCGGATACTGTCACTCACTAGTAGTAGTATTCGCTAATCGAAATTTCATGTATTCGAATGCAATAATTCGGATACTGTCACTCACTAGTAGTAGTATTCGCTAATCGAAATTTCATGCATTCGAATGCAATAATTCGGATACTGTCACTCACTAGTAGTAGTATTCGGTAATCGAAATCTCATGCATTCGAATGCAACTTCTCGGATACTGTCACTCACTAGTAGTAGTATTCGCTAATCGAAATCTCATGGATTCGAATGCAATAATTCGGATACTGTCACTCACTAGTAGTAGTTTTCGCTAATCGAAATTTCATGCATTCGAATGCAATAATTCGGATACTGTCACTCACTAGTAGTAGTAATCGCTAATCGAAATCTCATGCATTCGAATGCAATAATTCGGATACTGTAACTCACTAGTAGTAGTATTCGCTAATCGAAATTTCATGTATTCGAATGCAATAATTCGGATACTGTCACTCACTAGTAGTAGTATTCGCTAATCGAAATTTCATGCATTCGAATGCAATAATTCGGATACTGTCACTCACTAGTAGTAGTATTCGGTAATCGAAATCTCATGCATTCGAATGCAACTTCTCGGATACTGTCACTCACTAGTAGTAGTATTCGCTAATCGAAATCTCATGGATTCGAATGCAATAATTCGGATACTGTCACTCACTAGTAGTAGTTTTCGCTAATCGAAATTTCATGCATTCGAATGCAATAATTCGGATACTGTCACTCACTAGTAGTAGTAATCGCTAATCGAAATCTCATGCATTCGAATGCAATAATTCGGATACTGTAACTCACTAGTAGTAGTATTCGCTAATCGAAATTTCATGCATTCGAATGCAATAATTCGGATACTGTCACTCACTAGTAGTAGTATTCGCTAATCGAAATTTCATGCATTCGAATGCAATAATTCGGATACTGTCACTCACTAGTAGTAGTATTCGCTAATCGAAATCTCATGCATTCGAATGCAACTTCTCGGATACTGTCACTCACTAGTAGTAGTATTCGCTAATCGAAATCTCATGGATTCGAATGCAATAATTCGGATACTGTCACTCACTAGTAGTAGTTTTCGCTAATCGAAATTTCATGCATTCGAATGCAATAATTCGGATACTGTCACTCACTAGTAGTAGTAATCGCTAATCGAAATCTCATGCATTCGAATGCAATAATTCGGATACTGTAACTCACTAGTAGTAGTATTCGCTAATCGAGATCTCATGCATTCGAATGCAATAATTCGGATACTGTCACCCACTAGTAGTAGTATTCGCTAATCGATATTTCATGCATTCGAATGCAATAATTCGGATACTGTCACTCACTAGTAGTAGTATTCGCTAATCGAAATCTCATGCATTCGAATGCAAGTTCTCGGATACTGTCACTCACTAGTAGTAGTATTCGCTAATCGAAATTTCATGCATTCGAATGCAAGTTCTCGGATACTATCACTCACTAGTAGTAGTATTCGCTAATCGAAATTTCATGTATTTGAATGCAAGTTCTCGGATACTGTCACTCACTAGTAGTAGTATTCGCTAATCGAAATTTCATGCATTCGAATGCAAGTTCTCGGATACTGTCACTCACTAGTAGTAGTATTCGCTAATCCAAATCTCATGCATTCGAATGCAAGTTCTCGGATACTGTCACTCACTAGTAGTAGTATTTGCTAATCGAAATCTCATGCATTCGAATGCAAGTTCTCGGATACTGTCACTCACTAGTCGTAGTATTCGCTAATCGAAATCTCATGCATTCGAATGCAAGTTCTCGGATACTGTCACTCACTAGTAGTAGTATTCGCTAATCGAAATTTCATGCATTCGAATGCAATAATTCGGATACTGTCACTCACTAGTAGTAGTATTCGCTAATCGAAATTTCATGCATTCGAATGCAAAAATTCGGATACTGTCACTCACTAGTAGTAGTATTCGCTAATCGAAATTTCATGCATTCGAATGCAAGTTCTCGGATACTGTCACTCACTAGTAGTAGTATCCGCTAATCGAAATTTCATGCATTCGAATGCAATAATTCGGATACTGTCACTCACTAGTAGTAGTATTCGCTAATCGAAATTTCATGCATTCGAATGCAATAATATGGATACTGTCACTCACTAGTAGTAGTATTCGCTAATCGAAATTTCATGCATTCGAATGCAATAATTCGGATACTGTCACTCACTAGTAGTAGTATTCGCTAATTGAAATTTCATGCATTCGAATGCAAGTTCTCGGATACTGTCACTCACTAGTAGTAGTATTCGCTAATCGAAATCTCATGCATTCGAATGCAAGTTCTCGGATACTGTCACTCACTAGTAGTAGTATCCGCTAATCGAAATTTCATGCATTCGAATGCAATTATTCGGATACTGTCACTCACTACTAGTAGTATTCGCTAATCGAAATTTCATGCATTCTAATGCAATAATTCGGATACTGTCACTCACTAGTAGTAGTATTCGCTAATCGAAATCTCATGCATTCGAATGCAAGTTCTCGGATACTGTCACTTACTAGTAGTAGTATACGCTAATCGAAATTTCATGCATTCGAATGCAATAATTCGGATACTGTCACTCACTAGTAGTAGTATTCGCTAATCGAAATTTCATGCATTCGAATGCAATAATTCGCATACTGTCACTCACTAGTAGTAGTATTCGCTAATCGAAATTTCATGCATTCGAATGCAATAATTCGGATGCTGTCACTCACTAGTAGTAGTATTCGCTAATCGATACCTCATGCACTCGAATGCAAGTTCTCGAATACTGTCACTCACTAGTAGTAGTATTCGCTAATCGAAATTTCATGCATTCGAATGCAAGTTCTCGGATACTGTCACTCACTAGTAGTAGTATTCGCTAATCGAAATTTCATGCATTCGAATGCAATAATTCGGATACTGTCACTCAATAGTAGTAGTATTCGCTAATCGAAATCTCATGCATTCGAATGCAAGTTCTCGGGTACTGTCACTCACTAGTAGTAGTATTCGCTAATCGAAATCTCATGCATTCGAATGCAATAATTCGGATACTATCACTCACTAGTAGTAGTATTCGCTAATCGAAATCTCATGCACTCGAATGCAAGTTCTCGGATACTGTCACTCACTAGTAGTAGTATTCGCTAATCGAAATTTCATGCATTCGAATGCAAGTTCTCGAATACTGTCACTCACTGGTAGTAGTCTTCGCTAATCGAAATTTCATGCATTCGAATGCAAGTTCTCGGATACTGTCACTCACTAGTAGTAGTATTCGCTAATCGAAATTTCATGCATTCGAATGCAAGTTCTCGGATACTGTCACTCACTAGTAGTAGTATTCGCTAATCGAAATCTCATGCATTCGAATGCAAGTTCTCGGATACTGTCACTCACTAGTAGTAGTATTCGCTAATTGAAATTTCATGCATTCGAATGCAAGTTCTCGGATACTGTCACTCACTAGTAGTAGTATTCGCTAATCGAAATTTCATGCATTCGAATGCAATAATTCGGATACTGTCACTCAATAGTAGTAGTATTCGCTAAACGAAATCTCATGCATTCGAATGCAAGTTCTCGGATACTGTCACTCACTAGTAGTAGTATTCGCTAATCGAAATCTCATGCATTCGAATGCAATAATTCGGATACTATCACTCACTAGTAGTAGTATTCGCTAATCGAAATTTCATGCATTCGAATGCAAGTTCTCGGATACTGTCACTCACTAGTAGTAGTATTCGCTAATCGAAAGTTCATGCATTCGAATGCAATAATTCGGATACTGTCACTCACTAGTAGTAGTATTCGCTAATCGAAATTTCATGTATTCGAATGCAATAATTCGGATACTGTCACTCACTAGTAGTAGTATTCGCTAATCGAAATTTCATGCATTCGAATGCAATAATTCGGATACTGTCACTCACTAGTAGTAGTATTCGGTAATCGAAATCTCATGCATTCGAATGCAACTTCTCGGATACTGTCACTCACTAGTAGTAGTATTCGCTAATCGAAATCTCATGGATTCGAATGCAATAATTCGGATACTGTCACTCACTAGTAGTAGTTTTCGCTAATCGAAATTTCATGCATTCGAATGCAATAATTCGGATACTGTCACTCACTAGTAGTAGTAATCGCTAATCGAAATCTCATGCATTCGAATGCAATAATTCGGATACTGTAACTCACTAGTAGTAGTATTCGCTAATCGAAATTTCATGCATTCGAATGCAATAATTCGGATACTGTCACTCACTAGTAGTAGTATTCGCTAATCGAAATTTCATGCATTCGAATGCAATAATTCGGATACTGTCACTCACTAGTAGTAGTATTCGCTAATCGAAATTTCATGCATTCGAATGCAAGTTCTCGGATACCGTCACTCACTAGTAGTAGTATTCGCTAATCGAAATCTCATGCATTCGAATGCAATAATTCGGATACTGTCACTCACTAGTAGTAGTATTCGCTAATCGAAATTTCATGCATTCGAATGCAATAATTCGGATACTGTCACACACTAGTAGTTGTATTCGCCAATCGAAATCTCATGCATTCGAATGCAATAATTCGGATACTGTAACTCACTAGTAGTAGTATTCGCTAATCGAAATTTCATGCATTCGAATGCAATAATTCGGATACTGTCACTCACTAGTAGTAGTATTCGCTAATCGAAATTTCATGCATTCGAATGCAAGTTCTCGGATACTGTCACTCACTAGTAGTAGTATTCGCAAATCGAAATCTCTTGCATTCGAATGCAATAATTTGGATACTGTCACTCACTAGTAGTAGTTTTCGCTAATCGAAATTTCATGCATTCGAATGCAATAATTCGTATACTGTCACTCACTAGTAGTAGTATTCGCTAATCGAAATTTCATGCATTCGAATGCAATAATTCGGATACTGTCACTCACTAGTAGTAGTATTCGCTAATCGAAATTTCATGCATTCGAATGCAATAATTCGGATACTGTCACTCACTAGTAGTAGTATTCGCTAATCGAAATCTCATGCATTCGAATGCAAGTTCTCGGATACTGTCACTCACTAGTAGTAGTATTCGCTAATCGAAATCTCATGCATTCGAATGCAATAATTCGGATACTGTCGCTCACTAGTAGTAGTATTCGCTAATCGAAATTTCATGCATTCGAATGCAATAATTCGTATACTGTCACTCACTGGTAGTAGTAGTCGCTAATCGAAATCTCATGCATTCGAATGCAAGTTCTCGGATACTGTCACTCACCAGTAGTAGTATTCGCTAATCGAAATCTCATGCATTCGAATGCAAGTTCTCGGATACTGTCACTCACTAGTAGTAGTATCCGCTAATCGAAATTTCATGCATTCGAATGCAATTATTCGGATACTGTCACTCACTAGTAGTAGTATTCGCTAATCGAAATTTCATGCATTCGAATGCAATAATTCGGATACTGTCACTCACTAGTAGTAGTATTCGCTAATCGAAATCTCATGCATTCGAATGCAAGTTCTCGGATACTGCCACCCACTAGTAGTAGTATTCGCTAATCGAAATTTCATGCATTCGAATGCAATAATTCGGATACTGTCACTCACTAGTAGTAGTATTCGCTAATCGAAATTTCATGCATTCGGATGCAATAATTCGGATAGTCACTCACTAGTAGTAGTATTCGCTAATCGAAATCTCATGCATTCGAATGCAATAATTCGGATACTGTTACTCACTAGTAGTAGTATTCGCTAATCGAAATTTCATGCATTCCAATGCAATAATTCGGATACTGTCACTCATTAGTAGTAGTATTCGCTAATCGAAATCTCATGCATTCGAATGCAAGATCTCGGATACTGTCACTCACTAGTAGTAGTATTCGCTAATCGAAATCTCTTGCATTCGAATGCAATAATTCGGATACTGTCACTCACTAGTAGTAGTATTCGCTAATCGAAATCTCATGCATTCGAATGCAAGTTCTCGGATACTGTCACTCACTAGTAGTAGTATTCGCTAATCGAAATCTCATGCATTCGAATTCAAGTTCTCGGATAGTGTCACTCACTAGTAGTAGTATTCGCAAATCGAAATCTCTTGCATTCGAATGCAAGTTTTCGGATACTGTCACTCACTAGTAGTAGTATTCGCTAATCGAAATCTCATGCATTCGACTGCAAGTTCTGGGATACTGTCACTCACTAGTAGTAGTATTCGCTAATCGAAATCTCTTGCATTCGAATGCAATAATTCGGATACTGTCACTCACTAGTAGTAGTATTCGCTAATCGAAATCTCTTGCATTCGAATGCAATAATTCGGATACTGTCACTCACTAGTAGTAGTATTCGCTAATCGAAATTTCATGCATTCGAATGCAAGTTCTCGGATACTGTCACTCACTAGTAGTAGTATTCGCTAATCGAAATCTCATGCATTTGAATGCAAGTTCTCGGATACTGTCACTCACTAGTAGTAGTATTCGCTAATCGAAATTTCATGCATTCGAATGCAATAATTCGGATACTGTCACTCACTAGTAGTAGTATTCGCTAATCGAAATCTCATGCATTCGAATGCAAGTTCTCGGATACTGTCACTCACTAGTAGTAGTATTCGCTAATCGAAATCTCATGCATTCGAATGCTATAATTCGGATACTGTCACTCACTAGTAGTAGTATTCGCTAATCGAAATTTCATGCATTCGAATGCAATAATTCGGATACTGTCACTCACTAGTAGTAGTATTCGCTAATCGAGATCTCATGCATTCGAATGCAATAATTCGGATACTGTCACCCACTAGTAGTAGTATTCGCTAATCGATATTTCATGCATTCGAATGCAATAATTCGGATACTGTCACTCACTAGTAGTAGTATTCGCTAATCGAAATCTCATGCATTCGAATGCAAGTTCTCGGATACTGTCACTCACTAGTAGTAGTATTCGCTAATCGAAATTTCATGCATTCGAATGCAAGTTCTCGGATACTATCACTCACTAGTAGTAGTATTCGCTAATCGAAATTTCATGTATTTGAATGCAAGTTCTCGGATACTGTCACTCACTAGTAGTAGTATTCGCTAATCGAAATTTCATGCATTCGAATGCAAGTTCTCGGATACTGTCACTCACTAGTAGTAGTATTCGCTAATCCAAATCTCATGCATTCGAATGCAAGTTCTCGGATACTGTCACTCACTAGTAGTAGTATTTGCTAATCGAAATCTCATGCATTCGAATGCAAGTTCTCGGATACTGTCACTCACTAGTCGTAGTATTCGCTAATCGAAATCTCATGCATTCGAATGCAAGTTCTCGGATACTGTCACTCACTAGTAGTAGTATTCGCTAATCGAAATTTCATGCATTCGAATGCAATAATTCGGATACTGTCACTCACTAGTAGTAGTATTCGCTAATCGAAATTTCATGCATTCGAATGCAAAAATTCGGATACTGTCACTCACTAGTAGTAGTATTCGCTAATCGAAATTTCATGCATTCGAATGCAAGTTCTCGGATACTGTCACTCACTAGTAGTAGTATCCGCTAATCGAAATTTCATGCATTCGAATGCAATAATTCGGATACTGTCACTCACTAGTAGTAGTATTCGCTAATCGAAATTTCATGCATTCGAATGCAATAATATGGATACTGTCACTCACTAGTAGTAGTATTCGCTAATCGAAATTTCATGCATTCGAATGCAATAATTCGGATACTGTCACTCACTAGTAGTAGTATTCGCTAATTGAAATTTCATGCATTCGAATGCAAGTTCTCGGATACTGTCACTCACTAGTAGTAGTATTCGCTAATCGAAATCTCATGCATTCGAATGCAAGTTCTCGGATACTGTCACTCACTAGTAGTAGTATCCGCTAATCGAAATTTCATGCATTCGAATGCAATTATTCGGATACTGTCACTCACTACTAGTAGTATTCGCTAATCGAAATTTCATGCATTCTAATGCAATAATTCGGATACTGTCACTCACTAGTAGTAGTATTCGCTAATCGAAATCTCATGCATTCGAATGCAAGTTCTCGGATACTGTCACTTACTAGTAGTAGTATACGCTAATCGAAATTTCATGCATTCGAATGCAATAATTCGGATACTGTCACTCACTAGTAGTAGTATTCGCTAATCGAAATCTCATGCATTCGAATGCAAGTTCTCGGGTACTGTCACTCACTAGTAGTAGTATTCGCTAATCGAAATCTCATGCATTCGAATGCAATAATTCGGATACTATCACTCACTAGTAGTAGTATTCGCTAATCGAAATTTCATGCATTCGAATGCAAGTTCTCGGATACTGTCACTCACTAGTAGTAGTATTCGCTAATCGAAAGTTCATGCATTCGAATGCAATAATTCGGATACTGTCACTCACTAGTAGTAGTATTCGCTAATCGAAATTTCATGTATTCGAATGCAATAATTCGGATACTGTCACTCACTAGTAGTAGTATTCGCTAATCGAAATTTCATGCATTCGAATGCAATAATTCGGATACTGTCACTCACTAGTAGTAGTATTCGGTAATCGAAATCTCATGCATTCGAATGCAAGTTCTCGGATACTGTCACTCACTAGTAGTAGTATTCGCTAATCGAAATCTCATGCATTCGAATGCAATAATTCGGATACTGTCACTCACTAGTAGTAGTTTTCGCTAATCGAAATTTCATGCATTCGAATGCAATAATTCGGATACTGTCACTCACTAGTAGTAGTATTCGCTAATCGAAATTTCATGTATTCGAATGCAATAATTCGGATACTGTCACTCACTAGTAGTAGTATTCGCTAATCGAAATTTCATGCATTCGAATGCAATAATTCGGATACTGTCACTCACTAGTAGTAGTATTCGGTAATCGAAATCTCATGCATTCGAATGCAAGTTCTCGGATACTGTCACTCACTAGTAGTAGTATTCGCTAATCGAAATCTCATGCATTCGAATGCAATAATTCGGATACTGTCACTCACTAGTAGTAGTTTTCGCTAATCGAAATTTCATGCATTCGAATGCAATAATTCGGATACTGTCACTCACTAGTAGTAGTAATCGCTAATCGAAATCTCATGCATTCGAATGCAATAATTCGGATACTGTAACTCACTAGTAATAGTATTCGCTAATCGAAATTTCATGCATTCGAATGCAATAATTCGGATACTGTCACTCACTAGTAGTAGTATTCGCTAATCGAAATTTCATGCATTCGAATGCAATAATTCGGATACTGTCACTCACTAGTAGTAGTATTCGCTAATCGAAATCTCATGCATTCGAATGCAAGTTCTCGGATACTGTCACTCACTAGTAGTAGTATTCGCTAATCGAAATCTCATGCATTCGAATGCAATAATTCGGATACTGTCACTCACTAGTAGTAGTATTCGCTAATCGAAATTTCATGCATTCGAATGCAATAATTCGGATACTGTCACTCACTAGTAGTTGTATTCGCCAATCGAAATCTCATTCATTCGAATGCAATAATTCGGATACTGTAACTCACTAGTAGTAGTATTCGCTAATCGAAATTTCATGCATTCGAATGCAATAATTCGGATACTGTCACTCACTAGTAGTAGTATTCGCTAATCGAAATTTCATGCATTCGAATGCAAGTTCTCGGATACTGCCACTCAATAGTAGTAGTATTCGCAAATCGAAATCTCTTGCATTCGAATGCAAGTTCTCGGATACTGTCACTCACTAGTAGTAGTATTCGCTAATCGAAATCTCATGCATTCGAATGCAAGTTCTCTGATACTGTCACTCACTAGTAGTAGTATTCGCTAATCGAAATTTCATGCATTCGAATGCAATAATTCGGATACTGTCACTCACTAGTAGTAGTATTCGCTAATCGAAATTTCATGCATTCGAATGCAATAATTCGTATACTGTCACTCACTGGTAGTAGTATTCGCTAATCGAAATCTCATGCATTCGAATGCATGTTCTCGGATACTGTCACTCACCAGTAGTAGTATTCGCTAATCGAAATCTCATGCATTCGAATGCAAGTTCTCGGATACTGTCACTCACTAGTAGTAGTATCCGCTAATCGAAATTTCATGCATTCGAATGCAATTATTCGGATACTGTCACTCACTAGTAGTAGTATTCGCTAATCGAAATTTCATGCATTCGAATGCAATAATTCGGATACTGTCACTCACTAGTAGTAGTATTCGCTAATCGAAATCTCATGCATTCGAATGCAAGTTCTCGGATACTGCCACCCACTAGTAGTAGTATTCGCTAATCGAAATTACATGCATTCGAATGCAATAATTCGGATACTGTCACTCACTAGTAGTAGTATTCGCTAATCGAAATTTCATGCATTCGGATGCAATAATTCGGATAGTCACTCACTAGTAGTAGTATTCGCTAATCGAAATCTCATGCATTCGAATGCAATAATTCGGATACTGTTACTCACTAGTAGTAGTATTCGCTAATCGAAATTTCATGCATTCCAATGCAATAATTCGGATACTGTCACTCATTAGTAGTAGTATTCGCTAATCGAAATCTCATGCATTCGAATGCAAGATCTCGGATACTGTCACTCACTAGTAGTAGTATTCGCTAATCGAAATCTCTTGCATTCGAATGCAATAATTCGGATACTGTCACTCACTAGTAGTAGTATTCGCTAATCGAAATCTCATGCATTCGAATGCAAGTTCTCGGATACTGTTACTCACTAGTAGTAGTATTCGCTAATCGAAATCTCATGCATTCGAATTCAAGTTCTCGGATACTGTCACTCACTAGTAGTAGTATTCGCAAATCGAAATCTCTTGCATTCGAATGCAAGTTCTCGGATACTGTCACTCACTAGTAGTAGTATTCGCTAATCGAAATCTCATGCATTCGACTGCAAGTTCTGGGATACTGTCACTCACTAGTAGTAGTATTCGCTAATCGAAATCTCTTGCATTCGAATGCAATAATTCGGATACTGTCACTCACTAGTAGTAGTATTCGCTAATCGAAATTTCATGCATTCGAATGCAATAATTCGCATACTGTCACTCACTAGTAGTAGTATTCGCTAATCGAAATTTCATGCATTCGAATGCAATAATTCGGATGCTGTCACTCACTAGTAGTAGTATTCGCTAATCGATACCTCATGCACTCGAATGCAAGTTCTCGAATACTGTCACTCACTAGTAGTAGTATTCGCTAATCGAAATTTCATGCATTCGAATGCAAGTTCTCGGATACTGTCACTCACTAGTAGTAGTATTCGCTAATCGAAATTTCATGCATTCGAATGCAATAATTCGGATACTGTCACTCAATAGTAGTAGTATTCGCTAATCGAAATCTCATGCATTCGAATGCAAGTTCTCGGGTACTGTCACTCACTAGTAGTAGTATTCGCTAATCGAAATCTCATGCATTCGAATGCAATAATTCGGATACTATCACTCACTAGTAGTAGTATTCGCTAATCGAAATTTCATGCATTCGAATGCAAGTTCTCGGATACTGTCACTCACTAGTAGTAGTATTCGCTAATCGAAAGTTCATGCATTCGAATGCAATAATTCGGATACTGTCACTCACTAGTAGTAGTATTCGCTAATCGAAATTTCATGTATTCGAATGCAATAATTCGGATACTGTCACTCACTAGTAGTAGTATTCGCTAATCGAAATTTCATGCATTCGAATGCAATAATTCGGATACTGTCACTCACTAGTAGTAGTATTCGGTAATCGAAATCTCATGCATTCGAATGCAAGTTCTCGGATACTGTCACTCACTAGTAGTAGTATTCGCTAATCGAAATCTCATGAATTCGAATGCAATAATTCGGATACTGTCACTCACTAGTAGTATTTTTCGCTAATCGAAATTTCATGCATTCGAATGCAATAATTCGGATACTGTCACTCACTAGTAGTAGTAATCGCTAATCGAAATCTCATGCATTCGAATGCAATAATTCGGATACTGTAACTCACTAGTAATAGTATTCGCTAATCGAAATTTCATGCATTCGAATGCAATAATTCGGATACTGTCACTCACTAGTAGTAGTATTCGCTAATCGAAATTTCATGCATTCGAATGCAATAATTCGGATACTGTCACTCACTAGTAGTAGTATTCGCTAATCGAAATCTCATGCAGTCGAATGCAAGTTCTCGGATACTGTCACTCACTAGTAGTAGTATTCGCTAATCGAAATCTCATGCATTCGAATGCAATAATTCGGATACTGTCACTCACTAGTAGTAGTATTCGCTAATCGAAATTTCATGCATTCGAATGCAATAATTCGGATACTGTCACTCACTAGTAGTTGTATTCGCCAATCGAAATCTCATTCATTCGAATGCAATAATTCGGATACTGTAACTCACTAGTAGTAGTATTCGCTAATCGAAATTTCATGCATTCGAATGCAATAATTCGGATACTGTCACTCACTAGTAGTAGTATTCGCTAATCGAAATTTCATGCATTCGAATGCAAGTTCTCGGATACTGCCACTCAATAGTAGTAGTATTCGCAAATCGAAATCTCTTGCATTCGAATGCAAGTTCTCGGATACTGTCACTCACTAGTAGTAGTATTCGCTAATCGAAATCTCATGCATTCGACTGCAAGTTCTGGGATACTGTCACTCACTAGTAGTAGTATTCGCTAATCGAAATCTCATGCATTCGAATGCAAGTTCTCTGATACTGTCACTCACTAGTAGTAGTATTCGCTAATCGAAATTTCATGCATTCGAATGCAATAATTCGGATACTGTCACTCACTAGTAGTAGTATTCGCTAATCGAAATTTCATGCATTCGAATGCAATAATTCGTATACTGTCACTCACTGGTAGTAGTATTCGCTAATCGAAATCTCATGCATTCGAATGCAAGTTCTCGGATACTGTCACTCACCAGTAGTAGTATTCGCTAATCGAAATCTCATGCATTCGAATGCAAGTTCTCGGATACTGTCACTCACTAGTAGTAGTATCCGCTAATCGAAATTTCATGCATTCGAATGCAATTATTCGGATACTGTCACTCACTAGTAGTAGTATTCGCTAATCGAAATTTCATGCATTCGAATGCAATAATTCGGATACTGTCACTCACTAGTAGTAGTATTCGCTAATCGAAATCTCATGCATTCGAATGCAAGTTCTCGGATACTGCCACGCACTAGTAGTAGTATTCGCTAATCGAAATTTCATGCATTCGAATGCAATAATTCGGATACTGTCACTCACTAGTAGTAGTATTCGCTAATCGAAATTTCATGCATTCGGATGCAATAATTCGGATAGTCACTCACTAGTAGTAGTATTCGCTAATCGAAATCTCATGCATTCGAATGCAATAATTCGGATACTGTTACTCACTAGTAGTAGTATTCGCTAATCGAAATTTCATGCATTCCAATGCAATAATTCGGATACTGTCACTCATTAGTAGTAGTATTCGCTAATCGAAATCTCATGCATTCGAATGCAAGATCTCGGATACTGTCACTCACTAGTAGTAGTATTCGCTAATCGAAATCTCTTGCATTCGAATGCAATAATTCGGATACTGTCACTCACTAGTAGTAGTATTCGCTAATCGAAATATCATGCATTCGAATGCAAATTCTCGGATACTGTTACTCACTAGTAGTAGTATTCGCTAATCGAAATCTCATGCATTCGAATTCAAGTTCTCGGATACTGTCACTCACTAGTAGTAGTATTCGCAAATCGAAATCTCTTGCATTCGAATGCAAGTTCTCGGATACTGTCACTCACTAGTAGTAGTATTCGCTAATCGAAATCTCTTGCATTCGAATGCAATAATTCGGATACTGTCACTCACTAGTAGTAGTATTCGCTAATCGAAATCTCTTGCATTCGAATGCAATAATTCGGATACTGTCACTCACTAGTAGTAGTATTCGCTAATCGAAATTTCATGCATTCGAATGCAAGTTCTCGGATACTGTCACTCACTAGTAGTAGTATTCGCTAATCGAAATCTCATGCATTTGAATGCAAGTTCTCGGATACTGTCACTCACTAGTAGTAGTATTCGCTAATCGAAATTTCATGCATTCGAATGCAATAATTCGGATACTGTCACTCACTAGTAGTAGTATTCGCTAATCGAAATCTCATGCATTCGAATGCAAGTTCTCGGATACTGTCACTCACTAGTAGTAGTATTCGCTAATCGAAATCTCATGCATTCGAATGCTATAATTCGGATACTGTCACTCACTAGTAGTAGTATTCGCTAATCGAAATTTCATGCATTCGAATGCAATAATTCGGATACTGTCACTCACTAGTAGTAGTATTCGCTAATCGAGATCTCATGCATTCGAATGCAATAATTCGGATACTGTCACCCACTAGTAGTAGTATTCGCTAATCGATATTTCATGCATCCGAATGCAATAATTCGGATACTGTCACTCACTAGTAGTAGTATTCGCTAATCGAAATTTCATGCATTCGAATGCAAGTTCTCGGATACTGACACTCACTAGTAGTAGTATTCGCTAATCGAAATTTCATGCATTCGAATGCAAGTTCTCGGATACTATCACTCACTAGTAGTAGTATTCGCTAATCGAAATTTCATGTATTTGAATGCAAGTTCTCGGATACTGTCACTCACTAGTAGTAGTATTCGCTAATCGAAATTTCATGCATTCGAATGCAATAATTCGGATACTGTCACTCACTAGTAGTAGTATTCGCTAATCCAAATCTCATGCATTCGAATGCAAGTTCTCGGATACTGTCACTCACTAGTAGTAGTATTTGCTAATCGAAATCTCATGCATTCGAATGCAAGTTCTCGGATACTGTCACTCACTAGTCGTAGTATTCGCTAATCGAAATCTCATGCATTCGAATGCAAGTTCTCGGATACTGTCACTCACTAGTAGTAGTATTCGCTAATCGAAATTTCATGCATTCGAATGCAATAATTCGGATACTGTCACTCACTAGTAGTAGTATTCGCTAATTGAAATTTCATGCATTCGAATGCAAGTTCTCGGATACTGTCACTCACTAGTAGTAGTATTCGCTAATCGAAATCTCATGCATTCGAATGCAAGTTCTCGGATACTGTCACTCACTAGTAGTAGTATCCGCTAATCGAAATTTCATGCATTCGAATGCAATTATTCGGATACTGTCACTCACTACTAGTAGTATTCGCTAATCGAAATTTCATGCATTCTAATGCAATAATTCGGATACTGTCACTCACTAGTAGTAGTATTCGCTAATCGAAATCTCATGCATTCGAATGCAAGTTCTCGGATACTGTCACTTACTAGTAGTAGTATACGCTAATCGAAATTTCATGCATTCGAATGCAATAATTCGGATACTGTCACTCACTAGTAGTAGTATTCGCTAATCGAAATTTCATGCATTCGAATGCAATAATTCGCATACTGTCACTCACTAGTAGTAGTATTCGCTAATCGAAATTTCATGCATTCGAATGCAATAATTCGGATGCTGTCACTCACTAGTAGTAGTATTCGCTAATCGATACCTCATGCACTCGAATGCAAGTTCTCGAATACTGTCACTCACTAGTAGTAGTATTCGCTAATCGAAATTTCATGCATTCGAATGCAAGTTCTCGGATACTGTCACTCACTAGTAGTAGTATTCGCTAATCGAAATTTCATGCATTCGAATGCAATAATTCGGATACTGTCACTCAATAGTAGTAGTATTCGCTAATCGAAATCTCATGCATTCGAATGCAAGTTCTCGGGTACTGTCACTCACTAGTAGTAGTATTCGCTAATCGAAATCTCATGCATTCGAATGCAATAATTCGGATACTATCACTCACTAGTAGTAGTATTCGCTAATCGAAATTTCATGCATTCGAATGCAAGTTCTCGGATACTGTCACTCACTAGTAGTAGTATTCGCTAATCGAAAGTTCATGCATTCGAATGCAATAATTCGGATACTGTCACTCACTAGTAGTAGTATTCGCTAATCGAAATTTCATGTATTCGAATGCAATAATTCGGATACTGTCACTCACTAGTAGTAGTATTCGCTAATCGAAATTTCATGCATTCGAATGCAATAATTCGGATACTGTCACTCACTAGTAGTAGTATTCGGTAATCGAAATCTCATGCATTCGAATGCAAGTTCTCGGATACTGTCACTCACTAGTAGTAGTATTCGCTAATCGAAATCTCATGCATTCGAATGCAATAATTCGGATACTGTCACTCACTAGTAGTAGTTTTCGCTAATCGAAATTTCATGCATTCGAATGCAATAATTCGGATACTGTCACTCACTAGTAGTAGTAATCGCTAATCGAAATCTCATGCATTCGAATGCAATAATTCGGATACTGTAACTCACTAGTAATAGTATTCGCTAATCGAAATTTCATGCATTCGAATGCAATAATTCGGATACTGTCACTCACTAGTAGTAGTATTCGCTAATCGAAATTTCATGCATTCGAATGCAATAATTCGGATACTGTCACTCACTAGTAGTAGTATTCGCTAATCGAAATCTCATGCATTCGAATGCAAGTTCTCGGATACTGTCACTCACTAGTAGTAGTATTCGCTAATCGAAATCTCATGCATTCGAATGCAATAATTCGGATACTGTCACTCACTAGTAGTAGTATTCGCTAATCGAAATTTCATGCATTCGAATGCAATAATTCGGATACTGTCACTCACTAGTAGTTGTATTCGCCAATCGAAATCTCATTCATTCGAATGCAATAATTCGGATACTGTAACTCACTAGTAGTAGTATTCCCTAATCGAAATTTCATGCATTCGAATGCAATAATTCGGATACTGTCACTCACTAGTAGTAGTATTCGCTAATCGAAATTTCATGCATTCGAATGCAAGTTCTCGGATACTGCCACTCAATAGTAGTAGTATTCGCAAATCGAAATCTCTTGCATTCGAATGCAAGTTCTCGGATACTGTCACTCACTAGTAGTAGTATTCGCTAATCGAAATCTCATGCATTCGAATGCAAGTTCTCTGATACTGTCACTCACTAGTAGTAGTATTCGCTAATCGAAATTTCATGCATTCGAATGCAATAATTCGGATACTGTCACTCACTAGTAGTAGTATTCGCTAATCGAAATTTCATGCATTCGAATGCAATAATTCGTATACTGTCACTCACTGGTAGTAGTATTCGCTAATCGAAATCTCATGCATTCGAATGCATGTTCTCGGATACTGTCACTCACCAGTAGTAGTATTCGCTAATCGAAATCTCATGCATTCGAATGCAAGTTCTCGGATACTGTCACTCACTAGTAGTAGTATCCGCTAATCGAAATTTCATGCATTCGAATGCAATTATTCGGATACTGTCACTCACTAGTAGTAGTATTCGCTAATCGAAATTTCATGCATTCGAATGCAATAATTCGGATACTGTCACTCACTAGTAGTAGTATTCGCTAATCGAAATCTCATGCATTCGAATGCAAGTTCTCGGATACTGCCACCCACTAGTAGTAGTATTCGCTAATCGAAATTTCATGCATTCGAATGCAATAATTCGGATACTGTCACTCACTAGTAGTAGTATTCGCTAATCGAAATTTCATGCATTCGGATGCAATAATTCGGATAGTCACTCACTAGTAGTAGTATTCGCTAATCGAAATCTCATGCATTCGAATGCAATAATTCGGATACTGTTACTCACTAGTAGTAGTATTCGCTAATCGAAATTTCATGCATTCCAATGCAATAATTCGGATACTGTCACTCATTAGTAGTAGTATTCGCTAATCGAAATCTCATGCATTCGAATGCAAGATCTCGGATACTGTCACTCACTAGTAGTAGTATTCGCTAATCGAAATCTCTTGCATTCGAATGCAATAATTCGGATACTGTCACTCACTAGTAGTAGTATTCGCTAATCGAAATCTCATGCATTCGAATGCAAGTTCTCGGATACTGTTACTCACTAGTAGTAGTATTCGCTAATCGAAATCTCATGCATTCGAATTCAAGTTCTCGGATACTGTCACTCACTAGTAGTAGTATTCGCAAATCGAAATCTCTTGCATTCGAATGCAAGTTCTCGGATACTGTCACTCACTAGTAGTAGTATTCGCTAATCGAAATCTCATGCATTCGACTGCAAGTTCTGGGATACTGTCACTCACTAGTAGTAGTATTCGCTAATCGAAATCTCTTGCATTCGAATGCAATAATTCGGATACTGTCACTCACTAGTAGTAGTATTCGCTAATCGAAATTTCATGCATTCGAATGCAATAATTCGCATACTGTCACTCACTAGTAGTAGTATTCGCTAATCGAAATTTCATGCATTCGAATGCAATAATTCGGATGCTGTCACTCACTAGTAGTAGTATTCGCTAATCGATACCTCATGCACTCGAATGCAAGTTCTCGAATACTGTCACTCACTAGTAGTAGTATTCGCTAATCGAAATTTCATGCATTCGAATGCAAGTTCTCGGATACTGTCACTCACTAGTAGTAGTATTCGCTAATCGAAATTTCATGCATTCGAATGCAATAATTCGGATACTGTCACTCAATAGTAGTAGTATTCGCTAATCGAAATCTCATGCATTCGAATGCAAGTTCTCGGGTACTGTCACTCACTAGTAGTAGTATTCGCTAATCGAAATCTCATGCATTCGAATGCAATAATTCGGATACTATCACTCACTAGTAGTAGTATTCGCTAATCGAAATTTCATGCATTCGAATGCAAGTTCTCGGATACTGTCACTCACTAGTAGTAGTATTCGCTAATCGAAAGTTCATGCATTCGAATGCAATAATTCGGATACTGTCACTCACTAGTAGTAGTATTCGCTAATCGAAATTTCATGTATTCGAATGCAATAATTCGGATACTGTCACTCACTAGTAGTAGTATTCGCTAATCGAAATTTCATGCATTCGAATGCAATAATTCGGATACTGTCACTCACTAGTAGTAGTATTCGGTAGTCGAAATCTCATGCATTCGAATGCAAGTTCTCGGATACTGTCACTCACTAGTAGTAGTATTCGCTAATCGAAATCTCATGAATTCGAATGCAATAATTCGGATACTGTCACTCACTAGTAGTATTTTTCGCTAATCGAAATTTCATGCATTCGAATGCAATAATTCGGATACTGTCACTCACTAGTAGTAGTAATCGCTAATCGAAATCTCATGCATTCGAATGCAATAATTCGGATACTGTAACTCACTAGTAATAGTATTCGCTAATCGAAATTTCATGCATTCGAATGCAATAATTCGGATACTGTCACTCACTAGTAGTAGTATTCGCTAATCGAAATTTCATGCATTCGAATGCAATAATTCGGATACTGTCACTCACTAGTAGTAGTATTCGCTAATCGAAATCTCATGCATTCGAATGCAAGTTCTCGGATACTGTCACTCACTAGTAGTAGTATTCGCTAATCGAAATCTCATGCATTCGAATGCAATAATTCGGATACTGTCACTCACTAGTAGTAGTATTCGCTAATCGAAATTTCATGCATTCGAATGCAATAATTCGGATACTGTCACTCACTAGTAGTTGTATTCGCCAATCGAAATCTCATTCATTCGAATGCAATAATTCGGATACTGTAACTCACTAGTAGTAGTATTCGCTAATCGAAATTTCATGCATTCGAATGCAATAATTCGGATACTGTCACTCACTAGTAGTAGTATTCGCTAATCGAAATTTCATGCATTCGAATGCAAGTTCTCGGATACTGCCACTAAATAGTAGTAGTATTCGCAAATCGAAATCTCTTGCATTCGAATGCAAGTTCTCGGATACTGTCACTCACTAGTAGTAGTATTCGCTAATCGAAATCTCATGCATTCGACTGCAAGTTCTGGGATACTGTCACTCACTAGTAGTAGTATTCGCTAATCGAAATCTCATGCATTCGAATGCAAGTTCTCTGATACTGTCACTCACTAGTAGTAGTATTCGCTAATCGAAATTTCATGCATTCGAATGCAATAATTCGGATACTGTCACTCACTAGTAGTAGTATTCGCTAATCGAAATTTCATGCATTCGAATGCAATAATTCGTATACTGTCACTCACTGGTAGTAGTATTCGCTAATCGAAATCTCATGCATTCGAATGCAAGTTCTCGGATACTGTCACTCACCAGTAGTAGTATTCGCTAATCGAAATCTCATGCATTCGAATGCAAGTTCTCGGATACTGTCACTCACTAGTAGTAGTATCCGCTAATCGAAATTTCATGCATTCGAATGCAATTATTCGGATACTGTCACTCACTAGTAGTAGTATTCGCTAATCGAAATTTCATGCATTCGAATGCAATAATTCGGATACTGTCACTCACTAGTAGTAGTATTCGCTAATCGAAATCTCATGCATTCGAATGCAAGTTCTCGGATACTGCCACGCACTAGTAGTAGTATTCGCTAATCGAAATTTCATGCATTCGAATGCAATAATTCGGATACTGTCACTCACTAGTAGTAGTATTCGCTAATCGAAATTTCATGCATTCGGATGCAATAATTCGGATAGTCACTCACTAGTAGTAGTATTCGCTAATCGAAATCTCATGCATTCGAATGCAATAATTCGGATACTGTTACTCACTAGTAGTAGTATTCGCTAATCGAAATTTCATGCATTCCAATGCAATAATTCGGATACTGTCACTCATTAGTAGTAGTATTCGCTAATCGAAATCTCATGCATTCGAATGCAAGATCTCGGATACTGTCACTCACTAGTAGTAGTATTCGCTAATCGAAATCTCTTGCATTCGAATGCAATAATTCGGATACTGTCACTCACTAGTAGTAGTATTCGCTAATCGAAATATCATGCATTCGAATGCAAATTCTCGGATACTGTTACTCACTAGTAGTAGTATTCGCTAATCGAAATCTCATGCATTCGAATTCAAGTTCTCGGATACTGTCACTCACTAGTAGTAGTATTCGCAAATCGAAATCTCTTGCATTCGAATGCAAGTTCTCGGATACTGTCACTCACTAGTAGTAGTATTCGCTAATCGAAATCTCATGCATTCGACTGCAAGTTCTGGGATACTGTCACTCACTAGTAGTAGTATTCGCTAATCGAAATCTCTTGCATTCGAATGCAATAATTCGGATACTGTCACTCACTAGTAGTAGTATTCGCTAATCGAAATCTCTTGCATTCGAATGCAATAATTCGGATACTGTCACTCACTAGTAGTAGTATTCGCTAATCGAAATTTCATGCATTCGAATGCAAGTTCTCGGATACTGTCACTCACTAGTAGTAGTATTCGCTAATCGAAATCTCATGCATTTGAATGCAAGTTCTCGGATACTGTCACTCACTAGTAGTAGTATTCGCTAATCGAAATTTCATGCATTCGAATGCAATAATTCGGATACTGTCACTCACTAGTAGTAGTATTCGCTAATCGAAATCTCATGCATTCGAATGCAAGTTCTCGGATACTGTCACTCACTAGTAGTAGTATTCGCTAATCGAAATCTCATGCATTCGAATGCTATAATTCGGATACTGTCACTCACTAGTAGTAGTATTCGCTAATCGAAATTTCATGCATTCGAATGCAATAATTCGGATACTGTCACTCACTAGTAGTAGTATTCGCTAATCGAGATCTCATGCATTCGAATGCAATAATTCGGATACTGTCACCCACTAGTAGTAGTATTCGCTAATCGATATTTCATGCATTCGAATGCAATAATTCGGATACTGTCACTCACTAGTAGTAGTATTCGCTAATCGAAATTTCATGCATTCGAATGCAAGTTCTCGGATACTGACACTCACTAGTAGTAGTATTCGCTAATCGAAATTTCATGCATTCGAATGCAAGTTCTCGGATACTATCACTCACTAGTAGTAGTATTCGCTAATCGAAATTTCATGTATTTGAATGCAAGTTCTCGGATACTGTCACTCACTAGTAGTAGTATTCGCTAATCGAAATTTCATGCATTCGAATGCAAGTTCTCGGATACTGTCACTCACTAGTAGTAGTATTCGCTAATCCAAATCTCATGCATTCGAATGCAAGTTCTCGGATACTGTCACTCACTAGTAGTAGTATTTGCTAATCGAAATCTCATGCATTCGAATGCAAGTTCTCGGATACTGTCACTCACTAGTCGTAGTATTCGCTAATCGAAATCTCATGCATTCGAATGCAAGTTCTCGGATACTGTCACTCACTAGTAGTAGTATTCGCTAATCGAAATTTCATGCATTCGAATGCAATAATTCGGATACTATCACTCACTAGTAGTAGTATTCGCTAATCGAAATTTCATGCATTCGAATGCAATAATTCGGATACTGTCACTCACTACTAGTAGTATTCGCTAATCGAAATTTCATGCATTCGAATGCAAGTTCTCGAATACTGTCACTCACTAGTAGTAGTATCCGCTAATCGAAATTTCATGCATTCGAATGCAATAATTCGGATACTGTCACTCACTAGTAGTAGTATTCGCTAATCGAAATTTCATGCATTCGAATGCAATAATATGGATACTGTCACTCACTAGTAGTAGTATTCGCTAATCGAAATTTCATGCATTCGAATGCAATAATTCGGATACTGTCACTCACTAGTAGTAGTATTCGCTAATTGAAATTTCATGCATTCGAATGCAAATTCTCGGATACTGTCACTCACTAGTAGTAGTATTCGCTAATCGAAATCTCATGCATTCGAATGCAAGTTCTCGGATACTGTCACTCACTAGTAGTAGTATCCGCTAATCGAAATTTCATGCATTCGAATGCAATTATTCGGATACTGTCACTCACTACTAGTAGTATTCGCTAATCGAAATTTCATGCATTCTAATGCAATAATTCGGATACTGTCACTCACTAGTAGTAGTATTCGCTAATCGAAATCTCATGCATTCGAATGCAAGTTCTCGGATACTGTCACTTACTAGTAGTAGTATACGCTAATCGAAATTTCATGCATTCGAATGCAATAATTCGGATACTGTCACTCACTAGTAGTAGTATTCGCTAATCGAAATTTCATGCATTCGAATGCAATAATTCGCATACTGTCACTCACTAGTAGTAGTATTCGCTAATCGAAATTTCAAGCATTCGAATGCAATAATTCGGATGCTGTCACTCACTAGTAGTAGTATTCGCTAATCGATACCTCATGCACTCGAATGCAAGTTCTCGAATACTGTCACTCACTAGTAGTAGTATTCGCTAATCGAAATTTCATGCATTCGAATGCAAGTTCTCGGATACTGTCACTCACTAGTAGTAGTATTCGCTAATCGAAATTTCATGCATTCGAATGCAATAATTCGGATACTGTCACTCAATAGTAGTAGTATTCGCTAATCGAAATCTCATGCATTCGAATGCAAGTTCTCGGGTACTGTCACTCACTAGTAGTAGTATTCGCTAATCGAAATCTCATGCATTCGAATGCAATAATTCGGATACTATCACTCACTAGTAGTAGTATTCGCTAATCGAAATTTCATGCATTCGAATGCAAGTTCTCGGATACTGTCACTCACTAGTAGTAGTATTCGCTAATCGAAAGTTCATGCATTCGAATGCAATAATTCGGATACTGTCACTCACTAGTAGTAGTATTCGCTAATCGAAATTTCATGTATTCGAATGCAATAATTCGGATACTGTCACTCACTAGTAGTAGTATTCGCTAATCGAAATTTCATGCATTCGAATGCAATAATTCGGATACTGTCACTCACTAGTAGTAGTATTCGGTAATCGAAATCTCATGCATTCGAATGCAAGTTCTCGGATACTGTCACTCACTAGTAGTAGTATTCGCTAATCGAAATCTCATGCATTCGAATGCAATAATTCGGATACTGTCACTCACTAGTAGTAGTTTTCGCTAATCGAAATTTCATGCATTCGAATGCAATAATTCGGATACTGTCACTCACTAGTAGTAGTAATCGCTAATCGAAATCTCATGCATTCGAATGCAATAATTCGGATACTGTAACTCACTAGTAATAGTATTCGCTAATCGAAATTTCATGCATTCGAATGCAATAATTCGGATACTGTCACTCACTAGTAGTAGTATTCGCTAATCGAAATTTCATGCATTCGAATGCAATAATTCGGATACTGTCACTCACTAGTAGTAGTATTCGCTAATCGAAATCTCATGCATTCGAATGCAAGTTCTCGGATACTGTCACTCACTAGTAGTAGTATTCGCTAATCGAAATCTCATGCATTCGAATGCAATAATTCGGATACTGTCACTCACTAGTAGTAGTATTCGCTAATCGAAATTTCATGCATTCGAATGCAATAATTCGGATACTGTCACTCACTAGTAGTTGTATTCGCCAATCGAAATCTCATTCATTCGAATGCAATAATTCGGATACTGTAACTCACTAGTAGTAGTATTCGCTAATCGAAATTTCATGCATTCGAATGCAATAATTCGGATACTGTCACTCACTAGTAGTAGTATTCGCTAATCGAAATTTCATGCATTCGAATGCAAGTTCTCGGATACTGCCACTCAATAGTAGTAGTATTCGCAAATCGAAATCTCTTGCATTCGAATGCAAGTTCTCGGATACTGTCACTCACTCGTAGTAGTATTCGCTAATCGAAATCTCATGCATTCGACTGCAAGTTCTGGGATACTGTCACTCACTAGTAGTAGTATTCGCTAATCGAAATCTCATGCATTTGAATGCAAGTTCTCTGATACTGTCACTCACTAGTAGTAGTATTCGCTAATCGAAATTTCATGCATTCGAATGCAATAATTCGGATACTGTCACCCACTAGTAGTAGTATTCGCTAATCGAAATTTCATGCATTCGAATGCAAGTTCTCGGATACTGACACTCACTAGTAGTAGTATTCGCTAATCGAAATTTCATGCATTCGAATGCAAGTTCTCGGATACTATCACTCACTAGTAGTAGTATTCGCTAATCGAAATTTCATGTATTTGAATGCAAGTTCTCGGATACTGTCACTCACTAGTAGTAGTATTCGCTAATCGAAATTTCATGCATTCGAATGCAAGTTCTCGGATACTGTCACTCACTAGTAGTAGTATTCGCTAATCCAAATCTCATGCATTCGAATGCAAGTTCTCGGATACTGTCACTCACTAGTAGTAGTATTTGCTAATCGAAATCTCATGCATTCGAATGCAAGTTCTCGGATACTGTCACTCACTAGTCGTAGTATTCGCTAATCGAAATCTCATGCATTCGAATGCAAGTTCTCGGATACTGTCACTCACTAGTAGTAGTATTCGCTAATCGAAATTTCATGCATTCGAATGCAATAATTCGGATACTATCACTCACTAGTAGTAGTATTCGCTAATCGAAATTTCATGCATTCGAATGCAATAATTCGGATACTGTCACTCACTACTAGTAGTATTCGCTAATCGAAATTTCATGCATTCGAATGCAAGTTCTCGAATACTGTCACTCACTAGTAGTAGTATCCGCTAATCGAAATTTCATGCATTCGAATGCAATAATTCGGATACTGTCACTCACTAGTAGTAGTATTCGCTAATCGAAATTTCATGCATTCGAATGCAATAATATGGATACTGTCACTCACTAGTAGTAGTATTCGCTAATCGAAATTTCATGCATTCGAATGCAATAATTCGGATACTGTCACTCACTAGTAGTAGTATTCGCTAATTGAAATTTCATGCATTCGAATGCAAATTCTCGGATACTGTCACTCACTAGTAGTAGTATTCGCTAATCGAAATCTCATGCATTCGAATGCAAGTTCTCGGATACTGTCACTCACTAGTAGTAGTATCCGCTAATCGAAATTTCATGCATTCGAATGCAATTATTCGGATACTGTCACTCACTACTAGTAGTATTCGCTAATCGAAATTTCATGCATTCTAATGCAATAATTCGGATACTGTCACTCACTAGTAGTAGTATTCGCTAATCGAAATCTCATGCATTCGAATGCAAGTTCTCGGATACTGTCACTTACTAGTAGTAGTATACGCTAATCGAAATTTCATGCATTCGAATGCAATAATTCGGATACTGTCACTCACTAGTAGTAGTATTCGCTAATCGAAATTTCATGCATTCGAATGCAATAATTCGCATACTGTCACTCACTAGTAGTAGTATTCGCTAATCGAAATTTCAAGCATTCGAATGCAATAATTCGGATGCTGTCACTCACTAGTAGTAGTATTCGCTAATCGATACCTCATGCACTCGAATGCAAGTTCTCGAATACTGTCACTCACTAGTAGTAGTATTCGCTAATCGAAATTTCATGCATTCGAATGCAAGTTCTCGGATACTGTCACTCACTAGTAGTAGTATTCGCTAATCGAAATTTCATGCATTCGAATGCAATAATTCGGATACTGTCACTCAATAGTAGTAGTATTCGCTAATCGAAATCTCATGCATTCGAATGCAAGTTCTCGGGTACTGTCACTCACTAGTAGTAGTATTCGCTAATCGAAATCTCATGCATTCGAATGCAATAATTCGGATACTATCACTCACTAGTAGTAGTATTCGCTAATCGAAATTTCATGCATTCGAATGCAAGTTCTCGGATACTGTCACTCACTAGTAGTAGTATTCGCTAATCGAAAGTTCATGCATTCGAATGCAATAATTCGGATACTGTCACTCACTAGTAGTAGTATTCGCTAATCGAAATTTCATGTATTCGAATGCAATAATTCGGATACTGTCACTCACTAGTAGTAGTATTCGCTAATCGAAATTTCATGCATTCGAATGCAATAATTCGGATACTGTCACTCACTAGTAGTAGTATTCGGTAATCGAAATCTCATGCATTCGAATGCAAGTTCTCGGATACTGTCACTCACTAGTAGTAGTATTCGCTAATCGAAATCTCATGCATTCGAATGCAATAATTCGGATACTGTCACTCACTAGTAGTAGTTTTCGCTAATCGAAATTTCATGCATTCGAATGCAATAATTCGGATACTGTCACTCACTAGTAGTAGTAATCGCTAATCGAAATCTCATGCATTCGAATGCAATAATTCGGATACTGTAACTCACTAGTAATAGTATTCGCTAATCGAAATTTCATGCATTCGAATGCAATAATTCGGATACTGTCACTCACTAGTAGTAGTATTCGCTAATCGAAATTTCATGCATTCGAATGCAATAATTCGGATACTGTCACTCACTAGTAGTAGTATTCGCTAATCGAAATCTCATGCATTCGAATGCAAGTTCTCGGATACTGTCACTCACTAGTAGTAGTATTCGCTAATCGAAATCTCATGCATTCGAATGCAATAATTCGGATACTGTCACTCACTAGTAGTAGTATTCGCTAATCGAAATTTCATGCATTCGAATGCAATAATTCGGATACTGTCACTCACTAGTAGTTGTATTCGCCAATCGAAATCTCATTCATTCGAATGCAATAATTCGGATACTGTAACTCACTAGTAGTAGTATTCGCTAATCGAAATTTCATGCATTCGAATGCAATAATTCGGATACTGTCACTCACTAGTAGTAGTATTCGCTAATCGAAATTTCATGCATTCGAATGCAAGTTCTCGGATACTGCCACTCAATAGTAGTAGTATTCGCAAATCGAAATCTCTTGCATTCGAATGCAAGTTCTCGGATACTGTCACTCACTCGTAGTAGTATTCGCTAATCGAAATCTCATGCATTCGACTGCAAGTTCTGGGATACTGTCACTCACTAGTAGTAGTATTCGCTAATCGAAATCTCATGCATTTGAATGCAAGTTCTCTGATACTGTCACTCACTAGTAGTAGTATTCGCTAATCGAAATTTCATGCATTCGAATGCAATAATTCGGATACTGTCACCCACTAGTAGTAGTATTCGCTAATCGAAATTTCATGCATTCGAATGCAATAATTCGGATAGTGTCACTCACTAGTAGTAGTATTCGTTAATCGAAATCTCATGCATTCGAATGCAAGTTCTCGGATACCGTCACTCACTAGTAGTAGTATTCGCTAATCGAAATTTCATGCATTCGAATGCAATAATTCGGATACTGTCACTCACTAGTAGTAGTATTCGCTAATCGAAATTTCATGCATTCGAATGCAATAATTTGCATACTGTCACTCACTAGTAGTAGTATTCGCTAATCGAAATTTCATGCATTCGAATGCAATAATTCGGATACTGTCACTCACTAGTAGTAGTATTCGCTAATTGAAATTTCATGCATTCGAATGCAAGTTCTCGGATACTGTCACTCACTAGTAGTAGTATTCGCTAATCGAAATCTCATGCATTCGAATGCAAGTTCTCGGATACTGTCACTCACTAGTAGTAGTATCCGCTAATGGAAATTTCATGCATTCGAATGCAATTATTCGGATACTGTCACTCACTACTAGTAGTATTGGCTAATCGAAATTTCATGCATTCTAATGCAATAATTCGGATACTGTCACTCACTGGTAGTAGTATTCGCTAATCGAAATCTCATGCATTCGAATGCAAGTTCTCGGATACTGTCACTTACTAGTAGTAGTATACGCTAATCGAAATTTCATGCATTCGAATGCAATAATTCGGATACTGTCACTCACTAGTAGTAGTATTCGCTAATCGAAATTTCAGGCATTCGAATGCAATAATTCGCATACTGTCACTCACTAGTAGTAGTATTCGCTAATCGAAATTTCATGCATTCGAATGCAATAATTCGGATACTGTCACTCACTAGTAGTAGTATTCGCTAATCGAAATCTCATGCACTCGAATGCAAGTTCTCGGATACTGTCACTCACTAGTAGTAGTATTCGCTAATCGAAATTTCATGCATTCGAATGCAAGTTCTCGAATACTGTCACTCACTAGTAGTAGTCTTCGCTAATCGAAATTTCATGCATTCGAATGCAAGTTCTCGGATACTGTCACTCACTAGTAGTAGTATTCGCTAATCGAAATTTCATGCATTCGAATGCAAGTTCTCGGATACTGTCACTCACTAGTAGTAGTATTCGCTAATCGAAATCTCATGCATTCGAATGCAAGTTCTCGGATACTGTCACTCACTAGTAGTAGTATTCGCTAATTGAAATTTCATGCATTCGAATGCAAGTTCTCGGATACTGTCACTCACTAGTAGTAGTATTCGCTAATCGAAATTTCATGCATTCGAATGCAATAATTCGGATACTGTCACTCAATAGTAGTAGTATTCGCTAATCGAAATCTCATGCATTCGAATGCAATAATTTGGATACTATCACTCACTAGTAGTAGTATTCGCTAATCGAAATTTCATGCATTCGAATGCAAGATCTCGGATACTGTCACTCACTAGTAGTAGTATTCGCTAATCGAAAGTTCATGCATTCGAATGCAATAATTCGGATACTGTCACTCACTAGTAGTAGTATTCGCAAATCGAAATTTCATGTATTCGAATGCAATAATTCGGATACTGTCACTCACTAGTAGTAGTATTCGCTAATCGAAATTTCATGCATTCGAATGCAATAATTCGGATACTGTCACTCACTAGTAGTAGTATTCGGTAATCGAAATCTCATGCATTCGAATGCAAGTTCTCGGATACTGTCACTCACTAGTAGTAGTATTCGCTAATCGAAATCTCATGCATTCGAATGCAATAATTCGGATACTGTCACTCACTAGTAGTAGTTTTCGCTAATTGAAATTTCATGCATTCGAATGCAATAATTCGGATACTGTCACTCACTAGTAAAAGTAATCGCTAATCGAAATCTCATGCATTCGAATGCAATAATTCGGATACTGTAACTCACTAGTAGTAGTATTCGCTAATCGAAATTTCATGCATTCGAATGCAATAATTCGGATACTGTCACTCACTAGTAGTAGTATTCGCTAATCGAAATTTCATGCATTCGAATGCAATAATTCGGATACTGTCACTCACTAGTAGTAGTATTCGCTAATCGAAATCTCATGCATTCGAATGCAAGTTCTCGGATACTGTCACTCACTTGTAGTAGTATTCGCTAATCGAAATCTCATGCATTCGAATGCAATAATTCGGATACTGTCACTCACTAGTAGTAGTATTCGCTAATCGAAATTTCATGCATTCGAATGCAGTAATTCGGATACTGTCACTCACTAGTAGTTGTATTCGCCAATCGAAATCTGATTCATTCGAATGCAATAATTCGGATACTGTAACTCACTAGTAGTAGTATTCGCTAATCGAAATTTCATGCATTCGAATGCAATAATTCGGATACTGTCACTCACTAGTAGTAGTATTCGCTAATCGAAATTTCATGCATTCGAATGCAAGTTCTCGGATACTGTCACTCACTAGTAGTAGTATTCGCAAATCGAAATCTCTTGCATTCGAATGCAAGTTCTCGGATACTGTCACTCACTAGTAGTAGTATTCGCTAATCGAAATCTCATGCATTCGAATGCAAGTTCTCTGATACTGTCACTCACTAGTAGTAGTATTCGCTAATCGAAATTTCATGCATTCGAATGCAATAATACGGATAGTGTCACTCACTAGTAGTAGTATTCGTTAATCGAAATCTCATGCATTCGAATGCAAGTTCTCGGATACTGTCACTCACTAGTAGTAGTATTCGCTAATCGAAATTTCATGCATTCGAATGCAATAATTCGGATACTGTCACACACTAGTAGTAGTATTCGCTAATCGAAATTTCATGCATTCGAATGCAATAATTCGGATACTGTCACTCACTAGTAGTAGTATTCGCTAATCGAAATTTCATGCATTCGAATGCAATAATTCGGATACTGTCACTCACTAGTAGTAGTATTCGCTAATCGAAATTCCATTCATTCGAATGCAAGTTCTAGGACACTGTCACTCACTAGTAGTAGTATTCGCTAATCGAAATATCATGCATTCGAATGCAATAATTCGGATACTGTCACTCACTAGTAGTAGTATTCGCTAATCGAAATCTCATGCATTCGAATGCAAGTTCTCGGATACTGTCACTCACTAGTAGTAGTATTCGCAAATCGAAATCTCTTGCATTCGAATGCAAGTTCTCGGATACTGTCACTCACTAGTAGTAGTATTCGCTAATCGAAATCTCATGCATTCGAATGCAAGTTCTCTGATACTGTCACTCACTAGTAGTAGTATTCGCTAATCGAAATTTCATGCATTCGAATGCAATAATACGGATAGTGTCACTCACTAGTAGTAGTATTCGTTAATCGAAATCTCATGCATTCGAATGCAAGTTCTCGGATACTGTCACTCACTAGTAGTAGTATTCGCTAATCGAAATTTCATGCATTCGAATGCAATAATTCGGATACTGTCACACACTAGTAGTAGTATTCGCTAATCGAAATTTCATGCATTCGAATGCAATAATTCGGATACTGTCACTCACTAGTAGTAGTATTCGCTAATCGAAATTTCATGCATTCGAATGCAATAATTCGGATACTGTCACTCACTAGTAGTAGTATTCGCTAATCGAAATTCCATTCATTCGAATGCAAGTTCTCGGACAATGTCACTCACTAGTAGTAGTATTCGCTAATCGGAATTTCATGCATTCGAATGCAATAATTCGGATACTGTCACTCACTAGTAGTAGTATTCGTTAATCGAAATCTCATGCATTCGAATGCAAGTTCTCGGATACTGTCACTCACTAGTAGTAGTATTCGCTAATCGAAATTTCATGCATTCGAATGCAATAATTCGGATACTGTCACACACTAGTAGTAGTATTCGCTAATCGAAATTTCATGCATTCGAATGCAATAATTCGGATACTGTCACTCACTAGTAGTAGTATTCGCTAATCGAAATTTCATGCATTCGAATGCAATAATTCGGATACTGTCACTCACTAGTAGTAGTATTCGCTAATCGAAATTCCATTCATTCGAATGCAAGTTCTAGGACACTGTCACTCACTAGTAGTAGTATTCGCTAATCGAAATATCATGCATTCGAATGCAATAATTCGGATACTGTCACTCACTAGTAGTAGTATTCGCTAATCGAAATCTCATGCATTCGAATGCAAGTTCTCGGATACTGTCACTCACTAGTAGTAGTATTCGCAAATCGAAATCTCTTGCATTCGAATGCAAGTTCTCGGATACTGTCACTCACTAGTAGTAGTATTCGCTAATCGAAATCTCATGCATTCGAATGCAAGTTCTCTGATACTGTCACTCACTAGTAGTAGTATTCGCTAATCGAAATTTCATGCATTCGAATGCAATAATACGGATAGTGTCACTCACTAGTAGTAGTATTCGTTAATCGAAATCTCATGCATTCGAATGCAAGTTCTCGGATACTGTCACTCACTAGTAGTAGTATTCGCTAATCGAAATCTCATGCATTCGAATGCAAGTTCTCGGATACTGTCACTCACTAGTAGTAGTATACGCTAATCGAAATCTCATGCATTCTAATGCAATAATTCGGATACTGTCACTCACTAGTAGTAGTATTCGCTAATCGAAATCTCATGCATTCGAATGCAAGTTCTCGGATACTGTCACTCACTAGTAGTAGTATTCGCTAATCGAAATCTCATGCATTCGAATGCAAGTTCTCGGATACTGTCACTCACTAGTAGTAGTATTCGCTAATCGAAATTTCTTGCATTCGAATGCAATAATTCGGATACTGTCACTCACTAGTAGTAGTATTCGCTAATTGGAATTTCATGCATTCGAATGCAAGTTCTCGGATACTGTCACTCACTAGTAGTAGTATTCGCTAATCGAAATCTCATGCATTCGAATGCAAGTTCTCGGATACTGTCACTCACTAGTAGTAGTATCCGCTAATCGAAATTTCATACATTCGAATGCAATTATTCGGATACTGTCACTCACTAGTAGTAGTATTCGCTAATCGAAATTTCATGCATTCGAATGCAAGTTCTCGGATACTGTCACTCACTAGTAGTAGTATTCGCTAATCGAAATCTCATGCATTTGAATGCAAGTTCTCGGATACTGTCACTCACTAGTAGTAGTATTCGCTAATCGAAATTTCATGCATTCGAATGCAATAATTCGGATACTGTCACTCACTAGTAGTAGTATTCGCTAATCGAAATCTCATGCATTCGAATGCAAGTTCTCGGATACTGTCACTCACTAGTAGTAGTATTCGCTAATCGAAATCTCATGCATTCGAATGCTATAATTCGGATACTGTCACTCACTAGTAGTAGTATTCGCTAATCGAAATTTCATGCATTCGAATGCAATAATTCGGATACTGTCACTCACTAGTAGTAGTAATCGCTAATCGAGATCTCATGCATTCGAATGCAATAATTCGGATACTGTCACCCACTAGTAGTAGTATTCGCTAATCGATATTTCATGCATTCGAATGCAATAATTCGGATACTGTCACTCACTAGTAGTAGTATTCGCTAATCGAAATTTCATGCATTCGAATGCAAGTTCTCGGATACTGACACTCACTAGTAGTAGTATTCGCTAATCGAAATTTCATGCATTCGAATGCAAGTTCTCGGATACTATCACTCACTAGTAGTAGTATTCGCTAATCGAAATTTCATGTATTTGAATGCAAGTTCTCGGATACTGTCACTCACTAGTAGTAGTATTCGCTAATCGAAATTTCATGCCTTCGAATGCAAGTTCTCGGATACTGTCACTCACTAGTAGTAGTATTCGCTAATCCAAATCTCATGCATTCGAATGCAAGTTCTCGGATACTGTCACTCACTAGTAGTAGTATTTGCTAATCGAAATCTCATGCATTCGAATGCAAGTTCTCGGATACTGTCACTCACTAGTCGTAGTATTCGCTAATCGAAATCTCATGCATTCGAATGCAAGTTCTCGGATACTGTCACTCACTAGTAGTAGTATTCGCTAATCGAAATTTCATGCATTCGAATGCAATAATTCGGATACTGTCACTCACTAGTAGGAGTATTCGCTAATCGAAATTTCATGCATTCGAATGCAATAATTCGGATACTGTCACTCACTACTAGTAGTATTCGCTAATCGAAATTTCATGCATTCGAATGCAAGTTCTCGGATACTGTCACTCACTAGTAGTAGTATCCGCTAATCGAAATTTCATGCATTCGAATGCAATAATTCGGATACTGTCACTCACTAGTAGTAGTATTCGCTAATCGAAATTTCATGCATTCGAATGCAATAATATGGATACTGTCACTCACTAGTAGTAGTATTCGCTAATCGAAATTTCATGCATTCGAATGCAATAATTCGGATACTGTCACTCACTAGTAGTAGTATTCGCTAATTGAAATTTCATGCATTCGAATGCAAGTTCTCGGATACTGTCACTCACTAGTAGTAGTATTCGCTAATCGAAATCTCGTGCATTCGAATGCAAGTTCTCGGATACTGTCACTCACTAGTAGTAGTATCCGCTAATCGAAATTTCATGCATTCGAATGCAATTATTCGGATACTGTCACTCACTACTAGTAGTATTCGCTAATCGAAATTTCATGCATTCTAATGCAATAATTCGGATACTGTCACTCACTAGTAGTAGTATTCGCTAATCGAAATCTCATGCATTCGAATGCAAGTTCTCGGATACTGTCACTTACTAGTAGTAGTATACGCTAATCGAAATTTCATGCATTCGAATGCAATAATTCGGATACTGTCACTCACTAGTAGTAGTATTCGCTAATCGAAATTTCATGCATTCGAATGCAATAATTCGCATACTGTCACTCACTAGTAGTAGTATTCGCTAATCGAAATTTCATGCATTCGAATGCAATAATTCGGATGCTGTTACTCACTAGTAGTAGTATTCGCTAATCGATACCTCATGCACTCGAATGCAAGTTCTCGAATACTGTCACTCACTAGTAGTAGTATTCGCTAATCGAAATTTCTTGCATTCGAATGCAATAATTCGGATACTGTCACTCACTAGTAGTAGTATTCGCTAATTGGAATTTCATGCATTCGAATGCAAGTTCTCGGATACTGTCACTCACTAGTAGTAGTATTCGCTAATCGAAATCTCATGCATTCGAATGCAAGTTCTCGGATACTGTCACTCACTAGTAGTAGTATCCGCTAATCGAAATTTCATACATTCGAATGCAATTATTCGGATACTGTCACTCACTAGTAGTAGTATTCGCTAATCGAAATTTCATGCATTCGAATGCAAGTTCTCGGATACTGTCACTCACTAGTAGTAGTATTCGCTAATCGAAATCTCATGCATTTGAATGCAAGTTCTCGGATACTGTCACTCACTAGTAGTAGTATTCGCTAATCGAAATTTCATGCATTCGAATGCAATAATTCGGATACTGTCACTCACTAGTAGTAGTATTCGCTAATCGAAATCTCATGCATTCGAATGCAAGTTCTCGGATACTGTCACTCACTAGTAGTAGTATTCGCTAATCGAAATCTCATGCATTCGAATGCTATAATTCGGATACTGTCACTCACTAGTAGTAGTATTCGCTAATCGAAATTTCATGCATTCGAATGCAATAATTCGGATACTGTCACTCACTAGTAGTAGTATTCGCTAATCGAGATCTCATGCATTCGAATGCAATAATTCGGATACTGTCACCCACTAGTAGTAGTATTCGCTAATCGATATTTCATGCATTCGAATGCAATAATTCGGATACTGTCACTCACTAGTAGTAGTATTCGCTAATCGAAATTTCATGCATTCGAATGCAAGTTCTCGGATACTGACACTCACTAGTAGTAGTATTCGCTAATCGAAATTTCATGCATTCGAATGCAAGTTCTCGGATACTATCACTCACTAGTAGTAGTATTCGCTAATCGAAATTTCATGTATTTGAATGCAAGTTCTCGGATACTGTCACTCACTAGTAGTAGTATTCGCTAATCGAAATTTCATGCATTCGAATGCAAGTTCTCGGATACTGTCACTCACTAGTAGTAGTATTCGCTAATCCAAATCTCATGCATTCGAATGCAAGTTCTCGGATACTGTCACTCACTAGTAGTAGTATTTGCTAATCGAAATCTCATGCATTCGAATGCAAGTTCTCGGATACTGTCACTCACTAGTCGTAGTATTCGCTAATCGAAATCTCATGCATTCGAATGCAAGTTCTCGGATACTGTCACTCACTAGTAGTAGTATTCGCTAATCGAAATTTCATGCATTCGAATGCAATAATTCGGATACTGTCACTCACTAGTAGTAGTATTCGCTAATCGAAATTTCATGCATTCGAATGCAATAATTCGGATACTGTCACTCACTACTAGTAGTATTCGCTAATCGAAATTTCATGCATTCGAATGCAAGTTCTCGGATACTGTCACTCACTAGTAGTAGTATCCGCTAATCGAAATTTCATGCATTCGAATGCAATAATTCGGATACTGTCACTCACTAGTAGTAGTATTCGCTAATCGAAATTTCATGCATTCGAATGCAATAATATGGATACTGTCACTCACTAGTAGTAGTATTCGCTAATCGAAATTTCATGCATTCGAATGCAATAATTCGGATACTGTCACTCACTAGTAGTAGTATTCGCTAATTGAAATTTCATGCATTCGAATGCAAGTTCTCGGATACTGTCACTCACTAGTAGTAGTATTCGCTAATCGAAATCTCATGCATTCGAATGCAAGTTCTCGGATACTGTCACTCACTAGTAGTAGTATCCGCTAATCGAAATTTCATGCATTCGAATGCAATTATTCGGATACTGTCACTCACTACTAGTAGTATTCGCTAATCGAAATTTCATGCATTCTAATGCAATAATTCGGATACTGTCACTCACTAGTAGTAGTATTCGCTAATCGAAATCTCATGCATTCGAATGCAAGTTCTCGGATACTGTCACTTACTAGTAGTAGTATACGCTAATCGAAATTTCATGCATTCGAATGCAATAATTCGGATACTGTCACTCACTAGTAGTAGTATTCGCTAATCGAAATTTCATGCATTCGAATGCAATAATTCGCATACTGTCACTCACTAGTAGTAGTATTCGCTAATCGAAATTTCATGCATTCGAATGCAATAATTCGGATGCTGTCACTCACTAGTAGTAGTATTCGCTAATCGATACCTCATGCACTCGAATGCAAGTTCTCGAATACTGTCACTCACTAGTAGTAGTATTCGCTAATCGAAATTTCATGCATTCGAATGCAAGTTCTCGGATACTGTCACTCACTAGTAGTAGTATTCGCTAATCGAAATTTCATGCATTCGAATGCAATAATTCGGATACTGTCACTCAATAGTAGTAGTATTCGCTAATCGAAATCTCATGCATTCGAATGCAAGTTCTCGGGTACTGTCACTCACTAGTAGTAGTATTCGCTAATCGAAATCTCATGCATTCGAATGCAATAATTCGGATACTATCACTCACTAGTAGTAGTATTCGCTAATCGAAATTTCATGCATTCGAATGCAAGTTCTCGGATACTGTCACTCACTAGTAGTAGTATTCGCTAATCGAAAGTTCATGCATTCGAATGCAATAATTCGGATACTGTCACTCACTAGTAGTAGTATTCGCTAATCGAAATTTCATGTATTCGAATGCAATAATTCGGATACTGTCACTCACTAGTAGTAGTATTCGCTAATCGAAATTTCATGCATTCGAATGCAATAATTCGGATACTGTCACTCACTAGTAGTAGTATTCGGTAATCGAAATCTCATGCATTCGAATGCAAGTTCTCGGATACTGTCACTCACTAGTAGTAGTATTCGCTAATCGAAATCTCATGCATTCGAATGCAATAATTCGGATACTGTAACTCACTAGTAATAGTATTCGCTAATCGAAATTTCATGCATTCGAATGCAATAATTCGGATACTGTCACTCACTAGTAGTAGTATTCGCTAATCGAAATTTCATGCATTCGAATGCAATAATTCGGATACTGTCACTCACTAGTAGTAGTATTCGCTAATCGAAATCTCATGCATTCGAATGCAAGTTCTCGGATACTGTCACTCACTAGTAGTAGTATTCGCTAATCGAAATCTCATGCATTCGAATGCAATAATTCGGATACTGTCACTCACTAGTAGTAGTATTCGCTAATCGAAATTTCATGCATTCGAATGCAATAATTCGGATACTGTCACTCACTAGTAGTTGTATTCGCCAATCGAAATCTCATTCATTCGAATGCAGTAATTCGGATACTGTAACTCACTAGTAGTAGTATTCGCTAATCGAAATTTCATGCATTCGAATGCAATAATTCGGATACTGTCACTCACTAGTAGTAGTATTCGCTAATCGAAATTTCATGCATTCGAATGCAAGTTCTCGGATACTGCCACTCAATAGTAGTAGTATTCGCAAATCGAAATCTCTTGCATTCGAATGCAAGTTCTCGGATACTGTCACTCACTCGTAGTAGTATTCGATAATCGAAATCTCATGCATTCGACTGCAAGTTCTGGGATACTGTCACTCACTAGTAGTAGTATTCGCTAATCGAAATCTCATGCATTTGAATGCAAGTTCTCTGATACTGTCACTCACTAGTAGTAGTATTCGCTAATCGAAATTTCATGCATTCGAATGCAATAATTCGGATACTGTCACCCACTAGTAGTAGTATTCGCTAATCGAAATTTCATTCATTCGAATGCAATAATTCGGATAGTGTCACTCACTAGTAGTAGTATTCGTTAATCGAAATCTCATGCATTCGAATGCAAGTTCTCGGATACTGTCACTCACTAGTAGTAGTATTCGCTAATCGAAATTTCATGCATTCGAATGCAATTATTCGGATACTGTCACTCACTAGTAGTAGTATTCGCTAATCGAAATTTCATGCATTCGAATGCAATAATTTGCATACTGTCACTCACTAGTAGTAGTATTCGCTAATCGAAATTTCATGCATTCGAATGCAATAATTCGGATACTGTCACTCACTAGTAGTAGTATTCGCTAATTGAAATTTCATGCATTCGAATGCAAGTTCTCGGATACTGTCACTCACTAGTAGTAGTATTCACTAATCGAAATCTCATGCATTCGAATGCAAGTTCTCGGATACTGTCACTCACTAGTAGTAGTATCCGCTAATCGAAATTTCATGCATTCGAATGCAATTATTCGGATACTGTCACTCACTACTAGTAGTATTGGCTAATCGAAATTTCATGCATTCTAATGCAATAATTCGGATACTGTCACTCACTGGTAGTAGTATTCGCTAATCGAAATCTCATGCATTCGAATGCAAGTTCTCGGATACTGTCACTTACTAGTAGTAGTATACGCTAATCGAAATTTCATGCATTCGAATGCAATAATTCGGATACTGTCACTCACTAGTAGTAGTATTCGCTAATCGAAATTTCATGCATTCGAATGCAATAATTCGCATACTGTCACTCACTAGTAGTAGTATTCGCTAATCGAAATTTCATGCATTCGAATGCAATAATTCGGATACTGTCACTCACTAGTAGTAGTATTCGCTAATCGAAATCTGATGCACTCGAATGCAAGTTCTCGGATACTGTCACTCACTAGTAGTAGTATTCGCTAATCGAAATTTCATGCATTCGAATGCAAGTTCTCGAATACTGTCACTCACTAGTAGTAGTCTTCGCTAATCGAAATTTCATGCATTCGAATGCAAGTTCTCGGATACTGTCACTCACTAGTAGTAGTATTCGCTAATCGAAATTTCATGCATTCGAATGCAAGTTCTCGGATACTGTCACTCACTAGTAGTAGTATTCGCTAATCGAAATCTCATGCATTCGAATGCAAGTTCTCGGATACTGTCACTCACTAGTAGTAGTATTCGCTAATTGAAATTTCATGCATTCGAATGCAAGTTCTCGGATACTGTCACTCACTAGTAGTAGTATTCGCTAATCGAAATTTCATGCATTCGAATGCAATAATTCGGATACTGTCACTCAATAGTAGTAGTATTCGCTAATCGAAATCTCATGCATTCGAATGCAAGTTCTCGGATACTGTCACTCACTAGTAGTAGTATTCGCTAATCGAAATCTCATGCATTCGAATGCAATAATTTGGATACTATCACTCACTAGTAGTAGTATTCGCTAATCGAAATTTCATGCATTCGAATGCAAGTTCTCGGATACTGTCACTCACTAGTAGTAGTATTCGCTAATCGAAAGTTCATGCATTCGAATGCAATAATTCGGATACTGTCACTCACTAGTAGTAGTATTCGCAAATCGAAATTTCATGTATTCGAATGCAATAATTCGGATACTGTCACTCACTAGTAGTAGTATTCGCTAATCGAAATTTCATGCATTCGAATGCAATAATTCGGATACTGTCACTCACTAGTAGTAGTATTCGGTAATCGAAATCTCATGCATTCGAATGCAAGTTCTCGGATACTGTCACTCACTAGTAGTAGTATTCGCTAATCGAAATCTCATCCATTCGAATGCAATAATTCGGATACTGTCACTCACTAGTAGTAGTTTTCGCTAATTGAAATTTCATGCATTCGAATGCAATAATTCGGATACTGTCACTCACTAGTAGTAGTAATCGCTAATCGAAATCTCATGCATTCGAATGCAATAATTCGGATACTGTAACTCACTAGTAGTAGTATTCGCTAATCGAAATTTCATGCATTCGAATGCAATAATTCGGATACTGTCACTCACTAGTAGTAGTATTCGCTAATCGAAATTTCATGCATTCGAATGCAATAATTCGGATACTGTCACTCACTAGTAGTAGTATTCGCTAATCGAAATCTCATGCATTCGAATGCAAGTTCTCGGATACTGTCACTCACTAGTAGTAGTATTCGCTAATCGAAATCTCATGCATTCGAATGCAATAATTCGGATACTGTCACTCACTAGTAGTAGTATTCGCTAATCGAAATTTCATGCATTCGAATGCAGTAATTCGGATACTGTCACTCACTAGTAGTTGTATTCGCCAATCGAAATCTGATTCATTCGAATGCAATAATTCGGATACTGTAACTCACTAGTAGTAGTATTCGCTAATCGAAATTTCATGCATTCGAATGCAATAATTCGGATACTGTCACTCACTAGTAGTAGTATTCGCTAATCGAAATTTCATGCATTCGAATGCAAGTTCTCGGATACTGTCACTCACTAGTAGTAGTATTCGCAAATCGAAATCTCTTGCATTCGAATGCAAGTTCTCGGATACTGTCACTCACTAGTAGTAGTATTCGCTAATCGAAATCTCATGCATTCGAATGCAAGTTCTCTGATACTGTCACTCACTAGTAGTAGTATTCGCTAATCGAAATTTCATGCATTCGAATGCAATAATACGGATAGTGTCACTCACTAGTAGTAGTATTCGTTAATCGAAATCTCATGCATTCGAATGCAAGTTCTCGGATACTGTCACTCACTAGTAGTAGTATTCGCTAATCGAAATTTCATGCATTCGAATGCAATAATTCGGATACTGTCACACACTAGTAGTAGTATTCGCTAATCGAAATTTCATGCATTCGAATGCAATAATTCGGATACTGTCACTCACTAGTAGTAGTATTCGCTAATCGAAATTTCATGCATTCGAATGCAATAATTCGGATACTGTCACTCACTAGTAGTAGTATTCGCTAATCGAAATTCCATTCATTCGAATGCAAGTTCTCGGACACTGTTACTCACTAGTAGTAGTATTCGCTAATCGAAATATCATGCATTCGAATGCAATAATTCGGATACTGTCACTCACTAGTAGTAGTATTCGCTAATCGAAATCTCATGCATTCGAATGCAAGTTCTCGGAAACTGTCACTCACTAGTAGTAGTATTCGCAAATCGAAATCTCTTGCATTCGAATGCAAGTTCTCGGATACTGTCACTCACTAGTAGTAGTATTCGCTAATCGAAATCTCATGCATTTGAATGCAAGTTCTCTGATACTGTCACTCACTAGTAGTAGTATTCGCTAATCGAAATTTCATGCATTCGAATGCAATAATACGGATAGTGTCACTCACTAGTAGTAGTATTCGTTAATCGAAATCTCATGCATTCGAATGCAAGTTCTCGGATACTGTCACTCACTAGTAGTAGTATTCGCTAATCGAAATTTCATGCATTCGAATGCAATAATTCGGATACTGTCACACACTAGTAGTAGTATTCGCTAATCGAAATTTCATGCATTCGAATGCAATAATTCGGATACTGTCACTCACTAGTAGTAGTATTCGCTAATCGAAATTTCATGCATTCGAATGCAATAATTCGGATACTGTCACTCACTAGTAGTAGTATTCGCTAATCGAAATTCCATTCATTCGAATGCAAGTTCTCGGACAATGTCACTCACTAGTAGTAGTATTCGCTAATCGGAATTTCATGCATTCGAATGCAATAATTCGGATACTGTCACTCACTAGTAGTAGTATTCGCTAATCGAAATCTCATGCATTCGAATGCAAGTTCTCGGATACTGTCACTCACTAGTAGTAGTATTCGCTAATCGAAATCTCATGCATTCGAATGCAAGTTCTCGGATACTGTCACTCACTAGTAGTAGTATACGCTAATCGAAATCTCATGCATTCTAATGCAATAATTCGGATACTGTCACTCACTAGTAGTAGTATTCGCTAATCGAAATCTCATGCATTCGAATGCAAGTTCTCGGATACTGTCACTCACTAGTAGTAGTATTCGCTAATCGAAATCTCATGCATTCGAATGCAAGTTCTCGGATACTGTCACTCACTAGTAGTAGTATTCGCTAATCGAAATTTCTTGCATTCGAATGCAATAATTCGGATACTGTCACTCACTAGTAGTAGTATTCGCTAATTGGAATTTCATGCATTCGAATGCAAGTTCTCGGATACTGTCACTCACTAGTAGTAGTATTCGCTAATCGAAATCTCATGCATTCGAATGCAACTTCTCGGATACTGTCACTCACTAGTAGTAGTATCCGCTAATCGAAATTTCATACATTCGAATGCAATTACTCGGATACTGTCACTCACTAGTAGTAGTATTCGCAAATCGAAATTTCATGCATTCGAATGCAATAATTCGGATACTGTCACTCACTAGTAGTAGTATTCGCTAATCGAAATCTCATGCATTCGAATGCAAGTTCTCGGATACTGTCACTCACTAGTAGTAGTATTCGCTAATCGAAATTTCATGCATTCGAATGCAATAATTCGGATACTGTCACTCACTAGTAGTAGTATTCGCTAATCGAAATTTCATGCATTCGAATGCAAGTTCTCGGATACTGTCACTCACTAGTAGTAGTATTCGCTAATCGAAATCTCATGCATTCGAATGCAATAATTCGGATACTGTCACTCACTAGTAGTAGTATTCGCTAATCGAAATTTCATGCATTCGAATTCAATAATTCGGATACTGTCACTCACTAGTAGTAGTATTCGCTAATCGAAATCTCATGCATTCGAATGCAATAATTCGGATACTGTAACTCACTAGTAGTAGTATTCGCTAATCGAAATTTCATGCATTCGAATGCAATAATTCGGATACTGTCACTCACTAGTAGTAGTATTCGCTAATCGAAATTTCATGCATTGGAATGCAAGTTCTCGGATACTGTCACTCACTAGTAGTAGTATTCGCTAATCGAAATCTCATGCATTCGAATGCAAGTTCTCGGATACTGTCACTCACTAGTAGTAGTATTCGCTAATCGAAATCTCATGCATTCGAATGCAAGTTCTCGGATAATGTCACTCACTAGTAGTAGTATTCGGTAATTGAAATTTCATGCCTTCGAATGCAAGTTCTCGGATACTGTCCCTCACTAGTAGTAGTATTCGCTAATCGAAATTTCATGCATTCGAATGCAAGTTCTCGGATACTGTCACTCACTAGTGGTAGTATCCGCTAATCGAAAGTTCATGCATTCGAATGCAATAATTCGGATACTGTCACTCACTAGTAGTAGTATTCGCTAATCGAAATTTCATGTATTCGAATGCAATAATTCGGATACTGTCACTCACTAGTAGTAGTATTCGCTAATCGAAATCTCATGCATTCGAATGCAATAATTCGGATACTGTAACTCACTAGTAGTAGTATTCGCTAATCGAAATTTCATGCATTCGAATGCAATAATTCGGATACTGTCACTCACTAGTAGTAGTATTCGCTAATCGAAATTTCATGCATTCGAATGCAATAATTCGGATACTGTCACTCACTAGTAGTAGTATTCGCTAATCGAAATCTCATGCATTCGAATGCAATAATTTGGATACTGTCACTCACTAGTAGTAGTATTCGCTAATCGAAATCTCATGCATTCGAATGCAAGTTCTCTGATACTGTCACTCTCTAGTAGTAGTATTCGCTAATCGAAATTTCATGCATTCGAATGCAATAATTCGGATACTGTCACTCACTAGTAGAAGTATTCGCTAATCGAAATTTCATGCATTGGAATGCAATAATTCGGATAGTGTCACTCACTAGCAGTAGTATTCGTTAATCGAAATCTCATGCATCCGTATGCAAGTTCTCGGATACTGTCACTCACTAGTAGTAGTATTCGCTAATCGAAATTTCATGCATTCGAATGCAATAATTCGGATACTGTCACACACTAGTAGTAGTATTCGCTAATCGAAATTTCATGCATTCGAATGCAATAATTCGGATACTGTCACTCACTAGTAGTAGTATTCGGTAATCGAAATTTCATTCATTCGAATGCAAGTTCTCGGATACTGTCACTCACTAGTAGTAGTATTCGCTAATCGAAATCTCATGCATTCGAACGCAAGTTCTCGGATACTGTCACTCACTAGTAGTAGTATCCGCTAATCGAAATTTCATGCATTCGATTGCAATAATTCGGATACTCTCACTCACTAGTAGTAGTATTCGCTAATCGAAATTTCATGCATTCGATTGCAATAATTCGGATACTGTCACTCACTAGTAGTAGTATCCGCTAATCGAAATTTCATACATTCGAATGCAATTATTCGGATACTGTCACTCACTAGTAGTAGTATTCGCTAATCGAAATCTCATGCATTCGAATGCAAGTTCTCGGATACTGTCACTCACTAGTAGTAGTATTCGCTAATCGAAATCTCATGCATTCGAATGCAATAATTCGGATACTGTCACTCACTAGTAGTAGTATTCGCTAATCGAAATTTCATGCATTCGAATGCAAGTTCTCGGATACTGTCACTCACTAGTAGTAGTATTCGCTAATCGAAAGTTCATGCATTCGAATGCAATAATTCGGATACTGTCACTCACTAGTAGTAGTATTCGCTAATCGAAATTTCAAGCCTTCGAATGCAATAATTCGGATACTGTCACTCACTAGTAGTAGTATTCGCTAATCGAAATTTCATGCATTCGAATGCAATAATTCGGATACTGTCACTCACTAGTAGTAGTATTCGCTAATCGAAATTTCATGCAATCGAATGCAATAATTCGGATACTGTCACTAACTAGTAGTAGTATTCGCTAATCGAAATCTCATGCATTCGAATGCAAGTTCTCGGATACTGTCACTCACTAGTAGTAGTATTCGCTAATCGAAATCTCATGCATTCGAATGCAATAATTCAGATACTGTCACTCACTAGTAGTAGTATTCGCTAATCGAAATTTCATGCATTCCAATGCAATAATTCGGATACTGTCACTCACTAGTAGTAGTATTCGCTAATCGAAATCTCATGCATTCGAATGCAATAATTCGGATACTGTCACTCACTAGTAGTAGTATCGGCTAATCGAAACTTCATGCATTCGAATGCAATAATTCGGATACTTTCACTCACTAGTAGTAGTATTCGCTAATCGAAATTTCATGTATTCGAATGCAATAATTCGGATACTGTCACTCACTAGTAGTAGTATTCGCTAATCAAAATTTCATGCCTTCGAATGCAATAATTCGGATACTGTCACTCACTAGTAGTAGTATTCGCTAATCGAAATCTCATGCATTCGAATGCAAGTTCTCGAATACTGTCACTCACTATTAGTAGTATTCGCTAATCGAAATCTCATGCATTCGAATGCAATAATTCGGATACTGTTACTCACTAGTAGAAGTATTCGCTAATCGAAATTTCATGCATTCGAATGCAATAATTCGGATACTTTCACTCACTAGTAGTAGTATTCGCTAATCGAAATCTCATGCATTCGAATGCAATAATTCGGATACTGTAACTCACTAGTAGTAGTATTCGCTAATCGAAATTTCATGCATTCGAATGCAATAATTCGGATACTGTCACTCACTAGTAGTAGTATTCGCTAATCGAAATTTCATGCATTCGAATGCAATAATTCGGATACTGTCACTCACTAGTAGTAGTATTCGCTAATCGAAATCTCATGCATTCGAATGCAAGTTCTCGGATACTGTCACTCACTAGTAGTAGTATTCGCTAATCGAAATCTCATGCATTCGAATGCAAGTTCTCTGATACTGTCACTCACTAGTAGTAGTATACGCTAATCGAAATTTCATGCATTCGAATGCAATAATTCGGATACTGTCACTCACTAGTAGAAGTATTCGCTAATCGAAATTTCATGCATTGGAATGCAATAATTCGGATAGTGTCACTCACTAGCAGTAGTATTCGTTAATCGAAATCTCATGCATTCGTATGCAAGTTCTCGGATACTGTCACTCACTAGTAGTAGTATTCGCTAATCGAAATTTCATGCATTCGAATGCAATAATTCGGATACTGTCACGCACTAGTAGTAGTATTCGCTAATCGAAATTTCATGCATTCGAATGCAATAATTCGGATACTGTCACTCACTAGTAGTAGTATTCGGTAATCGAAATTTCATTCATTCGAATGCAAGTTCTCGGATACTGTCACTCACTAGTAGTAGTATTCGCTAATCGAAATCTCAAGCATTCGAACGCAAGTTCTCGGATACTGTCACTCACTAGTAGTAGTATCCGCTAATCGAAATTTCATGCATTCGATTGCAATAATTCGGATACTCTCACTCACTAGTAGTAGTATTCGCTAATCGAAATTTCATGCATTCGATTGCAATAATTCGGATACTGTCACTCACTAGTAGTAGTATCCGCTAATCGAAATTTCATACATTCGAATGCAATTATTCGGATACTGTCACTCACTAGTAGTAGTATTCGCTAATCGAAATCTCATGCATTCGAATGCAAGTTCTCGGATACTGTCACTCACTAGTAGTAGTATTCGCTAATCGAAATTTCATGCATTCGAATGCAAGTTCTCGGATACTGTCACTCACTAGTAGTAGTATTCGCTAATCGAAAGTTCATGCATTCGAATGCAATAATTCGGATACTGTCACTCACTAGTAGTAGTATTCGCTAATCGAAATTTCATGTATTCGAATGCAATAATTCGGATACTGTCACTCACTAGTAGTAGTATTCGCTAATCGAAATTTCAAGCCTTCGAATGCAATAATTCGGATACTGTCACTCACTAGTAGTAGTATTCGCTAATCGAAATCTCATGCATTCGAATGCAATAATTCGGATACTGTAACTCACTAGTAGTAGTATTCGCTAATCGAAATTTCATGCATTCGAATGCAATAATTCGGATACTGTCACTCACTAGTAGTGGTATTCGCTAATCGAAATTTCATGCAATCGAATGCAATAATTCGGATACTGTCACTAACTAGTAGTAGTATTCGCTAATCGAAATCTCATGCATTCGAATGCAAGTTCTCGGATACTGTCACACACTAGTAGTAGTATTCGCTAATCGAAATCTCATGCATTCGAATGCAATAATTCAGATACTGTCACTCACTAGTAGTAGTATTCGCTAATCGAAATTTCATGCATTCCAATGCAATAATTCGGATACTGTCACTCACTAGTAGTAGTATTCGCTAATCGAAATCTCATGCATTCGAATGCAATAATTCGGATACTGTCACTCACTAGTAGTAGTATTAGCTAATCGAAATTTCATGCATTCGAATGCAATAATTCGGATACTGTCACTCACTAGTAGTAGTATTCGCTAATCGAAATCTCATGCATTCGAATGCAATAATTCGGATGGTGTAACTCACTAGTAGTAGTATTCGCTAATCGAAATTTCATGCATTCGAATGGAATAATTCGGATACTGTCACTAACTAGTAGTAGTATTCGCTAATCGAAATTTCATGCATTCGAATGCAAGTTCTCCGATCCTGTCACTCACTAGTAGTAGTATTCGCTAATCGAAATCTCATGCATTCGAATGCAAGTTCTCGGATACTGTCACTCACTAGTAGTAGTATTCGCTATTCGAAATCTCATGCATTCGAATGCAAGTTCTCGGATACTGTCACTCACTAGTAGTAGTATTCGCTAATTGAAATTTCATGCAATCGAATGCAAGTTCTCGGATACTGTCACTCACTAGTAGAAGTATTCGCTAATCGAAATTTCATGCATTCGAATGCAAGTTCTCGGATACTGTCACTCACTAGTAGTAGTATTCGCTAATCGAAATCTCATGCATTCGAATGCAATAATTCGGATACTGTTACTCACTAGTAGAAGTATTCGCTAATGGAAATTTCATGCATTCGAATGCAATAATTCGGATACTTTCACTCACTAGTAGTAGTATTCGCTAATCGAAATCTCATGCATTCGAATGCAATAATTCGGATACTGTAACTCACTAGTAGTAGTATTCGCTAATCGAAATTTCATGCATTCGAATGCAATAATTCGGATACTGTCACTCACTAGTAGTAGTATTCGCTAATCGAAATTTCATGCATTCGAATGCAATAATTCGGATACTGTCACTCACTAGTAGTAGTATTCGCTAATCGAAATCTCATGCATTCGAATGCAAGTTCTCGGATACTGTCACTCACTAGTAGTAGTATTCGCTAATCGAAATCTCATGCATTCGAATGCAAGTTCTCGGATACTGTCACTCACTAGTAGTAGTATTCGCTAATCGAAATCTCATGCATTCGAATGCAATAATTCGGATACTGTCACTCACTAGTAGTAGTATTCGCTAATCGAAATTTCATGCATTCGAATGCAAGTTCTCGGATACTGTCACTCACTAGTAGTAGTATTCGCTAATCGAAAGTTCATGCATTCGAATGCAATAATTCGGATACTGTCACTCACTAGTAGTAGTATTCGCTAATCGAAATTTCATGTATTCGAATGCAATAATTCGGATACTGTCACTCACTAGTAGTAGTATTCGCTAATCGAAATTTCAAGCCTTCGAATGCAATAATTCGGATACTGTCACTCACTAGTAGTAGTATTCGCTAATCGAAATCTCATGCATTCGAATGCAATAATTCGGATACTGTAACTCACTAGTAGTAGTATTCGCTAATCGAAATTTCATGCATTCGAATGCAATAATTCGGATACTGTCACTAACTAGTAGTAGTATTCGCTAATCGAAATCTCATGCATTCGAATGCAAGTTCTCGGATACTGTCACTCACTAGTAGTAGTATTCGCTAATCGAAATCTCATGCATTCGAATGCAATAATTCAGATACTGTCACTCACTAGTAGTAGTATTCGCTAATCGAAATTTCATGCATTCCAATGCAATAATTCGGATACTGTCACTCACTAGTAGTAGTATTCGCTAATCGAAATCTCATGCATTCGAATGCAATAATTCGGATACTGTCACTCACTAGTAGTAGTATTAGCTAATCGAAATTTCATGCATTCGAATGCAATAATTCGGATACTGTCACTCACTAGTAGTAGTATTCGCTAATCGAAATCTCATGCATTCGAATGCAATAATTCGGATAGTGTAACTCACTAGTAGTAGTATTCGCTAATCGAAATTTCATGCATTCGAATGGAATAATTCGGATACTGTCACTAACTAGTAGTAGTATTCGCTAGTCGAAATTTCATGCATTCGAATGCAATAATTCGGATACTGTCACTCACTAGTAGTAGTATTCGCTAATCGAAATCTCATGCATTCGAATGCAAGTTCTCGGATACTGTCACTCACTAGTAGTAGTATTCGCTAATCGAAATCTCATGCATTCGAATGCAATAATTCGGATACTGTCACTCACTAGTAGTAGTATTCGCTAATCGAAATTTCATGCATTCGAATGCAATAATTCGGATACTGTCACTCACTAGTAGTTGTATTCGCCAATCGAAATCTCATTCATTCGAATGCAATAATTCGGATTCTGTAACTCACTAGTAGTAGTATTCGCTAATCGAAATTTCATGCATTCGAATGCAATAATTCGGATACTGTCACTCACTAGTAGTAGTATTCGCTAATCGAAATTTCATGCATTCGAATGCAAGTTCTCGGATACTGCCACTCAATAGTAGTAGTATTCGCAAATCGAAATCTCTTGCATTCGAATGCAAGTTCTCGGATACTGTCACTCACTAGTAGTAGTATTCGCTAATCGAAATCTCATGCATTCGACTGCAAGTTCTGGGATACTGTCACTCACTAGTAGTAGTATTCGCTAATCGAAATCTCATGCATTCGAATGCAAGTTCTCTGATACTGTCACTCACTAGTAGTAGTATTCGCTAATCGAAATTTCATGCATTCGAATACAATAATTCGGATACTGTCACTCACTAGTAGTAGTATTCGCTAATCGAAATTTCATGCATTCGAATGCAATAATTCGGATAGTGTCACTCACTAGTAGTAGTATTCGTTAATCGAAATCTCATGCATTCGAATGCAAGTTCTCGGATACTGTCACTCACTAGTAGTAGTATTCGCTAATCGAAATTTCATGCATTCGAATGCAATAATTCGGATACTGTCACTCACTAGTAGTAGTATTCGCTAATCGAAATTTCATGCATTCGAATGCAATAATTTGCATACTGTCACTCACTAGTAGTAGTATTCGCTAATCGAAATTTCATGCATTCGAATGCAATAATTCGGATACTGTCACTCACTAGTAGCAGTATTCGCTAATCGAAATCTCATGCATTCGAATGCAAGTTCTCGGATACTGTCACTCACTAGTAGTAGTATCCGCTAATCGAAATTTCATGCATTCGAATGCAATTATTCGGATACTGTCACTCACTACTAGTAGTATTGGCTAATCGAAATTTCATGCATTCTAATGCAATAATTCGGATACTGTCACTCACTAGTAGTAGTATTCGCTAATCGAAATCTCATGCATTCGAATGCAAGTTCTCGGATACTGTCACTTACTAGTAGTAGTATACGCTAATCGAAATTTCATGCATTCGAATGCAATAATTCGGATACTGTCGCTCACTAGTAGTAGTATTCGCTAATCGAAATTTCATGCATTCGAATGCAATAATTCGCATACTGTCACTCACTAGTAGTAGTATTCGCTAATCGAAATTTCATGCATTCGAATGCAATAATTCGGATACTGTCACTCACTAGTAGTAGTATTCGCTAATCGAAATCTCATGCACTCGAATGCAAGTTCTCGGATACTGTCACTCACTAGTAGTAGTCTTCGCTAATCGAAATTTCATGCATTCGAATGCAAGTTCTCGGATACTGTCACTCACTAGTAGTAGTATTCGCTAATCGAAATTTCATGCATTCGAATGCAAGTTCTCGGATACTGTCACTCACTAGTAGTAGTATTCGCTAATCGAAATCTCATGCATTCGAATGCAAGTTCTCGGATACTGTCACTCACTAGTAGTAGTATTCGCTAATTGAAATTTCATGCATTCGAATGCAAGTTCTCGGATACTGTCACTCACTAGTAGTAGTATTCGCTAATCGAAATTTCATGCATTCGAATGCAATAATTCGGATACTGTCACTCAATAGTAGTAGTATTCGCTAATCGAAATCTCATGCATTCGAATGCAAATTCTCGGATACTGTCACTCACTAGTAGTAGTATTCGCTAATCGAAATCTCATGCATTCGAATGCAATAATTTGGATACTATCACTCACTAGTAGTAGTATTCGCTAATCGAAATTTCATGCATTCGAATGCAAGTTCTCGGATACTGTCACTCACTAGTAGTAGTATTCGCTAATCGAAAGTTCATGCATTCGAATGCAATAATTCGGATACTGTCACTCACTAGTAGTAGTATTCGCAAATCGAAATTTCATGTATTCGAATGCAATAATTCGGATACTGTCACTCACTAGTAGTAGTATTCGCTAATCGAAATTTCATGCATTCGAATGCAATAATTCGGATACTGTCACTCACTAGTAGTAGTATTCGGTAATCGAAATCTCATGCATTCGAATGCAAGTTCTCGGATACTGTCACTCACTAGTAGTAGTATTCGCTAATCGAAATCTCATGCATTCGAATGCAATAATTCGGATACTGTCACTCACTAGTAGTAGTTTTCGCTAATCAAAATTTCATGCATTCGAATGCAATAATTCGGATACTGTCACTCACTAGTAGTAGTAATCGCTAATCGAAATCTCATGCATTCGAATGCAATAATTCGGATACTGTAACTCACTAGTAGTAGTATTCGCTAATCGAAATTTCATGCATTCGAATGCAATAATTCGGATACTGTCACTCACTAGTAGTAGTATTCGCTAATCGAAATTTCATGCATTCGAATGCAATAATTCGGATACTGTCACTCACTAGTAGTAGTATTCGCTAATCGAAATCTCATGCATTCGAATGCAAGTTCTCGGATACTGTCACTCACTAGTAGTAGTATTCGCTAATCGAAATCTCATGCATTCGAATGCAATAATTCGGATACTGTCACTCACTAGTAGTAGTATTCGCTAATCGAAATTTCATGCATTCGAATGCAGTAATTCGGATACTGTCACTCACTAGTAGTTGTATTCGCCAATCGAAATCTCATGCATTCGAATGCAATAATTCGGATACTGTAACTCACTAGTAGTAGTATTCGCTAATCGAAATTTCATGCATTCGAATGCAATAATTCGGATACTGTCACTCACTAGTAGTAGTATTCGCTAATCGAAATTTCATGCATTCGAATGCAAGTTCTCGGATACTGTCACTCACTAGTAGTAGTATTCGCAAATCGAAATCTCTTGCATTCGAATGCAAGTTCTCGGATACTGTCACTCACTAGTAGTAGTATTCGCTAATCGAAATCTCATGCATTCGAATGCAAGTTCTCTGATACTGTCACTCACTAGTAGTAGTATTCGCTAATCGAAATTTCATGCATTCGAATGCAATAATACGGATAGTGTCACTCACTAGTAGTAGTATTCGTTAATCGAAATCTCATGCATTCGAATGCAAGTTCTCGGATACTGTCACTCACTAGTAGTAGTATTCGCTAATCGAAATTTCATGCATTCGAATGCAATAATTCGGATACTGTCACACACTAGTAGTAGTATTCGCTAATCGAAATTTCATGCATTCGAATGCAATAATTCGGATACTGTCACTCACTAGTAGTAGTATTCGCTAATCGAAATTCCATTCATTCGAATGCAAGTTCTCGGACACTGTCACTCACTAGTAGTAGTATTCGCTAATCGAAATTTCATGCATTCGAATGCAATAATTCGGATACTGTCACTCACTAGTAGTAGTATTCGCTAATCGAAATCTCATGCATTCGAATGCAAGTTCTCGGATACTGTCACTCACTAGTAGTAGTATTCGCAAATCGAAATCTCTTGCATTCGAATGCAAGTTCTCGGATACTGTCACTCACTAGTAGTAGTATTCGCTAATCAAAATCTCATGCATTCGAATGCAAGTTCTCTGATACTGTCACTCACTAGTAGTAGTATTCGCTAATCGAAATTTCATGCATTCGAATGCAATAATACGGATAGTGTCACTCACTAGTAGTAGTATTCGTTAATCGAAATCTCATGCATTCGAATGCAAGTTCTCGGATACTGTCACTCACTAGTAGTAGTATTCGCTAATCGAAATTTCATGCATTCGAATGCAATAATTCGGATACTGCCACACACTAGTAGTAGTATTCGGTAATCGAAATTTCATGCATTCGAATGCAATAATTCGGATACTGTCACTCACTAGTAGTAGTATTCGCTAATCGAAATTTCATGCGTTCGAATGCAATAATTCGGATACTGTCACTCACTAGTAGTAGTATTCGCTAATCGAAATTCCATTCATTCGAATGCAAGTTCTCGGACACTGTCACTCACTAGTAGTAGTATTCGCTAATCGAAATTTCATGCATTCGAATGCAATAATTCGGATACTGTCACTCACTAGTAGTAGTATTCGCTAATCGAAATCTCATGCATTCGAATGCAAGTTCTCGGATACTGTCACTCACTAGTAGTAGTATTCGCTAATCGAAATCTCATGCATTCGAATGCAAGTTCTCGGATACTGTCACTCACTAGTAGTAGTATACGCTAATCGAAATCTCATGCATTCTAATGCAATAATTCGGATACTGTCACTCACTAGTAGTAGTATTCGCTAATCGAAATCTCATGCATTCAAATGCAAGTTCTCGGATACTGTCACTCACTAGTAGTAGTATTCGCTAATCGAAATTTCATGCATTCGAATGCAATAATTCGGATACTGTCACTCACTAGTAGTAGTATTCGCTAATCGAAATTTCTTGCATTCGAATGCAATAATTCGGATACTGTCACTCACTAGTAGTAGTATTCGCTAATTGGAATTTCATGCATTCGAATGCAAGTTCTCGGATACTGTCACTCACTAGTAGTAGTATTCGCTAATCGAAATCTCATGCATTCGAATGCAAGTTCTCGGATACTGTCACTCACTAGTAGTAGTATCCGCTAATCGAAATTTCATACATTCGAATGCAATTATTCGGATACTGTCACTCACTAGTAGTAGTATTCGCAAATCGAAATTTCATGCATTCGAATGCAATAATTCGGATACTCTCACTCACTAGTAGTAGTATTCGCTAATCGAAATCTCATGCATTCGAATGCAAGTTCTCGGATACTGTCACTCACTAGTAGTAGTATTCGCTAATCGAAATTTCATGCATTCGAATGCCATAATTCGGATACTGTCACTCACTAGTTGTAGTATTCGCTAATCGAAATTTCATGCATTCGAATGCAAGTTCTCGGATACTGTCACTCACTAGTAGTAGTATTCGCTAATCGAAATCTCATACATTCGAATGCAATAATTCGGATACTGTCACTCACTAGTAGTAGTATTCGCTAATCGAAATTTCATGCATTCCAATGCAATAATTCGGATACTGTCACTCACTAGTAGTAGTATTCGCTAATCGAAATCTCATGCATTCGAATGCAATAATTCGGATACTGTAACTCACTAGTAGTAGTATTCGCTAATCGAAATTTCATGCATTCGAATGCAATAATTCGGATACTGTCACTCACTAGTAGTAGTATTCGCTAATCGAAATTTCATGCATTCGAATGCAAGTTCTCGGATACTGTCTCTCACTAGTAGTAGTATTCGCTAATCGAAATCTCATGCATTCGAATGCAAGTTCTCGGATACTGTCACTCACTAGTAGTAGTATTCGCTAATCGAAATCTCATGCATTCGAATGCAAGTTCTCGGATAATGTCACTCACTAGTAGTAGTATTCGGTAATTGAAATTTCATGCCTTCGAATGCAAGTTCTCGGATACTGTCACTCACTAGTAGTAGTATTCGCTAATCGAAATTTCATGCATTCGAATGCAAGTTCTCGGATACTGTCACTCACTAGTGGTAGTATCCGCTAATCGAAAGTTCATGCATTCTAATGCAATAATTCGGATACTGTCACTCACTAGTAGTAGTATTCGCTAATCGAAATTTCATGTATTCGAATGCAATAATTCGGATACTGTCACTCACTAGTAGTAGTATTCGCTAATCGAAATTTCATGCCTTCGAATGCAATAATTCGGATACTGTCACTCACTAGTAGTAGTATTCGCTAATCGAAATTTCAGTTTATTCTGCATACGAACATCTCGTTGTTTCGCGATAATTCGCTTCTTTGAAGCAACTTCAGTCAAATTTTCAATATTCTCCGATATTTGTAACACTTGTCTCAAAGCGCTTCTGAGGCTCCCTAGAGACGCCTGAAATCAGTTTAGTCTGCATACGAACAACTCGTTGTTTCGCGATAATTCGCTTCTTTGAAGCAACTTCACCCAAATTTTCGATATTCTCCGATATTTGTAAAATTGGCTCAAAGCGTTTCTGAGGCTCCCTAGAGACGCCCGAGATCAGTTTAGTTTGGATTCGAAGAACTCGTTGTTTCGCCATAATTCGCTTCTTTCAAGCAACTTCACCCAAATTTTCGATATTCTCCGATATTTGTAACACTTGTCTCAAAGCGTTTCTGAGGCTCCCTAGAGACGCCTGAGATCAGTTTAGTTTGGATTCGAAGAACTCGTTTCGCCATAATTCGCCTCTTTTAAGCAACTTCACTCAAATTTTCGATATTCTCCGATATTTGTAACACTTGTCTCAAAGCGCTTCTGAGGCTCCCTAGAGACGCGTGAGCACAGTTTAGTTTGGTTTCGAACACCTCGTTGTTTCGCGATAATTCGCTTCTTTGATCAACTTCAGCCAAATTTTAGATATTCTCCGATATTTGTAACACTTGTCTCAAAGCGTTTCTGAGGCTCCCTAGAGACGCCCGAGATCAGTTTAGTTTGGATTCGAAGAACTCGTTGTTTCGCCATAATTCGCTTCTTTCAAGCAACCTCACCCAAATTTTCGATATTCTCCGATATTTGTAACACTTGTCACAAAGCGTTTCTGAGGCTCCCTAGAGACGCCTGAGATCAGTTTAGTTTGGATTCGAAGAACTCGTTGTTTCGCCATAATTCGCCTCTTTGATGCAACTTCACTCAAATTTTCGATATTCTCCGATATTTGTAACACCTGTCTCAAAGCGTTTCTGAGGCTCCCTAGAGACGCGTGAGCACAGTTTAGTTTGGTTTCGAACACCTCGTTGTTTCGCCATAATTCGCTTCTTTGATCAACTTCAGCCAAATTTTCGATATTCTCCGATATTTGTAGCACTTGTCTCAAAGCGCTTCTGAGGCTCCCTAGAGACGCGTGAGCACAGTTTAGTTTGGATTCGAACACCTCGTTGTTTCGCGATAATTCGCTTCTTTGATCAACTTCAGCCAAATTTTCGATATTCTCCGATATTTGTAACACTTGTCTCAAAGCGTTTCTGAGGCTCCCTAGAGACGCCTGAGATCAGTTTAGTTTGGATTCGAAGAACCCGTTTCGCCATAATTCGCCTGTTTTAAGCAACTTCACTCAAATTTTCGATATTCTCCGATATTTGTAACACTTGTCTCAAAGCGCTTCTGAGGCTCCCTAGAGACGCCTGAAATCAGTTTAGTTTGCATACGAACAACCCGTTGTTTCGCGATAATTCGCTTCTTTGAAGCAACTTCAGTCAAATTTTCGATATTCTCCGATATTTGTAACACTTGTCTCAAAGCGTTTCTGAGGCTCCCTAGAGACGCGTGAGCACAGTTTAGTTTGGATTCGAACACCTCGTTGTTTCGCGATAATTCGCATCTTTGATCAACTTCAGCCAAATTTTCGATATTCTCCGATATTTGTAACACTTGTCTCAAAGCGTTTCTGAGGCTCCCTAGAGACGCACTATCAGTTTAGTTTGGATTCCAAGAACTCGTTGTTTCGACATAATTCGCTTCTTTCAAGCAACTTCACCCAAATTTTCGATATTCTCCGATATTTGTAACACTTGTCTCAAAGCGTTTCTGAGGCTCCCTAGAGACGCCTGAGATCAGTTTAGTTTGGATTCGAAGAACTCGTTTCGCCATAATTCGCCTCTTTGAAGCAACTTCACTCAAATTTTCCATATTCTCCGATATTTGTAACACTTGACTCAAAGCGCTTCTGAGGCTCCCTAGAGACGCGTGAGCACAGTTTAGTTTGGATTCGAGCACCTCGTTGTTTCGCGATAATTCGCTTCTTTGATCAACTTCACTCAAATTTTCGAGTGAGTGAGTGTATTGGGTTTAAGGGCCCGTCGACAACTTGGTCATTAGGGCCCCGAGTCCAGAAGTAAAATTACATACTGTCAAGTGTTAAAAACATCACCCATTAAAAACTAAAAATCTAGGGTTAAAATAGATAAAAAAAAATCTCTAAACAACTATTAAAACGTTTCATTTAAAATGCTAAAAACAGAAACTTAAAATTGCTACAAAGTAAAAAACACTAAAACGTTAAAAAAAAACCCAAAAATACGGCCATCTAAAAAGGCTAAAATCTCTGAAATAAAATATCCTTACAGTTGCTTCATAAAATCAATTCTGGAACAAAACCGCAGCACTGTATTTACAGATACTGGGTCGTTGCCTAAAACTGACGACAGTGTAAGGCCCAGGCCAAAGGACTGGCGCTCACGAGCGTATCGCGGACAATCAAGAAGGACATGTGCGACGGAGATTGGAATATTACACGTCGTACAGACAGGCTCCGGATCACCACGCAAAAGGTGTCCATGCGTGGCTCGGGTATGGCCTATCCTCAGGCGGGTTAAAACCACTTCTTCCCGCCTGGAATTCCTGCAGCTGGTATGCCAGGGTTGTACAGTGTCCTTGATAGTCCGTAATTGAGTGCCAGATAACGCTTCCCAAGATTCCTGCCAAAGAGCAAATAGATGGCGACGGAAATATTTCTGCACATCTATATAGGGGAGCGTACGGGTGGAATACTCCGGAAGGCGACATGCAGATTTTGCAGCCGCATCCGCCGCATCGTTACCCGGAATACCCACATGGCCTGGGATCCACGTAAAAACAAACTGGTATCCGCGAGACAGTAGCTGAGAAATCAACGTCTGGATTTTAACAACCAATGCCGAGGTGCCGATAAACTGTTGCAGGGCCTGGAGAGCGCTAAAAGAATCGGAACAAACTATAAAACTTCCAGGACCTGAACTGGAGATAAAAAGGAGGAAATAAAATATGGCAAACAACTCGGCGGTAAATACTGAACTGGCGTCCGGTAGGCGGTACGTATGAGCGTCACCGTTGTATATAAAGGCGCAACCCGTCGAACTACCCATCTGGGACCCATCGGTAAATACCGGACAGGAAGTCCGGTATCGCCCCAGTAGTTCCGTGAATAGTTGGCGAAACACGGAATGAGGGGTAGCTATCTTCACACAGCCCGACAGCTCCAGGTCAAAGCGTGCGCGCTGGAGTTGCCAGGGAGGACATCGGCCACGTGAATGCCGCTCTACGGCTGGCAGTCGAAGGGCGTGTGCAGCAAGCAGTTCACGAAACCGGATACCACTTGGACGGGAGATGGTTGTATTTCGCATATAACGGTGCGCGAGGTCTGGACGCAACACGGGTGGAAACGAAGGGTGACCTGGATGGGCGGCCAGCCTTGCCACGTAAGAACAAAGTAATAAAGAGCGTCGAACAGACAGTGGAGGTTCGCCAGAATCAGCATACAGACAATCGATTCTGCTGGTGCGGAAAGCCCCAGTAGCGAGACGGATACCAGTGTGATGTACTGTGTCTAAAAGCCGGAGTTTAGACGCAGACGCCGCGCCATAAATAAAACAGCCGTAGTCTAATTTGGACCGGACCAGAGAGCCATATAACCTCAACATGACGGTGCGATCGCCGCCCCAAGATGCCCCAGATAAGACCCTGAGTACCCGAAGCGAACGATCGCAGGAAGCACGAAGATAGCGGATATGGTGCTCCCATGTGAGTTTACTGTCGAGGTGTAAGCCCAAGAACTTAAGGTGCGGTACAAAAGGAAGACGTGTGTCGCGGAGATGAAGATCAGGAGGAGGGTGTACTCCTCGCAGTCGGTGAAAGTGTAGACACTGTGTTTTCGTAGGGGACAGCCGAAAGCCCGTGCGTAATGCCCACTCGGCGATGGAGGTTATGGTCAGCTGTAGTTGACGCTCGATGTGCTCCAAACTATAAGAGCGATAGTAGATCGCAAAGTCGTCAACATACAGCGACATCGGGATACCGCTACGAACAACACTAGTGATGCCATTAATGGCAACTGCGAAAAGTGTGACACTGAGGATGGATCCCTGGGGTACACCATTCTCCTGGATCTTCTCTTGAGACAGCGTGTTGCCTATACGGACACGAAAACGGCGAATGAGTAAAAAGTTAAAAAGGAAAACGGCTAAGTGACCGCGCAAACCATAACCGTGTAGAGTACGGAGAATGCCATAGCGCCAAGTAGTATCGTAGGCCTTCTCCAGATCAAAGAAGACACCCACGACATGCTGCTTCAGGAGAAACGCATTCTGTATGTATGCCTCCATGCGCGTCAGGTTGTCGACACTGGAGCGATAGCGACGAAATCCGCACTGAACATTGCTCAGCAGGTTATTCGTCTCTAGCCACCACACTAAGCGAGTGTTAATCATCCGTTCCAAGGTCTTGCAGACGACACTCGTCAGGCAAATAGGGCGGTAGCTAGAGGGAAGTGTCCGGTCTTTTCCTGGTCGAGGGATAGGGATGACAATGCCCTCTCGCCAGGAAGACGGAAAAACCTGCTGATGCCAGATGCGGTTATACATGCTCAACATGAAGGAAAGAGCTGCAGGTGGAAGATGAAGCAGCATTTGGCGGTGGATGTCATCAGGACCGGGAGAAGAATTCTTTGCTAGGGACAAGGAATGCGCTAGCTCCGCCTCGGTAAATGGTGCATTGTACGGTTCACTTTGGGCACTGTTAAAACTAAGGCCTATCTGCTCCGCAGATTCCTTGATAGCTAAAAACGCTCTATCATAGCTTTGGGTTTGGCTAGTACAGGCAAAACACTCGGCAAGGGCGTCGGCGATGTCCTGCTCGGTGGTGTAACGGGAGCCCTGTACGGCAAGGCCAGGGATGGTCGTCCGGCGACACTTGCCGTACATTCGCCGAACAGCAGTCCACACCTTTTGCGCCGAACTTCGACGGGAAAGAGAAGATACATACTTTTCCCACGATTTGCGTTTTGCGTCTCGAAGTATAAATCTTGCCCTAGCACGAGCACGCTTAAAAGCGACAAAGTTCGCCTGCGTAGGATGTAATGTAAAGATACGCAATGCACGCTTGCGTGCTTTAGTAGCCAAACGGCATTCCTCGGACCACCAAGGCACAGGAACGTGACGAGGTGTAGTGGAACCACGAGGAATGCTGGAATCCGCTGCACGAAGGATAGAGTAAGTAAAATACTCCACCATGTCGTCAATGGTGGTAAAACCATCGTCGGTTAGGTGAATGAGGGAACGAAACTTCCCCCAGTCAGCCTTGGAAATAATCCAGTGAGGAAAGCGTGTTGGCACAGAACTGTGGCCCGATAGGTGAATGCTAATGGGGTAATGATCACTGCCAAATAAGTCGGAAAGTACCGACCAGTCGAGTAGAGGTACCAGTGACGGGCTGCTAAAAGAAACGTCAAGTGCGGAGTGTGTACCATAGGCAGATGATAAGTAAGTGGGCACGCCAGTGTTTAAAATGACTAGGCCGGACATATGGAAAACGTCTGCTACAAGGCACCCACGGGCATCGTCAATGTCGGAGCCCCAATATGAGTGCTTGGCATTCAGATCGCCGAGAAAGATGAGCGGTGGCGGAATCTGTGCCAAGAGAGCCCGAAGATCGTTCGTGTGTACGACACTGACCGGTGGCAAATAGACATTGCAAAGGGAGAAACAGAGGCTCTGCAGCTGCACACGCACCGCTACAGCTTGTAGCGGCGTGTTGAGTGGCACACTGGTGGCAGAGATATCATGCGCCACCAGGATAGCAACACCCCCGCTGGCTCGCCTATCAGCTGCAGAGTCATGTCTAAATGCCGAAAAACCACGAAGTTGTAATGCGTGGTTAGGGTGCAAATGCGTTTCTTGTAGACAGACGATTGATGGAGACCGTTGCGAAACGAGATGCTGTACGTCCGGAACACGTGCCCGGAACCCATTAACATTCCACTGGATTATTTCCATGGTAAAGAAGAATTAGGGATTCGTCTTCATCTTCTTCTTTTTCATCTTTACCTTAACCGACTTCGGACGGGGTAGGTTAAATTCGCCATCGTCTGGTGACTCCGCCGACGTCCGGGAGTCTGAAGATCCCCGGCGGCTCGCTGAACGAGAGCGGGAGCGGGACTTCATGGACGATGTGCGACTGCTGGCGCGACCAGAAGGCCTAGAATAATGGCTGTCAACAGGCTGGCTGCGGCTAGTTGTCTTGTGAGCTGGTGTCTGCACGGCTATAGATGTAGTAGCAGGTGCAGCTGTGGCACGAGACGGTGAAGGGGTATTCGCAGGTAGGTCAGTCTGTGTAGAAGCATCTGACACAGGAACGTGCTGGATCGCTACGCTGCTGGCAGGAGCGCGTCGGGCAGCCAAGGCATAACCTGTGGTGGTAGCAGGTTTCAGCTGCTCAAAGCGACGACGCGCTTCTGGAAACGTGAGATGTTCTTTCACGCGCAATTCTTGTATGCACTTCTCATCCAAGAACTTCGCACACTGACGCGAGCTGGATGGATGCTTCCCTTCACAGTTTACACAGAGGGGATCCCGTGTACATGTCGGGTCCTCATGGGCTGCTAAACCACAGCGCTCACATATAGCAGGATTATTACACAGGGTCTTAGTATGGCCGAACCGTTGGCACCTAAAACAACGCATGGGGTTCGGCACATACTGGCGTACGGCGGCACGTTCGTAGCCACAAAAGATGTACTCGGGCAATTTAGTTCCTCTGAACGTCAGAAACACCGTACGCAAAGGCACATCCTTGCCATCCTGCTTTTTGGTAAGACGGTAAGCCTGACACACACGCTGGTCGGAGAGACAGGTGGTAATCTCATCGTTCGACAGATTGTCCAGACTGGAGGTGGTGACAACTCCCCTACATGTGTTGAGCGATTTGTGTGGGGCTACCCGAATTGGGTAGGAGCCCAACAAACTCGCCTTTAAAAGTTTCTGGGTCTGGTCTGCCGTGTTGGTTTCGATCAACAGCGTACCGTCTCGAACTCTGGTCGCGTTCTTAACCGGGCCACATATTCTGTCGACTTCTCGTTTTATATAAAATGGGCTAAGGTCCTTTATCGTTTTCCCGTCACATGCCAAAGTCAAAACCAAGAAAGGGTCAAAGGAAGAGGGGTTGCGCGGAGACATGATTATTTGGACCCCCATCCGGAACTGTCGGCGTCAGCCTGCCATCCGGGGGTCAAAGGATAAAAGACACCAAAATCTCCACGGTCTGTGCCGCCATGGAGACCCCTCCATGACTGACCTCAAGGCGTACTTCAGAGGAGCTACCCTCCGATCTCCACTGCTTGTCCGCATGGGTAAACCGTTCACCACGTGACACCCCGGTTTTATGCCCCCACCACAGGAATAACCGCCTGTGGCTCCCCGCTTTAGCACACGCTGCCTCAACGGAGTCAGCGTGGATTCAGGGGACTTCGGGTTGATTACACCGGGGCTCCGTCAGCGGTAACACGTCCGGCCGGTGATACTAACCCGACGGCACGCGGCCGTCGGGAGATTAACACCGGCCGTGCCCTCAAGGAGCTACGTGGGTGTACATGACGTGTGGACGGGCTCCGCACCTAAGGCTACACATGGGGGCAGTGTGAAGGGTCCGCACAACCTTCGCGCCTGAGACCTCCGAAGAGCACACAAGTCGGGGGCCGCGCTGAAAACCGTGGGACAGGATCACGGAGATAGGAAAGATCCCTGCTGGTGAGACAGGAGTTATAAAACTAAGGCCTTACTAACTAATAATCAGAATAAACCTAGAAGAGGAAGAGGGTGATATACAAAGCAACATAAAACGTTGCACGTGGCACAGTTGATGAAGGTGGAGGGGGTGAAGTGATAGTGAGCAGCTCGGGGCCCCGGGTGCGCCAAACCCGGACCTACCGTGGTAGGTTCCCCTGGGGGAGTTTGATTTCGGAGTCCTCTTCTCCTAGATGAGTCGTCGACCAAGACTAACGAGCCTCATCTACCCGTTGGAATGTTCTTAGCTTCCCCTCACCTCTTGCCTACCAGTGGTCACGAAGACTCACTCAGTAGGCCGTCTGGATCGGGTACTGAGCCCCTCCGCCACGGCAAGGCGACACTCCTTCGGAGGGGCAAATTTTCGATATTCTCCGATATTTGTAACACTTGTCTCAAAGCGTTTCTGAGGCTCCCTAGAGACGCCTGAGATCAGTTTAGTTTGGATTCGAAGAACTCGTTGTTTCGCCATAATTCGCTTCTTTAAAGCAACTTCACCCAAATTTTCGATATTCTCCGATATTTGTAACACTTGTCTCAAAGCGTTTCTGAGGCTCCCTAGAGACGCCTGAGATCAGTTTAGTTTGGATTCGAAGAACTCGTTGTTTCGCGATAATTCGCTTCTTTGAAGCAACTTCAGTCAAATTTCCGATATTCCCCGATATTTGTAACGCTTGTCTCAAAGCGCTTCTGAGGCTCCCTAGAGACGCCTGAAATCAGTTTAGTTTGCATAAAAACAACTCGTTTCGCGATAATACGCTTCTTTGAGGCAACTTCAGTCAAATTTTCGATATTCTCCGATATTTGTAACACTTGTCTCAAAGCGCTTCTGAGGATCCCTAGAGACGCGTGAGCACAGTTTATTTTGGATTCGAACACCTCGCTGTTTCGCGATAATTCGCTTCCTTGATCAACTTCAGCCAAATTTTCGATATTCTCCGATATTTGTAACACTTGTCTCAAAGCGTTTCTGAGGCTCCCTAGAGACGCCTGAGATCAGTTTAGTTTGGATTAGAAGAACTCGTTGTTTCGCCATAAATCGCTTCTTTTAAGCGACTTCACCCAAATTTACGATATTTTCCGATATTTGTAACACTTGTCTCAAAGCGTTTCTGAGGCTCCCTAGAGACGCCTGAGATCAGTTTAGTTTGGATTCGAAGAACTCGTTGTTTCGCGATAATTCGCTTCTTTGAAACAACTTCAGTCAAATTTTCGATCTTCTCCGATATTTGTAACACTTGTCTCAAAGCGCTTCTGAGGCTCCCTAGAGACGCCTGAAATCAGTTTAGTCTGCATACGAACAACTCGTTGTTTCGCGATAATTCGCTTCTTTGAAGCAACTTCACCCAAATTTTCGATATTCTCCGATATTTGTAACACTTGTCTCAAAGCGTTTCTGAGGCTCCCTAGAGACGCCCGAGATCAGTTTAGTTTGGCTTCGAAGAACTCGTTCTTTCGCCATAATTCGCTTCTTTCAAGCAACTTCACCCAAATTTTCGATATTCTCCGATATTTGTAACACTTGTCTCAAAGCGTTTCTGAGGCTCCCTAGAGACGCCTGAGATCAGTTTAATTTGGATCCGAACAACTCGTTGTTTCGCCATAGTTCGCTTCTTTGAAGCAACTTCACCCAAATTTTCGATATTCTCTGATGTTTGTAATTATTGTTTCAAAGGGCCACTGGGCTCCATAGAGACGCCTGAGATCAGCTTAGTTTGGATTCGAACAACTCGTTTCGCGATAATTCGCTTCTTTGAAGCAACTTCAGTCAAATTTTCGATATTCTCCGATATTTGTAACACTTGTCTCAAAGCGCTTCTGAGGCTCCCTAGAAACGCGTGAGCACAGTTTAGTTTGGATTCGAACACCTCGTTGTTTCGCGATAATTCGCTTCTTTGATCAACTTCAGCCAAATTTTCGATATTCTCCGATATTTGTAACACTTGTCTCAAAGCGTTTCTGAGGCTCCCTAGAGACGCCTGAGATCAGTTAGTTTGGATTCGAAGAACTCGTTGTTTCGCGATAATTCGCTTCTTTGAAGCAACTTCAGTCAAATTTTCGATATTCTCCGATATTTGTAACACTTGTCTCAAAGCGCTTCTGAGGCTCCCTAGAAACGCGTGAGCACAGTTTAGTTTGGATTCGAACACCTCGTTGTTTCGCGATAATTCGCTTCTTTGATCAACTTCAGCCAAATTTTCGATATTCTCCGATATTTGTAACACTTGTCTCAAAGCGTTTCTGAGGCTCCCTAGAGACGCCCGAGATCAGTTTAGTTTGGATTCGAAGAATTCGTTGTTTCGCCATAATTCGCTTCTTTCAAGCTACTTCACCCAAATTTTCGATATTCTCCGATATTTATAACACTTGTCTCAAAGCGCTTCTGAGGCTCCCTAGAGACGCCCGAGATCAGTTTAGTTTGGATTCGAAGAACTCGTTGTTTCACCATAATTCGCTTCTTTGAAGCAACTTCAGTCAAATTTTCGATATTCTCCGATATTTGTAACACTTGTCTCAAAGCGTTCCTGAGGCTCCCTAGAGACGCCTGAGATAAGTTTAGTTTGGATTCGAAGAACTCGTTGTTTCGCCATAATTCGCCTCTTTGAAGCAACATCACTCAAATTTTGGATATTCTCCGATATTTGTAACACTTGTCTCAAAGCGCTTCTGAGGCTCCCTAGAGACGCCCGAGATCAGTTTAGTTTGGATTCGAAGAACTCTTTGTTTCGCCATAATTCGCTTCTTTCAAGCAACTTCACCCAAATTTTCGATATTCTCCGATATTTGTAACACTTGTCTCAAAGCGTTTCTGAGGCTCCCTAGAGACGCCTGAGCTGAGTTTAGTTTGGATTCGAAGAACTCGTTTCGCCATAATTCGCCTCTTTGAAGCAACATCACTCAAATTTTCGATATTCTCCGATATTTGTAACACTTGTCTCAAAGCGCTTCTGAGGCTCCCTAGAGACGCCCGAGATCAGTTTAGTTTGGATTCGAAGAACTCTTTGTTTCGCCATAATTCGCTTCTTTGATCAACTTCAGCCAAATTTTCGATATTCTCCGATATTTGTAACACTTGTCTCAGAGCGTTTCTGAGGCTCCCTAGAGACGCCTAAGATCAGTTTAGTTTGGATTCGAAGAACTCGTTGTTTCGCGATAATTCGCTTCTTTGAAGCAACTTCAGTCAAATTTTCGATATTCTCCGATATTTGTAAAATTGGCTCAAAGCGCTTCTGAGGCTCCCTAGACACGCCTGAAATCAGTTTAGTCTGCATACGAACAACTCGTTGTTTCGCGATAATTCGCTTCTTTGAAGCAACTTCACCCAAATTTTCGATATTCTCCGATATTTGTAACACTTGTCTCAAAGCGTTTCTGAGGCTCCCTAGAGACGCCCGAGATCAGTTTAGTTTGGATTCGAAGAACTCGTTCTTTCGCCATAATTCGCTTCTTTCAAGCAACTTCACCCAAATTTTCGATATTCTCCGATATTTGTAACACTTGTCTCAAAGCGTTTCTGAGGCTCCCTAGAGACGCCTGAGATCAGTTTAGTTTGGATCCGAACAACTCGTTGTTTCGCCATAGTTCGCTTCTTTGAAGCAACTTCACCCAAATTTTCGATATTCTCTGATGTTTGTAATTATTGTTTCAAAGGGCCACTGGGCTCCATAGAGACGCCTGAGATCAGTTTAGTTTGGATTCGAACAACTCGTTGTTTAGCGATAATTCGCTTCTTTGAAGCAACTTCAGTCAAATTTTCGATATTCTCCGATATTTGTAGCACTTGTCTCAAAGCGCTTCTGAGGCTCCCTAGAGACGCGTGAGCACAGTTTAGTTTGGATTCGAACACCTCGTTGTTTCGTGATAATTCGCTTCTTTGATCAACTTCAGCCAAATTTTCGATATTCTCCGATATTTGTAACACTTGTCTCAAAGCGTTTCTGAGGCTCCCTAGAGACGCCTGAGATCAGTTTAGTTTGGATTCGAAGAACCCGTTTCGCCATAATTCGCCTGTTTTAAGCAACTTCACTCAAATTTTCGATATTCTCCGATATTTGTAACACTTGTCTCAAAGCGCTTTTGAGGCTCCCTAGAGACGCCTGAAATCAGTTTAGTTTGCATACGAACAACTCGTTGTTTCGCGATAATTCGCTTCTTTGAAGCAACTTCAGTCAAATTTTCGATATTCTCCGATATTTGTAACACTTGTCTCAAAGCGTTTCTGAGGTTCCCTAGAGACGCCTGAGATCAGTTTAGTTAGGATTCGAAGAACTCGTTTCGCCATAATTCGCCTCTTTGAAGCAACTTCACTCAAATTTTCCATATTCTCCGATATTTGTAACACTTGTCTCAAAGCGCTTCTGAGGCTCCCTAGAGACGCGTGAGCACAGTTTAGTTTGGATTCGAGCACCTCGTTGTTTCGCGATAATTCGCTTCTTTGATCAACTTCAGTCAAATTTTCGATATTCTCCGATATTTGTAACACTTGTCTCAAAGCGTTTCTGAGGCTCCCTAGAGACGCCTGAGATCAGTTTAGTTTGGATTCGAAGAACTCGTTGATTCGCCATAATTCGCTTCTTTAAAGCAACTTCACCCAAATTTTCGATATTCTCCGATATTTGTAACACTTGTCTCAAAGCGCTTCTGAGGCTCCCTAGAGACGCCTGAAATCAGTTTAGTCTGCATACGAACAACTCGTTGTTTCGCGATAATTCGCTTCTTTGAAGCAACTTCACCCAAATTTTCGATATTCTCCGATATTTGTAACACTTGTCTCAAAGCGTTTCTGAGGCTCCCTAGAGATGCCCGAGATCAGTTTAGTTTGGCTTCGAAGAACTCGTTCTTTCGCCATAATTCGCTTCTTTCAAGCAACTTCACCCAAATTTTCGATATTCTCCGATATTTGTAACACTTGTCTCAAAGCGTTTCTGAGGCTCCCTAGAGACGCCTGAGATCAGTTTAATTTGGATCCGAACAACTCGTTGTTTCGCCATAGTTCGCTTCTTTGAAGCAACTTCACCCAAATTTTCGATATTCTCTGATGTTTGTAATTATTGTTTCAAAGGGCCACTGGGCTCCATAGAGACGCCTGAGATCAGTTTAGTTTGGATTCGAACAACTCGTTTCGCGATAATTCGCTTCTTTGAAGCAACTTCAGTCAAATTTTCGATATTCTCCGATATTTGTAACACTTGTCTCAAAGCGCTTCTGAGGCTCCCTAGAAACGCGTGAGCACAGTTTAGTTTGGATTCGAACACCTCGTTGTTTCGCGATAATTCGCTTCTTTGATCAACTTCAGCCAAATTTTCGATATTCTCCGATATTTGTAACACTTGTCTCAAAGCGTTTCTGAGGCTACCTAGAGACGCCTGAGATCAGTTAGTTTGGATTCGAAGAACTCGTTGTTTCGCGATAATTCGCTTCTTTGAAGCAACTTCAGTCAAATTTTCGATATTCTCCGATATTTGTAACACTTGTCTCAAAGCGCTTCTGAGGCTCCCTAGAAACGCGTGAGCACAGTTTAGTTTGGATTCGAACACCTCGTTGTTTCGCGATAATTCGCTTCTTTGATCAACTTCAGCCAAATTTTCGATATTCTCCGATATTTGTAACACTTGTCTCAAAGCGTTTCTGAGTCTCCCTAGAGACGCCTGAGATCAGTTTAGTTTGGATTCGAAGAACTCGTTGTTTCGCGATAATTCGCTTCTTTGAAGCAACTTCAGTCAAATTTTCGATATTCTCCGATATTTGTAACACTTGTCTCAAAGCGCTTCTGAGGCTCCCTAGAAACGCGTGAGCACAGTTTAGTTTGGATTCGAACACCTCGTTGTTTCGCGATAACTCGCTTCTTTGATCAACTTCAGCCAAATTTTCGATATTCTCCGATATTTGTAACACTTGTCTCAAAGCGTTTCTGAGGCTCCCTAGAGACGCCTGAGATCAGTTTAGTTTGGATTCGAAGAACTCGTTGTTTCGCGATAATTCGCTTCTTTGAAGCAACTTCAGTCAAATTTTCGATATTCTCCGATATTTGTAACACTTGTCTCAAAGCGCTTCTGAGGCTCCCTAGAAACGCGTGAGCACAGTTTAGTTTGGATTCGAACACCTCGTTGTTTTGCGATAATTCGCTTCTTTGATCAACTTCAGCCTAATTTTCGATATTCTCCGATATTTGTAACACTTGTCTCAAAGCGTTTCTGAGGCTCCCTAGAGACGCCCGAGCTCAGTTTAGTTTGGATTCGAAGAACTCGTTGTTTCGCCATAATTCGCTTCTTTCAAGCTACTTCACCCAAATTTTCGATATTCTCCGATATTTGTAACACTTGTCTCAAAGCGCTTCTGAGGCTCCCTAGAGACGCCTGAAATCAGTTTAGTTTGCTTACGAACAACTCGTTGTTTCGCGATAATTCGCTTCTTTGAAGCAACTTCAGTCAAATTTTCGATATTCTCCGATATTTGCAACACTTGTCTCAAAGCGTTTCTGAGGCTCCCTAAAGACGCCTGAGATCAGTTTAGTTTGGATCCGAACAACTCGTTGTTTCGCGATAATTCGCTTCTGTGATCAACTTCAGTCAAATTTTCGATATTCTCCGATATTTGTAACACTTGTCTCAAAGCGGTTCTGAGGCTCCCTAGAGACGCCTGAGATCAGTTTAGTTTGGATTCGAAGAACTCGTTGTTTCGCCATAATTCGCCTCTTAGAAGCAACTTCACTCAAATTTTCGATATTCTCCGATATTTGTAACACTTGTCTGAAAGCGCTTCTGAGGCTCCCTAGAAACGCGTGAGCACAGTTTAGTTTGGATTCGAACTCCTCGTTGTTTCGCGATAATTCGCTTCTTTGATCAACTTCAGCCAAATTTTCGATATTCTCCGATATTTGTAACACTTGTCTCAAAGCGTTTCTGAGGCTCCCTAGAGACGCCCGAGATCAGTTTAGTTTGGATTCGAAGAACTCGTTGTTTCGCCATAATTCGCTTCTTTCAAGCAACCTCACGCAAATTTTCGATATTCTCCGATATTTGTAACACTTGTCTCAAAGCGTTTCTGAGGCTCCCTAGAGACGCCTGAGATCAGTTTAGTTTGGATTCGAAGAACTCGTTATTTCGCGATAATTCGCTTCTTTGAAGCAACTTCACTCATATTTTCGATATTCTCCGATATTTGTAGCACTTGTCTCAAAGCGCTTCTGAGGCTCCCTAGAGACGCGTGAGCACAGTTTAGTTTGGATTCGAACACCTCGTTGTTTCGCGATAATTCGCTTCTTTGATCAACTTCAGCCAAATTTTCGATATTCTCCGATATTTGTAACACTTGTCTCAAAGCGTTTCTGAGGCTCCCTAGAGACGCCTGAGATCAGTTTAGTTTGGATTCGAAGAACCCGTTTCGCCATAATTCGCCTGTTTTAAGCAACTTCACTCAAATTTTCGATATTCTCCGATATTTGTAACACTTGTCTCAAAGCGCTTTTGAGGCTCCCTAGAGACGCCTGAAATCAGTTTAGTTTGCATACGAACAACTCGTTGTTTCGCGATAATTCGCTTCTTTGAAGCAACTTCAGTCAAATTTTCGATATTCTCCGATATTTGTAACACTTGTCTCAAAGCGTTTCTGAGGTTCCCTAGAGACGCCTGAGATCAGTTTAGTTTGGATTCGAAGAACTCGTTTCGCCATAATTCGCCTCTTTGAAGCAACTTCACTCAAATTTTCCATATTCTCCGATATTTGTAACACTTGTCTCAAAGCGCTTCTGAGGCTCCCTAGAGACGCGTGAGCACAGTTTAGTTTGGATTCGAGCACCTCGTTGTTTCGCGATAATTCGCTTCTTTGATCAACTTCAGTCAAATTTTCGATATTCTCCGATATTTGTAACACTTGTCTCAAAGCGTTTCTGAGGCTCCCTAGAGACGCCTGAGATCAGTTTAGTTTGGATTCGAAGAACTCGTTGATTCGCCATAATTCGCTTCTTTAAAGCAACTTCACCCAAATTTTCGATATTCTCCGATATTTGTAACACTTGTCTCAAAGCGTTTCTGAGGCTCCCTAGAGACGCCTGAGATCAGTTTAGTTTGGATTCGAAGAACTCGTTATTTCGCGATAATTCGCCTCTTTGAAGGAAATTCACTCAAATTTTCGATATTCTCCGATATTTGTAACACTGGTCTCAAAGCGCTTCTGAGGCTCCCTAGAGACGCCTGAGATCAGTTTAGTTTGGATTCGAAGAACTCGTTGTTTCGCGATAATCCGCTTCTTTGAAGCAACTTCAGTCAAATTTCCGATATTCCCCGATATTTGTAACACTTGTCTCAAAGCGCTTCTGAGGCTCCCTAGAGACGCCTGAAATCAGTTTAGTTTGCATACGAACAACTCGTTTCGCGATAATACGCTTCTTTGAGGCAACTTCAGTCAAATTTTCGATATTCTCCGATATTTGTAACACTTGTCTCAAAGCGCTTCTGAGGATCCCTAGAGACGCGTGAGCACAGTTTATTTTGGATTCGAACACCTCGCTGTTTCGCGATAATTCGCTTCTTTGATCAACTTCAGCCAAATTTTCGATATTCTCCGATATTTGTAACACTTGTCTCAAAGCGTTTCTGAGGCTCCCTAGAGACGCCTGAGATCAGTTTAGTTTGGATTAGAAGAACTCGTTGTTTCGCCATAATTCGCTTCTTTAAAGCGACTTCACGCAATTTTTCGATATTTTCCGATATTTGTAACACTTGTCTCAAAGCGTTTCTGAGGCTCCCTAGAGACGCCTGAGATCAGTTTAGTTTGGATTCCAAGAACTCGTTTCGCGATAATTCGCTATTTGAAACAACTTCAGCCAAATTTTCGATATTCTCCGATATTTGTAACACTTGTCTCAAAGCGCTTCTGAGGCTCCCTAGAGACGCCTGAAATCAGTTTAGTCTGCATACGAACAACTCGTTGTTTCGCGATAATTCGCTTCTTTGAAGCAACTTCACCCAAATTTTCGATATTCTCCGATATTTGTAACACTTGTCTCAAAGCGTTTCTGAGGCGCCCTAGAGACGCCCGAGATCAGTTTAGTTTGGCTTCGAAGAACTCGTTCTTTCGCCATAATTCGCTTCTTTCAATAAACTTCAACCAAATTTTCGATATTCTCCGATATTTGTAACACTTGTCTCAAAGCGCTTCTGAGGCTCCCTAGAAACGCGTGAGCACAGTTTAGTTTGGATTCGTTGTTTCGCGATGACTCGCTTCTTTGATCAACTTCAGCCAAATTTTCGATATTCTCCGATATTTGTAACACTTGTCTCAAAGCGTTTCTGAGGCTCCCTAGAGACGCCTGAGATCAGTTTAGTTTGGATTCGAAGAACTCGTTGTTTCGCGATAATTCGCTTCTTTGAAGCAACTTCAGTCAAATTTTCGATATTCTCCGATATTTGTAACACTTGTCTCAAAGCGCTTCTGAGGCTCCCTAGAAACGCGTGAGCACAGTTTAGTTTGGATTCGAACACCTCGTTGTTTCGCGATAACTCGCTTCTTTGATCAACTTCAGCCAAATTTTCGATATTCTCCGATATTTGTAACACTTGTCTCAAAGCGTTTCTGAGGCTCCCTAGAGACGCCTGAGATCAGTTTAGTTTGGATTCGAAGAACTCGTTGTTTCGCGATAATTCGCTTCTTTGAAGCAACTTCAGTCAAATTTTCGATATTCTCCGATATTTGTAACACTTGTCTCAAAGCGCTTCTGAGGCTCCCTAGAAACGCGTGAGCACAGTTTAGTTTGGATTCGAACACCTCGTTGTTTCGCGATAATTCGCTTCTTTGATCAACTTCAGCCTAATTTTCGATATTCTCCGATATTTGTAACACTTGTCTCAAAGCGTTTCTGAGGCTCCCTAGAGACGCCCGAGCTCAGTTTAGTTTGGATTCGAAGAACTCGTTGTTTCGCCATAATTCGCTTCTTTCAAGCTACTTCACCCAAATTTTCGATATTCTCCGATATTTGTAACACTTGTCTCAAAGCGCTTCTGAGGCTCCCTAGAGACGGCTGAAATCAGTTTAGTTTGCTTACGAACAACTCGTTGTTTCGCGATAATTCGCTTCTTTGAAGCAACTTCAGTCAAATTTTCGATATTCTCCGATATTTGCAACACTTGTCTCAAAGCGTTTCTGAGGCTCCCTAAAGACGCCTGAGATCAGTTTAGTTTGGATCCGAACAACTCGTTGTTTCGCGATAATTCGCTTCTGTGATCAACTTCAGTCAAATTTTCGATATTCTCCGATATTTGTAACACTTGTCTCAAAGCGGTTCTGAGGCTCCCTAGAGACGCCTGAGATCAGTTTAGTTTGGATTCGAAGAACTCGTTGTTTCGCCATAATTCGCCTCTTAGAAGCAACTTCACTCAAATTTTCGATATTCTCCGATATTTGTAACACTTGTCTGAAAGCGCTTCTGAGGCTCCCTAGAAACGCGTGAGCACAGTTTAGTTTGGATTCGAACACCTCGTTGTTTCGCGATAATTCGCTTCTTTGATCAACTTCAGCCAAATTTTCGATATTCTCCGATATTTGTAACACTTGTCTCAAAGCGTTTCTGAGGCTCCCTAGAGACGCCCGAGATCAGTTTAGTTTGGATTCGAAGAACTCGTTGTTTCGCCATAATTCGCTTCTTTCAAGCAACCTCACGCAAATTTTCGATATTCTCCGATATTTGTAACACTTGTCTCAAAGCGTTTCTGAGGCTCCCTAGAGACGCCTGAGATCAGTTTAGTTTGGATTCGAAGAACTCGTTATTTCGCGATAATTCGCTTCTTTGAAGCAACTTCACTCATATTTTCGATATTCTCCGATATTTGTAACACTTGTCTCAAAGCGTTTCTGAGGCTCCCTAAAGACGCCTGAGATCAGTTTAGTTTGGATCCGAACAACTCGTTGTTTCGCGATAATTCGCTTCTTTGATCAACTTCAGTCAAATTTTCGATATTCTCCGATATTTGTAACACTTGTCTCAAAGCGGTTCTGAGGCTCCCTAGAGACGCCTGAGATCAGTTTAGTTTGGATTCGAAGAACTCGTTGTTTCGCCATAATTCGCTTCTTTAAAGCAACTTCACCCAAATTTTCGATATTCTCCGATATTTGTAACACTTGTCCCAAAGCGTTTCTGAGGCTCCCCAGAGACGCCTGATATCAGTTTAGTTTGGATTCGAAGAACTCGTTATTTCGCGATAATTCGCCTCTTTGAAGCAAATTCACTCAAATTTTCGATATTCTCCGATATTTGTAACACTTGTCTCAAAGCGCTTCTGAGGCTCCCAAGAGACGCGTGAGCACAGTTTAGTTTGGATTCGAACACCTCGTTGTTTGGCGATAATTCGCTTCTTTGATCAACTTCAGTCAAATTTTCGATATTCTCCGATATTTGTAACACTTGTCTCAAAGCGCTTCTGAGGCTCCCTAGACACGCCTGAAATCAGTTTAGTCTGCATACGAACAACTCGTTGTTTCGCGATAATTCGCTTCTTTGAAGCAACTTCACCCAAATTTTCGATATTCTCCGATATTTGTAACACTTGTCTCAAAGCGCTTCTGAGGCTCCCTAGAGACGCCTGAAATCAGTTTAGTCTGCATACGAACAACTCGTTGTTTCGCGATAATTCGCTTCTTTGAAGCAACTTCACCCAAATTTTCGATATTCTCCGATATTTGTAACACTTGTCTCAAAGCGTTTCTGAGGCTCCCTAGAGACGCCCGAGATCAGTTTAGTTTGGCTTCGAAGAACTCGTTCTTTCGCCATAATTCGCTTCTTTCAAGCAACTTCAACCAAATTTTCGATATTCTCCGATATTTGTAACACTTGTCTGAAAGCGTTTCTAAAGCTCCCTAGAGACGCCTTAGATCAGTTTAGTTTGGATCCGAACAACTCGTTGTTTCGCCATAGTTCGCTTCTTTGAAGCAACTTCACCCAAATTTTCGATATTCTCTGATGTTTGTAATTATTGTTTCAAAGGGCCACTGGGCTCCATAGAGACGCCTGAGATCAGTTTAGTTTGCATTCGAACAACTCGTTTCGCGATAATTCGCTTCTTTGAAGCAACTTCAGTCAAATTTTCGATATTCTCCGATATTTGTAACACTTGTCTCAAAGCGCTTCTGAGGCTCCCTAGAAACGCGTGAGCACAGTTTAGTTTGGATTCGAACACCTCGTTGTTTCGCGATAACTCGCTTCTTTGATCAACTTCAGCCAAATTTTCGATATTCTCCGATATTTGTAACACTTGTCTCAAAGCGTTTCTGAGGCTCCCTAGAGACGCCTGAGATCAGTTTAGTTTGGATTCGAAGAACTCGTTGTTTCGCGATAATTCGCTTCTTTGAAGCAACTTCAGTCAAATTTTCGATATTCTCCGATATTTGTAACACTTGTCTCAAAGCGCTTCTGAGGCTCCCTAGAAACGCGTGAGCACAGTTTAGTTTGGATTCGAACACCTCGTTGTTTCGCGATAATTCGCTTCTTTGATCAACTTCAGCCTAATTTTCGATATTCTCCGATATTTGTAACACTTGTCTCAAAGCGTTTCTGAGGCTCCCTAGAGACGCCCGAGATCAGTTTAGTTTGGATTCGAAGAACTCGTTGTTTCGCCATAATTCGCTTCTTTCAAGCTACTTCACCCAAATTTTCGATATTCTCCGATATTTGTAACACTTGTCTCAAAGCGCTTCTGAGGCTCCCTAGAGACGCCTGAAATCAGTTTAGTTTGCTTACGAACAACTCGTTGTTTCGCGATAATTCGCTACTTTGAAGCAACTTCAGTCAAATTTTCGATATTCTCCGATATTTGTAACACTTGTCTCAAAGCGTTTCTGAGGCTCCCTAAAGACGCCTGAGATCAGTTTAGTTTGGATCCGAACAACTCGTTGTTTCGCGATAATTCGCTTCTGTGATCAACTTCAGTCAAATTTTCGATATTCTCCGATATTTGTAACACTTGTCTCAAAGCGGTTCTGAGGCTCCCTAGAGACGCCTGAGATCAGTTTAGTTTGGATTCGAAGAACTCGTTGTTTCGCCATAATTCGCCTCTTAGAAGCAACTTCACTCAAATTTTCGATATTCTCCGATATTTGTAACACTTGTCTGAAAGCGCTTCTGAGGCTCCCTAGAAACGCGTGAGCACAGTTTAGTTTGGATTCGAACACGTCGTTGTTTCGCGATAATTCGCTTCTTTGATCAACTTCAGCCAAATTTTCGATATTCTCCGATATTTGTAACACTTGTCTCAAAGCGTTTCTGAGGCTCCCTAGAGACGCCCGAGATCAGTTTAGTTTGGATTCGAAGAACTCGTTGTTTCGCCATAATTCGCTTCTTTCAAGCAACCTCACGCAAATTTTCGATATTCTCCGATATTTGTAACACTTGTCTCAAAGCGTTTCTGAGGCTCCCTAGAGACGCCTGAGATCAGTTTAGTTTGGATTCGAAGAACTCGTTATTTCGCGATAATTCGCTTCTTTGAAGCAACTTCACTCATATTTTCGATATTCTCCGATATTTGTAACACTTGTCTCAAAGCGTTTCTGAGGCTCCCTAAAGACGCCTGAGATCAGTTTAGTTTGGATCCGAACAACTCGTTGTTTCGCGATAATTCGCTTCTTTGATCAACTTCAGTCAAATTTTCGATATTCTCCGATATTTGTAACACTTGTCTCAAAGCGGTTCTGAGGCTCCCTAGAGACGCCTGAGATCAGTTTAGTTTGGATTCGAAGAACTGGTTGTTTCGCCATAATTCGCTTCTTTAAAGCAACTTCACCCAAATTTTCGATATTCTCCGATATTTGTAACACTTGTCCCAAAGCGTTTCTGAGGCTCCCCAGAGACGCCTGATATCAGTTTAGTTTGGATTCGAAGAACTCGTTATTTCGCGATAATTCGCCTCTTTGAAGCAAATTCACTCAAATTTTCGATATTCTCCGATATTTGTAACACTTGTCTCAAAGCGCTTCTGAGGCTCCCAAGAGACGCGTGAGCACAGTTTAGTTTGGATTCGAACACCTCGTTGTTTGGCGATAATTCGCTTCTTTGATCAACTTCAGCCAAATTTTCGATATTCTCCGATATTTGTAACACTTGTCTCAAAGCGTTTCTGAGGCTCCCTAGAGACGCCTGAGATCAGTTTAGTTTGGATTCGAAGAACTCGTTGTTTCGCGATAATTCGCTTCTTTGAAGCAACTTCAGTCAAATTTTCGATATTCTCCGATATTTGTAACACTTATCTCAAAGCGCTTCTGAGGCTCCCTAGACACGCCTGAAATCAGTTTAGTCTGCATACGAACAACTCGTTGTTTCGCGATAATTCGCTTCTTTGAAGCAACTTCACCCAAATTTTCGATATTCTCCGATATTTGTAACACTTGTCTCAAAGCGTTTCTGAGGCTCCCTAGAGACGCCCGAGATCAGTTTAGTTTGGATTCGAAGAACTCGTTCTTTCGCCATAATTCGCTTCTTTCAAGCAACCTCACGCAAATTTTCGATATTCTCCGATATTTGTAACACTTGTCTCAAAGCGTTTCTGAGGCTCCCTAGAGACGCCTGAGATCAGATTAGTTTGGATTCGAAGAACTCGTTATTTCGCGATAATTCGCTTCTTTGAAGAAACTTCACTCATATTTTCGATATTCTCCGATATTTGTAACACTTGTCTCAAAGCGTTTCTGAGGCTCCCTAAAGACGCCTGAGATCAGTTTAGTTTGGATCCGAACAACTCGTTGTTTCGCGATAATTCGCTTCTTTGATCAACTTCAGTCAAATTTTCGATATTCTCCGATATTTGTAACACTTGTCTCAAAGCGGTTCTGAGGCTCCCTAGAGACGCCTGAGATCAGTTTAGTTTGGATTCGAAGAACTCGTTTCGCCATAATTCGCTTCTTTAAAGCAACTTCACCCAAATTTTCGATATTCTCCGATATTTGTTACACTTGTCCCAAAGCGTTTCTGAGGCTCCCCAGAGACGCCTAATATCAGTTTAGTTTGGATTCGAAGAAGTCGTTATTCCGCGATAATTCGCCTCTTTGAAGCAAATTCACTCAAATTTTCGATATTCTCCGATATTTGTAACACTTGTCTCAAAGCGCTCCTGAGGCTCCCAAGAGACGCGTGAGCACAGTTTAGTTTGGATTCGAACACCTCGTTGTTTGGCGATAATTCGCTTCTTTGATCAACTTCAGCCAAATTTTCGATATTCTCCGATATTTGTAACACTTGTCTCAAAGCGTTTCTGAGGCTCCCTAGAGACGCCTGAGATCAGTTTAGTTTGGATTCGAAGAACTCGTTGTTTCGCGATAATTCGCTTCTTTGAAGCAACTTCAGTCAAATTTTCGATATTCTCCGATATTTGTAACACTTATCTCAAAGCGCTTCTGAGGCTCCCTAGACACGCCTGAAATCAGTTTAGTCTGCATACGAACAACTCGTTGTTTCGCGATAATTCGCTTCTTTGAAGCAACTTCACCCAAATTTTCGATATTCTCCGATATTTGTAACACTTGTCTCAAAGCGTTTCTGAGGCTCCCTAGAGACGCCCGAGATCAGTTTAGTTTGGATTCGAAGAACTCGTTCTTTCGCCATAATTCGCTTCTTTCAAGCAACTTCACCCAAATTTTCGATATTCTCCGATATTTGTAACACTTGTCTCAAAGCGTTTCTGAGGCTCCCTAGAGACGCCTGAGATCAGTTTAGTTTGGATTCGAAGAACTCGTTATTTCGCGATAATTCGCTTCTTTGAAGCAACTTCACTCAAATTTTCGATATTCTCCGATATTTGTAACACTTGTCTCAAAGCGTTTCTGAGGCTCCCTAGAGACGCCTGAAATCAGTTCAGTTTGGATCCGAACAACTCGTTGTTTCGCCATAGTTCGCTTCTTTGAAGCAACTTCACCCAAATTTTCGATATTCTCTGATGTTTGTAATTATTGTTTCAAAGGGCCACTGGGCTCCATAGAGACGCCTGAGATCAGTTTAGTTTGGATTCGAACAACTCGTTGTTTAGCGATAATTCGCTTCTTTGAAGCAACTTCAGTCAAATTTTCGATATTCTCCGATATTTGTAGCACTTGTCTCAAAGCGCTTCTGAGGCTCCCTAGAGACGCGTGAGCACAGTTTAGTTTGCATACGAACAACTCGTTGTTTCGCGATAATTCGCTTCTTTGTAGCAACTTCAGTCAAATTTTCGATATTCTCCGATATTTGTAACACTTGTCTCAAAGCGTTTCTGAGGTTCCCTAGAGACGCGTGAGCACAGTTTAGTTTGGATTCGAACACCTCGTTGTTTCGCGATAATTCGCATCTTTGATCACTTCAGCCAAATTTTCGATCTTCTCCGATATTTGTAACACTTGTCTCAAAGCGTTTCTGAGGCTCCCTAGAGACGCCCGAGATCAGTTTAGTTTGGATTCGAAGAACTCGTTGTTTCGCCATAATTCGCTTCTTTCAAGCAACTTCACCCAAATTTTCGATATTCTCTGATGTTTGTAATTATTGTTTCAAAGGGCCACTGGGCTCCATAGAGACGCCTGAGATCAGTTTAGTTTGGATTCGAACAACTCGTTTCGCGATAATTCGCTTCTTTGAAGCAACTTCAGTCAAATTTTCGATATTCTCCGATATTTGTAAAACTTGTCTCAAAGCGCTTCTGAGGCTCCCTAGAAACGCGTGAGCACAGTTTAGTTTGGATTCGAACACCTCGTTGTTTCGCGATAATTCGCTTCTTTGATCAACTTCAGCCAAATTTTCGATATTCTCCGATATTTGTAACACTTGTCTCAAAGCGTTTCTGAGGCTCCCTAGAGACGCCTGAGATCAGTTTAGTTTGGATTCCAAGAACTCGTTGTTTCGCGATAATTCGCTTCTTTGAAGCAACTTCAGTCAAATTTTCGATATTCTCCGATATTTGTAACACTTGTCTCAAAGCGCTTCTGAGGCTCCCTAGAAACGCGTGAGCAGAGTTTAGTTTGGATTCGAACACCTCGTTGTTTCGCGATAATTCGCTTCTTTGATCAACTTCAGCCAAATTTTCGATATTCTCCGATATTTGTAACACTTGTCTCAAAGCGTTTCTGAGGCTCCCTAGAGACGCCCGAGATCAGTTTAGTTTGGATTCGAAGAACTCGTTGTTTCGCCATAATTCGCTTCTTTCAAGCTACTTCACCCAAATTTTCGATATTCTCCGATATTTGTAACACTTGTCTCAAAGCGTTTCTGAGGCTCCCTAGAGACGCCTGAAATCAGTTTAGTTTGCTTACGAACAACTCGTTGTTTCGCGATAATTCGCTTCTTTGAAGCAACTTCAGTCAAATTTTCGATATTCTCCGATATTTGTAACACTTGTCTCAAAGCGTTCCTGAGGCTCCCTAGAGACGCCTGAGATAAGTTTAGTTTGGATTCGAAGCACTCGTTGTTTCGCCATAATTCGCCTCTTTGAAGCAACATCACTCAAATTTTCGATATTCTCCGATATTTGTAACACTTTTCTCAAAGCGCTTCTGAGGCTCCCTACAGACGCCCGAGATCAGTTTAGTTTGGATTCGAAGAACTCTTTGTTTCGCCATAATTCGCTTCTTTCAAGCAACTTCACCCAAATTTTCGATATTCTCCGATATTTGTAACACTTGTCTCAAAGCGTTTCTGAGGCTCCCTAGAGACGCCTGAGCTGAGTTTAGTTTGGATTCGAAGAACTCGTTTCGCCATAATTCGCCTCTTTTAAGCAACTTCACTCAAATTTTCGATATTCTCCGATATTTGTAACACTTGTTTCAAAGCGCTTCTGAGGCTCCCTAGAGACGCGTGAGCACAGTTTAGTTTGGATTCGAGCACCTCGTTGTTTCGCGATAATTCGCTTCTTTGATCAACTTCAGTCAAATTTTCGATATCCTCCGATATTTGTAACACTTGTCTCAAAGCGTTTCTGAGGCTCCCTAGAGACGCCTGAGATCAGTTTAGTTTGGATTCGAAGAACTCGTTGTTTCGCGATAATTCGCTTCTTTGAAGCAACTTCAGTCAAATTTTCAATATTCTCCGATATTTGTAACACTTGTCTCAAAGCGCTTCTGAGGCTCCCTAGAGACGCCTGAAATCAGTTTAGTCTGCATACGAACAACTCGTTGTTTCGCGATAATTCGCTTCTTTGAAGCAACTTCAGTCAAATTTTCGATATTCTCCGATATTTGTAACACTTGTCTCAAAGCGCTTCTGAGGCTCCCTAGAAACGCGTGAGCACAGTTTAGTTTGGATTCGAACACCTCGTTGTTTCGCGATAATTCGCTTCTTTGATCAACTTCAGCCAAATTTTCGATATTCTCCGATATTTGTAATACTTGTCTCAAAGCGTTTCTGAGGCTCCCTAGAGACGCCCGAGATCAGTTTAGTTTGGATTCGAAGAACTCGTTGTTTCGCCATAATTCGCTTCTTTCAAGCTACTTCACCCAAATTTTCGATATTCTCCTATATTTGTAACACTTGTCTCAAAGCGCTTCTGAGGCTCCCTAGAGACGCCTGAAATCAGTTTAGTTTGCTTACGAAAGACTCGTTGTTTCGCGATAATTCGCTTCTTTGAGGCAACTTCAGTCAAATTTTCGATATTCTCCGATATTTGTAACACCTGTCTCAAAGCGTTCCTGAGGCTCCCTAGAGACGCCTGAGATAAGTTTAGTTTGGATTCGAAGAACTCGTTGTTTCGCCATAATTCGCCTCTTTGAAGCAACATCACTCAAATTTTCGATATTCTCCGATATTTGTAACACTTCTCTCAAAGCGCTTCTGAGGCTCCCTAGAGACGCCCGAGATCAGTTTAGTTTGGATTCGAAGAACTCTTTGTTTCGGCATAATTCGCTTCTTTCAAGCAACTTCACCCAAATTTTCGATATTCTCCGATATTTGTAACACTTGTCTCAAAGCGTTTCTGAGGCTCCCTAGAGACGCGTGAGCACAGTTTAGTTTGGATTCGAGCACCTCGTTGTTTCGCGATAATTCGCTTCTTTGATCAACTTCAGTCAAATTTTCGATATCCTCCGATATTTGTAACACTTGTCTCAAAGCGTTTCCGAGGCTCCCTAGAGACGCCCGAGATCAGTTTAGTTTGGATTCGAGGAACTCGTTGTTTCGCGATAATTCGCTTCTTTGAAGCAACTTCAGTCAAATTTTCAATATTCTCCGATATTTGTAACACTTGTCTCGAAGCGCTTCTGAGGCTCCCTAGAGACGCCTGAAATCAGTTTAGTCTGCATACGAACAACTCGTTGTTTCGCGATAATTCGCTTCTTTGAAGCAACTTCACCCAAATTTTCGATATTCTCCGATATTTGTAACACTTGTCTCAAAGCGTCTCTGAGGCTCCCTAGAGACGCCCGAGATCAGTTTAGTTTGGGTTCGAAGAACTCGTTCTTTCGCCATAATTCGCTTCTTTCAAGCAACCTCACGCAAATTTTCGATATTCTCCGATATTTGTAACACTTGTCTCAAAGCGTTTCTGAGGATCCCTAGAGACGCCTGAGATCAGTTTTGTGTGGATTCGAAGAACTCGTTATTTCGCGATAGATCGCTTCTTTGAAGCAACTTCACTCATATTTTCGATATTCTCCGATATTTGTAACACTTGTCTCAAAGCGTTTCTGAGGCTCCCTAAAGACGCCTGAGATCAGTATAGTTTGGATCCGAACAACTCGTTGTTTCGCGATAATTCGCTTCTGTGATCAACTTCAGTCAAATTTTCGATATTCTCCGATATTTGTAACACTTGTCTCAAAGCGGTTCTGAGGCTCCCTAGAGACGCCTGAGATCAGTTTAGTTTGGATTCGAAGAACTCGTTGTTTCGCCAGAATTCGCCTCTTAGAAGCAACTTCACTCAAATTTTCGATATTCTCCGATATTTGTAACACTTGTCTCAAAGCGCTTCTGAGGCTCCCTAGAAACGCGTGAGCACAGTTTAGTTTGGATTCGAACACCTCGTTGTTTCGCGATAATTCGCTTCTTTGATCAACTTCAGCCAAATTTTCGATATTCTCCGATATTTGTAACACTTGTCTCAAAGCGTTTCTGAGGCTCCCTAGAGACGCCCGAGATCAGTTTAGTTTGGATTCGAAGAACTCGTTGTTTCGCCATAATTCGCTTCTTTCAAGCAACCTCACGCAAATTTTCGATATTCTCCGACATTTGTAACACTTGTCTCAAAGCGTTTCTGAGGCTCCCTAGAGACGCCTGAGATCAGTTTAGTTTGGATTCGAAGAACTCGTTATTTCGCGATAATTCGCCTCTTTGAAGCAACTTCACTCATATTTTCGATATTCTCCGATATTTGTAACACTTGTCTCAAAGCGTTTCTGAGGCTCCCTAGAGACGCCTGAGATCAGTTTAGTTTGGATTCGAAGAACTCGTTATTTCGCGATAATTCGCCTCTTTGAAGCAAATTCACTCAAATTTTCGATATTCTCCGATATTTGTAACACTTGTCTCAAAGCGCTTCTGAGGCTCCCAAGAGACGCGTGAGCACAGTTCAGTTTGGATTCGAACACCTCGTTGTTTGGCGATAATTCACTTCTTTCATCAACTTCAGCCAAATTTTCGATATTCTCCGATATTTGTAACACTTGTCTCAGAGCGTTTCTGAGGCTCCCTAGAGACGCCTGAGATCAGTTTAGTTTGGATTCGAAGAACTCGTTGTTTCGCGATAATTCGCTTCTTTGAAGCAACTTCAGTCAAATTTTCGATATTCTCCGATATTTGTAACACTTGTCTCAAAGCGCTTCTCAGGCTCCCTAGACACGCCTGAAATCAGTTTAGTCTGCATAAGAACAACTCGTTGTTTCGCGATAATTCGCTTCTTTGAAGCAACTTCACCCAAATTTTCGATATTCTCCGATATTTGTAACACTTGTCTCAAAGCGTTTCTGAGGCTCCCTAGAGACGCCCGAGATCAGTTTAGTTTGGATTCGAAGAACTCGTTCTTTCGCCATAATTCGCTTCTTTCAAGCAACTTCACCCAAATTTTCGATATTCTCCGATATTTGTAACACTTGTCTCAAAGCGTTTCTGAGGCTCCCTAGAGACGCCTGAGATCAGTTAAATTGGATTCGAAGAACTCGTTATTTCGCGATAATTCGCTTCTTTGAAGCAACTTCACTCAAATTTTCGATATTCTCCGATATTTGTAACACTTGTCTCAAAGCGTTTCTGAGGCTCCCTTGAGACGCCTGAAATCAGTTTAGTTTGGATCCGAACAACTCGTTGTTTCGCCATAGTTCGCTTCTTTGAAGCAACTTCACCCAAATTTTCGATATTCTCTGATGTTTGTAATTATTGTTTCAAAGGGCCACTGGGCTCCATAGAGACGCCTGAGATCAGTTTAGTTTGGATTCGAACAACTCGTTGTTTAGCGATAATTCGCTTCTTTGAAGCAACTTCAGTCAAATTTTCGATATTCTCCGATATTTGTAGCACTTGTCTCAAAGCGCTTCTGAGGCTCCCTAGAGACGCGTGAGCACAGTTTAGTTTGGATTCGAACACCTCGTTGTTTCGCGATAATTCGCTTCTTTGATCAACTTCAGCCAAATTTTCGATATTCTCCGATATTTGTAACACTTGTCTCAAAGCGTTTCTGAGGCTCCCTAGAGACGCCTGAGATCAGTTTAGTTTGGATTCGAAGAACCCGTTTCGCCATAATTCGCCTGTTTTAAGCAACTTCACTCAAATTTTCGATATTCTCCGATATTTGTAACACTTGTCTCAAAGCGCTTCTGAGGCTCCCTAGAGACGCCTGAAATCAGTTTAGTTTGCATACGAACAACTCGTTGTTTCGCGATAATTCGCTTCTTTGAAGCAACTTCAGTCAAATTTTCGATATTCTCCGATATTTGTAACACTTGTCTCAAAGCGTTTCTGAGGTTCCCTAGAGACGCCTGAGATCAGTTTAGTTTGGATTCGAAGAACTCGTTGTTTCGCCATAATTCGCCTATTTGAAGCAACTTCACTCAAATTTTCCATATTCTCCGATATTTGTAACACTTGTCTCAAAGCGCTTCTGAGGCTCCCTAGAGACGCGTGAGCACAGTTTAGTTTGGATTCGAACACCTCGTTGTTTCGCGAAAATTCGCATCTTTGATCAACTTCAGCCAAATTTTCGATATTCTCCGATATTTGTAACACTTGTCTCAAAGCGTTTCTGAGGCTCCCTAGAGACGCCCGAGATCAGTTTAGTTTGGATTCGAAGAACTCGTTGTTTCGCCATAATTCGCTTCTTTCAAGCAACTTCACCCAAATTTTCGATATTCTCCGATATTTGTAACAGTTGTCTCAAAGCGTTTCTGAGGCTCCCTAGAGACGCCTGAGATCAGTTTAGTTTGGATTCGAAGAACTCGTTTCGCCATAATTCGCCTCTTTGAAGCAACTTCACTCAAATTTTCCATATTCTCCGATATTTGTAACACTTGTCTCAAAGCGCTTCTGAGGCTCCCTAGAGACGCGTGAGCACAGTTTAGTTTCGATTCGAGCACCTCGTTGTTTCGCGATAATCCGCTTCTTTGAAGCAACTTCAGTCAAATTTCCGATATTCCCCGATATTTGTAATACTTGTCTCAAAGCGCTTCTGAGGCTCCCTAGAGACGCCTGAAATCAGTTTAGTTTGCATACGAACAACTCGTTTCGCGATAATACGCTTCTTTGAGGCAACTTCAGTCAAATTTTCGATATTCTACGATATTTGTAACACTTGTCTCAAAGCGCTTCTGAGGATCCCTAGAGACGCGTGAGCACAGTTTATTTTGGATTCGAACACCTCGCTGTTTCGCGATAATTCGCTTCTTTGATCAACTTCAGCCAAATTTTCGATATTCTCCGATATTTGTAACACTTGTCTCAAAGCGTTTCTGAGGCTCCCTAGAGACGCCTGAGATCAGTTTAGTTTGGATTCGAAGAACTCGTATCGCCATAATTCGCCTCTTTTAAGCAACTTCACCCAAATTTTCGATATTCTCCCATATTTGTAACACTTGTCTCAAAGCGTTTCTGAGGCTCCCTAGAGACGCCTGAGATCAGTTTAGTTTGGATTCGAAGAACTCGTTTCGCCATAATTCGCCTCTTTTAAGCAATTTCACTCAAATTTTCGATATTCTCCGATATTTGTAACACTTGTCTCAAAGCGCTTCTGAGGCTCCCTAGAGACGCGTGAGCACAGTTTAGTTTGGTTTCGAACACCTCGCTGTTTCGCGATAATTCGCTTCTTTGATCAACTTCAGCCAAATTTTCGATATTCTCCGATATTTGTAACACTTGTCTCAAAGCGTTTCTGAGGCTCCCTAGAGACGCCCGAGATCAGTTTAGTTTGGATTCGAAGAACTCGTTGTTTCGCCATAATTCGCTTCTTTCAAGCAACCTCACCCAAATTTTCGATATTCTCCGATATTTGTAACACTTGTCTCAAAGCGTTTCTGAGGCTCCCTAGAGACGCCTGAGATCAGTTTAGTTTGGATTCGAAGAACTCGTTGTTTCGCCATAATTCGCCTCTTTGATGCAACTTCACTCAAATTTTCGATATTCTCCGATATTTGTAACACTTGTCTCAAAGCGTTTCCGAGGCTCCCTAGAGACGCGTGAGCACAGTTTAGTTTGGATTCGAGCACCTCGTTGTTTCGCGATAATTCGCTTCTTTGATCAACTTCAGTCAAATTTTCGATATTCTCCGATATTTGTAACACTTGTCTCAAAGCGCTTCTGAGGCTCCCTAGACACGCCTGAAATCAGTTTAGTCTGCATACGAACAACTCGTTGTTTCGCGATAATTCGCTTCTTTGTAGCAACTTCACCCAAATTTTCGATATTCTCCGATATTTGTAACACTTGTCTCAAAGCGTCTCTGAGGCTCCCTAGAGACGCCCGAGATCAGTTTAGTTTGGATTCGAAGAACTCGTTCTTTCGCCATAATTCGCTTCTTTCAAGCAACCTCACGCAAATTTTCGATATTCTCCGATATTTGTAACACTT